>CM031234.1:767305885-768623385 GCA_018340775.1 Taxus wallichiana var. yunnanensis
AAAACATGAATATCTAGGATTCTCAGACATAAATTCTCTAGAGTGACTAGTGCATCTTGGTAAACACCTATTAGATTTTGGGTTGAATGGATCTAAAATATCATGGTTTTTCTATAAAACTTAACCTACCGATTCTTTATAATGGTTATAAGGTAATTTTGGTCTCATTAAAATAAATCAAAAGGGTTAAGGGTATGGTAGAAAGGAATCTTAAACTCTCTCCCTATCTCTTTAAAGGATGGAAAGCACTCGATCTCATCCAAATTGTACAAAAGATTCCATAAAAACAAGAAATAGCATTAGCACATTTCTAAATAAACTCTAGGAAATCAGTCACACGATCTTTGGAGAAATATAGTCTTGGACACATATAAACCTAAGCAAATAATTATTGTACATTCACTTAGGTCATGAAAAGGGTTAGTCAACGTAGGATTGTCTCATGCCAACCAAATTCAGCACAAAACAAAAAATTGTACATAAACTAACATCTCCAAACACTTAATCAATAAGACTACATTAGCACGTCCTAGAAACCAACCGGAAGAAGAATAAAGTCATGAAAATGAGGCTACTCATGATCAATATATTACCTTGACACATAACTAAAATGAGAAATGCAAACTCTACTTAATAAATAGAAACATATGTGAATGTTTAGGACACTCAAACATAAATTCGCAAGTGGAAGTCACTTGATAACCCACAAACGCAATGTGAAGCTCCAAATCCATTACTTTGTATTGAACTCAGTCAAGAATGATTTGACAATTAGATTACATCAATTTATAGGCCAAGGATCATTCTACTACCCTTGCAAACTTTCAAGCTTCTAGGAAATTGAAAACTACACAATAAACAAATACATCTACAAAAACCACTAAGAACAAGCTCCCATAAGTTAAAACCCTCCAAAATAGACTTCTTTTTTAATTAAAACTTCAATGGTTAAGCATCAAAGGAAATTTCGAGGCCCATAACACTGAAATATACCATCAAAACTCAATTTTATCCCTAGAGATCAGGAGAACAAATGAATTTAGTGTTGCACTTGTCCAAAATAGACCATCATGTGTTTTATCAACTTAAGCTTGATCTGACTCCTCCTCTATGTTTGGTGGGACTACAAATCTCTATGTGTAGCTCTCTTGATCGTGCTCATAATGGTTTAAGTCTCATGCCAAATGGAGGCTCTAGTAAAAAGATATGAGAAAAACCATGTCCGAATCGTTTGCTATTGATGACATCCCCAAACTCGGTTTCGTATAGAAAAAATATCAAATTTAAGCTAGGAAAATTTATTGTGATGAGTCTCGAGGCTCTGTCATGTGTGTACACGTGGTGGACGCTAGTTCCATGTGTTGATCTCTCTGAATCTTGGGTTCTCGGGGATCTATGTGTTTGAATTACCTTTTAAACTTACGCCTTTAGAAATTGAGGGCATGTGGATTGGTCAACACGGATCGAGATTGTGGTTTCACATTGTCAAGATCTCGTCTTCCTCCCTATCCCTTTGATCATTCCATTTTGAAAAATTATGACATCGCGAGAGCCCGTATAATTATCCCTAAGTCTCATACTTTTGGGATCTGAAGATCTCAAAATTTTCTATTGTGACTCTAAAATTATTGGCGTTCATAATATCTCAGGCTCCCAAGAATTTTGGGACTTCGATGTCTCAAGATTCCTCGGGTTCTCAAGATTTTTTACGTTCTCGAGATTTCTGGGGTTCTCATGATTCTGAGGGATCTTGGGTTTGAAATACATTTTCATTAATCCAACCAAGCCAAAAGTTTAACTCCACATAGATTTTGTCAATGAAACCTCAAGCCTCCCTGATCTTTGACACTTTTTATGCATCACTGTTTTCCCTCTCACTTAGCTTTGTCTCATTGAATGGTGACACTTGTCTCCCATCGACATTACTGTGCTCTGCGAAACTTAGTGACTTTGGTGTCAACCTCAAAGAATCCCAAACATCAATAAGAAACAGTACGTGTCCCTAGGGACACTTTTCTCAAATCGGAAATCTTAGTTCTATAGTCACAAACTCAATGAGAAATCCAAATCAAGTTCCATCATTTGAATGTTTCAAGGCCATTTTCACTCTAAAAAATCGCTGTGTCATAGATTATCTTGATTTTAATATGACGTGCATCTTAAGCATTAAAATAAACCATGGAAACCTAATTAAGAAACAAAAGTTGATGATTAAATCGAGCAAAGTGAGAGTCAAACCTTGAATGAATGAATGAAAGTTTTTAATGATGTCCACGAGACCGAGCAGTCTATGGGACCCAAAGATAAACATGAGCAAGACAATCAAACATCAAAAGATGCCCGAGAAAAACCACTATTTTAACCTTTCTTCCAGCTCTTTGCTAATTTTGCTTCGTCTGCTATGAATTTTTATCAGGAAATCTGTTGTCTTTGCCACCCTCTCCTCTTCAAACAAAGTCTGTAAGATCAACCCCTCTTAAAATATCCATGTAGTTTCTCCTTATGTCCCCGTAAGCGACACATTCCATGACGAAGTGCCATTCTGATTCCACTGCTCCCGAGTTGCAAAACTGGCAAACCCTTTCAGCCCACTCCTCCTTGGGAATTTTCCATCTCCCGGTTTCACACCTAAGGTGATGTGAACTAGTTTTTAGTTGCACAATTAACATTTTAGCCTTCCACTTTATCGTCGCTCCAATGTAGTGTTTTTGCCTGTGATCACAAGTGGGATTAAAATTCTGGACATAGTATTCTCTTTTTTGACCAAGCTTGCTTATTCCACATGATATTTCTGAACTTCTCTCTTACATACTTCTTTATTTCTTCATTAGTGCTAGGGCACTCCTACGTGCTAATACCCCATTTGCTCATCCATTCGTCATTTTGCTTCATCCATGTTTTCTTCCTCCTGTTTAACTTTTCCTCAATTCTTTATTTTAGGCCACCAGGAATCCTCCATGATTTCCACTTTTTTGAAACAACCTAATAGTCGGGTCATCGTCATTGCTTCCACCAGGAAGGCTCCGACTTCTGCTAAAATGATTTCATATGGGACCGTGGTTTTTATTTTGAAACTACTTGTAATTAGATGCTTCTGAACTCTTTCTATTTGCTTCCATTTCTTCACGGATGTACTGCTGCCCCAAATCTCACAACCGTATAGCATTACCAAGATCACTGTTACTCGAAAAGGTTCAAACGGGTCTTCCAATCCCATAATTCCGATGTTCTGCATCTATTTTGGAGCATGTATAGATCTTTCCAGCCCCCTTGGATTCTCCTAGCTCTACACGATTCCCGGCTAAGACAATTGTGAAAGTCCAATCCCAAATATTTGTACTTCTTGACAACTTGCAAGGAGTCCCCATTGAATTCAAAGCTTACTTGTCTCCTTTTCTTTTTAAGGTAAATATCATGATTTTGGTTTTACCAATGTTCACTTGCATTCCCACCTCTTGGCAAAATAGCTCTAAAGCTCTCAAATGCTCCTGCAAACCTTGCTCTGTTTTAGCCATTAGGATAAGATCATCTACATAGAGCAACAATTTCACTACATAGGAAGCTAGATGAATCCCACCTCCACCCTTTTGTCAATCCATTCCTCTAGCTTGTCTATATATAACCCAAACAAGGTGGGTGACAACGACAACCTTGTTTGACCCCAATGTCACTCCCAAAGGACTCTGATAGACCATCTTTAGTCCATATTTTAGCCTCGTACCTGCTCATATAGTCTATGCACCGCTGCCCTATACTTGTCCGGAATGCCCAACCCTTCCATTTTATTCCACAATTTACTTCTTGGAACCGTGAAAGTATAAACAAGTTATAAAACTAAGTTCCACTCGAGTTATTTTAATGAGTTTAATCGACCAATCAAAACTAGAGACTATTAATAATAATGAAGAGATTATGGAACACAATTTTAATAACCGATAAATTGAAGGGGTTTCATTCTCTTGTCAAAAGGAATGGGTGTGTGTTGGGTACCTACAAACTCATTACACATTGACAACATGAATTATTCTTAAAACTTACACGAACTCTTGTTAATAGAGATCTTAAGGATTACTATTTCAAGATTTATTACAAAGTGGTTCGGAGGGGAATCAAACTTGTTGTTGTTGTTACTCACCGAATAGCTCAATTTCATTTAATGTTGAAGACCATTTAACACCAATGGAGTCATGTAGACAATGAGCTGAGTTAATGTGGAGTTCGATAATGAGCCAAAACAATCAAGGATTGATGCCATGAATAAAAGAAATTTGAGACAAAGTTGGAACCAATGCAAATAATAACAAATACATAGTGCAATTCCAAAGGATGAATGGAACTAAATGAATTGTGGATGCACTTCCAAAGATTGCGGGTAATATCAACGTGCATTGCCAATGTAAGAAATCTAATGCAAATATGAGATGTCGATGCCCTATGGAAGCTATAGCTATTTTTGGATGTTGTAGATGCTTTTGGATGGCGTAACAAACTCACAAAGATTATTTTAATCTATGATGGCCCCGTAATGCTCAAATCTAAACACCATTCAACACAAGATTAAGCCAAGATGTAGACATCATACGGGAAATGATCTCCCCTCATCTTCTTTCAAATATCCATTCCACGCAAGGATTGATATTAGAATAATATCAAATTATAAATGTGATTTAGGTTACTAACCATACAAATAATTAAAAGATAAACACAAGAATACTCAAATCATAATTACATTCTAAACTTTATATATTGATATTCACAATAGAATATTACATATATAGTGAGTTGATATCTTATAAGATATGAGTCACACTTTTCTCTTTCAACCACTCATTTATAATAATATCATGAGTTACAACTCACCCATAGTAACATTCTAACAATAAAATGTAATGTATCATAGGATATCTCTCGCACCTCATACTAACTATTTACAACACATAATGTCTATATGAGTTGTTATTAGAACTCATCACAAAGCATACCACCACAATAACATGCAAACACTAACAAGATATTCCTAGCATACACCACAACCTCCCTACATCCTTTATTTAAAAATGTATAGAAAATTCCATTTGTTAATTTGTGAGCTTGGGGTATGCTTGGATTACTAAGATTTTGTAAACATGGACTTCACTAATAGAGTGCCAAAAGAACTCCATAACATTTTTTTCATCTTTATTACGGTGGAGGAATAAAATGTGTGTTAGTCATTATGTAACACCCACATTTTACACACTCAAATACAAAACTAAAAATACCGAATAATTTGTTTTGACTTACATTGTAGATTACACGATACTACGTAAGATTACTTAGGACAACTCACAACACATGATAAGTTTGCACAACCACTAACCCACATGGTTAATATAATGCCCCCTCTTGAAACATAGAAACCACATCTAGTAGTAGTTAAATATTTTGGTAACTTTTTAAAAGTAAATAAATACTAATCAATCCTGTTATTAATTATTTTATACCAAACACTTGATTTAGCCAATAAATTAACTACTTTTCCATTTCCAATTTTAATTATTTTGTCAAGGACCTTCCCCATGAGAACTTCAATAATTTATTTCCCATCATAATTACCCTACTAAATAATTATAAGGGTCATATTAGAAGGTCTACATACCCTTTTAATTTAATTATCCCCACACCCTCTTATTAATTGTTTACTAAACTCCCACAAAATTCCATAACTTAAAAGTTGTGTAGGATTTAATATGAACCCTAGGATCAAACTAATCTTGGCCCTTTATTCAAAATTTACCTTTGATTTTCCCTAATCCATTCTTATGATTTATTTTCTTTTCATTTGATTCATTTTTCTTTTCTTTGTACCAGTTGAGGAGGAGCCAAGGAGTTGTTTTTTGATTCTTAGGGTTCCTCAAGACATTGTCATTATTTTTTTGTATTCGTTCTTACCGAAGCATCTCTCATTGGGTGTTTATTATAACCATTTTTGTGTTTAATGAAGGAAAATATACATATACATATGTGTGTGTGTGTGTGTGTGTGTGTGTGTGTGTGTGTGTGTGTGTGTGTGTGTGTGAGTGTGTGTGTGTGTGTGTGTGTGAAAGTAATTTGAATTAAAAAAACTTAGATTAAGAAATCCACATCATTTGAAAAGCGTGAGGGCGGCGGTCTATGGGAATGGCCACAATGGAGGGAGTGGTGGGCGGTGAAAATGGGGAGGGAAGCATTTACGGTGGTGGGGGTCCATGTTTGGAATGGGTGTGGGGGTCTGCAGGATTGTGGAGTTGGGCATGGATGAAATGGAGGGGGTTACGGGAGTTGGGGGTGGACACGGTGGTGTGGCCATAGGCCACACAATTTTTTTTTTTTGAGGGGGAGTAGGGGCGGGTGTTCGACCCTCCCAAAAAGAAAAATTTGTTTTAAAAACATACGACTTACACAAATGGCCACATCATTAATTATTTTTCTTATTTAAATTTAATACACATACATAATTACATATACATACATACATACATACATACATACATACATACATACATATACATACATATATATATATATACATATATATATATATATATATATATATATATATATATATATAAATATAATATAAATTATATATATATATTTTAATATATTTATATTATATACTATATCAAAATAATTACAAGTTGTAAAATGATAAGTTATGCTTTGTTATTTTTGGGAAGTATGCAACTTCATAAATTTCAATATATCTATATTAAAATAATTTACTCATTTGTATAATAAAAGGGAATGTAACAATGTATTTCAATTAAAAAGAGGGCTTGGAATATATTTAAAATTTAGTAAGGAAGGAGGTATATTCACATTTGATTCCCTAATATAATCATTTTGTTAAGTTTCACATGGAAAGGAAAGTAAAACTGATTTCATTCCATTCAATAATGTTACAAGAATTTACAAGAAGAGATATATTACATGAAAGATAATATTTCCATTCAATATTAAACCTCAAGCTCCATGTTACAACTAGATTTATTTTCAAATGTAATAGCAAAATAAATACTACATATTTCTAACAAGAAGGAGATCCCACAAAGAAATATCACATTTTCTTTTAGTGCTCTTAACATCACATTTTACATTTTTATTGGGGAAAACATATTTCCAAATAACAAACTTTCTTTTCAAAATGAAATTCCAACAATCCATACTAAAGGATGAACTATTTTACAAGATTTCATTTCCAATATTGAGGAGGATTCACCATTAATTTCATTACAAAGTAATCCCAAATCACAAAATGGGAACCTTACAAGAACAAAGAAACTTCCAACATAGCCATATCCATAAGATTACAATAAGAGTAGTGTTCACAAAATTTGACGAAAATAATGAGAAGCCAAGATATCAAGGAAACTTCAACCATATTCCAAACTTGAGCTCCAATGTTTGTGCTCTTCATGAACTCCAACACATAGAGAAAGGCTTGTTTTACCACCCAACCTATAGGCATCATTACATGTATTTCTAAGGGTTGGAAGACATGCTAGCCTCCCCCAAGCCCATGGGAGAGAGAGCTAGCTTCCACAAATGTGCATAAGAATAAGGGATAAATAAACACAAGTATATCACATTCAAGACTAACCCATACATTAAAGAAAACACACAACATTTAACAATCAAATAAAAGAGGAGAAAACCATATTCATCCTCAAAAAAGGGGAAGAGTAGATAAGACATCCAAAATGCCAAAGAGTGTGGTCCAACTATAGGATGCACACTTACAAGATTCTTCAAAAACCTCCTTATCCCTCCAAAAAAGCATCCCTCCATATTGCATATTGTTCCTCTCATTGACCTAAAATCGTCCTTGGGAGAATTTCAAACCCGTTGGGTTTCCTCTCCAAGGATGGGGAAGGGGGTTCAAACCATATGAACCATATTTTCTGCCTCAAACCATATGAGGGGAAGAAAGAGAACCAACATCATTTGCCCATCAAGCCATGAGGTTTAAGAGAGAAAATCCCTCCCTCTTCCCCAAAAAAAACTCTCAAATCCATCAAGCCATATGATGGATGGAGAGAATGTTTTAGTCAATCATTCGGTGAATCTTAAAGAATAGAAGAGGGAGATTGCTACCTTCCCTAATAAAACGGTTCAACAGGGATAGAGGTTTTGGGGACACCTCTTCTCTACACCCCCAAGGATCCATGCATTATCAAAGCCCCAATAATTTGGGGGTTCTTGAAATTTAGCTACCGGTCTACCCAAATGAGAATGTAGATCCTAATGTGGGTGATGGCTGGCAGGTTGTGAACAACAAAAAGAAAGGAAAAATAGGAAATTCTCCTATTAAGATGAGCCTTAGATCCCACACAAAAATGGTCAGGGTAGTTAGGGCTACCCTTTCGGTGGATGGTCAAGTGATTTCCATCTTCCTATAATTGTGGTTCCCTTTCTCCTTTTGGGTTCTTGGTTATGGGCTTGTCTGGTTTGTTTCTTCTTTGGTCATTTGGGCCTCATTCCTTTTTATTTCTATTTTGGGCTTGGTTGCTTATCTTTTGGTTGTGCAGGGTTCTTGATCCATTCAAAATGTATTTTTTATCTTATCTAATAAAACAATGATGGATGGAGAAAATAAAAATAACACAAACAAGTAACCATGCAACATATGCAACAAAACAAAACTTTCAACCATAAGCAAATCTAAATCTAATATACCAAATAAAATAACATAAGATCAAAGAGCCTGTGTCCAAAATCTCTCCAAATCTCTTAGCTTTTCCCAATTCCTTGTCCAACCAAAACTCCAACTCCAAAATCCTCTAAACACAAAGCAAAAGCCTAAAAAAAATTATTTTTCTGCCCCATGAGGGAGTATTTGAAGAAAAATAGATAAGTTTCCTCACAAATGAGGGGATGACATGTGTCACCCCTCTCCTCCCTCCAAGTCAAGATTCCCAAAAAAAATGGAGAAAATATAAACTCACATTTAAACACCCTTCTCTAAAATTACCCAAAACGAAACTCGAGAAAAGATTATGAAATTTTACACAACACATATATTCCAACCCATTTTACATGGATTGTGACCAAAGAGAGGTTAAATGGGAGTGAAACTCCCTCAATGCCTTAGAATTAAGCCCCTTGGGCCACTTGTGCACAATTTACGTAGCCTCCCGAAACCTACGTTCTCTCGTGCCCTATAACCTACACACTCAATGCACGCATTAAACGCATCTGCCCAATACAAGTGTAAATTAACTACTCAAGAATTGATCAAGTCTAAACTTGAAATCTATGATATCAAAACATCAACATGGAATCCTAAATGAGAAACATGCATAATTCCACATAAATTCACTATGTGTTAGCCATTACAATACATATAAATGACATATAACCATGCTATCATGTGTTCTCATAAATAATCAAATAATATATATCCTCAAGGTTTGTGAATAAACTATGTATCCATCATATATCAATTAGGACCAAATAACATTGCAATATGTTATTATCCACAACATCCAATGAAATGTGTCAACATACTAATCAAAGCTATATTGGCGCTACATGCCCAAATCATCATACATGTCCATGAAGATCAAATAACATAACATATTGTCCAAAATATGTCAAAATCCCTGTCAAATCATAACTATAAGTAAAGAAATCAGCGAGATAACTTAGGCTATAAATTGTCATTTTTACATCCCCCTCCTAAAATTAGACTTCCTCCTAGAAGTCACTAGAAGAGGCATTGACATCTATCCCACAATAGTGTAGCATCCTCCCAAGTAGTTGTTGTCTCATTATATCCTCCCACTTTGCACCCTAACCTGTTCCAAGTCTCGACCCCGAAGGGCTAACCTCTAGTGCTAGAGTATGCATATGGGCTCGCCTCGACTCTCCTCCATCCTCTACTTGTAAGGTCGACTAATCCAAAACATGAGAGATATGAGGTACATATCTATGTAGTATAGAAAAATTAAATACATCGTGGGCCCGTACAAGGCATGGTGGCAAAGCTAGGTGATACACAACTTGAATGATGACCTCCAAAATATAAAATGGCCCCACAAAACAAGCCAATAGCTTAGAACCATTTCCATAATGGATTGGGATCTTATGTGGACAAACTCTCAAGAAGACTTTGTCACCCACTACGAAGTGATGATCAATCCTCTTGGTTTATGCATAAGCCTTCCGCATGCTTTGTCTTGCTCAAGACACTGCCTAATTAGAACAATCTGTTGCTTTAAGTCCTGTAGGTAAGCTTGTCCTAGAATAATAGTGTCATCAATCCTATCCCAATGCAAAGGTGTCTTATAAGGTCGACCATAAAAATCCTGGCAGGGATCCATACTAATGGAACTTCGATAGTTTTTGTTGTATGTGAACTCAACTAAATGTAGGTAATCTTCCCACTTCTTATGGTTGTCCATCACATACATCCTCAACATGTCCTCTAGTACCTGATTAACCCTCTTCGTCTTTCCATCTTCCTCTAAATGATATCTTTGAGCTGAAATTAATATGTGTACCCAAAGAGGCTTGAAAGGAGGTCTAGAATAGTTATGTGTAAATGGTATCCCTATCATTGATGATGGTCTTAGGAATCCCATGCAATATAAAAATGCCCTCCATAAATAATTTGTCAATGGTCTAAGCATTATAGGTGACCTTGGTTGGTGAGAAATGTACAACCTTGGTCAAACTTATCTACAGTGACCATAATGGCATCATAATGATAAGGAGACATAGGGAGTCCTACTATGAAATCCATGGATATCACATCCCATTTCCACTCGGGAATATCATGAGGGTGTAAGAGTCCTATGGGATGATAATGTTCTTCCTTGAACCTCGGCACTTAAGGAAACGTGCTACAAAATCTACTATGTCCCATCAAAGACCAGACCAATAATATAACTCCCTTAGATTGGCTTGCATTTTATTCACTCCTGGATGTACCGCATATGGGGATCAATGAGCCTCTGTAATGATGAAGCTAAGGATATCATCCGACTTAAGAACATAGATGCACCTATGGAACTGAAGTAAACCATCTACTTCTAAAATTCACCCTAAATATCTTCCCTATTATGAACCCTATGACTCAAATATTTTTCTAGCACCCTCATAAAACTTGTCCTTTGAAAGGTGCTAAAGAATCCTTCCTCTACATTCTAACTGCAGATGTCAAGGATTTAAGCACATGTCTTCATCTACTAAGTGCATCTACAATGACGTTTTCCTTTCCTTTGATAAACTACACCTCCATGTCATACTCACCTAGGAACTCCATCCAATGCCCTTGGTGAGCATTGAGGTTTGGCTATGAGAAGATATCCTACAAGATACGGTGATCTCGTGCTCAAAATCAATGACCTACCCAAAAGGTATGGCACCGATACACAAGAGCATGAAGAACTACGTAATCTCTAAGTCATAAGTAGGATAGTTAAGCTTGTAATATTTGAGCTTATGTGACTCAAAAGGAAATAACCCGGTGCTCCTACATAAGAACTGCTCCTAGACCATCTAGTGATGCATCAGTATAAACAACAAAATCCTCTCTTGGGTCCAGAATCTGCTAAAATAGGCATCGTGGATAGTCTTTACTTAAGAAACTAGAAGGCCTACTCACACTTCTATGACCGAGTCAAAATTCTTCCCTTTTCTTAGAAGGGAAATAATAGGTTGATAAATCCTAGAAAAGTCCCGAAAAAACTGTGGTAATAACCTCGCTAACCCCATGAAACTCCTCACCTTAGTAACTGATGTGGGCACTAGCCAATCAAGAATCACATGTATATAAGAGGGATCTATTTATATACCCTTGTCTACTACGATGTCTCCCAAGTATTGAATCTTTGTTTGAAAGAAACTGCATTTTTTCAAATTCCCAAACAACTTCTACTCTCTCAAAACCTATAGTACCTATCTCAAATATTCCTCATGTTCCTCCTCAAAACGAGAATAAATCAATATATAATCTAGAAACACTAAGACAAATCAAGTATAAAAAGGTCCTAAATAGTCCATTCATAAGGCTCATGAAGACAGCTAGGACATAGGTCAAACAAAAAGGGACAACTGTGAACTCATAATTCCCATAACGTGTGCAAAAATTATCTTATTTATGTCTACTTATAATATGTGCAACCGATGATAACCTGACTTGAGATCAATTTTGGAGAACACCTTCACCCCCGCATTTGATCAAACAAGTTGTCAATCCTAAGGAGTGGATAACGATTCTTTATTGTGACTTTGTTGAGCTTCCAAGTCTACACAAAGCTTGAGATAACCATCCTTTTTTTCAAAAATATGATTGGCAATCCCCAGGAGATACACTAAGGTAAATGAGACCCTTCTCCAAAAACTCCTCTAAATGTATCTCGAGCTCATGAAGCTTTGGAGGCATCATCTCGATAGGGTGCCCTAGAAACTAGTGTTGATCCTAACATTAAATCAATAGCGAAATTCACCTCTCTGCGTGGTGGTAACCCTAGAATCTCTCCTAGAAACACATCTACATACTCCTCAAAACTGCATGATCATACAATGGTGAATGATCTAGAATACCCTCTTCCTAATCACCGATGGTGATGGTAAATAATCGACAACCTCTACGCATTCTCTCGCTTGAGTTTCTTAGCTAAGATCATGCACAAAGAGATAGGCCTCTGCATCCTCAAACCACAACTACACTCCCAAGATCATCTTGACACTCAATGACCTTATTCCTGTAATCTACCTTGGCTCAATGAGCCTCAAGCCAATCCATACCCGAACAAAATGATAGGATCACATAGGTATAACTTAGAGGTCAAGTGTAGTGGAGAAGATTCCCAAATCAAGTACACAACTCTCCGCATACGAGTCCACAATGAGTTTTTCGCATAGGCATTTAACCTACCAACTATCTAGCTTCCTAGCCACCACTTGCCCACACTTGTCCACTACAGAATAAGATATAAAATAATCTAAATCACCTGAATTAAAGAGAATTGAGATAGAAATACCCCTGATAGTACATGTCATCTCAATAACTATGGATTTATGCTCGGTCTGTAGTTATCAATGACTGTATATACACGATGGGCACATCCTACATCACCTGTGTCTTTTAGGATCTAGGATCTTTGTGCATATCCAGGGCAGCGAGGTTTGTATGGACACATGCACACATAGTGATTAGGGGACCCACAAATAAAACATCCTCTTATACCCCTATGAGACGAGGTCCCTCCTATACTCGGTGAACGATATTGTCACCCCAACCCTACCAGATTGCTACTTATGAGCTGGTTTTACCTCTTTGAATAACATGTCTCCTATCCCTACCTCCACTAACACCTCTTCTAGGTCCACCTCTCTATAAGCTCTAAGTCTATCTAGCCTTGTATTATTGGTGGCCCGGATGCTATGTTTTTTGTTGTGGATGTTGTGGAGCCAGCGATCTGCGGGGAGGAGCCCGAATCCTCCTCTATTGGGTAGTGCTATGCCCCGTGACCTCTCGGTTCTAAAAGGCTTGCATATTCTCCTTAAATTTTCTCTTGTTCCTATCTCAGTGTTCCTGTGCCCTGGTCCTATATTCCTTAGCTAATTATAATTTCTCAATGACCTTCTCAAGTATGGGAGGAAATAGCATCCTAACTTCTTGTGCTATGTCTGCATTAAGGCCTCGAATAAAACTTTAAACTATAACTTTTTCTCTAACATACTGAAAAAGATCTAAGAACCTTCTCTTATACTATGTCACTATGTCAGAGCCCTGTCGTAAGTCATAAAACTCATCAATCCTATTCTACATGAAATTCTCTAACATATAACGATCCTTGAAATGCTCCTCAAATAACTCCCAGGTCACTGTATCCCGATTCAAATGGAGCTTCTGCTCCTCATTTCTCTACCAAACACCTACAAGATCTCGGAGATGTGTATGAGAAATCATGATTTTACATTTATCTCATAAGAGTGAAATCCAAAGTAGCTATCAAAGCTGAGGAGCCATGACTCAACCCAAAAGCCATATGTAGTGTTGGTGTACATAGGTTTATGCAAGCGAAGAAGATTTCTAATCACATTGCATGTATCATGATCCTGGCATTGTGATCCAATAGGTGAATGGGGCCATCTATCCCCAAATGGCCCCTCAAAGTTGTGTGAATGACTACAATGGCATGAGGCCACCCCCTCGTGGTGAAAGAAAGGGCAATAGGACCTCTCCCGCCTCGGCGTATCATGCTATGGTGACTTCGATTGTACGTCCTCACCTAATGGCTCCTCATCTTCTGACTTGACATCCTCCTCTCTCATCTCCTGTGGTAGTGGAAGGTGTTGTTGCACACCACCTATCACCGTTGAAGAGCCTCTAAAATATGAGGTGCAAACTTGGGTGTCTGCGGCTCCGGCGTAGGTGATCTACATCACAAATCCCTAATGGATCGATGTCTTAAGGTTGTCGTCCTATGTACAAAATAAGAAAATGGATTATTAAGTTGTAGAGGTTATGGAAACGTTTTAATTATTTTTCATTTAATTTTATTAAAGTATTAATAACCAATTAAATATTTTACCAAGAGCGTCCATGTGTGCGAACCATCGCTCTGATACCAAATTTAATGCCCCATCTCGGAACATAGAAAGCGCACCTAGTGGTAGTTAAAATTTTAGGTAAATTATTATTCTTAAGTAAATAAATAATATACTTATATGATTCCCATTATTAATTATTTTATACCAAAATTGCTTTACCCAATTAATTAACTACTTGTCCATTTTAAATTTTAATTATTTCATCAAGGATCTTCCCCATGAGAACTTTAATAATTTATTTCCCATCATGGTTACTCTATTAAAAAATATCCAAGGTCATATTAGAAGGTCTATATACCCTTTTAATTTAATTAGCCGCCACACCCTCTTATTAATTGTTTACCCAACTCCCACAAAATTCCATAACTTAAAAGTTGTGTAGGATTTAATGTGAACCCTAGGATCAAACTAATCTTGGCCCTTGATTTAAAATTTTCCCTAGAGTTTCCCTAATCCATCCTTATGGTTTCTTTTCCTTTCTTTTCTTTTCCATTTGATTCATTTTGTTTCTTCTTTGTGCAGGTTGAGGAGGAGCCATGGAGTTGGTTTTGGAATCTTAGGGTTTCTCAAGACAGGTGTCATTGTTTTTATTACTTTTTACTAGAAGTATCTCTGGTTGGGTATATATTAGACCCATTTTTTGTGTTTAATGAAGGCAAACCTACCTATATGAATATGTATATAAATGTGTGTGTGTGTGTGTGTGTCTATATATATATATATATATATATATATATATATATATATATATATATATATATATATATATATATAAGTGAAAAGTAATTCGAATTAAAAGAACTTAGATTAATAAATTTGTAACCTTTGAAAATCATGAGGGCGGTGATATGTGGGAATGGACACAATGGAGGGAGTGGTGGGCGAGACAATGGGGAGGTTAGGGTTTACGGTGGTGGGGTTCCCTGGTTGGAAGGGTGTGGGGTTCTACAGGAGTGTGGGGTTGGGCGCGGTAGAAATGGAGGGGGTTATAGGATTTAGGGGTGGGCCTGTGGTGTGACCACCAAATTTAGCTATGGTGTGGCCTAGGACCACACCACCATTTTTTTTCGTAGGTTTGGGGGTTCGACCCCCTCCCAAACATTTTTTTGGTTTAAAAACATACGACTTGCACTTGCACAACCGCATCATTAATATTTTTTCTTATTTAAATTTGTTATTTTATTTAATACATATATATATTTTATATTATTATATAATTTTATATATTATAAATTATATTAAGTATATTTATATTATATACTATAGCAAAATAATTACAAGTATTAAAAAGATAAGTTATGTTTTTTTATTTTTGTGAAGTACACAACTTCATAAATTTCAATATACCTATGTTAAAATTATTTACTCATTTGTATAATAAGAGGGAATGTAGAAATGTATTTCAATTAAAAATAGAGGGCTTGGAATATCTATATTACATTTTATTCCCTAATATAATAATTTTGTTAAGTTTCACATGGAAAAGAAAGAAAAATTGATTTCATTCCATTCAATAATGTTACAAGAAGGAGATATATTACATGAAAGATAATATTCCATTTAATATTATACCTCAAGCTCCAAGTTACAACTAGATTTATTTTCAAATGCAATAACAAAATAAATACTCCATATTTTTAACAAGAAGGAGCTACCACAAAGAAATGCCACATTTTCTTTTAGTGCTCTTAACATCACATTTTACATTTTTATTGGGGAAAGCATATTTCCAAATAACAAACTTTCTTTTCAAAAATGAAGTTCCAACAATCCATATTAAAGGATGAACTATTTTACAAGATTTCATTTCCAAGATTGAGGAAGGATTCACCAACAAATATACACTACATTACAAAGCAATCCCAAATCACAAAATGGGAACCTTACAAAGACAAATAAACTTCCAACATAGCCATATCCATAAGATTACAATAAGAGTATTTTTCACAAAATTTGATGAAAGTAATGAGAAGCCAAGATATCAAGGAAACTTCAACCATCTTCAAAACTTGAGCTCCAATGTTTGTGCTCTTCATGAATTCAAACACATAGAGAAAGACTTGTTTTACCACCCAACCTATAGGCATCATTACATTTCTTTCTAGGGGGTCGGAATACTTACTAGCCTCCCCCAAGCCCATGGGAGAGAGAGCTAGCTTCCATAAATGTGCACAAGAATAAGGGAAACATAAACACAAGTATATCACATTCAATACCAACCCATACATTAAATAAAAAACAACATTTACCAATCAAATAAAAATAGGATAACCCTATTCATCCTCAACAATTTGGAAGAGTAGATGAGACATCCAAAATTCCAAAGAGTGTGGTCCAACCATAGGATGCACACTTAAAATATTCTTCAAAAACCTTTATATCCCTCTAAAAAAATCATCCCTCCATATTGTTCCTCCCATTCACCTAAAATCCTCCTTGGGAGGATTTTCAAACCCATTGGCTTTCCTCTCCAAGGATGGGAAAGGGGGATCAAATCATATGAACCACCTTCCCCACCTCAAACCATATGAGGGGATGAAATAGAACCAACATGGATTTCCCATTAAGCCATGAGGTTTAAGAGGGAAAATCCCTCTTCCCTAATAAAACTCCCAAATCCTTCAAACCATATGATGGATGGAGAAAAATAACAAATAACATAAACAAGTAACCATATAACACATGCAACATAACAAAACTTTAACCCATAAGAAAATATAAATCTAACATACCAAATAACATAACATAATATCAAAGAGCCTACCTCCACAAGCTCTCAAAATCTCTAAGATTTTCCCAATTCCTTGTCCACACAAAAATCCAACTCTAAAAGCTTCCAAACACAAAGGTAAATTAATAAAATTCTCTTTCTCCCCTATGAGCGGAGTATTTGAAGAAAAAAACTTTCATCACAAATGAGTGGGTGACATGGGTGACCCCTCTCTTCCCTCTAAGTCAAGATTCCCAAAATGAAATGGAGAAAAATAAAATTGCATTTAAACACCCTTCACCCAAGTTACCCAAAAATAAAATGAGACAAGCTTATGAAAATTTTCACAACACACATATTCCAACCCATCTTACATTGATTGTGACCAAAGAGATGCTAAATGGGAGGGAAACTCCCTCAATGCCTTGAAATTAAGCCCCGTGGGCCACTTTTGCACAATTTTTGTAGCCTTCCGAAACCCACGTTCTCATGTTCCCCGTAACTCCGCACACTCAATGCACACATTAAACGTATGTACCCAATACAATTATAAATCAACTACTTAGTAACCGATCGGTCTAAACGTGAAATCTATGATATCACAATATCAACATGAAATCCTAAATAAGAAACATTTATAATTCCACACAAATTTAGCAGATATTAGCCATTGTAATACATATAAATGACATATATCCATGCTATCATGTGTTCTCATCAATAATCAAATAATCTATATCATCAAGACGTGCGACTAAACTATGTATCCATCATATATCAATTAGGCCCAAATAACATAGCAATATGTTAGTATCCACAACATCTAATGAAACGTGTCATCATACTAATCAAATGTAAATCGGCACTACGCACCCAAGTCATCATACATGTCCATGAAGATCAAATAGAATAACATAATGTCAAAAATATGTCAAAATCCCTTTCAAATCATAACTATGAGTAAAGAAGTTAGTAGATAACGTAGGCTATAAAATGTGGGCTCTACACATAACATGAAAACATGTGATGCACATCAAGGCCACCCTCATTTTTAAATGATAAGGCACAACATAACGATTCAACTACAGTAAAAACTTATAGATATGTTATTCCCATGGTATGACATTTTTAGGATTACACATTTATTACAATCATGTTTCAGTCTTTAACTTAATTTCTAGAAAGGCTCATAATATGAGAATTAAACATTTATCTTTCTTTTTGCTAAATTTTTCCTTATACAGTTTAACATTTAACTTATGGTGTATCTCATTAAATAAGGATCATCTACATTATTTCCATTACTTTTTTATTCATTCATTTGTTAACAGGATATTTATTTACACAGAGAGCTATTTACATACACACAAGGCTACTAGGTATTATCTCGTAGGATTCAATCCTAAGGGAATACTTTTTGATCTTATATCATACATTTGTGGCGCAACAGAACAAGTGTGTGTAGTTCTCACTCCTCTTTGACACTATTTTTATTATGATAATATTACTTGTTGGATTGATACTTAGACATTTTGATTATTATATCTTGATCGAGATGATAGACTATGAAGATATTTAGACTATTGACATGTTGTGATTTACATTTTGATTATGATGCACTAGATGACAATGATATACAGATATATATGTTGATTTGCAGTGTTCTTATTTTATACTAACATGTCATATTCTAGATGCATAGCCTATGTTGGATATTTTGAGTAGAATTATGATGTTATGGATGTTAAAATTGAATTGAATTGTAGGATGATGGATGATAGAATTGCTAATTTTGGATGATGATTATTGATTTATATATGTATATTATTATTGATGTTGTTGATAAATGTAAGGCTAGAGAGGTATTTTTTTGTGTTGCAGGGACATTTTATTATATACATTGTAAGGGGATAGGGGACCAACCACGGAAGGATGTCTAGTGTTGTGAAACATGGCAAAAATTTGGAAAATTGTGTATAATGTTATTGTTGATGGTGAATCACAGCACCCATGAATGTCTACAACTCAATGGGTTGAGACTCTCAGTGCGATTACATAACATGGAGCTTTTCCCAAGTGTGGGACCTTGTGAATCGGAAAGCTCTCCGGATGAAGGCCGGTTCCTATTCCTCTATTTAGATGCACACATAAAAATGTAGAGGGTTCACTCAAAAACCTAATCTAACTTTCCAAGGAGACAGGGTTGAGAAGATGCAAGAAAATAAACCTAATCTAACCAAGGTGATGCACCAAAGGAATGATGAACAATTATTTTTCCAATAAACACAAACCATAAAAATGTAATACAATAAACATGCACAGGTAACCAAGGCTGCAATAAGAGATCATTTGAATGTAATGAATACAAGAGAGGGTTGAAATCATCCACAGACTTAGTTTTTATTGCTCCAAATATTGATACAATCCATTACAATGGCCAAGAGGCACAAACATGCATTACAGTTTGAATGGGAGGTTTGAACTCCACAAATCCACTTGCTAATAAGAGAAGAAGGGAGGGGCAAAACAAGAATGTCCAACCTTTAGAAAAAAGCCCCTCCTTACAATTTATAGGAAGAAAAAGAGAGGGAGAAGAGAGGAATTCGAAATCTACCCCAACCACTTCCATATTGCATTTAATTCATCTCATTATGGCGGTAGGTGAGAACCCTAGCAAACCCAAAAATGGTGAACTGTATTTTGAATTTTTGAAGAACTTGTTCTCACCCAAATAAAGACCCTATAAGCTTTCCGAAAATTCCAACCTTGCATGAATCTGAGCTCCTGTGAAAAGTTATGGCCATTTTAATATTTCTCGCGTCAGGGTCTACTTCCTGTCGGGTTCGGGGTTCTCCTTTGCATTTGCATCGGGTTTGGAGGGTGCCTCAACATGTGTTTGATGCTTATGTTTTCTGAAACCCGCTTCCACCAGTGTTGCCAAGATTTCCTTTGTTTTGGGTTCGGAAGTTGGACTTGCATATGCATCGAGTTTTGAAGGTGGCTCGACATGTTTTCACCCCATTTTTTCCCGACTTGTTTCCCCAACTCCAAGACCCAATTTTCCTAGGTAGTGTTTCAGGTTTTCGAACTCCCAAGCATTGGGACATGCCTTGCGATCTTCATGCTTCATGTCTCGTGTTTCCTGAAACCCGAAACCTGAAATTCTTTGTGTCGGGTTTTCGACTTGTTCAACATATTTCTTTGTGTCAGGTTTTTGACCATGCAATGCATCCCCAAAACCTGAAATGAAGGATTTCAGGACTGGGACCTATTTGGCAACCTTTTAAAACCCAAAATGAAGGATTCTGATTTCCAGACTTGTTTTGCATGCATGAAAACCTAAAATGACCTTGGCGGGAGTAGAGGCATGCAATGCACCCTCTGAAACCCGAAATGAAGGATTTCGATTTTCCTTGATTTCCATATTATTTTGTTTTCTATATTAACCCAAGGGGGTAGATATATATAATAGTTATGTTGTATTGTTGCATGTTTTTTTAGTTGTTTCTCATCGGGGTTACCTCATTTATGTGGCCATGGGTGTAATGTGTCCCCTTCCTTTAATTTTGTTTTTTTAGTTTGTTGTGCATGTGATTAATAATTTGGGAAATATTTTCACTTTATTAACACTCGTTAATGTGTCTTAATTAACTAGTTTAGCTAAAATTTCAATTAAAAATGAATATTTGGAATGTGGGCGATAAATTGGGTAGATGGTCCTTGATATCTTGTGGATATAAATTAGATTTGTGTTGGATGTTTTGTTGTGTACTCTTTTTCAAATTCAAAATTTAGATTTTGACTTGAGAGGATTTTTGAAGGCTTATGGGACAAGCTAAGCTTGTCCCATGCCTCTTAAATTCATCCAACAACCATACCTATGGTATGGGGAGTTAATTTTAGGCTTAATTATGCATTTTGGAGTGTAAAAAGGTAAATAATTGCACTTGTTACTTACCACATTTAATTTTTTCCTTGTTAAGAATGGTGTGCAAGTTAGAGTGTCATGTGGGCATGTCATAAGTCTTACATGTGCATTTAATTGCTTTGGGCTTGGTGTTTGACTTGTGTGTTGGAATGGAGGGATGATGAAGTGGCATCCTACATGGATCCACCTCATCATCCTCACATCCTTTTTCTATTTATTGGATGATTTTGATGGATTTTGGGTTACTTTCCTTATTTTCTTCTCTTGCACTTTTAAAATTGGGTCTTGGCTTTCATACTTGGATTTTTTTTTCTTTTGGAGTTGCATCTTGGATTGAGCTTGGGTGAAGGATTCAAAGGATTGTTTGAGAAAAGGAATTGGAAGCTTGATGGAGAGGTAGGCTCTCCTCTTTTTGACATCTTTGTATTATTGTATTTGATGTAGAAATGATGTTGTTTGTATATTGTATGAGTGTTGTGGTTATGTTGTTTGTAAATGGGTAGCTTGCCTTAAGTTGTGTGTGGGAGATGGATTTATGGGACCATTGGGGAGGAGGGAAAAGGGAGATGTGAGGCATGAATTCTGGAGGGAGTGTGAGTTTGAGATCCACATATGGGAGTGAAAAGGATAACATGGTTATATTTTGTATTTTTCAAGTGTAGAAATAAGGATTTATTTATGTTTTGAGTTGTTCACATGGAGGATTTTGGGTGGAACTCCTACTTCACTTGGGATAAAAAAGGAGGTGGTGCCCATATTCCATTGCTCCTTGTTGGCTTTTTGTATTAAAGCCTTTGTGCTTGTTGGGGATATTGCTATTTTGTTGGATGGAGTGTTGAATGTGTTATTTGATTGTGTTACTATGAAATTCTTATTGTGGAAGCCTCTTGTTATAGCTTTCAAATGTTGGATAATACCCCATATTGTTCCTTGGTTGGGGCTCGGGGGCTAATAAGGGTATGGATTATCCTATTATTGGATTATAGGTTAGGTAGAGAGCATCGCCTATTCCCTTTACTTGTATTGTGATCAAATTTTTAAAGAGTTGAAGGATGCAAGTTTGAAAGCTAAAATTTTGGAGATGACCTTGAACAAAGACCTATGTTTTGACCTTGTTGGAAGAATTCTCCATGTTTTAAATCATATTATTGTTCCCACTTATAGTGGAAGATTGTAACTTTTGTATGTTTGCAATAAATTCTTGTATATTTCATTTATTCCAAGTTGTAGTGATTTAGTTGAATGTAGAAAGAAATTGTTGTATACCTTGTTGGAAAGGACTAATTTTATTGAAATAAATGGATTATAAGTTCTTGTATTGCAAAAGAATGTTATTGCAATTTGTAGTTATCATATTTGTATTGTATGGTTGAAAAGAGAAATTCCAAAGTATGTTTAATAAAAGAAAACTTACATTTCATATTGTTGAAGGTTGTATGTTTGAATGGAAAAGCTATGCATTTAGAAATTTTGAGTTATGAAACTAAGAGATGTCAATCAATCTATCAACTAAAGAATTATATACACCTTAATTAAAGTTAATGTTTTCTTATAGACAAACCTAAGTAGGAAACTATTTGGAAAATGCTTTAATTTAAGGTTATATTTTCGAGAAATAGAACCTCTCCGCCTGTGCAAAGCGACAGCTTTGAACCACAACCCAGCTTAGAGTGGAGGTCGATGAACCTCCCCCAAGGAAGTGCGGAGGTCACAAGACTTCTGGTCTGCATAGGGTAGTGGTTTCATCAATTTTGACGAAAAATAGAAATCACGACTTTGAAAAACCCGTGTTCAATTTTAATTAAAATCTAAGCTTTAAACCTTCAAAATTAAACTACCAACAAATAGTAATTGATCAAGTTTAATTGTTTAAGCTGATAAATCCTCTTATGGGAATCCAAATGTGTAAAATTTCATAGATAAAATGAAATGGGGTTTTTTTCCCAATTGTTATAATTAAAGAATGTTTACTTTAAATAAAAAACAGATCCTCAATGGAATCTCTTCTTTAATCAAATAAGAAACCTTACAATAGTAAACCATTCCAACTAGAACCAAGGAAATTTATGCATGGTAGCACTTATTGCATCCATGGCTCCTCCTCTTTCTCTTCTTCCAAACCTAAAAACAAGAATGTAAAAATGAGATTGTTTTTGGGCAAATCGAAATAAAAATAAATCCATAAGGATATTTAGGAAACCAAAATTTAAGGGCTAGTATAGATTCAATCTAATGGCCCAGATTAAACCCTACCTCACTTAAGTGGAAGGTTATTTTTGGTAATGAAATTTAATTAAAAATTGCACGGGTAATGGGGTGAATGCCACCACTTAGGGGCTAGACAAAATAATTAACTCTTGTCTCAGAAAATAAAGTAATATTGGTACATGATAATTAATTAAACTTATGGAACTTGGTAAACGTATTGTTTTAAACCGTAAATATATTTTAGGAAGTAAATTAATAATATTTAATTATTAATTTAATTCTTCCATAAGCTTGTGTAGAAAGACTTTAACCAAGAAATTTATTAATTTTGGATAATGTCTAACCTTGTAAACCTTGTTTAAAACAAAAAAAAAAGTTACCATAAATTTTACTATTAAATTATTAGTTTCTATTTTGATTTGAGGGTAAATTTTTGTGGGCGTTACGGTGTGAATCGAAAGGAGGGAAGGTTCACACATATTTTCTTCAAGGATTTAGGGTCAAGTTTCTTTCATTCATTTATAAATTGATAATTGAGTTAGTACACAATAAGTATTATAGGAAATAGGTTCTTTATCCATAGCGAGAGGGTTTAATCACATTACAAGGAAGATCATGTTTCAATTTCATGTGGAATAACATCCCACGATTACACTTCCCAAGGCCAAACATCAATTATAAGTTTACTATAGTTATGCTCCAACAATTAGTTAAGGATTCAAAGGCTCTAAACATGGCAACATACTTCCTTATTTTCTTGTTTCTAGATTAGGTTTCTTGAGTATCATTTTACGTCGACTTAAGAGGTTTTATTTCTCCCTAACTAGGTTCATATACTTTTTGTAATGAATTATGTAAACTATTTTTAATAGGGGAATTTATATCCTCATGAGACTACTAGTCCCTATCTTAGGGGATTTTTCTCTAAGAACATGATCACCTAGTTTCACATCAAACATCCATTACCTAATAGGACTAGTGGGAGAGAAAGATGGAGTAGTTCATCATTTTAAGGGGTTAAGGTTCACATTAGAGTTTACACAACGTGGGTCTCACTTCTCACCACAAGATGGTTTAAACATGATATGAGAACAACCTAAATTTCACCTTTCTCCAAGCACATCATCTTATGGTTACATTTTCACAAACTAATCATACACTAAAATGTTGTTAAGTTTCATAATTAACTCTTAATATTGCACCATAAAACCCAAACAATAATTAATATTGGGTATCAAGTTCATTTATGATCCCAAATCTTCAATGTGACTTATAAGGTTAACTGGCGATATTCACCACTAAACATATATGTTGGTACAAGAAGATTTTACACTATGTTTAATGTTGGTTTCCTAAGGAGTAATACCTTAAGAGAAAACATTCTCCTTACTACACACATGATTACCAATCCTATGAGGGAACCACATACTCTAGATAATGTTTGACCATGTTGTTCCTAATGTCAGTTTCATGATGATGTCGTTAAGCATACAGGATATGATGATAGCTCAAACTAGGGATCTTGTTAACTTAAGCTAGAAGGTTTCATTGAGTGTAAAGATTTAACTTCAATCTAAGGTTTTAATATCTTTTTTGCTAAGAAATATCATGTGAAAAGTGTAAATTTTCACAAGTTTTAAACTAAGGTTGACTATTATATTTAGGTTTCTTCTCTATAATTGCTAGTTAAATAACACAACAATCTAGATATTTCATTATAAATTTCAGAATGAGAAAGCACTATAAGATGTTAAATTCAATTTCATTTTACATATTTAACCAACTCTTACAATACGAAACTTGGGATCAAATTATCACCCACGTTTAGATGAACATTTCCTCTAAACGCTAACATCTAAAAATTGTTACAAAACTTCACTAATAAACATTTCAATACTTTGTAAATTTTTGAACTATCATCTGCAATTTCACTCAATATATATCCAACCCCATTTTTACTATATGTAAATCTGAATCAAAATAACACGTATAGTTAAATGAATATATCCCAAAGCACCCCTAAATCTAGCATCTCATTCATATTACCAAATCTACATGAGTATTTACTTGTAACATAGAAATACATACATAATTTTTTCATTAACATTTACAAATTCTAATAGTACACAACCTATTACCACCACGTTGTTTTTCCATCTTACTTGCATCCTACAAAACCATGTGAGCATGAAATCAGCGATAAATCATTGGCATGGAATCCAACTAGATTTAGATTAATTAATGGTTTTATTTTCCCATTTACATAATAATATTAATTTGCACTCAAAAAGAGAGCATTAGATACACATATTACTTTCATTTCATTTCACTTCATTTAGCAACTAAGAGAGAGAAAGACACGAGAGAGAGAGAGATACCCCAATTTTCGAAAAGTCACATTTCATACAACAAGCCATATAAAAGACTTTCAAATAATTTTCTACAAGTTTTAATAAGTTTCCACAATGGTTTGCTAACTTGACTGGGGTCCTAACACTTTCTTTGTTCATTTTTCTACTGAAGATGCAAAAACGCCCAATTTAGGCTCAGAGGCTAAGAATTTACATTCAAAAGCTTCTGTCTATTAGGCGATGCACAATGGGTAACTTCCTATAAGTTATCCTATATATAAGGAATTCACAGGAACTGAGGGAATTTTAAATCGACTAATGGTTTCCAATTGGCGTTAGATTTCCTAGGCCACCTATTGTAATCGGTCTAGTTGCAACAACAACAAAAAAATTCTTGAGGGCTAAGAAAACCTTATCCAAAACTAACCTTCGATAGCTGAATATGCAACAATGAAAAATTCCTACATGTTATCCTATATATGAAGAATTTCTTTGGATTTGATGGAATTGAGAGTCGGGAAATTGGTTGCAAACGACGATGAGTTTTTGAAGCCACCATTCGTAGTTGGTTCGGTTTGACCCAATCAAACTACAATGGAGGCCCACAAAACCCCATTTCCAAACTATCTAGAAAAGTGATTTTCCTTGAACTAAAGGTTGCTTTAGTGATTTTCTAGTAAAAATATAAGAGATTTGTTAAGGTGGATAAGCATTTCGTTGCTCAGGGTCCAAATGTGAGCCGAAATGAAACCCAACTTTTTTACTTTTAACATCTTCCTAAAAGTGCAAATGAAGTAACAGGGGCTCCTAGAGTAGAGATGAAGATATAAAAATGGTTTATAGGGTTCATTATAAATATTTATGTGACTCTCCTTATAACAAGGAACACATACAACACTTGAGATCTGTTTTATGGGGCTCAAGATGTTGTTTATAATGTCTCGGAAAATGCATTTTTTCTAACTTCACAAGGTAGACAGATATGGTTGTTTTGGTGGTGACCCATCTAGCTCTCGAAAATACCAATGGGCACGAGCACCAAATTATTATACCCTAGGTCTAACGGTGCATAAGGTTTTGGTTACGACATGGTTAATGGTCAAATTGTAAGTTGGTAGCATAAATCACGAGGTGTTATTTTATTGATTACACTAGTCACCTCGTTAAAATATCCAATTATTAGAGTATCTAATAGTTTAATTTATTTATTTTATTACAAATGAATAACCAAATTACAAAAATAAAAAAGATAAAGGTAAGGAGACCATGCCTTATTTAAGCAAATCTGCAAACATCACATTTTATGGGACCCCACACCCTTTTCATTACATCAAACAATTCACGAGCTTTGCATAATATTCAACACTTTGCATTCATGTCCTCCAATGCATTGCAAACACAACCTATGACAAGGATCCCATATATTTTACACGTGTGGATGAATAACACTAGCTCAACTAGAAGGAAACTAGCAAAGGCTATGGAGTTTATTTTTTTTTAACTACCTTAGTGTCTTCCACAAGCTCCATTTTGTACATGGTCTACAAAAATCCCTTTCCAAACTCAAACACTATCTAAATCTCACAACATGATGTGGAGAGGGGAATCTGAAGGAGGTGCTACACATTCTTATTACCACACACCTCGCTTCCATTGTTATGTGGAGAGGAAAAGAATATTTAACATACCACAATACCCACATGATAAAGATAACATAATATTTAGGAGCCCCAAGGAAAAATCACTACTAAAAACTCATAAAAAGTAATACCAACAATGCAATATAATTTCCATCCACTTTGCTAATCCTATTGCCACAACATTAAGTGCATGAAAAGGAATATTTAGAAAGGATTGTGGAGATTGGATCTACACCTATAAATTGCATTTTTCTTGAAAGTTTCTAATCCTTTTCAATAAAACCATTTTGTGCATATCCTACAGTCAAAGTTGTCCACCAAAACCATGATTTTCCCTAATACATTTTGTCAAACAATTCATGTGCTTATCTATAATTCCACATTTGCATGCACATTTACGAGAGCACTTGTACCTACAACATATAACAAAATTTGTTTCTCTTTTGTGCTTTGATGGACAGCCATACCATGTTTGAAAGCTTGCATTTTGTACGAGCCAATAAGTACAGAGGAAAATGTAAAATGATCATATTTGAGACACATTTATTGCATAGATGAAACATTGTGATTGTCCCGTGAGGACACCCATGTCTTTTGAACACTTCCAAAAATGTATTACATGAGAAGTTGCCTCGTTATTTCATTTTTGGCACGGGAAGAAGAAGATTATGCGAATGGTTATTGCATTTGGCTCTCTCCTTCCCTCTAGGTATATATAAATTTCCTAAGCTCCCATTCAATAACTATCCCATTTATGATAAATTTATAACATTAACTTGGTTTCCCACATGGTCAACACCCATGGATCTTGAGAAAAGAGAAAGTATTATTATGCAAGGGAAGTAGAAAGTTTGAATGGTTGTTTTAGGTTGCCCATACTCCATCGAACCATGGAAAGAAAATACATAGCCCTCACGACATAATACTTATTACACATGTCTCATGACATAATAGTACTCATAACATAAGTAGACTACAACAACATGGAATTCCCAATAGGTACACATATAAAGGTTTCACACAACTTGGGACAATAAT
Source organism: Taxus wallichiana var. yunnanensis (assembly GCA_018340775.1). NCBI lineage: Eukaryota > Viridiplantae > Streptophyta > Pinopsida > Cupressales > Taxaceae > Taxus > Taxus wallichiana. Next base: position 767,334,347 of record CM031234.1, read on the forward strand.
TGTAGTTACAAAGTGTCAAAAAGTGGTCAAATCATACCCTTAATGAGGATAATCAATCATCAACATCACAAAAATAACCAACTCACATGAGTACAAATAAATTATAATACCAACACCATACACCTTCAAAGTAATCATAAAAAAACTACATATACCTTACAAAGCATCACAAAACAATTCTATATACCTCCTAAAACATCACAAAAAAAATGCATATGCCTCCTAAACCATAACAAACAAAACAAACCTCACGAATGCACAGTAATCACACAAACACACAAGTCTCTTATACCTCCCTCAAGTCTCTTAGCTCAAAGAGGTTGGAAACCCTATGGCACTAGGCACATAGAGTCCAAACACCTCTAACCCAAGTGACATAATAACTTATGGTTTAATAACCCGCTAGTTATTTGTAACTCCTTGGGGTATACCCCAGTAAGGTTCAACCACTTCATGGTGAATCCCATGACCCTATTCCAGCATATTATGAAATCATAATGATCATAACAATGCATCTCAAATGCCAACTGGAAAAATCCAAAGCCTTGGGCTAGGCTATAAAAACAATTTAAACTTGATACACAAATTTAAAACTAAGAAAAACAAATGGCTAAATAGCCATAGTTAGTGCAAAATTTGCATGTTAGTGTAACAACCAAATAAAATGCCCAAATTATAAGACCACATCAATCAAGAAATATTCTGGTTCTAACAAGAAAAGAGATAATGATCAATTTATGAATATAATACATATAGAGAAATAACACATCAGAATCAATGTGTGGCCTCATATGGCCACCAGAGGGGTACTCATCAAGTTGCTAACACTTAGACATCAAGCCTCGGCTATTAAAATAACATATCAAATAATACAACTACCATAATCTCTTCTTGAATCATCCCTCCATACTCCCAAAAGCCTCAACATAGTCAAAATCACATAGGATTGTTTGATGGAAAACCCAATAGGAGAGAGAAGGGGATGCTAGTTTGCATAATTTGAGCCTAAGGTGGTGCACATCCACAATATACTTGAGCAAGCTCAAAGTATACTAAAAATATAGAAGTGGGTTTTCCAGTCTACATGAGACTCCACTTCCTAACTCATACTCAAGATCAAGATTATGAAAACATGGTCCACGGATCCTCTCTCCACACATACACTCTTGACGATTTCTTCCCTTAGGGTTGTCTAGTGTAAGGTTCACAACATAACACATAACTACATCACTAACACAATGGTGATTCATGCACATTAACCATAACGTCTTACGCATGGTATATATATAGGGTATAACACAATCATTACTTTCATGTGTTACAATACATCACGTTTCCACATAATGCACCCAAAGTGCAAGTACTATAACATAGGGTTCATACGATCACCATATTCCCTAATTAAGGACATGAACCATCACATATAAAATTAATTATATGTATGATGAAAATAGTGACTAACATTAGAATATATAGTAAATTGAAATACAATATGGTGATACACATGATTCATCATAACATGGTGGTGGCATTACAATACAATCCAATTCATGATAAACAAATTTTTCATGCAACACATCTGCACACCTACATATCACAAAATAGCAAGACACTCCAACACTTCGTAATCCAAAATAGTATTCTTTTCACACACACCAAGGTGGGACATCACACATGGATTCCTCATTGAATCCATGAAAAGGAGAGAGAATCCTCTCCTCAAAAGCACATCAACATGCAAAACATGTGCATTCAAAATATCACAATTACATTGTTGATCACATTATAACATATATCACATTACTATTCCCATCTTCACCACGCCCATGCAAAACTCATCACAACTCCAATCCATCCCATAGGTTTGAGAGCATGAACCTCCACTTTGATACCAAATGTAACGCCCTCATTTTAAACACATAAATACAACACTTAAAATACCGAATCATTTGTTTTTCTTACATTGTAGATTACATGGAACTACAAGAGATCACTTACAAAACTCACAACACATGATATGTTTGCACAAACATTAACCCACATGGATAACATGAAAACATGTGATGCACATCAAGGCCACCCCCTTTTTTAAAATGACAAGGCATAACATAATGATTCAACTACAGTAAAAACTTATAGATAGGGTCTTCCCACGACATGATATTTTAGGATTACACATTTATTGTAATCATGCTTCAATCTTTAACTTAAGTTATAGAAAGGCTCATAATATGAGAATCATACATTTCTCTTCCTTTGTGCTTAATTTTCCCTTATACAATTTAACATTTAACTTATAGTGTATCTCATTAAATAAGGATTATCTACATTATTTAAAATACTCATTTCATTTGTTCATTCCTTAACATGATATTTATTTACACACAAGGCTACTAGGTATTATCCCTAGGATTCACTCCTAAGGGCATGCATCTTGATCTTATATCATACCTCCGTTACGTAACAAAACAAGTGTGAGTCCAAAGGAGGAAGGTTCACATCTTTTCCTCAAGGATTTAGGGTCAAGTTTCTTTCATTCATTTATAAATTGATAATTGAGTTAGTACACAATAAGTATTATAGGAAATAGGTTCTTTATCCATAACAAGAGGGTTTAATCACATTACAAGGAAGATTAATTGTCACTTTCCTGTGTAATATAATCCCAAAATTACACTTCCCAAATCAAGCATTAATTATAAGTTTATTATAGTTATGCTCCAACAATTAGGTAAGTATTTGAAGGTTCTAAACATGGCAACATATTTCCTGATTTTCTTACTTCTAGATCAAGTTTCCAAAGTATCATTTTATGTCTAACTTAAGAGGTTTTATTTCTCTATAACTATGTCCATATACTTTTTGTAATGAATTATTTAGACTATTTGTTAATATGGGAATTTATATCCTCATGATAGTACTAGTCCCTATTTTAAGGGGTTTTGTCTCTAAGAACATGAACACCTAGTTTCACATCAGAAATCCATTAGCTAATAGGACTAGTGGGAGAGTAAGATGGATTAGTTCATCATTTTAAGGGGTTAAGTATCACATTATATTTTTCACAACGTGGGTCTTGCTTCTCACCACAATATGGTTTAAACATGATAAGAGAATGACCTAAATTTCACCTTTCTCCAAGCACATCATCTAATGGTTACGTTTTCACAAACTAATCATACACTAAAATGTTGTTAAGTTTTATAATTAACTCTTAGTATTACACCATAAAACCCAAATGATAATTGAGATTGGGTATCGATTTCATTTATGATCCTAACTCTTAAAGGTGACTTCCAAGGTTAGTTGGAAATATTTGCCACTCAACATGTATGTTGGTCCAAGAGGATTTTACACTATGTTTAATGTTGGTTCCTAAAGAGTACTACCTTAAGAGAACACATTCTCCTTACTACACACATAATTACCAATCCTAGGAGGGAACCACATACTCTAGATAATATTTGACCATGTCGTTCGTAATCTATCGGTTCATGGCGATGCCGATAAGCATACGGGGATATGGCAATAACTCAAACTAGGGATCTTATTTACTTAAGCTAGAAGGTGTCATTGAGTGTAAAGATTTATCTTCAATCTTAGGGTTTAGTTTCTTCTGTGCTAAGAAATATCATGCGAGAAGGAAAATATGCACAATTTTTAAACTAAGGTTGGCTATTATATTTAGGTTTCTTCTCTATATTTGCTAATTAAATAACACAACAATCTAGAGATTTCATCATAAATTTCACAACAAGAAAGAACTATAAGATGTCAAATTCAATTTCATTTAACATATTTATCCAACTTTTACAATACAAAACTTGGGATCAAAATAACACCCATGTTTAGATGAACATTTCCCCTAAACGCTAGCATCTTTAAAATGTTACAAAACTTCACTAATAAACCTTTCAATACTTTGAAAAATGTTGAAATATCCTCTACAATATCACTTAACATATATATCCAACCTCATTTTTACCATGTGCAAATCTGAATCGAAGAATACCTATAGTTAAATGCACATTTCCCAAAGCACCCCTAAAAATAACATCTTATTCATATTACCAAATTTCAATAATGAGTCTTTACTGTAACATAGCAATACATATATAATTTTTCCATTAACATATATAAATTACAATAGTAAAAATGTATTACAACCATGTTGTTTTGTCATCTTATTTACATCCTACAAAACCATGTCAACATTAAATCACCGACATGACATCTACCTAGATCTAACATAATTAACATTTTTGGTTTCCCATTTACATAATAATAATAATTTTCACTTAAAAGAGAGGGTTAGAGACACATATTACTTTCATTTCATTTCACAACTAAGGGAGAGAAAGAGATAGGGGATGAGAGAAAACCCTAATTTTACAAAAATAACATTTCACACAACATGCCACAAGATAGAGTTTAAACCATTTATCTACAAGTGTTAATAATTTTAGATGATGGTTTTCTAACTTGACTAGGGTCCTACACATTTTTTGTACATTTTTCCAGCTAGTTGCAAAAATGCCCTATTTAGGCTCAGAGGCTAAGAAACCACATTCAAAAGTTGCTTTTTGTTAGGCAATGCACAATAGGTAACATCGACATGTCTTCCTATATACCAGAATTCACAAGAACTAACAGAATTCAAAACAAGTTAATGTTTTCCAATTGGAAGCTAGATTTCGGGGCCACCAGGTCATAATTGGTCTAGTTACAAGAGCAACCAATTTTAAATCGAGGTCTTGGAAAATCTCATTCAAAACTAACCTTCGATAGGTACACGTGCAATAGAAAATTTACTACATGCTCTCCTATATATGGATAATTCATCGGAGTTGGTGGAACTAAGAACTGACAAATAGTTTACAAATGGTGTCACATTTTCCAGGGCCACGGTCGTAGTTGGTCCAATTTGACCTACTCAAACTACATTTGGAGGCCTAAAAACCCCGTTCCCAAACTATCTAGAAAATTTATTCTTCCCAAATTAAAGGTTACAATTGATTTTCTAGTAAAAATACTAGAGATTTTTAAGGTAGATAAGATTTCATTACTCGAGTCCAAACGGTGATCCAAAACAAACCCAACTTCTTAGTTTTAGCATCTTCTTAAAAGTGCAAACATAGTATGAAGGCTCTTAGAGGAGTGATTTAAGAGAGAACAAATGATCGATAGGGATCATTCTAAAGATTTATGTGAGTCTCCTCATAACAAGGAACGCATACGACACTTGAGATCTCTATTATTGGGATCGGTATGTTGTTTAGCATGTCTCTAGAAAATGCATTTTTTCTAACTTCGCAAGGTGAAGCATGGATATGGTTGTTTTAGTTGGTGACCCATCTAACTCTTGCCAATACCAATGAGCACAAGAACCAAATTTTGATACCCTGGGTCTATCAATGCATAAGGTTATGCATACAACACGGTTGATGGTCAAATTGTAAGTTGGTAGCATAAATCAGATGGTGTTGTTTTATAGATTACACTAGCCATCTGGTTAAAATATCCAATTGTTTGAGTATCTAATAGTTTAATATTTTTTTATTGCAAATGAATAAGAAAATTATAAAAGATAAAGGTAAGGATACCATGCCTTATTTATGCGAGAATTGCAAACATTGCATTTGATGGGACCTCGCATCCTTTGCATTATGTCAAACAATTCATGAGATTGGCATAATCTTATATGATTTTTATTCATGTCCTTGATGCATTGCAAACAAAAGATCTGAAAAGGATACCCTATCTTTTACAGTGCAAGACGAATAACACTATGTAACAACCCAAAAAAATTCACACACGAACAACACAGTAAAAGACAGGATTTATTTTTTTTGACTTGCTTCGACACATAACACGACACAACATGTCATCACAAAGTTACAACCAACTCTGGGAACCACTTGATATGGGGATGACCACAAGGCCAGCATGGAAACGTTCACACCCAAAAGGATAATACACTTTTCTTTTTTTGACAGAACAACATAGAAGTCCAACCACATGACACTCTCACAGCTAGGGCAAGCCACAATAAGAAATAATTGAAGGTTATTTATTTTGATAAAACACCCTTTAACTCATGACTTATGTTTTCAGAAAGATTCAATATATGATTCACACAAATTCATCTTACCAACTGAGTTATTTTCTTATACACTGTAGAGTAGTTCACTTAAAGTCTTCTCTACTTGCTAAATCTTATTATCTTCCAGAAACTAACCATTATTTTCCCTTAAGCTTGTTTAAGAGTTCACCCAAAAGGGGTAGTGTTCACTAGTTTAGCTAGGGATATCAATTTATAAAATTTTACTTTACAAGGATAGTTTCACCTTTGAGTACTTCAGGAATCTCTTGTTCTCAAGTAAGTCATCTCTACATTAATTTATCTGAATATATATATTTTAGTTAACTTCTATAAGGGTTAACCACTCCATTTAATTTTACTTATATCACATCATTACAAGGTGTCAGAGAGTTTTGACTTAACACTTTATTCTCAAAATCAAGGTTTTACAATACTTATGCCAATGTAATGATTGAATATCATTTCTCACCAAGGTAAGTTACTAGTCTAACAACAAAAGGGAAAGAACACTTCACCACGTAGTTTTCCGAACATACCAAGACAAGAGATCTTCTAAACTCCTTGCAAGCAAAGTTACAAAATTTACAACGCATTGAACTTTCTACAAAGAACTTCATAATTTGAACTGATGAAACTTTTACACTCTTTTCCTTTAATCTACTCGCATAATCCATCTGCACAAATATTTACTAGAGTCATGATATGATAAGATATAAACCTCACCTAATAATTTATGCCATCTAGCATTTAAATAAATGAAAGTTTGCAATACTCCTTATCAAATAAATTTCTAACATACATTTAAAAACTTAACTACACATCTCATGATAATACATTTCATACTCATTAATGTTCACTTCCTTAAGATCTGCTTACATAAGAACACAATTCCAAGTGACTAGATATACAACCTTAACCATGCAATCAATCATACTTAAATTACAGTAATAATAATAACGCTCACCTAATACCCTCGACCTACTTCACATATATAAGTATCCAACAATATTATCTTTCAATTAAATAAAAGCACCAACGACATTAAGTTTATATAATAAATACAAGTATCAATCTTATATTATTCATCGATATTACCCAAGTATCAAACCTTCATAGATAATCAGTGATATGTAAGTATAATTTGGATATTTATCTCACAATTTTAAGAATATACTTATGTTAACAAAGATTCCACCAATCCACAAGTTCATATATTATTTAGGTATCCTTTTGGTTGCTTATTCCATGCCTTTATATGTTTCTATTAGTATAAGGGTCCAACTCATTGGAATGAGTTACGATCAACAATATTGTCATATTTTGCTAATATGTCAAAGATACATTTGACTAACTAAGATATGTAAGCGTGGTCCAAGCCACTATAAATACAAGTATCAACATTATCTCAACTCCCAATTGAGATGCAAGTATCAATTTTTAGCTAACATAATAATCATCGTAAATGCCAGAAAATATTCCACTCGTTAACCAAGTATTGAAATAACATATTTATCCTTACTGGTTACCTGATAACATAATATACCCTGTTATATAATTCAACCTCCACTTGCATACCCCAATTTATGGGTATTAATTATTGTTCTATAAAATGAAGTTAAATAATTTCAGGTGGACTTATATCCTTACTGTCATACATGGTATGCACAGTCCCATTATGGTAGCTGTCACCTTTACTTAAGGCTATGCATGACTCCATTTTAGGGTAGTTATCTTAACTTCCCTATTCATCTGTTTTCCTACCAAAAGTCTTTCGACAAGCTTCAAGGTCAAAGTATAAGATATATTTATAATTTCATATTTCAAGCATTGCCTGAATTCATATGCATGAGGACATCACATATCAATCAAACTTGAAGAATGTCGACATTCATGAGAGTTCGATGTATCCAATATTACTTTAACCGATTCAAAGATCCAAGTAGTGCCTCAAAATTAAGCCAAAGAATTATCCACACAGGATAATGACTTGCGTGCATAACATATTCGTAAAGGTCATAGAAAACCCATTAACGCATGCTTCAGGAGGGTTCCAATCTAATAATAAGCTCATAGTAATAATAATAGCAGAGGGCCTGGTGAGGGGTTTTCAATAATCCCCAAGGTAAATGATAATCGAATGACTCAGATGGAGCTATCTAGAAAGACCAATAAAACTAGTATGACTCTTCCCAAATAGAAGCCCCCAATCCTAATGGGAGTTTATATTATTATAAATCCATAGTAAAATCCAAATACAAATACATATCGAAATTCCTTTTTCAAGCCATGTTCTACATAATATAAACAATACAAGAAAAATTATAAACCTCATTCACGCTCCATAATATTTTCTACAGAAACCATCATTCAAAGGAAGAATCAAGGCAAAAAGATAAACCAACATTATAAGATCAGTAGGCAAGAATCGATGTAGAGATTTCTTCTACTCAAATAGTAAATAAGATAAACTGTAAAGGAGGGAGAGATCAGTTCATGCAATTATGATTAAAAGTCATTTGAAACCCATCTCTTTTTGGGCATCTCTTTCAAGAAAGAGTCAATATATGTAAATGCATGTTATATAATATCCAGAGTCCAAACGCTATTTATTTAGTAAAAAAAAAACACATCAACATTCCAAAAGAAACCCACATCTACAACAATCGAACAAAATTGCAAAGATTGATTTACCCAAATACTAAAGGGGATAAATCATTAAGAGAGAGGGTTAGTCTTATCATGCCTGTTTAAGCTTCCTCAATGCAGCCACGTCGAACCAAGGCTCCAAAGAGCTACAACATATTCCAAAACATTCATTTCCCTCAAAGACGTAGATCTCTCATGCAAGCTTCATGGCATGCAAAGCGCTGCTGTGCATAAGCAGAGGAGAGGGCGTGCCACCATATCATTTTCTATCATCCAGATAAAAAGATCAGTTGACATTGTGTCCTTACATTTACGGCTTGAGATGAATCCTTTGATTTTTCTTGAAGTCAAAAGAAGTACTACCAATTCGGTAACCATTGGTCGTTTGTCCTTTCTTTTCAAAGAAGGAGGCAAATTTTATCCCTTTTTTGTTTTCGACCTCCCAAACTTGGTGAATCTTCCATATTGAATTTACGCTTTTCTTTCAACACAGAATCAAGTAATCTTGGGCCTTGCCCAAAATTTTTGGACTTCGACCTTTCGGTGCTTGCATTCGTTCTAGTAATGTCCTTTTATATGTACTCGATTGAAGAACACATGCCCCGGTCTTTGAGTTGATTCTCAGTAAAGGAAACACAATCGCGTGGAACATTTCTCTTCTTATTGTCATGATGCATGTGAACCTTCTCACCCTTGCTAACCCATTGTTTCATCCTTCATAAATTTTGGAAGCATCTCCTACATCATAGTTATTATTAACTTCACATCTTGCTACTTCTAATGAACCACGGATTCTTTGAGACCTCTTTCCAAGCTCAAGAAATTGAAACTAATGCATTTCTTCTAACCCTTAACCCAAAGCTTTTTACCGTAGGGAAGAGACACGAACACATACACACTTCCCAACAAATAGTTTTTTGATTTTTCAAACCACCGAATTATTTTCAATACTCCCATCTATCAGCCCCTCTATGAAACTTCTGCTCGTTCTTCCATGCCAAACAAGCTTGAAAAAAAGAATAGTAATTACGACTGTTGGTGAAACATAGCATATATCGCATCTTCCCACAAGCAGCAATATTTAAACTCAAATCTCCTAGTAACATTCTCACATCGTCACATAGTCGATTTAGATAAAAAAATATCTTGAAGGAGAATCCCGAATTTGAGGATGCATTCGATATGAATGATAACAACATAGTTGGACAACCTCATGTTGGAAGCACTCAAAAAGGCTTCAACTATACTACAACATGCCTACTACTGCTAATATTGCTTGCAGGCCATTGCATGGATCCCCGACAAGAACACACCTCACAACACCCAAAGGAAAGTGGAGGTAACATGCCTACTTCACTAGCTTGAAGCTTCATCTATAACCACCATAACAAACCCAACGCAAGCGATGGCAAGGTGCAAAGAAGGAAGGGGAAATGCAACCAAGCAAAAAAAAAACTCCATTCACCACACAACTCACGTGGCTAGGGCAAAGAAAAGCAGGCTTCACGAAGGACCACGAAAAAAAAAACACCCGATCAGAAAGAGACCTCCATCTGCAATCCCACGCGGCCAGCAACAAAGCCAGAGCAGGTAAAAGATAAACACAGGGAAGATCAATAATAAAATCTGATTTGAAAGCTAAGCGGCCAAGCAGGAGGAACAAATTCCAGCTATAGTAGGTAGGCTAAAAAAAAATAATGAGACAACCACCCAAATGAATGTTGTCAAACCAACCAAGAAAAGGCGTTCAGAAGGTGATTCCACTACAAAACAAGACTCCTACCAAAAAAAATAATAAAATATAGTCTCCCACTGCCTCACGCCAAACATGAAATTAAAAGTTCATTAAAGAATTGACAAGTAAGCAATACCTCCCATCCGCCAACTAACCACATCACAACAATATTTCATTTTATTTTATTTTTTGAGCCCACGCTTTGGGGACAGGCCGCTTGCCAGGAGAAACAAGGCTGGTATATAAAACATTAATTTTAGAAATTAACAAGGGTCCATCAACATTAAAAAAATTAGTCCCCACCTTCAAAGGCGCCACCACAAATCATACTCTTCCTCGTTTGCGCAACGAGGCTCGATCAGCGGGAGCGACAAACAAATTAAAAGGATAGTTTAAAGATATCAAAGGATGATGTCGATAACAATCGACATAAAGAAAATAATAACAAAATACAATCGTTGATCGATAATACAATCATAATGTCATTATTATTATTATTATTATCATTATTACTAGCAACCAATAGTTAAACTCGACAAGGCGAAACACTAACGTTTCAAAGGAAATGCAACAACGTTCAACTCTAAGAAGCACGGTCGTCGCAGAAGCAAAGGAGCAATGATGAACGGGGCATTACATTCTCCTCCCCTTAAGAAAGCATCGTCCTCGATGCGACATTACACAGAGGAAAGGAAATGGTTCGCAACCAAGAACAGGTAAAGGAGAAAGTACACCCTATGGTTTAAAATTTTAGTTGATTAAAGCACGGTCACAAGGTAGCCTTAGGAACATTTGGTAGAAATTTTAACTTTCAAGGTTCTGTGAAGATTGGCAGTTCCCTCTTATTTATTATTTCATTAGTTCCTTTCCATTAGCATTATTCTTAGTTTAATTTCTTTTAAAATTTCATCATTGAAGAGTTTTGGTTTATTTCTTATTGTGGGTGCCCAACATGAACTACTAACACAACACCCTATCAGGTTCAAAAGACACTACTGGATTCACAAGCACACAAGTATATTCTTCATGACTGTATTACACCACAAAAGGTTACTCAAATACGGAATGGATTAGGCACAGTCCACATAACATAGTACTTATCACACATCTATGACTGACATATTATAAATACTTGAACAAAGAGTACTACAATCCACCAGACATTTCCTCAATTTGCATCGATGAAAAAAAAATTCACATAACACCAAACAAATGCTACAGGTACATAGTGTCCACAAGGGAATCAATGACATATCCACAACATCACAACACATATCCATTTGACATGAGTAACACATACATCAAAAGACCACTACCAAAACATCACAATAACTCAACATATATCCCAAACATCAACCATACACACAAATATCATATGCCTCCCTCAAACTCTTATGCCTCCCTCAAACTCTTATGCCTCCCTCAAGTCTCTTATGCCTCCCTCAAGTCTCTTATGCCTCCCTCAAGTCTCTTATGCCTCCCTCAAACTCTTATGCCTCCCTCAAGTCTCTTATGCCTCCCTCAAGGAGGCCGGTTGACCCTATGGCCTAAGACACATAGAGTTCGAACACTCCTAACCCAAGTGACATAATAACGCGTGGTTCAACAACCCGCTAGTTATCTGTAACTCCTTGGGGCGTACCCCTATACAACGAAGCGGGTCCATAGGTCCAACCATTCCATGGTGCATCCCATGACCCTATTCCACACATCACGACAATAGAACCAACACAACAATCCAATCTAAGTGCCAAGTGGCAAAGTACAAGCCTTGGGCAAGGCGGTAAAATTCCAAATTTAAAAGAAGACCCAAAATCAAGCAAAATAAATGGCCAAATAGCCATAGTTAGTATCAAAATCCACATGTTAGTGCCACAAACCAAGGAAATGCCCAAAATTGTAAAGCATGGCAATCAAGAAAAGTTGTTGGTCCTTACAAAATAAAGTAAAAGCTCAATTTACGAATAAAATCAACTTATAATAATGTCACATTACGATAACTGTGTGGCCTTATCTGGCCACCAAAGGGGTACTCAACGAGTTGTTAGCACTCGGAACATCGAGCCTCAGCTCGTAAAATACATATCAATAATACAACTATCATCACCTCTATCTGAATCATCCCGCCACCACTTCGACAAGGCTAAACATAGTCATAGTTGCACTTAGGTTGCATACATACAACCACATAGGGAGAGAGGAAAGAATCACATGTTGTTATCTACTAAACCGAATTTTGGCTTGAGTTATTGACCCATGGTACACCATTCCTCACTCTCAACATACACTTCTACCGATTTCCCTCAGGGTCGGTTAGCGTAAGGTTCACAACATAACATGTAACTACATTACTAACACAATGGTGGTACATATACAAGGTAGATCACAATCATACATTCACTGAGTGTAACACATCACTTTACCACATTCTGCACCCAAAGTGCAATCACCATACGATAGGGTTCATACACTCACCGTATGACCCCAAATCACAACATGAAGCATTACATATTTGCACAAATCATACATATGATGAACATAGTACATCACAACATAACATCCATTGCTACATAACAAGGTGGTACACACATTTCTTCAAAACATGGTAAAACATCATGATACAACTCATTTCTTTTAACATCAATCTAGTCATACAACACATTGATACACCTACATATCACAATATGTCACAATGCTCCAACACTATGTCATCCACATTATAATTCTTTTCACACATCACAAACAATAATTCACACGTGAACTCTTCATAGAATCCACAAGAAGGAGAGAGAATACTCCCATCCCCAACACATCAACATGATGACAAACACGCACTAAGTGACATACACATCACGTGTGCGTTCACAATATCACAATTACGACAATAATCACATCACGCTTATACCACATTACTCTTCCAATATAAATCATCATCATGCAATACCATCATCTCCATGAAACAATATCATGTAACACCATCACCATCATGTAACATCATCATACAACACCAATCCGGCCCATAGGTTCGAGAGCATGAACCTATGCTCTGATACCAAGTGTAACGACCCAAAAATTCACACACGAACAACACAGTAAAAGACAGATTTTTTTTTTTTTTGACTTGCTTCGACACATAACACGACACAACATGTCGTCACAAAGTTACAACCAACTCTGGGAACCACTTGTTACGGGATGACCACAAGGTCAACACGGAAACGTTCACACCCAAAAGGATAATACACTTTTTTTTTTTTTTTACAGAACAACATAGAAGTCCAACCACATGACACTCTCACAACTAGGGCAAGCCACAGTAAGAAATGATTGAAGGTTATTTATTTTGATAAAACACCCTTTAACTCATGACTTATGTTTTCAGAAAGATTCAATATATGATTCGCACAAATTCATCTTACCAACTTGAGTTATTTTCTTATACACTGTAGAGTAGTTCACTTAAAGTCTTCTCCTACTTGCTAAATCTTATTATCTTCCAAAACTAACCATTATTTTCCCTTAAGCTTGTTTAAGAGTTCACCCAAAAGGGGTAGTGTTCACTAGTTTAGCTAGGGATATCAATTTATAAAAAATTTACTTTACAAGGGTAGTTTCACCTTTGAGTACTTCAGGAATCTCTTGTTCTCAAGTAAGTCATCTCTACATTAATTTATCTGAATATATATATTTTAGTTAACTTCTATAAGGGTTAACCACTCCATTTAATTTTACTTATATCACATCATTACAAGGTGTCAGAGAGTTTTGACTTAACACTTTATTCTCAAAATCAAGGTTTTACAATACTTATGCCAATGTAATGATTGAATATCATTTCTCACCAAGGTAAGTTACTAGTCTAACAACAAAAGGAAAGAACACTTCACCACGTAGTTTTCCGAACATACCAAGACAAGAGATCTTCTAAACTCCTTACAAGCAAAAATTTACAAAATTTACAACGCATTGAACTTTCTACAAAGAACTTCATAATTTGAACTGATGAAACTTTTACACTCTTTTCCTTTAATCTACTCGCATAATCCATCTGCACAAATATTTACTAGAGTCAGTTCGCTAGAACTGAGCATGATAAGATATAAACCTCACCTAATAATTTATGCCATCTAGCATATAAATAAATGAAAGTTTGCAATACTCCTTATCAAATAAATTTCTAACATACATTTAAAAACTTAACTGCACATCTCATGATAATACATTTCATACTCATTAATGTTCACTTCCTTAAGATCTGCTTACATAAGAACACAATTCCAAGTGACTAGATATACAACCTTAACCATGCAATCAATCATACTTAAATTACAGTAATAATAATAACGCTCACCTAATACCCTCGACCTACTTCACATATATAAGTATCCAACAATATTATCTTTCAATTAAATAAAAGCACCAACGACATTAAGTTTATATAATAAATACAAGTATCAATCTTATATTATTCATCGATATTACCCAAGTATCAAACCTTCATAGATAATCAATGATATGTAAGTATAATTTGGATATTTATCTCACAATTTTAAGAATATACTTATGTTAACAAAGATTCCACCAATCCACAAGTTCATATATTATTTAGGTATCCTTTTGGTTGCTTATTCCATGCCTTTATATGTTTCTATTAGTATAAGGGTCCAACTCATTGGAATGAGTTACGATCAACAATATTGTCATATTTTGCTAATATGTCAAAGATACATTTGACTAACTAAGATAAGTAAGCGTGGTCCAAGCCACTATAATTATCAGTATCAACATTATCTCAACTCCCAATTGAGATGCAAGTATCAATTTTTAGCTAACATAATAATCATCGTAAATGCCGAAAATATTCCACTCATTTAACCAAGTATTGAAAAAACATATTTATCCTTCCATGTTACCCGATAACATAATATACCCTGTTATATAATTCAACCTCCACTTGCATACCCCAATTTATGGGTATTAATTATTGTTCTATAAAATGAAGTTAAATAATTTCAGTGGACTTATATCCTTACTTGTCATACATGGTATGCACAAATCCCATTATGGTAGTCACACCTTTACTTAAGGCTATGCATGACTCCATTTTAGGGTAGTTATCTTAACTTCCCCAATTCATCTGTTTTCCTACCAAAAGTCTTTCGACAAGCTTCAAGGTCAAAGTATAAGATATATTTATAATTTCATATTTAAAGCATTGTCTGAATTCATATGCATGAGGACATCACATATTAATCAAACTTGAAGAATGTCGACATTCATGAGAGTTCGATGTATCCAATATTACTTTAACCGATTCAAAGATCCAAGTAGTGCCTCAAAATTAAGCCATAGAATTATCCACACAGGATAATGACTTGCATGCATAACATATTCATAAAGGTCATAGAAAACCCATTAACGCATGCTTCAGGAGGGTTCCAATCTAATAATAAGCTCATAGTAATAATAATAGCAGAGGGCCTGGTGAGGGGTTTTCAATAATCCCCAAGGTAAATGATAATCGAATGACTCAGATGGAGCTATCTAGAAAGACCAATAAAACTAGTATGACTCTTCCCAAATAGAAGCCCCCAATCCTAATGGGAGTTTATATTATTATAAATCCACAGTAAAATCCAAATACAGTCATATCGGAAATTCCCTTTTTCAAGCCATGTTCTACATAATATAAACAATACAAGAAAAATTATAAACCTCATTCACGCTCCATAATATTTTCTACAGAAACCATCATTCAAAGGAAGAATCAAGGCAAAAAGATAAACCAACATTATAAGATCAGTAGGCAAGAATCGATGTAGAGATTTCTTCTACTCAAATAGTAAATAAGATAAACTGTAAAGGAGGGAGAGATCAGTTCATGCAATTATGATTAAAAGTCATTTGAAACCCATCTCTTTCTGGGCATCTCTTTCAAGAAAGAGTCAATATATGTAAATGCATGTTATATAATATCCAGAGTCCAAACGCTATCTATTTAGTAAAACAAAAACACATCAACATTCCAAAAGAAACCCACATCTACAGCAATCGAACAAAATTGCAAAGATTGATTTACCCAAATACTAGAGGGGATAAATCATTAAGAGAGAGGGTTAGTCTTATCATGCCTGTTTGGGGCTTCCTCAATGCAGCCACGTCGAACCAAGGCTCCAGCAGCTACAACATATTCCAAAAACATTCATTTCCCTCAGCACGTAGATCTCTCATGCAAGCTTCATGGCAGTGCCTGGTACAGTCAGGGAGAGGGCAGCCACCATGTCATTTTCTATCATCCAGGATAAAATAGATTGGACAGTGTGCCTGCCCTGGCTTGGAGATGAATCCTTTGATTTTTCTAGAGTCGAAAGAAGTACCTGCATTCGGTAACCATTGGTCGTTTTGTCCTTTCTTTTCAGCAGAAGGCGGCAGCTTTTACCCTTTTTTTGTTTTCGACCTCCCAGTGAATCTTCCATATTGAATTTACGCTTTTTACTGCTCAACACAGAATCAAGTACTGGGCCTTGCCCAAAATTTTTGGACTTCGACCTTTCGGTGCTTGCATTGGTTCTAGCAATGTCCTTGTATATGTACTCTGATTGAAGAACACATGCCCCGGTCTTCTGAGTTGATTCTGGTAAAGGAAACACCTGGCGTGGAACATTTCTCTTCTTATTGTCATGACTGTGAACCTTCTCACCCTTGCTAACCCATTGTTTCGATCCTTCATAAATTTTGGAAGCATCTACTGCATCATAGTTATTATTAACTTCACATCTTGCTACTTCTAATGAACCACGGATTCTCTGTGACCTCTTTCCAAGCTCAGCAGCTGAAGCTAATGCATTTCTTCTAACCCTTAACCCAGTTTTCTGTAGGGGAAGAGACACAGACACACTTCCCAACAAATAGTTTTTTTGATTTTTCAGCCACTGAATTATTTTCAATACTCCCATCTATCAGTCCCTAAAACTTCTGCTCGTTCTTCCATGCCAAACAAGCTTGAAACAGAGAATAGTAATTACGACCTGTTGGTGAAACATAGCGTATATCGCATCTTCCCTTGTTGCAGCGATATTTAAACTCAAATCTCCTAGTAACATTCTCACTGTCACATAGTCGATTTAGATAAAAAAATATCTTGAAGGAGAATCCCGAATTTGAGGATGCATTCGATACAGAACAGATAACAATATAGTTGGACAACCTGCTTGTTGGAAGCGCCCAAAAAAGGCTTCGACTATACTACAACATACATGCCTGCCGCTCAGCTAATCATCATTGCAGGTGCCATTGGCTGTGGATCCCCAACAAGAACACACCTCGCAACACCCAATGAAAGTGGAGGTAACACGCCTACTTCACTAGCTTGAAGCTTCATCTATAACCACCATAACAAACCCAACTGGCGAGGGCAGGATAGCAAGGAAGGGGAAACGCAGCCAAGCAAAAATCCCTTCACCACACAACTCACGCGGCCAGGGCAGAAGACAGCAGGCAGACCACGAAGGACAAAAAAAACCCATCAAAAAGAGACCTCCATCTGCAATCCCACGCGGCCAGCAACAAAGCCAGAGCAGGTAAAAGATAAACACAGGGAAGGTCAATAATAAAATCTGATTTGAAAGCTAAGCGGCCAGCGTCAGAGGAACTAATTCAGTGCATAGCAAGTAGGCTAAAAAAAATAATGAGACAACCACCCAAAATGAATGTTGTCAGCCAGCAATAAGGGAAGAAGGTGATTCCACAACTACAAAACAAGACTCCTACCAAAAAAAAGGATAAAATATAGTCTCCCACTGTCTCACGCCAAACATGAAATTAAAAGTTCATTAAAGAATTGACAAGCAATACCTCCCATCCGCCAACTAACCACATCACAAGGATAATACATTTCATTTTATTTTATTTTTGGAGCCCACGCTTTGGGGACAGGCCGCTTGCCAGGAGAAACAAGGCTGGTATATAAAACATTAATTTTAGAAATTAACAAGGGTCCATCAACATTAAAAAAATTAGTCCCCACCTTCAAAGGCGCCACCACAAATCATACTCTTCCTCGTTTGCGCAACGAGGCTCGATCAGCGGGAGCGACAAACAAATTAAAAGGATAGTTTAAAGATATCAAAGGATGATGTCGATAACAATCGACATAAAGAAAATAATAACAAAATACAATCGTTGATCGATAATACAATCATAATGTCATTATTATTATTATCATTATTATCATTAACATTATGTCAAACAGTTCATGTGCATGTCTATGCTTCCACATTTTGCATACATGTCTACCAGAGCATTTGCAACTACAACATCTGACAAAATTCCTCTATATTTTATGCTTTTATGGATGTCAATACCCTATTCTAGATCTCACATTTTGGCACAGTCGTCAAGTACATAGGAAAATGTAAACTGATCAAGTTGGAGACTTGTTTGTTGCATAGGTGAAACAATGTAACTATAGTGTGAGGAAACCTAGGTCTTCTTAACACTACCAAAAATGTATTCCATGATAAGTCTGCGTCATTCTTTCATTCTTGGTGCGGGAAGAATATTACTGAAATGGTTGTGGCGTTTGGCTCTGCTCCTTCTCTTTACGTGTCTATACTCTTCCTAATATCCCATTTATGCTAAATTTACCACGTTAACTTGGGTTCCCATGTGGTCAACGCCCTAGAGCTCAAGAAAAGAGAGTATTATTATGTAAATGAAGTGACATGTTTGAAGGGTTGTTTTTGGTTTCCCATACTCCATGTCCACTCCCATCCACTCACCATTACAAACTCACCAACTCAATTCTCCAACCACCACAAAAATCAATTTCATCCCTTTCCTCTTTGTTTTATTTATTTATGTTTATATTTTACATTTATCTTTTTTTTTTAACTTTATTTATTTATCTAAATTTTAATTCATTAATATATATAGAACAATCGTTGAGACAATCCTCTTCTAATGGAGAGGGAAACACAAAAATCAGGAATTACACATTACCATTACACCACAATCTCCCTTTACCTATTATTAAATTTTTTTAGAAAATAATATTTATTCATTTGTGAGCGTGTGTTTTATAGAAATTTTTATTTATATTACCATAGAGAATAAGGGTATGTGTTCCTACAACTAAAAGATAAAAACAAGTGGAAGATTGATTTGAAGGTTTATTAGATATTTAATATAACGTTTGAACTATTTTGGTTATTATTTCCACCCTTTTTGCATAACCATTCAATCCACTGGTACAAATGCTGGTTTAAATTAGTATAAATATTTGTTTTTATTGAGTTGAAATTGGTGTCTTTGTTAATGTGGAATTTGGTATTGATTTTTATTTCCTGGTGCCAAAGAAATCAAGGTTTGATGCCATGAATAAAATAAATTTGAAACGAAATTGAAACCAATGTAAAGAACAACAGATACATAGTGTCAGCGTCAAGAAGATAAATGCAACTAAATGAAGTATGGACGTAATTCCAAAGATTGCAATGAACATGAAGGTTCATTGCCATTGTAAGAAAGCCAATACAGCCAACATGGTTATCATCGACGTTACCACAAATATAAGCTCTTAAATAAATTTCATGTATGCCCAACGGAAGTTATAGCTCTATTTTGGATGTCATAGATACTTGTAGATGGTAGAACAAACTCACAAAGTTTACAATTTATCACAGTGTTGAAAGTTAGAATCTAAAATACTATATTAACTTATTCAACACAAGATGAAGCAAAAATGTAGACATCATACGAGGAAATGATTTCCTTGATCTTCTCTCAAATATCCATTCCACACAAGGATTGATATCTTTCTAATATCAAATGATAAATTTGATTCAAGTTACTAATCGGAAGAATAACTAAAAACAAACACAAGGATACACAAATAATAACCACATAATAAACCAAAGTTTTTGGTCTTGGTCTATTAGTGAGTTACAATTAGTTTTTAATCATCAATCCATGTTCTATTCTCGATTAAGTTCATTGGATGCTTTCAATAAGTGGCCATGGGGACACCTTGTGCTAGGGTCGAACTTCTTCATGTGGAACAAGTGGAACATAGCGGGGTGCTCAATGAATGCATATCACTCGGCCAGACATTATGGACCCAAGCCCACCCCCATGTCCCACTTATAGAAATTGCTCGTCCACCACTCCAATTCATAGCTCGGTATACTAAAATTGTTTACCATCTAAATTTTTATTAACTCCCAAACTTCAGACTTTACTCACACAACCTATGTTAGAATCCTTGTTGAGATTGATACTTCCAAGAACCTTCCTTCCCACATTGAGCTCAAAGTTCAAAACCTGGACTTGGACACAACCTCTGGATTATGAAGGTTTACCCTTTAGATGCAGAATATGTTTCTCCTTAGGTCACACCGTGGCTGATTGTGAGTTGGAAAAATGTAAAAATGAAAGCAACTGGTGGAAAGATGCCCTCCATGAACATTTGATCTTTGACACCAAAGTTGAGTTAGAATCAAAAATAGATTTGGAAGAAGTACCTGATTCAGTCCCTGAAACTTCCCTTAATGTTCCAAAAACCCCTCTTAGAGATATCTTAAATGTTGGAAACAAGGGGATGATACATGTTGAAAACAAAGCTGAACCGAAGACACTTGAAGCGGAAAAGGAGAAGGTCCTGTTGGATCAGGAGAAATGTAAAATGTCTAAATGATATATTGAATGTACAATGCGCTTGCTAATGTATTGCATGGTCTACGAACAACAGTTGAGAAGATGTTGGGGGAAGGAGTCTACCAACGCACACCTGGGTTTTCGGTGGTCGATGCCACTCATGTCAAACTCCACACAGTGCTGATAAGTTGGTCAGTGGTCATTGCCACATGCTCTCTTCTCCCTCTTTGGTGACTGATTCTTCTTTTTGAATTCTTGAACTGCGGGCTTGTACCATGGGTATCCTCCTCTGAGTACGCTCACACGCCTGACTATTTACTCTTCTGGTCACTGTTGTTTCCTCACACGCCGAGAAATGGTCGTTGATGGGATAACTCACAGGTGGACTTGGATCAGTTTAATGATCGATGCCACATTGCCAGACATGAAATACAACAACAGAATTCTCCATGTTGTCGCTGCACACAGGTATGGTCTTCTTATTTTGTTTGAAGCGGTTATATTTCATAACTGTCTTCTTCAAGACAGTTATCCCGTCTCTCTTCGAAGATAACTGTGGAGATGAATGAAAATCCAAATTTCATTCACCCTTCCATCGTACTCGAATGGGGAATTGTACTGCGCTACGCTGTATAGGGAAAGTGAGGGTTCCCACAAATGAGCCACTCGAGATTCTCCTGCAACTCGACGTCTCTCTCCAAATTTGTAAACAAGCACTCTGAGTCTCCACTCTGAATCTCCACGCACAGGTTCAAGTGCACTGCAAACCATGCGGGGCTCCTCCAACGCCAAATACTCTCTTCAGAACTGTCACGTGCTTCACGCGCTTCCTTGGTCGCCTTTACAGTCTGCGCTGGAATCCATCATTGGTATGGTGATTTGGCAACTCAATACTTTGCTGATCAAGATGTATTATGTGTTGGTCACGTAACAGACTTCCAACAAAGCGCCAAAGGAGAATGCTACATGTTTACATGCACAGGTCACTCCCACAGTGCAATGGGTCGCAAGTGAAACTGTTCTTTCACGCAGATTCAACCAAAATAGGAAACGACTCCATGAAAGTGCGCAGGCCTCCAATAATCTTTTCCACGTAGGTGAGGAAGTGATGGGTCTGCAAGAATTGTTTCCTACGCAGGTGTTTGGTGCTCTACAGGCTGTCTTCCTCCATGCATAGCACATATAGGAGCATCAATGTCAAATCCTCCAACGTAGGTCTGCAGTCAAGGATGGCAGTGCTCAACTAAATTTCCACGCAGGAGGGGAAGCAGCGGTTTCAAGCAGGTCTCCATCCTTTATCTTCACGCTTCCACGCTCCTGCTTCCACGCCGCTCTGATACCAATGTTGGATCAGGAGAAATGTAAAATGTCTGAATGATATATTGAATGTATGAGGGGTGAATAAATACAAAGAGAAAGCGGTTAGGAGGAGTAACCGCCTGTATCCAAACTAACCAATAAACAATGTATTAAATATGCCAACAGTCCCTCTTTCTCCTTGCAACAAAAGTACACACCAACCAATTAATGTTATTGAAGTTATTCTTCCTATTGAGGAGATCTATGAAGGGTGGAAAACGGTGCATAAAAAGAAAATAATTATCCACAAAAACCCGTCCCTCCCACCTAGTCATTTTGGCTCTTTTACATTTTATCGGTGTTCACTTCAGTGCGATTTAAGAGTTGTTCTATTGCTGTCATGCAGCTATTTGTTGTTGTATATTCAATGTATGTTTGTTGTTTTTATGTTGTTAGGCTACTAGTTTTTAGCTCTATTTTGGGAAGACTATTTTTTTTTGTTGGGATTTCATGTTAAATCTTGATATTGATCATTTTTGTTTTGGTAAAATTGTAAAATCTGTCTTTTGAGCCTTTCTGTACAAGGGTATAGTCCCTTTCAAAAAACTATTTACCAATAATAAAAAACCATATAATAAACTTCATAAATTGATGTTCAAAATAGGATAATATTCACACTTATTTCTTTCAACCATTCATTTTGAATTACAATTCACCCATAATCACATTCGACTATAAAATATAATGTATCCTAGAATCTCTCTCACTCCTCATTCTAACTATTAAAACATATAATGTTTATGTGATTTTTATTAGAACTCATCACACAATAACATTTAAAGACCTACAAAGTATTCTTATAATACAACACATTAACCTCCCTTCACCCTTTCCTAAAATGTTTATAGAAAATTCCAATTGTTTCTTTACGAGCTTTGGGGTATGCTTGAATTATTGAAATTTTGTAAATGTGAGCCTTACTATCAAAGTCTCAAATGAACTCCATAATTTTGATGCTTTACCATTTTAATGTTTGTCGTCTTTATTTGGGTGGAGGAATAGAACATATATCACTGTTACCATTACACCATAATCCTCCTTTACCTTTTATTAAGAAGTTTGTGGAAAATGAAATTTATGAGCTTGTGTTATATATAATTTGTTATTTATATTGGGAGAGATAATACAGGTATGAAGTAACCAACAACAAGTGGAAGATTGGTTTGAAGGTTTATTACACATTAATTTAACTTTTGAATTATTTATGTTGTTGGTGCCAAATTTTTTGCATAACCATTGGATCTTTTTGGTACAAGTGCTAGCTTAAATTAGTATAAATATATGTGTTGTTATTGACTCGAAATCTAAATTTATCGTACACTACAAAATCTAAACAAAATTGTGATTTTAATAATTCAATAAAGTATTTATATTTTTAAATAAAAAGTATAATAATTTCATTTTTTAATTGATTTTTTATTTATTCAAAAATAAGCAAATAAGGTTAAACCCATTCCATGTGACCAATCCATCAAGCTTCTTATAACTTTTTTAGGTTTATATTAAAGTTTCGGGAAATAAAAATACGAAGATTATTCCACAAATTAAAAAAATCATATGAGTGTAGGGATAACATGAATAAAACAGAAAATACATGACCAAATCATTCAAGTTATTTAATATTGTTTTGGTTTTGGTTTAGTTTCAAGATATCAATGAGAAGATCATCAAGAAGAACATGATTAAAACAAAAATATATGACCAATTCATTCAAATTATTTAAAACTATTTTAATTTAATATTAAAGTTTCAAGATACCAACATCATCAATTTTTTTTCAAAGAATCGTGAGTATTTTAAGGATAAAAAAATATATAAGAAAAATCAATGAACATTTTAACTTTTCAATACTAATGATTTAGGATTTCCTACTATATCCCTAGATAAATCTTGGTTCAATCAAGATGACTCCTTAGTTATTCTCTTCCGCACATCACAAGATAGATTAGAGGCACCTCAATCAAAAAAAAAAATTGATCGTGTTGACAAAATTTATCTAGATGAGGATTTAACTATGATGCAAACAAGAAGACGTAAAACAAAGTAGGAAGAAATTTATTGATGGCGAAAGAAAGGTAAATTGGCTATAATCCATAATAGAAGGGCTTGGATCAAGGATTCTCCTCCCGATTGGTGGACTAAACCTTGGCCCTATTTCTACATGACATCGAGCTCAAACATGATATACAACCTCAATTACAATTGCAGGTTTAGAAGCGTGGCGGTTCATATTTTTTTTTCCCTAGGGTCTTCTCAAGATGTGATTCTTAAATCAGATGTCATTTCTCTAATGGAAACTCATGAAGCCGAGGAGAAACATCTACCCTCATATGCAGGATACTCATGGATTAGTGTTCACGGACCACAACTTCGACATGGCACAAAAGGCTCTAGTGGAGTTGCTTGCCTTTATAGAGATCATCTCCATTCCTCTATTCAATTTGAAGGATCTGATGAATTTGCAAGGTTTCTATGGATACTTGCAAGAAGACCTCGCTTGTAGAATTTGTACATTTCTTCCTATTACTTCCCCTCACAATATTAAAATTATGTTCCATCTCCTCGATGGTGAATCCCATTTTGTAGACTTACAACCGGAAATAACAAAATACTCTACTTTTGGTGAGGTTCTTCTTCTTGGTGACTTCAATGCCCAAATTGGCCACCTTCAGTGTACTAATCATGATTTTCACAATGACCCATTGATGATTTATGAAGTTGATCAACATGAGTCAGGGCTTCAACGTTATTCTCAAGATTCTACGGTGAATGCTTATGGACAACACCTAATCGAATTGGGTGAATCTCATGATCTTGTTATCTTGAATGGTAAAGAAAATGTCCCTAATTCCAAAGGATTTAGTTGTTTCCCTTATTATGGTGGAGCTAGTGTTGTAGACTATGTTATATCCTGTAAATATTTTTCTTTGATTATATATGATCTTTAGATTTCGAATTCTCCCCCACCTCTCAGGATCATGCCATTCTCTCTTTTTGTATGCCTCTTGCCACACCTATTACAACATCCTCCCATGTACTCTCACAAAAACATATTACTATACATTTTGACCATGCATATGATGAGAGTTACACTAATATCCTCAAAACTGACCTCATGAACATTTATGATATCTTAAACCCAGTTGAGAGGGCTACTAGACTATCACATGGAATTATGGATACTACATTTAAGACTTTCCCCCACTCTAATCATACTTCCTAGCTCCATCCCCATGGTCATTTCTTGAGAAATTCTTGGTACAATGTGGATTGTAAAAATGTTCACAAGTTAATCGAACGTATTATGACGAAACTCTGTCTAAATCGAAATGCCCAAAATATTTATAGAATTAGTCTTAGAAATAAAAATGACAATACTTGTATGATAAACAAAGAACTACCATATACCAAATCTAGTTTAATCCCATGTCTTTCTCCAAATAATTTTTACCCAGATAATCTATTTGTGTAATTACCTACCGACATACCTTGTTTACCTATGCTACCTCTCTCTATGATGCTCCCAATCAGCCCTCCATTCATTTGAATCCTAGACCGCCCAAGTTTCATTTTTTCACCGATAAGATGGTCCTTAAAGCAATCTATAAACTCAATTCCAATAAAGCCCAATATGTGGATAATTTAAAAGCTAAATTCTTCCATCATAGTCCAATTGTTCTTGCTGTCCATATTTCCATTCTTTTTAATATTATTGTTCATCATGATCTTCATCCCTCTTAGAATTCCCATATTATTCATCTCATCTTCAAATGTGGAGATTCTCTTAAACCAGATAACTACCATACCATCATGATTGGGCATACTTTGGCTAAGCTTTTTGCTATAGTACTTGATGATTATATCTCACAATGGGCAAAAAAGAAACAGATCAAGGAAAAATGTCAAGCAGGTTTTATGAGGAATCACCGAACTAATGATCACATATTCACTTTGGTTGCCATTATAGAGGAAGAAAAGGCTAACAAATAGAAGGTGTATTTTTTTTTGTGGACTTCCGTAAGGCATTTGATACAGTACCAAGACATCTTTTGATTCAGAGGCTAAAAGATTTGGGTCTTCCTGACATGGTAATTTATCTTTTCATAACTTTATCTGAGAAAAAAATTGGGCATATTCATACCAAATTGGGCACTAATAATGAAATTCATAGTAACATAGGTGTGAAACAAGGTTGTCCACTATCACCTACACTTTTTGGGCTCTATATTGATGAATTAGAGGATCATATCTCCACAGACTTAGGTAACGTGAATGGTTATAGCCTCCTTGGGATCTACATTTCTATTTTATTGTTTTTTGATGACATTATTTTTCTTTCACACACAATTATAGGACTTTGAAATCAGCTTGATGCATTGAAAGATTTTTGTGATAAGAAATTCCTAGAAGTAAATCTTGCAAAGACAAAACTCATGACATTTAATACAACCAAGAACGTCAATCTACAATGATTTTTTTATACAAAGGAAAATAAGTTGAGGTGGTGTACTCTTACACCCACTTGGGTGTGGTTTTCTCTGGTCCACCTTTTAGATTTGTTCTAGAAATAGAAGCAAGACCGAGAAAAGGGTATGTAGCATTGATGGTCTTGGAAAGATAATGTTTTCACTCCAATTTCATGATATTCGAATGAAGATTCAAATTTTTCATACATTGGTTACACCATAACTTTTATATAGATGTGATGTTTGGGGTCCATATTTGAGACAAAATGATTTCAAACGTATGGAAAGAGTTTTCATCTCCATGTTATCAAAGAATATTCCGTAAAAAGAACAATTCCTCCCTCAATCATTCTTGCCAAGTTTGGGGTATGTCCTCTCTTTATCTCTTTTATTTTCAATGTTATCACTATGTTGCATAGGCTTTGATGCATGGAAGATTCATTTTCTGGTCAAAATAGGTATCCATATTTGGCACTTCAATCTTCTGTACAACTTGCCAAAAAGGGTTGCAAATCTTGTTGGTATGCAAGAATTACTACTCTCCTTTAGAAGCTGAATATTGATATAGATAGACTCCCTCCTCTTGGGTTTTATATTAATGCTCCTCAACTCACTAAACAAGAAGTTAACAGGGGTATACGAGAGGAGCTCACTAAGTATTATTTGAAAGTTACATGGTTTTCTCCAAAAGAGCCTTTGAAACCAAAGCTTCTTCACTATTTTCAATTTTATTCCTGCTTTCATGAAGATCAAAACAAAATTCTAAAATACATGAAAATGTTTTTGCCTTCATGCCTAAGGATCCCTTTAGCTCAATTTTGCATTTTATCTCACCCTCTTGATTGAATTTGATCATAGCCTTCCACAACATGAGTGGATTTGTCCTTTGTGTTTTCTAGAACCTGAAAGTGAAGAGCGTTTTGTATTCAAGTGTCCCATCTACTATGAAATTTGTGGAATATATCATTTTATTTTCAAATATTCCAATGGCTCTTTAAGGATTCTCATTCGATATGACGATCAGAAATGCTTAGCTTTATTTATTCGTGAGATACTTCAAATTCGGGAAAGAACACTCAAATTGCAGTCCTCAAATAAAAATGAGTACAAAAATATGAGTTCTTACTTTCAAATTACTGATTTCAAGAATCTTAAGAGATCTCATATGCAGATCGCAATTTGGTCCATATGTGTCAGACAACGTACTTTTTATTGGTTTCAAGATATGCAACCTTCTAGCGGTTGATTTGTTGTTTCCTTTTTCTGGAGATGTTTTGGCACTCCCTTTATGTTTTGGTTCTTGGTTTGTATTTTTGTCCCATGGGCCATTCTTGGCCTTCTGTGGACATTAATATCTAAATTAAATTATATACCAATATTAAATTACCTATTTTAAATATTTCTAATTTAATGTAATGTC
Organism: Taxus wallichiana var. yunnanensis; assembly: GCA_018340775.1. Lineage (NCBI taxonomy): Eukaryota > Viridiplantae > Streptophyta > Pinopsida > Cupressales > Taxaceae > Taxus > Taxus wallichiana. The sequence goes on from CM031234.1 coordinate 767,362,729, forward strand.
ACAAAAATGAAAAAAACCCGCATTTCCAATACCACATATATCCTATTTACGTCAATAGGTGTTTCACTGCGGAAGGCATTCACCTGCCAGATGCAAATTGACGGTTGATGTGCCTAGGATGAACATTGGATGAATTGCCCCTATTAGATCAAAAACATTGTAGAACAGTCTTTTCAATATTTAAACGAATCAATTATGGAGGATGATAGGGTCTAGAAATTTTTTGTTCAGCCATTCAAATTAAATGTAGTATGGTCATTCAGTCATTCATTAATTTCAGTATGAGTGCATTTAATAAGGCCCCATTTTCCGTGGATATTATCCATTTTGATGGTTCAAGCAATTGGCGGAATAGGTACCATGCACTTCCTCCATTAAAAAATGGGTTGGTTCAGCTATGGCCAGTTCCAACAAACATTCAAACCAAGAAATTTTCTATCTCATTTGTCATTTTCTGCTGGTACTGTGGTATATTTTTGTATTGCTTAATGAATTCTGAGGGGTTGTTTCTATTTTTTTCTTCCTGCCAGACACAGAAATGGACTGGAATTCGTATGATGAATATGAAAAGCCTATACTTCGCATGAATACTCCCAGGTATGTGTTTTTTTCAAATAATAATTTTGACAAACATTTCCCCTGGAAAAACATAACATAGATTCGTAACCTAACAGAAATACGTGTTTTTGTTGAGACATTTTTTTCGTTTCTTGGATCATACGTATCTGTGTTTTTTTATAAAATATTAAAGGTTGTGATTGGCGAGACCACAACTATAGTTAAGGTGATGTACGCAACCCTGGATTTGAACTCTTGGGGTTTGTAGATTTTGAGGCCCAAGTGTATCTCTGTTCTTGCCCCAAAATTGGGTTCGATGTTTCTAACATCTACGACTAAAATTGACCGTTGATTTTCATTGTTTCGAAATTCCCATATGCGTAGTGCTAACAAATACGACATTCTATTAGAGGCTGTGCAGGTTTTGGTGGACTTGATTGTTAATGTGACCAAGGCTTATGTGTCATCTGATGAAAGATTTTTTATGGACGGTATGTTATGTTCTGTTGCGAGAGGAAGGTCTCGTTTGGTGTTAATTATGCATATTTCTATGCTAACAGTTTATTCACCTATTCTGTGCGCTAGTCTTTCATGTGACAGATGCAAATGGCAACAAGCTTATGGATGATGGGGTGATTGGCTACATTGAAAAGGTATGTTTTGATTTTCATTTTGGGACGGCCGCATTGGTGGTTAAGGTTTTACAGAATGTTCTAAAAAAAAGTGTTTTCGTGTTGCAGACATTAGCGATGAATTCTTGGGTGATACCTGCGTGTGGCCTCATTGATGTAGCGCCACCGCATGCTTCACCACTCTGGCGTCAGAGTCTATTTCACTGCGCAACCTCCCACCCTCATTAATCCTTTTTTTCAGTCCACCCTATTTCAGATGTAAATAACGTATTCCCGCGCTTCTCCTGTATCTTCGTCTTCCACGTCTGCCTATTGCTATACACACAGAGTATCCATCTTGGTGCCTCAATGTCACTAGCTTTCCATGGTAACTACTATGCATTGTGTGGTTGCTGGTGAGAATTTATTCACGTCAACTTCACTCTACCAAGTAACTTTTTTTTTTTTCATCTCTTTACCTCATTTACTTTTAAAGCTTTTTGCACTTATACGAAATGAGAAGGCATGTTTTGATGCCCTTAAACATTGCATCCATGGCACCGCTCTAGTGTAAGAGTAAAAATACTGGGATAAATTTTTTTCACTTATACTTGTCATTTACACGACACTACAGGAGATCACTTAAGACAACACACAATAGATGATATGTTGTCACAAACATTAACCCACATAGACAACATGAAAACACATGATGCAAATCAAGGCCACTTTTTTTTCAAATGAAAAGGCACAACATAACGATTCAACTACAATATAAACTTATAGATAGGGTCTTCCCACGGCACGATATTTCTAGGACTACACATTTATTAAAAGCATGTTTCAATCTTTAACTTAAGTTCTAGGAAGGCTCATAATGTGAGAATCATACATTCCTTTTCCTTTTTGCTAGATTTCTTCTATACTTTGTTTAACATTTAACTTACGGTATAACTCATTAAATAAGGATCATCTACATTATTTCAATTACTTGTTTAATTTGTTTGTTTGTTAAAAGGGTATTTATTTACACATAAGGATACTAGGTCTTATCCCTAAGATTCACTCCTAAGACATGCATATTGACCTTATATCATACCTCTATTACACAATGGAACAAGTGTAAGTCCAAAGGATGTGAAGTTCACATTTTTTTGTTTAAGGATTTAGGGTCGCGTTTCTTTCACTCATTTATAAATTGATAGTTGATTTAGTACCCACTAAGGATTATATACAAAATAGTTTATTTATCCACAGCACGAGGGTTTAATCACATTACAAGGAAGATCATGTTTCAATTTTCCTATGGAATAACATCTCACGATTACACTTCCCAAGGCCAAGCGTCAATTATAATTTTACTATAGTTATACTCCAACAATTAGTTAAAGATTTGAATGCTCTTAACATGGCAACATACTTTTTTTTTTGCTAGATTAGGTTTCCTGAGTATTGTTTTGCATCCAACTTAAGAGGGAATTTTTTCCTAACTAGGTTCATATGTCTTTTTAATGAATTGTGTAACCTATTTTCTAATAGGTCATTTATATCCTCACAAGACTACTAGTACATGTCTTAGGGAATTTATCTCTAAGAACATGATCACATATTTTCACATCATACATCCATTACATAATAGGACAAGTGAGAGAACAAGATGGAGTATTCCATCATTTAAAGGGTTAAGGTTCAAATTAGATTTTACACAACGTGGATCCCTTTTCTCACCACAAGATGGTTTAAACATGCATTATATGAATGATCTAAAATTTCACCTTTCTCCAAACACATCATCTTATGGTTACATTTTCACCAACTAATCATAAATTAAAATGTTGTTAAGTTTCACAATTAACTCTTAGTATTACACCATAAAACCAAAATGATAATTGAGATTGGGTATCGAGTTCATTTATGATCCCAACTCATAAAGGTGACTTTCAGGGTAGTTGGCAATCTTTTCCACTCAACACGTGTGTCGGTCCAAGAGGGTTTACACTATGTTTAATGTTTATTTCCCATGGAGATCTACTTTAAGAGAATACATTCTTCTTACTAGACACATTATTACCAATCCTAGGAGGAAACCACATACTCAAGACAAAGTTTTACCATGTTGCTCCTAATCGTCGGGGTTCACGACGTTGTCTCTAATTTTACAGGATATGACGATAAAATCAAAATTGGTCTTTTGCTTAGTCAACTAGAAGGTGTCATTGAGTGTAACGATTTTAAGGTTATCCTAAGGTTTTAGTTTTCTACGCTAAAAGGAATAAAAAATGAATGGTAGTTATACAAAAAAATTATACTAGGATTGACTATTTTGTTTAGATCTCTTTATTACTTGTTCAAGGTAAGAAACACAACACACCAATAATTTAATCATCAGTTGCACATTGGAATTGCACTACAAGCTATTATATTCAATTTCATTTAATACATATATCCAACTTTTTTTTTGTAATACATAATTTTGAATCAATATGACACTCATGGTTAAGTGCAAATTTCCCAAATAACCCTAAACATTTGAAACTCATACACATTACAAAATTTCAATAATAAATTTTACTATAACATAGCAATATATATATATATATCCATTAACATACATAAATTACAATAATACACAATGAATTACAACCACACCATTTTGTCATCTTACTTACATCCTGTAAAACCATGTGAGCATGAAATCAACGATAAATCGTTGGCATGACATCCACCTAAATCTAGCATAATTAACATTTTTAATTTTTCATTTACATAATAATAATAATTTGCACTTTCGAAAAAGAGGGTTAAAAACATATATTCATTTCATTTCACTTCACCGCATTTCTTAACTAAGGAGAGATAAAGAGATATGGAAGAGAAAGAAACACTATTTTTTCAGAATTCACATTTGACACCAAAATCCACATGGAAAAGTTTGATATAGTTACTTATACTTTTTAATAATTTTTCATGATGGTTTAATGTCTTGTTAGGGTCCTATGACCTTATTTTATATTTTTCTTCTAGTTGCGAAAATGTCTAATTTTTGCTTGGAGGCTAAGAAACCACGTTCAAAAATTATCCTTCGATGAGAAAATACACAACGGGTAAATTTTTTCGTCTCCTTCTATATACCAAGAATTCATACTAACTAAAGGAATTTAGAACTGGCGAACGGTTTACAATTGACGACTAGTTTTCTGGGGGCCATCGGTCGTAATTGGGCTAGTTGCAACAACAACCAATTTTAGCTCGAGGGCTAAGAAACCTCATCCAAAAACTAACTCTCGATGGATGGACTCCCCATGGGAAGATTCCTACATGTACCCTATATATGGAGAATTCATCGAAGTTGACAAATCTATGAACTAGCGAATGGGTCAAAAATGCGATGGGTTTTCAGAAGCCATCGATCGTAGTTGATCCAGCTTTGACCTAGTCAAAAATGACTGATTCCTACAAAATGTCTTTTCCAAACTATCTAGAAGAGTGTGTTTCCCCAAACTGAAGGTTACAATTAATTATATAGTACAAATACTAGAGTTTTTCAAAGGCAAATAATCATTTCATTGGTTAGGTTTCAAATGGCGAGCTGAAATGAAACCCAACTTTTAGTCGTAGTAGCTTCCTAAAAGTGCAAAACAGGATAACCGGGCTTTTAGCGTAGCGGTAAAGAGAGTACAACGGGCTCTTGGGGTCAGATCTAAATATTGATGTAACTCTACCCATAACAAGGAACACATTCGATGCTTGACATTTTATTTATGGGGCTCAGTATGTTGTTTTAGATGTCTCTGGAAATTGTTTTTTTCTAAGTTTGCAAGGTAGACAGAATGGTTATTTTAGTTGATGACTCATCTAGCTCTCGCCAATGCCAACGAACACAAGAACCAAATTTTGATACCCTGGGTCTATGAATGCATAAGGTTGTGTTGCAACCATGGATAACAATCGAATTATAAGTCAGTAATGTAAATCACAAGGAGGATTTTTATTGTTTTGTGCTAATAGACTAGTCAAATATCCAACTATTTGAGTATCTCATGATTTAATATTTTTTTATTTTTTTCATATTGACAACCAAATTATACAAAAAACATTATAAAATATTTTGGTAAGGAGACCATTCCTAGAAGAAGACGGGTTTGTCTTTGATATCTTCTCCCTTCGAATCAGTCATTCATGGAAACTTAAATTTTCTACACCGAACATGACTACCCTTCCATGAGTAAATACCTCGAAATGGTCACATGATTTGAATAAGGTTCCCAAGGAAGTTTAGCAGTAACCTCCGACAAAATCCAATTCCCATTCCTTCTTACAAATCATTTTTTTAACCCATACCAAGAGAAGAGAGGCTCCACACTCTCACGTTGTGCACATGAGCTAATACGGTTGTTGTCCAAGACACTCCTCAACACAAAGAACCAAGAACTCCCCATCTTTGATAAGGCTATTAAACCGAGTCTAGAATGGAATGTCTTCTATAGAATTAGTGGTTCCACCTTCATCCATTGTTGAATCATCAATGTATGGGACTCCAACGTAATGCTAAGCTTATTAGAACCATTATTCAAAGACACTCTTCCATGTATCACGGCCCATCAAACACATTTTATATTGTGGACCCAAATTTATATTCGCTTACTTAATGAAGGGTTACGCTTTCCTTAAGTTATTTGACATGGTCAAGAGGATGCTAGGAGTGGAAGAGAGAGTTTCATTCGGAGGAGAGTGAAAGAGACAAATCTTGCATAGACATATGTGGTATAGAAGGAAAAGCACTCTATTTTCTTAATAATTACAACCCTACTGCAATAAAAGATAAAAAGAAGGAACAATGTGGTAAGGGATATAGTGCATGTAGCACATGTGCATAGAAGAAGAAGAAGAAGTAAATTCAACACAGCTAGAAACTATGCAAGAATGAAGCGCTTCCCACTCCTCAATCCTTTATTTTCTTCTATAAACACCGATCATAACAGCATCAGGAAGAAGACCCCCTTTCTTCTTAGAGATAAATGAAGATGCTTCACACAAACACACTAATCTAGATCAATTATTTATATATAGTAAAATGAAGAGATATTCAGGTTATAGATCTATCTCTGTGTAGGGATGCTTTAACCCATACGTGGACTAATTTTAGGATGGCTATTGGTGTTTATCACACCCAAGGAGGACACTGAGCAGTCGGGTGTGGCCCTAATTATTTTTCAAAGAGCTTATTTTTTTCATACCTATAACCGATGCATTCCATGAAACCACCTTCTTTAAAGGCATTTTTCCAAACTACTACTCATGCAAATTCTCTCGCTCTCCATTTAGCACAGTCTCCGAACCATTTTTCCATTAGGTGTAATATGAGAGGATGCTAAAAATGTTGGATGTTTTTATTGAAACCTAAAATTACCTTTTGGCTTAAGAAATTCAAAAGGCTCTCCAATCGTATCAAGATAATTAATAACCTACAAATTTGGCACAATAACTTGGCTTCCCATGAATTCAAGTCATTTTTTCAAAGATTTCACATGCCTTCCACCCAAATCTACATATTCCAAGTTAAAATACAATTAAGAGGATCCCGAGATCCGATGAGGCCCTTCGTTGGAATGATGGTCCCCATAACCCACTAAAGACTTTTTTTCCACAAATTGCTTCATTTCTCGGCTCACCCACCAATATTCCATTAAAACCTCGAACTACTTTTGAGACCCATTTCTGGTTTATCCTCTTACGCATGCATATTTTTGTTTTATATTATTTCTGAAAGAGTTTGCTAAGTTTTTTTTTCTTATTTTTGTATTAAATTTTTTTAACGATTAATGAATCAACATATGTCATTTTATATATATTTAACCACATACATTTGAGTATAAAAATTTGATGACCCTTAATGAAGAAAACAAACTATCATGAAACGACCTATACTTTCACTCGATTGAGAATGAACTAGGGGTGGGAGACTATATCCCACTCCTGTTATAAAAGCATCATCCTCGATGGCACAAAAGCGAGCCTAGAAGTCACAATGAAAAATATTTTCTATGGAAAATAATTATGTCACTAAAACGTGACCACAAGATATAAGGCAAGTCTTGATGATTTCTTAATGTTCTATGAAGATTGATAGTTCTAGTTTACATTACTACTTAGATAATCCTTTTCCTTTATAGTGTTTCTTAATATTTCAATTCTTAGTATTTTATTATATCTATTTTCATGTGTGCCCATCTGATACTGACATCATGATGCCACAAAAAGACCAAACACAACATTGATGTTCCACAAGACTTATTTCTACATACTTCCACCGATGTATCACATCACTAGGACTCAACCAAACCATTGAAAGAACACAAATGGTCAATATAATGTAGTACATGTCACACACATGCCCATGACATAAATGTATTCCTAACATACCAAACTACAACAACATGTATTTCGCAACAAGTACACATATAAAGGATTAATGTAGCTCAAAGCAATAACCGTAGTTACATAGTGTCAAAAGGGGATCAAATTGTATTCTTAATGAGAAACATCAATCCTAAACATCATAAAACATAATCATCCTCACATGAGTACATATAAATCATAATAAAAACTATACACACCTCTCGAAAACATTACAAAACAACTCCATATACCTCCCATAGCATCACAAAATACTCCATATACCTCCCAAAGTGTCACAAAACAACTCTATATACCTCCCAAAGCATCAAAAACAACTACATATACCTCCCACAACATCACAAAACAACTCCATATACCTCATAAAGCATCAAAAATACCCTATATACCTCCCAAAGTATCACAAAACAACTCCATATACCTCCCAAAGAATCACAAACAACTACATATACCTCCCAAAGCATCAAAAACAAATCCATATACCTCCCAAACAATAAAATAAAGATAATTTTTCCTTTTAGCTCCACCAAAGAGGTCATTCACCCTATGGCCCTAGGCACATAGAGTCCAGACACCTCTAACCCAAGTGACATAATAAATCGTGGTTCAACAACCCGTTAGTTATATGTAACTCCTTGGGGCATACCCCCATACAATGAAGTGGGCCCATAGGTACCACCTATCTTTGGTGAACCCATGTCCCTACCACAACACATACAACATTAAAACTAACATTCCAAAAAATAAGTAAAATTGCCAAGTGGCATCAAATCCAACCATTTTTGGCCAAGCGAGAAAATAAATTGAAACTCAAGGAAGCATTTAACTTAAACTTGACTTTAATAAACTAAAATAAATGGATAATTAGTCATAGTTAGTGAAAAATCCACATGTTATTGTAACAACCAGATAAAATGCCCAAAATTGCAACAATTCAACCAATAGTTAAATAGAATCATTCGCTATTTCTAGAAAAAGGAGAGAAAACAAAAGTTTAATTTACGAATAAAATATGTATAGAGAAGTAGCAAATCGCAATCACTATGTGTCCTTATACGGTCACCAAAGGGGTACACATCAATTTTTTGGCACTCAGACATCGAGCCTTTACTCGTAATAACATATCAAATAATACAACTGTCATAATCTCTTCCTGAATCATCTCTCCATACTCCCACAAGGCTCAACATAGTCAAAATCACATATGATTGTTTGATGGAAAACCCTATAGGAGAGAGTAGGGATGATATTTTTCATAAATTGAGCCTAAGGTGTTGTGCATCCATAATATACTGAGAAATCTTGAAGTATACTAAACATATAGAAGTGGGTTTTCAATCTATATAAGACTTCACTTCCTAACTCGTACTCGGCTCAAAATTATGAAAGCATTGTCCACACCTCCTCTCTCTACACATACACTCTTAATTATTTCTTCCTTAGGGTCATCTAGTGTAATAAGGTACAAAACATAGCACATAACTACACCACTAACACAATGTTGTATATGAACAATAACCATAGCATCTTACGCATGGTGTATATACAGGTTTAACACAATCATTACTTTCATGGGTTATAATACATCACATTTCCACATAATGCACTCAAGGTGCAAGTACTTGCACAATAGGGGTCATACGATCACCATATGCCCCTAATTCATGACATGAACCATCACATATTACACAAATTATACATAAGATGAACATAGTGACTAACATTACAACATACGGTCAATTGTAATATAACATGGTGACACACATGATTCATCACAATACGGTGGTGACATCACAATACAATCCAATTCACTATACACCAATTTTGTCATACAAAAAATCAACACACCTACATATCTTAAAATGAAAGGATGCTCCAACACTCCGCAATCCATAATAGCATTCTTTTCACACACAACAAGGTGAAAAATCACACATGAACTCTTCATTGAATTCACCAAAAGGAGAGAAAATACTCTCATCACAAAAACATCAACATCATAGCAAATACACACTAAGATACATGCACAACATGTGCATTCATAATATCACAATTACAACGTTTGTAACATCACAACATATATCACATTACTCTTCCCATCTTCACCACCACCATATGAAAATCACCAAAACTCCAATCTATCCTAGAGGTTCAAGAACTTAAGCCTCTTCTCGATACCAAATCTAATGACCACATTTTACACACATAAAAACAATAGTAAAATTACCAAGATAATTTTTTTTACTTACATTGTAGTTTGCACAACACTACATGAGATCACTTAGGACAACACACAACACATGATATGTTTGCATAAACATTAACCCACATAGACAACATGAAAACACGTGATGCACATCAAGGCCACTTTTTTTCTAATGACAAGGCACAACATAACGATTCAACTACAATATAAACTTATAGATAGGGTTTCCCATGACACAATATTTTCTAGGATTACACATTTATTAAAATCATGTTTCAATCTTTAACTTAAGTTCTAGGAAGGCTCATAATGTGAGAATCATACATTCATTTTCCTTCTTGCTAGATTTCCTCTATATTGTTTAACATTTAACTTACGATGTAACTCATTAAATAAGGATCATCTACATTATTTAAATTACTTGTTTAATTTGCTTGTTTGTTAATAGGGTATTTATTTACACACAAGGATATTAGGTCTTATCCCTAGGATTCACTCATAAGACATGCATCTTGATGTTATATCATACCTCCGTTACACAACGGAACAAGTGTAAGTCCAAAGGATGTGAAGTTCACATTTTTTTTTATTAAGGATTTAGGGTCGTGTTTCTTTCACTCATTTATAAATTGATAGTTGATTTAGTACCCACTAAGGATTATATACGAAATAGGTTCTTTATCCACAGCAAGAGGGTTTAATCACATTACAAGGAAGATCATGTTTCACTTTTCCTATGGAATAACATCTCACAATTACACTTCCCAAGGCCAAGCGTCAATTATAATTTTACTATAGTTATGTTCCAACAATTAGTTAAGGATTCGAAAGTTCTTAACATGGTAGCATTCTTCCTTATTTTTTTGTTTCTAGAGTAGGTTTCCTAAGTATCATTTTACATCCAACTTAAAAGATTTTTTTTCCTAACTAGATTCATATTCCTTTTTTAATGAATTGTGTAACCTCTTTTCTAATAGGGCATTTGTATCCTCACAAGACTACTAGTCCCCTTTTTAGGGATTTTATGTCTAAGAACATGATCACATGGTTTTTCTAGCGCCTACTAAAACAACCCACTTGAGACTCAAGAACAACCTAGGATTAGTTAGAAAAATTATGGGATAATTTTTTTTGTATAAAAGTGTCTACTACCAGGCTACAAAATAATAGTTTCCACAAGCAAGGTTTAGAGGCCAAATAAAAATATTAGCTCCTAGTTTTCCCACTACAACAATTATTAAATTTACAAGGTCAAAAATTAGGGTTAGAAAAATCATTAGGATTAAGAGGGCAATTTCTCACTCTCCCACCCTCTAACAGGCTTAATAGATTCAACCGAATTTTCTCAAAATTAATGCACTTGAAACCTTCTAAGAACATTCCCATTAGATAGGAAATTTTCTCACCTTTCTAGTGATATAAAAAAGTTCTCCTAACTCCCTGTATTTCAAAAGTTATGGATCGGTGGACCTTGGGAGGAACATTTTCCCAAGGTGGGCTAATGGGCCTAGGGGAGAAACTTTTCCCCAGGGGCGGGTCTACAGGCCGTAGGGAGAAAAAAAATTTCTAGAGGAGGATTCGGGTTGGTAGGACTGGGATGAAATCTCTTCCCAGGATGCGGGCTAGCGGAGCCGTGGGAGAATTTTTGAAATTTTCCCGCTTGGGCCGAAAAGCCACCTTTGCACCGTGCACCCGCAAGTCCGCAAGGGACACGTGGCGCCTCCTAAGCCAACGCGGTGAAAGAAGGGCGGCGGGGATAAAATAATTTTAATGCCCAAAAGGGTGAAAAGGGTAAAATTCACTGTGCCTCCACCGATGCCTCGCGATGCCACGTGGAAGATCCTAATTGGGGGAGGAGGCGGGCCGCCAAGGAAACTAGGAAAAGTTTCCAAATTTTAATTTCACAAGTGCCAAGGTTAAAAGGAATTATGTGCCTCCGAACTGGAACCTCGTTAAGCCACATGGCGGCACATGATTGACTACCGGCCTACGGGACGCTGGGAAAACGTAGAAATTTTTCCCAATTTTTTTTTTTTGAACTTAGATTGTTTTGATCAACAAGAATGTTTGCGGGTCAGCAGAGTGGTGGGGAACTTCATGCCTTAAGCATTTTTGGGGAAAACGTGAAAAAAGGGAGGATTTAGCCCGCGGGTCCACCGAAGAATATTTTATTAATTAAATTTGATGGTTAGAAAATCTTTGAAGTCAAAATGAAGTGAAACTTCAGAAGGCCATAACTTTCGACTGGGAGCTCCGTTTTTGGCAAACAAGGAATTTTTGGAAATATCTCAAAGTCCTCTTTGAACAGAAGCTTAAGATTTAAATTTTTATGAAGTTTGAAGGTTAAATTTTAAGAAAACGTCTTTCTATCACTTAAAACATGTACTAGACTGTTCAACTTATAAAATTTGTTTGAATTTTCCATAAATCCTTCCCAACATGTTGTTGGTACCCAATTTTTTTCTACTTTCCACCTGAAAGCAGACATCAGAGATATAGCATGAAGACTAAAATTCAGGTAGATCTTGATATATGTCATTTTATAGCTAGGGATGTGATCTAACCGACACTCAGTTGGTGGAGAGATGGATAACACCTTGAAAGGATCTGATCTCGACCCTCACCATTTTAGGTTGTGCATTTTAACCAAGGTAAGAAAACCTATATTGTAACCCCCAAATGGTGAAGGAGATTAAGATATCCCTCAATATATGTAAATAGTATGAAAAGGCCTTGGAAAAATATGATCAACACTTCAAATCTGACTTTCCCAAGTTGTCACTCCCAGATTATGGAGATATTTTCAATGCAAGGCAAGGGTTATCAAGACATTGTATTATCCTTATTTGCCTTGTGCATTTTTGTAGATGGGTTAGATCCTTTGGTTGACACACAATGCAATGCAGAGATAGTATGGGTAGGTTTATTTTGTTTGAATGAATTTTTGGTGGGGTGTTGACAAGACAAATCGGGATATATAAGATCTTTGACAACCTTTACTATACTTGAACAACTATCGGATAAAATGCTTCAAATAATCGGGGTATACTTTCAACCGAGAAGAGGCATAAATGGAAGCCTGTGTTGCACTCTTCACACAATATTTGAGAATTCACCGCAAAATCTTGAAGTAAACAGGCTCAATTAAACATAAAAATCCATGATCAAACCATACCTAGGGTACCCTCAATGGCTTACAATAAATCTCTGCTGATCGAGGAAGGTAAAGTGATTTTAAATTAGTTTATCTCTTTATCAGATGAAGGCTCTTCTGAACATGAGATTGCAAATGCCACTAAACTATCAACAAGAAATGGAGATTCTATGTGATTTCTAAAGACTTTCAATGCAAGATTGCAACAAGAACAATGAAAACTATTTGCAGGAATTTAAAAATGATAACAGAGACATCATATTGACCGAAAAAACACAGATTAACTCAAAATCTTGTTAGATTCATCAATAGGGGAGAGTTTCATGAACAATCTTAGAGCTATGTGATGGCTATACACTTGTAACCAACTCACATACATGAAGATCTAACACAAAAGAAATTATCCTGTTCTTTGGTGGGTTTCTCGAAAAAATGAGCCTTTTCTCAGAATTTGCTCATGATTTTCAACTTTCCTAACCCTTTACAATTTCTCCAAAATGCATTATATACCTCATGCCACATTGGAGCCTTCTTTCCCAAGAAAATATTATGCCATGGGATCAATTCTATTACAACAATTCTTCATGATTCAATGAAAATGACATCAAACAGAAAAACATTCGTAGGTTGCCAAGTGTGCCCAAAAGATTAAATCATTACAAATATCTAGATCATTATCCATCTTGGAGGCATGTTTTTCATCATTGAGGCATGCAAACACCTTTTACTCATCATTTTCACCTTTTTACCTTTTCAAATTACCTCTGTAACTTTTAATTTTGACATTTCACGTGTTTGCTCAGGCTGGGGAAAAAATTACTTCAAAAACATCTCAAATCAAAACATTGAGTCATGAAACAGATGCCAATGATCCTGGAAGGCCAAGACAACACAAAATTACTATAAATTTGATGAATTTTGATGCAAAAATCATGATTCCAAGCTTCCTGGAGCTCCCATGGCGGTCAAAACAAATGAATGCACAACAACCGTCGATCTTATCCATCTTTTAATCCTGGCCCTCCATGTGGAAGATGTGGAATTAGAAATAAGCTTGAGTTACCCTTTTAAATTTTTGGATAAGGTCGGACACGTGTCAAAAAATGATTGGAAACAAATTCGGGCTCATTTTGACTTTTCCACATTTTTGGAAAAATGGAAAATTTTGACTTTTTTCTCCACCCCTCCACCTTTGAATTTTGGAGCTGACACATGGCACATGGTGGGTCCCATTGAAATCGTTCTTCAATTCTACACATTTTGACCTTTTTTGAATTTTGGGAAAATTTTCACTTTTTTCCCCGCCACGTGTCTCCGTTTGATTTGCTAGCGGGCGAGTGCTTAAAATTTTGATTTTGAGACTTTTTTACAAAAGGGAAAAATTTCCTTCTTGCCTCTGCTAGCCCACCGACCCTCCTGACTCTGTTGGACATGAGTCCACCTGTGATTGGCTCATGGAACTTCAGCCCAAATTTTGCCTTTTATCCATTTTGCCAAAAAAGGGGAAATTTTCCCATTTCCCTCTGCGGGCCACCACCGACCTGCTCTACTGTCCTCATCATGCCGCCACATGTCCATCGCTGATTGGAGCAAGGGAAAAACTGATTTTGAAAATTTATAAAATTAGAGCCAAAAACTCTAAGTCCCCTCATGGCCTACACTTCCATTTTGAAACTTTTAGGACATGTGTCCTCTTTCGATTGGCTGCGGGGTTTTGGGCCAAAATTTGACTTTTAAATTTTCAAAAAGTAAGGTCTAAAAACCTTAAGGGAATCCGACCACCCACCATCCCTCTACCAATCAAAACATGCCACGTAGGCAATTGGAAAAAATGGGTCCTTGGGCCCGAAAATGCCCCATTTGCTTGAAAAGGTGACAAATAAAAAATTAAAGCGCCTCCTACCTTTCCTCGGTGAATTAGAAGCCACAACGTACCCTCTTATATCTCGAGGATAATTTGACACTAAAATACACCCGTCTTCCAGTCAAAATGTAAAAAATCCCAGGAATGCCCTAGAATTCAATTTTTTCACCAAGGATGGCAGATTTTTTGATTTTGATTCAACTGAAGGATGATTTTACAACATTTTCGACCTTGGGATTGGATTTTCAAATTTGATTTTTTTCATGATCTGACAAAGGGAAAAATGACATAGCCCGTGAAATTGGAAAAACTAGAGCACAAAAAAGGGCAAACTGGGAATATTCCTTCAAATTAGGGCAAAACAACAAGTTTGCGAGCATTTTTAAAGCATTCAATTGGAGGGGAAGAATTTCAGACCATCAATTCAAAGGGTAAAACATTTTCGAGCACATATAAATTTGGAAATTAGGGCAACATCATGCAAGCTTAAAAATGGCACCAACATCGTCTATTGCTTGGGGATGGGCACTCCCAGTGATTTCCATAAGGACAAAATGTAGACCAAGTGCCAAAATATCCATTGGGCGGAGAGGAGTTAAGAGCCAAAATAAAAAAACCAGCCGAGAACCGAAAAAATGGCTACCACACAAAGAGGCAAACCACAAAACTTACAAGACACCAAAAACATAGCAAAAAACCAAACACTATACAACTGCATACAAAGCTGGTGCATACCTCAAATTTGGGGTTTAATCCAGAAATGCTTTAGATTTCTGCCATTCACGAGAAATTCCAGCAATTCCGCATCTAAGTCCTTTAGAAAGAAGGTATGTTCACCAATTCTGATATCAATGGCATAAGGGTCCATCCATAATGCATCAAATTTACCATGCTTGCCCTTGTCTTCATGCCTACTATCCCACAACAAAACCAGATCTCTAACATTGAAGGCTTTAGGAGTGACCTTCTTGTCAAACAATCTCTTCAATTTTCCCTAAATCGACATGCCTTTGATGGGATGCTCTTCTCTCCTCATCAAGCTCAATAATCTGATTGATTCTTGATTCATATGGGCCAAGCTTCTAATCTTCCAACTATTGGGAAAACTGAAATAAAGATAATTGTAGGTGCAAGGAAGTAAAACTTGAGTTCCATACACCAATTCAAATGGACTTTTACTAGTAGCTCTTTTTGGAGTTATCCTATCATCCCAAACTGCAAATTTCAATTGTTCACCCCACTTTCTCTTGTTCAACTCCAAGGTTCTCCTAATGATCTTCAAAAATTTCTTATTGCTAGAATCAGCTTGTCCATTTCCTTGGGGGTTATAGTTTGAAGAATAAGTGAGATTGATTCCATATTCATTACACATTGCCATCAAAGGTTTGGCTCTAAAGCACATGGCATTATCAGCTACAATCTTGACTATGACTCCAAATCTGCATATGGTTTGATTCAACAAGAATTCCATAACTATTTGGTGTGTTTCTTTCTTCTTTGGGATTGCCCTTGCCCACTTTGTAAAATAATCAATGGCTGCAAGGATCCACTTATGGCCAACACTAGAAGGATATGAAATCTCACCAATGAAGTCCATCCCCCATTTCTTAAAAGGAGCTTCAATTGATACATGTTGCAAAGGAAGGGAGCCTAAAGCTTTTAGTCTTCTAGAGAAACGTTGGCAACTATCACATTTTCTAACCAACTAGGTTGCATCTTTGAAGAGAGTAGGCCACCAATAACCAGCTCTCAAAATCTTATGTGTTGCTACTCTTCCAGCAAAGTGTCCTCCACAAACTCCCCCATGGAAATCAACAACTATCTTGGGAGCTTCATCTTCAATTATGCATTTCAAGAGGACACCTTCAGGGTTCTTCCAAGCCAGCCCAAGGTCTGTGATGATATATTTTGAAAAGCCATCTTGAGGGCTCTTTTCTGATTTTTATTTAAATGATCGGGAAGCAAAGGTGTCCGAGGTAAAATATTATATCTTTTTACCACTCGGAACCTACTAATTTCCCAAGAACATCTTCCCTTTCTTCTTCTAGCTGATTCACTTCCATATTCTCGCAAGTTGCGCTCAACCATGAGCTTAAGAAGACCCAAACCTCTTACTAACTTTGTGGTTTGAATGTCCATATCATACTCCTACATTTTTTCACCCATCTACACCTTTTACTTGAGATATCTATCTCTGATAAGATGTCTTTTACCATGGTGTGGGAACATAAGCAACAACTTTTAAACTCAATATATAAGGCCTGAAAACTTTTGTTGCTTTCACCAAGGCAAATGCTTATTTCTCCATGATTGTATACTTCATCTCATCTACTTGTAAAGCCTTACTAAAGAAGGCAATAGGCCTCTCAGCCTCATTCTCATCCTTTTTCAGCAAAACAGAGCCAATGGTATACTCAAAGGTAAAGGAAAAGATTTGGAAATGCCTCTTATAGTTTGGAGCTGCAAAAACAGGTGCATGTTTAAGTGCATCCTTAATTCCTTCAAAAGCTTAAATAATAGCCTCCTCCCACCTAATAACTTGGTCCTTCTTTAGCATGTTTGTGATTGGAAGAGTCAACTCAACAAAGTTGGAAAAAACCATCTAATAAAATTAATTTTACCAAAGAAAGATTGGATGCCTTTCTTGGTTCTTGGGATAAGTACTTTGTTGATTGCTTCCACTCTCTCGGGTCTATCATAACACCATCCTTTGATACAATGTGACCAAGCAGCTTGGTCTTTTGCATGCCAAAATGACACTTGTTTGCATTAAGAGAAATGCCATACTCCCTACATCTGATCAGCATCTTCTCCAAGTGCTGCAAATGATCACATCTCTGCCTTGAAAAGATAGTCCACGTCATCTTGGTAAACTGCAATGAACTCATTGATGTAACCAGCAAAAGCAACATCCATTGCTCTTTGAAAAGTGGCACTATAACTCATCAAACCAAAGGGCATCCTAACAAAAACATATGTTCCCCAAGGAGTAGTGAATGTTGTCTTAAGTCTTTTTTATTCTTTAACAACCACTTGATTATATCCGAAGAAACCATCCAATGTAGAAAGAAATTCATACCTCATCACAAGCTACAACATATTTTCCATATTTGGAAAGGGATAGTTGTCCTTCATGGATGCTTTGTTTAGATTTCTAAAATCCACACAAATTCTGATGTTTCTATTCTTCTTTCTAAGCTGACCGGCACAGGTTTGTAACCCAAGATGAATATCTTGTGGGTTGAATGATACCTCCATCTCTCAACTTCTTTAAATCCTCTTGCATTTTCATGGAGAGAAGTGGATTAATTGGCCTTTTCCTCTGTCTAAATGGTTTGGCATTTATTTTAAGAGGAAGATCATGCTAAAATAAATCTTCTCTTTATGCTTTTAGCTCTGAATATGACCATGCAAGAACAGTCCTGATATTTCTTTAACAGTTGAACATAAGACTGTTTCTCCTATTTGTTTAGATTGCTGCCCAACCAAACTTTTCTTGGTTTATCCTTTGTTCCCAAGTCATGCTCTTCCACATCCCTTGAGGCAGACATGTTTCTATTGATGATGCAATCAGCATTGTTAAAATTAGACTCAAGAGCAACAAGGCCTCTAGGAATGGTGTTAGTTTTCAATTGAATAATATATTTTCCAAACAAAGTCTCTCTTCCTTAATTCATACACACCATTGGTTCCCAATCAATATGCTGATCTACAAAATCACCTTGACTTTTCAAGAACCTTTACACTTGAGAATCATCATCAAACACTTGCCAATGCTTGATGTTGTCAGGGACAGCTGGCCTAGTCAACACTTCAACATTGTACTCATAATAAGGTGAGATGGTGCAAACTACAAATCTTGACCCCAACACTATCAACTTGTCAGCAGCAGCATTTAAACTTCTATCATGGTGCATAATATTAAAGGAATCAAACATTTCAATTAGATCCCAAACTACATGCTTATACTACTTCATCCACTGATTTTTTGTAGCATACAGTTTTCTTATTTGTTTGGCAACTAGCTATAAATCTCCCTTTGCAATGATGTCCTTGACACCATAATTCCATGTAATTCTCAGACCCAACAACAAGGCTTCATACTCAGTAGTGTTGTTAGTACATTCAAAATTAAGCTTGAAGGAAAAAACAAATTCTTCCAAGCTAGGAGAAATCACAATTACACAAGCACCATTTCCAAATTTGGAGCAAGCTCCATCAAATAGCAAGGTCCAAGGAGAACATACCTACTCAAGGCACTTTGACTAATCCATTTTGTGTTCTTTTCGATCATCAAAAAAAATGAAATTATCAACATCAACATCAGCAAATAACACTTCATAAGAAGCATTGCTTGGGTCCTCAATCAGATGCAACATTTTCTTTTCTCCTTAAAGCTTGACAAGCTTTCCCTCAATGGCAATGGTGGAAAAAGACTTATCCATTTAGACACTCCCTCCAACACTTACAGCCCACTTTCTTGACAAAAGCATACCCCATTTGGCAGGAAATCAACAATCACAACATCCAATTTCAAATTCCTCCGGGATAAGATGCAAGCTGCACAACCAAACCTTTTACACAACCAACTATCGGCACTTCTCTTGATTCTATAGCAAGTACACTTTCCATAGGCTGTTGTCACTTTGATATCCAACTCATTCATGACTTCAGAGGCATGACATTACATGATGCACTTCGAATCAAACATACAATTGTGAAGTAGCCTATCCTTTATAATCAAAGTTGTGAAAAATGGATCAACATTCAATTGGGATTCAAACAAAGATGTACCCAAATATAATTCGGTGTCTCTCCAAAATCTTCTACTGCTGGTGGTGTTTCAAGGTCGAAATGATTTTAGGAGGAGTCTCAACAACATTTACATTTCTACCTGGAGTGACCTTCTCTACTTTCAATCCCAAGTACTCAAATGTTCTCTTCTTATGCTTAGGAATTCTAAGCAACTCAATGATTGGAACACTCACTTTAATTTGGCTCAATACTTGGGCTATGTCATAGGGTACACTCTTTGGAAAAATAGCATTAGAAGGGAGACAAGAAGATTCATTAGATGGCAGTGGATTCTTGGCAGCTTGGGCATGAGGAGGACTGTAACTTTTGTTTGGGACAGCAAAGCTTTTAGCAAGTGTTTCTTTCCTAGGAGCTTCTTTTGGAATGCTTGTGAGCAATGGTGTTTTAGGTTTGGCTTGAGGCCCAAATCCCTTAACAACTTTTCTTCTAGTGTTATAGTCTTTCTCTTGAGCTACAAAAACATTCATCAACAATTGTTTATCTTCTTCTAAAGGGTTACCACCACCATACCTCTTAATCATCAACCCTCTTAAGTATTCAAAGTCATTGTTAGGAATTTCAAAAGCTTGCACAACATCAACTTCAAGAGCATGAGGGGAAGAAAGACTTGTACCCATTTGATGCAATCCCAAAACGTTGCAGCAGTCCTAGCACTTATCACTTCGAGTAGATGTTTCTCCTCGTTGTGATTTTGAAGAACAACCCATCATCCAAATATCATCATCAATATTATCATCATTATTAACTTCACCTTATTTTTTTCTCGCTTCACATGGAGGATGGGGCAAAAAACACCTATCACACCAATCCATATCAGCAACTTCATCAACAGCAACAACCCTAGCAGTTAAGGGATCAGGTAACATTCTTCCTTCACGTTCTTGAGGATGTCTATTTGCTGACCCAACAGGCCCTTTACCTTTTTCATCAAACCTCTACTCATTCCTATGGTGATTTCCAAATCTATCTTGTGCTTGCTATCTAGGCTAACCTTGTGAAGTCTGCCCAATTCCCTTCTCAGCTCTTGCCAACTTGTATGAGATTTTCTTGACAACCCTTGCCAAAATTTTCACAACCTCTTCCAAATCAACACCTTTGCTAGCTTGAGGTTTTTCAGGGTTTATCAATTTTACACCATCTCTCTTGAGAGGTTTCCCAATAGCCTTGATATTGTTTTCAATTTGAAGTTCCATGGTGAAAGCTTGTCTTAGATTGGTTTGGTTCTTGTCTCTTAGGTACTAGGCTGCCTTCTTATCAAATGCATCTGCGTATTTGATTAAACAAGATTCATCACAAGGCCTCAAACTAACAGGCAGCCTTCTCAAAGTTTTGTTAAACCTTGTGTTGAAGTCATGGACTGATTCATTAGGGTTCTTCTTGATATTCTCAAACTCAAACAAAATAAATATAGGATCAGTCTTGTCACCATATTACAACCTAAATGCATTTTTCATTTCAGTTCAAGACTCAATAGAATTATCAGGTAGAACCTTGTACCAATCCCTAGCATCCTCTTCTAGTGTATGAATAAACAATTTGACATACACATCCTCAAACTCTATCTCAAAATCTTCCATCATATTATCAAAGAGTTTGAGATGCTGATCTCCAGTCATAGCATTGTTACCTTGAAACTTTGGTAACCTATTTCGACATCTTGTGGGACAGCATTTGGGTAACCATCCATTCCTCTAAAATTTATAGGACCAAAGGTGTTAACAACAAATGGAGGTCTAGGCTGAGCCATATTTTTTGGTGGGGGTGATCTTGGAGGAGAAACAAAATGATGAGGAGTGAGAGGTCTTTGGGGAATGGGAATGAAAACTTCAAGACAGATCTCTCTTAAGGGATCTCCTTCTTGATGATCTCTAACAAATTTAGAAAATACAGGAGCAGATTTAGGAACAAGCCTTTCAAATGCACAAGAAGGTCCCTCACCTGATGGGGATTTCAAATCAGCAATAGGATTGTCTAAATCAGATCCACTTGAAGAAGAATTGCAGTCCTCAATAACAGGTTGCTCACTTTCAAACTCAACAATAGGGATCTCTTTTCATGTAGCCAAGTCTCCAACAACCTTCCACACCTTTCTTCCTTCTAGTTCTAATTTTCTTGAATCAGCAAACAAATTCTTAGCAAATTCCTTGATGATGAGGATCTTCTTCCTTCCAGTTTTGCGAGTATTAGAAACACAAAATTAAATGACAGAAAGGTAAGACAACCTGGTATTTTCAAGATCAAATAAGCATGGAGTAGCCACTAGGGAATTTCACCTTAGTTTTGCAAGAATGCACTAAAACAATATATCAAATGTTTTCTAGCAAGACTGAAAACTTTCCAAAACCTTATAAATCAGACCTTCTTCTTCTTAAATCAATCAATCACAATGCACCCAAAGTATATAAACTGCAGGGAAATGAAAAAGGCAGCGAGACATAACTTGAAATTTTTCTTAAAACTTGCAGATTTGAAGCATAGAATGATATTTTAACAATGTAGCAGCTCAAAAACTTGAATACAAAAATCTCAAACTCTTGAAACACTCCACAAACACCAAGAAATTCTAAGAAAAATCATTAGGATTAAGAGGGCAATTTCTCACTCTCCCACCCTCTAATATTCTTAAGAGATTCAACCTAAATTTTCTCAAACTTAGCACACTTGAGACCTTCTAATAACATTACCATTAGCTAGGAAATTTTCTCACCTTTCTAGTGATATAAAAAAGTCCTCCTAACTCCCTGTATTTCAAAAATTATGGGTCGGAAGACCTTGGGAGGAACATTTTCCCAAGGTGGGCCGCAAATGGGCCTAGCGGAGAAACTTTTCCCGGGGGTGGTTCTGCGGGCCGTGGGAGAAATTTTTTTTCCAGAGGAGGATTCAAGTTGGCAGGACTGGGGATGAAATCTCTTCCCAGAAGCTGGGGCAGGCGGAGCCGCGGGAGAAGTTTTGGAAATTTTCCCGCTTGGGTTGAAAAGCCACCTTTGCACTGCGCACCTCCAAGTCTACAAGGGACACGTGGCACCTCCTAAGCCAATGTGGTGAAATCAAGGTGGTGGGGATAAAATAATTTTAATGCCCAGAAGGGTGAAAAGGGTAAAATTCACCCGTGCCTCCGCCGATGCCTCGCAATGCCACGTGGCAGATCCTGATTAGGGGTGGAACGGCGAGGCCACGGAGGAAACTAGGAAAAGTTTCCAAATTTGAATTTGGAAAGTGCCAAGGTTAAAAGGGATTCCACATCTCTGATAAAGCCTCATTAAGCCACATGGCGGACACTTATTGGCTGCAGGAAAACGTAGAAATTTTTCCATTTTTTTTTGAACTTAGATTGTGTTGATCAAAAAGAATGTTTACGGGTCAGCAGAGTGGCGGGAACTTCATGCCTTAAGCATTTTTGGGAAAAAATTGCAAAAAGGGAGGATTTAGCCCGTGCATCATCCGCCGAAGAATATTTTATTAATTAAATTTGATGCTTAGAAAAATTTTGAAGCCAAAATGAAGTGGAACTTCAGAAGGCCATAACTTTCGACTAGGATCTATGTTTTTGGAAAATGAGGAATTTTTGGAAATATCTCGAAGTCCTCTTTGCACAGGAAGCTTAATATTTAAATTTTTATGAAGTTTGAAGGTTAAATGTTAAGAAAACATCTTTCTGTCACTTAAAACATGTACTAGACTTTCAACTTGTAAAATTTGTTCGAATTTACCATAATTCCTTCCCAACATGCCAAATAGGCATGGAGGATTTTTATTGGAAGATTTTAGGATAGATTACAAGGGTTAAGTTGTTTGATTGATTTACATTTCAAAAATTTCCCAATTTGACAACAACGACTATGAAACTATTTGAGCCCGAATTGAAAGGTTCTATGGAAATTCCTTCAATGTTTTTGTTTGCTTGGGATCATTTTGATCCCACAAGTTCCATTGGTATCTCAATTTATCTTTTCATTGTTGCGGGTCACTCTATACTTTTTGATAAAATTTTGTAAGTATACAGTGAAATAAAGGATGGAGTTTATAATTGATCTTAAACAGATCCAGGTTTCCTTTACCAACTTGATATATGAAATTCATTCCCAATCCAATCTAACATATGAAGTTGGTTTTTTTTTTTCAATTCAAGTATGCAAAAACCAACGTATAGTTATGATTTTTAAATCATGCATTTCAAAAGAATAGAGCAGTATAACATTTCTTCATGTGTATTTACTTTTCAATTTTCCAACCAGAGCTTTTATACTATATTTCAAACGCAGATTTCCAATGAAAAAAAAAATCATTTGAACAAGGTACACACTTCCATTAATTAAAATGAATATTTCGACTTCTTTCCCATTTATTTTCGAATATAACATACGAGAATACATATCTTTCTTTTCTACTCACAAACCGAATACAAGATATATTCTCCCATAATCAAAACAACTTTCATAACTAAATTAGAGTAGCCTTTCCATCACGGATACTATACTGATGTCATCCACCTCAAAGTGGGAAAAGGTTACAATAAGAAATAATCTCAACGAGTACTATCAAATCTGTCTCATTCTCTGCTCCAAGATGCAATGAATGTGAAGATCCTCCATTTTCCGGTTTGATCACAACAAAAGCAAGGAGAAAGACAACACTCTCCACCCAACAAAGACATCTAATGAAAAGGAGAAGCCATCCTTCTTCATTGTCCCCGAGCCCCAACCACAATGTAATAAGAAATGTGTTTCAACTCACGACAACAATAGGCTTCCACAACACACATACAAATTCATATTTAAAACATAGTCTAGAACAAAACTACAATTTGCAACAATAGATAAAAAACAACAAACAACACTCCAGATTCCTCATGCAAGCAAAAGGAGCAAGAAACTATGGGGGATGTTGTTTATGCCTCCCAAGGGTAAATGGGTATCACCACTTGTGAACAAACCGCTAAAATATATCATTTCAAAACCTTGAAATGCCCATATTCCTCCCCCAACTACCCCTTATTCCTCCCATTTCCTTATGCCTCCCCAACCTCTTATGGCACCCCATAACGAGTAAAGAAATGTAAGCTATTTATTTTGCAAGGTGGAACCCAAATCCCAACTCCCTCCACACTTATACCTCCCCATAACACTTATGTCTCCCCACGAGAATCCCCATAGTCTTCTCCTTCAATTTTCCTAGGCCATCTACCCAACCATCCAATGAATAAAATAGCACATTCACACACTCAACCATTCACATAAGCATAAAAATGAAAGAAGAGCATAACAAGAGCCAAGCTCTTACCTTTCCATGATGGATTTTTCCAAGTTCAAAAACAACAAGCTTTATTCTAATGCAAGCAATCCAAAATATCCTCCAAGCACAAGCATTCAACAATCTTCAAACCCCTCCAAAGCAAGAGCTCTCGATCAACAAAATAACTCACCCAAGAATGAAGCATTCCAAGGTGAAGTAACCCAAAAAAAAAGCATGGGAATTTGAATATACGAAGACGAGAAAGAAGAGGATGAGGTGGATCCATGTAGGATGCCACATCACACATTCTCAACTCCAACACCCAAGTCAACTTCATTCTCCAAGGCATATTAAATAGGAGGGTGAATAATATGACAGATTAATTACACACTCCAAAACAAGCCCACACTCCAAAGGACTAAAATTAAAACATGTAAGAAAAGTGCCATTAAAACTTACAACTTGACTTACAAAAATGCATAATGAAAGTCTAAATTCAACTCTCTAACCATATGGAAGGTTGGTAAATAAATTTAAGAGGTATGAAACAAGTTTAACTTGTCCCACAAGCCTCCAAAATCAGCCTCCAAGGAAAAATTCGAATTTCCAAGAAGGTGGAGTGTTTCATACTCTAAAATTGACTTACACATCTCTTACAACATGTAAACCAAGACCAACAACTCTATTAATTACATTCTCAAATAACAATTTAATTAAATAATGAAAAGGGAAAACACATCACTTATAAAACACATACAACATTAACAAAAGACTAAATAAAAGAAAAACATAAAGTCCCTTGGTCACATTCGAAGGTGATTCCCCCATGGGAATCCCTAACAAAATCCAACACACATAAACAAATACAAGTTGCATGGTGACCTTGTTGAATTCATCTAGAATTCCAATGTGGTTGGTCTCGAATCCCTTGATGTTTGTTGTGATATTTTTAACCTACAAAATATAAATACCTCCTTCAACATCGTGGCCACATCAAAACATCTAAAATGAATATAAATGTAATTCCAAAACCATATATACATATGAGTCACAACATCATCAAGGAAAACAACAATATCATTTGTATTTTTATCAAAAACTATATGGTCATCAAATTATTTCGACTTTCTAGGTCTACTCAAAATATACAAATATCACATGTCTGAACCACATCTATAATATAACCATGTCTCAAATAGTATATCGACATCAACACATAAAAAGTTTCAAATAATCATCATACACAACATATGAATCAAAGTCCACATCTAACATCTAACATCATACTAAATCAAACTATTACAATGTCCATAATATAGTTAGCGATTGGGATCAATATCACAAGGTGTCAAAGGAAGTAGGAACTACATCACCCTCTCCTTAGACTCGACTTCCTCCGGAACTCACTTTGGAACAGATGTGGAAACTGAACTCGTAGCAATGTAGCATCCTCCCATGTAGTTGCAGTCTCATCATATCTCTGTCTCACTTGCACTCGGACGTGATCAATATCTCAGCCTTGAAGGCCTGGGGTCCCGTGATCTATAATGCGAATGGGCTCCACCATCACTTTCCCCTGATCCTACACCTACAATGATGTCCAATCTAGCACATGAGAAGGATCTGTAAAATATCTCCTAAGAACTAAAACATGAAACACATAATGGATATGAGACAAAATAGGTGGCAATACTTTTAGACGATAGGCCAAAGGGCTGATACGCTCGAAGATCTCAAAAGGACCAACGAATGTAAGAGCTAACTTAGAACCTTTTCCAAAATGGATAGGGATCTTGTGTGGTCTGACACAAAGGAAAACCTTCATGTCCATATCCAAAACTATGTTCGGTCCTATGCTAATCCGTGTGCTTCTTCTTCATGTCATGTGTCTCCTGCTGCCTCTCTTTCGATCATAACCACCTGCTGCTCCATGTCCTGCAATAAAGTTGGTCCCAGAAAAACCCTGTCCCCTAACTTGTCCCAACTAAGGGGTGTCCTACACTCTCTACCATACAAATCTTGAAAAGGAGCCATGCCTATAGAACTCTGAAAACTATTATTGTAGGCAAACTCCACCAAGTACATGTACTCCTCCAATCTGGACTGCTAGTCCATAACATACATCCTAAGCATGTCCTCTAAGATTTGATTCACCAGCTTAGTCTGGCCATCTGTCTTAGGGTGATTTGTTGTGTTGAAGTTGATTCTCATCCCGAGGGCATCCTTCATGGTGGTCCAAAAATGGGAAGTATATAAAGGATCAAGGTCACAAATGATCTTCTGCGGAATCCTATGTAACCTAACAATCTCATCAAGATATACTCATACCACTACACTAGCTATATAAGTGGTCTTTACCATAGAAAAATGAGACATTTTTTCAATTTATCCATCGTGACCATGATGGTGTCATGGTGGTATCTCGACATCGGTAGCCCAATAATGAAGTCCATGGAAATGGTGTCCCACTTCCATTCTAGTATAGCATGAGGATAGAGAAGGCCAGTTGGATGTTGATGCTCGGCCTTCACTTTTTGGCACTCTAAATAGTGTGACACAAACTGAGCCACGTCTCTATGAAGTCCCCTCCAGATAAACAATTGTCTCAAGGTGGCGTGCATCTTCTTCACCTTGGGATGGGTTGAATAGGGTGCACGATGTGCCTCTACCAAGATTTCCTACCTCAAGCCTCCATCTCTGGGAACATAAATCTGACCTTTGTGTCTGAGAAGGCCATCTTGCCTCTAAAGAAAAACCATCGAACTTCCCCTCAAGGGGTCTCTGATACTCGATCTCTTCTCTGGCTGCAATGTAGAAGTTGTTGTGAGGAAGTTATTGTAGAATCCTGCTCCATAAATCTGTGATCACTGAGGTGGCCATAGCCACATGTCTCCATCTGATAAGAGCATCTGTAACCACATTCTTCTTCCCTTTCACATGCTCTATCTCCATATCATACTCACAAAGTAACTCCATCCAAAGTTGTTGGCAAGCATTGAGATTGGGCTGTGTGCAGAGGTGGTGAAGACTCAAGTGATCTGTCCTGAGTGTGAATCTCTGACCAAGAAGAAAGTGTCTCCATCGAACCAAATCATGAACCACTGCCACAAGCTCAAGATCATGAGTCAGATAATTGAGCTCATAATATTTGAGTTTGTGAGACTCAAAAGTAACTACTCTTCCCTCCTGCATCAACACACCTCCAAGCCCTGCTAATGAAGCATCCGTGAATATGAAAAACTCACCATGAGGATCTAACACTACAAGAATAGGTGTTGTCATGAGGCACTCCTTTAGTGTTCTAAAGGCCTTCTCACATCGAGACCACCATACAAACTTCTTCCCTTTCCATTGAAGGGAAGTGATGGAATTCGCAATCCGAGAGAAATCCTGAACAAATCTCTTGTAATACCCTGCTAATCCCATGAAGCTACGCACCTCTGTCACAGTAGTGGGTGCTATACAATACATAATAGCTCTAATATTGGAAGTATCGATAGTGATACCTTCCTCGAAATGATGTGGCCTAAATCTGCACCTTTGTCTAAAAGAATGCACACTTCTCCAAGTTCCCACAAAGTTGCTACTCACAAAGACACTCGAAGAACTGGCGAAGGTGCCCTCATGCTCCTCATGCATACTTGAGTAGATTAAAATTTCATCAAGGAAGATGAGCAAAAATCTATCTAATAAGTTCCCGAATACCCCATTCATCAAACTCATAAACACTACGGGTGCGTTCGTCAAACCAAAAGGTACCACTGTGAACTCATAGTGGCCATATCTCGTACGGAAGGCGGTCTTATGAATATCCACCTTCGAAATACTCAACTAGTGGTAGCCTGACTTAAGATCTATCTTTGATAAAATTATGGCCCCCTTCATCTGATCAAACAAATCATCAATGCGTGGAAGGGGATAATGATTCTTGATCGTTACTTTGTTCAGCTTAGCGGTAATCAATACACAACCATAAGGATCAGTCCTTATTATTTACAAAGATCACCGTTGTACCCCAAGGGGATACACTAGGATGAATTAGGCCTTTCTCAATAATTCCTTCAAGTTGTAACTTGACCTCATAGAGCTTAGGGGTAGTCATCCAATAAGGTGCTCGTGAGATAGGATCTGCTCCCAGAACCAGATCTATATGAAAATATATCTCATGTGGGGGTGATAACCCTGGTAGCTCCCCTAGAAATACATTAGAAAACTTTCTCAAAATGAGATCTGGTCATCTAGCAATGATTCACTTGACCCACCCTCGATCGGTCACTAACTGTAACCGCATGCATCTGAAACCCCGTTGCACACACCATTTAAGCTGCATAGCAGAGATGGTGTGAATAGAAATGGGTATCCTAACCCCAGCTATCACTGCCTCAACTCCTAGATCATCACGTATAAGATATGATCTTGTGGTAACAATCCACTCTAGCTCGTGTGCGTAAAACTAGTCCATGCCAAAGATGACACCATAAGAGCCCAACGGAAGGATATGGAGATCCGAGGTAGTGGTGAAAGGTCCTAAATCCACTACACACTCCTTGACTAAGGAGTCTATAGAGATATTTTCTCCGTAGATCCATCTCAACATCTCAACTATGACCCTTCCTAAGCCACCACTTGCTGTATCGCTCTACTAATGATGGTGAAATAAAAGAATCAGAAGAACCAGAATCAAATAAAATGGTGGTAGGAACACCACCAATGTTACCTGTGGTCTCAATAACTATACTCTGATGCTCAGCCTGGTGGTTCTTGACTGCTGCATAGATCTTGTGATTGCACCCTATGTCACCAACAGTAGGCTTTGAGATATGTGTCTTACCCCTATTATTAGGGTTTTGTGGGCAGTCTCTCAAAAAATGTCCAGTAACACCACACCCAAAACAACCACTTGATCCTCTCCCTTGAGTAGCAGCTCTAGTCGGTACTCTGAGAATTTGTCTTTATGGATCTCAATGACTGGTTTTAGACTATTGAGGTCTATCTTTGAAAGCTCCTGTTAACGAGTTATAGGTGTTCCTTGTGTCCTAGTGGGACCCCTAGGAGGAGGCCCAATACTCTGGCCCCTTTATGCATCAAATCTCTGCGGAGGTCTATAAGGTGGGTGGGACTACTGCTACTACTACTGTGGTCTAAAAGATGTTTGAGATGAACCCCGCCCACCATGAGGAGGAGAATCTAACCCCCTCAATCTGTTGTCCTACATCTACTGGATGCAGCTCCAGACTCAATCTCTAGCCTGTTGGGTCCTTCCCTGAGTCTCCTCTGCTATGTAGGCCTTCTTGACGGCCTCAGCTAATGTCTGTGGGAAATGGATCCAAACCGCACCTCCAATGTCAAGATTCAAGCCCCAAGTGAACCTGTGGATCTGCACCTACTCATCTTACATGTACTCAACATACTGGAGTAGATCCAGAAATCTTCTCTCATACTCACTCTGTAAGAGATGACTTTCGGAGGTCATAGAACTCATCTATCCTCTATTGGATGAACCTCCATGAAAAATATCTACTCCTGAACCGCTCCTCAAAGAGCTCCCAGGTGACCGAATCTAAATCAATGTGGAGCTTCTACTCCTCGGTCCTCCACCAAACACCAGCTCCATCCCTCATAAAATGGATCACAATATGAGCTTTTGTATTTCTAGAACAAGGGTAGAGCTTGAAGCAGTCTGCTCAAGGTCACTATCCGAACCTCTGCACGAAAACCACCTGTGTCACCTAAATAATGTGATGGGTGAAGCTTGGGATCTCCTTGATATGGTCTGCGGTGGTCAGTGACCCCTAGGCCTCTCTGCATGCTCATCCCTAAGCCTAGGGCTCTGAGACCTATCTCTGTGTCCTGAAACCTGGTCTCTTTGTCCCCTCTGCGGTGACTCTGCTCTGGCTGACTCCACATGGGAGTTCTCTTCTCTGTGATCATCATTGTGTGGAGAAGGTTCCCGAGCCTCATTTGATGGCTCTCTATAATGTCTAGCAGTACGTTCTCCCACGGACCCTCCGTGTAAAGTGACATTAACATCCTAGAGTGTCTATAAAATCTATGGTAAGATGGCTGCTACAACATGATCTAGCGGTGGCAAGTCTAAGTCTATGTGGAAGGACCCCTCATCCCATCTACGCCTCCTACACCGACCAAGGCGAGAGTTAGTTCATCTTTCTAAGTTTTATTCAGTTTCCATGTTTACTAAAATATGCAATTTTTCAAACAGGGTTGTTTTCTAATTTTAAAAGTGTGCTAGGTTTACAGTTCATGTCTCAAGTTTTCTAGTGTGCCCAAGGGTCCAAGATTTTGAACCCACACTCTAATACCAAGTGTAACACCTGCTAAAACAACCCACTTGAGACTCAAGAACAACCTAGGATTAGTCAAAAAAATTATGGGATAATTTTTTTGTATAAAAGTGTCTGCTACTAGGTTACAAAACAATAGTTTCCACAAGCAAGGTTTAGAGGCCAAATAAAAATCTTAGCTCATATTTTTTCCATTACAACAATTATTAAATTTACGGGTCAAAACTTAGGGTTAGAATAATCATTAGGATTAAGAGGGCAATTTCTCACTCTCCCACCCTCTGACAGGATTAAGAGATTCAACCTAATTTTTCTCAAAATTAACGCACTTTAAACCTTCTAAAAACATTTCCATTAGATAGGAAATTTTCTCACCTTTCTAGTGATATAAATAAGTCCTCTTAACTCCCTATATTTCAAAAGTTATGGGTCGGCGGACCTTGGGAGGAAACGTTTCCCAAGGTGGGCTGATGGGCCTAAGGGAGAAAATTTTCCCCAACGGCGGGTCTGCGTGCAAGTCTTTGTGCGGAGAAATTTTTTTCTAGAGGAGTCAATTTGGCGGGCTAGGGATGAAATCGGTTCCCAGAGACGCGGGCCGAGGCGGAGCTGCAAGAGAAGTTTTGGAAATTTTCCCGCTTGCGGCGAAAAGCCATCTTAAGCCAATGTGGGGAAAGCGGGGGTCGGGAAAAATAATTTTAACACCTAGAAGGGCAAAAATAGTAAAATTCACCCGCACTTCCACCGACACCTCGTAATGCCACGTGGTAGATCATGATTGGAAACTAGGAAAAATTTTCAAATTTTAATTTCACAAGTGCTAAGGTTAAAAGGGATTTTGCACCTCTAACAAAGCCTCGATAAGCCCTTTGGCAACACCTGATTGGCTATGGGCCTATGGGGACAAGGGGAAAATGTAGAAATTTTTCCAATTTTTTTTTTTTTTGAACTTAGATTGTTTTGATCAACAAGAATGTTTGTGGGTCAGCAAAGTGGAAGGAAAATTCATGCCTTATGCATTTTTGGGAAAAAGATTTATCCGGTGGTTCCGCCCAAAAATATTTTATTAATTAAACTTGACGGTTAGAAAAATTTTGAAGCCAAAATGAAGTTGAACTTTAGAAGGCCATAACTTTCGACTGGGAGCTCCATTTTTGGAAAACAAGGACTTTTTGGAAAGATCTCAAAGTCCTATTTACACAAGAAGCTTAAGATTTAAATTTTGGTGAAGTTTGAAGGGTCAATTTTAAGAAAATATCTTTCTGTCACTTAAAACGTGTACTGGACTATTTAACTTATAAAATTTGTTCGAATTTGCCATAATTTCTTCCCAACATGCCAAACATGCATGGAGTATTTTTCTTGGAAGATTTTACAATGGATTACAAATGTTAAGTTGTTTGGTTGATTGACATTTCCAAAATATCCCAATTTGACAACAATGATTGTGTGAAACTGTTTGAGCCCGAATTGAAAGGTTCTATGGAAATTCCTTAAGTATTTTTGTTTGCTTGGGATTGTTTTGATCCCATAAGCTACATTGGTATCTCAACTTATATTTTCAATGTTACGGGGTCGCTCTATACTTTTGATAAAATTTTGCAACTATACAAAGAAATAAGGGATGGAGTTTATACTTGATATTAAACAGATCCAGGTTTCCTTTACCAACTTGATATAAGAAATTCATTCCCAATCCAATCTAACATATGAATTTGGTTTTCAATTCAAGTATGCAAAAATCCAACGTACAACTCTGATTTCTAAATCATGCATTTCAAAAGAAAAGAGTAGTATAACATTTATTCATGCATATTTACTTTTCAATTTTCCAACCAAAGATTTTATACTATATTTCAAACACATATTTCCAATGAAAACAAAATCATTTGAACAAGGTACACAACTTCCATTAATTCAAATGAATCTTTTACGAATTATTTCCCATTTATTTTCAGAATATAACATACAAAATACATATCTTTCTTTTCTGTTCACAAAACTAAATACAAGATATATTCTTCCATAATCACAAAAAGATCATAACTAAAGCAAAGTAGCCTTTCCATCATAGATAATATACAATGTCATCCACTTCAAAGTGGGAAAAGGTTATAATAAGAAATAATCTCAACAAGGACTGTCAAATTTGTCTTTTTCCTCTGCTCCAGTATAGCAACGTGAAGATCCTCCATTTTCTAGTTTGATCACAACAAAAGTAGGGAGAAAGGCAACGCTCTCCACCCAACCAAGACATCCAATGAAAAGGAGAAGTCATCCTTCTTCATTGGCCCTCGAGCCCCAACCACAATGCAATAAGAAATGTGTTTCAACTCATGGCAACAATAGGCTTCCACAACACACATACAAATTCATATTTAAAACACAATCTAGAACAAAACTGCAGTTTGCAACCACAAATAAAAGACAACAAACAACACTCAAGCTTCCTCATGCAAGCCAAAGGAGAAATAAACTATGGGGGATGTTTCTTATGCCTCCCAAGGGGAAATGGGTATCACCACCGAGAAGAAACTGCCAAAATATATCATTTCAAAACCTTGACATGCCCTTATGCCTCCCCAAGTACCCCTTATTCCTCCCATTTCCTTATGCCTCCCCAACCTCTTATGGTACCCCATAACGAGTAAATAAATGCAAGCTATTTATTTTTCAAGGTGGAACCCAAATCCCAACTCCCTCCACACTTATACCTCCACATAACACATACGTCTCCCCACAAGAATCCCCATAGTCTTCTCTTACACCTTTCTAGGACATCTACCTAACCATTAGACGAATAAAACAACACATTCACACACTCAACCATTCACATAAGCATAAAAATGAAAGAAGAGCATAACAAGAGCCAAACTCTTACCTTTTCATGATGGAGTTGTTCCAAGTTCAAAAATAGCAAGATTTATTCTAATGCAAGCAATCCAAAATATCCTCCAAGCACAAGAATTCAACAATCTTCAAACCCCTCCAAAGCAAGAGCTATCAAACAAAAAAATAACTTGATCAAGAATGAAGCATTCCAAGGTGAAGTAACCCAAAAACAAGCATGGGAATTTGAATATATAGAAGAGGGAAGAGAAGAGGATGAGGTGGATCCATGTAGGATGCCACATCACACATCCTCAACTCCAACACCCAAGTCAACTTCATTCTCTAAGGCATATTAAATAGGTGGGTGAATAATATGACATATTACTTACACACTCCAAAACAAGCCCACACTCCAAAGGACTAAAATTAAAACATGTAAGAAAAGTGCAATTAAAACTTACAACTTGACTTACAAAAATGCATAATGAAAGTCTAAATTCAACTCTCCAACCATAGGTATGGTTAGTAAATAAATTTAAGAGGTATGGGACAAGTTTAACTTGTCCCACAAGCCTCCAAAATCAGCCTCCAAGGACAAATTCGAATTTCCAAGAAGGTGGAGTGTTTCATATTCTAAAATTGACTTACACATCTCTTACAACAATTAAACCAAGACCAACAACTCTATTAATTACATTCTCAAATCACAATTTAATTAAATAATGAAAAGGGAAAACACATCACTTATAAAATACATACAACATTAACAAAAGACCAAATAAAATAAAAACATAAATCCCTTGGTCACATTCGAAGGTGATTCCCCCCCATGGAATCCCTAACAAAATCCAACACACACAAACAACTACAAGTTTACATGGTGACCTTGTTGAATTCATCTAGAATTCTAATGTGGTTGGTCTCCAATCCCCCGATGTTTGTTGTGATTTTTTTAACCTGCAAAATACAAATACCTCCTTTGGCCTCGTGGCCGCATCAGAACATCCAAAATGACAATAAATATAACTCCAAAACCATATATACATATGAATCACAACATCATCAAGGCAAAAAATAATATCATTTGTAGTTTTATCAACAACTATATGATCATCAAATTAATTCCACTTTCTAGTTCTACTCAAAATACCCAAATATCACATGTCTGAACCACATCTATAATATAACCATGTCAAACAAGATATCAACGTCAATATATAAAAATTTTCCAATAATCATCATGCACCACATACGAATCAAAGTCCACAATAAACCATGATCTAACATCTAACATCATACTAAATCAAACTACAACAATGTCCATAATATAGTGAGCAATATCAGGATCAATATCACAAGGTGTTGAAGGGAAGTGGGCACTACGGTTTCACATCATACATCCATTACATAATAGGACAAGTGGGAGAACAAGATGGAGTATTCCATCATTTAAAGGGCTATGTTCACATTAGAGTTTACACAATGTAGATTCGTTTTCTCACAACAAGATGGTTTAAACACATTATATGAACAATCTAAAATTTCACCTTTCCCCAAGAACAACATCTTATGGTTACATTTTCCCCAACTAAACATAAATCAAAATGTTGTTAAGTTTCGCAATTAACTCTTGGTATTAAACCATAAAACCCAAGCGATAATTGAGATTGGGTATCAAGATCATTTATGATCCCAACTCTTAAGGGTGACATCCAGGGTAGTTGGCATCTTTGCCAATCAACACGTGTGTCACCAAGAGGGTTTACACTATGTTTAATGTTTATTTCCTATGGAGCACTACCCTAAGAGGACACATTCTTCTTACCACACACATGATTACCAATCCTAGGAGGGAACCACATACTCAAAACAAAGTTTGACCATGTCATTCCTATTCTCCGTGTTCATGATGATATCGGTAAAATTATAGGTTATGATAATGAAATAAGACATGGGCCCTTGTTTACTTAACTAGAAGGTGTCACAAAGTGTATCAATTTTTAGGTTATCCTAAGGTTTTAGTTTTCTATGCTAAAAATTATCACACATGAAGGGTAGTTATACACAAATTTTATATCCGGGTTGACTGTTTCATTTAGATCTCTTTATTACATTTTCAAGGTAAGAAACAAAACACACTAGTAATTTAATCATCAATTGCACACTGGAATTGCACTATAAGCTATTAAATTCAATTTCATTTAACACATATATCCAAAAAAATTACAATACATAATTTTTAATCAACATGACACTCATGGTTAGGTGCACATTTCCCAAACAACCCTAAACACTTGCAACTCATACACATTACAAAATTTCAATAATAAACTTTACTGTAACATAGCAATACATACATACATACATACATACATATATATGTGTGTGTATATATGTGTGTGTGTGTGTGTGTGTGTGTGTGTGTATTAACTACATAAATTACAATAATACACAATGAATTACAACCATGTCATTTCGTCATCTTACTTGCATCCTGTAAAACCATGTGAGCATGAAATCAACGATAAATCGCTGGCATGACATCCACCTAAATCTAGCATAATTAACTTTTTTAGTTTTTCATTTACATAATAATAATAATTTACACTCGAAAAGAGAGGGTTAGAGACATATATTCATTTCATTTCACTTCACTTCATTTCTTAACTAAGGAGAGAGAAAGAGATAGGAAGAGAGAGAAACACTATTTTTCCAAAAGTCACATTTCACACCACAAGCCACATGGGAGAGTTTCATACAGTTATTTATATGTTTCAATAAGTTTTCACGATGGTTTAATGTCTTGGCTAGGGTCTTGTGACCTTATTTTACATTTTTCTACTAGTTGCGAAAACGTCTCATTTTGGCTCGAGGCTAAGAAACCACGTTCAAAAAATGTCTTCTGATGAGAAAATACACAATGGGTAAATTTCTATGTGTCCTCCTATATACCAAAAATTCACATGAACTGACGGAATTCAGAACTAGCGAATGATTTACAATTGGCGGCTAGTTTTCTAGGGCCATCAGTCATAATTGGGCTAGTTGCAACAACAACCAATTTTAGCTTGAGGGCTAAGAAACCTCATCCAAAAACTTACTCTCGATGGATGGACTCCCCACGATAAAATTCCTACATGCCCCCTGTATATGTAGAATTCATCGAAGTTGACTGAACCGAGAACTAGAGAAGGGTTACTGAATGGAAATGGGTTTTCCGAGCCACCGGTCATAGTTGATCTTGTTTGACCTAGTCAAATAGTGATGTGAGGTCTACAAAATGCCTATACCAAACTATCTAGAAGAGTATTTTTCCCCAAATTTAAGTTTACAAGAAATTGTCCATAAAAATACCGGAGGTTTACAAAGGCGGATAAGCATTTCGTTGCTTTGGGTTGAAACGGCGAGCCGAAATGACACTCAAAGTCTCGGTTTTAAGCACTTCCTAAAAGTGCAAGAGGGGATAACAGAGGTCCTAGTGGAGCAGCGAAGAGAGTGCAAACGTTCATTTGGGGTCAATCTAAAGCTTGATGTGACTCTCCTCATAACAAGAAACACATACGATGCTTGACATTTTTATGGCGCTCCGTATGTTGTTTTGCATGTCTCTGGAAATTTCATTTTTCTAACTTTTCAAGGTAGACAAAATGGTTGTTTTAGTTGACAAATCATCTAGCTCTCGCTAATACCAATAGACATGAGCACCAAATTTTGATACCATGGGTCTAACAATGCATAAGGTTGTGGTTGCAACCATGGATAATGATCAAATTACAAGTCGATAATGTAAATCATAAGGACGAGTTTTATTATTTCACACTAATACACTTTGGTTAAATATCCAATTATTTAAGTATCTCATTATTTAATATATTTTTATTTTGTTGCAAGATAAAGAACCAAATTATATGAAAAATTATAAAAGATTTCGGTAAGGAGACCAATCTGAAGCGGATAGGTTGGTCTTACATGTCTTCGCCCTTAATAAACCGTTCATAGAAACCTTGAGTAAATACCTCGAATTGGTTGCATAATTTGAATAAGGTTCCCAAGGCAATTTAGCAATAACCTCCGAGAAAACCCGATTCCCGTCCCCAATTACAAATCACATTTTTTTAAGGCAAACTGAGAGAATAAAGGCTCAACACTCTCACATTGTGCATGAGCGAATATAGTTGTTGTCCAAGACACTCCTGAGAAAAGTGAACCAAGAACTTCCCCATATTTGATAAGGTTATTACACTGAGTCTAGAAGGGAATTCCTTCAACAAAATTACTGGTTCCACCTTCACCCATTGTTGAAGCAGCGATGTATAGGACTCCAACCCAATGATAAGATTATTGGAACCATTGTTCCTCACACTGCTCGACGTATCAAGGGTCATCAAACAAATTATTATACCGCTGCCCAAAATTTATATTGGCTTGCTAAAGGAAAGGTTAGAGTTTCCTCAAGTTAGCTGGCATGGCCTAGAGGATGCTGGGAGTGGAAAAACAGAGAGTTTCACGCAAGGGAGAGTGAAAGAGACAAATCTTGCATAGACATACGTGGGACAACATGTAAAGAACTTTTACTGTTTTAATCAATACAACCCTACTCGCAACAAAAGTTTAAAATAAGGAATAGTGCTGCAAGGGATATAGAACATGTAGCATAGGTGGACAGAAGAAGAAGAAGAAGCAAATTCAACATAGCTACAAACTGCGCTAGAATGAAGCGCTTCCCACTCCTCAATCCTCTTTTTTTTTCTTCTATAAACCCCTATCATAATAGCAGTAGGAAGAATACCCCCTTTCTTCTCGGAGACAAATGAACCTGCTTCAGATAGAGACACTGATCCAGATCGATTATTTGTATATAGTAGAATGAGGAGATTTTAAGGTTTTAGATCTATCTGTGTAGGGATGCTTTAACCCATACGTGGATTGATTTTAGGATAGCTATTGGTGAGAGCTTCGTTTAGCATGGTCAAGGAGGATGTTGGGTAGTCAGATGTGGTCCTAATTCTTTTTGAAGAAGCCTCTTTTTCGCATTTCTGTAATCGACGCATTTCATGAAAACATATTCTTTAAAAGCATTTCTCAAACTACTGCTACACCAACTCTCTGCTCCCTATTTGGCACAGTCCCGAGAACAATTTTTTCCATAAGGCGCAATATGAGAGGATGCGGAAAAACGTTGGATTTTTTCTCTTGATACCCGCAAATTTCCTTTTTGGCTTAAGAGTTTCAAAAGTCTCTCAAATCGTATCACAAAAATTAATAACCTGCAGACGTGGTACAAGAACCTGGAAGCCCATGAATTCAAATCATTTTTTCAAAGAATTCACGTGCCTTCCACGTAACTGCACCCACTCCAACCTGCAAGAAAATTAAGAGCCCATTTTCTAGAATGATGGGCGCCATAACCCGCTAGAAAGGGTTAAATTTGACGGTCACCTATGCCTGTCACACATTTTTCGGGTTTCAAAAATGTAAAACAATATTATTTATACCAATTATTCTCTATATATTTAATTATTTAAAAATATATGTATACATATCTATATAATTTACATATAAATGTATATAAAATAAGACGGTCAAATTTTAAATATGCAAGTTACATGTGACAGTTATTATAAATATTTGCAAATATTTTACGGCTAAAATCACAAAAAACGTCTAAACGGCCGTCAAAATTTAACTCCAGATCCAAGTAATGAAATGGAGTGTAAAGCGAATGAAGCGGGGCACAAATTTATAAAATATTCAGGTTGAAAGTTAGGTGAGAATTGATGATGTGGAAGAGTTGGTGTCGCTTGCTTTTGGAATACAAAATTAAAACAAGAGATCCAAACCTTGAAAGCTACTTAGTGTTCCAATCAAGGGTTAAATTTGACGGCCACTTATGCTCACAAACAATTTTCGGGGAAAGGTAATTTTTCAATACTGCCCTTCAAAAACACAAAATAGTATTCTTTTTACTAATTATTATATCTTTTTATATATTTTTATAATTTATATACAAACCTATATAAAAATTGACTTGTCACGTTTTAAATTTACAAGTCACGTGTGACGGTAAGATAAAATATTTACAAGTATTTTACGTCTAAAATCACGAAAAACGTCTAAACAACCATCAAATTTAACCCATGCCCGCTAGAGTCTTTTGCCACTCGTTGCTTCATTTCTTGCTCACCCACCAATATTCCATTAAAACCTCCAACGACTTTTGAGACCCATTTCTTGTTTAACCTCTTACGCATGCATCTTTTTGTTTTATATTATTTTGAAAGAGTTTGCTAAGTTTTATTTTATTATTGTTACATTATTATTTTTTTGATTTAATGATAAATGAATCGACATGTGTCATTTTATATATATTTAACCACATATATTTGAGTATAAAAATTTGACGATCCTCAAAAATAAAACAAACTATCGAGAAATGACCTATACTTTAACTCAAGCGGGCACTACATGTAGAATCTCTTTAATCACTCGTACACAATTGGAATTCTCGGTAGTCTTGTTGAACTGATTTCTCTTTTATACCGATACCCTTTGAATATACTAGAGGTGTACACATAAAATATGAGAGGGATCTGAGAAGCTATCCACAACACCTAGAAAGGTCATTTTCCCAATTTTAGCTTTCATGTTTTCCTTTCTACTTTGCTTTCAAATAATACATGTTCCATTTTACATGCGTGTTTTTCTTAAGTCACTTGCAAGATTTGTGATGTCAAAAAAATCCTATGTAACCCATCTATAATTTATCTATTATTGCATGCATTTTGTCATTCGAACTAATTTTTCTCAAGCATTACAATACTGATTACACATATTTGTGGTTTAAAAATCTGTGAGTTTTATCTCCAGAAATATCATACTAACATGAGTCTTAGCTCTTCCTAAACATACAAAAGATATCATTACGGGATATTTCATTTTTAAAATGATTATTGTTTTGTCATTTCAATAGTTTTCTTAAATTTTTGTATCTAGAAAGATTTTTTTTTATCATGTTACTCTGCTAAGATCTTCTCCATCACTTTTAAAAAAAAAAATTTTTATGATAGAATTTATAAATAAAGTTGCAAGTCCCAATATTTGGAGTTACTATATTATACTGCATGGTTAGTTCTATTTATCAGGGTAAACTTTATATTTTTAAAAAAATTATTATATTTCATGTACTATTTTATCTAATCCATTTCAGGGCAATAAAACAAATCCATATCTACATATATTTGAGGTGTTTTACTTTTGGCTACTTAAGTCTAAAGCAAATAGTTACTTTATTTGTGACTTAAAATTATTTTAAGTTAGATATAATGATAAAGCCATTCATTTGTATGGTACTTCATTTCAATCTAGATTTATCTTTTCATTTCTTTTGCTACATTTTATTTTTATTTATATGTATAAATTACTTGCAATGATATGAAATTTGTGCTTAAGAATTTGGAAAACCCAAATTTTTACATTTGTCTCTTCAGTCCACCTCGACAAACACCTCTAAATCACAAACCATGTTAACTTCAAAACTGTAATATCAAACTTTCCATATGAAAACCTTTTCCTTTTTCATTTTTTTATAAAGGAAAAATGGTGCCTATAAACACGAGCCTCATAGAATTATTGTGGTTATTATTTGAAATTATCTCGAAAGTAAATTAGCTAATGGGTAGAAATGTACATATTTGCCAAGGAACTTGCAATGCATGACATTTGACAAAAAAATGTCACCGTGCTTTGTAGATCACATGCCATGTTTTAAAGCACACATTTTGGGACATGTTGGGAGGACTTGGAAAATATTATCGAGTTTGGTTTTATAGATTGCGAATTGCATTTGTTTACAAAAATTAAGGTTTTTGTAATAAAACTATATTGTGTATCTTTTGCAATTGTTTCAATCCATAAGCCACATCTCTTTTAGGCATTTTCGTCAAACATTGTGTATGCCTTTTATATATTTTTGCATTTTGTATACATGTCCACAATGACACTTGCAAATAAACCATATTATGAAAAATCACTTTCCAATATGCTTTGATGGATGGCCATGCCATGTTCCAAAGCTCTTATCTTGTTAAAGGCTTCAAAGATGGTATTGAAGGAAAATATTAATATATTACCGAACTTACAAATTTGTTGACAAAAAAAGATGGTTGTCAAATGTAAAGCCTTATCATAATTGTGAGCACCATTGATGTGAGTTTCAAACTTTATTGATGCATTTGTTGTCAATACTTTTAAGGGCTATTAGTTGTATAAATTGCATTGTTTCTTTGAATTTGGTTTCCATGCACCCTGTGCAACTCCAGTAATTCAACAATATATTTTTTAGAGCACTAAAAATTGTATGATTTTTATATTAGGTGTTGAAAAGAAACATAATCTTAAAATGGATTTTACTATTTAGATTGGTTGCAAAACTTAGTTTAAGATCAAAGAAGTATATCTAATGTGTGGATTTTTAAAAAGGGGATATTTTCATGTGGTTTGAATTAGATTGGAATTGTTCAAGAATTTTGGAGTTCTTAATGACAAGTTGTTGATGGTAATCCCTTTTTCTTACCCTTATTAGAGAAACTATTTTAATTACTAGCAGCATTATGATTTGCCGGTTCCCAATTTCTTTCTTTGTTTATCACTATTAAACATTCTCTTTATTTTATTAAAGGCTAAACCTTGTTTTTTTGGACTCTAGAGTTACAACTTATGGGTAGAAAATTACAAAGCTAAATCTACTGAAGGAAAACAAATTGGGTAAATTTAAAATTG
Organism: Taxus wallichiana var. yunnanensis; assembly: GCA_018340775.1. Classification (NCBI taxonomy): domain Eukaryota; kingdom Viridiplantae; phylum Streptophyta; class Pinopsida; order Cupressales; family Taxaceae; genus Taxus; species Taxus wallichiana. The sequence continues at coordinate 767,405,495 of CM031234.1, forward strand.
TGACAAGTGATGATCGTATGCTTGAAATGGATGGGTTAAAACACCCTTGAGTACGATAGAGATGAACCTACAAACTTTATTTCATAGAACTATATTGGGTTTTCCTTGTATTTTACAAGATGATGTTATGTAAATAAATCTGAAACACTCTCTTATCATTGTTATGTGTTATCACAAACATAACTCCAACCTTGGATTAGCAAATAAGCATATATCATAGTGGGAAATTCACCAAATTAGTTGTGTAAATGTGGGTCATTATCAGTGATTCAGCTGAAATGTTCCTCCAAGTAAATACAAGAAACTTGAGAAATATCTTATGGAAAATTTCATTGTCCTTTGTAATAATGTTTTTGAAGGTTCTAACAAAAAGATGAATATTTGTTTATTTTCTTCTGTACACAGATCTCTGCAATGTCAATTTATGTGGAGGGCAGGGTTGCAAATCTCCAAGGTGCTTGACGAGGGATTGTAGTTGAGATGGCATGTATCAAACAACAATGCCCTTGTTTCGTCACATTGCAATTGGTTATTGTACATCTTCAAAAAAAATTATGGTTAGTAAAATTGGACTACAATACGCAAGATCTTTTTCTTACGCCTACTCTTTGTCATCTTCTTGTAGATGTTTTTAACTATTATCATAACTATTGTGCACTTTAAATTGTTTCGTGAGTTTCTATGCCTTATCAAATTTTGCATTGAAAGGAAACACCACATTTCTTGTTTAAATTTTTGAATGTTGTTCATTTAATAGACAACATTTAACTCTCTTGAATTTAAACTTCGCAATCGATGCCACAAATATCGCCCCCACTTATGTCACAGCCTATTGGTGTTCCCTTCGCACACTTATGTTGCAATTGCTAGTTTGTAACTCATTTAATGTAATTTCACAAATACACCAACTTATTATTTCCTAATTATCATGATTCCAATACCAATAACCGGAAAGAAGCTCGTGTTTCCAATACCACATATATCTTATTTTGTAACACAATTTAAACTGATGTTCATGAAATGAAATAGAATATGATGAACTATAACTCGAGACGTTATTACTTTTAAAATTAAGAATGAATTGCTATGGAGAGAAACCTCCACGTTAGTATTGCTCCTAATGCACTTCAAATTTAGGGCTTGGTTTGCTTTCACCTGGAAAATTATTTTATTCATATCTGAACGCTAAAACCTCCTCCACTCTTTTCCAAATATCTATGTGCACAGTTTTAATTTCTTTTTATTTATTTTTTGCATTTCATCGCTTTCGCATGTTCTCTTTTGTAAGTCATGTCTTTTCGATGATGTGTGCCATAACGATTTTCTTTGCCCTGCAGTTTTTGTGGTTGTGACTTTTCCATATATATTTGCACTCATGAACAAACCTAAAATTTCAATAATTAATTTGGATGCTTTCAAATGATTAAAATAATAGTTGTGGAAAAGTCATATTCATATATACTTGTTACGAAAGAATTTTTGTAAATTATATTGGTCTCTATGATAATTCATTATTTATTTTTATTTATTATGCATAGGGAAATATTTGTTAATATTATTTATAATTTTGTAATTAGATTTTTGGTGAAGATATAATTTATGTAATTTTTAAGGTCACGATTTTTATTAACATAGAGTTATTAATTTTATTTAGATAAGGTAAAAGTGAGTTTGGTTTTAAGGGGACCAAAAAAACCAGAATACACATGGAGGAAAGATGTAACATTGAAGCTCACAAAGGAAGGCCTAGATATCGGCGACCCAACACCAAAGAACCAACCAATACATCAACAATCGAGGCACTGGAGTCGGTACAAAATTAACATAGAATTATAACAATCAAATATTTTTTCAAAATATAGTATTAAACAAATAATTTTACTTTTATTGAATTTCTTTTTATGTGAATGCATTTTTAATACGATAATATAGATAAAAGGACCACCTCTATAAATGCAACACAAATAACCTATTTATTTTTAATTAAATCATCGAATACATGTATGATAAAGAAATGATACCTTGATCTTGTAATACCCCGTTACGTCGACTCTCATTTCGGTCTCTTTGCCATGTTGCTTAATGCCGAATGAGTACATGAGTTCCCATATGATCGTAAGGTATTTGCAATCTTATTGTGAAGTAATTTAGTGTCTCTTCTTTCCGTCGTGCCTCTTGGTGTCATCGGTTTTCTTGCTCGATGTTGAGGGTGCCCGTAGCGTTGATTTCATACATTCTCTTTTTAGGCATATCGAGCTCTCATTTAAGTGTTTTTGTATTAACGTTATTGCTTTAAGTTCTAAAGGATTATTCAAATCCCTTTTGGTTTCAAGGCATTTTAAAAATAGAATAAATGGGTACCAATTATATTTTTATAAAAAAACAAATAAAATGTTATTTTGAATTTATTAAGCCTATCCAGACCTCTACGCATGCTTTTATAGCAAGATAGTGGTGAATTTAATTGCTCCCATCCACCGACCTGCCATTCTTTATGGCCATTTATTCATCCTCCTTGGCGTGGGGTTTTGGTTACCTTGTGCTTGATTTGTTTTGTTCTATTTGTGAATGGTGAAATTAATTCTTGCACCCACCAACTCTTACGGGTGTTCACTAGTTATGCAATATCCTAGCACATGGGTTCATATTGAGGTAATTAAAATTAATAAAATTGAATTCAATATACCGGTAGACATGAGGGGGTGAAAAGGTTTAATTTATTAATGTTTCGAATCATGTATTGGGGGTAGGTTGGAGAGGTGAGCGAAAGGAAAGGGAGGTTCAATTTTAATATAAAATTAAAACATTTGAACCCTAGTTTTTAAAATTAATTTTTTTAAATTGCAAAAGGAGTGTGGTCATAAATTAAATTATAATCTCTTTTTAATAAAGAAATCTAGATTCTTAACCAAGAAATAATAAGATGGTAGAAAACTAGGATTGAGTATGCTTTTCAACACAAGTGATATTATTTCACCATCTTAATTATTTGAAGAACTATTGATAAATGATTAAAGCTTAACATATATAAGGTGATTTGTAATAGGTCTTCAATGGCTTCAAACTATCTTTTGAGAGGAAATGCATATTAAAAAAAATTGAGTGAGAAATATAATATATTTTTGTCTAATATATTAGGGTAGAAATAAAAAGGGGTAAATAAAATTGTAATTGAAAAATGGGTAAGTAAGGTACATGGAAAAAATAAGGGGTATTTTCATTCTAATAATATAATAGGAGGGGATATTATCAATTGAATAATTAGAGGTAAAAACTAGAATTAAGGGTATTCTTTAATACTCTTTGAATGCACGTGTTATAGCATACTTTTACTAAGTGAATCCCTCATGCCGAATCTACCTCATCTTTATTGTCATTGATAAAATTTTGTTTGTCTTACATGGTGTGGGACTGCTCACCGGTTTGGATGTTGGTTGTGTGGGTTTGGTGAAATAAATTAAGGACCCTACCATTTTTGTTTTTCCTTTCCTAATTAGAAAACATGTTAGGCATTTTCTTGTGGGTCTAAATGCCAAATGAGGAGAGTTGGCCTCCTACTTTTCAAAGTTGTTTATTAAAGAAATCTTCCATGTTTATTTTTAGTGACTGCGCTTTCTGGTTCTTTGGCCGTGAGAGATTGGAGGGCTTTCTATTGGGGTTTTACGGAATGGCGTTGAAACTTAGCAAGCAATATAGTTCACATTTGTTTTGGACAACTACCTCTTTCCTTCTTCTCCCTTCCCGTGCCTTGAAAGGGGGAGCCTAGAGTGGTGTATTGCACTCAACAAGCAAAGGAGAAGGGGACGTGTTTTGTTACTGATCCTGCTAGGTTTGCATGTGACTTGTGAAAGCAAAACACCTTTCTCTGGTTTTGGTCATGTGGGCTACCCTCGGAGAAACATTTGTTAGTTTTGAGGAGTGCAAAGCCAAAGAAATTGTTGGCCATGTGGATGCTTTAAGGAGGAGACTTTCCGGTGCATGGTTGTGGAAAAGGGCTTTGAAAATTCCATGCATGATAATACTACCATCTAAATTTTATTGCTAGCTTTAACCATATTATTAAATGAATTTCTTTTATTTGCTGAAATGGTAGTTGCTTGGAGTTCTATGGTTGTTATGTCATCGATCTTCATCCTACATGCTATGCTTCTAGTTTTCTTCCCTATTTTATATGGTTCTAAACAAGATTCTTACAATATATGGATCTGCATATGGTTTTGCACACGATTTTCACTTATTCTAGTTGTTTTCTTCATACCAATGGTTGCATGTGACTCTTTGGGTGTTAAGTTATAAGATACATGATATAAGATTATTACCCATACAAAATATGGATCTGGGTGTTAAATGGAATTTTTGTAAAATACTTAGAAGAGTCTACAAATTAAGTAAATGCTTTGCGGATGTGTTCTGTATATCCAACTCTTTCAAGATTTTTGTGACTTGTATGGAATACATAACCTTGTAACTAGGGTGTATTACGGTAAAGTTATGTTTATTTTCATTAATCGAATCTTTAGTTTCTGAAAACAGATTTATGTTATTACGGGGTTTCACTATGAAAATGAACCTCTGGAAATTATACATAGTATCTTGGATTAATTTTTTTGGGTTGCCTTAATGGGTGAACGCCTCTAGGTATGTGAAATTACCAAGATATATACTCACAATCTATACTTTTATCAATAAAAACCATAAACTAAGGGTTTCGACTTATATATGCATTTACATGGAATCAAAACCTTAGATTCATGAAAGAGTACTCTAGGGGTTATTGACTTGAGTTCTCATCATTGGTAATAACACTTCATTTGATTTAAATGGGTCACAGAGATATATTGTTCTTGTTATTTCGTTTTATTGCTTTTTCTTGATACTTTGTAGACACCTAAAATATGCTTACACTTAGCATTTCATCCAATTCAACCGATTAACGATACTTCATTAATTCCCCATTCTTCACTCCATTCTCAAATGCCCATTTACGACACCTTCTTGGTCATATTCCTCCTATAAATCATCTAATTTGGTTAATATCTCTCTTATTAGCTAAACATTCCTCCTTTCGACCATTCAAAATCTCCCTAGTTCTCTCTAGACCACTTCTATTGGCTTCCTAGGCTATCTATCAGTTGCATTGGTTATCCAGACCCCTCCTAACTCTCAACGAGTCTCTAATCACTTGCTAATCAAGTTTAACTAGCCTAAACCCTAGTTAACTAGCCTAAACCAAGCTTAACTAAGCCTAAAGCATGTTTATCCTAATCTAATCTAAAAGAGCTTTAGTCCCACATGCACCCAAATTCCAAATTCTCCCAAGTGGAAAACTATAAATAGAAGGGTCACCCCTCCCATTCAGACTTACAACTTTACTCTCAAACACTTTGGAAAGGCATTAGAAACCATTTGTGATAGCTTTAAGCTATAGAACATTTGGATCTTGGCCATACTCCATTGTTAAGAGCTCCCCCATCTTGCATCCATCCACCTCCATTGAAGAAAACAACTAATCACATAATTTGATTGCTTAGAATCTAACTAGGTTCACATTTTATTAAGCTTTCATAGAGTAGAGAGTAGTATACATGTTAGTTTTTGATGTTTTTGTCAAAGTTATAATGTTTTCATGTTAGTTTCTCTTGTTTATCTCTAATCTGATGGTGCATGGTTGAGTTAGCAAAGCTTTGAGGTTCTTTAGCCTCACTCCATAGCTTTTGCAACTTTCCATTGCATACATTTGGCACACCCGGTGGGACACTTATGTCCATCCTCCATTAATGGAGGTCCTTTGAGTTCTTCAAAGTCCATTTTCAAGTTTTTTAGTTTAAATCACTTGTTATTTCCTCATTTCTGTTTTTAATATTGGATAAATGACCTTCATTTACATATATTTTGTGGGTTTGACATAGAAATAGGAAGCTTTGACTAACTACTAACTTGTTCACTCTTGAAAATTTGAAAATCTATGTTTTTTGTAGGTTTTTCATAGGGCACGCATAGGCATTGTGAAGGGGCGTGTATCCATTGAAACAGCACGTACCCATCATTCTAGGTGCATCTACATTGTTGTTCTATGTTTTTCTATGTTTCTAGGTGCAAAAACACCTACGCACATATGTACCTGTTGAAATAGTGCATACCCATCGTTACTAGGTGCATCTGCATCGATGTTATGTGTTTTTCTATGTTTCTAGGCGCAAAAACACCTACGTGCACGCGTACCCATTGAAACATGCCGTACCCATCGCTTAGGGTGCATCTGCATCACTGTTCTATGTTTTTCTATTTTTTGGGCATAAAAACACCTTCTCACACGCGTACCCATTGAAACATGCGTGTACCCACCATACTGGGTGCGTCTGTGTTAGACTGCATTCACCACCAATCTTCCGGAGGCCATAACTTTTGCTCCCGAGCTCAAAATGACTCCATTTTCATTGCGTTGGAAAGGTATTGAAGAGAAATACATAATGAAATCATAAAATTAGGATTTGGACTTACAAAAAAATTATGGTTTACATTATTAGGTAAATATTCATTTTCTAGCATGTCTTAAAGTCTAAAAAATTGTTTTCTTGGACACTCTAACAATTTGAAAGGTTTTGTGACACTAATCATTTGTTTGTAGGGTTATTTTGGTCATTGTTTGACTAAATTAGTTAAGTTTTTTTCATTCCTTAGCTTAAATTAGGATTTGTAAAAAGTGCGTATGCTCTCTCCTTGCACTTTCCAAAGCGATCTTGGAGATCAAAACACTTGCACAAATTCTATTTTTTATGTTAAAAACACTTGCTTTTTAAAGATAAAGTAACATTTTTATGTGCTTTTAGTAGGATTTCCACTTTGCGTATGCTCTTCCTTCACGCCTTTGGGTGATCTTAGGAATCAAAAGCAAGTGTGAGTTCTCTTTTACCTCAATCGGCGAACCAAAAAACTACTAACCAACTTGTTGTCTACAAGACCTTACGTTGGTCAAAGAAAGGTGTTAAGAATGAAGCAAAACTTCTAATACACGTGTGTTTGCAGATTTCCAAATGGTGTGCCACTTTTGAAACCACATTAAGATTAAAAAAATAAAAACACACCATATTCAACACACTGTATTGTAGGTTTTGGAAAAGGGTAAGTCCCTCTCCGCTTAACTGGAACGTAACCCCTTTGGCATAACACCTTAAGCTATAACAATGGGGGTGGTTCTAGGAACCCCAAAGTAGTCCACCGCTGAGTAACCTCATGGATGAAACGGGAAGTGCCTCACTTAACCTACTTGACTAGTAATTCCTTGTGAGATAGTGTTACAAGTTGTCCCTATGCGATTCTTTTAAGTACATGATGGATGCATTTACTACCCACTGTGCTTAAAGGAAGCTAAGTCGAGATACTCCCAAGATAGTTGGGACTATTTGGGTAAATCGTCTCGCTCATGGATAATTTTGTAACACCTAGTTGAGAGAACTTATTAAGGAAACCATTTTGTCTGGAGGCCAACTTTACTAGTCCATGCATCGTTTTTTCCATCACAAAGTGATAACTTGTTTGGATTCAGCATCGTGTTTTTCGAACATGGTAACGAACTCATCCCAAGTTTGATCTGAGTGTCTTTCATCACGAATCTAGACAAACATATTACTTAGCTTAGCTTCCTTCTCATTTTTAAACAAGGCGAAGCTCTGCCCAAAGTGAAACTAAGTCTATTTTCACATATTCTTGATCTACACCCATGCGTTCATACTTTCCACGTTGGAATTCAAACAGAGGCATACTTTACGTGTCGTGTCAAAGATTGTGCTAGCTACTTTTTTGTACGTTTACACCCATCCATGTTTGTGGCTGGGGTGTTAAACGACTAAAGCGAGTGGGTATGTTTTCATGTCTTTGGCAGTCCTATGATCTTGACTTTAGGATCCTCATCATTGTTACGGGTCGGTTTTGTCATTCTGTCTCTCCCCTAGTTTGTCGATTTTTGCTTGCATTCTGGTCATTCAGTCTTGGTATTTACATTGCATCTCCCATTCTTTGGGCACGTAGTATAAATCCCTCTATTGCACGCAGTTTACGTTGCTTGCATTATCATAGACTTCTTGTTATACCTTCTACTTGATTTTAGTTTAGATGTCATCTAGGTTTCTTGATGAGTGTTGATACTGCATTATATATACTACCATGATGTTGTCTTGATATCAACACCTTGCTTGCTTGGTTGAGATATCTGGATAGCATTGTTACGATATATCTAGTTGTGATGTCCACTTTTCAAAACACTTAGCTTTCATCGATACTCGAGTTAGTACTAGGTATACCTTGTGTGGAGGTCGCGATTGGCTCCTTGTTGTTACTTACACCTTGTTCATTTCGAACTTGACGTAAGTATTGACATTGTGTGGATCATCTTTGCATTGGGCTGTCATTTTGCACACACATTTTACATAGGGAGTATTTCCTTATTGATTGGATTTGTGTTTCGCACTTGCGTGATTGTTCCTTGTGATTATTCATTCAGAAAACTTATTTTCTAGGACAATCCTTTTTGATCTCATCGAGATTGTGTCATCATGATGTCTATTTTCCTTAGACCTTCTTCAGAAAATCACACACACATCTCCGTACGTACTGAATGTCTAGTTGGTTGCCATTGTGCTGCCCAAATCGGCATGGGGCCTTCTTCACTTTGAAGAAGTTTGATCACACTATCTAGGTCTAGACATTTGTGCTTAAACAATGCCAACAATGACTGACTATCATGTGGTTCCTCATGCTTATGACAATGTCAGAACCTAGGTTTAGGCATTCACATCAAAAGATACCCTTTACGACTAAACCTCGTTTGGTTCTTCATGCTAGAATTCCCACCTAGATACCCTGTTCCCCACCTTCAGCTCATAGTCGGTGGTATGGTTTGGATGCTTCTAATCCAAATTATTATTCAGTTTCCCCCCACTCTTCTTCCAATTTAGATCCAAACTACCATTCGGATTCCCACTCTTCTTCTAAAGATTCGGATCCCAACTATTATTCGGATACCCCTAGATCAAATCCTGAATCACGGTCCTCCCTTCCTTCACAGGACCTTTATTCCAACTCACCTCAATGATGTCTTCCTCCTTTGAAGACTCATGTGACTCCAAGTTCCATCGATCGAACATATAATTTGGTTCTTGAGTCACGGTCCTCCCTTTCTTCGCAGGACCTCCTTCATCAGTCATCTCAATAACCTCTTCCTCCGTCGAAGAGTTCCATGACTCAGGTTACCTCTAGTCACTCATCCAATTCGACTCCTATGTTGCAACTTAACGGATGGCTATGTGATCCTACTTTCCAACCTACATTATGTCGTCTTCTAGAAAAATGACCTAGGTCTAAATCCAAATCATCCATTCATGAAATGCCTGCCTCCAAGCCTACTTCCTCTCTTGAGTCATCTTCTTCTGTCAATCAATCTTCCCCACTTAGTGGATCCATTTCTTCTAGTCAACCCCCCATGGTCGAAGAACAACAACCTCTACTGATTGATTTATCTCAGGATAAAGGACCAATCAGACTACACGAAGATATCCCTTTAGAGGATTGCAAACAAGGTTTCTTTCTTGAACTCGATACGCTCGTGTATGGGGAGGAAGAAAATGATTCCTTTTATCATAACATAGAGGAAGAGCCTAAGGTCATGGAACTTGATTCTTCTTCTATTATTCCATCTTCACCTTCCTCTAAACATGATGAGATGTTGAGGTCTAGCATTGATCCATGGCCTATCTTCTCATTACCCAATCATTCCTTAATCAAAATCTTGCCTTGGCTCACCTCCTGGTAGCCCATCATCTTCTTCTATCTTGGGGCCATGTCCTAGTAGCCCTCCATTTTCTACTTGTGGGTCACCTCCTGGTAGCCCATTACCTTCTATTCTTGGGCCACGTCCTAGTAGCCCTTCATCCTATTCTATCTATGGGACACCTCCGAGTAGCCCCTACTCATCGATACTTGGGCCACACCCTAGTAGTCCCTCACCCTCATCTTCTATTCTTGGACCATGTCCTCGTAGCCCAACTTCTTCCATCTTAGGGCCATATCCTAGCAGCCCTTCATCATCTTCTATCGGTGGCTCACCTCCTGGTAGCCCATCCTCTTCAATTCTTGGACCGTATCCTTTTCATCTATCACATCTTTCTTCTATCAATGTTTGTGGCAAGCCCACTACCATTTCTATCGTTCCTTTCATCAATCATAAACGTTTACTTTCTTCTCCTTCTCAGGATCAGACAAATCATGCGTCAGCTTATAAAAAACCCAAACAGGTTCATTATCAAGCTCAGGTCAAAACTTCCAAGAGCTCCAAAGCTCCCAACAAAGTAAACGATCTTAAGGTTAAAAATCAAACGCGATTCAAGAACACACATCAAAATAACCATCAAGTATGGCACAAAGTGCATAAACCTCTGGATAGGGAACTCCAACTCCCACATACGAAATCCATGTTTCAGGATAAATTGTAGTCTTTTGTTGAGTATGAGCTCACCACAATCATCGACATCGAAGATAACATGACTCTTGATAAACAATCACACTTAGTATCCCTTATTAAGGAACTCACAGACATCGTTGTTGGATCTTACCACGCAGAATGACTTATTTGGTCCCACCTTTCCAAAAACTATCAAAAATCTAAAAATCAAAACAATGTAAAAATACAAAAACATGAGAAAACATTTCATAGAAAAATCAAAGGTACAAAGATCAAACATTGCAATCAGGTATTGCGTACACATGGATGTTTATTTCTTCCCTTTCTTTCTCTTCTTCTGCAAGTCTTCCTATCATTTTTATCCCTTTGGTGATCTTTTGGTTAGCCTATTCACATGCATTTTGTGATATTTATCTCTATGGTATCCATTTGACCCTGGTCTTTTATCACCTTGGTAAATTAAAGAATGACTGGCCTCTTAGAGATTCTATCGCATTCATCATATAATAAACTTGTTGTGAAGAAATTTTGGACATATTTGTTGACACTATCCAATGTCTTCATCACAATCACTTCCACCTCCTTCCATCAAGCCATTTGTGGTTCTTAACCCCTTGTCAAATAGGAGAGCTAAAATAAGTTTTTAGAAAGCAAAAGAATCAAAATCAATCAAAAATTCAAAATCTAAAAGCTACAAAGAAAAATAAAATTGATATATAACTCTCTCTTGGGGTATTTCCAATAATCTCTATCAGGGCTATGGATGCCTAACTGGTAGTAGAGCAATGTTGTGATTAGAATCAAATGCATCTCTCGGGGCTATGGATGCCTGGCTAGAAAGCAATGTACGGCTATCCTTCCACCCTCCATTCACAAATCGCCTTTCGAAATAAATCATTCCTACACATTGGCTAGGGTGTCTTCACTTGTTGTCTATTAAATATTTCCTTCAAGAGGTAATTTAATTCCATGTTCACACACTAGATCTCTATGAGTAAACAAGATTAGTATGTTACCAAGTGTCTTTTTTTGGACCTTGTTTAGACTCTTACTCTAGTCTATATCTTGTCTCATGATTTGTGCCTTTGGCTAATTGCTTCTTCATTGTGAAGCTTCTAAACTACATTCATATCACTCACATCATTCTTCTACTTCGTTCAGAACATCCATGTGTATAATATTTCCTTTTTTGACATGTTTGTGGACACCTTTTTCCCCTTTCACAAAGACAATCATCTCCTTCCTTTCTATCATGTGCTTTTAGGCCAACTTACACTAGGGGCATCCTTGCTTCTTCCCAGCAATTCATTGGTTTACGTTCATCATCATGTTGAACCTATCCATAATGGCCTTGGGTTCCACTTCTACATGTGAAGAGTTTTCCTTTGAATACCCCCACCTAATTGCTGGAGAAATTTCACATCTTCACCTTCTTATGCATACACGTGGCTTTTCATCCTTGTACATCCCATCTATTGCTAGGGCATCCACACTTCTTTGTCTTCCTATACATAGTTTCAGAAAACTTTCAAAATAAAAAACATTCAAATATGTTGGAAAAATCAAAACATTCAAATATGTTCAAAGAAACATCAAAAACATTATAAATCATCCTATAAACATCGCTCTTTGGTTCTCACCTGTTCATGTGCGCGACTCACGGATCACCCTGATCTACAATCACTTACAAAAGCTAGGTTGCTTACTTCGTCTATACTCTGGGGCACAACAAGTTGTCTGGTATTGTTTCGTAGTGCACATTGCTTTTCCATTGGACCGAAGTGTCCTCCGTTATTCCCCTCACATGTATCTTTGCTTGGGGCACCGTCGTTAACCCTTTTCGTTAATTCGAATAGGTTGGAACTGAAGCTTGATAACAAAAACATTGCATTATGTTTCTCTAGGTTACGTTAACTTGTTTACTTTCTCGTATTGCATTGCATTTTGTATGTTGCATGGAGTTAGTGTTTTTTTAGCAATGGACATTTGTTCGTATATGGATTTTCATGTCATACTACACTTTTGTTCATTCTTTTTAATAAGGACAGATGATGAAAAACAAATTTGTTTAAAACACACTAGATGGATGTTAGCTCATTCCCCCTTCCCCATACTCCTTTTCTTCTATATCATGTTTCTTTTCTTCTTCATCACACTATTCTTTCTTTTGTTCTCTCTCTATCATCTTTTAGATTGTCAATTGAGTTCTTCTGTCACCCCATTGAAAATCAAGGTAGCATCCGTCATTCTACTCATTTTTTCTTCTATCCCTTCAAAATTTTCTACTTATTTATGTTTGTCTACTTTCTTTGAAGTGACATCACTTACGCCACCCCAAAGAGGGGCAAATGTAGACACCTAAAATATGCTTACACTTAGCATTTCATCCAATTCAACTGATTAACGATACTTCATTAATTCCCCATTCTTTGCTCCATTCTTAGATGCCCATTTACGACACCTTCTTGGTCGTATTCCTCCTATAAATAATCTAATTTGGTTAATATCTCTCTTATTAGCTAAACATTCCTCCTTTCGACCATTCAAAATCTCCCTAGTTCTCTCTAGACCACTTCTATTGGCTTCCTAGGCTATCTATCAGTCACAATTGGTTATCCAGACCCCTCCTAACTCTCAACGAGTCTCTAATCACTTGCTAATCAAGTTTAACTAGCCTAAACCCTAGTTAACTAGCCTAAACCAAGCTTAACTAAGCCTAAAGCATGTTTATCCTAATCTAATATAAAAGAGCTTTAGTCCCACATGCACCCAAATTCCAAATTCTCCCAAGTGGAAAACTATAAATAGAAGGGTCACCCCTCCCATTCAGACTTACAACTTTACTCTCAAACACTTTGGAAAGGCATTAGAAACCATTTGTGATAGCTTTAAGCTATAGAACATTTGGATCTTGGCCATACTCCATTGTTAAGAGCTCCCCCATATTGCATCCATCCACCTCCATTGAAGAAAACAACTAATCACATAATTTGATTTCTTAGAATCTAACTAGGTTCACATTTTATTAAGCTTTCATAGAGTAGAGAGTAGTATACATGTTAGTTTTTGATGATTTTGTCAAAATTATAATGTTTTCATGTTAGTTTCTCTTGTTTATCTCTAGTATGATGGTGCATGGTTGAGTTGGCAAAGCTTTGAGGTTCTTTAGCCTCACTCCATAGCTTTTACAACATTCCATTGCATACAGTACCTTTCTTTAAAGGGATGAAACTTTTCCTCCTTAACGGATGATCATTTCCTTTTCAAAGTGGTAAGTTGGTATTAACTTATAAAGACAAGGATACATAGGTGAATCTTTAATCTTAAGGTACATAAATACAACCATGTTTTATAATATTGTACTCTTTGTGATTTGGTTTCTTTTGAAGGTGAATTCATGACTTGAGCATTTTAGTGACTTTTTGGTAAAGGGATTTTAGCTTATTATATCTCCTGTCATAATGATATCGAATTACAATAAATTGTTATCCCACATTGTAAGATGGTCAAAGATAGTGCCATTCCCTTAACAAAGTTTAGAAGAAAAAAAAAAATCAATATCCCATGTATGAATAAGAAGACTATTATTATCATTTTGCGGGATATATCATGAGGTGGCAAGAAGCTTAACGAGATATCTAAGTTATGCTAGCTTGTTATTAGGTATAGTCACTACTATTATCAAGAATGGTATTCCTTACGATCATAAGGTGTTACGATACTTGAATTTACTAGAGTGATAAAATAATATTGATTGATGGTTAGGAGTATTAGATTTCAATCATATAATCTATATGATTACACGATTGAAATCCCAATACACTCGACACTCTGTTACGACTTGTTTTGACATTTTTTAGCCTTCATTATGAATAGTTTAATCAGAAGTAATTTGTACAAAAAAATAAATATTGATTACTGGTTTGGGTATTGATTTCAATCATATAATCTATATGATTACATGATTGAAATCCCTATACACTCTACACTATGTTTCTAACTTATAAGGCCAATGGCCCCAACTTGAATGATTGTTTAACTTTTTTCATTTAGAGACAAGGTTTATAACTGGTACAAATGACTTCCTTCTTAGTTTGAAATTGTGAAAATTTTAGCACGATTAAAAGAGTTAGTGTTTTAGAGCTTTGAACATTTTCATTAAATAGAAGGTTATTTTTATGATATTTTTAATGGTAGCATTTTATTCCAATGTGTAGTCTTTATCATGCTCAATTCTCACAAACTGACTCAAGCTAATAAATGTGCAGATGGCTTTTGCAAGTAGAAAAAGGAAATACTTGTTGAATTTTCTTCGGTTTTTCTTATGAAGTTCCTTTGTATGAATGCTTAATGTATTGTAGATCTTGGAATGGTGTTTGTAGAGAATTTGGAGGGCTTATTGCCTTGGGTTTTCTGTATTTGTGAAGTAAGGTTGTCTTAACCAATTTGTAACAAAACTTGTAAAATATTTTGTGAATGGTATAAATCGATCTTTTCTTTGTTATGAGTATTTTTATTGTATTATAGTAATCTTGAAAATAGTATAGCATTGCTTGATCAATTTTGTTACCTTCTTGTTCCCTAGTCAAAGTTCAATAGAATATTTTTCCACTTTTGGTTCGTGTGTCGTGTCGGATAGAAATGATGTAACCATGTATAGTTTAAAAGGGAAACAGTAAAATTTTCCTTTGAGTGATAACTTTGAGTAGTAAACCCTTCTAGAGTAGGGCAATAATGTAATGCTAGGCATAATAGGATGTTGTTACAATCCTTATAATGGTTTTAAAAATATATACATATAATTATATACAATGTTATAAACAAGTTGATGAAGTAAAGAGTTCTTAAGTGGGATAAAGGAAACTATCATCTTGTGTCAAAAAAAAAAAACCTTATTACTCTCAACCTATGTTGGTAGTTTCACCTTCTGAGTTGTTGGGATGCAAATTATATTAAGTTGTAAATTAATGTAAGGTAAATTGAAAAGTTAACAAAGTCATGCTAAATGGGGTAATAGTCAAGAAAACATCACAAACTAACTTATCAAGTTATAAAATCTGAATTGTAATCATTAACAAATTTCTTTTATTCTTACACTTAATTGCACCTCCTAGCTTAAGCAAATAAGAGCCAAGTTTGTGTGGTTTCCATAGCCGGTATGCTTGATATCATCATTGTAAACCTGTAAATCAAGGATGACCTAGTTTACCTTATCCTGACACATATTGTTTCCCCCTTGGTTTGATTGTTGGGTGTGCATTATGGATGATGCCTTCTTCTAGGGTAGTGTCCTCAGAAAACCAACCTCTTTCATATTATAAAACCCTCTTGGACCAACCTCATGTTGTTTTTCTTATACCATCTAATCTTGAATGTCACCTTAACATGTGGAATCACTTTTAAATCCCCATTTTGGTCACCAATTTGATTTATGGATCATTGCTTGTGTTACTGGTGAACCTTTATCAAACTTTGAGTGGTGGTAGGTTGTAGGATTGTAACCTCTTTTAGTGTGCTAGGAGAAGAGTGTGTTAGGTTGTTATTTTGTAATGTATAATCCTTTCTGTGGTGATTAAAAGGATCCTTGTTGTGCTGCCTCTATGGAAAATTGAACAAGATCTTTCTTGTATTGTGTGTTAACACTTATGTTGTAGTATAAGAGCCTAATTCTTTTGTTCTTTTACCTCTTCCATACTAAATCAATCTCTTGTGAGCATGGGAAGCAAGACCCCTTTTTTAAAAATGGGGTTGAGCTTCACCTCATTTAGACTTAACCCTTTTTCTATTGCTAACGGAGGTTGTTATATGTTAGGATGTTTTCCCTTAGGAGTGAATCCTAGAGATAATTTCCAAGTAGCCTAGAGGACATGTATTATCCTTGTGGAAATTGAATACCCCTTCTTTTAATTAATGGAATTAAATAAGTAATTGTCACATTAGAGATTATCGTAAGCTAATTACTCAATAGTATAAAAGAAAGGAAATATAACTTTGTATTTAAGAATTGTATGGATCACACATAAATATTCTAGAAAGTAAGTTAAGAATTGAAAGATGTTTTAGTAAATAAGTAACCTTAACATATTTTACACTTTGGGATGCCCCATACTGTAAGTGTGTTCTATGGTTGGACTATTATGTTGTGTCTTGTTGAAAATAAAACTAAAATTTTCGTGAGGGATGTCATATGTTCCCTTGTTGCCTAGGTTGTCAATGTTGTGTGGAGCTTATCATGAGTTGTTTTTAGCCCATTGTGATCATATTTGTGTCATGTAAACCTCAAACAAGTCAAAAAAAAATTATCTGATATTTTCTATGTTATCCTTGTGTGTGTTTCTAAGTGGGTGTTACACTTGGCATCAGAGTGGAGGTTCATGCTCTTGAACCTATGGGAAATATTAGAGTTGTGATGGTGTTGCATGTTGGTGGTAGCTATTGGAAGAGTAATGTGATATAAGCATGATGTGAACTATGTCATAATTGTGATATTGTGAACGCACATGTTGTGTATATCACTTAGTGCGTAATTGTTGGCATGTTGATGTGTTGGAGATGAGAGTATTCTCTCTCTTTTGATGAATTCACTATTAATTTGAGTTTTATGTACCATATTATTGTGTGTGAAAGGAATGTTATTGCTTATTACAAAGTGTTGCAGCCTTTTGGCATTTCGGTGTGTAGTTGTGATGATGTGTTGTATGATAAGGTTGGTGTATAGTGAATGGATTGTGTAGTGATGTTTTCATCATGTTCTAAAAAGAATGTGTATATCACATTGATCATATTGCAATTGACGATATGTTGTAATTTTTCTCATCATAAGTAAAATTCATGTAATATGTGATGGTTCATGTGGTGAGCATATGATCCCTATTGTACAGTGTTGCACTTTGGGTGTTGTACGTGGTAATGTGATGTAATGTAACCCATGAATGTAATGGATATGATATACCTTGTATCGGTACCATGCGTAAGATATTATGGTTAATGTGCGTGAACCACCATTGTGTTAGTAATGTAGTTACTTCTTATCTTGTGAACCTTATGCTAACTAACCCTGAGGGAAATCGGTAAAAGTGTATGTTTGGAGTGACGGAATGGGTACCACAGGCCAGTAATTCAAGCCAGACCTTAGGCTTAGTAGATGATGATCTGTGCTCCTCTTTCTCTCTCTCCTTGTGGTTTTCATATGGATTCAACCTAAGTGAAGCTATGACTATGTTTAGCCTTGTCAAAGTGGTGGTGAAATGATTCAAATAGAGATGATGATAGTTGTATTATTGATATATTATTTTTTGAGCTAAGGCTCGATGTTTCGAGTTCCAAAGAACTCATTGAGTACCCCCTTGGTGG
Organism: Taxus wallichiana var. yunnanensis; assembly: GCA_018340775.1. NCBI lineage: Eukaryota > Viridiplantae > Streptophyta > Pinopsida > Cupressales > Taxaceae > Taxus > Taxus wallichiana. Next base: position 767,423,304 of record CM031234.1, read on the forward strand.
TTGTATAAGGCCACATAGTCATCGTAATGTGATGATACTATATATGTATTTTATTTTTAAATTGAACTTTTTCTTTTATTTTCGTAAGGACCAACAATTTTCTTGATTGATATGTTTTTATATTTTGGGAATTTCCTTTGTTTATGGTACTAACATGTAGATGTTTTGCACTAACTATGGCTATTTTGAACCATTTTTTTTTCTTAGATTTGGATTTTTTTTTAAATTTAAAATTTTATAGCCTAGCCCAAGGCTTGTATTTTCCCCTTAGCATTTGAATCGATTGCTACACTAGTTCTTTTGTCATAATGTGTGGAATAGGGCCATGGGATGCACCATGGAATGGTTGAACTTGTGGACTCACTTTGTTGTATGGTGGTATGCCATAAGGATTTATAGATAACTAGTGGGTTGTCAAACCACGAGTTATTATGTCACTTGGGTTAGGGGTGTCTGGACTCTATGTGCCTAGGGCCATAGGATGACCAACCTATTTGGGCGTAAAAGGAAAATTTATCTACATATTACTACTTGAGGGTGGCATAAGAGATTTAAGGGAGGGATAAGAGACTTGAGGAGGAATAAGATATTTGCATGTGTGCGTGTGATGATGCTTCAAGAGCAATACAAAGTTGTTTTGATGCTTTGGGAGTGATGTTATGATGTATGTGTCTCATGTGAGTTGGCTATGTGTTATGGTGTTGTGGATACGTTTTTTATTCCCTTGTTGACTCTATGTGTCTACAAGCTATTTATTTCTAATTTTTGAAATCTTCATCTCATGAAATGGTGGGAAATTCAAGTTGTTATAGTACACTTATGTCTGAGTATTTTTGTGTCAGTCATTTATGTGTGATGAGTTCTATGTTATGTAGATCATGTATATTCCTTTCATGGTTTGGTTAAGCTCTTGTGATGTGGTACAATCATGATAGTATGTGAAAATGGCATGTGAATCCTTAGTGTTACGTATGACCCTAGTATGGTATTTTGATAGCGGTTTCGATTGGGCACCCACAAGAATGAATAAAATAAAACTTTACAACAATGAAATCTTAAGGAATTGAGTTTATAAATAATGTAAAGGAAAAGAGATTAATTAAATAATGAAGTAAGAAAGAACTACCAATCTTCACAAAACAATGAAAGTTAAATAATTTGCCAAATATTCTATGTCTACCTGTGGTCATGCTTTAATGACAATTTTGTTTTTCCATAGGAATAATCCTTGTCCTTATCCGTCTTTTTTTTATTATCCTTTTTTTTTCTTTCTTGCAACGTTATGTTGCATCAAGGAAGATGCTTTCTTAATGGGAGGAGGATGTAATTCCATGTTTGGAGTCGACTCATGTTTTTGTCTCTTTGCCCTGTTGTTTAACATCGAATGAGTACATGAGTTCCCACTTGATTGTTAGGTATTTGCGATCTTATTGCGAAGTAATTTAGTGTCTTTATTTCTGTCATGCCTCTCAATGCCATCATTTTGCTTCCTTTACTTTGTTGAGGGTGCCCCATGGCATCAATTTCGTACATTCTCTATTTTGGCATATCAAGCTCTTATTTAAGTGGTTTGCATATTGACGTTATTGATTTAATTTTTAAAGGATTATTCAAATCCCTTTTAGGTGTCAACGTGTTTTAAAACAATAAATAAATAAATAAATGGGCACTTGATTATATTTTTGTTTTATAAAAAGAAAAACTTATTTTGAATTTATTAAGCCTATTCAGGCCTCTACGCATGCTTTTATAGTAAGATAGTGGTGAATTTATTTACTCCCATCCACCGACCTTGATTGCCATTAATTATGGCCATTTATTTATCTCACTTGGTGTGGGGTTATTGGTTACCTTGTGCTTGATTTCTTTTGGTTCTTGTTGGCAAATGGTGAAATTAATTTTACCACCCACCGACTCTTCCTCATCTTTATTTTCATTGATAAAAAAATTCTTGCCTTATGAGATGTGGGATAGATCACGGTCTTTTGATGTTGGCTATGTGGGTTTGGTGGAAGAAATTAAGGACCCTTCCATTTCTATTTTTCCTTTCCCGATTAGAAAACGTATTGGGCATTTGCTTTTTGTTCTAAATCCCAAATGGGGAGCAGCTTGCCACTGTTGTTCAAAGTTTTTATTAAATAAATATTCCTATTTATTTTTTTAGTGACCTTATCTTTCCTATTTCTCTGCCACATGAGATTGGAGGGATTTCTATTGGAGTTTGTGGAATGACATTGAAGCTCAGCAAGCAATGTCATTCGCAATTATTTTAGACAACAACATACTACCTTCTTCTCCCTACCCATGCCTTCAAAGGAGGATTGTGAAGTGGTTTAGTGTGCTCAAAATGCAATGGAGAAGGGGGCATGTTGTTGTTTCTATCCTTGTTAGGCGTGCATGTGAATTGTGGAAGCAGGATGCCTTGATCTGGTAGCTGGTCAAGTGGGTTACCTTGGGAGGCAACATTTGTTAGTTTTGTGAAGTGTAGAGCGAAAGAAATTACAGGCCATGTGGATTGCTTTGAGGAGGATACATGCCTAGTACGTGGCTATGGAAAAGGGCTTTGAAAATTCCAGGCATGATAAATACTACCATTTGACTTTTATTGCTAGCTTTAACCATATCATGAAATGAATTGCTTTTATTTTCTGAAATGGTAGTTGCTTGGAGTTCTATGGTTGTTATGCAATCAATTTTCATCCTATAGGCTATGCTTCTATTTTTTTCCCCTGTTTTAGCTGGTTCTAAACAAGATTCCTTGCAATATATGGATCTACATATGGTTTTTCACATGATTTTCACTTATTCTTGTTGTTGTCTACATTTCAATGGTTGCATGTGACTCTTTTGTTTTTAAGTTAGAAGATATGGGATATAAAATTATTACCCATACGAAATATGGATTTGGGTGTTAAATTATGAACTTTTCTTGAAAGACTTAGAAGAGTCTGAACTAAGTAAATATGTTGTAGATGTTTTCCTATATATGTGAAATATTTGAGTACTATGTGACTTGTATGGAATACATAACCCTATAACTAGGGTGTATTTCCATATAGTTACGTTTATTTTCATGTATTGAATCTTCAATTTCTGAAAATAGATTTATGTGATTACAAGGCTTTCACTATGAAAACAACCCTCTTGAAATTATTCATAGTATCTTGGATCATTTTTTGTAGGTTTCCTTAATGGGTGAACACCTCTAGCTATGTAAAATTACATCATTATATACTCATAGTCTATACTTTTATTAAGAAAAAGACCGTGAACTAAGGGTTTCGACTTCTATATGCATTTACCAACAATCGAAACCTTATATTAAAAAAAAGTACTCTAGGGGTTATTGACTTAAGTTCTCATCATTTGTAATAATAGTCTGTTTGATTTAAATGGGTTGTAGAGATATTTTTATTTTTATTTCAGTTTATTAGTGTTAGTTGGTACCTTGCTTGAAAGGGATGAAACTATGTCCTCCTTAAGGGATGATCATCTTCCTTTTCGGTGGTAAGTTTGTGTCGACTTATTCTGATTCATAGGTGAATTTGTAATCTTATGGTACATAAATACAACCCTTTTTATAATATTGTACTCTTTGTGATTTGGTTTCTTCTCAAGGTGAATTCGTGACTTGAGCATTTTAGTGAGTTTTAGGTAAAGGGATTTTAGCTTATTGTATCTCCTATCATGATGATATTGAATTACAATAAATTGTTATCCCACATTGTAAGATGGTCAAAGATAGTGTTAGTTCCTTAACAAAGTTTAGAAGGTAAAAATTATTCAATAGCCTATGTATGAATAAGAAGACTTTTATTATCATTTTGGGGAATATATCATGAGGTGGCAAGAAGCTTAGCGGAATATCTAAGTTATGCTAGCTTGTTAGTAGGTATAGTCACTGCTATTATAAACAATGGTATTCCTTATGATCATAAGGTGTTATGATACTTGCATTTACTAGAGTGATAAAATATTATTGATTGATGGTTTGGAGTATTAGATTTCAATCATATAATCTATATGATTACATGATTGAAATCCCAATACACTCGACACTCTATTCTGACTTATTTGACATTTTGTTAGCCTTCATTATTAATAGTTTAATGTGTGAAGTAATTTGTAGAAAAAAAAAAGGAAATATTGATTGATGGTTTCGGTATTGATTTCAATCATATAATTTTGTTAGCCTTCATTATTAATAGTTTAACGTGTGAAGTAATTTGTAGAAAAAAGTTAAATATTGATTGATGGTTTGCATATTGATTTACATGGTTTGTGAAGTAAGGTTGTCTTAACCAGCTATAACAAAACTTGTAAAATATTTTGTGAACGGTATAAATCGATCTTTTCTTTGTTATGATTATTTTTATTGTATCACAAGGTAATCTTGAAAATATTATAGTGTTGCTTGATCAATTTTGTTACCTTCTTGCTCCCTAGTCAAGTTTTAATAGAATATTTTTCCACTTTTAGTTTGTGTATCGTGTCGGATAGAAATTATGTAACCATGTATAGTTTCAAAAGGAAATGGTAAACTTTTCCTTCGAGTGATAAATTTGAGTGCAAAACCCTTCCAAAGTAGGGCAATAATGTAATGCTATTCACAATAGGATGTTGGTACAATCCTTATAATGGTTTTTAATAAATATACATATAATTATATACAATTTTATAAACAAGTTGATGAAGTAAAGAGTTCTTAAGTGGGATAAACAAAATTATCGTCTTATGTCAAAAAAAAATAAACTTTATTACTCTCAACCTATTTCCGTAGTTTCACCTTCTGATTTGTTGGGATGAAAACTATATTAAGTTGTAAAATAATGTAAGGTAAATTGAAAATTTTACAAAGTCACGGTAAATGGGGTAGTGTGTCAAGAAAACATCACAAACTAACTTATCAAGTTATAAAATTTGAATTGTAACATTAAAAAAATTATTTTATTCTTACGCTTAATTGCACCTCCTATTTTAAGCAAATATGAGCCAAGTTTGTGTGGTCTCCATATCCGGTGTGCTTGATATCATCATCATAAAATTGTAAATCAGGGATTACATAGTTTACCTTATCCTAGCACATATTGTTTCCCCCTTGGTTTGATTGTTGGGTGTGCATCACAGATGATGCCTACTTTTAGGTAGTTTCCTTAGAAAACCATCCTCCTTCATATTATTTGGAATCAATTTAAAACCCGTTACCCATTTTGGTCACCAATTGGATTTATGGATCATTTCTTGTGTTATTGGTGAACCATTATCAAACTTTAAGTGGTGGTAGGTTTGAGGATTGTAACCTATTTCAGTGTGCTAGGAGAAGAGTGTGTTAGGTTATTCTTTGTAATGTATAATCCTTTCTATGGTGATTAAAAGGATCCTTGTTGTGTTTCCTCTATGGAAAATTAAACAAGATATTTCTTGTATTGTGTGTTAATGCTTATGTTATAGTCTTAGAGCGTAATTATTTTTTTCTTTTACCACTTCCATACTAGCACAATATCTTGTGAGCATCGAATCAAGACCCCTTCAAAAATAGGGTTTGAGCTTCACCTCATTTAGACTTAACCCTTTTTCTATTACGTAATGGAGGTTGTTATATGTTAGGATGTTTTCCCTTAGGAGTGAATCCTAGAGATAATTTCCTAGTAGCCTAGAGGACATGTATTAGCCTTGTGGAAATTGAATACCCCTTCTTTTAATTAAACGAATAAACAAGTAATTGTCACATTAGAGATGATCGTAAGCTAATTACTCAATAGTATAAAAGAAAGGAAATATAGCTCTATGAGAAGAATTGTATGAATCACACATAAATATTCTAGAATGTTAAGAATTGAAATACAATTTTAGCAAATAAGTAACCTTAAAATATTTTACACTTTGGAATGTCCCTAACTGTAAGTGTGTTCTGTGGTTGGGCTATCATGTTGTGTCTTGTAAAAAAGAAAACTTAATTTTTGTGAGGGATGTCATATGTTCCCTTGTTGCCTAGGTGGTCAATATTGTGTCAAGCTTATCGTGAGTTGGTTGTAGCCCATTGTGATCATATATGTGTCATGTAAACCTCAAACAAGCCAAAAAAAACTTATCCGATATTTTTTCGTGCTATCTTTGTGTGTGTTTCTAAGTGGCCGTTATAGATCTAGATTTTGACCCGATGTTCCTATCTAGAATCTAGGACAATTTGGTAATTGTAAATATACCACCTTCTTTTGCACAACCTTCAATGGTCATAATAAATAAATCTTTAGGAAAACACAAGTTCTTTGGGCCATGTACTAAACCAAAGAATAACAAAAAAAAATGTGATTATTGTGAGACCCTTAGACAATATTCACATCAAAAACAACAAACCTCATGACATGAATAGTATGAATAATATACAAATCAAAATGTTGTGTTGTGTGTTTACTTCCTCAACAATTTCTCTAACATGAAATTATGTGCACCAATTATGAATATTTTAATGATTGCATTTTGTTTTATAAATTTCATTTGAGTGCTCAATGGATTCTTTATAAATGAATGCTAGATAATTTGTATAATCGAAATGTACTTGTAATGATTGTCTACTTATTAGTGAAATTTCAATTCAAATGAAATAATAATACTCATTCTAACTTATAATAGTTGGGACCTAAAAGGTCTTGATTGAGTACATGGTTAACATTCTAATATAAGGATGGATTTGACCATCTAGCCAACAATTTTTAGAGTTACATCTCATAAAAGCAAGATCCCAACATATGTTATAGAAAACAATAAAATATTCATTATTAATACAAGGAAAATATTAACAACTTAGGAATAATCATATTATTCACACATTAAAAATATTATGAAATACTCTTTGAAACTTTGAGCTAAGAATTTCAACTCAAGGACCTCTCCTAAATTCAAGATAGTAGACTTTGAGAAACTTCTACAAAACAAAACTTGAATGCTTGAAATTGGAGCTTGGAATGTTATTCATATTCTCAATTTGACATCCCTTTTCTTTTTGTCTCTTCACCCAATCTCTTTTCCAGTATAATATCTCTTTGGCTTACATCCATCACTCCCTATTATTTATACAATCTAGAGGGAAATTAAATATACCTATACAAGTAAAGATACATTTGAATTTAGATACCTCAATTTTAAAGAAAAACATCAATCTCGTCCACCATGTTTGCAACTAATATTTCATGAGGGAATCTCCATCCTATCACGACGTATAAGGTTGATTGTGTTTTTAGAAATAAAATGGACCAATCTACACATGCAAATGTCCAACTTATCAACAATGAAATGTGTGTAAACAAAATCAAATTTTGCAAGGGTGTAAAAATTAAAAAAACATTTACAGTTGTAACTTGGACACATTTATTGAATGGGCCTAAGAATCCCCCTTGCAAGGTGTAATAATTAATTATGATAAGAGTAAGGATAAAATCTTGTGAAATGTGTGGACAAATAATTTCAAAATATTTTTGTGTAATAATCGCTAAGAACACATGAATTCCAAAGGTTTATCTAAACTTCAAAGTCTTCATGCTTTATCTTCCACTTAATCAAATGACATGATGCCCAAAGATGAACAAGTTGTAAAAATGTGTAAGTTATATTCTCATAGATCTAGTGGTTTTGGTTGACATAACATTAGAATTAAGCTCAAATGCTTGATGATTATGCATCATACATATAATACAAGAAGAAATAAAAGGATCTACTAAAGTGTGGCTCATAATTATTCAATGGAATGACCAAATTTAGCAATATTAATGACACCAATCCAAGATGGATCCTCAAGATCTCTACCCTTCCATTTTACCATATTTTTCTTCCTTTTTGCACGTGGTCTTTCATATGCATTCATCTAGAATATACTTAATATCTTCTTGTTATTTATCTTTTAATTGGTGCCTCGAATATACATATGCATGATTTGTTTCATTGCTTATTTTCCCTTTAAAACATGGGTACATATACACAACATTGAAGATAGTAAAATTCTAATATAACTATAGTTAGGAGTCATAATGAAGGGATGCTTTAGACCACATAACTCACAATTTCATAATTAGATCACACCAAACCAATATCTTAGGAAAAAAAAATAATAAAGAAATAATAGAGGATTTTTCTTTTCAATAAAAGAGACCATTAAATGATTAGAAATAATGGAATTATGAATTTCGAAGATAGTCTTGTACCAAGACTATGAAAAAATCAAAATCCTATGACCTATCCTAAGTTTACTCTATCCATGAAGATTTTATTGAACCTCACTCGGATCAAATTGGAAAATAACTTTAAACAAAGAGAAATATCTTAATCTCTATATCTGGATAGATATATTTCTTACAAGATCACACCTTTCTATTTAGATACTTTTATTGACACATATAAGAGAATCAATACTCCTTTTTAAGTAAAGATACCTTGTGAAGATTCCTCAAATCATCATTGATATTCTCATGAAGTTTCTCCGTAATAAAATTAAATATTACCATATCATTTATCTTGTCATTAGGAAATAGAAATAGATCAAGGTCCATGTGTGCCTTCCTTTAACTATGTCAATTTAATAAGAGATCCTATTAGACCGATCTCCACTCATGGCACTAAAAGGTAGTAGTCTCGTAGGATTAAGAGTCTTCCCAATATCCGCAATTTTTTAAGCTTCCATAATTATTCAATGCATCACTATAGTCTTGGAAAACGTGTGCATGGCTTCGTAGATTTTGCACACATGAAACAAGTGAACTATACTATATGTGGTAATGTATCATGGGATTGTTTGGTGTTGATAGGTGTGTGCAAAACTTAGTGGTTTGCATAGTGTAATTAATATTTTTCAAATAAGTGCGAGTTTGTGATTATCCTTGGGAAATGGTCAAGGACTAGGTACATTATTATTGTGAACCTATATTATCCTACATAATACACTTTTGATAAGAAAAACTTAAGATTGTACTCAAACATGTATATGAAATTATTTAACGAAGGAAAAATTATAGAAATATAATTTTCACTAACTTAAGATGCATGCTCAACTTCTCTAACTCTCCATTCCACTAGATATTTTGTGTTCTCCTTTTTTTGTGTATTTTCTTCACTATGTGGTCATCCAAAATGTATTTGATTCTTCAAGCATTTTTGATATTGTTGGTTTCGCAATTTAATATTGTGTCTTCTAATCCTCCACTTATCTTCCCCTTACAATATGAGTACATATTCACTACATTGAAGATTGAAACAAAAATTAACCCTTACAATAACTTTATTTTAGATGCATTCTTGAAAAGTTTCTTTTGGACTCTACAACGTCCAATATTATTACACTTTATTTTACCATAACTTCCCGACATGGAAAACTCTCTTTCCATAGGTGCACAAGAAAAAAATATCCAACCTAAAATTCGAATTGTTTTCTATAAGTTTTTTTCTCTCCTTATATTACACACATTACTATACTTCAACTACTTGCACACTTTTCCAATAATTTCCTCAATGTAGTGAGAAAATTCCTCGGTTTCTACACTTATTTCTTCTTCTTGTGAAAAATATTCATTTGTACAAATCCTCAAGGACTTATCCCATAAACAATCTAGACTTAGTTTCCCAGTGCTCCAATAATTTATAGTGCTATTCTTAAAAAATCCATAAAACAAACATCAAACATCATAAAGGTTACTTCTCATGTTCATATATTCTTTCCTATCAAACATCATAAAACATTGTGAAGACTAATTTTGACAACTTCATTTTGTCCATCCATTTTTGGGTGATGTGCATATACTTGACCTACAACATGTGGTGTTAAATTTGTTCCATAATGTTTGCTAAAAGTGGACAATAAATAAGTAGTTTCTCTATCAAATGTATTATAATGTGGGAATCTATGCAATCTCAGAAATTCCATGAAAAGAAAACATTAACTATATATGCACATAGCATCATTGGTCTTCATACAAAGAATTACATGAGCCATTTTTATTGAATATATTAAAAACAACAAAGATAGAATCATGGGGTAAAAGAATGAATTTGGGTTACAATTTTTGGAAAACAAAATCCATGATAAAATTAGAATCTATGAATAAATTAATATTTTAAAATATGATATAAATTATAAAAATGTAAAAAATAACAAAGCACTATGTAAATATGTAATTTTTTCACCTATAAATAAATAAATTATATTTTGACATGTTTAAGGCAACCTTAAGTTGTGCATAATAAATACTTAAATTTTAATGGTATATATTAATTAAAACTTATCAAAAAATATGTATGCCAAAATACAAAAAAATTACGTGGCACTAAAATTCCCAGTGTATAAGAAATGTGCAAAGCTACTCTACGAGAATATTAATATTTTCATAAATTTATGTTGTGTGCAACCTTTAACCAAAAAAATCAAGATAGAATCAAATTTTTAAATAAACTAATATTAAATGGATTATTAAAATGTGTAAATAATAACTAAGCACCATACAAATATGTATTTTTTAATTTAGAAATAACTAAATTTGATTTTAACATGTTTAAGGTCACGTTAAGTTGTGCATAACAAATATACATATATTAATGGTATATTTTAATAAAATTTTATTAATAAATAAAATATGTATAGAAAATATCAAAAAGTACGAGGCACTACAATTAAAAATTTAAATAAATGTGCAAAGATACCCTATGTAATATCAACATTATCATGTATTTATGTTGTATACAACTATGAACCTATATTTGTAAATTTCTAAAAATAACCCTAGAGCCTTCTCAAAATTAAACATAACTATATAATAAGGGAAACCCTAGTCTTTCGGGGGTGGGGTGCCTTATTTAAAATGATTCAGGTAAGTTGATTAGTGCAGGTTCCTTCCATTTGCAAAAAGGAACCTGTAATCAAGTCGAGGCACAAGCTCTCCTCTTTGGTATCAAACTTGTTGTGCAAAATGGCATTTCTCATCTCCTCATCGAAGGGGATTCAATGATTATTACTCAAGCCATTAAAGAAGGTAAAGCCCCAAACTAGAAACTTGATTATTACATATCCAATGCAATCTTTTGGCTTGCTAAACTGGAATCATGGGAAATACATCACATCTACCATGAAGGTAATCAAGCAGCGGATTTTCTTGCCAATTTTGGTGTGACTCAAAGCACCACTTCCTTTTCAACCAATGATTGTGTTGAGTGGCCGGGACTGGCCACCATTTTGGAGAATGATGCACTCTCACCTATGGCGACATAGACATCAGTGACACGTGTGGCAATAGTTTTATTTCTCTCACTCCCTCCATTTGTTTCATCCTGCCTTTCTGTTTTCAGCCTCAGCGTGTTTGCTAATTCTGTTGCGATGGAATTCAGGCCATTTCTAGGGTTGTTTTTGCGTGGAGAAACGCAAGAAATGGCGTTTTACGGGCCTGTCTCGCTAACCCAACTGAAAAATGTGTTCCAGTTCGATTCCCTTCGGATTTGCAGGGCCATAGAGGCCATTATTGGGGAAGATTATTTGCAGAGCTCAGGTCGACCTCGGGTCAATGCGGAAATTACCTCTCTTTTTGTGACCCATTTGTTTTTGTTGGGTGAAGAAAAAGCATGGGTGAATATTATTTCTCGCCAATTCATCCTTCCTCGTCATTTGGTTTGGCTGGAAGAGGCAGTTTGGGGGTTCTTTTTGTCCTCTGGTTTTATGCTCGACGGTGAGGATGTGGGTTTGAAAGGGGTGGCCAAGGAGCTAGTTCAAGAATTGCAGAGGAGAAACAAGGTCCTATAGAGCTTTGCAGTTACAGTGCATATGAAATGCAAATCCAAGGCAATGGAAGGTGATTGCATCTCAGAGCTCGATTTGGAGGAATTGGATAAGCCAATTTGTCTTATTCCCTCGTGCGTGGATCATCTTCTTGAACGCAGTGGCTCCGCTTACATCCTCCTTCTTTAGGATTCTCAACAGTAAGTTCTTATCCGTCATTGCAGTTCCAGGATTCGCTAGGCTACTCCTATGCAAGAGGATATTAAATGTCCCAAGATCGAAATTGTTGAAGTATCAGACTAATGGTAGAAGGCCAGCTAGTGTAGTATTTACATATAGTTTTTTTTTTTAGGCTCAGGGTGACATAGTTTCATAATGTCATTACTTTTCACCATATTTTTCTTTCTGGCTTCTAGTTTTTGTATCAAGGTGGCGTTATCTTTATGGTTACATTGTTAACCACCCTGATTTCTTCGGTTCTACTATACATACTTTGTAAAAGGAGGGGTCCCAAGAACCCCCCGGTTCATAGCTCCAAGAAAAGTGTTTACCTTATAAAAAAACATAACTATATAATAATTTATTTACCAATTTTTATCATGTGGAATATTTTAATTATATCATATCATTAGTTTACACCATAACATCATTCATAATGTAATATAATTTTTCCTATACCAATCCTAAATTTTATAGATTTATTCACCAAAATCGGGATATAAGTGTAACCCAAATTCATGTTTTCACACCATGAACTTTAATATTCTATTAAATCCCAAAATAAAATACAAACTCATATCCCATGGTTTCTCAAGTATTATTAGTGGTTGATATAACCCCATGTCCGATTCTTCCCTTTTGATATCTAACATACTCAGTATCTTTTCACATATCTACATACATTTGAAGTATATGTTACTAAGTTGTGCCAAATTATTATCTATTGCAAAATTACCATCTAGTCCTCAACAATGTTTCTCTTGGATCAGGTTCTCCCTCATTAATCCTTGCAACATGCACATTTGTGTGCCTTTCAACAACCCTTCCTACATGAAATAGTCGACCAAGGCATGTGATCAACACTCATGTGTTATGTGCATCCTCTCCATGCTTACCCTATACATATTAAGAATTTGCATAGATTTCCTTCATTTTCTTGAACCCTCCATCCTCCAATATCTTTCCTATTTAGTCAACATATTTAATTTCAAGCTCAAATACATGAACCCCCAAAAAAATGGACATCGATTTTATGAGCGAGCACCATATTGAACAAACCAAAAGATATTCTATTCAACACACAAGTTGCATATTACAATCGCTAATATATAGCCATAGAGGTAGGTAGAACAACCTCCTACAAATTAGGAAACTAATATCCCGTTTATATTATTACGGGTAACACAAACATAACAATATGAGTTGTTATTCAACACTCATTTACAATTTACCAACATAAGCACGAGCACTAAATAATGAATTCCTAACACTCCCCCCTTAGTGTGAACATGGGGAAAACATCCATTTTGCACTGCACCTAATTTTTGATGGTGTGATTTTCCATTGGTTGATAAAAACCAAGACAAAGATGGTTTTCTATCAAATAACTAGAACCGAGAGTTGTGTGATTTTCTATTGGATTATCACAAACCAAGACAAAGATATGGTTTTCTATCAGTTGACCAAAAACTCGAGACAAAAGAGGTTTTCAAATGGTTTACCCCAAACCATATCACGATGTGTCAGTGTTACTTCAACTATCATCATGACTTCACTTCCCCCGCTCCCCCCAACCCCCCACAATGTGAAGTTCGATAACACATTATTTTGAAAAAATTGAAATCAAAACTCACCACACTATGAAGAAAACATATTCACACACACACACACACACACACACACACACACACACACACACACACACACACACACACACACACACACATGTCACCAAATCATTATTCACACCCTCTTCGGTGGTGACTGATGAGAGGACGTTATATGTCCTCCATCCTCTAGTGTTCTACTACTTAATTTTAAAATGTGTCGATGAAGCTCAATGATTACAATAGATGTTGCGTACAAAGCAATATTAAGTCCATTTACTAAATCCAATTAAAGATTGGATTTACTTGACTCAAAATGATTTTGATAACACTAACAAATAATTATTTTGACAACTATTGACATTTGTTTTTGATGAAATCCTAAACACAAATAATTATAATGAAACTAGATGAGACAAAATTGACACATAATAATATTTTGTGACATATTGAAGATTTTTGATAGTGGACTAGATACAATAAGAAACAAAAGAGACCCCTTCGAATAACAAGAAAAAATTTAATGACACTATAAACCATCATTTGACTTTTCAAGCAACTACATTGAATTGATAGCATATAAATATATGGACACACTTTTAATCATGGGTATCGAACAATACACACATAGTTTTGGCCTTAGATGACAAAACAAGACTATAAAACTTAGACTCTTAACCCGTGACAAATGTACTCAACATGCTATAATTTTGAAGCTACCATTAACCATGATTTTTGGAGCGCATCAGCTACAGTTTAGCTGAAAAACTGCTCATCAACCGCGGAACTTTGTGAACTGTTCTTTTCGTTGACGGTAGAGATTCATACAGGCACGCTAATTAAACAATCAGACTAATCACGAGCAAATTGGATCAAAAATTCTCCTTGATCTTTGCAAGAAGCGTGGAATACACACAAAAAATGGAAGAACATATATCTCCAAGACTTCTTAGCATCCAATTGCATGTAACCAGTAGTCGCGTAGACCCACGTTGAAATAAAATTCTAAATCTCTTCCGCCAACAGATTAACTTAAGTCAATGTAGGATCTAATTATATTTGCACACAATCTGGATGACTTCATATGTACAGGTAAGACTGTGTACGAATGCTCATGATAAACAATCAACCCAAAGAAAAATGATCATACGCTGAAAATGGAGACCGATGAAGCAGGTCGTGGTTACTCATACACCTGATTTCACAAAATCTATATGGAATGGTCTGAGGCTGAGCTTAATGCAACATATTTACCACTCTGATAAATACTCCACTCTAATACCAGATGTGAGCAGAGCATCAGATTGAACATAGAAAAAGATATTATATTCAGCACACAAGTTCCATATTAACATCTCTAATATATAGCCATGGAGGTAGGTAGAACAACCTCCTACAAATTAGAAAACTAATAATTCGTTTATAATATTATGGGTAACACAAACATAACAATATGAGTTGTTATTAAACGGTTCATTTACAATTTACCAACATAACCATGAGCACTAAATAATAAATTCCTAACAGATTTTTCATGATAATACATAAAATTACAATTAATTAATTGTTTAATATTTTTAACACTTTTAGATGACATTGGCGTTAACTATAAGGATTTATACATGATTCTTCACTTATTTGTAGATTTCATTATTCACTTTATGGTCTCAAACTAGCTCCCCAAGCTTGGTATGAGTGGATGAACACTTTTTTTCTTTCTTATGGTTTCACTCGTTTCTATTTTGACTCTACACTATACATCAAGAGACAAAAAGAAGACATTTTGATACTTGTTCTCTATGTTTATGATTTGATTTTGATAGGAAGTTCTTCTTCCATGATCCATGATGTATAAAACAACTTAATGGAGTGGTTTGATATGAAAGATTTGGGAATTCTATGTTATTTTTTACACTACAAATTATTGTCTTTTAATGGGATCTCCATTGTTTACAAAAGTATGCTTGAGACCTACTTCATCACTTTGTCATGCTTGATTGTAAGTCTCCCTTATACTATTTCAGTCAGGACTCACATTGAAAACAACATGCACTACACCTAGTGTTGATTCTTCCTTATAAAAGAAGTTTGTTAGAAGTCTTTTGTATATGAAACATACTCATATTGATATTTCCTTTACAGTTAGCCTTGTCTCCCATTTCTCATAGGATCCACATGAGATTCATTGAAAAGCATCCAAACATTTTTTGAGATACATTTAGGGATCTAAACACTTTTGTATTCACTATACAACATGTGTTTTTTCACAATTGGTGGGATTCAATGATGTAAATTAGGCTGGTGGTGTAAGTGATTGAAAGACCACTTTTTTATTTCTTTATCATATTGGTTTAGGTCCTATTACTTGGACTTGCAATAATCAATATGTTATTGCAATATCATCTACAGAGGTCAATTATTGAGGTTTTATTCTAGCTAACCGAGAGGTTTTATGGCTTCGATATTTGTTGATAAAGTTTGGTTTTCCATAGATTTAGTCCACTACTCTTTGGTGTGATAACTAGGGTGCTATACTTATTGCACGTAACCCAGTGGAACATCAACTTACAAAACACATTGAGATCCACATGCACTTCATTTGGTATCTCATCTAGGATGGTGTCCTTAGCTTGGAGTCTTTTCCTTCGAGAGGACAAGGTGGCTGACATTTTCACTAAACCTTTAGCATAGGCTCATTATCCTTAATTGTCATCAATTCTTGAGGTGAGGGAATTTTTTCGTGGGGGGATTCATCTTGAGTCCTTCCTTCATTGTTAATATTGTATGTGGGTACTTGATCAAGCCTTAGTTTCCAGGACCCATCTCTAAGGATTATTATCCTCTAGTTTAATTTTATAGAACACTCTAAGCTTCACTTAAGGGGGTGTTAGTGAAACATACTATATGCACCTTTGAAATGAGTTCCTTATTATGATGTGGAACAATTTTGGATTATTTATTTTTCTCCCTAATGAGGCACATATTTTTTCCTCTTGTGCAATAAAACTCAACTTTATAATATTGATCCAATAGTTTCCTTAGTAATAGAAGATTTTTGGTTAATCTCAATATATACAAGAAACTAGTGAGTGTGCAATTTTTATTTACAAGTGGTGTTCTTATATCTCCAATACCATGAACCTTTTAAGAAATGTCATCATCTAATAAAAATGAGTTTTTGGTGGTTATTGGAGTGATTGGAGGATAATTTTTACAACATATTTTTTTATTAGATAGGGTGAAAAGCAGGGATAGGCTCCTAAAGGCCGAGTACAAAAGATAACAACATGATAGAAGCAAAGCGAGACAAAAAGGAAAAGGAACCCCAGAGTTAATAGACTTAACTCCAAAATAGAGAAGGGGGTCCAAGAAATAGTGAGCAGAGAGATTAAGCCATTAAATAAGAAAAAAGAGAAAATTCCCTAAAAGTCTACAAACAGTTCGGAAGAAGTTCCTCCAGGTATCTTTAATTTTCTTTTTTTTTTTTTTGGAGGGATTATCCTCCCTGGTCTCCTTTTTCATGCTAGAATCTGAATTCAGCTTCATTAGGGGGTTTCCTTGATGCCCTCCTTAGTTTCCTCCTCAGGATCCTCCTCCTCCTTAGACTCCTCTTCCTCTTCATCAAAACTAATCCACCTCCTTTTCCACTTCTCTTTTCCACAGCATCCAAACAAACTCCCAACTCACGAACCAGAGAATCCAACTACTTGATATCCTCACGGATGTTCTTCTGGGCCAAGAAAATTTTCTTGGTGGCTTTGATATTGTCAATCATGCCCTTTCTCACCACTGAGTTAGTCTCTTCCAGGACCTAGAAAACTGACTCCAAGTATTGAACTTTGTTCTTCCACATATCAATACCATGCTCTCCTTCCAAGGTAACTTTATCCTTCCCCTTCGATGGACCGGCTTTCGGTTTTCCATCCCTTCCCCATTCTTCCCATCACCCATCTACTTAGGATCTATATTTCCTTCCCTCATTTTGGACAAACACTCAGCTAGGGTTATGTCCTCCTCTCTCGATAGGGGGCATTTTTTTATCTCGGGCTGGATTCCCATTGTGAAACAGGAGAAGAATGAGGCCCTCATGGATGGGATACTCCACCTTATTCTATTGAAAATCCCTCACCGAGGTGGTTAGAGACATAAAAAGATAGAAGGGGATATTGAGCAACTTCTTATGTCTAAACATGTTCAAAAATGACAAGTGGTGGGTATATATCTTGTGATACTTACCCTCAAGAGTCAGATACTTCATGATGTGCAGTAGACCTCTCTCCACCCCAAGAATGTAGGTACAAGCAATACCATCGGTGAAGTAATGGACAGTTTCCTTTCTAATAAAGAAAGTATTGATTTCATACTCTCTCTGATTCCTATCCTTGAAGATTTTCAGACCTTCCATGTCCATACTAGTAGCACGAGCTATGGCTTCCTTCGATGTTTCTATTTCCATGCCATGAATCACTTCTTTCCCTTCCTTCCATGCCAATCCAAACTCCATAGTAAGCGAGGGGTCATGCCCTTGGAGTCTAGTGATAAAGTTCCTAAAACCCCCAATTTGAAAAAGGTGCCACATGGACTTATCTTCCACAATACACCCATGGCTGGATGACTCGACTCTGGTTCTATCACCCCCATGGTGGCCGACAATGCACAACACTTTGAGCTCTGCAATTTTTGAAATTAAACTTGTCTTCCCAAAAGTAGCTTAAGCCAGACACGCTTTTGTAATGTTGGAAAATGAACCCATTATTCTCCCTCACACTACTTAAGGTGAAGTGCTTACAACTTTTCATGATTGATAATATCATTAATATGCACAGGTATGACCTCACCTTTTTGCCACACCTTGTAATCATTATTTTGAACTCCCTCATTTTCCAATCTATCCGCATAAGCATTTCCTATGCAAGGGATATGAGTAATGATATGGGAATCAAAGTACTTAAGGTGTTCTTTAGTATCATTAATAATATTTCCCAAGATCCAATTATTGTGACTAGTCTTATTGATTGCATTTAAAATGAGAAGAGAATCCCCCTCAATATGGATATGTTTAATCCCTTTCTCCTTTGCAATACTAACACCCCAGAGAAGAGCCTGAGCTTCAACAACATTGTTTCTCTGAGTCCCCAAAGGGCAAACATAGGCTAAGATCCAATCCCCATTATGATCCCTAATTATGCCACCTCCACCAACCAATCCAGGATTACCTTTAGAAGCCCCATCAAAATTAAGTTTGACTTTTCCCCTCTCAGGTTTGGACCATTGAATTTTAGTGGACAAGAAACTGACTTGAGGCGAAATGAAGGCGAATTGTTTGAGCACTTCCTCTTCTCTACTAGAATCATCCCTTTTAGGCTTCACCTTAATGAGTTTGGAGTTCTCTTTAATTGAGGAAATCATCCCAACACTTGACCTTTCTAAAGTTTTCCTTCTGATTTCTAAAGATGAGGGCATTTCTTTCCTTCCATAAGCTCTAGAAGAAGTGTGGTAGGGCCATTTTCCATGTAGCCATAAGAAAGGGATACCTAAAAGGGAAATCCCATTGTAACCAACATTCTTCAATGGACTTAGGACAAACCCATTGGACCTTGAAAAGATCCAACACCTTGGACAACACCCCTCGAGTAAAGGGGCAAGAGATGAGGAGGTGGTTGACACTTTCCTCCTCTTTTTTGCAAAGGACACACCTGTTGGGGAGGAGCATGCCTCGTTTCCTCAAATTTTCCACAGTGAGGATTTTATTTTGAGTAGCTAACCATAGGAAAATGTTAACTTTAGGAAGAAGGTATTTTACCCAAATTTTACTCCAGTAATCTTTTTGGCTAGAATTCTTGAAGTTTAGGAGATAAGCAGATTTAATAGAGAAATTTCCAGAATCCTCTTCCTTCCAAATAATAGAGTCCTCATTTTGTTGGAAAAGAGGAATATACATGTTTTTAACTTTGAGTTGAGGTCATCAAAAAATTGAGTGTCTCCAATGAAGTTGGGAGGGGGAAGCACCTTCTCCCAAAGAGCAAGATTGTTGGAGAAACTCCAATAGTCCTTAACCCAAACTTTACCATTGTCTTCAAAGAACTACACCACAGTTCTCCTGAATCATCCTCCACAAGGGGTTTATCAGAGATCCAACAATCCCTCCAAAATAGAATTCTATCACCTTTCCCAATATTCCATTTAATCCCCTACTCAGGATCTCCCTAGATGAGAGAAAAGAATTCCAAAAAATAGATCCCTTAGGTATATTGTCCTACAAAAAGAAAGTCTCTATTTTGCCAATATTCCTTAAATATTTCCTTTTGATAATATCAATCCATAGGCCCTCTTCCTTTATCACTCTCCAACCATCTTTAGCCATGAGAGCTTCATTCATGAGTCTCATATTCTTTAATCCTATCCCCCATAATCCTTAGGCTTGGTCACTTTTTCCCAGGCCACAAGAGGAAATTTGAACTTCTCCTCAGCCCCTGCCCACATAAACCTTTTTGAATTTTTCAAGAGCTTCCAAAATCTTACCTAGAAGCCGAAAAAGGGACATGACATAGATTGGAACACCTTGAAGAGAGCTTTGGAGAAGTTTAATTTTACCCACTTGAGATAGGAGAATCCCTTTCCAAGTAGACAAACTTATTGGAAACTCTCTCAAGCAGGGTGTTCCAGATGGAATGATTTGGTTTTTTGTGAATGAGGGGCATTCCCAAATAGGATTCAGGAAAATTCTTTATCTTACAGCCAAAAATGTGGGCCAGTCTCTCTTGGAAATGCTCTTCCACATTTATGAAGAAAATAACACTTTTGAGGAAGTTGACCAGCTAACCATAAACCTCCTCATACTCATTCAGGACCTCTTTGAAGATATAGGC
This sequence comes from Taxus wallichiana var. yunnanensis, assembly GCA_018340775.1. Lineage (NCBI taxonomy): Eukaryota > Viridiplantae > Streptophyta > Pinopsida > Cupressales > Taxaceae > Taxus > Taxus wallichiana. The sequence goes on from CM031234.1 coordinate 767,443,748, forward strand.
TTCCTGTATAGATTCCTTCCCCATCAAGAAATTGTCATCCATGAATTGGTTGAGGTAGGTAGGCTGAAGACCATTAGAAATTTTGAGACCTTGTAAGAGGTTAAGGGAAACCACCTGATTGCAGAGTCTACTTAAAGTTTCTACCACAATCGTATAGAGGAAAGGAGAGAGGGGGTCTCCCTATCTAAGACCTCTACCAACTTGAAAGAATCCTTCCGGTTTTCCATTGATCATAATAGAGAAACTGGAAAAAGAAATGTAGACCATAACCATGTTGATGAAGAAGGCATCAAACCCTAACTTGGACAAAATGGCGTGGAGGAGGGTCCACAAAACTTTTCATATGCTTTATGCATATCCATCTTGAAAAACATGGCATATCTTCTTGAAATTTTGACAGAGTGAATGGCTTCTTGGATGACCACAATGTTGTCAACAATTTGTCTCCCAGAACAAAATCTCCTTGATTAGGAGAAATAAAATTGGACAACACTTTCCTGAGCCTGAAAGCGATAATTTTTGTTATCAATTTGTATCTTGTGTTGCATAGACTAATGGGTCTAAAATATTTCACATCCTTGGCCCCTATCATCTTGGGAATAAGGAATAGGAAAGTATTGTTAATCTGTTTGAGAATCTAACCATTCTTGAAGAAAGTTTGGATCATCTCGATGACCTCATTCTTGACCACTTCCCGAAATTTTGGAAAAATAAGGCTAGGAACCCATCAGGTCCAGGAGATTTATCTGGTTCCATGTCAAAAACAACATATCTGATTTCTTCCTCCCCAGGAATGAGCATGAGATCTCTATTTCATGATCTGAAATGACATTCTAGAAGAGTCTAGGGCATTCTCCCAAGGTATGTTCTATTTGGATCAGCCCCGGGAGAGATAGGTTCTTAAAATAATTGAAAATAACTTCATTGATTTCTTTTTCATCTTCTATGAGAGTACCATCATTTTTCCTGATCTCCTTAATCTTGAGATTATTTTTCTTGGAGGTGGCAGAGAAGTGGAAGAATTTAGTGTTTCTATCACCCTCCTTTATCCATTTAACTCTAGATTTTTGCTTCTAGTAGACTTCCTCCTTGGCCAGGATATCATGGTAATCAATGAGGAGAGCTTGCTCTTGAATTTTAAGTGTTTGGTTGAACCCATCTACCTCCATCAGTTCCTCAATAGTCCTTAAGTCTTCCTCTATTCTTGCTCTTAGACTAAAAAATGTTCCCAAAAATTTCCTTATTCCACTTTTTCAGATTTTGTTTAACATGCTTCAACTTTAAACTTAATTTGAACATCGAACCCATGGACCTTGATCCCCCACCACTCCTGAATTCTCAAGAGAATTTCAAGATGTTGGAGCCACATTTTTTCAAATCTGAATGGTCTATATTTTTGGGATAGCCATACCCAGCTTGAGAATGATCGGGTTATGGTCAGATCCAATTCTAGGTAGTGTGGATAGAGAGTAGAGTTGATTAAACATGCAAGGGTGGCTCACCACAAATCTATCCAATCTAATCTAGATCTGGATCAGGTCCTGTCTAGTTCTTCTGTTGGCCCAAGTAAATTTGGAACCTCTAAGCTCGAGGTCCACAAGATCATTATTAACTAAAAAATTAGCTAACTCATCCATACTATCCGTGTAGGAAATGGCTCCACCTTTTTTCCCGGGAAAGAGGGGTATTGAAGTCTCCTCTAACAATCCAATCACCATCTTTAAAACCTCCTTATAAAGTTCACTCCAAATATTCCTTCTACCAGTCACAGAGTTGGGGGCATAGATATTATAAACAATCCAGGACTTGTTTGAAGTTAAATCAATAAATCCATTGGTTAGGTGGTTGGACGATGATAGGAGCACCATGCCTTTAACCAAGAGGGGATTCCAGAGGGTGACTATGCCTCTCAAAGCCCCTTCCAAACTTACCCCACCCAAAGGCCATCATTCTAGACCAACTTTCCCACTTCTTTGAATCTTTTTGTACTCATCTTTGTTTCTTGTATCATCAGTATATCAGGTTTGTATTTGTTCCTAAAATATTTCAGGATTCTTTTCTTACTGGGGTTATTCAACCCTCTAATATTCCAAGAGAGTAAGATCATTTATTCTTTGATTGAGGAAACCTAAGTGGTTTCTGTAACCCTTTATCCAAATATTTCTTAACCAAGGTCTCCCTCTTCTCCTTGTTATATTTTCTCCCTTTAGGAGTTAAATATTTACCCACATCAGCTCTAAAATTACTTCTAGTTATAGGTTTGGACCCTATTGCAGGAGTAATAGGGGAGGACACTGGATCAATAGAATCCAGAACAATACCTCCCATCAAGAGGTCAAAAGCATTAGAATTCAAGATGCCTTCCTCCTGTCTTTGGCCAAAAGAGCTTTGTCCAATCATGGATAGATCTTCCAGAGAAAGACCTTGAGCCACTTTCAGTGCATAGTTCCCTTCTGAATTAGATAGATACTCAACTTCCTTTTGTTTTAGATTTGGGAAAAATTCCTCTTCACGCATCTTCTCATTTTCTTCTTTACCCCATTCAACCTTGTTCTTTGGATCATCTTCTTTAGCTTCAGCTTCAGCCTCAACCTCAACCACAATTTGTGTTTCAGCCACTATAGTCTCATTTGGAAACTCTTGATCCCTTCCAGGGTCTTTCCTGAAATTCTTCCATTTTTTCAACATATCATGTGTATAGTTTTTCTTGAGTTTAAAACTAGATAGAAATTTTTGTAAAGGTTTCTTCCACTTTCTTTGTAGTGAAGAATTCCACATCAAATATGTATTCCTCATTGAAATTTTCATCTTCATAGATGAAATTATCATGATTTTTCTACTTCTACTTCTAATTTGTGTTTATCCTTTGGATTGTTGGTGATGCGCTATTTTTAGTTATTTTCTTTATTATCTTTTTAATATTTTGACTTTTTAATCATCTCATTATACCATGATTTTTTGGTCTCGCAACGTTTATTGCAAATGAAACGTTTTTAATTTCTTTCAAAATGTTTGGATATCTTAGTCTTGATTTTAACCATGCTTCTTTGGAAAAAATAAATTGGTATCGCATTTTGTAGTTAGAAGAAATGGAATTTTCATCTTCATTATCCACTTCATTTTGCATGGACTCCTCTTATTGCAATAGGTTAACTAACTTTTGGAATGTTGGATTTTTCTCACATTTACATTGAGATTCATCACGGACATATTGAGTTAGGGTGATAGACATTTCAATACTATAGGTATGAGAGAGTTATCTACAACTTATTTCCAAGAGCTAATTAGGAAGCTCGGTGATTATCCATAAAAATGCTTCGATTCAAAGTATTTTATCTTCAAACTATGCAATTGAATTTACAATTTGAGAATGGTATTATGATTATTTTCCTCAAAAAAATTGATATTTTACCAAATTTATTTTGTTATATTGGCATCTCATATGTGCGGTGGACCTCATCACTAACTCCAAACATGACAATGAGCTTAGATTTCTAATTCTCCTTGTCCCACTTTATCTGTAGGTTAAAATCATTTACATCTTAGAAAAATTCAATTAATGATAAAATAAATGTATTCAAACTCTAAACAAGTATTCAATTTAATCTTCCATATACCATAATTTTCTCCTCTCTACAAATGTGAATCTAGCAGAAAAAACTTAGGACCATTTTCCATTTTTAAAAATTTGAGTCGATACGGGAGTTGGATTCGTGTCTTATCTCTCCAAAATGTTTTCCCTTTCTATAAAATATCTAATTTATATATCAAACCTCTATATATGTATGAAATTCTGATATACAAATCCGGATGTGGAAGAATCTCATCCTCTTGATATATGCAATTATACGTGAGAGAAATTTTAATGCATGTGATAGCGAATGGTGTGTCATGCATGTAGAAAATATGGATAAGTGCACATATTTGGGGGCCAAAAGTGGCCAAATTTTGTGAACAAGTGGAATAGGGATGTTGAGGACTTTTATTTTTGTTTGGTGATTTCCCAAACCATAATAATCGTGAATATGTGATCCTCTGCTATAATGTTGTGAATAATGTTATCTTCTTCATCCTCTTCTTTCAATACGGCACATCGATTGATGAAGTCGGTTCTACAAGGTTGTATTATAATCTCTTTTGAGTTATATAATAATCACCCACACCCAATATAAATGGTGTCTCATATTTCTTCTTCCCCCTGCTTCAAGTCATTCCTTTGGCTTTAGAATTACGAAACTTTGTGTGTCCAGGGATATCTTTGAGTGACTTTTTCGGGTTTACCACATTTCAATACATTTCTAGTTGATATGCCAAGAGAGTTATCCCTCCAAAATCAAACATACTTAAAATGGAACATGATGTTTCCCCCTCAATGTGAAATTTCATCCTAAATATAATAATCACCAACTAAAAAAAAATTCCACCAAATCATAAATGTGGCCCCGCAGGATGGTGGTTGTGTGTCTTTCTCTTGATCTTTCTTCGTAACCTTTGTTTTCCACTAATTATATCTTGAGGATATCTTTTCATTTCGTTAGAATAGGTGTGAGTTTTTCTATGGACTTATGGATTTTTTTAGGGATGGATTAACTCTAAGATAATTATAGGTTTTATGATAGTGTATTGTTTAGACGTGATGGTCCACCATGGGCATACTGAGTTCTAACGTGGTTCCCTTATTTTATTTTAGAAAAGATCGATAGTGGACTGTATGTACCTTGGGTAATTATGGTTAGACTTAAGCCCCTTCAGGCATTGTGCTTAAATAAGTGTGCTTTTTTTTCTCGATGACCCATAGATAAACCTACCCTTGTCTTAACCTCTTAAATTGTTTAAGTATACCACACTATAATATATTAGTATTGAGTTATGTTGAGATAGATATGGATGCCTTGGGGTCCTTTTGGACCTTGTTCTTAGATATTTTGGTTTTATAGGTCTTAATTTTCCGATCTTAGTTATGTTTATGTCATGCTCTTTCTTCTAAAGCTATAACTCTTGGCCGTAGAGGCCATGTTTGGGTAAATTAGTTGTTTTCCTCTTGTATTTGATGTCCTCTTATATTTTATGTCCTCTTGATGGGGAAGTGTGGTGTCCATGGAGTAAATTTTCCCTTGTCACCTTGTTGCTTGGTTGATGGTATCTTGTGGAAGTATGAGTATTATTTGGAAACTCTCCTTTTCCTATTTAGTGAACCTATTTTGAGTCTAAACCACAAAAAAATTTCCTAATACTTATCTATCTCCTTGAACTTATAAAATCAAATTTGTAACTTTAATTTGTGCCTTCATCGTATCTCTTATTGATACTTGTGTAGGCATGTAATTCTTTGGTAAACTCTTGTAATCTTTGTGTGTTTTGTTTTGGTTGATTGATCTCATGTTCCTATAAAATTAATAATGTGATATGTTTTACTCTTCCTTCTCATTAGAATCTAATTGGTAACATGATTAACCTAAACATAATAAAACTCTAATTGAGGGTTTGGACTTTAAAACTTAATAAGTAAACTAGAACATTAGGAAAATGGTTCCTTACTCCAACTTGGCAGTCTAATAGAAGAAATAAAACTATGTGAAAATAGCAAGAAACCTTTTTATACTTTCCCTAGTAGTAAAATGACATAATTTTTTCCAACTGCCTATATAGAATGGCGAGATATCATACCAACATTCGTGGTGTTCCTTAATGATGCAAAATATATGATATCATAACAAAATGAATACATTAATTAAGAAAACTTATAATAAATGTGCTTAACGAATGTAACTATAACTTATGTCTTATACTTTGGATTATGAAATGAGTAATTTTATGAGATTGAGCACAAGTAAAATGTATAAATAAGCAACCTTGATTGTATAAGTGGTGATTGCATGCCCTAAATTTATAAAGGGCATAATTTGAAAAGTTTGAACTAATTGAAAGGTCCCTTAATCTACTATGAGAATATCTAATCTCATTTATGGGATAAAATTTTGGTTTGTGATATGGATGAGTACTTTCCATACCTTCCCTTGTTCTATCAAACAACAAACATAAGAAAATGTTATAACACAAGTATATGCTAGGTCATTTTTGCATCTTTCTTATGGTAGAGAAAGTTTTAGAAGTACATAAAGCTTTTGCCCCTCGGTTAGGGTGAATTAATTGTTATGTTCATATTGATGAACCCTATGTCCCATCATGCCAAGGGTGGAAAATATTTTAACCTTTAGGTCCATGCTTTTCCCCGATTAAAGGAACACCTTCTGGTAGTGATGTTTCTTAGCATTGTACTCCCTTGAACTTTAATGTATGTAATTCCCCCTTGTCGAAATTTTTTTAGGTCATGTTGTGCCATTTTGCCTCTTAGATTGATAGGTGTATGTTTTGTGAACTTATAGGTGTGATTCTATATCTCGAGTTCTAAAAAAGGCACCTCTTGTGTGTTGAATTAGGTCATTAGTGACCTAGGCTTAGTGGAAAGCTTAGGAAACATATGTTAAGGATATGGAAGAATTTTGGAATCCTCTTTCCTGTTATAAGACCATGATGTTGTTTCCCTTGTCCTTTAAGGAAGAGAATGGTGAAAGTTTGTATTCTTAAGTTTATACAAGAATGTCTTGTGTGTTGCTCTCATAAATTGTAGTTGGACCTCTCTTATGGCCTAATTCTTCTAGATCACTTGAGTGTTCCTATGCATTATAATATTATGCTTGTGAACGTTTTAAGGATCTTTGAGCTAGGGTAGACTTAAAATTAATAAGTGATGTTTTAGTTAGACAAAGAGAATGGTATTCCTTGTGTTGATATGTTATTTTGGGAAATATTACTTTTCTTCCTTGTATGAATATTATCTTTTTTTTGGGTTCCTAAATCAATATTAATGGTTGTGTGTTTGATATTTGAGTACAAATTTAAGTTATAGGAACCTTGTGGCCAATGTTACAATTAGTGTTCCATGAAAATTTAATTGAGTCCCTTAGAGTTATAAAAATGATTCCAATGGATAGTATTTATCCTTGTAAACGCTTTTGCTAATTTAGGTGTTTTCCTTGTTGTTAAACCTCATCTTGTGTGGTCCTAAATTTTCTAGACCTATGAGTAGGTGTGTTTTCTCTCGTGAAAAATTAAGGGTCATGATTGGTAGATGTTAACCTTGTCTAAATAACAAACATTGAAGTATTATTCTACCTAAATGGAGGTTTTACCTTCCCCATTTCTTGTTTATTGCACCCATGTGTGACTACATGTGGGCCTCGTATATGGATAACCCTTCCTATTCTTCATTAACCTTGGTTGTCATTATTTTGGTTTCCATCAACATTTTCTCGTTAGATGCTCTATGTTGTGACTTGGTTAACCTCATGGAGTTTACTCTATAGAATTGATGCTTGCAACCTTGTTTGGAGAAGGTTTATTATCTATGCCTAACCATCTCCCTTCTCTTTGTTAAATATCATTGGACCAAACATGGGTTCCAAGAACCTAATTTTGTTTGAAATAAAGAAATTCCACGAAGGGCGTAACTTCTATTCATATGCTTTGTTTCCCTACCTGACTTCTAGGAGGAAGTCAAATCTAAGGGGAGGGGGATGTAATGCCCACTCCTCTTCGACATTGATTATACTATGATTTTAATTTCGATTGATTAGAGACATGGACCTTATTGTTATATTGTAGTTAGCATGTTGTTAAGATATGAGGGACATCATGATTACTATTGTGTTTTGATTGTTACTTTGGACTATATGGATGCATTATGGACCTTGATGGACATTTAAGGATATGATGATAATCTAGAATGGTTACCTTGTTGTATACTGACATTTGGATTCTTGACGTATTGAGTATATTCGAGTGTTGGACTAACCATGTGGTCTAATTGATTTTGTGAATTGCTAACAATATGATGGTATTAGGGATCAATAATATGTTCTTGAGTGTATCTAGTAGTTGGGAGTTATAATAGATATAGAGAATTTCATGATTATTGTAGAATGTGAATTGGATTATTGATGATTGTAAATTATTTACTAGAGTAGAATTAAAATGTTAAGTGATTTCAAATAATTGATAGAAATTCATAAATTTGATGATAATGATTTAGCTACGTTATACGATGATGTTAATTGATAAATATATGTGTGTTTTGTATTGCTTGATGTATGTTGAGGATTGTATGATGGATGTTTTATATGCATTGATTCCCATGACATATTGATATGGCCTTGAGGCCAGAAAGGTATTTTGTTTGTGTTTGCAGGGAAATTATATCATATACATCGAAAGGGGATAGGGGACCAACCACGGAAGGATGTCGGGTGTTGTGCAACATGGCCAAATTTGACAACTTGTGTATAATGTTATGTTGTGTTGTTGCATGCTTTATTAGGAGGTTCCCATAGAGGGGTAACCTCATTTATGTGGCCATGGGTGTAATGTGTTTCCTTTCTTTTAATTTTGTTTGTTTTAATTTTTGTGCATGTGTTTAATTATTGGGAAATATTGTTACTTTATTAACACTTGCTAATGTATCTTAATTAACTAATTTAGCTTAAATTTAAATTAAAAGGGAAGATATGACATGTGGGCAATAAATTAGGTAGATAGTCCTTGTTTTGGTGCATGATGTAAATTGAATTAAATGCATTTAGGTGGTGTGTACTCCACCATCCTTCCCAAATTCGAATTTGGCCTTGTTGGCCACTTTTAGAGACTTGAGGGACAAGTTAACCTTGTCCCTCACATCTCAAACTCTCTACCAACCCTACTTATGAAGTATGGGACATATTTTGACCATTTTAATGCATTTTTGAGTGTAAAAGGGTAAATAATTGCACTTGTTTACTTACCACATTTAAGTTTTTCCTTGATAAGCATGGTGTGCAAGTTGGAGTGTCATGTGGGCATGTCATAAGTCTTACATGTGCATTTAATTGCTTTGGGTTTGGTGTTTGACTTGTGTGTTGGAATGGAGGGATGATGAAGTGGCATCCTACATGGAGCCACCTCATCATCCTCACATCCATTTTCTATTTATTGGATGAATTTGATGGATTTTGGGTTACTTGCATTTTTTTTTCTCTTGCATTTTTGAAAGATTGGTCTTAGTTTTCATACTTGGAGTTTTTTTTGGAGTTGCATCTTGGATTGAGATTGGTGTGAAGGATTCAAAGCTTTTTGAGTAAAGAATTGGAAGCTTGATGGAGAGGTAGGCTCTCTCTTCTTGTTGTTATTTTTTATTAATGTATTTTGATGTAGAAATTGTGTTTGTTTGAATATTATATGAGTGTTGTGGATATGTTTGATTGTGGTTGGTATCTTTCCTTAAGTTGGGTGTGGGAGATGGATTTATGGGACCATTGGGGAGGGAAAAGGGAGATGTGAGGCATGCATTGTGGAGGGAGTGTGAGTTTGAGTTCCACCTATGGGGAGTGAAAAGGATAACATGGATATATTTTGCATACTTGCAAGTGTAGAAATAAGGATTTGATTATGTTTTGAGTTGTGCACATGGTGGTTTTGGGTGGAAATCCTACATCACTTGGGAGACAAAAGGAGGTGGTGCCCATATTCCATTGCTCCTTTTTTCCTTATGTGTCAAGCCTTTGTGCTTGTTGGGAAAGTTGTAATATTGTTTGAATATGTTATTTTATTTTGTGGAATGCATGTTGTGGAAGCCTTTTGTGAAAGTTGTCAAATGTTGCATTATACCCCATATTGTTCTTTGGTTGGGGCTTGGGGGCCAATAAGGAGGAAGACTTCTCCTCTTATTGGATTAAAGGTTGGGCAGAGAGCGTCGCCTACCCCCTCTTTTTGTATTGTGATTCTAATTCAAGAAGATGGAAGAATGCAAGGTGAAAGATATGAAGTTGGAGGATGTCATTGAGATGAAGATTTTGTTTTGAGCCTATGGAAGATCCTATTTCATGAATTTAGCCATGTTGTTTCCACTTAGAGTGGAAGGTTGTAATTCTTGTATTTTTATAAAGGATGCTCTTGTCCCTTCATTTATCAAAATTATAATGTTATAGTGGAAAGAAAAAAAAAGGTTAAGTTGTATATTTGTTGAAAATGAAACTCTCAATTTTTGGATATTATTCAAAGTTCCAATGTTTGTTATTTGGAAAAGAAAGATGTTATAAAGAAAGTATTGTTGAGTTCTTTATTGTATTTTTGGCAAGATTTAATTTGAAAAGGGATTTTTTAAGTGTGTGATATCTTATTTTCTCTCCAAGTTGTATATATGTGAAAGGAATGGTTTGAGTTAATCTTATAATCAAAATTTTTACACTTTGTTGCAAACACACACACACACACACACATTTATATTAAACTAGTTGATTTATAAACATGTTATATACACAATTATTCTTCATGTTTATCAATCAAATACACCTACCTAATCTTATATTAGGAAATTAAGAGGAAAAGAAAATATAATTAAAGAAAAAAACATTTATAATCATATATTGTGATGTTAATTTAATCATATAAAATTATATGATTATATAAATTACAAAAATATATATTCTTTTTAAATGTGATATTTATATTATATTATATAATCTAATATATATTATAATATTTATATATTATATATTATAGTAAATAATATTTAGTATGTAAAACTTATGTTAAAGTAAAGTTTTATATTAAAAAAAAATCAAAATTTATGGCTTTTGAAACTAATTTTTTATAAAAGGAATATAATATATATATATAATAGTTTATTTAGGCCTAACCAGTCATGGGAAAGCTATATAAATATACAAAAATAAGGAGAGAACTTATTAAATATATATATAATTTAGGCCTAAGCAGTCATGGAAAGCTTAATAAATAAATACACAAAAATAAGGAGAGAACTTATTAACCAAGTTTTATATTACAAAAAAGGGTAATAAATAATATTAAAGGCCAAATGGCCACGACTTGGTTGGGGTTTAAATAAAGCAAAGAGTTTGGGGAGGGTTATAATAAATTCTTCACTCATATAATGTGGGCCGGGGAGGTTTCATTAAAACACATGCCACTTTACCTTATTACGCGTCGAACTTCTATTGCCATAATTAATTTATATGTAATTACACCCACACACATAATAATAATAATATATATATATATATATATATATATATATATATATATATATATATATATATATATATATATATATATATATATTCATTGTTAAATCACGTTTCTTTTATATCTGATTGTATTAATCAATTGGGGTTGTGTTTTTTTTTAAAATAACATTCAACTAATGTTATTATTTTTTTGAGGTTTGGAGGAAGAGGAGGAGAATCCATGGAGGCGAATGAAACTTGGGAGGGTCTACTGACTCCATGCATTTGTAGTTTTGTGCTAAAATAACGGATCTACCCTATTTTCCTTTGTGGGTATTATTTTCCCTAGTCTATTTATGTTATATGGTATTTTCTCTTACAGTTGGGGTATATACATTATGTATATATCTATTTGGGTTAAATTCCTACCATTTTAGGGTTATGGGTTTTCCATCCCCTCATTTATTTCTAGTTCACAAGTGATATACACAAGATGTAGGGTTTGAATATGTGTGTGTGTGTGTGTACCTTATTACCAAAAGGCTTATATCCTTCACCAAACAGATTGTTTCCAAAGACCATGTTTTCACCTTTAGAGCTCAAGACCACCCAAGATCAACTCAACTATGGCATATAACCACTAAATATAATCAGTGGACCTGTAGAACACATCCATGCATGTTATATCTCATTAAACATCCACATGTTCACACCACATCTACTTTCCTCTTCTTGAAATCATGTTGTCTAGAGACCATTTTTGAAAAATCAACTATTTTTCACCCTTTCTTCCACTTAAAAGACCTAAAAAATTATTTAATAGAAATAAAATTAATAACTATTCACTTTCTAGGTGGTATAAATCATCAAATCATCCATTTCATACTTCAACCAACTCAATCTTTCAGCCTGAGAAGTCTTGTCCTGAAAACCAAGAAACTTTCATCTCTACAAACTGACCTATATGAACCATCAAATAACATCATCATGAGATAAAAATTATAGCACTATAAATCCATATGAATCCTCTTTCCGTAACATATTGGAACTCCTTCTAACTCCAAGTGTAAGACCTTGACCAAGCTCATCTTTATGCAAACTTGCTCAAACCGCCCCAAAACTACCCTTTGACTAGTCTTCACAAATATAGCACACTTTTCAATTTTGATGCATCACCATGACCTAAACCACCATGGAAATCAATTAAAACACACATAATAAAAACAATTTCCATTTATTTTCCAATTCCTTTTAACATCTTTGTCCCAAATGAACGTCTTCATAAAACAAGCCTATTTGAGTGGCATCCACTCATCACAACATGCTCTACCATACATTTATAGAAACTCATAGGAGTATTATACATCATCCAATCATCATAATTTCACTATAAATCCATTTTGGGAACTTAGGAAAAAATCTCTTAAACTACTTTCTAGCTAGGGTTTCAAGCACACAAAATGTTGTTTACCTTTTTAACATTCATTCATAAAAAAATGATAATGAAATGACCTAACTATTTTTGTGAAACCTTCTCGAATAAATGTAGAAACATCCTTGAAATCCACAAGGTCCCATGTAAAGCACACAGATTCGGGGTGAGCATCGAAGGTGCAATTAGAGCTAGAAAATACCCTTCATTAGACCTGTTTCACACAAACTAACTTATCTTGCAAATTTCTTTTCAAAATGACTCCAAATTTTTCTAACCTCTAGGAAACATCTATGGATCATATAAAATCATAATAATGGCTCAAATAACTCTCCAACTTCTCATCCTATCACATTTTCATGACTAGTGCTTAGGTTTTGCATAGATTAAGCTAGGGTCAACATATATAACATCATAACTCAGCATGAAACTTCTCCAAAGGTCCTAACATACCTAAACAACAATGTAATCATCACACTCGAGCATGCTATGACTCATCACCATCATCCTCTTTTTCATTAATGGTCTTTTACATCAATGACAACACCTAAAACATGACATGCCAACAATATAGTGGAGAACAAGCTAAAAATTGAGGAATTGATTAAATTAATTATGAGGGATGCCCATTCCACAAACCCCCACTCTTCCTCCCTTACAAATACATTAAATCATTATTGGATCAGGTTGACTTAGGAATGAATCAAATTTATCAATGGACATCCTATAGAGAGTCTTGTAGAGGTTATTATGCTAATAAATTATCATTTTTAATGATAAAAGATAAACAAACTACAAAATATCTCATTTGTGCGCTATTCACATACCTTAGAACCAATTTTCCAATTCCTTTGTCACCCAAATGCTTTGTAATCCACTAGTGAAATAATAATTTTATAAAAGATCATTTTTGGGGAAAATGGTGGATGGTATTTGATATACCTCCATGTAATAACAACAAGGTTCCATCATAATATTTAAGAAACTCTATTATGAGTGTATTCTCATTGAAATACCTAGCTATTTTGACTACTCCTAGTTTCAAGGCCGAGGAATAGACTTTGCACATGATAGATCATGTACACGTCATTCCCATAATCAGCATGCTAGAATCCCCATCCAAAATACACCTCGTCTTAAGACAATCCCTATACAAGTGAATGAGACAATAGATATTGACATACTACACACACTTCAAGTGCTCAATAATACCAACGTTTAGCATATGAGAGAGGTTTTTGAAACCGATGTTGGTGGAGGTGGAAAGAGGATTCCTTTATATAGTAATATCATGAGGCCACATATTTACACATCGTGTGGTGGCATATGTATTAGACCCGATGAGGATGACAATTTCATGTAGACTAGTGTTGGTAGATTTTTTATGGTGAAATCACAACACCCCGATTTCTCATGCAAGTGATTGGTTGAGGCAAGCAGTTTGATTTTTCAAACATGGAGTTATACCAAATTTGGGACTTTGTGATCGAGATAACCCTTTGGAGAAGGCTAGATTCCTATCCTAACCTAGTGCCAACTACTCTAAAGTGAAGAGAGTTAAAGATCTAACCCTAATCTAATATTTCTAAGGAGACAAAGATAGAAAAAATGAATGAAAATAAAACCTACTCTAAGGTAAGGTGATGCACCAAGAAGTATGTTGAACAACCTGCACAATAAACACAACACTACTAGAACCCTACAATGAAAAACAATAATACACAATAACCTTGCATGCAATGAAATATCATAAAGATGCAATAGAACATAGAAGAGAGTGTGAAACATCCATAGATCTAATTTTTATTGCTCTCAAAGTTTATACAATACATCACATTTAGGGCCAAAGGCATAGATTTTACATTACAATGTCCAGTAGGGAGGTTTGAAATCTCCACAAATATCTTATAGACAAGAAAGAAGGGAGGGGCATATACAAGTTTTCCAACCTGAAAAATTGTGCCCCTCCTTACAATATATAGGAAGAATGAGAGAAATGGAGAGAAGTAATTCAAAATATTTTTCAACCACCAAAAATGCATTAAAATCACCTGCAATAATGATGGGTGTAAGTGAAAAACCCATACCGCCATGTACCTTTCCTTTTTGGGGAAGAAAGGAATCCCATACATTCATCATTTTGGTAGGTGATAAATATGGAACATTCCTTTAAAATGGAGGACTATATTTCCTCATTTTGAAATACTTACTCTCACTAATATTAAATTTGTTGTGTAGAGGCACTTTGAGCTTTCCAAAAAGTCCTATTTTGTGCAAATCTGAGCTCCAGTCAAAATAATAGACATCTAAATATTAGGGTGACATACTTGATAAATACCAGTGGTTAATCTTCCTTTTCAGACTCTGAACCTGCATCGCACCCTCCGAAATCTGAAATTTTAGAGTTTCAGAGATTCGGAGCTTTGGGCTTTGGAGATTTTTGTCACTATTCATCCGATCTTATCTTATGAAACCTCTAAAATGCCGAAACCCCAAAGTCTAAAATTTGAACTTCAGGTTTCAAAATTCAAGCTATGATTTACGTGCACTAAGGCTTCAATGTTCTCAAATTTTGAATCCCTAAAGTCCAAAATTTGGACTTCGGGTTTTCAACCTTTGTGTTTCTAGGGGTTTTGGTTTTGAGATTTCAAGGGTTTGGGTTTGAGATTTTGGGCATTTGGGCTTTGGGATTTTGGGGTTTGGGTTTGAAATTTCGGGGTTGTTGATGTGAATCCAATTAAGAGGTTGAAATACATACAAAACACACATAAACAACTTTGCAAATAAAAACCAAGAGTTTCAAAATAGCTTTCTTCTCATTTTGGAATCCACACCAATCTTTTACATCATTACAATCAACCTTTTATTTCACGTCTACTTTAAAAACCTAAAATGCCAAAAATTACCTACTAGCAAAACAAGTCGGATGGGCCCCAAAATTTTTGTGCCAAATATGCCTTCATAAATTAAGGCTCACGCAAAATTGTGACTTATTATAACAAGCACAACAAAATTTATTAAAGTTCTAATACCTAGTCAAAAGGAAAAAAACGTTCAGAGCCAATTTTAGGACACTAGATGAAAGAAATACGGACCCGAAAATGTGCCAAATTAGGCCACAAAATTGCATTGAATGTTAACCCCAACATAGTACTAATGTATATCTACCACCTTGTAAAATTTCAAGACGATCCAATGGTCGGATCAAAAGTTATGGTCTCTGCAAGTTATGCTCCCACATCATTCTCCCTTGGTTGAAAAGAATTCAGATCCTGTGAATTAAATTGACGGAATTCATATAATTTTGTAATGTCAATATTCTTCAACTCCCACTCAAGAATCCAAGTATTTTCTACTTGCTTTGCAAAACCTTCCCACTGTACCAAATATCTGTTGTAGCTCCCATGTCTAGTAGTGACTTTCGTTTGGTCTAAGACATGCATTACCCTTTCCTTTTTCTTTTTCGGCATTTGCTACTCCAAGTTTATTTATTCCTCCTCCACAAAATTTTAATCATGACTTGGAAACTTATATAAGTCAAAACATTAAAAACTAGTGAGATAGTAATGTTGTTAGGTAGCTCCACCTTGTAGGCATTATCACTCATTTTCTTTAGAATCTTGCACGGCCCAATCTTCTTATACTTGAGTTTATTATATGTCCCTTTCAGAAACCTCTCCTTTCTAAGATGAACCATCACCATATCTCCTTCTTCAATACACCTACTCTCCAGTGGCATCTGAACTGATTTATATTGTGCATTACTCACTTTTATCTTTTCCCTCACTTCATCCTGCGCAAATGTAGAATGTGTTCTGCAAATGCTTCTACATCATCACTAGTTTTACCTTCATCGGGTAGCACAATCGGATATAGGACCCCTTGTGATTCCTTCCATATACAATCTGATAAATCATACCTCCTGTTGACCTTTTTACAAAGCTATTATAAGCAAACTCAGCTTGTGGTAAAGTTAAGTCCCATTGTTTTGACTTTTCTCAAACTATGCAACGTAGGAGATTTCCCAAGATTCTGTTCACGACTTCCATATTCCCATCAGTCTGGGAGTGATATGAACTACTAAATTGTAGTTGTGTCCCCATTTTCCTCCAATATCTTCCAAAATTGACTCAAAACTTTGTGTAGCGATCTAAGTTATCGTTCTTGAACTCCATGCAATCTAACCACTTCTAAAAAAAATAAATATGCAACTCTGGAAGCATCATTAGTTGTTTTACAAGAAATCAAATGTGTCATCTTAGAGAATCTATCAACCACAAAAAATATAGAATCATTCCACACTTTGTATTAGGAAGTCCTAACACAAAATCCATACTCAAATCAACCCATGGCCATGTAGGGATATGTAATAGCATATACAACCCATTATTCTGTGCATGGCCTTAGCCATTTGGCACACTCTACATCTTGCTACAATCCTACTTATGTCTCTCTTTACCTTTGGCCAATAATACTTTTCTACCACAAGAGTAGTTGTCTTACTTATACCAAAGTTTCCAGCCAACCCCCACTATGCAATTCTCTTATAATATTTTCTATCATTGAACCAACGAGGATGCACAATTGTTTCCTCCCGAACAAATAACCATCCCGCATCAAAATAATCAAAAGAACCACTATCTACTATAGGTTCCTTAAGTTGTCTCACAACATCACCAAAATCTGGATCAATTTCATACAATTCCTTAACTGCCTCAAACCCTACTACTTCATTTTCCATTATTGTCAAAAGTGTTACACGCCTAATCAAGGCATCGGCAACTTGATTCTTCTTACTCACTTATGCTTTAAGAAAAAGTATATTCTTGCAAAAATGAAACCCATTTTACATGCCTACTATTTAGTTTCTTCTATGTGTTTACATACCTCAAGGCTTCATGGTCAGTGAAGAGTACAAATTATTTTTCTACCAAGTAATGTCTCCAGTTCCTTAATGCCTAAACAATAGCATAAAATTCCACATCATAAGTAGAATATTTCCTCTTGACTTCATTTAAATTTTCACTGAAGAATGCCACAGTTATCCTTCTTGACTTAGTACAGCTCCAATCTTGACATGTGAGGCATCACAGTCAACCTCAAAGACCTTGCTAAAATCTGCAATACCAAAATAGGTGCTTCTAACACTTTCTTCTTCAAAAATTCAAAACTATTTGTTGCTGCCTTGGTCCATACAAAATCCCTCCCTTTTGTACACTATGTTATGGGTACAACAATGCTACTGAAATTCCTGATGAACTTCCTATAAAAAAATTTCAATCCATGAAAACTACGAACCTCTGTCACATTCCTTGGAATAGGCCATTCTAAAATTGCCTTTACTTTTTCCTCATCCATCCTCACCCCATCCTCTGATATGACAAACCCCAAAAAACAAGACTCTTCTGAAGAAATCTACACTTCTTTAAGTTTGCATATAGACTCTCTTTACGTAACAAGTCTAACACCAATTTCATATGTAACAAGTGTTCTTCCATTGTCTTACTATATATCAGAATATCATCAAAATAGACAACAACAAACTTACAATTGTATTCTCGGAGTACTTTGTTCATCAGCCTCATGAATGTACTTGGGTGCATTAGATATCCCAAATGGCATCACCATCCACTCATATAATCCTTCTTTTGTTTTGAAATCCATTTTCCATTCATCCCCTTCACGGATCCGGATCTGGTAGTACCCACTCCATAGGTCAATCTTGCTAAAATATCGAGCTCCCACTAGCACATCCATCATATCATCCAATCTTGGAATTGGGAACTGATACTTAATTATGATCTTATTTATAGCTCGATGTCTACATGCATTCTCTAATCTCTATATTTTGTGGAATTCAATAGTGTTGGAGTTACGCATGGACTCATGCTTTCTCTCAGTAACCCTTTATGTATTAGATCTTTCACTTATATGTTCAACTCTTCACTCTGTGTTAGAATCATCCGATAGGCTGCCTAGTTAGGAAGGGCTGATCCTGGGATCAAATTAATATGGTGTTGAATATATCACTTTGGAGGTAACCCATCTAGTAGCTCATTTGGTATGACATCTTTGTATTTGTTTAGTACCTTTTCCACAACAACAGGTATATTAAATTCCTCTATTTCTACCTTCTTTGACATTAGTACATAACACCACCAACTTCTTCTATTTCTGTAATAAACTCTTTTATAGCCAACAAGCCCTCACTCTTCTCTTCTTCCTTGAAGGGTAAAAATACCACCTTTACACCATCCTTCTAAAAATGTATATGTATTTTTCCCTCCATCATATGTAACCTTTCTATCGTATTTCCAAGGCCTCCTAGTAATATATGGCATGCATCCATTGGAATAACATCACACCACACCTCATCCTTGTAGGTATTCCCAATTGAAAACTTTATAAGGCATATTTTATCTATAGTTACCTCATTCCCTTTCTTGAACCATGATATACGATAGGGATATGGGTGCTTCTCACATTTCAGATTGAGTTTATCAACCATCACAATTGAAATCATATTTTCACAACTACCACCATCAATAATAATTTTACATACCTTTCCTCTAAAGGTACATCTTGTTTGAAATATATTTGTTCGCAACCATGAATCAGCACCAACAACATCCTATTCTTTCTCCTTCCTTGGGGCAATCATCTTCCTCCTTATCGGAGGTTTTCACACAAGTCTACAGAAACCTCCATTTCTTCTTCCTCTTTAGCTTCAACCAGATTTACTCGTGGTTGTTCTCCTTACCATCTATCTTATGTAGGATAGTGCAGACACTCAAAATCTTGTTTCCCTCTTCACCACATATGTAACATGTATATTTCCTTTGGGGACTATTCCATCCCCATCCTCCATTATAACCTCTTCCCCTCTGAAACCCCCTACCTATTTGGTAGATACCACATATTTGACCAGAATATTCATGTCCTTTTGCATTAGAGGATTCACCTTTTGTAGATTCAAATCTACCCCTACCTCTTATTGGAGATGATGATGGCCCTCTCTTCACACCTCTTCTAAAACTATTCCTCTTGTTCTTTTCTTGTCTTTGAATGTGAGTTGATAAGCATCATCCCGGGTATGGATCCGGAGCATACTTAGTTCATCTTGTATGGCGTAACTCAAAAAATTTATATACTATGTAGCCTTTTGTTCTTCAGACTCTTCGTATTCCACCTTGATTGAAAACTTGTCAAATTCATTAGTATACTCCTTAATGATGAGATCCTTCTGTCTTAGGTTTTGGAACCTTTCAAAGAGTGTTTGAGCATAATCTACGGGAAGAAACTTTTCTTTGAGCTTCTTTACCATTTTATTCCATTTTCGGATCTTTCCCTTCCCATTCCTTTGTCTTTCATTTTGTAGATGATCCCACCGTATAAATGCATGTCGGCCAACTTATTACATGTAAACTTGACCTTCTTCTCCTCTCGAAAGGGTTTTCCACTCAAAGAATTTTTCCATGCGATTCAACTAATCAATCAACTCCTCTGGTAGTAATCCTCCACCATAATTAGGAACATTAATCTTAATTCTATCATTTCTTCCCTCTAAATCCTAGATCAATCTCTCCTCAAATGTTCTCTCATTCACATTTTCTTCATCTCTCTCATCTCTTTGATACCAATTGATGTGAATCCAGTTGTAAGAGATTGAAATACCTCCAAAACATACATAAACAACTTTGCAAATAAAAATAGGAGTTTCAAAATATATTTCTTCTCATTCTAGAATCCACACTAATATTTTACATCATTACAATCCACCTTTTATTTCACATCTACTCTAAAAAACCTAAAATGCCAAAAACCCTAAATTTCCAAAACCCTAAAATGCCAAAAAAATACCTACTAGCAAAACATCTCAGATGGGCCCCACAATTTTGTGCCAAAAACCTTCATAAATTAAGGCTCACATCAAATTTTGAATTATTCTAACAAGCACAACAAAAGTTATTAAAGTTCTAAGACCTAGTCAAAAGTGAAAAAAATGTTCAAGCTAATTTTAGGCCACTAGATGAAGGAATCCATACCCAAAAATGTGCTGAAATGGAATCAATCTTACAACTAAATTTGACCCCAACATAGTACCAATGTATATATACCACCTTGTAAAATTTCAAGGCGATCCAATGGTTGGATCAAAATTTATGGTCTCTGCAAGTTATGCTCCCGCATCGCTTTGTTCATCCATCCATCATCACATATCTCCGAAATCCTATTCTGAAATCTCAAGTCTGAATTTTGGACTTTAGGTTTCAGAATTCTTTTTCCTCTCCACATGGTACTTTTCATTACTCGACCCTATGGCCAACTCAAACTCTCAAACTGTCTGAAGTCTAAATTTTGGACTTTAGACTTTGATGTCCTTCAGACCTTTTGAATCTATCATTTCAAAAATTTTTCCCGTTGAATATGAATGCTTCCATGTCACTTCAAATCACTCGACTTGAGCCCAAAATGTGAGCTCCCATGGTTGAAATGATCCTTCCATTTTCTCTATGCGAGGTCATGTTTGTTTGATTTCACCAGAGGGGAAAATTAGATAACACAAGTTTACGGTGGTACACATGATGTGGTTATCAAGAGTGATACATTTGGATTACGGAGACATTGATGACACCTTCAATTTATTTTTTTATTGTTTATTACTTATATAAAAAATATGAGTACCATATGGATATGTTAAATTTAAAATATGTGTATTTAAACCTAGTAAAATTTATTAATTTAGGTGTGTGTGTGCGTGTGTGTGTGTGTGTGTGTAATGTGTGTGTGTGTGTGTGTGTGTGTGTGTGTGTGTGTGTGTGTGTGTGTGTAGGTGTGTGTGTGTGTGTGTGTGTTTCTTAATATTATAGCATGTGAGATGGGACATCATCATCCCACCCACATGTTTCTAGCATCATGCCAATGTTTACATTCACTCAAAAAAATTAGAATATTTTGACAATGTTTTCACATATGTAAACATTAATATTGTTATTGTTATCCAAAATCCCCATAGGTTATTTTGATAAATGACATTATTATCTTGAATTCAAACAAGATAAATTTATCAAAAATGGATAAAATCGGTGTTTGAGATATTCCTTTCCTCCCTTCCTAGCCCTTTAATGCAACACTTATCCAAGAAACCAACAATTGTGTTTTTGAGTGTATTATGGTTGAATTAAGCTTGGGAGGAAATTTTACAAAGGCTTCAATTTATCCTCATGGTCGTTTGAACAAAATTAAGATAGAGATATTTTCTTGTAGATAATGCAAACACCATGGAACAAACAAAATAATTTTTTCGGGTCATTGGTTCTCTCGATCGGAGTGATTTAGCCAACTAATATAACGAGGGAAAATGGTGGTGTGGATGAGTCAATATTGTGGGAGAAGTAGGGGTTTATATGCACCAAAGGGATGGGTTGAATTCGCCTACAGTACCACCCCAAACCGAATCTCCACCCAAGACATGAAACATCGACTAATGCGGTAAAATCAAACCTCACAAGAACAATAGGAACCGTTCCTCCCCGATCACCCGATCCATCAAAACCAAACACAAAATACATTAAAACATATTGTATCATCACACCGAGAACCATGTCGTGCTCCTCCCAGAGCTCCAAAAATCCACAATACCATAAATTTTCCCCATAGCTCCAAATTTCACAAACTTGGTACCATTAGAAATCTCTCAACATGTACTTTCACCACAAAAACTATATTTCTTAATTTAGGTGAGGGTAGGTATGTATAACATTGGAAATTATTTCCAACATTAAAATATTTAGTTCTAGGTATCTCAACCACCAAATTTGATGAAGTATGGTTCCCATTCCTTCTCTCACAATCAAATTATCATGGGGAAATGCTCTTGAAGGATGACCATGCCTTTTTTCAGAAATTGAATGCATGTTGTTGGTGGTTAAGGTGATATTATATAATTTTTCCCCTCAAGAAAAATTGAACAAACATGAATTTGCACACTGTGAAAATGGGAATGAGTCAATCAAGAGATCTTGCATTTTGAGATAACTAGAAACATTGTAGAGAGTAGCTTAGAAGCTTAAGCTATTTTGGAGAATCAAGAAATTTCAAGTCTAAAAAATTAGACTTTTGGATGTGGAGCTTTCAGAGGTAGGCTAAATCTAGATTTCAGGCCTAAAAAAGAAAAAGGTCTAAAAGTCTAAAATTCTGAAATTTTGAACTTTATGATTTCAAGTTTCAGAGATGTGGAATTCAGAGTTTCCAGTCTTCAAAAAAATAGGAAAAGTGACCAAAAATGTCTGAAATCTCAAAGTCCAAACCCAAAGGGTTTGGATTTTGAAATTCAACTTGGTTTCAAAGTCAACACGGTGGAATTTTCATATTTTTGGAGTTTTAGGTTTTGGAACTCTCGAGGCAATTTGAAGGAGTAATGATGTCATGGGTCTAAAAGGTAAAATGTTACTGAAATTCAAAAGTTTGAAATTTTAGACTTTCGGGTTTCAAAATTTCAAAGTTTTCACGTGCCCAAGAATATGAATAGTATCTTGAATTCTAAAATCAAAATTTCTAAAATTCTTAATTTCGTGGATTTCGTAGATTATGCATTTCGTTCGAAAGGGAAGATCAAGAACTCACATTTTTTGTAGAATGACACCTCGACCTTCAAATGGCCATAACTTTTGACTGGGAGCTCAGATTTGTGCAAGAAAGGACTTTTGGAAAGCTTACAATCTCCTCTACACAACTATTACTAATTTATTAAAAATGAATAAATACAGTCTGTCATTTTAGAGAGTGTCTCAGGTTTCTCACCTACCACAATAATGAAGGTATGGGCTTCCTTTCTTTCCCAACAAGAAAGAGTACATGGAGGAATGGGTTTTGTAGGGGTGCCCATAATTATTACAGGTGATTTCAATGCATTCTATGGTGGTTGAATCAAGATTCAAATTCTTCTCTCTTTCTTCTCTCATTCTTCATATATATTGTAAGGAGGGGCATTTTTCTAAGGGTTGGACAACTTGGCTTTACACCCTCCCTTCTTCTCTTGTCTGTAAGTGAATTTGTGGAGTTCAAACCTCCCATCTAAAATGTAAAATGAATCTTGCCTCTTGGCCATTGTAATGCACTGTATCATCTTTGGAGCAATAATAAAAGTTTTTGGATGATTTTCAACCCTCTCTTATGTTCATTGCATCTCCTTGATCTCTCATTGCAATCCTGGTTATTTGTGCATGGTGGTTGTATTACATTTTTATGGTTTGTGTTTAATGGAAAATCATGTGTTCAACATTCCTTTGGTGCATCACCTCTATTAGTTTAGGTTTATTTTCTTGCAATATTCTTAACCCATGTCTCCTTGGCAAGATAGAGTAGGTTTTAATAGTAGATCCTCTACAATTTATATGTGTGCATCAAAATAGAGGAATAGGAACCAGCCTTCATCTAGATATATTTCCCGATCGTAAAGTCCCACACTTTGGAAAAATATCCATGTTATGCAATCACACTAAGAGTTTCAACCCATCGAGTTGTAGACATTCAGGGGTGCTATGATTACACATCAATAGATGAAAATTTGAGTTTCCCTCTATTTTCCTCTCTCTCTCTCTCCCATATTCTATATATTGTAAAAATATCTCATTTTTTAGAGAAAGGATGTTCTAAAATATAAAGTAACTTTGTCATAAATTCTTCCTAAGTAGTTGTGAGTTTTAGACCTTCATTTGAGATTGACAATGTGTTTGTGTGCCTTCTTCTTCCCATGTAATGGTCTTTGTACACTTTGAAAGAAATAAATCTTTGTTTTGTGGTGTTTCTAAACCATGACTTGTGATTTTTGCATTTCCTTGCCTCTCCATTCTTGTTGTTGTATTTTTGCATGTATTTCTCACTAACAAGTTCATCTTGTTTGTGTTTCATGGAGAATAGATGGTAAATGAAGTCTTGGGTCTATGTTACCTCTATTTGGCCTCTCCCTTGTTTTTTTCCTTCTCCCTTCCCTCATTAGAGTTTCTTCACCCTTATCTTGGTTCTATCACCTCCCCTTAGCCTTAGGATTTCCATTTTTATGCATTGCCTTATCTCTTTGGTCCATGTGTGTTTTTAGAATAGGGTTAGATAGCTACATTTCATTCCTTAGGAGTATTTTTGCATTAGGATTAGGTAGAGGAACCAACCTTCTCTGGAGGTTGTCTCAAGTAGCAAGTCCCACAACTTGGAGACAATCCCATGTTACCCAAAAACATTGATTTCTCATCCATTCATACATGAAAAATCAGAGGGTGTTGTTTTTGGAGATAACAATTATATAGTTCAAATATATGTCTATACATGTTCTTTTGTATATGTATATGTATATGTATATGTATACATATATGTATATGTATACATACATGTATATGTATATGTATATGTATATGTATATGTATATATTCTAAATTAATTACCCGATATATTATTTATAAAATTGCTGACCACATAGGACACTCTGCCATCTCTGTGAGGAGAATACAAAGGTGTTGTCACTAGGATTGTATCTACATAACAACTCACTAACGTATAAGTTATTAATTTTATGATTTTCATTAGTGTTATTCATATTATGGAATTATTTTAATAATTAATCTCATTATAGAATCATGCGGATAGTTAATGTTAATGCATTATGTATGCAAGAGTTCTCCATGACTAGCGAAGCCTTGTACAAAAAGATTAATAGTTGTGTCATGGTAATTTTTGTATAAAATTGGTTAAAATATCAATTTTGTCATTATGTACTCAATTGGTGTAAACGTTTACATGCATTCAAAAATTTAATTTTTAATGTAGTTCTACATGCTAATTTTGATGTTTGATTTTTACTTTTGTATGTATGAAGGGTTCAACCCCTTCCATTTTCCATTCGTTGACATGGAATCCTTGATCCCATCCTTTTGAGACCTATGTTCATGATCTAGTAGCTCACGTTGACCCTTTTGAATGCGAGACCCAAATTGAGTGTGACCAAGAGCTTACGGTAAGTACACATACATGTAAATTCTTTCACTACAATGGTCCTATACATGTTGAAAACTTATACATAAAGTTTTGAAAAGAAACTTATATGCTTGTAGGTTCAACTACACTCAATATTTGAATGTAATTATACTTGTAGTCAAACCATGGATGATTCCAATTCATCATATGGAGCTCTATCTACATCTAAAGGAGAGAATTCTTCGAAAGCGAGACAAAGAAATATATGCATTTTGATGAATAGGATATGTGTGTGTGTGTGTGTGTTTGACATTGTACATGCCTATATGGAATTGACTTGACATTATATGGTATTCACATATTTGTAAAAATTACATTAATATTTGGAACTTGATATGTTTTTATGGTATCACATTTCTTATATTATAATTATATTGGCTAATATGATGTGCATGTGATAATATGACAATATGAACTAATATGATCGGTGCACGTGGACTAATATGATGTGCATTTTTGTAGTCTTATGACCTTTTGTGTGTTACTAACACATTTAATGTGTATGAATCTTTGGAAATCAAGTCATATTAGTAAAATCAACTGATCTATAATATATAAAGTGTTCTCTAAGTAATTATTTGTATAATATGAACATGCACATATATATATGTGTTCATATATGTGCCAAAAGCTTAACTCTCATAATATGGAGTTGCAAAATATATTTTTTAGAGAACCTTTTCTAGAAGAGGTTAAATATTTTAATAGACAATATATTATTGAATTTTTTTATATTTTATGTGGTTTCATAATAATAATGACTAGCTATTCATGTTCATTAAAAGTTATTTCATATCTTTCAATAAAAATATGATAAAGAGCATTCTTACCAAAATTAAAAAAAATCACCAAGATATTCATTTCAAGTTCTTGATATTATAGAAGATGATATTCTTCATCATGTTATTTCTTTTATATCACCATCTATCCAATTCACAATTATTTGGATAGTTCACCTTCCCTAAGATGCTCAACAATCAATTTGTAGATGACTCTCTTCTCTCTTTTCAAGTGAATCAAGACTTATTTATTCTTCTCATATCTATCATGTCTTCTCGAAGCTTCCATTCAAGACCTAATTTATCCATCTAAGAGGATTTTGAGATATTGTTTTTGGTTCAAATCTGGTGGTAATCGATGTTTTCATATTATCATATGGACTTTTTATACCTTACACAAAGAGGAGGGTAGTTTAGGGTTCATCATTCGATCATTTTAAAAACACTATTACTTTAACTAAATCCATTCCAAAAATTCAAATTCACAAACCAACCAAATGGACAATGTGCACACATTAGGGCATCATAGCATACAGTAGGTGGGGATTTATTTTGGTGCCCAACGATCTCGATCCTTCCCAATTATATCGATCGAGGCATAAACCCTTAATATCCCTAAGATTAAAAAATGGTTATAACTTTAATGGGTGAGTTATCGGTCTCAATGGAACTATGAAAGGTATCTTTTTACCTACACCTCCACATTTAGATCCTATACAAAATATATCAAATTTTTCCCGGAAGACAATGTGGTTTTTTCTTTTGTTGCCAAAATATTCAATTTGAGTCAATATTAGGATGTCAAACAAGATATTTTGCATACAAAATCTCATGACACCAAATAGACAACACCCACATTTTAGGGTGGCCTAATATATACTAAGAGAGGATTTTTTTTAGTTCCCAATGATCCCAGTCCTTCCCAACTACATCTTTGTATGTAGTCCCTTAAAATACCTCGAGATAAAAAAAGGATATATACTTGATGGGTGAATTCTCAACCTCTGTGGCACTTTGAGCTGAAACATTTTTGGAACAAAACTCTACATTAAAACCCTCAAATAAATTTTATATCGGTTTCCCCGGTTTATTTTGGTTTTATTGTTGTCCCAAATAAATGCAACAATGCCAAAATGTTTAATTTAAATAAGTGTTAGGTTTCCAAATGAGATATCTTTCCAAGAATCTCATGGCATCAAATGGAAAACACCCACACATCAAGAGGGTATGGCATATTCTAGGTGAGGATTCATTTTGGTTCCCATTGATCACTTTCCTTCCCAGGGCTTACATCATTTGAGTGTAGTCCCTTAATATTCCCGAGAGAAAAAAAGATTATAACTTCAACGGGTGTGTTATCGATCTCCGTGGAACTTTGAAATTTTTCATCTAGACCTAAACCTCCACAATGAGACCCTCTAAAAAAATATTATCAAGCTTTTTTCCTAAGTCAATGTGGTATTCTTTCTATCACAACTAATGCAATGGTACATAAATGTTCATTTTGTGTTAGTGTTAGGCTCTCAAAAGATATATTTTACAAAGGGAAGCTTGTTGAACCAAATCGATAGCACCCACATGTCAAGGTGGCTTGGTATAAAATAGGTGAGGATTTTTTTGTTCCCAATGATCTTGTTCCTTCCCAACTACCTCATTCGAGTGTAGTCCCTTAAGAGCCTTGAGAGAAATAAAAGGTTATAAATTCCACATGTGAGTTATCGATCTCGGTGGCACTTTGAAAGGTCTCATTTGAAAAAACCTCTGTATTGAAACCCTATACAAAATTCTATCACAATTATCCCTAGGTCAATGTGGTTTTCTTGTTTTCTAGCGAATGCAATAGTGCTCAAATGTTTAATTTAAGTAAGTGTTAGATTTGTCATCAAACGGAATATTTTGCAAATAGAAGTTTGTGGCATCAAATGAAAAAAAAACCCACACGTCACGGGGCTAAGGTATACACTAGGTGAGGGTCTATTTTGGTTCCCAATGATCCCATTCCTTCCCAACTACATAAGTCGAGTGTAATCCCTTAAGATCCCCAAGAGTAAAAAAAATTATAACTTTGACATGTGAGTTATCGATCTCTTTGGCACTTAGAAAGGTCTCATATAGACCTACACATTATTGTTGAGACCATCTATAAAATCCTAAAGTAATTTACCCCATGTTAATGTCATTTTCTTGTTGTCCTAGTGAATGCAACAATGCCATAATGTTCAATTTGAGTTAGTGTTACGATGCCAAATGAGCTATTTTACAAATTAAATATCTTGGCACCAAACGGATACAACCCACATATTAGGTGACCTATATATACTAGGTGATGATTATTTTTTTTCTAAGTGATCGTGGTTCTTCCTGACTACATTGGTCATATGTAGTCCCTTAAAATCCATGAGAGTAAAAAATATTATAACTTTGACGGGTGAGTTCTTGGTCTTTGTGGCACTTTGAAAGTTTTCATCTGGACCTACACCTTTACGTTGATACCTATATGAAATAATATCTCCATTTTCCCTAGGTTAATGTGATTTTCTCGTTGTCCCATTAAATGTAATGGTGTGGAAATTTTCAATATAAGTCATTGTTAGACTGTCAAAGGAGATATTTTTCAAACACAACCTCATGACACAAAAGGGATAGTGCCCTCATGTCAAGGTTTCCTAGAATATGCTATGTGAGGATTCATTTTGTTCCTAATGATTCCAATCCTTCCATGATACATCAATCATGCGTAGTCCCTTAATATCCCTAAGAGTAAAAATGATAGTACTTTGACAAGTTAGTTCTCGGTTTCTATGGCACTTTCGAAAGTCTCATCTAGACCTACACCTCCACATTGAGACCCTCTCAAAAATCCTATTTTATTTTTCCTCATGTCAATGTATTGTTCTCATTTTCCAAGTGAATGCAATGGTGTAAAAATGTTTAATTTTATTCAATGTTAGGTTTCTAATCAATCAAATTTACAAAGAAGGTCATGGCACTAAACAGATAGTGACCACATATCGAGGATGCTCGGTATACATTAGGTGAGGCTTTGTTTTAGTTTCCACACTCGCCATCCTTCTTCAAATACATCAGTAGGGTGTAGTCCCTTAAGATCCCTGAGAGAAAAAAAAAGTGAATAAGTTCAACGCGTGAGTTACTGTTTTTAGTTTGCAGGAAACATGTTAAGAAGATATTTTCATACAATATAGGTGGTGAAATGAAATTTTTTTATTATTATTTATTTTTAATATTTACATTACAACTTAGGAATTGTCTTTGAATCCAACCGATTATGATAAAATGTGAAATTATAGCCTAATATAATGCAAGTTTGTAGTAACAAAATATAAATACTAAAATACTAAAACAATACCCAAGAGACTAATAAATTAAAATATGAAACCCTAATTAAAAAGAGGGTTAGAATATCCTAAGCTAAGTCGAAGAGGTCCTGGACATGTCACAGTGGAGGCCGGATGAACAAAGATCCTTCATGCGTTTCCTTGAAACTTACATATCTTGCATATTTGACTAGACCGGGTGCCTAGGGATGGGGGCACCCGTGGGTGCCTTGGTCTAGTTTCTAGGTGCCTTAGTCTACCTAGATGTTTGGAAACCTAAAATTTCTAGGGTTACAAGATGTTCTTTCTTGATCACCTCAAGGTCTTTGTAAGATCACCAAAGTACCTATAAATCTAGAATGAATGAATCACCTACAAAACCCCAAACAAAGCATCAAACCCTACAAAGTAAAGATGCAAATGAATGGTTAAAAATGTCCTAAGTTTCCAAAATGATGGACTTATAACGAAGCATTGCACTACATCTCATACCCAATTTAGTTCTGTGTGTGTACGGAATTTTTCCCTCGGTTGCACTTGTGCAAGTCGCATGGGGATAATGAGCAAGTAGCCAGATGTATAATGTAATAAATGTATGCATGGAAACAATAGAATCCTCTCCTATGAAGTGTGATATAGATGAACCAGCCTTTTTTCCCTTGTGTTGAAGTTAGATGGATGCAAATGGATCTATAGATGCCTTTAATGGATGCAACCTTAGATGGAGATAGTAAATGCTTAGTGTTTGGTCCCTTATTATGATCACATAACTTTATATTTATATGACTTCTTCACTTGAACTTCGTAACTAACCCCAAAAATGATGAACATCCAAAAGAGAAGAATATCAAATGACTAAAAGGACCCAAAAAGTGCAATCGGTGTATAAAGAGGACAAGGGTGCTTAAAGGGGATGGGGGTTCCTCAGACCGCATCTGGTTGGGCACCGGTGTCCAGAATGAAAAATATTGAAAGGTGAAAAGATACTAAGTAAGTAATATTGGAATACTTTGAAAGTAGAAGCATAAAGAAAAGAAAGGTGGCCAAAGACTTGGGTTAATCAAGACTTTCTTACTTAGGAACCATATGAATAGTAGTATGTGATCAAGACTAGATAATTACCCAAAGTGTGTGATTTTGTGTCTATATTTTCCCAACTTTATATTAGTGAACGAAAGCTCAAGAACGTAATGTAGATAGAGGTGCGTGACTGATATCCATGAAGATTGATGTAGAAAATGTTTTGAGGTACTAGACAAAGCGTGGATTGATAAAAACATGAAGTGTGGAGACTAAAGATGTAAAAGTGTAAAAATGTGATGAAAATGAGCCTAGGGTGGGAATGTGTGTGTAAAGTTTTATGTTTTACCTATTGTCAATGTTGATGTATGTTATGTTGTTGTTTTTAGGTTGGTGTTTTTTACTACCACTTCCCATATGGATGGACTTGTAAAAGATAATCCGAAAAGTAGTCAAATACACAAGTATATTATCAAAATATGTAAAAAGTGTGTAAGGAAATTATGTAAAATAAAAATGTTGAAAAATATTTAAAAAGGAACATGTGTGTGCCTAATTCGTGAAGAGGAAAGAGAGTAGAAAGGATCTTTTAGATGATGTTAATGCACATGCATTTTTCGGGTGATCTCATGCCAATGCAATGGAAGAAGTGTAGGGATAAATTGTCTAAGTATCATCCTCCAACATTTAACCACTTCCCGAACTTATAGAGATCTTTGTATTTTCCGGATTTTTGGGTGATCCAATGCCATGGTAGAAGTAGTGTAGAGAATAAGGTTCGGGTTATCCTCTAACCTTTAACTACTCCTCAGAATAAAACACCATTACAGATGATGTGTACTAACACATGTGCTAAGGACAATCTACCCTGTAAAATCTGTTATGTAGATTTCTATAGACTGTGTTGAACCCAATCACTATGTAAATTCCCATAGTTATATGCACTCCAAGAAAGGCATCACTATAATAAGGACCCAAGTCTAATTCTGATCCGTGAAATATGTTGTACGAGTTCGCTTTTGTGTTGTGTACTCTATCTAAATCATTGTATGGGGTGAATTATTCACCCAAATGATACCCCCTCTTTGGGGGTGCATGAAACATTATTGAAAGAGAAAACAACCCATAAGAGGACCAATCACTCGAAACTATGTCTTGCAAAGGGAAAGGGATGTGCTTGGTAGAAACCAAGGAACATGCAAAAAAAAACTAGAAAACAAATGTTAGTACAAAACAAGCATGCATGTAGAAGACAAGTGTAATCTACGAAGACAATGTGTAAGCTAGGATGATAGTAAACACACAATAAGTCAACATAAATAGAAAATAAGCGGATTATAATCATGAGATGCCACCATGGTGTCACGAGAAATTCAAGGCCATAGTGGCTATAAAAATGCACAAGTTTGCACACAAGACAAAGGGAAAATCCTACAAACAATGACATATAATGACAAGCAAGTACAAGAAATGTAATAGATAACCATGGTGGAAAATAGTCTTGCAAAAAAATGTTACACATGAAGCACCCATTAGCATGTTAGAAAGATAAGAAGTATGTCAAAGTGTGTATAATCTGATAAAGTAGTGTGTTATGATACAAAATGAAATAATAACACATGTAGTGTATAAAAGTGGATGGCCTCGGGAGCCACTATGGACCGGGTAGTACTAGGTAATGTGCCAAACATCCATGTTGTGTGTAATGGACCTATAGAATTTGTGATCACAATTAATAAGCAAGTGAACATGCATGTGTGTATGATAAAGATAATGACATATAAGATATCTATCTTTCAGGTGTAATAAAGTCAACATGTACCAAGTAAATTTAAGCAAGAGTAAATGCAACCAAGATATGAAGTATGTTGTGGATGTATGGAATGGAATACAAAGTGAATGATAGGTGAAACATTACCCCCAAATGAATGGAATTATATGTAGTGAGGCTCATTTTTGTATGCCCCCTTAGTAGTCAAGAATGAAACAAAAATGAGAGTGCTTCATCAGGAAATGGTTCAAACAATGTGTTATTTGTGGTGTGATGTGATGAATGTGTAGTGATGATATGTGACATAGAGATGAGGTGTGAGAATGTGTGATGATTTATCCTAAAGCGTATATCACAAGATGAGTAGAAGTGATGATTTATCCTAAAGCATATATCACTAATGGATGCTAGAAGAAGTGATGATTTATCCTATAGCGTATATCACTAATCTAGGAATGTCACATGAGAAAAAATATTAAATGGTTGATTGTGTGAGTGTAATGTGGTCAATTTTCTATGTATACCCTCAACAATCTAGTATGGACCGTGAAACTAGAGTGCATCATAGGGTAGTGAGTGCAACATGTATTAGTAGATTAGTAGAATATGTAATATGTGTAGTAGATGTGGTGATGAGAAATCGGCATGTGATATGTAATGTGTAGTGTGTAATTTAGGATGTGTATAAGGTAATTCTAGATGCATAGATGATATAAAATGTGTAGATGCATATAAGACATAAGATGTAAAATGTAAGATGTAGGATGTAAAATGTAAGATGATGTGTATGTATAAAAATGTAGGATGTGTGAAGATGTGTAATGTGTAGTGTTTATTGTGCAGTGTGTGAGGTTCATGTGTATAGGATTCCCTCAATAGTCAAGTGTGAACCAAAGCACAAGAGTGCGTCATCAAGTAATGACGATACTAGGGTGTGTGACAAGATGCATGTGTTGTATGTATAGGTATAGATGTGTGGCGATGAGAGAATTATATATTTTTAATGTTAGGAGGGGGATAAGTGTGATGCCCCCAAGTGCATATGATGTAGGATACAATCATGTAATATCATCTAAGAGGTCATCATTGTCATGGTCAAAACCAAATGAACAAGCATTAGAGACTTGGTAAGCAATAGTGTCGGGTTGATCACGTAATGAGCCATTGAGACGTAGGTTGTACATGCCCATGGAATAATCTGCATCAGTGAAGGGTGGTAATGGAAACCCATGTGCATACCAATGAGTGAGGTTCTGTGTATATCCAAGAAAGGAACTATTACATATGAATACACGACTAAAGGGAATAGGAAATGATATATCAAAGGTGATTAGTATCTAACGTGCCCCTAATGTAAGTAGCAAAGAGTGAGGACATAGCGTAAGGAAAAATGTTAGATGAAAGACATGTAGACTAGAAGGAGCAGTAATGTGAATGAATTCATGTTGAAGGAGAGAAGAATGTGATGAAGGATAGAGATCCTAAAAAGTGAAGCCTAGCCAAGTCAAGCCATCATGTGTACATATTGTCATCACAAGTAGGATCAAATGGAATATACTTCCAATAAGAATCATTCATTAAAAATTCTGATGTGGAAGGAGATCGTCTCGATGGAGGTAGTACATGAGATGTTGGAGCAATTAGAGTGATTTCTATTACACAAACAGCCCCTAATAAACAATCATAGTAGTGGTAGAAGTAGGGGGAGGTGTAGATGTAGCTGGAATAGAATATATCATGCAAATAACATCTTCAAGTGGTGGTAAATTTTGTTTCTCATCTATAGGTTACGGGTCATCGTGTGCTTTTGGAATAGGAAGTGTAGCATTTGGTTCATGGTCGTAATATTTGTATGGATGACAGATCCACGAAGAATAGTATACTCGACACCCTCGTGTAGAAATTTGACACAATGATGCATTGTAAGGGTAACATCTTGCATGGCATGAAGTCATGACCTACCAATTAAATAGTTATATGAAACTAGAAATTTAATGAAAAAACATGATTGTGTTGAGAGTTTTTGGCCCTATAGTGATAGGAAAAGAATGTGACCTACGCATGGATCGAATAGATCCATCATATGCATGAAGATAGAGATGTGGTGGAATAACATTAGCAGCTGATAGACCAATATTTTCAAGGAATGACATGGGACATAGATTGAGCTCATATCCATTATTGATTAAAGTACACTTAATACCCATATTGTAAATGTGAATCATGATATGAAAGGGTGGATCATTGTAAAAAATAGAAATATCAACATGAGGATTATATAGGAAAGAAATATGCTAAGAAAATGCATCAAAAAATAGTTCTATACAGAGGTTGGATGCATATAAGAAGGAATGTGAGTAGTAGCGAGGAGATGTTGGAATATATGCCTTAAATCAGATCGAAAAGAAAGAATTCATCAATTGAGATACTCATGATGACAAGATAGTAAAATGAGAAATAAAAGAAAATAAAATAATGGGGATCCTAATAGCATGAAGATTGAGTTCAAGTTCACAAAAATGTGAAATAATATCCTAATCTAATGCAAGTTTGCAGAAAATAAATGAATACTAAAATACTGAAATAATACCCAAGTGAATAAGTAATGAAAATATGAAACCATAATTACAAATATGGTTAGAAGAGCCTTAGCTGATTCGAAGAGGTCGCTAGACTTTATCCTAGTGGATACCGGCTGAACAAATATGGAATACCTTTGTAGAGAAGCCCTAAAACTTACAAGTATGGCATATTTGAGTGCACCGGAGTGCTTGGAGAGGGATGGTAGTTCCCGTGGGTGCCTTGGTATGGTTTCAGGGCACCACAGTCTATGTAGATGTTTGAAAACTTGAATTTATAGGGTCACAAGATGTTTTCACTTGTTCATTCTTGATCACCTCGAGGTCGCTATAACATATTCGATGTACCTACAAATCTGGAATGAATGAATCACCTAGAAAACCCCAAACAAATCATCAACCCCTAAAATACAAAGATATAAATGAATGGGTTGGAATTTCCTCATCATTCAAAATGATGGACTTATAACTAATTACTACACTACATCTCATTCCTAATATAGTTCTCTATATGTGTGTGTGTGTGTGGAATTGTGCCCTGGGTTACTCTTGTGTCATTCGCACATGGATAATGAGAAAGTAGCTAGATGTAGAATGTAATAAATGTGTGCATGAAAACAATAGACTCCACTCCTATAAGTGTGATGCAGATGAACCAGAATTTTATCCCTTGTGATGGAGCTAGATGGATGCAAATGTGGCTATAGATTCCTTTGATGGATGCAACCTTAGGTGGAGATAGTAGATGTTTAGTGCTTGGTCCCTTATTATGATCACATAACTTTATATTTATATGAATCCTTCAATTCAACTTTGAAATTAACCTCGAAAAGGCCAACTACCAAAAATATATGATGCTCAAATTGCTAGAAAGGACCCAAAAAGTGTGAGTAAAGTACAAAGAGGACAAAGGCACCCAGAGGGGATGGATGGCGCTGGTCTGGCGGCTACTGCTAGGTGTAAGTGTCCAAATGACAAATGTTGAAAGGTGAAAAGATAGACTAAGTAAGAATGGAAGACTGAAAATAGAAGCATAAAGCAAAGAAAGGTGGCCACATACATGGGTTAATTAATACTTTTCTTACTCATGAACCATATGAATAGTAGTATGTGATCGAGACTAGATAATTACCCAAACTGTGTGATTTTGTGTCTACACCAACTTCACGCACCTATGAAATTGTCACTATTTTTAACTACAAAGTTGTTAGGAGTAAAATATGCACGCCTAATCGGGGCCTTAATTTCCTTTATCTTCTCTTGGATTCTAGAATAATAAATTCTTTACTAACAGTGTCAACTACATGAAGGTGTAAATTTTTTGGCACCACTAACCTACATAAACAAGTTAGTAAGTAATTAAATAGAATTTTAAAACCTAAAAACTCTAAACAAAATCATTAAATTTTATTCAAATGAAATTGATTTACATGTATATATCTAGTCCTAAGTCAACATACCTAGGAAATTAAATCCAATGAACCACTAGGATCAACTCTACTCTTAACAATAACAAGAATTATTTCATAATTTGACTCACGAACCTTCTAAAAATTATTGTTTGATGGGCTACCTCGATATTTGATATACCATATATTTGTTGTAAGGATTCATTAAGCTAAATATTGAAATATATGCCTAATCTGATTGTCATAGTTGTAGAAAATGAATAATCAATTAAATATAAAAAATTAACTCAAGCAAACTAAGCCAAAATATATAAAATCCTAGGTATAAAAAGAGGTAATATGACTTAGTTTTTTGCATAATTATTCTTGGACTATGAAAATGTGTCACCAGATTAACAGAGAGGGAGAAGTTTCATATAAAGCATTAGAAAATTATGTGAGCCGATGATCTTCCTAGAATGGAGCGCTTGGAGAGGAATAGGGGTGCCTTCGGGTGCCCTAGACCTATTTATGGGTTCCTATGTTTGTGGAAATTTTCAGAAATGTCATCCGAGTGGTTATGATTTCTTCATTGTTGTTCTTATTTGGTCACTATGAGATCATAGAATTCGTTGGAAACTTGAAATAAAGTAACGACCTATAAAACCCTCAAAGAGACATCAAATCCTAAAAAATAAAGATGCAGAATGAGGGGTCAGATTGTCCTCAATTTTAATAATGGTGAACTTGCGAATGAGCACTGCACTACATCTCAAACCCAATGTAGTTCTATCTTTGTGTGTATGAAATCATGCCCTAGGTCACTCTTGTGCATGTCGCACTTGATAGCGAGCAAATAGCTAGATGTAAATAAATGTAATAGATGTGTGCATGGGCATCCTGGCTAGGCACTGATGTCAAGGATTATAAATTCTGAGGTATGAAAAGCCAGATTGGGAAAGTAAGGGTGCAATACCAAATGTGGCAACAGAACAAAATAAAGGTGTCTAGAGACATGGGTTAATTATTACTTTTCTTATTTAGGAATCATATAAATAGTAGTATGTAATCGGGACTAAATGGATACCCAAAGTGTGTTATTTTGTGTCTACATTTCACCCCCTTTATGTTTTTGAGTGAAGGCTCGGTAACATAAAGTAGATAAGAGATGCATACCTAATAACCATGTAGATCGATTATGATAGTGTGCTAAGGAATAATAAAAAGTGTGGAGTGATAAAACATGTGAAGCATGGATGCTAAGGAGGGAAGGTGTAAAAGTGATGATGAAAATGACCCTCGAGAAAAACTCCATGTGTATATGTCACGATGTTCCTCTTGCAATGTTGATTTTGATGTGATTATTGTTTTTGATGTTGTGAAGTGACTACCAATTCCCATAAGGATGGACTTAAAAAGAGAAGAATGAACAAGTAGTCAAATATGCATGAATATGATCAAAATGTGTAAAAGCATATAGATAAATTATGTAAAATACATAAATGAAAAAGGAACATGTGTACCTAATCCATGATGAGAAAAAGGGTGTAGAAATGATCCTAAATATGTTGTAGAGGAACAAGATTTTCAGGCGATCTCACACCACTTGTGCCGGCCTTGAGTTTTTGAGGTGATCTCACACCAAGTCATGGAAGAGGTATAGGGAGAAAATCTAGTGTTATCCTCCAACCTTTAACTTCTTCCCATAATGTTGAACACCACTACAGATGGTGTGTAAAATTCAAAAATTCAAATAATTCGATCCAATGCAAAAGTGAAAAGTGTTTTGTAGTGCATGCTTTCCGAAGTGCTAAGGAATGTGTGCCCTATAAAATCTGATGTGTGGAGTTCTAAAGACTATGTTGAACTACCAAATGATGTGTAACTGCTCCTTGGTCACAAGCATTTGAAGGGTTAGGAGCATTGTTGACATTTTTTACACTTGTTCAAAAATGGGCAACTCAAAACTTCATTATGATGGATGGCATTGGTGAAGTATACCTAAGCTAAGGGATTTTTCAATATTATTATTATGTTGAATTAGTTAAATGATTACATGAAAGCTACAGCTATGTGTGTTGTTACAAAACATAACAGATCACATAGTATGCAATTTCATGACTATCTTCAGCAAAAGAACACAAGGCCCTGAAGGACAGTTGTGTTGTCTTGATGAAGACATTCAATTGCAGAATAGGTGAAATGTTAAGTTTTGGAATAGCATACATAAGTACAGATTGCAAAAATCAGAGTTCATTACTAGAATGTTACATGTTTTCTTTAATGTTCTTTCCTTCATGTTTAAGACATTGAATTATATTATTGAGTTGTTTAGTTCATCATATAATTCATACAGAAAGATAAAATGTAGAAATAAATATACAACTCATTTTCAGAATTCAATGTTTTATTCATAAGGAATTTTCAAATGTTTCCCACACAAGTCATGGGATGTAACTGAAAAGTAAAGTACAACTACTAAAATAAGAGGTACACATGCATGAAAAAGAAAAGTAAAGGAGTATGAGTGAACCCATCATTGCCTTGGGGTTTTCTTCTTTGTTTGAAACATCTCCATTTCTAGCTTTTGTTCCTTCTTCATCTTCGTTGTAAAAGTCATTGTACCTGAAAAGAAGAAAAGGAGAGAACTGTCAGTTACGAGCTCAAGGATCAATCCATATTCCTATACTATCCTAATTCATGCATATGAATCTCTTAACAATAGGAGATATAGTTTACTTGAAGATCAAACTGCATACATGTTTTACTCACTCAAAAAAGAAGGAGAAAAGAAAAGAAAACCATGGACACAAGAGAGGCCAAAAATCCTAAGTATTTTCTAACTATTTTCTTAAGTGTGCAGGTATAGGTTATAGCCAAGAAGAAATGGACAAGTCACAAGTACATGCTAGAATGAAGGAAGAATGTAACTCATGTTTCAGTAATTGTCCTACAAATGGGAGAAGTTACAATACAGATCTGGAATTTAAATCAAAAGAGACTGGCAAATAGAAGTACATTTTTCAGTTTGCAACTAAAGAAGAAAATCAGATTTCAAGAAGCTAAAGTTAACTAGAAAGAAAGGGTTACAGAGAAACAGAATGAAGAGAAGATTCTGAAAAAAATTTGACAGGGCTCCACCATGAAAAATCAACATTTCAAATTTTCCAGCATGCTAGAAATACTACTATCAAGGAAATAAAGCATCTAAGTAAAAGAAATAGATTATAGTATTTCAACAAAGCATATGAATCAAGGCTTATGCTTGAGAATGGTATTACATAGATGAAGAACTGCTTGCAATTTCCAGAAAGCCACTTGCAAGGTACAAAGACATCTTAAGTACAAAATATCGAAAATACACTTCTATTACAGTTGATAAATCTAGTTCAGTTTTCAGTTACAAATCAATTTTAGAATCCAAGAGTGCATATGCAGCTATAGGTTACAAGAGATCAAAGCATAATCCATTTTGACAAAGTAAAGATCAAAGAAGTACAGCCATTTATGCAAGGAAAAGATCAAGTACAGATGAATCATACAATGCAATAAGCTCAAGGTACAAAAGTATGCATGAAACACCAGGTATAGATTGCAACAACAGAAAGGATGTATGCAATACAAATAACAATTTCAAGAAAGCATACTATGAAGCTTCATGATTTACAGTTGAACAAATGATAAGCATGCAAGTGTCTAATTGATCATTTCAAGCTACAAGTTTTTTTAAAGCAAGTGCTTCATGTTTTAATACACAAGTGAATGGAGTATCAAAACACCAACTAAGTGTGTCAAAATGTAGTTCAGAAGCATCCAAGTAGCATAAGATTAAATGTATGAGCATCCTAAGAACTCCAGGTTGTGAAATCAATAAGAAAATAGGAATCAGAGTTTTCATAAGCCACTTTAAAAATATTCAGGATCTGAGTTCAAGGCTTCTCGATAGAACATAGGTAAAGCACTGAGTTCAAGGCTTCTCGATAGAACTTTCAATGGAGCCATGAAGCAAAAAGAGATCACACAAATTTATTAAGAGCTACATAGCAGCAAGCACGATATCACAGAGTCAAAGAATTTCTCAAAAACTCAGATCTATGAATACCCATGTATTGGAAAGCACAAACTCTGGCTTTAATCGTTAAACCCATTAATGGGTATCAAAATCAAACTAAGAAGTAAGTACTTACTGGTTTGTCAAAACTAAGTAAACCCTCGTGAGATCATTAAGTTCAGAGAAAGTAATGGAGGCCTGGAATGAGTTTTCAGCTCAAGAATCCCCAAACGAACCACGTGGTCATCAAAGCATGCAAGGAAGAAGTGAAATATCAATATCCCAAAGCTGAGGTAATAATGAAAATTAGTTACCATGTTCAGAGGTCAAGAACTTACCATCCTCATCAAGCAATGATACCATTTACACAGTTCAAAGCTCAGAAATAGTCAAATGAACAGCCAGACAAACCTCTAAGACAAAGGGATCGAACTCACAAAGTGGCAGCCATTTTAAAGAAATCACAGAGACCAAAGAATGATACACACTCAAGCTTCAAGTTCACGACATTGGCAGCCATCATAAGCTACAACGATGTAAAAGAGAGCTCAAATTCAAACAATGGTGGAATCCTCTAAAGAACTCACAGAGACCAAACAAAACAAAAGTCGAGCTTCAACAGATCAAAAATGGCGGTCTACAAAAATTTTGCCAGGGCTTTGCCGCTCTCTACGAAAAAAGAAATGACCAAAATGATGGAGCTTGGCATTTTAACTAACCTGATAAACCATGGCTTAACCTAACTCATCTGGAGTTAGTGATCAATGATCAACGATTCAACAGGTGTCAAGATCGATGACTTAAAGATCGATCCCAAACTTCAAAGAAAACAATCATGGTTAGATGCCACCAACTGCATTAAATGCCAGGTCAGAAACCCTAACTGAGGGTCAAGAATCAATGGATCCAAATCAAAATGGATACCAATCAAAGGCTGAGAAATGTTTGCCAACCTCAATGCAAACTCTATGCCAATCAGAGTTAGAGATCAAAAGTGGACATAAAACACGGTACAAAGATCAATGGTGGAAGACTAATCACCAACTTCAATGCAAACCCAATGGTTAGTAGGAGAAACTAGAGTTCAGAAAAGTAACAATGTGGTGAACCCATAGAAAACCCTAATTAGGGTTGGGTTAAAATACCACCTACCAACATGCCAAGGGTCGATTCAACGTTGGAGAGGGGACCAGCCCCAAATCAAATAAAATAATCATTGCAATGACTTTCAAAAGTCTAACTATAGTCCAACTCCCGAATAATGCCAAGTTCCAACAAAATCATGGTTGTAATGATCACCGAAAAGGTGAAATTTAAACTATGTATTATCCAATATGCAAAAGCCGACAAATATACCATGCATGTATTTATCAAAGGTGGTGGAGACTATAGTATGGCATGTGCAATGTCAAAGATGGTCGACCTTATAGAATGCTAAGTCCACAAAGGTGGCCAAACCAAGTAGAGTGCAAAGGTGGTCCCCACTGCAAGGAAGTTGAAGATGATCTGCAGGATATGTCACCCATGTGACCACTTAGACAAGGAATGTCAACATCAAAATCTGAGCATGGAGGTGGTCCCCACCAAATGGATGTATGGATGATTATTTTTACAAATATTGCAAGTATTGCAATTATTTTACTCACAAACAGGGAGTTGATTTTTGTGCATGCTTCACAAGAGGATAGAACAAACAAAAATATGAATTCACATGCATAAGAAAGAGACTTATTCAACAAGCAAGCTTATTATTAGAAAATTATTCACCTTTGTTTTCTTAAAAATAGAACAGTCAACTTCAGTTTGACTGTAATGTAACCAAGGCTATTAATGCCTATTTGTAATTACATGTTCTATTTTATTCCTTTATCTATTATTAAATAAAGGATAAAAATAGGATGCATGGGCGAGTACAAGCCTTAGACTATTTTTAGAAGAGTGTGAAAATTATTTTTCTATATATTGTGTGCCTTAGCAAAGCATAAGGAGGACTTTTGGATATAGGAGTACTGAAGCAATTTTTGTCGTTTTTCCCTCTAAATGTGAAGTATTTTCTGCCTTTCCAATCATTTTTAGTCTTGTGTATGTTTCCATTAATCTTGTGAACACAAATTCCCTGGTTAATTATCTTACCCTGTTGCAAAATTCAGTAATTTCTGCATGATATTAATGTGCATGTTTAGCTTGGCAGTATTGTTGTGATACTTTCCCTCAATACCTCAAAGTTTTTTTCCCTTAACATTCTG
Source organism: Taxus wallichiana var. yunnanensis (assembly GCA_018340775.1). Classification (NCBI taxonomy): domain Eukaryota; kingdom Viridiplantae; phylum Streptophyta; class Pinopsida; order Cupressales; family Taxaceae; genus Taxus; species Taxus wallichiana. The sequence goes on from CM031234.1 coordinate 767,486,435, forward strand.
TAGAAAACTGTTGGTTCATGCATCAAGAATCCTTTCACATATCAATTGTGCATATACTTAGTCAAATCCCTCATACAAATTTGGTGTATCACCTTAGTTTTAATTATTTTACAATCATTTTTTACCCTTAAACCCCAAAATCAGTTTAGGATACATCAATAAGGAACTAGCCTTGATACTAGAGACTCACCTCAAAATAGGTATACCCACAGACCTGAGGTGTTTCCATTGTATCTATGAAAGAGAGAGATCAATTTTGCAAGCTTAGAACACATGCAGCCATCTCTCTACAGGATGTACTTTCAAGAGATAACATGCATCTAGGCACTATTCTCCTAGTCTGGGTGTTAGTGTCTCAGTATGTTGTGCTAAGGACCCAAGTCTTATTATGATCCCTATATGATATGATACTAACAACTATGTTACACCGGTACTTTTTGTGATGAACTATGACTAAATGACATTTTATGGGTTGTGATTTGATTCACCTAAAAGATTCCCCCTCATTTAGGGTGTACGCGATGTCACGAAGGAGTATGTGGCTCAAAAGAGGACCGATACTATCTATGCTAAAACTATGCCCTACAAGGGGAAGGGAATGTGCTTTGTAGAAACCTAGGCACACAAAAAAAAAATGACTTAGAGATAAGTGTTAGTAAAAAAATATACAAACATGCATGTAAAAGACAAAATGTAAGCTAAGCATATAATGTGTAAGCTAAAATGCAAGAAGAAAATGTAAACACGCAAGAATACAATATAGAATAAAAAGTGAGTTTCAAACGTGGACATCACTCATAGTTTCGCAAGACAATCAAGGCCGAAGAAGACAAAACTATACAATGTGCACACAAGACAAAGGGAAAATCCCGCAAACAATGGAAAACAATGAAAAACAATGTAACAGACAACCATGGAAGTAAATAGACCTCGCATAAAAAATTGAACATGAAGCACCCATTAGTATGTTAGAAAGATAAAGAGTATTTCAAATCATGTTTAATCCATAATAAATGTGCTACGATAAATGAAAAAATAGAATGTATATTGTATGGAAGTGGATGCCCCCAGAGCCGTTGTGGGACTAGTAATAGTACTATGCAAGCATCCATTCTTCATGTAATAGATATGTATAATTTTCAATCAAGACTAAAAAGAGAGGGAACGTGCATGTGTGTATGATAAAGATAATGACATACAAGATATCTATCTAGCATGTGTAACAAAGTGACCATGTAAAATCATAAGTGTGCAAAATTAAATGCAACCAAGATATGAAGTATTTGTAAAATTATATGGAATGGAATGTAATGTGACTAATAGGAGTTGCATCCCCACCGAGTGAGTATGGATTTATGCAATTATTTTCATTTGTATATTCCCTCTCAACAATCAAGAATGAACCATAAACGAGAGTTTATTATCGGGAAATGGTTTCAATTGTGTGTACAAAAAGATGTGATTGTCAAGCGTAAATCATAGAGTGTGTAAGTGAGTGAGTGATTGAACGTGTGAATGTGATGTGGCCCATTTGGGATGTAAACCCTCATAAGGTAATTATGGAACATGGAACTAATTTTTTTCATAGGGTAATGAGTGGTATGTGTAGAAGTAGATGTAAGAAAGATGTAGTGTGAATGCGTAGAGTGAATAAGACACAAAGTGTGGTAGAAGCTATAAGAAGAGGATGTGGTGTGTGTATAACATGTGATGCGTGAAGATTTTTAATGTGTAGTGTGTAATGTGTGAGGTTCATGTGTATAGTAGGCCCTCAACAGCCAAGTGTGTGATCCAAAGCACGAGAGTGATTCATCGGTAAATAATGATACAAATGTATGATGTGTGAGAGATTAGATGTGAGAAAATAAGATGCATATCTCAGTTAGAGGGGGATAGTGTGATTCCCCCAAGTGCATCATCATGAATTTTCTATCCAATGAAAGTAAATGAGAGGGTCCTCTACCGATGCTTGCAATGATGAAGGCATGTGATCATCTTCTAATAGAGGTGGTATATGAGATAGATGTGGTGCGCAGTTAATGAAGCCTAAATGAATGCAACCAATGAGTATAATGTGGAGGATATGGACATTTATGTGTAACCAAATGCATATGTGATGGACATCTATGTGTAATAGATAGAGGTAGTAGTGTATACCGATGTGAAGGAGGGGTACAAGTAGTGGACCTAGATATATGCAACATGACTAGCGCACCGATGAGACCATGTGCAGGCCAAGTGCGAACACGTGAGCTAGGAGAAGATTATGCTTTATTTTCAAGAGGTCGAGGGAACCTAGATTCTCCATATATTGTAATGGAAACCTCAATAGAGGTCAGCAACCATGTCATAGATGGTGGAACACCATTGATAGATATGACTTGCATGTTGTGAATAAACTTCAGTGCATAAATGATTCATTGAGATAATATCCTAAGTTTTACAGAGCCATACGATACCTAAGAGAATTTCACACCCTTCGAGTGATGTTGCCACAATAAAAGGAAAAATTATGGTGAGATGAATGATAGTGACCGAATCTGGAAAACACCATATGAGTTGGGAATTGGATACAAAATTTGTGATAGTGGATAGCCAATAAACAAGGAGTGTAATGGAACATGCGTTAATGGGCCATGATGGATCAACTCGAGTGTTATTGATAGAAATCAATCCAATAGAAGCACTAATGTGTAAGTGATTAGAATAAAATGTAGCATGATAATCATAGTCGGAAAAAGTAATGAATTATGGGGGTGTGTGAGTATGAGCAACTAGAAAAGAGAGATCCTAGGATGCAAGAGGAGGCATTGCATGATATGTATGATTTTCTCAAAATTCATCCACTTTTTTGTACACATTTTTTGTCATGATTTGGAAGAGGATTGTTGAATATTTTGATCTTATGATTTTCATTGAATAGTACGAAGTCGTAGGCTCTAGAAGCTCGAGTTTGTTACTATTGATAATATCTTAGATGATAGTGCAAAGTTTGAAACACCTATCTTTACAATATCCAACACATTGATGATAGTTACATCGAAATTTCTCATTTTTATTTTTACCTTTAGTATGAGATGGATCCAAGTTGATTGCAGAATAATCATTATAAGATTGCTCTCAAGAATTTGTTGTAAAATAAGATGCAGAGAAATATTAAAAATTTATATGTACGCTTATGCGGTTTCCATTGGATTTATTTCGTGTTGGAGACAACATTGACAGTAACCTTACCTTCAGTAGTTTTTATAGTTGGTTTGAAATTTTATTTACTTTGAAATCATGTAGAGGATGAAGCTTGCTCCTGATACTTAATCTTTCCTATAGATAAGAGTTTAGTTTCTCGTATCTTGAGAGTGTGACATAGTTGATCAAATGATGGAGATGTCTCAAATAGAACACTCTCCTGAAGATGTTGCAATAAACTTTGAATGATTAATTATTGAAGCTCGATTCTACAAGCACATTAGACATATTAGCTAGGTTGTTTTTGTATCATAAGACATAATTTGTTAGATGTTCATTAGACCCTTTTTTAAGTTGTGAAAGTTATGCGTATGAGATCTTAGAGCCGATATTGATATAAAAATGAGGAAGAAAAACATCATCTAGATCATAAAATATGTTACCGAGTAACTGTGTAGGTCATAGAACCAAATGCATTTCATAATCATGAAGATCTGCGAGGAAAGAGCTTAACTAGGACAAAATGATCATCCAAAAATCTAGATCAAATATCATAATAAATGACCAAATATCTAATGTCTATTGTTTGTCCTTTATTATGATCACATAAATTTATATTTATATGATTCCCTTGCTTGAATGTCGTAATTAACCCCAAAATTTTTGACTACCAAAAATATGAGATGCTCAAACAGCTATAAAGGACCTGAAAAGTGTGAACAAAGTATATTGAGGTCAGGGGAACCCAAAGGGGACGAGGGTGCCTCGACACTCAGCATCCCGACTAGGTGATAGTGTCCACGATGATAAATTCCAGGTATAAAAAGGAAGACTAAGAAAGAAAGGGTGGAATACCAAATGTGGCAATAGAAAGCAAAGAAAGGTGGCCAAAGACATGGGTTGATTAGTACTTTTCTTACTTAGGAATCATATGAATAGTAGTACGTAATCAAGACTAAATAGATACCTAAAGTGCATGATTTTGTGTCTATAACAACCAAAAGTGAATAGTGGAGTATCTTTCACTATATTTCATAGTCTTCAATCAACCAAGTATTTGATTTATTAATAGGATATCATCAATCCATGTTCCAATGACTACCATTGACCCAGTGGGATACTCAAGGTTTTCTCCATTAAGGAATGGGGAAGTAAATTTATTTTTTTCCTCTATACAACAATACAAGAAGTAGTTTATTCCCTCTTCATTAAATTATGTCATAATAACTAAAAAAATGCTTGACATCACAACGTAAAACTCGGTTCATATTTAAAATACATTAAGATATTATAATTTAATCATTTTTAAATTTATAAAATACATGTATGTGCCTTGTCACACTCTAGGATAAGAGACTTTGTTAAAGTCAAGTTATGTTGTCATATTATAATCAAGACAAAATTTGTAATGCTCTTGGAACTTGATATGTTTCTAGTGGAATTAGAGGTTTACAATTCCATTCCTCCACCCTCTCTTGTGACACACATTCAATCTAAACAAAATCAATGCATTCAATACAAAAACATGTCATGCACCTAGTATGAATAGTGCAAGAACTTACGTTTAAATTACAAAATGAGTGTATATCACTTGATCTTATTACTGTCAAATAATTTTCATAGCTTTGCAAATTGTGTTCCTCTATCAACTTCAAATATCTACAAATTTTTAGCTATCTTGAGATTCATGTCTCGTGTTCTCATTACCCCAATGAACAATGCTTTCTACACTCAGAAACTATCACCATCTTTGAACTTTAATTCTTCTCTTGCAAGTGCTCTTTTCACACATTCTCTTCCACCATCATGATCTCCTTTCCCATTTACTATCTTATAAAAACTCAAGATATGTTATACACTTATTGTCACATGCATCGTATATAGCCAATAAAAATTTGTGTATTCTTAAATTGTGATGTGGAGTTTTCCAACAAAATTTCATGTTGATTAAAACTAATTTTCCTCTTAACCAACTTTGCATAAAGTAACTAGAAACACTCTTACACATATTATGTATAATGTGTTCGATCATCACTTATATAGAAATGAGACTCTCTTAATAATTTTCGATATTTATAAGTTCTCTCCCGAGAGTGCATGAATTCTATATGGATGAAAAAGTAAATTTCATGGAGTTTTACTCACCGTGACCAAACCTCCATTTGTGGCTACAATGAGTAATTATCTACAAATTCAAATACTAAAACAATAGTACCAAGTGGGAATGTGTCCTTACTTCACTTGAATTTTTCAATCAACCATCGAGCTCTATGTGTTTTCCTTGAATACTCCTAAACAATATCCTCTCTAAATTTGACCATATATTCTGATCCCTACAATTTTTTTCACAATCTCACACCTCTTAGATTTTTTTCCATCTATTAATTGATATACCACATATTTATATTTGATGAGACCAATTAATTCTATTCATATCGCATGTGTACTCTCTTCATGGATACAACTTTTCAATTTCAAAAAACCACCACATATGTTGTATGTTCCATCCAAACATGATTTTTATATATAAATTATCCAATTGATCTTTCACAAAAACTAGTATGAATAACTTCCCTTGTTTATTCTTGTGGGACATTTAATCCACACTCCTACAATATGATGTCCTTATGTAAAACACAACGTACTTGACAAAAATGTCATAATACATTGAAAGTTCAACATGGTGCCTATAACAAAGTGGTATCTAAGTGATTTATTATCACATAATAGGTTTTGTTCATTTCAAAAATATTTGGCTAATTTGTCAATTTCTGAATTTTCCTTTTTAAACTTAGAGAACAACTATGTTTAAGTCAAATTTAAGAAATGTTTTGCATGCACTCCATGATTAGAAGAAACTATTCTTATTTTTAATGTATCCCTTATAATTAGATAAACCCTTTTGTTCTCATTCCAAAAATTTACAAGTAATTAGTTTAGAATAACAAATATATCCTTGTCTTTCCACAGAGTCTACTAGAGAATTCCAAATAGTCGGTGTTATTGACAACTCAAGACTTTTATGTCACCTATTGATTTCATTAGTGCTTTTCAATTTACCATTAAAGCTCTACTTGTTTTAATAATAAATCATTTGTTCTCTATTTTATCACTTACTATACAATTACTACTTGCACATCGTGTAGCATTACTATCTTTGGTGCATTTTTGTACACCTATAATATGGTATGCTTTATGTATATTTTCAACAATTATCGAATTTAAACCATAAATATTAAATGTTCTTATTCCTAGGGTCTTCATTTTTGGTCTCATCTTAAATAATTTCATTAATGTAAAAATAATTGACATCTTTATGTATAATTTGTTTTATCAAATTAATTACCCCAAATTCCCATATCTTTTCTTCTCACGCTTATCATACATGTTATTTGGCATTAGTTTTACAATGTTTTCCTCAATTTCAATTAATTCAATGGGTTTTCTATGCAAAATGAAAGGAGGTGTTACGAGACGAAAAGATTCATTAGGGCAAGGTTTCTTTCCTCATTCAGTTTTTCCATGTAATTTTCAGAATAAATATTTGGATTCTCAACTAAAGGGTCAATAACATTATTTATATAAAATTCTTTATCCATTACAACACTATCATTCGATTCATTATCAATACTCATAGCAAAATAATTATTTTCCTCATTTTCATTATGTATTTCATCATCATTGCCTATAACATTAGATGTATTTGATATATTACATGTACCTTTCCCTCAACGCAATTTTTGCATCGTCTTCATTTTGTTTATTTTAATCACTTCTAATTTCTCTAGTGTTTTGTTCTTCAACTTCTTCATATCCTTACGTCACTTTTTGTTCCTAATTATTATTACAATATAGATAGTGGCGGTGGGGAAAACTTCAACTACTAAAACTTGTGTAGAAATGTATACAATATTGTAATGAAAAGACAGTGGGGATAGAATTCCCGTGAAAGGGTAGAAAAGGATGTTGGAGGGGGTAGAGGTATAGTACATGTTATAGTGTGTACACATTATATCACATACGTGTTATTTTCTACTAGTTATCCATGGAAAGGTCACATGGCTTGGAAATATTTTGGAAACCTAAGCCTAATGCCAAGACCTACGCAAACACAAAAAACAACGTGTTTTTGACAGAAAATGCAAAAATTTCTCTTATGTTATAAAAATCCAAGAAAAATGATCAACAAATTTCTAAAAATATGACTACGAGTTCAATAAAACTTTCCTATTACTAAAGATATGATTTTTCAAATTTTATAACTAGAATAAGGTTTCCATCCTTATGTAGACACAAAATATATGCACTTGGGTACATTTTTAGGTCATAAAGCATACTAATTTATACATGATTGCTAAGAAAGAAAACTAGTGGTTGACAACTCCTTTTGGCCTCTTGGTTGATAAATATATCTTGTACTTTACTATTTATGAGCATCCTTTTAGCTTTACACATCTTACATCTCTATCATAACTTTATTGGTTTATCTTTTGATGACCTCGGAAACTAGTAACCAACAATGAAAGAAGAACTTTATTTGTATTCTTATAATTCTTAGGTGGAAACTATAAGAATTATCTATTACCACCTAATCTTTCACAAAGGAAAAGAGAATACAAATCATACATGTATTACATACATGCAAGGGAAATAGGGGTCAAAGCATATAACATGTCCCACTTTTTCGTAGTTTTTGTACTTTCAGAAACTATGTCTGACAACCAAAACATGACCAAACACATATAAAATGACCGAACATGCATTTTTAAGAGGCTATAAATACCAAGGTGCAGGGCATCCAGAATTTACCTGATTTTTAAAATTTTTATAGTATATTTTAACTATTTATTTACTAGTCAGATTTTAAAATATTTATGGCCACAAAGTGGGACACACTTGTATGCTTTGACCCATAGCTACATTGATATGCATACACTACATAAGAGGGGCATACATTCTATTCTATCTTACACGTCTTGCATACTCAGGACAATCTAGATCTATCCCGCTATCATCAGGAACTTACACAAGGGAAACCTTGGGCAAGAGACAAGGATACACAAATACACAAAGAACTACATGGATTATAATATGTAGTGTAGCGTTCCTCAATGTAAGTATACATGTAAGAATTTCTAAGCTATGCAAAGATAATTAGAACTAACACCTAGTAGTCCTAAAACAAAGATAAATCAAAATCTATGCATCATCATGCTTAGAGCTTAAACAAGACTAATCTACCAACATCCTTGCATTAGAATATGAATAAACATTCAAACTAACATGTTAATCCATTAATCTCTATCTCTATTGAATGTTAATCAAATGAAATGAACCTATTTAGATCCTTAGCAATCAAAGGGTTGATTGTATGTTTGAATCCCAAGGTTTTCAAGAATGGAGTCTTGTCAATCCATGGCTACAAGACCATTTGACATATCTCCATATGACTTCAAAATCTTGGATGGATGAATGCAAGAGATGAAGATAGCTAGCTCCTCCAATGAAGAATACTCTAAGATGATGAAAATGGCTATAGCTTAGGCTTTATGCTCATTTAGGTGTAAGAAGAAAGGTAGGAGGAGGGCTCCTTATATAGCCCAATGGATAAAAGAATCTCTACATCCCTTTACATGTGGGATAATAGGGAGGTTGGGTTAGTTGTGGATAAGGAAGGTTTAGAAAGGGTTGAGTCAACCTTAGGAGAGTTTATTTTGTCCTTTAGTGACTCATGGGGTTTGAGGGGATTTATTAATTAACCAAAGTGATTAATTAATAGGTGTGTAAGCTTATAGAAGATTTTTAGAGGAATAGTTAGTATGATTTATGTTATGAGAGGATTTTAATCAAATAAATTACGATTTATTGATTAAATAGAAGAGAGAATTAATTAATTAATCTAGATAGAACAAGGTATTAATTAATTATAAATAATTAATTAATGTAGATAGAAATGGGAGCTTAATTAATTAGAAATAATTAATTAATCTAGATAGAAAGTGGAGTTGATTAACGGAAGGTCGTTAATTGGCATCATTTTTGGATAGAATATTTAATTAACTAATGTAATGTAATTAATTAACGATGATAGCAGAGAAAATGTGTGATATTGATGATATGTCGTCAATTTGTGGGAAAGGGTATAATTAGCATAATTTAAGTATTTAAATTACTCGAGATAAATTATAGGTGTCTACATTTTCCCCTCTTTGAGGTGGCATAACTGACGCCACTTCAAAGATAGTAGACTGATAAAATTTTGAAGGCGTAGAAGAAAAATTAGTAGAAGTGAGAGATGCCCCCTCAAGTTTTGATGAAGAAAGAAGAAGATCGACAATCAAAAAAGGTGATGAGAAATGGATAGAAGAATGTAGGGGTAGGATACCCTAGGTGAATCAAGAATAGTGTTGATAGGAGAATGATGTAGAAGAGGAATGAAGACAAAAAAAATAGAAATATTTCATCCAATGTATTGAAACAACTTTAGTGTCATCATATTGCCAAAGATCTACGTTATTGGTCCTTATTAAAAATATAAGCATACGACAAAAGTAGAATGACATGAAAAGCCATACTACGAACAATTTTCCATTGCTAAAAACACCAACTCCATGTAATATAAAAAATGTAATGCAATATGAGAAATTAAATTATGCCTAACTCCTTATAACATACATAATGCAATGTAATATGAGAAATTAAACAAGCTAACCTAACAGAGAAACATAATGCAATTTTGTTTATCAAGCTTTGATTCCGAACTGTGTGAATTAATGACAAGTGTTAAAATATGTTTCCCCAAACAAGGATACATGCAAGGGGAATAATGGAAGAGACTTGGGTCCTATGAAAATAAATCTTTCACTATGAAACAATACCAAGCAACACATTGTGCCCCAGAGTACAAACATAGTAAGCAAACCAGATTTTTTTTGTAGAGGTAGATCAAGATGATCCACGAGTCGTGCACAAGAACAGGAGAGAACCAAAGAGATATGTTTTGTAGGATTATTTTTTTGTTTTTTAAAAAAATTATGAAACATATTTTAATTTATTTAATTTTGAAATTTTTCTAAAACTATGTATGTACAAGAAGACAAATAAGCATGGATTCCCTCAACAATAGATGGGATGTATAAGGGAAAATGCCACACGTATGCACAAGAAAGTGAAGATGTAAAAATGCCCCAAAAATTAGGTGGGAGTATTCAAAGGAAAAATCTTCATGCGTTGAAGGGGGATCAAGGCCAATATAAAATAGGTTCAATCATGAGGGAGCAAGGATGCCCCTAGTGTAAGCTAGCCAAGAAACACATGAGAGAAAGGAAGTAGAAAATTGTCTTATTAAAAGGGGACAAAAGTGTCTGCAAACATGGAAAAGAGGACATCTTATACACATGGATGTTCTAAACGATTCAAGAACAGAGGATGCTATGAAAATATTTAAAAAGTGGTCACTAAAAATTGATTAGCCCAAGGCACAAATCATGAGACAAGACATGTGCTAAAGCAAGAGTTTGAACAAGGTCTAAAAAGAAACACTTGGTAACATACTAATCCTATTTACTCATCAAGATCCTATGTGTACACATGGAAATGAATTACCTCTTGAAGGAAAGAGTTGATAGACAACAAGTGAAGACACTATCCAATGTGTAGGAATGATTTAGTTTGAAAGGTGATTTGTGAATGGATTGTGGAAGGAGAGCCATACATTGCTCCACTGCCAGCCAAGCATCCATAGCCCCAATAGAGATGCATTTGATTCTAATCATAACATTTCTCTATTGTCATTCAGGCATCCATATCCCCGATAGAGATTATTGGAAATACCCCAAGAGAGAGTTATATATCAATTTGATTTTTCTTTTTGATTGATTGATTTTGATTATTTTTATTTTTGAAAACTTATTGTAGCTCTCTTGTTTAATAAGGGGTTAAGAACCATTGATGGCTTAATGGAAGGATATAGAAGCGATTGTGATGATGACATTGGCTAGTGTCAACAAATACACCCAAAAATTATTCACAACAAGTTTATTAGATGTAGATAGTGATAGGATCTCTAAGAGGTCAATCATTCTTTAATTTACCAAGGTGATGAAAGACCAAGGTCAAACGGATACCATAGAGATAAATGTCACAAAATGTGTACAAAATAAGCTAACCAAAATATCATCAAAGGGATGAAAATGGTGGATGACTTACAGAGGAATATGAAAGAAAGGGAAGAAAGAACATCCATGTGTATGTAATACCTAATTGCAATGTTTGATCTTTATACCGTTGATTTTGTTTTCATAATGTTTTAATGTTTTCTCATTTTTTGTATTTTTGAACTGTTTTATGATTTTTTTAGATTTTTTGGAAGTAGGGACCAACAATGTCACTCTGTGTGATAAGATCCAACAATGATGTGTGTGAATTACTTAATAAGGGATACTAAGTGTTTTTTTTTAATCAAGATTTATATTATCCCCGATCTCGATGATCATGGTGAGTTCACACTCAAAAAATGACTGTGATTTGTTTTGAAACATGGGTTTCGTATGTGGGATATTGAGTTCCCTATCCATAGGTTTTAGTACTTTGCGCCATACTTGATGGGTGCATTGGTGTGCATTCTAGAATCATGTTTGATTTTGAATTTTTGGGTTGTTGGGAGATTTGGAACTCTTCGATGTTTGGTCTTAGCTTGGTAAAAAACTTGTTTGGGTTTATTATAAGCTAATGCATGACTTTTCTAATCCCGAGAAGTGGGAGAAGAACATGGACATTTATAATTGATGGGAGGAATGTGAGGAATGATGGTGGGCTTGCCACAATCATTGATAGAATAATAATGTGATGGTCAAAAAGGACATGGTCCAAGAATTAAAGAAGAGGGGCTACCAGAAGGTGAGCCACGAATAGAAGATAAAGGGCTACTAGGATGTGGCCCAAGAATAGAAGAATAAGGTCAAATAGGACATGATCCATAGATTTAAGATGATGGGCTACTAGGATGTGGCCCAATAATCTAATATGATGGACTACTCGGGGGTGAACCATACATAGAAGACAAGGGGCTAGTTGGATGTGCTCCAAGAATAGAAGATAGTGGACTACTTGAAAATGTCCCAAAAATAGTAGAGGGAGGGCTACTAGAAGGTGATCCATGCCTCGATGAAGATGAAGGGATACTTGGCATTAACCCCCTAAGAGATTGTGATTAAGGAATTGTGATAAAAAAATATTGATTGGGTGATGAGGAGATAGACCATGGATCAATGCAATACCCAGGAGTTTCATCACATAATGAAGAATGTGAAGATGGAAGAATAAGAGGAGAATCAAGTTACATGATTTGAGGCTCATCCTCTATTTCTTGATAAAAGGAATCAACCTTTTCCTCACAATATGTGAATGCATCGAAGTCTAAAGAGAATGCTTTCTCGTAATCTGTTAGAGGAATATCTTCGTGTGCCCCTATAAATGCCTTGATTATTTCTTCATTCTGAAAGAGATCAATCGATATGATTTGTTGATCAGCCATCAGGGGTTGATTGGAAGAAAGAGGTTCAATTGGTATGGAAGACTTTTAATATGTTTGATGATTATTGATATAATAAGATGATGTGGGGACGAAGATGATGTGGAGCTATATTTTCTGGGAGTAGAAGAATTTTGTGTAGACCTACCTATACTATGGTATATCATCTATAAACTAGTCGGATTAAGTCACAAAGTCTGAGATCAAGCGACGCATGGGTCGATTAAGAATTTTGACTAGAAGGACTTTGAGCCACATGAATCTTCAAAGAAGTAAGACTTCATGGGGGTGATTGATAAAAAGGTCCTACAAAGAAGGGGGAGGACCGTGATTCAAGAATCGCATTGGATGAATAATAACAAGGGTCCTGTGAAGAAAGAGAGGACTGTGATTCAAGAATTGTATTAGATGTTTGATTGGAGGGATTTGGATTCGCGTGTATCTTCAAAGGAATAATACATTGTTGAGGTGACTGATAAAAGGGGTCTTGCGAAGAAAGGGAGGACCGTGACGTAGGAGTCGTATTAAATGAATGATGAAGAGGGTTCTGCAAAGATAGGGAGGACCACGACATAGGAGTCACATTAGATGAATGATGAAGATAATTTGTGGTGACACAAATCTTTAGAGAAAGAGAACGTTGTTTAGGTGATTGATAATAGAGGTCCTACGAAGAAGGGAGGACCGTGACTTAGGAGTTGAATTAGATGAATTTGAATAGTAGTTTGGATCTAAATCATCAGAAGAGTCAGAGGAAATATTTGGATTGGAATCCTCAGAAGAAGAGGAAATGTTTGGATTAGAATCAGAAGAAGAGTGGGGGGAACCCGAATAATAATTTGGATCAAAAGTGTCCAAACCATACCACCGACTATGAGATGAAGGTGGGGAATGGGTTACCCAAATGGGTTCTCAGAGTGAAGAACCAAATGATGTTTGATCATAATGGGCATATTTTGATGTGAACACCAAAATTTTGATTCTTTATTATCGTATTTATAAGGTACCTTGCGATAATCAGTCATTGTTGGCATGTGTTGGGTTCAAAGGTCTAGACCTAGATTGTATGATCAAACTTCTTCAAAGTGAAGAAGGTTTCATGTTGATTTGGGCAAAGATATAATGACAACCAACTAGACATTTCATAAATATGGGGATGCTTGTGTGATTTTCCAAAAGGGAAGCTAAGGAAAACATACATCATGATGACTCAAGATTGATAATCCAACAAGGTTTAGAGGGTGTAAATGTCAAAGGATTGATCAAAATTTTAGCAACATAAAGGATACAAAGGAAATATTTCATATGTTTGATTGATGCAAAATTTTCTTAATAGGAAATGTTTTTTCCAAGGTTTGAAAGATGTGTTAAAAATGATCATGAACTTAGGCAAAAACAATAAGATCAAGAGGATCAAAGACCCAAAGGATTGTCTTAGAAATGAGTTTATAAGGCAGATAAACACAAGGAACAATCATGTGGGTTCAAAACACAAAGCCAAATTAATGACTAAAGAATAATGAATGATAAAGAATCAATGGATCAAAGTGATTTTCCTAAATGGATAAGTCAATATGATGAATGAGACAAAATCACACAAAGATGTTTGTTTTAAACCAATCAATCATCGAATTACTTCCTAATTTTGTTTCCAAATGATAGTTGGTGTTTCAAGATGATTAAAAAATGTCACCACTTATGTCAAGTTCAAATAAATGAACAAGTCAAAGTAATAACAAGAAGTTAATGTGATCCTTAAACAAAGTATACTAAAAGAAATCTTGAATTCAATCAATACCTATATCCCAAAAAGTGGTAGTTACAATTGTGAATGAAAAAAATACCTTCAAGATATGTTAAAACCAAACTTTATGAAAAAGTAAGGTATTAATATCAAGATGATACTTGATATAACGTGCACAAATGGTAACACTCAACACTTTTCAAAATCTAGGTAGTAATTGAAATCAAACTAAAGCTAGAGTATACCTAGGAATTGTTAAAGTGTACATAACGTAACATCACAATATAGATATATAGGTCAAGTTTACAAGAAACAAGTATTCTTGAATTCAATCAAAACCTATATCCCAAAAAGTGGTAGTTACAATTGTGAATGAAAAAAATACCTTCAAGATATGTTAAAACCAAACTTTATGAAAAAGTAAGGTATTAATATCAAGATGATACTGATATAACGTGCACAAATAGTAACACTCAACACTTTCCAAAATCTAGGTGGTAATTAAAATCAAACTAAAGCTAGAGTATACCTAGGAATTGTTAAAGTGTACATAAAAATAACATCACAATATAGATATATAGGTCAAGTTTACAAGAAACAAGTATTCTTGAATTCAATCAAAACCTATATCCCAAAAAGTGGTAGTTACAATTGTGAATGAAAAAAATACCTTCAAGATATGTTAAAACAAAACTTTATGAAAAAGTAAGGTATTAATATCAAGATGATAATGATATAATGTGCACAAATAAGTAACACTCAACACTTTTCAAAATCTAGGTAGTAATTGAAATCAAACTAAAGCTAGAGTATACCTAGGAATTGTTAAAGTGTACATAGCGTAACATCACAATATAGATATATAGGTCAAGTTTACAAGAAACAAGTATTCTTGAATTCAATCAAAACCTATATCCCAAAAAGTGGTAGTTACAAGCATAATTGTGAATGAAAAAAAAACTACCTTCAAGATATGTTAAAACAAAACTTTATGAAAAAGTAAGGTATTAATATCAAGATGATACTTTTGATATAACGTGCACAAATAGTAACACTCAACACTTTTCAAAATCAAGGTAGTAATTGAAATCAAACTAAAGCTAGAGTATACCTAGGAATTGTTAAAGTGTATATAGCGTAACATCACAATATAGATATTTAGGTCAAGTTTACAAGAAACAAGACGTAAATACCAAAATTGTATCACAATATAAACAAGATAACTGTTCAAAGGAGATTCAAGGTGATGAATCCATCCTAACTACGATGACGATATTGACTTGGGTATCAAGATCAAAAAGGCTACCAATGATATGAAAACATCTCCACACACTTTAGACGTTTAACAACTCAATCAAAAACATGGATGAGCGTAAACAGACACAAAAGTGGCAAATACAATCAATTAGCAACACAAGGGTAGTCACTCTTCTTGTAATCAACAAATTTTCAAAATAAAGTGAAAGAAGTACAACAATTGGGTTTGAAAATGTTGGCCTCACTTCGGTAGAGTTTCACCTCGCCTTAGGGTGAGTGAAAAACTATGCAAAAGTATTGCTTCACACATTTCGTGATGAATAATAGCTCTCAACTCAAATTGGTTTCAATGTGGTCCAAGTTGGCTCCTAGTCAAATATAGCTTCCTAGGTGGTTCACTCAACTAGGTGTCAAAATTTATCTAAGAGCGAAATCGATTTGATAAGAAAAATCACACTAACTAATTCTTGGAGTATCTCGGCTTTACTTTACCCCCTTCAAGTATAGTGGGCAATAATTGCATCAATCGTGTAATCTCACTGGGGTCGTGATACAGATAACTTTGACGCTAAATCTCACAAAGGTAAAATTATTCAAGTAGGTATGAGGAGAACTTCCCATTTCATCCACAAGGTTCCCTCTTGTCCTGGACTACTTTGGGGTTCCTAGGACCAACCCCATTGGTGTATCTTAAGGCTTATGCCAAAGGGGTTATGTCCTATTTTTAAGCGAATGGGGTGTACCCTTATCCAAACCTCGCAAATCAAGTGCTTTGAATGTGGTGTGTTTTTTATCTTTTATAATTAATGGGGTTTAGTTGTTCACCATTTGGAAACTTGTAACACACGTGTAGTTAGAAAATTTTGTTTTGAACTCCTTTCTTTGACAAGCATTAGGTCTAGTTATCCAAGCAAATCACATTATTTAATAGAGGATTAAGAGTTTTTTTAATTCTCAAGATCATCCAAGGATGCAAGAGAAGAGCATAAACAACAAATAATCCAACTAACAAGTGAAGGAAATATTTACAATTAATGAGTCATACAAAAAAACTTGATAAATGTTCATTCCCTTAAACAAAAAATGAATGATGAAGTTTCCAATTATCTAGATGTTAGAAAACGAAGACTAAAGTTTCTTTTGATTCTCAAGATCACCCTAAGGTGTAAGAGAAGAGAATACACAAACTTTAGCCTAACTAGATAGAAATGGAAAAATTTAAATCAAAGGACCATAAAAAATGCTTTGTAAAAGGTTCATTCCCTTAAGCAAAATGAATAATCAAATTTCCAAGTTAATCCAAATGTTAAAAATATAGAGATCAAAGTTATTTTTTATTCTCAATATCACAAAAATGTACAAGAGAAGTGCATACACAAGATTTGGTCTAAATCAAAAAAGTGTGGAAATACAACATTCATCAAAACATTAGACATGTTAGAAAATGACTAGTTTTACAATAAATGGAAAACCTACCATTTTTGTAAGTATAAATCTCTAATTTATGTTTTCATTTCATAATTCACTTCAATACCTTTCCAACACAAAAAAATGGAGTCATTTTGAGTTTAGGAGAAAATATTATGGCCTCTGAAAGATGGGTTACACATATGCTCTTATGCTCATGGGTATGCATTTAACATGTTCCCAAAAATTTCAAAAAATGTCCCTTAATCTACAAAATGAAAACATGGAGAAATGTTGAAATTTTCCCATAAATTCCAATTTTGATAGCACTTCACCTACTTTATACCTACAAAGAAGACTCGACACATGCAAACTCAAAAAAACAAGTTAAGAAAAATAATTAATGTCGATATATGCAAAAAAAATAGGGTTAGTAACCAAAATTGAAATTTAACTACAAAAACTTGAAATTAAGTGCAAAGGACAATGGAGTAAGTCCCACCAGGCATGCCAAATGTATGCAAGAATTTTTTAGCTATGCAAATAGAATTATAACTAACACCTAGTATTCCTAAAACAAAGCTAAATCAAAATCTATGCATCATCATGCTTAGAGCTTAAACAAGACTAATCTACCAACATCCTTGCATTAGAATATGAATAAGCATTCAAACTAACATGTTAATCCATTAATATCTATCTCTATTGAATATTAATCAAATGAAATGAACCTATTTATATCCTTACAAATCAAAGGGTTGATTATATGTTTGAATCCCAAGGTTTTCAAGAATGAAGTATTTTCAATCCATGGCTACGAGACCATTTGACATATCTCCATATGACTTCAAAAGCTTGATGTATGAATGCAAGAGATGAAGATATCTAGCTCCTCCAATGAATAATACCTAATATTATGAAAATGACTATAGCTTAGGCTCTATACTCATTTAGGTGTAAGAAGAAAGGTATGAGGAGGGCTCCTCATATAGCCCAATGGATAAAATAATCTCTACATCCATTTACATGTGGAATAATAGGGAGTTTGGGTTAGTCATGGATAAGGGAGGTTTAGAAAGGGTTTAGTCAACCTTAGGAGAGTTTATTTTGTTCTTTAGTGACTCATGGGTTTTGAGGGGATTTATTTACAAACCAAAGTGATTAATTAATAGGTGTGCAAGCTTATAGAATCTTTTTAGAGGAATAGTTAGTATGATTTATGTTATGAGAGGATTTTAATCAAATAAATGACGATTTATTGATTAAATAGAAGAGAATTAATTAATTAAGAATAATTAATTAATCTAGATAGAAAGGGGTATTAATTAATTAGAAATAATTAATTAATGTAGATAGAAATGGGAGCTTAATTAATTAGAAATAATTAATTAATCTAGATAGAAAGGGGAGCTAATTAACGGAAGGTCATTAATTGGCGTCGTTGTTGGATAGAAGAGTTAATTAACTAATGTAATGTAATTAATTAATGATGATAGCAGAGAAAATGTGTGATATTGACGATATGTCATCAATTTGTGGGAAAGGGTATAATTAGTGCAATTTAAGTATTTAAATTACTCAAGCTAAATTATAAGTGTCTACAATAAGTTCACTCTTCTTGACCCTTGGGGTTAGTCGAGTCCACATTCGCATCTTTTTATTATATTTTATGTAGTTTGTGGACATGTGTAGTATTCATCTATTTTGTAGGTTACAAGTGCAATCGTAACCCTAATAACAAAGTCAAAGGGATAAAGAAAATATTGGAGCGAAAACTTTCCAACCGAGAAAATTCGAACTTGAGCATCTAAACAAACATAGGCACCCGGATCAATCACTAACACCTTGGACACTCTCTTCCTCCTACAGTACTTCTATCTCACACAATCCTAAATTATCACACCATCGGCAAGCCTTTTCAAAATTGTTTCCATCCGGTTCTAGTAGTTACACAATCCTAATCACTCTTAGGTTACACAAAATTAGCTCTAAGTCAACATACCTCTCTCATTTGCTTATGGTTTTATATTGTTGAATTTTTAGTGTTTACGCATTACTATAATTAATTACCTCAATACCATTTGTTACAATAATTACTCTAAAATAAGATTTAATTCCAATTAGATTTAAATCATTTAGTGAACCCACTTGTCTTAGACCACTCGGATCCTTATTTGAACACTAGATCTTACCTCTATATTTTTATCACCATAGATACCCTTAGATCCTTCCCTTTTCCCCGACATGAGTTTCTATCTCCCCACTTTCTTACAAGCCAATCTCAAATGTGAGCGCAAAATACAACCCTTTTATTCTAACACTTACATTAATCCTAACACTTCTCAATAATATTTTTATCATAGATTTACTATAACATTGTCTTTTAACGAAGAGCATATTACCTTTTCATCTGCTGAAATTTATTCTCTATCTATTTTAGATAATGATCCCCATTTATATTCACATTTACATCCATAATATGGTTGTTAAACAAGCTTTAGCCGATAATGAATCCAATCTTAACATTTGTAATTTATCATTCCTTCATCACATTTTCCTTTCCGAAGCATCCTTAACTCCCTCATCTATTTGTATTTGTGGCTTTGATAATATTTCCAAAAGGGTCTTAGGTATAATCACACTTCCCACTACTATTCCTACTAAAATCACTTGACTAGCAATGTAAAAATCAGAATAAAACAACACAAGATAGAATTAGCCAAAGAACACAGTCATAGATTGGTCAAAAATATGACTTGGACCAAAAATACAAAGTAGACATTAGCACTGCAGTACCGTAAAGTAATGGTGGGCACTTAAGTCCCACCTGGGCACTTGAGTCCTAGGGAAAATTTAGTCGGTTTCTCGGTTCAACATAGTTTCTAGAAAGTTATAGTATGGATCTACATTATCGGACATTTAGTTTCAGCCGCATAACTAAGCCATTGAGTTAGAATATAGTTACAATAAGGTTAGAAATAAGTTACAAATTAGACGTGTCAATCTACAGTGGCACTTTGAGAAGTGTCATGGAAGGAGAGAAAAACAAACCTCTCTCTCCAATACTCTGCTCTTAGCATGATATTTTCCAAAAAAAAATTCCTTGGCATGAGATCACTCAAAAACTCGTCCTTGCGTGAGATTGCCCAAAAACTTGTCTTTAGCATGAGATCACCCAAAAAACTTGTCTTTAGTGTGAGATCGCCCAAAACTCACTTTTGACATGAGATCGCCCAAAAACATCACCCTTAGTGGAAAAATTCTCAAATCTACAACATCTCCAAGACAAACAGATAATTTTCTACCCTATACTCTCTCATACATCAGGTGCACTCTTTCCTTAGCTATTACTTTTACACACTTTTACTTACTTATACATACATTACTCTAATTTTTCACATATGGGACTTTGACTACTATTTTGCTCTTCTTTTACAGGTATGTCCTTACAAGCAACAAGAAGTAGCTCACATCAACAAACACAAGCTCCAACAACACACTACTATGCATATGATTCACCCCTAGGATCTACCTCCCTTTCCTAGTTACCATGCTTCACATTGTAGTCACAAAATCATGCACTTTAGACATTATTTATCTCGGTCTCTTACTACTATTTAGAAGGTATTGATTGAAGAAAGTAATAATTAACCCCCGTCTTTTGGCCATCTTGTTTTATTTCATTTCATCATTACCAACCATTTTCATCCACATGCCCAATATGTCTCAATCATTTCCCATTATTTTAGCCTTGAATTGGGTGCCCTAGTCCCACTAGGGGCATCCCAGATCCCTTTTTCACTTTCCCACCACTTTTTGGGCTCTTTCTAGTCGTTTTACATCTTTATTTTTCTTGTGGTTGGCCTTTTCGGGGTTAATTAAAAAATTAGACCAAGAGAACCCTATAAATATAAATTTATGAGATTATTGGAAGGGAGCGGATGGAGTGTCACACTAGTGAAAACTGTGAATTATGTGAAAATCATGAAAATAGCAAAATCTGCGAAAAATGTAAAAAAGGCAAAAAGCTTGTTTTTTCAAAAATAACAAAGGCCGTGGCAGGAGATGGGTTTCCCGCACCGGGTGTCGGGGTCCTCACTGGTGTGAAAAAGATCCTAGTGGGAAATGGTTGGCAAGGTGGTGCCCATAGATCAGCCCATGAACTTGAAGCGAGAAAAGGTTGTGCTTGAATTGATAGGACAATTTGGCACTAGCTTGGTTGTCAAAACCCTAGTTTCTTTGTTCAAGGAGTCGGTACTGAAAACATGGCGGCAGAAAAAATTCTAGTGTAGGTTGAGCCGACCATTGAGGTGATATAGGAGGTCCCTTTCAATCCATCCCCAGTTGGGTCTAATAGGCTGAAGAGCTCGAAAGACTTCAAGGTTGACGGAATCGATTTCAAAATCGCTGCAAAAAGTGTACATCTCTCGGTGCCTCCTCCTCCCAAAGCTGATTTTTCTGATTCGCGGGTGAAAAGGGTGATTTTCTACAAGTTTTTAGGCACCTATTTCTCTCAGAGGAGGATTTCAAGTTGGGTCGCACACTTCTGGGGCTCAAATGCTAAACCAAAAGTCAGTTTCCATGCCAACGGATTTTTCCAGGTATGTTTCCCCTCCCCTGATTTGCTAAATTTGGTGCTTAAAGAAGGACCCTAGTTCATGAACTCTTCCAGCCTATACTTTTGTCCTTGGTCACCAAATTTTGACCCCGAAAGGAAAAAAATTCCAAGGCCCCACTTTGGTTAAGCATTCATGATCTGCCTTTGGATCTCTCACAAATGGTCTATTCTGAAGCCAATTACAAACTCCTTGGGGAGCCTCATGCCCATCCATAATCCTACCCTAAATTTCTAGCACAAAATCTCTGGTGTGTCTCTGTGTCACGATGGACCTGACTACCCCTTTGCCATCGTCTTTGACTCTCCAAACAAATTCTGGCCCCAAGTGCTTTACCATTGAGTATGAGGGTCTAAATGCAAAGTGTTTTTATTGTAGGCAGTTGGGTCATCTGAGTAAGGCCTGCTCTTTGAAACTGGCCAAGGCTTCCAAGGAGTTGGATTCTCATAAGGTTGGCTCTATGATGAAAGGGTTGGAGGAGAGTGAAATGGCATCACCCTTGGTGGGTGATATTTCACCTCTTTCTCTTCTAAAAGAAACTGAAGAAGTGCATAAAAACTCCAGGGAATTAATTTCCCTTATTAAGGAAGGTTTCGATCAAGGGCAAGCGGCTTCCCTGAACTCACTACAATCTTGGCTCCTAGATAAAGTTGAGACAAATAAGCTTCAGTCCCTTTTAGGTGATGGCATCTTGGAGGAAGGAGAATTTGAGCCGGATCTGCTGGTACCGCTTTAGCTTCCTCAAAATTGGCTTCGGTTCAAGCAGGGTTGAAGGAGGCCATATGCGGCTCAACCGGAAAAAGGTAGAAAATCCAAACAAGAACTGGCACTGTTGGAAGTGGATGTTGGCAAACAAAGTGTCCTGAACTTTTCCAAAGTGTGTCCGGGAAGGCGAATGTCCTTCCCTCTCCTAAATGATAATACTTTCTTGGAATATCAAGGGTCTCAACACCCCTGATAAACAATGCTTGTTTAAGTGTTATCTCTTCTCCTCGAGGCGAGTGTGGTGTTGCTTCAAGAAACAAAGATGGCCACGGCGAAGCTGCTGCGCTCTGGAAAAATTCAGTTAAGGGCTGGAATTTCTTCTTCTCCGATGCTACCGGGGCCTCAGGGGGCTTGGGATTCTGGTGGAAGGAATGTCAGGTTCAAGTTGATCTTATCCACCAGAATCATAGTTGGAATTTGGACCAAGTTTTCCCAAAACATTCTCATTCGGTCTTCTACCTCCTTAATTTGTATAGTCCAAATAACATAATTGGAAAAAGAGAGGTTTGGCAAGACATCTCCAGGTCTTTTCTCCCCCTCGAGGATCAATTATTTCTTCTTGGTGGTGATTTCAATGTTATCACCTCTAAGAAAGATAAAAAGAGGTGGTATTTCTAGAAATCAGCAATCCCAGATATTTTTGTTCCTTTATCTCTGACAAATTTATTTTAGATATCGAGCCCAAGCAATTTTGGTTCACATGGAGCAATCGTAGGAAGGGCTTCAGCAATATTTCCGAAAGGCTCGACAGGTTCTTAGCCGACCCTAAGTGGTCTCTGAATAATGTTGTCTTAGAATGCTCAATTCTGATTCTACCCCGGTCCAGCTCTCGATCACTTCCCAATTCTCTATCACCAATATCGAATTTTCCCTCACAAATACCCTTTTAATTTTGAGCTTATGTGGCTGAGGGATGCCTCTCTGAAAACAACATTTCGCAATGGTGGCACTCCTATCAGGTTGAAGGTTCAAAAATGTTGGTGCTTTTACAAAAACTAAAACTTCTCAAAAAGGATCTAAGATCTTGGAACAAATCTTGTTTAATAATATCTTCCAAGAAAAGGCTAGAGTGGAAGCCGAGTTGAAATCTCTCGAATGAGTTAATTTTTCTCCGGCATGGGGAGGCGAATTTTCTAGAGAAGTCTTTACTAGCCAAACTTGGTGAATTGCTTCTATACGAGGAGGTCTTCTAGAAACAAAAATCACAGGAATTATGGCTCAAGGATGGGGACAGAACACAAAGTTTTTTCATTCATCCGTAAAAGCAAGGTGGAGCTCATCTTTCATCTCCGAGATAAAGAGTCATGATGGTATTGTCCTCTCTGATCAAAAATAGATTTCTGATGAAGGGGTTTGGTTCTTTACTTCCCTCCTTCAAGGTGACATCACATCCTTTGATTCAGAGCAATCCTCTTTCCTTGACAATATCCCGACGCTGGTCACTGATTCTCAAAATGTGGCCCTTCTTAAGCCCTTCACTATGAGTGAAGTGGAGAAAGTGGTTTTCTCTATGGCCAAGAACAAAGCTCCGGTCCAAATGGTTTTCAGGTTGATTTCTTTCAAAAAATTTGGAACATCGTTGGCTATGATGTTTGTGCAAATGCATGGAAGAATCTCATAGATCCCATTCAATGCTTAAATCACTAAACTATACCTTTATAAGTCTCTTCCCGAAGATCCCTCAACCCTCTTCATTCGTGGACTTCAGGTCAGTTTCTTTATGTAATACCTCCTACAAAATCATCTCAAAATCTATTGCTTCTAGACTCAAAGGGCCTTGAACCTATGATCTCTCCGGAGCAATCTGGTTTCTTGGGGAGGTCAATTTTTTATGGTATTTTTCTCTCTCATGAACTCATTCATTCTCTCTCCTGTAATAAATCCCTAGGTATGTTACTAAAACTAGATATTAGCAAGGCCTTTGACAAGATCAACTAGCGTTTTCTAATCAGAATCCTTAGAAAGTTTGGTTTTTCGGTTCAGTTTTGTAATTGGGTGTTCAGTTGCATATCTTGGGCCTTCTTTCTCCATTTTAATTAATGGTAATGTTGAAGGTTTCTTTGAAGGTAATCGGGGTATAAGATAGGGTGACCCTCTCTCCTCCTTTCTCTAAATTTTAGTGGTTGACTTGCTGAGTAGGGCCATCAGCAATAAAGTTCGGAAGGCAAATTGTAGGGATTAAGAATTACAGAGGGGGTGGATCCTATTTCTCACCAGCAATTCATGGATGACACTTTCTTGTTTGGAAAATCCAACATTCAGAGGCCAAAGAACTGAAGGGGTTTCTCGATGCTTATGCGATCCTCTTTGGAAAAGAGGTTAGCCATGTCAAATCCTTCATCTTCTTTTTCAACGTCCCCCTTCTCTGGAAGCTAGAATTATTGGAATATTTAGTTTCAAAAAGGATCCCTTCTGGTCAAATATATTGGTGTGCCTTTTTTTGGTGGCTCGGGTCAGATCTCGATGTGGAATGATCTCCTCTCTTCAGTTAATTCGAAACTCAACTCCTAGAAAGGAAAATTCCTATCACTAACTGGAAGACTGGTCCTCATCAAATCTATTCTCAGTGCCTCCCCCTTATACATGCTTTCCATACTAAAAATCCCCAAAGTGTTCTATCAAAGCTTATCAGATTATGTGAAAGTTCCTATGGCAAGGTCCCTATATGGAAAGGAAAATCCCATTGATCAACTAGGAAAATTTGTCCAAACCCAAAGATCTAGGTGGGGCTGGCATTCTCAACTTGGGTATTCAAAACTTGGCCCTGGGCACCAAGCTTGTCTGGAATCTCCTCACAAAACCTCTGTGTCTTTACAGCCAAGTGGTGGAAAAAAATATCTGGGGGCCCATCTTCTAGAATCAATTCTCTGCATTGTTAATCCCCCTCATGGTTCTCATATATGGAACTTCTTAGTTGAATGTCGGGAGCTCTTCTTATTCAATGCGGCCTGGAAAATTGAAAAAGGTGACAGGGTGTTATTCTGGGATGATCCTTGGAATGGTTTCCCATGCTTGGGGAAAATCCTGAGTTTGGGGAAATCAAGAGGCTCTTAGTTGAAGAATGGGGACCATATGTTTCCAACTATGGGCTGATTCTGAAAATTTTCTTGCTCTATTGGAATGGAAAAGTATTGATCACCTAAATATCTCTTTGGAAACTAAGGATAGTTTTCACTCGGCTCTATAGGAACATCAAATAGTGCTTTCTAGGGGTAATGATGAAATTTTTGGACTGCAGCCTCTTCTGGGAAATACTCCCTGCACTATGGCTATAAATTATTACATGTTGAGCAGGAAGCTAAGGCTCTAATCTGGAAGGCATGCTGGTCCCCCTCATGTCCCCCTAAAGCTGGCCTTTTCACTTGGATGGCTTTCAAAGGAAAAATTCTCACTCAAGAAAGGAGGAAGAGATTTGGTTTTCATGGTCCCTCAATGTGCTTTCTGTGTGAGAAGCATGAGGAAGATCGTGATCATCTTCTAGCTTCATTTCCCATTCACAGCTGAATGTTGGAGTTGGTTGTGTGTCAGGCTCAATCTCCCATGGGTCCAGCCCTCTACACTCCCGGCAGCCATTTTGGCTTGGCCTATAAACCTCCACTCTGGCACTCTCTCCTTGATTTGGTTGTGTGGTATCATGCTACTTCTCTAGCACATCTGGTGGGAGCGTAACAAAAGAATCTTTAGGGAGGAGCAGAAATCGGTGGACAGGGTCATTCTCAGGTTGGAATGGGCTATCTCTGAGGTGGTTTTTGCTAATTGGTCATGCTTTCATCACCTCTCCAACATTGACAGGGAAATCAAGCAGTCTGGCCTAGAATCGTCAATCCTGGAGCAAGTGCTCAGCGCCCTTCGATCTCCTTAGCCTCACTTCGTCAATTAGCCTATTAGCTCCCCCCCACCCTGGGTTTCCTCAAACTAAATTTTGATGGAGCAGCCAGAGAAACCAGGGGAATCTCCAGGTAGTGGATGCATTATAAGAAACGAAAAGGGATTATTGGTCGGTGCCACCTCCTACAAGCTCAAGGATGGCACTTGTAATTCGCTGAACTACAAGCTCTAAGAAAAGGTCTAGATCTAGTGGCCTCCTTAAAGATAGAAAATCTGGAAATCAAAGGGGATTTACTAGTAATTGTGAATGCCATAGTTAAAAAGAAAGCCATGTCTTGGAAACTAGACCTAGGAGTTAAAAATGTCCTTTGAAACTTGGGAATTTCAGTGCCTAGAACATTAAGCACGTGTTTTGGGAAAGTAATAATTACGTGGACAAGCTGGTGAATGCAGTGATCGAGAAAGCACAACAGGAGATAGTGGCATTCAATTCCAAAGCATGGGAAGGATTGGGGATATTAATCTCATGCGAGGCAGATTTTAGAACACGCCGTCTAAATGATACACTTGTAGGATGTGAAGGGTCTATTTAATTCTTTGGACAAGGGCTTATCCTTATATTTTTTCCTCCCTCATTTTGATTTCTATGGTTGTCCATCATCTGCCGCGAACTACCTTGAGTTGTGATCTACATGAAATGGCATTTCATTCCAGGATAACAGACAACCAGCAAAAAATAATTTTTCATCTCTCCTGCATCGAAGAGTTGGATGCCATTAAAGGAATCATGGGTAAATACTATCTATCTCTTTTGGTTGGCCACACATCAACAAAGTGGCATTGACTCTATATTCATAAGAACCTACCGATAATTAGTTCCTCTAAAGCAGATGTCGTGTGTTGGTACCCAAATTAATTCTCCCTCGGAACCCGAGTAGCATCACAAGTTTGGAAAGAAGCTTAGAGGAAAGTAGAGCATGTAGTGTGTCATTTTGAAGTCGGGGATGGAATGTAGCTTGCTCTTTTTCACTCAGATGTGGAGAAATGGGTAGCATCCTCAAGAGGATTTGACCTATTTTCACTACTTTATGGTTGTGTCTTTCAACCAAGGTGAAAGGACCCTTTTGTAGCCTGTTGTTTATGGATGAGATGGAGATGTCCCTCCTTGTGAATTATTAAGAGGACCTTGAAGAAACTATGATCAATGCAACAAAACCTAACTCTCACGAGTTATCACTCGAATAATGGAGATATCTTCTAGGCAAGGTTCAGCCACTAAAGACAATGAAAACCTGATTGTTTCTACATGTTTTGGTAGTAAAAATTGTGCATTTGAATACATACATGACAAACAGGGGGTAGTATGGGTATGATTAATTGTTTTCGAATGAACTTTGGTGGGAGGTGAAGCAAGATAAAGTTGATTATACCAAATTTTGATATTTTTTACAAAAATGGAAAGCTCTAATAAGCATAAATGCTTTCAAAGTAGCTAGGGTGTTCCTTTAACTAAAATATGTGCTCCAATGGAGGCCCAGATCATCACTTTTAACACAAACTTCAAGGATCCAAAATGAAGGCTCAAATTGGGAAACTCAACTAAACATTATCAATCTCTATTTCATCACGCCTAAGATACCCTCAAAGGCTAACAAACAATCTTATAGTCATGCTAGGAGTTACAGTGATTTTAAACTTGTTTATTTCATTATCAAATGAAATATCTTCTGATAAATGAAATTGCAAATGCCACCAAACTATCACAAGGACAAGATCTTGTGTGATTCACATAGATTTCAATGTAAGAATGCAATGGGAACAAGAAAAACTACTTGCAAACATTTGAAAACGAAGAAAACACAAATTTTTCTCAAGAATAACATAGATTAACTCGATTTTGGTTAAATTTATCAACAGGGGAAATTTTCTCAACAATCTCAAAGCTTGTCAATGGCTATACACTCGCAACCACCTTGACGTGATCAGATTTAACACAAAGGAGATAAATAGAATTCTTCAAATAGTTTCTTAAAGACGGCTCTATCAAACTTTTCTCTTAGGAAATCATTTTCTGATTCCTAATCACTTCTACCTTCACAAACACCCAACCCTTTTTACGGAAAAATCATGCCTATTTATAGCATTTTACAACAAATCCTTTTCCCCACAAAACCAGAGACATTGAGTGTACAAGTGCTTCCCATGATCTCGATTGCAATTCCCAGAATCGGATCTTTAAAATTTGTCAAGTGCTCAAGGGGCAGATCTCTTCGAACATCTCCTACATTCAACTCCTTCCTCTGGTAGATCACTTTTCTCTTTACTCTCCAATGACTTCCACCCCTATTCTTTCCAATCTGGTTCTTTGCGTGCCCGGAAGAAGAAATGGAAGATCAAATCAAGCCCAAAGGTTAGGTCTCATCTTAATGGTAAAAGACGTCCCCGGATTTTTCTCACCAAACCCAGATATCAATAGGTCTTTCGCATGCCAAGGAAATAAAAATCAGGCCGAATCACTAATTGCATATTAATGGTGAGATACGTTTACATACCTTCCCCACCAAACTAGGATACCAGATTAATGTTCCTCTTCATTTGGCATGTAGGAGACTCCAAGAAATGATAAAAACCATAAGAATATGCATCCCCAGGAGCTCTAGAGTGAAAATGGTAGAAAAATTAGATATAGATGCACAACTTTCATTGATTTCTATTCTTAATTTGGACCATCCACATGGGAGATCCATTTTAGAGCAGGCCTACGGGTTCCCTTTTTACTTTTACAACTTTTGGAAAAATGTAAAATTCTCACATTTTACTCTGCACCTTCGCCCTTTAGAAATGATCCTGACACGTGTCCTAAGGTGAGTACCAAAGGAGCCACGGCCAAATTCTGCTATTTCACCTCATTTTTGGAAAAGGGAAAATTTTCCAAGTTTCCCCCGCAGCTTTGCCCTTCCATTATTGACCGGGAAATAATTTGGCTATTCTCTGTCGGGTCTACGGGCCATTTTGATGTTTTAATCCTTTTGGTAACAAGAGGAAAAAATCCAAGTTACCTCTCGATGTTCTCGCTCTCCCCATCCCTTTGAATTTTCAAAGCCAACCTTGACCTCCCTTTTGTCAAGCTTGTGTGGCATTTTGATATTTTAATCCTTAAGAGGTAAAAATCCAAGTTGCCCCGATGGTCCACTTCCCCACCCTTTGAGACGCACCTTGAGATGTTCCCAAAATTTGAGGCCTTGAATGAGCGTGGGCTCATCACGTGTCTTGGCTTGGTAAAATTTGTTTGAAGGCTTGAATCTCGGTGGGAGGCGCCATGTGTCGTGGTCCGAGCCAATCTCCCTTAGCCGTTGAAAAGTCCAAGAAAAATGTAAAGTGAGTGAAGGCCTCTAAGTGTCATCCTAACGCTTCCTTAAAATTAAATTCTAGGGCCATTCCTCAAACATGCGCAGCCCTCCACGTGTCCCATGCCTCTTAAAACATTTTGAAAAAAGACTAATTATGGGAAACCCCGATGGAAACCTCCACGTGTCCTCCCAGAGTGCAACTCTAAGGTTAAACCAAAAATCAAATCTTCAAATGAGTGCCACTCTTCCACGTAGACAGTTCTGGTCAAGGCGATCCATAGAGTTTTAGAGTTCCCCGCTGAGTCGCGTCCAACCAAAATAGGCCATGTTTCCTTTTGATGTAAGGATGTAAATTTAACCAGGAGAAATGCCCATCAAACCGTAAAATGTGAAAAAATGACCATTTGAGCCTGTAGAGATGGAATTTTCTCCAAGGATAGAGAACTTAGAAATGTTACAAGGCTCAAAATTTTCCTTTCACTACATCCATTCATTTTTCTTCAAGTATTTAGGGCAAAAACAACAAGGATAGCAAAATGGGGTGAGACTATTTTGAGAACTAGTAAGGTGTTGGTACCTAAATTAATTCTCCTCGGAAGTGAGAAGCATCACGGAGGAAAGAAGCTTAGAGGCAAGAAAAGTATGGAGTGTGTCATTTTGTAGCCGGGATGACATGCAACTTACTCTTTGTCACTCAAATGTGGAGAAATGGGTAGCACCCTTAAGAGGATTTTACCTATCCTCACTACTTTATGGTTGTGCCTTTCAACCAGGGCAAGATGACCCTTTTGTAGCATGTTGTTTGTGAAGGAGATGAAGATATCCTTCCTTGTGAGATTATTAAGAAGATCTTGACAAAAATATGATCAATGCAACAAAGCCTAACTCTCACGAGTTGTCACTCTAGATAATGGAGATATCTTCTAAGAAAGGTTCAGCCACTAAAGACAATAAAAACCTAATTGTTTCTGCATGTTTTGGTGGTAAAAATTATGCATTTGTATACATACATGATAAAAAGGGTAGTATGGGTATGATTAATATTTTTTGAATGAATTTTGGTGGGAGGTGAAGCAGGATAAAGTTGATTATACCAAATCTTTGAGAAATTTTTACAAAATGGAAAGCTCGAATAGCATAAATGCTTTCGTGAGTAGCTAGGGTGTTCCTTTAACCAAAATATGTGCTCCAATGGAGGCCCGATCATCACTTTTCACACAAACTTCAAGGATACAAAATGAAGGCTCAAATTGGAAAACTTAATCGAACATTATCAATCTCTATTTCATCACGCCTAAGTTACCCTCAAAGGCTAACAAACAATCTTATAGTCATGCTAGGAGTTACAAAGTGATTTTCAACTTGTTTATTTCATTATCAAATGAAAGCTCTTCTATAAATGAAATTGCAAATGCCACCAAACTATCACAAGGATAAGATCTTGTGTGATTCACATAGATTTCAATGTAAGAATGTAATGGAACAAGAAAAACTACTTGTAGACATTCAAAAACGAAGAAAACACAAATTTTACTTAAGAATAACACAGATTAACTCAGTTTGGTTAAATTTATCAGCAGGGGAAAGTTTCTCAAACAATCTCAGATCTTGTCAATGGATGTACACTCGCAACCACCTTGACATAATCAGATTTAACACAAAGGAGATAAACAGGCTTCTTCAAATAGTTTCTCAGAAAGATGGGCTCTATCAAACTTTTCTCTTAGGAAATCAATTTTTGACTCCTAATCACTTCTACCTTCACAAACTTCCAACCCTTTTCACGGAAAAATTATGCCTATTTATATCATTTTACAATAGAGCCTTTTCCCCCAAAACCAGAGACATTGAGTGTACAAGTCCTCACCATGATCTCGAATGTGATTTCCAGAATCGGATATGTAAAAGTATCAGTGCTCAAGGGGAAGATCTCTTCAAACATCTCTTGCATTCAACTCCTTCCTCTAGTAGATCACTTTTCCCTTTACTCACCAACCACTTCCACCCCTATTCTATCCAATCTAGTTCTTTGCATGCCCAAGAAGAAGAAATGGAAGATCGATCGAGCCCAAAGGTTAGGTCTCATCTTAATGGTAAAATACGTCCCTAGATTTTCTCACCAAACCCAGATATCAATAGGTCTTTCGCATGCCAAGGAAAGAAAAATCGGGCCGAATCATTCAAATTGCATATTAATGGTGAGAGACATTTACAAACCTTCCCCACCAAACTAGGATATGAGATTAATGTTCCTCTTCATTTGGCGTGTAGGAGACTCCAAGAAATGATAAAAAATCATAAGAATACACATCCCCATGAGCTCTGGAGTGAAAATGAAATAAAAATCAAATACAAATGCACAGCTTGCCGTTGATTTTTATTTTGAATTTGGACCATCCACGTGGGAGATCCATTTTAGAGCGGGCTCTGTGGGTTCCCTTTTTTCCTTTTACAACTATTAGAAAAATGTAAAATTTTCACATTTTCTCTCTGCACCTTCGCCCTTGAGAAATGAGCATGACACGTGTCCTAGGTGGGTCCCAAAGGAACCATAGCCAAATTCTATTATTTCATCTCTTTTTTGGTAAAGGGAAAATTTTCCAAGTTTCCCCCATAGCTCGCCCTTCCACCATTGACCGGGTAAAATTTGACTATTCTCTGTCAGGTCTGCGGGCCATTTTGATGTTTTAATCCTTTTGGTAACAAGAGGCAAAAATCCAAGTTGCCTCTCGATGGTCCGCCTCCCCATCCCTTTGACTTTTCAAAGCCAACCTTGACCTCCCTTTTATCGGGCTTGTGGGCCATTTTGATACTTTAATCCTTAAGAGGCAAAAAATCCAAGTTTCCTCCCTGATGGTCTGCTTCCCACCCTTTGAATTTTCAAACTACCACACGTCACAATGGCGCACCTTGAGATGGTCCCCAAAAGTTGAGACCTTAAATGAGTGCGGGCTCACCACGTGTCTTACCCCGAAAAAATTTGTTTGAAGGCTTAAAGCTTAGCGGAAGGCACCATGTGTCAAGGTCTCGAGGCAATCTCCCTTGGTCGTTAAAAGTCCAAGAAAAATTCAAAGTGAGCGGAGGCCTCCAAATGTCATCCTGGCACTTCCTTAAAATGAAATTCTAGGGCTAGTTCTCAAACATGCATGGCCCCTCCACGTGTTCCTAGCCTCTCAAGAAAATAGACTAAGTATGGGAAACCCTTGTGAAAACTTCCACGTGTCCTCCCAGCGCAACTCCAAGGCTAAACCAAAAAGTAAATCTTTAAATGAGCGCCACTCTTCTACGTAGACAAGTTTTGGGTCAAGGCGATCCATAGAGTTTTAGAGTGCCCCGTTGAGCCACATCCAACCAAAAGAGGCCATGTTTCCTAATGATGCAAGGATGTAAATTTGACCAGAGAGAAATGCCCGTCAAACCGTAAAATGCAGAAAAATGACCAAATGAGCCTAGAGATGGAATTTTCTCCAAGGATAAAGAACTTAGAAATGTTACAAGGCTCAAATACATTCCTTTGAGCTACATCCATTCATTTTTCTTCAAGTATTTAGGGAAAAAACAACAAGGACAACAAAATGGGGTGAGACTATTTTGAGCACCATTATCGGCTCCGACTCGGGGATGGGCACTCCCTGCAGTGCCACAAGAACAAGGTAGACCAAGTACCAAAATATACATTGGGAAAGGAGTCAATTCGTAGAGCACAAAACCAGAACCATCCCCCAAAAAGAACCCAGAAACCAGCAAAAACAAGCCACCAAGGGTCAAAATGAACAAAAACACAAAAAACAGAAAACAAACCAACAAACTATATATTGTACAAATGATGTTCACCTTGACTCTGGGGAATCAATCCAAGAAATGTTTCAAATGTATTCCATTAACAGGAAGTTTGAGAAATTCCCCATCCAATTCCTTCAACAAGAAGGTATGTTCACCAATTCTAATATCAATGGAGTAAGGGCCCATTCATAAAGTGTCAAATTTGTGATGATTTCCCTTATCTTCATCTCTTCTATCCCATAAAAAAGCACGAGATCTCCAACATTGAAAGATCTTGGGGTGACCTTCTTATCGAACAACTTCTTCACTTTTTGTCTAAACTTTACATGCCTTTAGTATGATGCCCTCCTTTCTTGATAGAGTTCAACAATTTGATTAATGCGGGCATCATATGGACTTACCTCTTGATCTTCTAATTGTTACATGAACTGATATGAGGATAATTACATATGCAGGGGGTAACAGGCCTAGTTCCATATACCAAGTCAAATGGACTCTTTCCAATGGCTCTTTTAACACTAATTCAGTCGACCGGATAGCAAACTTCAACATCTCACCCCATTTTCTCTTGTTCAGCTCCAAGGTTCTTTTGATAATCTTCAACATTTTTTTATTATAGGACTCAGCTTGTCCATTTCCTTGTGGATTGTAATTAGAAGCATATTTCAAATTGATCCCATATTCTTTGCACATTTCCACCAAGGGTTTAGCTCTAAAGCTCATGGCATTGTCACAAGAACAATTTTGACTAGCACCCCAAACCTCTAGATGATATGGTTCAATATGAAGTCCATTACAATTTGGTGTGTTGCCCTTTTGGTTGGGATTTCCTCCACCAACTTGGTGAAGTAATCTATGGCTACAAGAATCAACTTATGGCCAACACTTGAAGGGTCTGAAATCTCACCAATGAAATCCATTCCCCACTGTTTGAATGGAGATTTAATTGATACAAGCTACAAAGGAAGGGATCCTTAAGTGTTCAATCTTCCAGAGAAGCGATGGCAACTCTCACATCTTCTAACCAAAAGAGTTGCATCCTTGAAGAGATTTGGCCACCAATAACCAGCCCTCAAGATCTTGTGTGTTGTGACCCTTCTAGCAAAATGCCCCCCACAAACTCCTCCATGGAGATCAGCAATTATCTTGGGGGCTTCATCTTTAGTAATGCACCTTAAGAGGACTCCCTCAATGTTATTTCAAGCTAACCCATAATCAGTAATGACATATTTCTGGGAATCCAACTTAAGGGCCCTCTTCTATTTCTTACTCAAATACTCAGGGTACTATAAATGTCTAAGATAAAAAATCACATCCTTGTACCACTCAGAATTCATTAGTTTCTCATAGACACCTACCCTTCCTTCTCCTACCTCATTCACCTCAACAGTCTGCAAGTTTCTCTCAGCCATAAGCTTAGCCAAGCACAAACCTCTCACCAACTTCGTGGTTTGGATATCCATGTCATATTCTTGCAACTTGTTCACCCATCTGTACCTTTTTCTTGAGACTTCCATCTCTGATAAGATGTCTTTCACCATAGTGTGGGGAACATAAGCAACAATCTTAGAACTCAAAATGTAAGACCTGAAAACCTTTGTTGCTTTTACTAAGGAAAATGCTTGTTTCTCCATAATAGTGTATTTCAGCTCAGCCCCCTATAATGCCTTACTAAAAAGGGAATTAGCTTCTCATCCCCCTCATCATCTTTCTACGTAATAGGATAGATGCAATAGTGTTCTCTTGAAGCATAAGAGAATAGTTGAAAGGGCTTCTTATAGTCGGAGATGTTAGAACAGTGCATGCTTTAGTGCCTCTTTAATCCCATTAAAATATTGAATGGCATCCTCTTCCCACTTGATGACCTAGTCCTTATTTAAGATGGACGTAATTGGAATGGTCGACTCAAAGAAAGTTTGATATAAATCTTTTGATGAAGTTATCCTACCCCAAAGAAGGACTGAATTCCTTTTTTGGTTCTTGGGATTGGAACCTTGCTGATGGACTCTACCCTTTCTGGATCAATCATCACCCCTTCTTGTGACACAATGTGACCAAGAAATTTTTCCTTCTACACTCCGAAATGTCACTTCTTTGGATTGAGTGAAATGTCATACTCTCTACATCTTATTTGCATTTTATCCAAGTGCTGCAAATGATCACTTCTCTTCCTAGAGAACATAGTCACATCATTTTGGTAGATATCAATAAAATCATTGATGTAACCAGAAAAATCAATGTCCATTGCTCTTTGAAAATTTGCTCCAAAGATTCATTAGACCGAAGGGCATCTTGACATATACATAAGTCCCCCAGGGAGTGGTAAAGGGTGTTTTAATTCTTTCTGATTCCTTCACCACAACTTGGTTATAACCAGAGAAACCATCCATGGTAGAAAGTAGCTCAGAAACCAATCACTAGCTGCAACATGTTCTCCATGTTTGGTAAAGGATAATTATCCTTCATTGATGCTCTATTCAGATTTTTGAAATCCACACACATCCTGATGTCACCATTCTTCTTTCTGACTAGTACTAGGTTTACAACCCAGAGGAATACCTTGTGGGCTGAATAATCC
Source organism: Taxus wallichiana var. yunnanensis (assembly GCA_018340775.1). Taxonomy (NCBI): domain Eukaryota; kingdom Viridiplantae; phylum Streptophyta; class Pinopsida; order Cupressales; family Taxaceae; genus Taxus; species Taxus wallichiana. The sequence goes on from CM031234.1 coordinate 767,522,481, forward strand.
CTCCATCCTCATTTCTTGGGCCTTCCTCTTGCATATTAAGAGATAGGAGTGGATTTATTGGCCTTTGTTTCTACCTGAATGGTTTTGCATTAGACTCCAAGGGAATCTCATGTTGAAACAGATACTCTCTATATGCCTTCAACTCAGAATAAGTCCAAGCCATACAATCTTGATATCTTTTCAGCAATTAGATGTAGGACTGCTTCTCCTCCTTGCTAAGATTGATGCCTAACCAAATTTTCCTTGGTTTCTCCTTTGTGCCAAGGTCATGCTCCTCAACATCCCTTGAGGCTTCCATGCATCTATTAATAATGCGATCAACATTATCAAAATTGGATTCCAGAGCAACCATCCCTCTAGGAATGGTATTAGTCTTTAGTTGGATGATGTCTTTTCCAAACAATGTTTCTTTACCCTCTGCTATGCATACCATTGGCTCCCAATCAATATTTTGATCAACAACTCCTCTTTTTTTTGCATAAATCTTCTAACCTAAGCATCATCATCAAAAACTTGCCAATGTTTGATGTTGTCGAATCTGAGATGGCCTAGTTAGCACTTCAACATCATACTTGTTATATGGGGACATTGAACAATTATCAAACCAAGATCCCAACATAGCAAGCTTTTCTACCATATCATTGAACTTCATGTCATGATGCACAAAGTGTTGAATGAATCAAACATCTCAATGAAATCCCACACTGCATGCTTGTATTGTTTCATTCGCTAATTTTTTACAACATACGCTTTTCGACTTTCTTTACAAGTAATTTTGAATCTCCTTGACAATGATGTCTTTAACACCATATTTCCAAGCAATCCTCAAACCTAACAATAGTGCCTCATACTCAACAATTTTATTAGTGCACTCAAAGTTGAGTTTGAAGGAAAAGACAAACTCTTCATGGCCTGGAGAGATCATAACAACACCAACACAATTTTTGAACTTGGAGCAAGCTCCATCAAACAATAAAGTCCAAGGAGAGCCTTCTTGTTCAAGACATTTTAATTCTTCAATCTTATACAAAACTTCATAAGATGCATTGTTGGGATCCTCAATAAGGTGTAACATATTATTTTCCCCATACAACTTGACAAGGCTTCCCTCAATTGGGATGGTGGCATAGGAAATATCCATTTGAACACTCCCACCAACACTTGCAGCCCATTTTCTAGATAACAACATACCCCACTTGGTTGGGCAATCAACAATAACTACATCAAGCTTCAAATCCTGCCTGGATAGGCAACAAGTTATACCACCAAACCCTTCACACATCCCACCACTAGCACCTCTCTAGAATCCATGGCAGTACACTTCCCATATGTTGTTGTTACTTTGATGTTCAGCTCATTCATGACTTCCAGAGGCATAACATTGCATGATGCCCCTAAGTCAAACATACAGTTGTGTAACAATCTATCTTTAATGATCAGAGTGGTGAAGAATGGATCCACATTCAATTGAGAATCTACCAAGGATGTTCCCAAATAAACCTTAGGTGGTTCATCTATCTCTTCTGATGCTGGTGGTGCTTCTATTTCTTCAATGATTGGAGGAGTCTCCATAATGTTTATGTTTCTACCTAGGGCAGTCTTCTCCTCTTTCAGCCCCAAATACTCAAGAGCCCGTTTTTGTGCTCAGGAATCCTAAGCAACTCAAAAATTGGAACTAGATCTTGATCTGACTCAAGACTTGGGCAATATCATAAGGGACAGACTTTGGCAAGGCGGCATTGGAAGGAAGGTTGACACACTCATTAGATGGCACAGATTTTTGATAACTTGGGCATGAGGAGGGGTATGATTTTTGTTTGGGACAAAGGCCCTTGGTAGATGCATCTTTCTTAGGAGCCTCTTTAGGAATATTGGAGAGTAATGGAGCTTTTGGCTTGGCTTGAGGCCTTGTCCCTTTAACAACCCTACTTCTTGTGTTGTACTCCTCTCTTGAGCCACAACAACATTCATCAACAACTACCTGTCCTCCTCAGATGGGATTCCTCCATCATACTTCTTTATCATTAAAGCTCTCAAATATTCAAAGTCATTATTGGGAAATTCAAAATCTTGTACAGTATCAATTTCTAAAATATGAGAGGGAGGAAGAATGGGTACCCGTGGATACAATCCCAAAATCAGCAAGAGTTCTAGCACTTATTACTTCAAAGGGAAGTTGCTCCTTGTTGTGAGCTTGTAGAGCATTCCATCATACATGCTTCATTATTATCATCATCAGCTTCTTCTTCTTCTTCTTCTTGTTAATCTTCCTCACATGGAGCATGGGGCATGAAACATTTGTCACACCAATCAATGACATATGTCTCCTCCACTACAACAACTCTGGCAGGCAAAGGATCGGTACCACTCTATTTTCCCTAGCTTGGGAATGTTTATTTCCAAATCCAACAGGTCCCTTGCCTCTGTTGTCATATCTCTGATCACAACTATGATGATTTGTAAACATGTCTTGGCCTTGTTGCTTGTATTGATCTTGTGAACTCTACCCAATTCCCTTTTATGCCCGGGCTAATTTGTATGATATTTCTTTAATAGGCCCTGCTAAAGTTTTCACAACTTCCTCCAAATCAATAGACTTACTTCTTTGAGGCTTTTCCGGGTTAATTAATTTTACACCCTCCCTTTTTGGAGGCTTTCCAATTGCCTTGATGTTGTTCTCTATTTGTAGAGCCATGGTGAAGGCCTACCTCAAATTAGTAGGGTTTTTGTCCCTTAAGTAGTAAGTAGATTTTTTATCAAATGCATCTGAATATTTGATCAAACATGATTCATCACATGGCCTTAAGCTATCAGACAATATTCTTAAGGTCTTGTTAAACCTTGTGTTGAAATCATGTCTTGACTCGTTAGGATTCTTCTTGTTGTTTTCAAATTTTGATAGAAGAAGCCTAGGGACATTTCTATTACCATACTTTGCAATCTAAATGCATTATTCATCTCAGTCCAGGAGTCAATGGAGTTATCTGGAAAATCTTTGTACCATTCCCTAGCATCTTCCTCCAAATTATGGATAAACAATTTTATATATACATCTTCATGTTCAATCTCAAATTCTTCCATCATATTGATAAAAATATTTAGATGTTGATCACCAATTATAGTGTTGTTTCCTTGGAACTTTGGTAATCTATTTCTCACATCCTGGGGAACTGCATTTGGGTAACCACCATCCCTGTAAAATTTATAGGACCAAAGGTGTTTACAACAAATGGAGGTCTAGGTGGGGGTAGGGCCATGTTGTTTTGAGGAGGTGACCTTGGAGGGGAGACAAATTGATAAGGGCAGAGGATCTTTGAAACATAGGGGTATAAATTTCAAAATGGATATCCCCTAAAGGCCTTGTTTCTTGGAAATCCCTATCAACTTCTGAAAAGACAAGGGCATAATGAGAAGAAAACTTTTCAAAATCAAATGAAGGCCCCTCTCCAGTTGGAGAATTCAATTCCACAAAGAGGCTACCTAATTCAAGCACTTGAATGGAAGTCTTCAATGATAGGCCGATCACTTTCATCAATGGAGATCCCTCTTCTTGTCTACTAATCTCCAAAACTCTCTTAGGATTTCTTCCTTCTAACTTTATTTTCCTATCTCTAGAAATAATGTCCTAGTAGGATCCCTAGCAAAGAAAGATCTTATTCCTTCCATCTTTGCAAATATTAGTAACAAATCTCACTTGAAAGAGGTTAAGACACTAGTACTCATTAATAATTAGATCAACAAGGATTCGCCAATAAGGATTTCCACCTTAGTTGTGCAAATGCACTAAAATATGATATGTCAATACTAGAAACTAGAAATGGGGTGATCTGACATTTCTTTACCTAGATTTATTAATGAAAGCTAGTGCACTAGGTGTAGGAACTGAAAGAATTGCACATAGCACATAGAGCATATAAGAATTGTTTTACCAAGGTCTGAATATGAACTGTAGCCACTATGTCCCCGGAAATAGTGCCAGTAAGGTGTTGGTACCCAAATAGATTCTCCCTCGGAACCCGAGCAACATCACAAATTTGGTAGGAAGTTTAGAGGCAAGAAGAACATGTAGTGTGTCATTTTGTAGATGGGGATGAAATGCAGCTTGCTCTTTGTCACTTAGATGTGGAGAAATGGGTAGCACCCTCAAGAGGATTTGACCTATCCTCACTACTTTATGGTTGTTCCTTTCAACCAAGGTGAGAGGACCCTTTTATAGCCTATTGTTTATGGAGGAGATGGATATGTCCCTCCTTGTGAAGGATTAAGAGGACCTTGAAGAAAATATGATCAATGCAACAAAACCTAACTCTTTACGAGTTGTCACTCTAATAATGGAGATATCTTCTAGGCAAGGTTCAAAGCCACTAAAGACAATGAAAACTGATTGTTTCTACATGTTTTGGTAGTAAAATTGTACATTTGAATACATACATGACAAACGAGGGTAGTATGGGTATGATTAATTGTTTTTGAATGAATTTTGGTGGGAGGTGAAGCGGGATAAAGTTGATTATACCAAATCTTTGATAACTTTTTACAAAAATGGAAAGCACAAATAAATAGCATAAAAGAGTAGTTAGGGTGTTCCTTTAACCAAAATATGTGCTCCAATGGAGGCCCAGATCAACACTTTTCACACAAACTTCAAGGATCCAAAATGAAGGCTCAAATTGGAAAACTTAACTAAACATTATCAATCTCTATTTCATCACGCCTAAGATACCCTCAAAGGCTAACAAACAATCTTATAGTCATGCTAGGAGTTATAGTGATTTTAAACTTGTTTATTTCATTATCAAATGAAAGCTCTTCTGATAAATGAAATTGTAAATGCCACCAAACTATCACAAGGACAAGACCTTGTGTGATTTGCACATAGTTCAATGTAAGAATGCAACGGAATAAGAAAACTACTTGTAGACATTTGAAAACAAAGCAAAATAAAATTTTCTCAAGAATAACACAAATTAACTCAAGTTTGGTTAAATTTATTAGCGGGGAAAGTTTCTCAAACAATCTCAGAGTTTGTCAATGGTTGTACACTCACAACCACTTTGACATGATCAAATTTAACACACAGGGAGATAAATAGGATTTTCGGATAATTTATCAAAAGATGGGCTCTATCAAACTTTTCTCTTAGGAAATCATTTTCTAATTCCTAATCACTTCTACCTTCACAAACTCCCAACCATTTTTACGGAAAAATCATGTCTATTTATAGCATTTTACAACAAAGCCTTTTCCCCCCAAAACCAAGACATTGAGTGTACAATTGCTCGCCATGATCTCGATTGCAATTCCCATAATCAAATATGTAAAAGTTGTCAGGTGCTTAGGGGAAGATCTCTTCAAACATCTCCCATTCAACTCCTTCCTCTAGTAGATCACTTTTCCCTTTACTTGCCAACCACTTCCACCCCTATTCTGTCCAATCTGGTTCTTTGCATGCCCGGGAAGAAGAAATGGAAGATCAGATCGAGCCCAAAGGTCAGGTCTCATCTTAATGGTAAAAGATGTCCCCGGATTTTTCTCACCAAACCTAGATATCAACAGGTCTTTCATGTGCCAAGGAAATAAAAATTGGGTCAAATCAGTTAGATTGCATATTAATGGTGAGAGATGTTTACAGACCTTCCCCACCAAACCAAGATACGAGATTAATGTTCCTCTTCATTTGGTGTGCAGAGAGACTCCAAGAAATGATAAAAACCAATAAGAATACGCATCCCCATGAGCTATGGAGTGAAAATGGCTGAAAAATCATATACAAATGCACAGTTGCCATTGATTTCTATTTTGAATTTGGACCATCCATGTGGGAGATCCATTTTAGAGTGGGCCTGCTAATTCCCTTTTTCCTTTTACAACTTTTGGAAAAATGTAAAATTTTCACATTTTACTCTACACCTTCCCCTTGAGAAATGAGCCTAACACGTGTCCTAAGGTGGGTCCCATAGGAACCGCAGCCAAATTCTGCTATTTCACCTCTTTTTTGGAAAAAGGAAAATTTTCCAAGTTTCCCCCGTAACTCCACCTTTCCGCCATTGACCGGGAAAATTTTGACTATTATATGTCGGGTCTATGGGCCATTTTGATGTTTTAATCCTTTTGGTAACAAGAGGAAAAAAATCCAAGTTACCTCTAATGGTCTCGCCTCCCCGTCCCTTTGACTTTTCAAAGCCAACCTTGACCTCCCTTTTATCGGGCTTGGGGCCATTTTGATACTTTAATCCTTAAGAGGAAAAAAATCCAAGTTGCCCCTGATGGTCCACTTCCCCACCCTTTGAATTTTCAAACTACCACATGTCACAATGGCGCACCTTGAGATGGTCCCCAAAAGTTGAGACCTTAAATGAGTGCGGGCTCACCACATGTCCTAGCCTGAAAAATTTATTTGAAGGCTTAAAGCTCAATGGAAGGTGCCATGTGTCATGGTCTCGAGGCAATCTCCCTTATCCATTGAAAAGTCCAAGAAAAATGCAAAGTGAGTGGAGGCCTCCAAGTGTCATCCTGGTGCTTCCTTAAAATGAAATTCTAGGGCCAGTCCTCAAACATGTGTGGCCCCTCCACGTGTTGCAGCCTCTCAAGACCTTTGGAAAAAAGACTAAGTATGGGAAACACCGGCAGAAACCTCCACGTGTCCTCCCGACGCAACTCCAAGGCTAAACTAAAAAGCAAATCTTCAAATGAGCACCACTCTTCCACGTAGACGGTTTTGGGTCAAGCCAATCCATAGAGTTTTAGAGTTCCCCACCGAGTCATGTCCAACCAAAAGAGGCCATGTTTCTTGTTGATGCAAGGATGTAAATTTGACCGGGAGAAACACCCGTCAAACCGTAAAATGTAGAAAAATGACCATTTGAGCCTAGAGATGAAATTTTCTCCAAGGACAGAGAACTTAGAAATGTTACAAGGCTCAAATACATTCCTCCGAGCTACATCCATTCATTTTTCTTCAAGTATTTAGGGAAAAAAAAACAAGGACAACAAAATGGGGCGAGACTATTTTGAGCACCAACACTATGATTTTGCCTCTGCACTGGCTTTGACCGGCATACTGTGGTAACCTGGCCTTTGAAGTGGCGAATTGTTGTCTAGCATTCTGGGTTTTGCATGAGTCTTTTCCGAGCGTGTCGGGGGTGGTTATGGGTGTCTTCAACAAACTCAAAAATGGTTTGACATTCTCCTGGACTTCACTAAGCAGCTGGTGGTGTATGCCCGGGACCGGGCTGCCAACTGTGCCCACCTAGTGCTTCCTAATCTGAAGACCTCTGCGCTCCATTGGACCCTATCCCGCCTGGATGGACCGAGCTACAATTATCTATGGAAGGGGCCTATGAATTTCTCTAGCTGAACTGGTGAATTCTAAAGTGAAATTTGAAATGGAAGATGATACCAGCCTTGGTCGGGTGTCTCAGGTTGCTAGTGTTGTTGTCACCTTGGGGTCTGGAGAGTAATCCCTCTCTTTCCTAGTACTATAGTTATAGTATATCTCGGATAATGTTGGCCTATGTTCATGTATATCCAACTACTTTTTTTCTCTTATGATTTTGTTGTTTTGCTTTGAAATCTTGAGGTCGGGCCTCTGTTTATGTAAATAGGGAACGGGTCCCTTCAACCCGCTTTATCTATATATATATATATATATATATATATATATATATATATATATATATATATATATGAGACCATAATGAGGACCTAACATCACTTACTACTATAAATTCATATAGAGTTGTATCCATCTATTGCATTGGAGATCACTTGCATCCACATAGCTCCATCGCCATGACACAAGGCTAGGACATCTCGCATCACACATCATGGGGCGGATTCTATTCTATTCCATGCACACATTCTATTACATTTTCTACACATAGTTATTACTCGCTACTTCACAAAGTGTGACTAACACAAGAGCAACCTAGGACATGTTCACACACACTTGCACATAGAACTACATCGGGTCTGAGATGTAGTGTAGCACTTAGTTAGTAAGTCCACCATTATGGCAATTAAGGTCAGTCCAACCCCTTCATATGTATTTTTTTAGGGTTTGATGTTTGTTTTGGGGTCTTACAGTCTTTCTTTCATCTTTGATTATTGGCGACATCTAACGCAAAAAAATGAATCTAATACGAGACACAATGAAGGTCCCGATCATCTTCCACTTTCCGCAAATATCAATTTCAAAGTTTTTGCACAAACCAGGGCACCTAGATTATAAACCAGAGCACCCACAGGCACCTTAGTCCTCCTCCAAGCACTCTAATCCAGTTAGATCCTCCACATCCATCCTTTTCGAGAATTCTACACAATCATTCCTGCTCCTGATTTTTCAAGTCACCTCTGCATAAAACTCTTCGATTGGAATTTTTATTCAGTTGAGTTCTTTCCTCTTTCTTCTTGCACATTAGGGTTAGAATTTCATTTTGCATATTTATTTAGCTTGTTTACATTCTTATTTACTACATTTATTTACTTTATTTACAATTATTCATACCTTAGATTAACTATCCCCCTACTACATAGTCAATTTTAGTTAATCACACATTACGCTTCACCTAGCTACTTGTCCACTTGACACACTTTCGGCTACATTTCTTTTCGGTTTTATAGGTATGTATCTTCTATCTACTTTATGCTATCGAGTATTCACTCAAAAACATAAATTGGGGGAAAATGTAGACACAAAATCTATGCACTTGGGTACATTTCTAGGTCCTAAAGCATACTAATATATACATGATTCCTAAGCAAGAAAACTAGTGGTTGACAACTCCTTTTGGCCTCTTTATCTCTTACACTTTACTATTTCGAGCATCATTTTGGGTTTACACATATTCTTTTGCTCTATCGGCACTTAATTTGTTTATCTTTTGATGATGTCAAACACTAGCACACAACTAGGATAGAAGTTCCAATGTGCTCCTATCCCTCCTGGGCACTCCTGCCCTCTTCTTTATCTTCTTCTTACTCTTTTGGGTACTTTCCACATTTGGTAACCTTTTTAACACTTTGGGTCGCCCTCTAAGTTATCAATTACGAAATTAAAACAAGGAATCATATATATACTTAGTTACTTCTTCTAAATAAGGAGTCAAACACTATAAGCATTATCTATCACCACATAATCTTGTACAAAGGCACAAGAGCACTACAAAGCATACATCTAGCACATCCATACAAGGGACAAGGGTTGCATTGATCTACATACACTTCATAGGAGGGGAGTCAATTCTATTCCATCTCACACATCTTGCATACCTTGGAAAATATATACATATCTCATTTTCATCTTGTAACTTGCACAAGGGCAACCTAGGGCATAGGACACAAATAACTACATGGAGTCAAATATGTAGTACAATGATCGATTATAATTTCACTCTTCGATGACTTTCGGGTCGGTATGACTACATATTCTACATCTTTTTATTATATTTAATGTGGTTTTTGGATATGTGGAGGTAGTCATTTTTTTTTGCAAGTGATAGCTACAATAAGAACCCTAACATTGAAGTTAGAGAGATAAAGCGAATATTGGAGTGAAGAGGATTTATCGCTCTAACCTTCCAACCTAGAAAAATTCGAGAACACAGGCATCTAAGTATACAAAGGCACCCATATCATTCACTAGTGTGTGGGGTGCTCCCATCCTCCCGTGGGCGCTTCGTATGTAATTGTCCTAAATTCTCAAACCCTCGGGCCTTTTTGACATTGTTTCCATCTGTTCCAGTAATTACACAATCCCTATCACTCCCAAGTTACACAAAATCAGCTAAGTCATCATACCTCTCTCATTTACTTAGGGTTTTATATTGTTGAATGCTTAGTGCTTGCACATTACTATACTTAATTACCTAAATATCATTTGTTAAAGTAGTTACTCTAAAATAAAATTTAATTCCAATTAGATTTAAATCACCTTTTTATTTTATAACTATGTATGCTTATAGCTTTAATTTTTGTATTTATACACGTCTATATTTTTATATGTCTTTTGTTTCGCTCATCCAAATTTAATAAAATTTATACAAGTCCCAAACTAGGACTAATTATATAAGAATTCAAAAAAATTGATATTTTTGAGGTAGATGGAGGGCACAGGTAGGCTATCCAATATTTTTTAGTTTATGAAGTCTTTTTACAGTGAAAATCATAACTAAATACTCACTAAAACAATAAAATAAAATTTATATCCCAAACTAGGTGATCTCATATAAATATTCACCAAAGGGTTTTTAAAAATACTGAACAATGCTCTAAAGATGGGGAGGCCACAAGTGACTATCTACTATTTTCTTTGAAAAATAGGAGCACTTCTTGGAATTTTAGCTCTTTGGCCCATTTAAAATTAACCATTTTCATTAAAAATTAGTTTTTTAAATGCTAGAATCTAAATTCTACAATTCACGTTTGTATAACATCTTCAAATTTTGAGTGTATCTATCTCAAATAACTCGTATAAGTGAAAGTTTCTCATTTAAAAAAACGACCACTTAAGACCCCCTTTTGGCCCCCATATCCATGCACTTGCCCATATGTGAAAGGGATCCATCTAATAAATAACATGTACATATAGGTAGATCTTTGTACGTGGGTAGACAAGTCCCAATATACTCAAATTTTCCCAAATTCGATGGATTTATGTCGAATGATCATTATGGATGTGAATTAGAGTGAATGAAAATGAGTGTAGTACCCTTATTTCTCCCTAATGATTTATAGGATGATTTCACATATGTAATTATTACAACTATGTCAAGCATTGGATGTAGTAGTTCAAGTGTGATAACATGACCTTTAGAGGTATTATTTATACCAAATGTTGCGATGATATCAAAGATATCTTGTTGTGTTTTGTGTTTTACTTTTTGTAGTTTTTATTTTTGAATGCAATATGGTTTGTATATTTATGACAACTCACATATTAGAAAAAATATATTTGTAAAAATAATGTACGATAGTGGACAAAATGCCCGCCATTTGGGAAAACTTGAAATGCATTCAAAAAAATCATGTTAAAGTGGTTATGGATTTTGGTGGTCATGAAAAGTGAAAAAACCCCTCATTTAAGTTTTGAAAAGAATTTGTAATTTTTGAACAATTTTGTAATGTTTCCTTTGTCCCAAACTATGGGATCAATGTTTAGATTAATTAATAGTTAATTCACTTTGTTTCATTAGTGGGTTATGTATTGTGAAGCTTTAGTGAGACAAATACATAACAATGGTTAAGAATTTAGTTATTTATGGGATTTTACTACCAAAATTAGTCCTTGCAAATGAGGAACATCGGGAGCGAACCATGCAAAGGTCAGCTTTTGGGCAATTTGGATTTTAGTTGGGACGTCGGGATACGCGGAAATCAATCGCCAAAAGTGGAAAAATTTAATAGAAAAATTTATAAGGAGATTAGTATAGTAGTCGGCCGATACAGACTTAAGGCAGCCGGAACAGTTGGGCCGAAGGTCAAGTTGCCCACCTCGGCCGAAATGAGAAATTTCACAGTTGGGACAAAAGTACGCGAACCGGCCAACCTAAAAGAATTTGTCCCAGAGTTGGAACGTGCAAACCTGGCGAATCATAGGACTTTCGCATGATCGGGACACAAGTATCACGAAAGAATCATGTAGTTTAACTTTGACTCCGAGCTATGATTTTCACAAAATTGGACTTTCGAACGAGCACGATGTCCTCTACGCCACAAAAACTGGATTTATTATTTTTGATGAGGTATATATTTAAATAATATAAATATATTCTAAGGCTAATGCTCATTCCCGGTAAACGCCACCCAAAATAACTGCGTGACCTAATGGCCATAACTGTTTCATTTCACGCACAAAATTGGTACCGTGAATTGTGGCTCCAAGTCCAACACACAAAAATCAAGAAATTCTAGATTTGATGAGAAATTGATTGATATTTTTAAGAAAATGTGGCCGGGTTCATAACGGTGTTTTATTTGGTAGTTGAGAGTGCAATTAAGAGGCATGGTCATCATTCTTTCTCTCTTTAAAGACACATGGGACAAGATGGGGAGCCTTTTGGGTAATTTACAATTATTTCACTCCATTTAATACCTCTTACAGGGTGGTTGAAGGACGATTTCAAGATTTCCATTTTCCTTCTCTTTTCCTTCTCATTTTTCTATAAATAGTGTTGGGCTCATTGTAAAGAGAGATTTTTGGGTAGCAAAGCTCTACCAAAATTTCTTTTTGAAGCTTGATGTTTGTAGACTCCTTGCATGGTGATCAGGCCCTTATCTTGTAATATTTGAAGATGTTATAAGCAATAAAATATCGGTAAATTGTAGTATTTCGAGTCTAGTTTTCTTGCACTACTACTTTTTCTTTCTAAAATGGTCTATTATTATGTAAATGGGGATCCATTATCATATATGCTTGGAATATTGTTGTGAATGCATTTTGCTAGATTATGGAGGTGCTTTCTTCGTATTTCACACATTTGGAGACTACTCTCACCCCCCTTTTCTATTATCACCACTTTAGTGTAGGCTTTCATTTTATGCATTCTCTCTCCATGGTCCCTTTTTAGATTAGAACAGCCTATCCTGCATTAGAGTAGATTGTGGCGGTATTTAGAGCATGAACATCTAGGTCTATCTCAAGTGGTCCCACATTGGAGATTTCATGTTATCCAATCACACCGTAAGTTCAAGTATATGCACTTGTATAAACACAAGTATTCGGTGATAACAAAATGTTTGCATAGAAAAATTTATAAGGAGATGTATAGTATATACATATTTAGTTTCAAATTCAAAACACTAAAGTGAGTTGGAATGCATGTACACAAGTATCACAATATCATGTAGTTCGATTTGTATGCTACGGTTTGGTAAAGGGTGAATGACCAATTTATGTTAAATGGTACATGTGACCTTGATGTGTGATCACTTATGAGTTGGCTAAGTCATGTAAATGGGGGCCAAAAGGGGGTTTAAGTGGTCACCTTTTTCTTAAAAATAAAAAACTTTATTTGGATAGTTACACTCAAAATTTGAAGATGTTATAAGAACATAAATTGTAGTATTTCGAGTCTAGTTTCTACAGTGAAGAGTAAATGGGGTAAATATATAAAATGTCAATAGAAATTCATGCCCACCCCATTTTTTTAGCACTAGTTAGTATTTTTTTAAAACTTTGTTAGAAATATAGATATGAGCATCTAATTTGGGATAGAATTTCATTTAGATTTTTTAGCGAGTATTTATGTTTTATGATTTTTCAATTAAAAATATTTTGTAAATTAAAAAATAATGGATAACCTTAAAATACCTCAAAAATATTTAAATATTTTTTTATATATGTATAGAATTAGTCCTCATTTGGGACTATTTGGAGAAGTAAAACAATATACATGACAAAAGACAAGCATTTACAATCACTAAAAATAGAGGTATAAAAGACATAGTTTGAAATAAATATAAATGAAAACCTTAAATAGTCAAATATATATATATATATATATAAAGAGGATAGTTTTCTTGACATTGTAGGAAAACTTTTAAGAAAGATAAAAATCATTTTTGTAGGATTTATCATGATGAAAGGTGAGTTTTTGTATTTTGTTTTCAAAAACACATAGGTTGTTGTGTTCTAATAGGTCTAAGGCAAAGGTTTGGGAAACCAAAGCAATTCCAACCTGTAAAATCTTTGTTTAGGTACATAATTCAAGGAATCCATACTCGTTATTATGCACACATATTGTAATGAGTAAGTGTTCCTTATATTATAGGTATTATATGTATTTGTGGTAGGATTCTATTTACAAAAATAAATTTTGTAAATTTAAATTTATTTTAGTAAATATTAGAAATCGGATCATTCTACACCTTATGAAACTAGTCTCACACAAACTCCATGAGTCATGGTTTAGGATATAGTTTTTCATAATCTAATATTGTTAGTAAATAGGTTTTTACGGTTTCAACATTCATCCTAACACTTTTAGTGTTTAAATTCTACAATTGATGTCTATTTTGGGAAAGAATATAGTCATTGTTTAGGTTTTGGGGCCTTTTGGATTGTTTATTGATATTTTTAGGAGTGTTAGATGTGTCAAATTTAGATTTTACAAACCTCACAACTCTCAAAGGAAACAAGTTCTCAAATATATGCACTCATGAAATGCCTTATAATACATAACAAATCAAAACACATGTACATGTTTTAATTAATTTGAAAATACTTGATGACATCTAAAAATACTACTCCCATTATTAGGACTATTACAAAAATAAACAAAAATCCTAAAGCTATTACAATGGTGTTTCTTCATGACCCTTGAAAAGTTTCACTTGTTCTATGCGACTCAACTCATCTCTTTAATCCTTATCACTCTATTCTATCAAATGGTATAATTGACTATTTTTCTTCATTCACGCACTATGCTCTTTCACTTTTGTAATCAATGTGCATTATACAATTCAACTATTGCACAAAGCATTCATGAAATCCATGTGTAATCGTCACCATCACCCAACTTTTGTGTTGCACTTTCCTTTCTCCATTATCCTTCTCACCATCCTTGTGTGTTCCCATGTACTTAACTAATATTATAAAACTTATGTAAGAAAATAAATTCCACCGTGATACTTCCACATCACAAATTATATCTTCAATTTCAGTCGAAGTGGATGATTGATTCATGCCTCTATTTTTAATTAGTCCTCTAGATAGCCTACCTCATGTATGTTCAACCTTCACCCCAACTTAGAGAAAATTCCTAACAAGGTTTTCAATTTTATTTTAGTGTCTAGGGATGATTACCCAAGGTGATTATTTAATTCAATAAGATTGATGAAAGATAACTTCCTCTGGAGATATAAAAAGGCCACTTTTGGCCATTTTGTAACCTCTTGAACACCCTCAGGGATGTTCAAAGAAATTCTAAAGCATATGAGGGTGATTTCTAATAGAATTGAAGGTGTTTGAAATAATTTAGGAAAAATTGGAAATAAAATATCATTTAGGATCCATCTATTCAACAACGGGTTTTCAGGGTGTAGGGAATGAGAGCTTGATGGTGAATGTTATATTCTTTTAGAAAATTTTGGGAGTTCTTGGATGAGTTAAGAAGAAGCCAAATATGCATAAGAAATCTATTAGAATCCTTTACTGAGGGTGAAATATAAACATGTATCTAGGCATAAGGATTTCTTGATATATTTCAAACTCCTTCAGCTGCCCCTTTTAGTTTAAGAATGAATAGGCCCTAAAGTTAGAGTTTCATGAAGAAAAAATTTTGGGAGTGATTACATTGATCTATAAATGTGTTTTGAGTCAAAATCATATAATAGTTGACCTCGAACCATTTTCCTAAGCTCTCATGGTGAAAAATTCAAGCTCAGTGTCTAAAAATAGACATCCATGGAAAAACTCAGCTTTCCAAATCAGGAACAGTCACATATCATACACTCTTGTGTCCCCTCTATCCCCCATGGGAAAAGGGGGGTATGAGGGATACCAAATTGTGACCTCATTATCCTCCTCAAGATACACTTTGGACATCCAGGTGTCTTAGGTGCTCCCACTCTCCCCATGGTGTAAGGGGGACAAAGGGGTCTCATCTTGATTTTCAAGAAGGGAT
Organism: Taxus wallichiana var. yunnanensis; assembly: GCA_018340775.1. Taxonomy (NCBI): domain Eukaryota; kingdom Viridiplantae; phylum Streptophyta; class Pinopsida; order Cupressales; family Taxaceae; genus Taxus; species Taxus wallichiana. The sequence goes on from CM031234.1 coordinate 767,538,104, forward strand.
TCATCTTGGTTGAAACAATTAATGAAAAGGGACATCATGGGGATCACACTATGAGAATGAATAGATCAAGGTGTCAATATGTACAAAATACATTCACTTGGACAATGTGTGCAATTAGGAGAATCATGATGTATGTGAAGTATCTAAAACATCAAATACCTCCTTGAAATTAAACTCATCAAGGGAATGATCATCATGAGCATGGTGTGAGATTATAACCATGAGTGGTGATGACAGTTATCTTGAGCTCAAAAATGGTGCATATCTCTTGAGAGTTTTTCTAAACACTTAATCAATTAGTGGCAATGTGCTTTTGGAGGTAAATAACATGTATCTCACCATAAAAATTCCTTCAAGTCTCATTCAGGATCAATCCTTCCATTTGGAGGAGGAAACCTATTTCCATGAGGAGCAATCAAGCAAAGAGGTGTCCAAATACTATAAGCATGTTTCCACTCAGGTGACATCTTGGTCAGGGAAGTGAATTGTGAAGTTAAAAACATTTGTGTCACTTAATTCATCACTTGAGGTATTAGAAACATGCTTTCAACTCATGGTAACTCATTTTTTACCACTTTTTCATGATGAATGGACCCATGGCGGCCTTTTGGAGGTATGATGTCCCCTTGCCCCTTTTTTCCAACAAGGGGAGAAGGGGGACATAGAAATGTACTCCCTATGGAGAAAAGTTTCATTCTCAAAAAATAGCTTGGGGTGTTAGGAAGGTGTTTTATATTGGAATAATTGTCATTAATGTCAAAGGAAGCTAAAGGAGATAACAAATTGGTTAGAGTCATTGATGTCAAAATATGTTGTAGGATTCTTCATAAAACCTTCAAGGCTTAGATAAAAATGGATGTTTCCAACATGTAGAGGATTCACATAGATTTATAATTCCTATTTTTTTCCCTCCTAACTCTTTATAGAGCTCCCATAATCATCCGAGAGAATTTAGGTTTCACCATTAGAGTGTTTGTTCCTTACACCTAGAAAACCCGTTGTTGAGCAAATTGTACTTGAATGAGAAAAAATTTCCTAAATTACCTCCAACACTTCCAAGACTCCCCAAAATCACCTCTAGATGCTTAAGATCTTTCCTAAAATCTCCCGAAAAGTGTTTTATTAGCTCCAGATGTGCCAAAATAACTAGCGTGAAAGTTGAAAATTTTGAAGTTGCTAACAAATAAGCCCTCAATGAAAAATAGGCTTCTTAGTCACTATGCATCCTTCATCTGGCCAAAATTCCATCAGTTAACCATTTAATTTGGCTCAAAATAAATTCCTAATAATATTATTCATTTTGTTTTAGTGTGCAAGGAAGAGTGTCTAAGGTGATTGATCAAATCATTTACTTTTTATGAGAGACTTGATCATATCTAATATTAGATGAGAGACTTTTTCAAATCTAATATTAAATGACTTGGAAAATAAGTGACCATATGAGAGACTTTGATCATATCTAATATTAAATGATCATTTACTTTTGATGAGAGGCTTGATCATATCTAATATTAAATGACTTGGAAAAGTAAATGACCATATGAGAGAGTTTGATCAAATCATTATGTAGCTAATTGAACACCCTATGGAAGTGTTTACGAAAAATATAAATCATCTAAGGGTGATGAAAGAGAGAATTGAAGATGTCTAAGTAAATTTAGGAAAGTTTAGGAAATAAAATCTCATTTAGGAGCAATTTATTTAAGACCGGGTTTTCAGGTGCAAGGAATGAAAGCTAAAACGATGAAAGATGACTTCTCTGGATGATTCCAAGGGAGTTCGGAAAGATTTAGGATGAAAAAAATAGGCATTGGAAAGATATTAGAATACTCTACAAGGTGGAATAATCAACATTGATTCAAGGCTCAAATACTTCTTGAGGTACTTCAAAACTCTGCAACTTCCCCTCCCAGTTTAAAATGAAATAGGACCTAAATTTTTAGTTGCGGAAGAATTATATTTTTAGAATAGTTTCATTGATCGTAAAATGTGATTTGCAGTGTTTCATTGAAGTATGGATGTCAAGAACATGTAACTCATCCTCAAATTTCATTCAAGGATTCATCCCCTATCTGGAGGAGGAAACCCATTTCCATGAGGGGCAACTTGAGAAAAAGAGTATTCAGGTACCATAAGAATTCTTCCACCCAAGTGTCCTCTCTATCATCGAATTCAATTATGAAGGATTCATCATGTTCAAAGTCAAAATTTGGAGCTAAAGGAGTGACTTAATGATCACCATATCGCGACTCTGTCATTGTACCCAAATCTCTCCAAAGAACAAGTTAAAATGAGCTACTCATGCCACAGAGGTATTTAGGACCATCATGTGTGAATTATTAAGGAATCATCTACCTCCATGATAGACATATGAGAAAATACGTGTATGAGCATCATGAAGTTGATTACATGAAAGGATGATTTTAGAGCTAGGAAAGGTGAGGGGATGATCTTCATATGGAGCACCATGTTTCCAAGAATGAGCAATCATCTCATTTCACTTGATGCAATTCACTTGGTACCATTCTTAACAACTCTTTCAACACGTAGTAGTGTGATCTCACCTTAAGGACGAGGCACATTAACAATCACCTCATTTTGGCCATAGGACAAGAATCCCATTTAGGTAGTATCCTCTATATACAAAGTGATGATCTCTTTTCGGTATGAAACAGGAAAACATCATAGAGTTGATTCATTGTCATTAAAGTGAACTATGGACCAAATTGAAAACTTGGTACCAATTCAAGAAATGGTAGGGACAAAATCCTATCTAGAAAGGTCGAAAACCTACAAAACGACTATTTGTTTTCCCAAAACAAAGACCAACTACAATATATGTTCTTTGAAAGCTTTAGGTCCTTTTGAAATTATGAAAATGAGTAAGTATTGATCATATTAGATTTGAAAAACTATCTTCTAGATTATAACTATTGGAGCTAGTAGACCACTTCCTTTAAGTGCGAGTGACCCTAATTTCTTAATTTACTACGATAAATCTAAACTATAATATTTTTTATAAGACCCCCTTCCCCTTTCTAAAATTCATAGCACTAGAGACACGTACGTGTTTCATAATGCTAGAAAAAGTACGCATTATAATGTGTACACATTTTATAACACTAAAAAGATGTACGTGTTTTAGGTTTGAAAATTACCAAACACGACAAACAATAACGTGTACGCGTTAAATTTCAAAATGCGTACGAGTTTTATCTAATTTCAAGTTTTTGTTTTTTTTAGCCTCCCATTTTGGTGCACTTACCCAATTATATCATGCACCAACATTGAACAATTATGTGCTTCGAGGTACGGGCCAATGACATGATTTTAGGTTACAAGGACTTGAAGAAAGCTCAAATTGTGGGGGCAACTATGATAATAGATGACCTAGAGACAAATGTCAGCGTTTTGGAAACTTGATTTGTGTGTTACGAGGAATGATATCACGAAAAGTGACAATGGCTACATGCTTGCGGAGGTTGGATGATTTAGTGGTGAAGTACTTTGGTTGAACACACATGTGAAGAAATAAGATGTAGCCATATGTAATAATCCTTAGGACCTGGGTTGAGTCAATTTCATTGTTCATGAGATGCAAGGCATTTAGAAATGATGACAAGTGGACCAATCATGGTTAATTGTATATTTTATTCGAATGAAATACAAAATACACTAATATAAAAAAAGGTGCTTCACAAACTTTGACACATGGAACAATTAGCAAGAACTTTATTTTCGTGTTTAAGAAATCAAAAATGGTGGAAGGATATTGGTTAGAAAAACACATAATTTTAACAATTTTTCAACTGACTTAAAGTGTTATTCACAATTTAATGGTCATAGTAAATTGTTTTGAGTTTATTGATAATCCTAGTATGGTTTAAACAAATATTTGAGGACAAATATGAGCATGGCATGAATTTATAAGTATTTGTGAGAATTATTCTATTATAGGGATCAAATTGTTGGTTTCCTTGAAATTGTAATTAGCATAACATATGAACCAAGTAGAGAATATACATGAACATAATGTTTCCATTAATAGTTTATATATGTACATATATCCAAATCACGAATCAAAGTGTAAAACAAAAATAAAAAATTGATAATCATTCAAACACAATATTACACTAATGCGGAGAAAATACCGGTTTAGAGATTAAAATACAAAGATTTATAACACAAATAGAAGAGATATAATTTGTTAAACATGTATCATATTACAAAAGAGTAGAATACATATCTTTTTCTTTGGATTAGTCATACTTCACACACACACACAACACACACACACACACACACACACACACACACACACACACACACACACACACACACACACACACACACACACAACTACGGTTCGAGGCTATGAAGGAACTCTACATAGGATAGAAGATTGTAGAGCGTCAAGGTTAGCATGTTAAAAAACAATAGGCATTGATCACATGCCTTGGTTGGATTATTTCCCTGATGATTGTTAAGCAAATGAAAACAATTGTGTGTGCCTAGAGGGTTAATGAAAAAAATTGATCTAGGAGAAGTATTGTGTATGATTAACTAGTCACTTTGGGATAGAGAATGCCTTGACACATATACTTACATGAGAGTAATTATTGTTCATAGATGGATACACATGTGCATAGATACATACATTGATGCATAAGCTTTAAGTTGGAAAAAGGGAATATTCAAAATGTTGGTTTATATTAACCATTGTTGTTACTTGAGAAATCGTGGGAGCAACTAAGTATGGATTTTGTTTTAAGGTTTTCCAAAATATAGAAGGTTCATGATTCAATATTTGTTGTTATGGGAAAATTCTTGAAAATGGATGCTTTTATTGCTTGTAAGAAGACCATCGATCTTTATACATATGTACCTAACTTGTTTTTCGGGGAAGAAGTAATCTGCATGGATTTTCCTATAGTATTTTGCCAAATAAATACAATGTTTTTGGGTCATATTTATCACACATTGAAGAAGTTGAACATGAAGTTGTAGCTTAGTTCTACATATCATGCACATATGTTTATGGATGGCTAGACACGAGTTGTCATTAGGAGTCTTAGAATTTGTTTCAATATTTGGTTGGAGAGCTTGCATTCTATCCAATATACTTGTTAGGCTTAAAATGAAAGCATTTTTCTTAGCATAGTAACAAAGCCAAAATTTTCATTCTCAAAGGATAAGTTTCCAAATTTGAGTGTATACACATGCATATTTATTGGTGCACATTCTTTAGATATTAAATAAATTCTTCATATTCTATGTTTCCTCCCTTTTCTTGTGGCATGTCATGCGATTCGACAATTCCCTTTGGACTTAGTGGACAAACTATCTTGAAAGGTCACTCTAAGTAGTGCTCTTGTTCATAGTGCTTTTATACTGATACTCCAATCGCACAAGGTCTAAGTCCCACGTGCCTGCATTCCCTTCAACCAAATATTGAAACAAATTCTACAAATCCTAATGACAACTTTTGTATGGCCATAGATAAGCATATGTGGGTGATATGTAAAATTATATTGCAACTTCATTTTCATCTTCTTCCATAATGTGCTGAATATTACCCCCAAACATTGTGTCTTTATCTAACACAATATTGCAGGAAAAATCATCATCACTAATTTTCTTACAAACAATAAAAGAGATTCATTTTCAAAATTTTGTCCATAACAAAAACATTGAATCATGAACCTTCTACTTCCCAAAAACAAAATCGAAAGTTGCTCCCACAATTTCTTAGATAGTGGCAACTGAAAATTATGCAACTCTATACGTATCTATGCACATATGTATCCATCTACGACTAATAATAACTCTCGCTTATATGTGCCCTCGTCTTATTTATCACGAAGTGACTACCTAATCCTTCACAATACTCCTAGATCAATTTTTCTCGCATCAGCCCTCTAAGCACACACAATTGTGTTCCTTTGAATAAAAAACCTTGCATGAAATACTCTAACCTAGGCATGCGATCAATGCCTGCTGGTTTTCGCATGCTCTCCATGTTTCCCTGAAATCTTCGTCTCCTATATAGAACTTTCTTTTGTGGCCTTGAACATACTTTGCACTCCCACTTGCATTTCACCAGGTAAAGATTTATGCAAGAAGATACATATCTGGATTCCAACTTATTCAACAACAGTTTTAGATATCACGAATCCCAAGTACACAACTCCTCCATGAAACTGCACTTTTTCAAATTCGCAAGCAGCGTCTCTGCACAGACAATCAAATTCCAGAGGCCAATCTAACCATTGTTACCTAGAAGCCAAGGAACTAGATTCCAGCCTTATTTGAGAAGACAAAATGCACCCAGATGCTGAAGATGCAAGGTACCCCAAAAAAATGGGTTCTAAAAATTTGGGGTTAATGAGAAAAACCTGAACCATATCAGTTGGTGATCTAAGAGAACCCTCAAAAGAGACTTGAACGGGCCTGCCAAAGCTTGTATCAAATTCAAATAAAGATCCGTCTGAGAGCATAGGTCCATCTAGGCATGTTAGAACTCTATCTCTACCATCCTGAGATTCAGCCACTCAAACCATCACGAAGGCAAGCTAAAACCCTTATGGTGGTTTAGCAAAATGGCCAAGGTTGGAAGGGAGATAAAGTGAAGCTTCATGCTCTGCTTGCTTTGGAAGGTTAATAGAAATTACATACTTGGATTAAACTGGATACCTCCCATTGTAATGCCACTGAACTCTTTGAGCTCACAAGATAAGCCTGTGAAGAAAAGACTAAGGGATTTCGGGTGCCCTAGGAAATCAAGCTCCATGTAGTTAGAACTTCAAAATTTCCAATACCCATAGGAAAACACAACCAAAACTCATGGTCTGGTACTAATAATGGCTTTGCAATTGAAAAATTCCAATACCAATGGGAAAACACAGCCAAAACCAATGCTCTGCTACTAATGGCCTTGCAATGTTAGGGGCAATAAATGGAAAAGAAAAATCTTTTCATCATACTCCAAATATCCACGAGTTTCCACTTATGGGGCTACTTGCATGTATTGTCACAGACATTAATGTATGACTTTCATACTAACTATAGACAATCATCATCATCTATAAGAAAAACATCAGGCTTAGAAACAACAGTTCTAAAAAACAAATCAATACCTGGTGAAACACTTCAGGGATGAAATTTTAAGCTTGTTTCGCATCCTTGCTCTCCACACCAGCTGCAGCTCATCAGCTGCTAACTATTGGGATTCAGCCATTTAAAAGGCAGATCTGGCCAATAAACAGCAGCCTAAAAGAGTGATTAGTGTGTACTGCCCAATAAATCCCAAGGAAGACGCTGTCTTGCGAGTACATTGGCTCTGTCAGTGGTTAAACACCTTGCATATTTAGCACTTTTTGGTGCTAATTTATGTTAACCTGTGGACAGTCAACAAGAATATGTTGTTTTATTCTTTAGGCTCCATGAAATTGCAAACACAGGACATATAAAATAGCTGTAATGGTGACTTTTCAAGCTATTCAGAGACTTGAAAGGAAGTGCAAGTTCTAGTCTTTCTTCTCTTTAGCCATGATTTTGGATGATGCCATTTACAAGAAAATACAATGTTTTAGGTCAAGCCCATTAAAAAACAAAAGCAAATATCCAAGCAGAAAACCACTAGTTTTGTTCCAAAATGCAATATTGATTCTCTCAAAATTATTGTTAGTTTTTTAACAAAATAGTAGCTTCCTCCATTGAGGTATTACTATGTTAAATATTCTCCTCCTGGCGTTTGCATAGTCTGCAAACATCTATAGCTTGGAACTACCTTGTCTAATTACATTTCTTCCATGGTATAGTTCAAGGAATGATAGCTGTTAATATACATCACAACAAATCTAGCAGTGAAAAAGAATATCACAGGCACTGTATATTACTTACAGCCTGTGTTTCCGTTTCTGTCAGATACCTACCTAAGACTAAAAAAAATTGGTATTTTGAATTCTATCTCACTTGGATATATGGTATTTGGAATATTTAGATTAAAATTGTTTGGAGGAATTAGTTTCATTTCCACATTTGCAAATCTGTGCCCGAATGTGAGGTTATCACTTGTGTCTGGTTGTCTCAGGAATCAATTTTGGATGCCCAAGTCCCCAGTTTGAGTGGTTTGTTATGACTTGTGTCTGATTGTCTCAGGAATCAATTTTGGATGCCCAAGTCCCCTGTTTGAGTGGTTTGCTGTATTTTTAGTGCTTCCTCTGTTTGAATCCCTCATTTTAACATAAGACCATGATGAAGGAGCTCCTGCCCTCCACATTTTTGACAGGTGATTGAGGAACCATATGAATGATAGTAAGAGCTAGAAGTTTGAAAGTCTTTTGTACTTGATGAATGTGGTAAAACTCCAGCAAGAGAATTTTCAATACTTAATCTGCAGACATCCTTAATAGACGCTTCCCCCAGCAGCATTGAAAGCACAAGGCTCATTGATGGCCGGGCTGAAGTCATTCCTTGGGTGCACAGAAGGGCCACTTGAATAACTTTCAAAACCTCTTCCACACAGTAGTTATCTCCTAGTTTTGTATCCACAAGATCCAAAAGTTTTCCTTCATTAAGCAATTGGAATGCCTGCATTGCATAAATTCAACATGAGTACTTTATCTTTTGCATTGTACACACAGATGTTCAGAGTATAAATTCAAGATCAAGCTCAAATGGTGGAATCCTGGGAAACTATCTTGCATTTGAAAAAGCAGTTATTACCTAATAGGTTCATCTCGAAAATCCCATTTTAAATGCATACTAAAACTTTAGTTTCTCATAGAAGTATTTGTGCATTCATTGAACTTCCATTTGGGGTAAAATAAGAATTGATGAATCTTTTTTGAAGAGTTGTTTATCAGTCACAAACCATGGGTTCGTAGAGAATTACCAAAAATCATACAAAAATTCCAAACACTTTAGAAGTATGAAAATGTCATACCCAGTCCAAGATATATAATGTACTGATGGGTAGTGTGGGATCCATGTTGGACTTGCCACTCACAAGTTCCAATGCAACAATCCCAAAGCTGAAGATGTCTGCCTTTTCTGTAAGATGGCCTCACATAGCATATTCTGGAGCTACATAGCCACTTTAGAAACATGCTAATCAGAATACAATTTCCTAATCTTCCTGAAATCAGGTCTCAAACAAAACAAATACATGCTAAATAAATACTAATACTAAAACTTTTATACATCATAATACTGAAATAATGTTATCAACTTATCAGACAATTTTACATGTGATGCAATATAGCCTAATGTGTGAAGAATTGCAGGATATGATTAGATTTTGAGGTAAAATAAGATGGAAGAATGTTTATCTACTCATGCATGTGAAACAACCACCCTACACAATCGAGAACAACCTGCATGAGGATTCTTCAATTCTCTTTTTGTTGTGCATATTAATTTCTGATGTTGTATCTAAACAATGAAATCCAAGAATATCAAGTGACCTTGGACCTAACATGTTTGAAGGTAAGGGAATAAATGTCATCAATCATGTCAACAACAAAAATTCTTTGAAGAGTGAACCTACGCAAATAGGAGCTTAAGTTTGAAAGTGTCCCCATTTGACATCATTGTACGTTATTGGAGTTATCTATATAAGGAGCGTGAGTCTGTTGTTTTAACAAAAGATTCTTCCTGAGGATGGATCATGGGATGTGATCCAAAACATTGATCAAAAAGTTTTTGCTCGCAGTTTTTTCAAAAAACATATTCTTGCATAATATGGACTGTGAAAGCCTTAGACCTCTAAGGATCTACAGTTGTTGAAGATGATGGTATGGCTATATGACATGACAACCCTGCAACCAATCAGTGGTCGTGTGATCTTTACTCTTGGGAACCTAACATTCTAGATACTGCATAGAATGGTAGCAAGTCTCCTTGAATTGGAAAGGAGGATACAAAGTGCTGATATGTATATGACATCGCTAGAACAATTTTTTTATATGCAAAAACAAAACCAATAGAGGTTCAAGAAGAGAAAAACAAATTTTCAAGGTAAGTGCTTCTATTTTGGAAATCTGGTACATGTTGCCTTGAATTGCAGAATAAGGACTACAGACCCATTGAAGGAAGAATGATAGATCTCATGGTGAAGGAAACGTTGTAAAAAGTGGCAACAATTGAGGGTTCAAGAAAAATATGAATGGATGGAAGGAATGGCACATCAATAGAAAAGGGTAGGATGAAGATGCTTTACAATCCTCTAAATGTAAGCAAATTTATCTTAGGTGAATCAGCAATGCTGAACAATCAATATAATAAATATTTCTAGCAAACTTCCTCCAATATTGACAAACTAGTAATCTGGTAGAGCACAAGGCATAGAAGAAACAACGAGAACAACAATTCTTCAAAGAAACCTTTGCAACTTCAATACTGTAGAAGAAAATGAACTTACATTGTTCCAGCAATTCGTGTAGTGACGTGTGTCTGGTCCTCAGGGAAACTTTTTGCCAAGCCAAAGTCTGCAATTTTTGGATTCATATTTTTGTCCAGCAAAATATTTCTAGCTTTGATATCTCGGTGTATAATTCGTGGCCGAGAACCCTCATGTAGATATGTCAAACCACGAGCTGCCCCAGTGATAATTTTCATTCTTGTGGCCCAATCTAAAGGAATAGCAGTCCTCTTATCTGCAAAACGTAGAAACAGGGGATTAGTGACCATGAACATTAAAAAATCTTGCCATAACAGCTAACATCCAATGGTGAAGAATGTGGTTTCTTACCCAATAAAGCTTGAAATAGGCTTCGGTTCTCAAGGAATTCATATACTAATAGTCTCTCTTTTTTCTTCACACGCCAGCCTTTTAATACAACAAGGTTCTGATGTTGCACATTACTAATGAAAGCAATCTCACTGAAAAATTCATGGTTTCCTTGAACTGATTTGGCAGATAGTTTCTTTACTGCCACTTCGGTGCCATCAGGAAGGACTCCCTACATTGAATAGATACAAGGAGAAACATGAATAAGGCATCAAACAATACTTCCAATAGCTGGTAATGAAATTGGTATTGGGGGCTGGAAACAGAACATACAAGTTCTGAAGAGAAATTCAAGAGAATTATTATGAAATTATCTACCCAAAGATTTTTTTCAGAACTAAAAGTATTTTCTTGTGTCAGTTTTCAGCTAGGCTAAAGGAGCTTGTCCATATAAAAAGATGACAACTCCATGATGATCAAAATCAGGACAGATGAACAACAAAGATTACTAACAGTAATTTCAAGTTTGTACTTGATTTCAGGGACAACGTAATTAAGATATGTACCTTAAACACTTCCCCAAATCCACCTTGTCCTAGTTTACAGCTCGGATGAAAGTTCTTAGTGGCATGTTTTAGCACATGATATGGATATATTCTGATTTGCTTCTTAATGCAATCGAACCCTGCTAGAAAGCAAATTTGTGGTAGTCAGATTAATGATGGGAAAACCAAAACTAATGTTGACAAGATTGAGATCAGTTACACAAGCAATATAAAGAAATAACAAACATGTTCTTGAATCTCCCTGTAATCCCTAGGCCTAAAAATTTAAAGTATATATATGAGAGATGTTGCTAACCTTCTCTACCTTTACAGAATATAGAATCGATTCTCCTGGTTATTGTTCTCCTGCTTTTCATCCACATGAACATTCCCATGACGTAAATTTCAAGATAGCGACGGCAGCTAAAATATTTATCAGGCCTGCAAGAGACAGAAGCTTTCAGAACCTGCCCATTAAATACGAATAATATACTACAAGTATAAGGCATCATTTTATGTCTTTCATCATATACTGGTAGGCAATAATAAACTAAAGGCAATGAGCAGTGGGAGAAGGAACAATATATATAATAAGTCCAATCAATGCACTGAACGCGCTACTATGAGTTGTCACATGGTAAAATCACATGTTTGGCTGAAGAAGACATTCTCACTTCAATGTGGAGGGATTTGCAATTACATTAATATAGGAAATTAAATGTACTAATTTACTCACTTGAAAAATAACCAATTTCTCTGTACACATGGACATTCTTCCAGCTCCAAAGACCTGAGCGTGCATAACCAGTATCTAATGTCTGAAAGATGACTCAACTTTCAATTCTATGGACATGCTTTACCACTTCCATGAAACATGCAGAGGAATTCAGTGTGACTGGTGAAGACTTTCCAATGAGAAGATTGAAATATGTTTTAGTTCTATTTGTTCTTAAAACCTTGTATCCTGGATTTTACTCTGCTTATGATGAGAACAGTGCATAATTAGTTGGGTACTACTGTACTCTTCCACAGACCATCCAGTACTGCAGGAGTAGGATTATAAAGTAGCCAGGGGATGCAATGGATTATCATAATCTCATTCTGCAAATAAAATATTTGCACTCTGCAACCTTGTGAAATCTAGTCTGAGATTTCAAACTGTATTTATCAGAACTGCTAGAAGAATATAAGCCAACTTTACCAACTCCCTAAGACCCACACAAAAATATGTGCTTCGAATCTATTCGTTGCTCCCACTGAAGGCTAGATATACCTCTTTCCACCAGTAACAACTCCAAAATCTTAGAACTCTGTTTTAAAAATTATAACCCAAAACCATGGTTGTAACTTTGAAGCTGCTGTTTTTCCATGAAATTTCCTATATATCATCTTCTTGATGCTGAAACCAAAAGTGGCCTGTCATCAGTACAAGTCTTTCTTACACTAACGTGTCAAAAATGGCTTAGAATAAACCATTTTTCATAGCTAACCTTGATCATAATGCACCTAATATGTCAGGGTAATGATATCATTTAAAGGTTATTACCAAGATGATGGTAATGTGCTTTTTCGTGTCATTTATGAAAGATACAAATTATAAGAAATATTAGAAACAAACGAAATTAAATTTAAAATTAAAAGAGAAAATAAATTTAATAGAATGAATATTCTTTTTAGTACCAATACCAATAAATGTTAAAAAAATTAAAAAATCTAAAAATTTATCCATTAACTAAAAACAATGGTAATATCCATAGCACAAGGTTTTAACACCAGTTGATTTGATTTAAATTTATTTAAAACATAATGGTGAAGGAGAAAGAAGCAACCTCGCACTTAGATTGGGCGATTTGAAGATTGACCACATGCACATTATCCTTTTTATTACACCCAGTGAGACTCAGTCATTTTCAACAACAGACTTGTTTAATAATTTATCTCCATGATTTCACCAAACTTTTGAGGCATCTCAAACTCTTAAGAAAAACCCAACAAGATTCAGACAAATATGGATTGTAAACACTATACGTTAAACATCGTTGGTCAATAATGGAAGAAACAAAAATCAAAACTAATTCAGCAGCCAACACATGGGTTTTGAATAGGTCTGCCAGGTGGTCAATTAAATAAAATGTTTAAATGGTCTGTGAAGTATTAACATCTGTAGAGAGTTTTTTATAAAATTGTTTTTAAGATATTTATTTATAAAATTGTTTTTAATAAGATATTTACAATATAGAATTTGTGAATTAGTTTGAAGGGTGCAATAAAAATAAGATGTACAGTTATTTCTTTGGCCACAATGACCTTTCAAAAATAAAAAAAGAAATTATTGAATAATTGAGCTCTGGTAAGCCTAATTACGTCATACTCTTATTAAAAAATATTAGAGAAGGTAAGATTATTATAGTGGAAGACCAGTCATGCATGGTAGACTGGGAGGCTGCTTCCCAACGATTTTGGGAGCTAAGCATTTGAATCTTGTTGGTCACCTTCCCACAGATATGACAAAGCCATGACAATGCCGATCCAATGATCATGACGTGTTTATCTATATTGAGACAAAGTTCTTTGATTCATCCTTCACTCGTAACTTTGACTAATTAATTTGGATTTTTTTAAAAATTGGAACATATCAATATATTAGTTAGTAATACGGAGAGATACATGACATAAAACAATGAGAATCAGAGTAAAAGACGCCAATAATAGGTATAGTGCCCACTTCTGCAGAAATATGTGCTCGTGTATAGGACTAACCTGAACAGATCGGGGCTCAATCAACTCTTTTTTTTAGCATTTTACTTTTTGACTTCTGTCCAACCCTCAATGGGAGCCAACAATAGCACGCTGAGCTTCATCGATCATAAGACAACATTGCTCCTTATCAGATTAAGAGATATCCGTTTCATGATATCTCTTGATTCCCTAATGAATAATGCATTGTATCTGAATCCTTTCTCTTAGGGCTTCCTTGAATCAAGCATTGTCATTTGTCTTCATGGATATTTGTAAGTATGAATTTGCATTCCTCTGCCATCAATGTCAAGTATCAAGTCTTTCTCTCTCGGATTATCTTCATCGTCTGATTCCAAATGAGGAACATGTTGCCACATTTTGGGTTTGGAAGCGCACTCTTTTTCTTTTTGACTTTCATTTAAATTGTGGGTAAGAGTCTTGTAAATGTCATGTTTGCTTACATATTCAACAACAAAAAAACCATGTTTTCGTAGTCCAAAATATGAGTCCACTTTGCATTTCACCTGTTTTAATATTATCTTAGCAGAAAATCCTTGGATGAGATCTATTTCCATGCATATTCCAGTGTAAGTGAACAACCCCAAATCTACACGCTCAATATCTGATTTAATAAGTTTGCCCAACAAATTTCCAATACTTTCTAGCACTTAAGGATACCAAAAATGTAGGGGTAGATTCAAATATGAACCCATACAGACATTTTGGATACTATCATTGTATTTGGGTTAAAACTCGAAAACCATAAAGTCAAGCAAACCCCCACTTTGCCCCGGAACCGAGGCCCCTCATTCAAAACCATTTAGAAGTCTTCATTTGAAGACAAATGTACAATGAAAAATCCTTTAGAGAAAAGTGGACTTTACAAAACTTCGTCCACTTTGAGGAGAGCCATTGATATAGATCGGTAGAGTGGGGCCGAAAACCATTAAACTGCAAATAATCGCATATTGCTGACATTTTGACACATCACGGGAGAGCCATTGATATAGATAGGTAGAGTGGGGCGAGAAACCATTAAACCTTCAAATAATCGCATATTGTTGACATTGTTGACACATCACCTCACTTATCATGTTGATAGGAATTCTACAATCTCAACAAGGAGTGGTACTTTTGTAAACATTTATTTTCAACATTAAATTTGAAGTAAAACTTTTGAGAAGTCGATAAAAATTAGGATTGTCTTGACCATATAGTAGAGTTCGGGCTCTATTTTCCCAAAAGATTTTTTTGTCACCAACATTAATAAAATTAGTAATGAATGTGATACGTGTAAAATCCAACATAAAAGTCTTGAGATTACGAGTAAGGAGCATTCACGTCATCAAAGTCACTCGAGTCACGATCCTCTCTTCAACCGCCGTTTGACTCTCCATGTCGGGTGTATTGAGGGCTTACACTCAACAAGACTCAATCCCTAGTGGTCTTATTAAACCCATCAACTTCTCCAATAGACCAGATTACTTTTTGGATACTAACAAGTTATTTTTTTAAAAATGGTTATTTTTACAATTATATTGTTTCTATCCATGAGATTAATCTACCAATAAAAAAGGAAATGTAAGACAGATATTATAATGAAAATAATTAGTGTAATAATAGTATTATATAATATTTTGAACGGAACGGAAGGAGAAATCCTCGTCGATGGCGGTTTCCGTTGTTTTTCTTCTATCCTCTCGAAGATTCTTCTCTATTTGAATTAAAAATAAAATAAAATCGTAAACTATATGTAAAAAAACTTATCATAATTACGGAAATGTATTCTGAAGTTTGCGGCAAATAAGCGAAAATTCCGTTTGCCGTCACGACGTGAATAATCCGTTGCGTATTTTTGGAGGTGAGTAGAAAATCACAGCAATACAAAGCATTCTTTTGGTTTTGGATCCCTCTTTCTGTCAACGCCGTTCCATCTTCTAAAATTCCTCATTAAAACATTAATTATTTGTAGTTTACACTAAGTGGAGGTTTAAGACTTGCTTGACATAGAATATATCATTAGTGTGATTTTATCTCAAATTTATTTATTCAATCGGGGTGTTTTGTAAATGCCTTAAATTTGTGTTAGTTATTTGTAGTCTCCCTCAAACATACGTTTAAAAATTTGTTTGGCATAGAACATGTCATTAGTGTGATTGTTTTTGAATCCATTTAGTTTATATATGCAATTCCTCGCCAAAACTCCAAATTGAGATGATTTGTAAGGGACTACCATATTTTAAAAATTATTTGTAGCCTCTCTCAAACATAGGTTTAAGATTCGTTTGGCATAGGCCATGTCATTTGTATGATTTAACTTTGATTATTAATTCAAATTAAATGTTATTGACACGTTGTCAACTTTTGATATTCCCCATCTATCTTCTTGTTATCCCCTTCTTTGATCACTCTCTTCTCACTGTGTCTTGAGTATTATACTAAGAGCATGATTCAAACTCCTGAGTTTCTTAGGAGTGTGGTCTATGCTCTTTGTTTCATTTTGTGACCTCTTTTGGCTATGGTGTGTATGACTCTCTTGTCTCAACTTTTATATTTGTTTTTCATCAAATTTCACTTTGGGAGAGAAAAAGATCACAATTTGAATTTTTGTCCCCAAATTTACACATGGAAAAAAATTTGGGTGTACTACTATAAAATTTGGTCGCAATTGACTAAATTAAATCAAATTGGCCAAGTGTGGAATAAATACAAGGGTTTGTTGAAGTGTCTAATGATTTAAGCATTTTTGCAAGCTAGTTGCAAAGTGCTCCCTAAACCCCTAATCCCAAAAAGAACTTCTTAGTGTTAATTAGACTTTCATATTTTTGGTGCATGATTGCTAATTATATTTGGACCACTAAATTCTAAAATGCTCTTGCCCCATGTTGATTTGACTTTCAAACTTTTGGTCCACATTTACAATTTGCATGCAAATTACAAACATGTCCATGGATTGTGATTTCTTACCACAGTCTTCACGGAGCTTTCACATGCATAAACTGTTGATGGCGAATCACACCACCCCAGAATGTCTGACTCGATGGGTTGAGACTCTCAGTGTAATTGCATAACATGGAGTTTTCCCAAGTGTGGGACCTTGTGAATCGGGAAAGCTCTCCGGATGAAGGCCGGTTCCTATTCCTCTGTTCAGATGCACATATAAAAAATGCAGAGGGTTTACTCAAAAATCTAGTCTAACTTGCCAAGGAGACATGGGAAGAAGATGCATAAAAATAAACCTAAACTAACAAAGGTGATGCAGGGAATGATGAACACTGTCTTTCCAATAAACACAAACCATTAAAATGCAATGCAAGATCATGCACAGAGATAACCAAATTTGCGGTGAAAGATCGGGAGGATGCAAATGAACACGAGAGAGGGTGAGAATCATCCACGGACATGCATTATTTGCTCCAAAGATTGATCTGATACACTACAAAATTCCAAGAGGCAAAGTTGCACCACGGTTTTAGATGGGAGGTTTGAACCCCACAAATTCACTGCGCCAAAGAGAAGAAGGGAGGGCAACACAAGAATGTCCAACCTTTATAAAGAAGCCCCTCCTTACAATTTATAGGAAAAATGAGAGAGAAAAGAGAGAGGAATTCCAAATCTACCCCACCACCTCCAGTTGCATTTAATTCATCTCATTATGGCGGTAGGTGAGGACCTTAGCAAACCCAAAAATGGCGAATTGTATTTTGCATTTTTAAGAACTTGTTCTCACCCAATTAAAGATATCCGATCGTAGTTGGATAGAGGACCTCGTAAGCTTTCCAAAAAGTCCAACCTTGCATGAATCCGAGCTCCCTGTGAAAAGTTATGGCCATCTGAATATTTGCGCCAGGGTTTGCTTCCTGTCGGGTGTCAATGCTCAAAATGTTGCGCCTCCTGAAGATGCGCCTTGGTGCATCCATCCTTATGTCGACATACTCTTACGTGCACCATAGGCGTTGAAAATTTCATGTCGACACTTTGTGCTTTGCACCTCCAACCTGCGCCATGGGCGCAAATTTTTGCATGTCAACATCTTCTTACCTACGCCATAGGCGCATCCATTTTCATGTCGACATTTTCCACTTTGCGCCTCAAACCTGCGCCATGGGCGCGACTTTTTGCATGTCGACATCTTCTTACCTACGCCATTAACTGCTGGTGTGACGCCTTGATAAATGTCGGGTCTCAGTTTCTTTGATTTTCATATTCTTCGTTTGTCTATATCTACCCGAGGGGAGATATATACAACATAAACATGTCAAAAGTATGATCAAGACTTGGGAGGAATTTGGAGGTGCAAAGCACATCAAAAGTTTGATCAAGACTTGGAAAATTGTTCACGTGCAAATGCAAGTCAAAATTTCGATTAAGACTTGGGTCGAATTTTGAGGTGCAAAAGCACGTCAAAAGTATGATCAAAACTTGGGCGGATTATTCATCTACAAATGCAATTCAAATGTTCGATCAAGACTTGCATGGACTTTTCACATGCAAATACAAATCAAAAGACATATCAACACTTGGGAGGAATTTTGAGGTGCAAAAAAATGTCAAAATTCCGACCAAGACTTGGGTGGACGTTTGAGGTGCAAAAGCATGTCAAGAGTTTGATCGAGTCTTGGGTGGACTTCTCATGTGCAAATGCAAGTCAAAAGTATGATCAAGATGGGCATAATTTTCACGTACAAATGCAAGTTAAAACCCTGCCAAGGTGTTTGAGAAAGTAGTTTCTCTTGTAAAAGAGATTTTTGGCATGTATTTTCTACCCCATTCCTGAATCCCAAAATGCAAATATTTGGCACGTAGAACAAGAAATCAAGGTAATCCAAAGGATGAAAGAAGCTCAAATTGTGTGCTACCCCCAAACCCTACATGGGTGTTATTACCCCTAGACCCCCACTTTCGGAACCAAAAGGGAAAAATGTAATTTCTTAGGGGAACTGTGTTGATTCAAAAGGTCATAAATTTGAAGGAAACAATTGATCAAGAAGAGGATGTGTAAAGAGAAAATCCCTTATTGGTAGTTGTATATTTTCAAAGTCAATTTTGTAATTCTTCGGATGTGTATTTTCATGTATGTAAAATGCCACTTTAATATTAAAAAAGGTGCTCATGAAATTCAAAGCTCCCATCTTGTGCAATTTTACTCGAGTCAAATTCATAGGTTGCACACATTGAATTTATTAGTTTGCAAGTTTCTATGTTGCATAATGTGAAAATTGACTTTTTCAATTTGCGGTTTCTATTTTAGGAAAATTGACTCATTCAAACTTGCATGACATTCCTTATAAATATTTTTTTGTAAATCATTATCTTGAGAATATTTCCAACTAGGATTTTGACCTGCTGGATGAGCTATTTTTTGAGACGTTCAAAGGATATTTTTTCATACATATCTTTAGAGACATTTGGGTTGTCCATGATATTGTAAAAGTAAATATCATCATTTCTTGAGGGGATTCGAATTGCTAGAGACTTTGAGATTTTTGGGTGAGAACATGTGTTGCTCATGACATTACACAAGATCGTGTATAGGAGGAAAGTGTGTAAGACTTTGTGTTCATTTTTGTGAAGAAATCAATAGATATTCATTTAACTTTGTGTCATGATATGTTTGGAAACAACATGTGTTTATATGTCATGTGCTTGTCCTTATTGATTCCTTTCATGCATGTAGAACCCTTTTTAGAATTTTTGTTATATTGAATAATCTTCTTGCAAACTAAAATAAGTGTGTTTACTTATTTGAAATTCAACCTTTACTTAATTTCTTTTTTTCCCTCTAACTTATCCATTTCTTTATTTTATATTTTTCAACATATATTGATTTCTTTGTGAGTAAAATCTCACTCACACAAGTTAATTAATAAAGATATTGTACATATTATTTATTGTTCATTTTGGATTTTAATAAAGAACACCTCCCCTCACAATAGAGAAAAGACTTGGTCAAACACGATGTTGTCAAAAACCTATATTTTCACAGGGACAAAATATTTTGCCAACATCCAAGTTGTAGTTCATTTAATAATAAGCACATTGAGCCTTATCTAGAGATCTCGAAAGATCCCCAAATGGGTCTCTTTGCCCTCAAATCAATTACAAACACAACTGATTTATGAGGGTTATGGCAATCAAAACTAAGGCAGATCTGAATTTATTAGGAGAAGTGCGACTAGGGTTTGAGTGAAAACCCAATACAAAAACCCTCTAATAATTCCAAAAATATCACAAACTGATCACAATAATTTTAGAAGCCAAAATATGTATCAAATCTGATTTTTAAGAGGTAAAAAGTGACTGTAAACAGTTCAGAAATCTGCATAAAAATCAGACTGAAATACCTCTTTAAACCCTTCCAAAAATTCTGATTTTAATTGCTTTTGATTCCAAAAATGCAGTACAATAAACAACATACAAAATCAGACTTGGAATGGCATAAACTGACCAAAAAGTGAGTCGCCCAACTCTAGAAAAATCTGGAAGTCACTGCTGCAATTTATTCTTCAAACAACACTGCTGGAAATGGAGAAATCTGTGAAAAATCTGTAGAATTTCTTGAGTGGAAATCCCTCTCAATGCTCTTGGGGTTTTCGTCCACAAGAGTATAAAAATCCTAAGGGTTTTCTTCCTTGGATTTAATTGTAGAAAAACTCAAAGCTCTCAATGCAAAGAGAAGATATCAAATAAAAATATGGAATGCCTTGCAAGTTGACTTCTTCCCCTTTTAAAGAGAAGTGACCCAATGGAAACCTAAAAAGCCACCAATCAGTTTGTGGTGCTTGTTTTTTCTATTTTTATCCTCCTTGAGCAAGTCGCATTTCTCCCCTAGAAAAAAAAAATTTAATAAGTGATTTATTTTTAAAGTGCTTTTCTAGGTTCTAATTTCATGTTAAGCCTATTAATTTATTATATGTCCTTTTATAATGTTATTTTTTTGCACAATATAATAGAATTAATAAAACTTAAGTCACCCTTGAGGTCATCCTTTAGATTTTGGGTAGACAAAATGGGCCAAAGGTCTTCGTTAAAATTATCCGAGAAAGAGGGACATTACAGTCTTCCCTTCCCGGTATTTCTTTCCCCAAGCAATATCAAATCTGCATTCCAATCAATCCCCGGATCCCAAATCAACCTAAGCTTTTTGAATGATCTCATACGCACTATACCAATCTTCTCAAAGTTTGCAAAAGGAAGTTTATGCAACTTACTCATGAAAAGTGCCATGATCCTCCTCAAGTATGCCCCCAATTTTCCATTCTTTTCATCATGTCCTTATTGTCCCATACTAGCATGTCAAGAAAAATCCTCATAGATGTCTTCATGAGATGATTTTTTGTCCATAACTATCATATACTTGGCTATCATTTGATGGGGCAGTGTGTATTTGAGTGCTCTCATGGTGACTTGTTTCCTTTCATGTTAGAAACTCAACTCCATAGCTTGCTCTTGGGCAACTCTTCCTAGTGAGTGTAGTCATCGCAAAGTGTATACTCACCAAATAGAATGATAGATTTGTTTACTTTCTTCTTGCAAGGATTGGTGAGACCACCTACTGTAGTTACATCAAAGCCTTCAAAATTATCATGACCAAACCTTCATCCAAGAATTTATGTGTGGATCCACTATCAAGAAGTGCCATGACCTTACACCCAAACATTGTACCTTCAAACATGAATGGATTGTACCTTGGTGCTTTTGAAAGATAAGCGAGGCTACCATCATTTAAAATGTTTAGTGTCATTTGTCCATGTTGATTTTATGAATTAGCATCATCATCCAAATCAGAAACAATCTCAATGAGATGTATCTTATCCTTTCCAAGAAACCTATGATGCGGTCCACAAGGGTCTTTGCAATGAAAACATAAGTATTTTCTGTGAAGCTCATTCTTCGTCTCAAGGTCCATCTTTGGTGTAGATTCAACCTTTGAAGAAGTGGGCTGCTCACTTTCATGTTGTTATGATTTTTCATTCTTGACATTTTTCTTTTGGGGCTGAAATGGAGGAGTAATGTCTAAGTCTAATGTTGTTTGAATGGCCTCATGCAAAGTTCTAGGCTTAAGATCCTTGACAAAACCCCTTAATCTATCATGTAGTCCCTCTATAAAGAGCATCACCACACGCTTTTCCGACATCTCTGGAACCATCATTGTTATGCATTGGAACTCATTGATGTATGAATCAACATGTCCCATCTGGCGAAGCTGAGCCAAGTCCCTGTAGTACAACTCCACATCCTTCCTGTCAAACCTAGCAATCAACCGCTTGTTGAATTCTGTAAGACCGTAAAAGGTCATGGTTATGTGTGACTAGCCAATGATGCCACCAATCATATGCTACTCCCTCAAGGTGTAGAGTGGCAAACTAAATAGCCTTCTTCTCTTGCATAGGATCAAGAGTAAGATTATGCATCCAAGCTGTAGAATTGATCTTCCCACTCCCATCAAAGGTGGAAAGAGTCACCTTGTTGGTAGCCTACTTTAGCTCCCTATTTTGTTGTGATCTAGGCCTCCTATCATGTCTAGCCCTCAAACTATCTCTCCTCTGTGCACAATACTACGGAAGGGGAAAAACATCCCTCACATACTATGGTAAATTACTCCACTCATCACTAGCTGCCATAACATTTTTCGAGAATGACACGTCCTCAAGTGGTTCTTCAACCTCGGGTGGTTCATTTCTCTGCAAGAAACTGGGCTGCATAGGCCTATCTATTTTCCAAGTAAGCCTCCTCCCATCTATATGAGTGTTCCTCCTCTCACGGAAAGGAGATCCCCTCACACTGCCAATCTCGGGGTGATCTACCGTGCCTTGACTATTGAAAATTGATATTGATCTGTCTCTCTTGTCATTTATGTCTCTCTTGTCATATATGTCTCTTAGCCTATCCAAGGCCAACCTGTCTAGAGTAGATCCCATACGCTCCATGGATTGAATCAACCGTTGTTGAGTGGCTACCATAGTCCTAAAAATCTCTTTGTCTAGATCCACCTCGCTCATCCCGGTGGTTGCTTTCCTGTCTATCACCCATTGTTTCGATTCAAGCACTGTTTAAGTCTTGTATGTCTCTATGTGTGATATATGTGTGGACTAACCTCCCATAGCTACATAGACTCGGATAAGAACCCTACATGTAGGAGGAACATTGCTCTAATACCACTAACAGATCCCCAAATGGGTCTCTTTGCCCTCAAATGAATTACAAACACAACCGATTTATGAGGGTTATGGCAATAAAAATAAGGAGATATGAATTTATTAGGAGAAGTGTGAATATGGTTGGAATGAAAACCCAATACAAACAACACTCTAATAATTTCAAAAATATCACAAACTGACCACAATAATTTTACAAGCAAAAATATGTATCAAATCTGATTTTTAAGAGGTAAAAAGTTATTGTAAACAGATCATAAATCTGCATAAAAATCAGACTAAAATACCTCTTTAAACCCTTCCAAAAAAATATTATTTTAATTGCTTTTTATTCCAAAAAAATGCAATACAATAAACAACATACAAAATCGGACTTGGAATGGCTATAAAATGGAATAAAATCTAGAAGTCACTACTGCAATTTATTCTTCAAATAACACCATTGGAAATGGAGAAATCTATGAAAAATTTGTAGAATTTCCTGAGTGGAAATCCCTCTCAATGCTCTTGGGGTTTTCATCCACAAGAGTATAAAAATCCTAAGGGTTTTCGTCCTTTGATTTAATTGCAGAAAAGCTTAGAGCTCTCAATGCAAAGAGAAGATATCAAATAAAAATCCGGAATGCCTTACAAGTCGACTTCTTCCCCTTTTAAAGAGAAGTGACCCAATGGAAACCTAAAAAGCCACCAATCAGCTTGTGGTGTTTTTTTCTATTTTTTTATCCTCCTTGAGCAAGTCGCATTTCTCCCCTAGAAAATACAAATTTAATAAGTGCTTTATTTTTAAAGCGCTTTTCTAGGTTCTAATTTCATGTTAAGCCTATTAATTTATTATATGTGCTTTTATAAAATAAAATTGCACAATATAATAGAATTAATAAAGCTTAAGTCACCCTTGAGCTCATCCTTTGGCCGTCGGGTAGACAAAATGGGCCAAAGGTCTTCGTTAAAATTATCCAAGAAAGAGGGACATTACAAGATCACATGTGGTTTTGTTTAAAAAAATTCCATTTTATTGAGAACTCACAAGAATTTCAGAAAGATCAAAAAATCAATAAATAGTTTATCATTTTTGAAGAGACTTATTTCACATGGAGCACTTCGGTGCATAATGTAGAGTTTTCACGTAATCAACATTATTTTCAATCAAAACAATTATTGTTTAGAGGCTTGATAGGTAGATGATGTTTAGAAACCTAGATAAGCTACAACACAATCTCCTAACAATTTGTTTTTTTTTTTACAGTTTAGAGATTGTTGTCATTCAAGGAAAAAGGAAAGAAACGTTTATGAAGGTCAAAGTTAAGAGATTTGAGATTAGGACAAGGTTAGTACAGTCATAAATTTATTCTCATCTTGTTCATAACCTACCAATAGCATTCTCCATGCTTCAAACCTTACCAAAGCATCCCAAACACTCTATACATCCATATTTATTCACTATCAAAAGTTGGGTGAGTTTTACGTCACATATGGGTATGCAGTTCCATTATTCCTAACTAATGAGCCTGAATAGATCTCCAACACTATGAGATATGAATCCATTGGTAATACACGTGGTCATTCTCTGAAATCTAACTCTGCTACAGTATTTTTTTCCTGAATTTTTGTGGACATCGACCTCTGTAAGGCCCTTCTTGTGGATATTGCTCTCAAGGTGGCAGATTAGGAATGCCTTATCTTGCCGATACGTTCTTGTTTTTCATGACATGGCATGTGGGCCCCTCGTTATGGTCAAAACAGTCTACCAAACTATCTGTTAGTTAGATTCTGCCGCCATCAGTCACCTCTCCTTCCGACATCCCCGTTTCGGCCAACCTTTTTTTGGTGTATTGTGTCACTTAATGTGACTGACAAATTAATCATTTTGTAAAGATAGG
Organism: Taxus wallichiana var. yunnanensis; assembly: GCA_018340775.1. Lineage (NCBI taxonomy): Eukaryota > Viridiplantae > Streptophyta > Pinopsida > Cupressales > Taxaceae > Taxus > Taxus wallichiana. The sequence continues at coordinate 767,563,158 of CM031234.1, forward strand.
TAAGCTCAGTGCGTCCTGCATGTCCACCGCGGAATTTATAATGACAGAGTCCCTCTGAACCACGCCTGTCGCCATTAATAAGTCAGGATTTTAGACTGCAGTGCCCGCAGGTAGGGAAAATAAATTGATTTAAAAGCAATACAATAAAATTAGTTTGATATTTTCACGCTAAAATCCTGTTTTTTCTCAATGAATTGTACTGGAACATAGCTATTAGATTTAATCAGATTTACAAAACAAATTTGCAAGACTTTAGTTGGCCACTTGGAGTGCAAGAAATAAAATATATTTATCATTCATTTGTGCAATCGTTAAATGGGACTGATTAATTTTGTATCGCTTGTTTTCATGTAATACTCATGGTTTCAAACTTGGAACTTATTGGATTTTCTATTTTTTATTTCGGCCTCTTTAAGTATAAATTGCAATCATGTGAACAATATGAATGAGATCATGATGATAAAGTGTCACATCTATAGCATATATTATTTGGGTAAGAAGAATCTGAACTGTGGAATAGGTGTGGGACATGGAGGTATTTAATTCCCACCTTTTTCTTTTCAACTTTTCATTCATGTCTTCGTCTTATCAAACAAATAAAACATCATCCAATTGAAAACCTTAATGTCGTAAAGAATAAAATTTCAAAAAAAAGGATCTTTTTTTTTCATATTTTCTCAAAAAGAAAATTGTTTCTTTCAGTTATATAATGGACAAAGCCATATTTTGCACCTTACAACAAACAAACAAGTTCATGGTATTGATTGAGCGAACGCTCCATATTACTTTAAAAAGTTGCAGTACAACACTATTTTCATGGTCGATACTATTTTTTATTAAGGGAACTCATGTTGCTCGATACTTGTTTCATTGTATCATATTCACCCCTAAAAGATTCTCCCCTTGTTTTCTCTTTAATACGAAAAAATATTTTAATCAAACCTTCTAGATATATATCAAAATATCTTCCCTAATTTGTTACCAATCAAAAATAGAAAATTTATAAAATTAAACCAGCTCATCTATGTTAGAATGTTAAATGTGTTACAGTTCTACCTACATTAGAAATAACTAACCATTTGTAAACAATGGAGAGGCCATCCTATCCATCCACATATAAATAATTTTGTCATTTGAAAAAAAAAAATAGCTTTGGGTATTCATTTTCAATTAAGAAAATGAAAATTGATGTTGTCCTAAGCTTACTCAACAAAGGATTTCATGCCAAGAGACGTGTTTAACTCCAATGTAAAAAAATGGTGAACACAAATGAATACATGGTATAATAATAATAATTTTTGACACATATTCTAAGAGTCGTGTATCAAAATCATCTCTATGTTTCGTATATTAGGAAAAGTTACCAGAAGAAAATTGTGTTAAGCCACTTCCTTGTTGACAAAAGATTGTAAACAAGGTGCTCAAAATGAAAAAGCTTCTTCACAAGGTTGAACCTTAGAGTTTCCAACACACATTGGGATATCCTTATCATACTTTCATGTGAAAAACATTGAGTGGTAAGTGGCGCAATGTGGAAAACGGTAGAGATGGGTTTTTACTTCAACACATGAAGAATAGGTGGTGCAATGTTGTTACAGGAACATTTGCAGATATATGAAGTTATCACGAATGAAAAATGTAGAGAAGAATAATATGAAGACATGAAAACTATAACATAGACACATAGAAAACATGGACAAGTCTATACATAACTTGACAAGTTGTGCCTAGTCGATTTTGTCATACTAATTGATTTCTTCCTAGTGGTTGATTTTGTCCTACTAATCAATTATCTTACACCTAGTGTGATAATTGCACATGTGTTGGGATCAACTAGCCCATTTACACACGTGGAACCCTAATTAGAAGTTTAAATATTTCTCACCAATTCATACACAAATACAACTAGAACAAAGGAAATTTAATTATAGTCAACACAACACTAAAATATTGGAAACCAAACACAAAAATATATGGAGTACATTACAAATACAAACATAAGGGAGGCTCACATATGTTTGAATCTCTCATGCTTCAACTCTTTCCCACCATACCCTCTTGTCTATCATGTACCTTTCTTTGCACTTCAGGTTCAACATCATTTCTACAATAGCCCTATTTGTTTATTCATAAGAAAGATACCTACAATAATATGCTCATATGGATACAAGCACCAAGATTGTTATAACATGTTTTTGAAAGGATGTAACCAATATATGGATAATACTTCCTCAGGTTGTTCGTCTCTCCAAGGGGTTCACTTAAGGAACATAAGATACTTTTACATGGTAACTTCATAACACCATTTTTCATACAACCCACTAGAAAGGATTGGTTCAACATTTCTCATATTCTTAACCTTTTTACAACAAGAGTTTGTATATAACAACTCAGTGAAGAGATGTACTCGAAAGACACCATTCCCAAGAGTGTATGGAAGTAGTCCAAGGGGATTCAAAGAGTTGTCAAACATCATAGAACATTAAAGATATAGGACATAAGCTTGAGACTTTGTAGAGTACATGAAAGAGGTGCACTATCAAGTACACATGCAATTGGTTGAGTAATACACAATACAAGCAACATATAAATTTAAAAATAAAGTAAGTAGAGTATTAGGTGGGATATTTGGTTCTACATTAGTTGAGAAAGGAGAGATTTCCTAGAGGCATTTATGATAAGTTGTAGTGGAAGAAGATTTTTACTGAGAAAATGCATATGATATTGAATTTTCTTGAAGCAATAGATGTCTCAAACATATTCACTGTGGAAAATATGTATCCATATTATGAAAGGGAAAATTTTGAAAAGGTTTATTGGAGATAAAAGATATCAAGCAAGTGTGTAAAGAAGAACAAAGGTTGATTGGTTGTATGGTAAAATTAACACACAACAAAGAGCATAATGAATACTTGGTGAAATTGAGAGGAAGGGAAGTTGACGATGCAAGTTGCATGAGAACATATGAGGTTACAAGAAAACAATTCTTGAAGTAAAGCTCACTTAAGAGCTCATGGTTTCAAAATTGCCTTAGGTGTATGATGTAGGATCATATGGGTTCACATGCAATCATGTGTATTAACCAAAAATAGTTAGAATAGTTTGTTTATTTTTTGCATTTATTTGTTGTTGATGCATACAATGGAGGTTAAAAGAAAATTAAATAAGTCTAGAAGTGCGCAGAGGTAAGAGGAAATTGACTAAGTACAGAAGTGTGCATAGTAATTGGCACATGAGTTTATCTCTTGGCATAAGGGCATAAGAAGGAATTGAGAGTGCAAGAGTTGTGCGAAATTGAGAATAAAGTTTGGTCATGTGCAAGATTATTAAAGCTTCATATTATTTGGTTTTAAATAGAATTGCATGTCTTGATAACCACCATTTTGTGTACTGATTGAATTGATTACCTTATTGGTTGAAGCATGCTTGCAAGTAGTTTCGAGGAGAGAGGTTCCTTTGATTATTGAAGGAATGTTTTGTGTTCTAGCGAGCGACACAACATTTGCGCTAAATAGTTGTTGCTTATTTATTTGATAGATGAACATAATCACGAGAAACAAAAGAAACATGAAATTGAAGAATTGTGTACAAATATTTATTCAAATGCACTTATTATTTTGTTTTATAGCTAAAAGTGTCCATCAGTGGCATTTTATGTTCCCAAGAAAAATACTTGGCAAGGAAGGCGAACAAAGCTATGATTTTCAGCAAGAAATGAAAAAATAATAAGGGTGCCATATCACATGTTTAAACCCTAAAAGTAATAACACTATTAGTAGAAAGGTCGACTTAAGAATCTTTTGTTCCTCCCTACGGTTTTACACACTCAAATATATAATTACTAGAAATATCACTATATACACGAAAACAAGGCTACTCCAATATTAAAAAGAATATACCAAAATAACTTAAATCACATCCTTAAAAAACAATGTACATTTTATTGGATCATATTGTCGGACGAGGGTGAAAAGGTATATTTACCAACTAAATTAAATGTTAGGTTAACATACATTAATAAGTGGAAATATAAATGTGCGCACCATAATAAAAGTAAATAACAACATAAAAAAAATTACACAATGACACTGTATGTAATGTGGAAAACCCATAAATGGGTAAAAAACCACGGAAGAATAATCCACTATAGAGAAACATTTTACAACCCAGTCTAGTAACTCCTCCCTCACTTCTACTCCATGTATTTACCCGCAATCCATTGATTCACATCATCTAATGAATATGACCTACAATCATATTTAAATAACCCGAAGGGTTATGTCCATATTAACCTGACATTGAGGTACACCTTTGATTTAATAAATAGTTAGTTAACTAATAACTAACAAACCTAATCTAAAGTTTATATTTAAATAATAAGAATATAAACTATTCTATATTATTTATTTATAAACTAAACATTATGATGCACTTAATATTATAGTTCTAACACTCCCCCTTAATATTAAGTGGGGATCCATATGCCAACAGATTACCTGCCCATGGTACACTACAGGATTTACAATCCTTAAACCATAAAGGTTTTAGGCTAGCATATCGGTTGAAGGAATTATAACACCTTCATCATGCTCAACTTACCTTTTGGTATAAAAGGATTTGGAATCCATAAATCAAACATATGATTTAGGCTAAGCATGATTTGTGAGACTACATCTCACTTGTTTCTCGTGGAAATATTCTTATACCGCATCTCTAGGAGCCTTTTATAACACAAGGACATCCTTTACAAATAGATGCACACTAGACTGTATTTTTCCCGTAAACTCTATCAGTTTACTTTAGATCATACAAGATCTTTTACAATGCTTTTAAACTAGAATAGAAGTATAGAGGAGAAGGAGTCAACAACCGGCCAACCATTAGGAGGTGACATTGCATGCACACTCCCCCTCAATGGCAACTCTGAAAGGCCAAGCATTGCACATACACTTGCAGTATTTTACAACACACAATGGCTCGTAAACATAACTGCAATCTTAATCTTTAGTCCGGTAGAACTGAGATCTCTATCACCGCAGAGAACCTTCTCTCGGATAACACATATATGAACTTCAATATGTTTCATTCTCTGATGTTGAACTAGACTCTTTATCAAGAGTAATACTACTTTGACTACCACATAGAAAAGGAATACTTCCTTCAACTTCCATGTGTATCTCTTCCAATAGCCACTTCAGCCACATGGCTTCTTCATTGCTTCCATTGTATTTCTCTTCCTTAGTAGAAGAAATGGAGACTGTTGGTTGCTTTTAGTTGTTCCAAGTAATGGTTCTTACACCAAAAAAATTGAACACATATCCAGATATTTTATATCTAACACAACATCAACATGGTTAGAGTCACAATATCCATATAAGCATATAAATCATTATTAATTTCACTTTTAACCAACTGTAAAAGTTAAACACAAGTTGTAAAACAACTAATATAACAATATGCTTAACAACTAACCATGCTAGAATATGTTGAAAAAATTCAACATATTACTCTTGAAAATATATATTAGATGCAATCCCAATACAAACGCAAGGGCATCCCCAAGTGTTATTTGATATGCATATAATAATATTTTAGTTTTGTATACTAAGAAATATCTTCATTATCTTATTGTAAGCCTTTACAAATGAGATAAGAATTGATAACATATCAGATAATCAAGTTATACAAGAATAATAACAAAAAACATAATCCACCAACTGTGGATACTTCCCATGGATTTTGCTTCAAACAATGATCATGTAAGCACTTTTTAATACATGAATAGTAGTTCTATTTTTGAAGCAAAAGCACATATAAGCTATTTTTTTGTATGTTTTCACTTGTAGTTACTTCTTAAAAATAACTTCTTTTTCAATAGTATACGAAATAGAAAATATACTTTTCATTTAGAAGTAATTTATAAAGCTATTATATTAGCACTATGATTATTATCATCATCATTATCTTGATTTTGATATGATTTATTCCATTTCTGATTTTTGAAATTTGACTTATTTTTAAATTTACAATCCTCTTTTTTATGTCCAAATTTCCCACAATTATGACATTTACCATCAAAACTGACTTTTAAGTTTCCTGGTTTCTTGTTTTTATTAGGAGTTTTAAAAGTTGATTTTTGATTCTTGTTAAACCTAGAAGGTTTACCTTTTTCTTTTTGAGAAAGAAGTGCCTGTGTGGCATTTTCTTTTGAATCAAAATTAGTCATAACCTGCTCTTCCTGAACAAGGAGATTACTAAGGGTTTGAAAATTTGGAATGTCTTGTTCGGATTGATACTTTGAATTCAAAATTGAAATGAAATTTCTAAATTTTTCATGAATATTTAATTGGATAATAAAATAGAGAAATTTATCATGAATCAAATTACTACCAGATCCATCTAATTGTGACTTAATATTTTTTATTTTTGCTAAATAATTAATCACTTTTTCATCTCCCTTCATGGGAGTTGTCATAAGCTCTAAAACCAATTTAATATTTTTTATAAATGCGTACCTTCGTGCATCGACTCCAATTGTGTCCAAGCTTCACTAGGACTCTCTAGATTTCTGATATGAAGCAAAAAATCATCTTGTACGCTTTGCAAGATAATGGACATCGCCTCTTGTACTTTCTTTTGTTGATATGTGGCGACGTTATCAACAGTTACATGTCTTCCAATGTAGGAGCTCTCTTGTTCCATTTACAACTACCCATAGTTTGCAAGCCATGAATTCTAGCTTTCAATCAAATCTTCCAAATGTTGTAGTTGTTTCCATTCAACATCTGAGATTTATCAATTGAAAATTGATTAGACCCCATTTGTGCGTAAAATATAGATAAAAACAATTAATAAACAAGGATTAAAATAAGAGTTTTATAGAAATTTCCCCCTGTCATATTTTAATCCTCGTAATCGATCCCGATTACTTTTACGTCACAAAAGAAGATCATGTATATAAAATAATCTATACATGAAAAAATTAGAACTATATCAAAAATTTGAATTGAAATGTGAGTGAATTTTTTTAGTTTTTCAAATAAAATGACGATGAAAAATCGTATCATACCATTTTTTAAAAAATGATACTATTTTTACAAAAAAATGTTTTATAATTTATCTATATTTTTCGAAAAAATAAATAAACAAATTATTTAAACACAATTTCTAAAAAAACGTTTATAAAAACAAATTTTGGAGCTCTTGCCCTTTTAACCATATTATTATACCATGAATAACCATATAATCAACTTCACAATATTTAAAATTTAGAATTACGTGTTTTTTTAAATTATCACTCCATTTAATCATGAAAAGTATGTTTAAACAAACTTTTACATCACTTAGTAATCCTAGACCAATATTATTTTTAAATTATTAATCATGTCACATAAACGTAGCATATGTATTATAGCTTAGCCACGGTGGATCTATATTACTCTTCACCGCCAGCCCTTACCACTCGGGCTTTACCACTAGCTCGATGTGGCCATGAAAGTCACCATCACCACATGTCCACGTGGCCCTCAATGCATATACCACCGCCCACATTCACATGGGATTACAACCAGTGAATTCCATTTGGCCACCCACGTGGCTCTAAACCTCTGCTATTTATTCCTTGAAAGGAGACAATGTCACAGACATTCTCATCTTGCCTTGCAAAATGTTCAGAGGCTTCACAAATTATTTTATTCAAGTATAATGTACTTATAATAATAATACAAAAAACTTGTTGGATTGAAGTAACCTCCACTTTGTAGCCACACATAAAAAATGTGTTCCCTGTATTCTTCACAACGAAGGTCAGTACACATTCTGCAACATGGGTCCCCTCCCACATTTATCGCATTCCAATAAACCAAATAAGTTAATACGTTAAATGTTTTATATGGGTAAAAATATATGTTAAGTGGCATGAATGTTAGGTAAAAGGTATATAAAAGGTTAAATCTGAGTTAATTATGAGAGGATATAGTTTTTTTAAAGACTGAAAAATGATAATATATATTCCTTAATCAAATTTAAAAAGGGCCGCATTGTATAGTTTTAGGTTAGTCAAAAGTTTTAATGTTTAGGTTTTTTTTTTAACTTTATGTCTCACATAGGAAAAAAAAGAGGAGGGGGCCACTTTATAGTTTAAAATAGTTAACTTTTAGGTTTAAATAAATAGGTTTATATAACCCACATATATAAGTATTTATATATTATTTTTGTATATATAGTTGTATGTATATAACAACTATATTATATATACATTTTCATAAAGTATGAAAATTATAAAATTATTTGTATAGATTATAGATACAAAAATATTTCAAAAAACTTTTCAAAAGTAAAATAGAGTTTTCTATTTCAAATTGTAAAAACAATATTACCAGGAGACAAAGGTTTTTACTCGACCAATGGAAAAATTCAAATGGCCTATTTTCCCTAATCTTGTCTCCTGTGCCCTTGTTTTTCACTTGTAATTTTTACTTGTTTTCTTGAATTCCTGCATACCATATAAACTATATACAAATTTTCCAAATATTTAAAAAACTTACCTTATTTTCAAGGGTCTGTAATTCTCGAAGTAGAATTCTTTCCACGCAATTGAAAATCCACAATACCTTTTCACCTGTGCAATAATCATCTAACCAAATATGCGGATCGGAAAGGGGGATTAAATAATATTTCAAATATTTCAACTACCTTCCCAACCGTTATATCCTTAGGTTACATTAGGATTATATTTAATTTATTAAACCCGCTCTGGTACCATGTCAAGACGAGGGGTGAAAAGGTATATTTACCAACTAAATTAAATGTTAGGTTAACATACATTAATAAGTGGAAATATAAATGTGCACACCATAATAAAAGTAAATAACAACATAAAACAAATTACATAGTGACATCGTATGTAATGTGGAAAACCCGTAAATGGGTAAAAACCACGGAAGAATAATCCACTATAGAGAAACATTTTACAACCTAGTCCAGTAACTCCTCCCTCACTTCTACTCCATGTATTTGTAAGAGGGTTTGAAACCCGAAAGCAAGGATCATGAGGGACGACATGCACATCAACGAACATGCAAACAATAGCATGAAGAGATCTCGGGAGGAGTGAGCATCAACCGAATGTGCATGCAAAGATTTGAAATACGGGCATAACCTCATTACAATCCACAAACTCACCTTAGTCTCATAGATCCAAAGGGGTGTACATATAGGAGGTGTTGAGTAACCCCCAATGCTACAATCATGACAACTCGAGTGGAGAGGAGTTACATTCCCAGAATAGAAGTGTAACTCCCTAATGACGCATATGATGCACTGATGCATAAGAGAATCTCATAATGACCCCTAAATGACACGTGGACCTATGATCTCACCTAAGTGAGATGACTCACGTAATGATGTGGAAAATAACACACACCAACACCCCCTTTATCGCAACTTAGGATGAGGCAGCAAGTTAGAAATGAGAAATGGGTCCCAAGACAAACCCCACGATGAGGTACCCATGTACAAGAAACTCTCAAATAGTGGAGTTAAAGGAGAGAAACCCGGTGGGAAAAAAATCCCCTAAAAGAGAGACAAGTCCACTCTCTAATCTAAGAAAGATGCCAAGGATGGGTCCCAGCCACGAGATGAGCCTCGTAAAGGTACCCATGTACAAATAGGCAATCTCTCAAAAAAGACCAATAAGAGGGAGACTAGAGGAATGCGAGAAGATGCCATGGACGGATTAGAACTCAGCAGCTCTAAGACGTCTCTAGAAGAATGTCGATGACGATATCCTCTGCCTCTGATCAAGAAGAGCCATTCACACCAAACCGTGTGCCTACCCTTGGGAAGGACATAAATGACGTGCTAGAATTCTTCCCACTCCTTGAAGGAAACCGAAGGTAGCAACATGAAGAACTCTGAGTCTAGTCCAGAAAGTGTGACATAGGTCTAGCAAGTGAGTGCAAAGGAACCGAAGGTAATGTCATGAGTACATAACTGTCAGAGTATGAATGGTAAACACCTATAGAAAGGATGTCCAACTGATGTGAAGGCAAAAAAACATCCCCCACAACAAAAAATGGATCCAAAAGCAAGGGTGAATCAATGAAGGTCTTCGGAAAAGTGGAAGTAGTAAGAGTCCCGGAAGGGGAAATCCTAACAATGCGGATGATGAACTCCTCTCGAAATACCCAGTAGATGGATGAGGAACTTGTAGTACATCACAAGTGTACTCTACGAAAAAAATGACTAAGGTCGGGCGATACTCATCCCAATGAGGGGGCTCAACAAACAGAAGAGCAATGTCAGATAGGTATGAGTCATCCAATGAAGGTAAAGGAGTGGAAGGGACCTCACACACTAAAGGTGGAAAATAGGTGGGTGTGATGACTGTATGAGACTGAATAGGAGACTGCTCGATATCTGATGAGATGTGGGATGTGTCAACACTCTCTGGAATAGTGAGAGGAGGAGAAGAGTCCTCTGTAGTACTCTTGACATCAAAACTGGGTGCACAATCCTCGTCATCAAAAGTAGAACCAAGCGATTTTGTGTCATAGGAACTATCATCACATGAAGAAGAGGAGGATACCATCAATAAATAACAAAGAACAACGGTGGCAGTATGTGAAGGGTCTCCATAGAGGGACTGAAGAATGCTCTAGACATGGTGGGGTGGATCTGAGTCTGCCATGTGAAACCAAAGAGATCTAGAGACATGCATCATCAAGTGACCAAAAACATGGTCGCAAGTGTCGAGAAAATCCTCCAAATGACAATGATCGGTGGGTGCGGGACTCGACCCAAGTAAGAAGGGTGGAAGACCCTCGTGAGCGAAGTAGTGTTCTATAGAAGCATGCCAAGCTGAATAGTTCCCTCTCCCGGTGAGAAGTGGTGGAGGTCAGTAAAGTGATCCTACAATGCTCAAATCGGAAGAGGACCCTCCATTATACGGAACCAAGAAGTGTCGATGCACGAATTCAAGACGTTGGACTCGGGCCGATAATGCGTCTACATGTAAAAACCCAAGAGTACTAGTGAACCCCTAGAATGCAGCACTTTATAAAATAGTGTATTTACAAAACTAGACAATGTCATCAAGTAATGTGTGAAAAATCATACAACTTTGAATAAAGAAGCATTCAAAACAGAGCAAAGCAAGTCAAAAGTTATAAAGCGAAAATGATTCCCACAACTGATGGAAAATGCCAATAAGCCCTACAAACAGATTTAAAAAGTGCCCAAAATGGGTGCAAAGGGTGTCGTGTGGGTACTCATTGGAAATGGAATCAAATTTTAGGTAGGGTTTGTTTTTATTGTGAGGGGGGATTAGCCTCTTGCCAACCCCGGACCTCGCCTCCGTCTTCGACACTCGAATGAAGGACATTAAATATAAGCAAATAAAGGCCCTAAATTATTACAATGCCATAAAATGAATGTTTTTCCTTAAAACATTAAAAAAGGATTGTTTTAACCACCGAACAATTCTAAAAGGGATGGGCTCGGGTGGCTCGATGCACCGAGTGGTTTGGAGGGAGCGCCGTTTAAAAACACTCGAAATGGTCACCGGAGAAAGCTTGAGTGTAGATCCCACATCGCGAGATAAGAAAGCAAAGAAGTTGTCGAGTTCTACGAAGTAGGTGCCATGTGCATGAGTCGATGGCGTGAATAATGTAGGGAGGCTCCGAGTTGGCCGTTGGATAGAGATAGAAGGTCAAGCCATGGGGCGCACGTGGGCATGCACGGGATAATGAAAACCTCATATTTGAAACACGGTACAAGGCTAGACATGTAGTGGCACGATCAGGGAACCCAAGCGAAACTAAATCATGAAAGACAACGAGAAACTCAAACCGGGAGAAAAATACCACGGAAAATTCAAAACCACGAGTTGGGAAACACCAACTCGACGGAAACACAAACCGAGAGGAGGTCGGTCTATAGGTAGAGCACTTGGTGGGACACCACGAACCAGGATAGAGAAGGGTTCTAACTAGGAATGGAACACTCAACAGAGCACAACAAAGATTTAGGTGAGGAGGTAGCCAAACACGAATCGAAGGAGGAGGGCACACCAACGAGAAGAAGTAGAACATACATGTAGGTCAAAGACAACATAAAAACCCAATGCAAGTTCAAAATTCCAAACCCACCATGAGTTCAGAGTGAGTCAAAAGAAATATTGGGTGAGTTATTCAATGAGCTAGGGAGGATTTTGGTTCCCATTTCGATGAATTAGGGCCGAGCTGGCCCTTAAAAGTAACCTCAACCAAAAACTCCCAAAACCAACACATTCAAAAACCAGATCTTAACTCAAACATAAATAACACTCAGAAAACACCTCCAAATGCACATGCAACCCCGGAGAATCGAGCGGTCGAAGACACTAAACCTAAAGAAAACTAGAAACTCAAACAAAAGCTCGAACAAGAACCCGAACAGAGGTATAAATGCCCAAAATCAATGCAAGAAGAGCACGATCGAAATACCTATTACGACACACGCAACATGATGAGATATGGATATCACACCGGAAGCCAAAAACAAGCACGAAACCCGAGAGTGCACGGATCCACAAGATCCACTCTAATACCATGTAAGAGGGTTTGAAACCTAAAAGTGAGGATCACGAGGGATGACATGCACATCAACAGATGTGCGAACAGCAATACCTACATGAAGAGATCTCAGGAGGAGCGAGCATCAACCGAATGTGCATGCAAAGATTTGAAATACGGGCATAACCTCGTTACAATCCACAAACTTACCTTAGTCTCATAGATCTAAAGGGGTGTACATATAGAAGGTGTTGAGTAACCCCGTCTTCTACAATCATGACAACTCGAGTGGAGAGGAGGAATTACATTCCCGAATAGAAGTGTAACTCCCTAATGACGCATATGATGCACTGACACACTAATGCGTAAGAGAATATCATAATGACCCCTAAATGACACATGGACCTACGATCTCACCTAAGTGAGATACTCGCCTAATGATGTGGAAAATAACACACACCAACAATATTTACCCGAAATCCAGTTATTTACATCATCTAATGAATATCCTATAGTCATATTTAAATAACCCGAAGGGTTATGTCCATATTAAGTGATGGGGTACACCCCGATTTAATAAATAGTTAGTTAATTAATAACTAACAAACTTAATCTAAAGTTTATATTTAAATAATAAGAATATAAACTATTCTATATTATTTATTTATAAACTAAACATTATGATGCGCTTAATATTATAGTTCTAACACATATTACCTTCCAATGTCAAAATTTAGTGAACCCTAATAGATTCCACAACATGAGAAGAAGTGACTGCACATTGTTGTAATTGTAATATTTGAGTTTGTAAAGTGTGAACAAGTGTTTTGAGATCCTATGTGCTAAAAGAAAACTATGTTTGGAAAAAATATATGTTTAGTCAAATATACCTTAAATGTGGGAATGCCTTATCTTATTGGTGTGTTCCGGTTTTTCACAAACGTGGTAGGGTGGACCCCACTTTTACCCAATTTCCCAAATGTTAACGGTTGTTACTTCCATTATCTTATTGGTTAGACTGGTTTGTTACGTAGAAACGGACTTCCGTTTATCCATTTCCATTCCGACAATTTTCAATTATGGAATATTTATTATGTTAAAGTGATTATTTCCTAATTTATATTTTATATTATATTTTGATTACCTTTCCCACTGTCGGTAAAAAATTCTCTATGTAATGTGAACAGATAGACAACCATCATGATATTGATTCGTTATAGGATAAGTGCACCAAGATGGTGGACAATTAAGTAGACATAAAAACCCAAAATTTAGGTACGACGAATGTGGTTTATAAACCGCGCTCGTGCAACTGCTTTTTTATAGTCTTGGATATTTCGAACCTAAAACCACTCTCGTGGTTTCAAACCACGATCGCAGTCCTCTCTAAGACAAAAAAACAAACTCGCGACTCCTCATTTTCCCTCATTTTTCCTTTCCAACCGCAATTTCTCCTAGACCTTTGGCACTCACACTTTGAATACCCCTAAAAATTACTCTTCAGACTTGTGGATTGCGATAGTTTCAACCATGCCACCAAGACAAAGAGGTAAGCCCTTGATTTTGATCAATTTGTTTGCATTTTAGGTTATTTTTTGTGATTTTCATGGGTTTTTCAATTTTTTGTTTATGTATACAATTTTTTTGTTTTTTCAGTTTCTCGGCAAGCTCGTAATCCTGCAAACCATCAAAATATTCCTCAAAACCCTCCAAACAATCCTCAAAACCCTCCAAACATTCTGCAAAACCCTCCTCCAAACATAGATCCACCTCATGTGGCTCTTTCTGTCCCCACGGAACCAACAGAACACAAGTTGATATCGTTGGAAAAATCCAACAAAATAAAATTGTCATTGAGAACCTTATTCAGAATATAAGAAAAATCATGCCACAAATCCATCCCACATGACTTTAGCCAAGACATTGCAAACATTGATTGGTGAAGTTGACTCTGCAACTAACCAAATAGACAGATGGAATACATTTGGAGGTGATTGTAGGCAGTGGTGTGCAAATAAATTATCCCATGCGATCGTAAAAGATAAAACAATTGGAAAAGACTCGCATTTGTGCATTATTTACTCGACCCAAGAACCAATACCCCGTAGTTACTTAGTAAACAGCTCCCAATCCATTGGTGCCATGATGACCGAATCAAGAACAATTTTTGGGACCGATGGTGGATGGTTTTTGATTATCCACCATGCAACAACAATGAGGTTCCCCTCTATTTTTGAAGAAATTATATTGTGAGTTCATGCTTAATGAGGTCGCAAATTATTTTGACTTTTCTAAGTTTTATGGGAGAGGTGGTGGCTCACGAAAAGTAGACCTAGTGCACGCATAGGTCAACCAAGGATCCCCCATGCCCCAAAACCCCCACTACCTTTAGTTATCCCTCCTACAATGAAGGAGGTTGTGGAGATTGACACACTACATGCATTGAGGGAGCTCACTGACACTCGACCCAAAGATAGTGAGCAAATTGCATCTAGTGATGTTGGTAGAGG
This sequence comes from Taxus wallichiana var. yunnanensis, assembly GCA_018340775.1. Classification (NCBI taxonomy): domain Eukaryota; kingdom Viridiplantae; phylum Streptophyta; class Pinopsida; order Cupressales; family Taxaceae; genus Taxus; species Taxus wallichiana. Next base: position 767,578,222 of record CM031234.1, read on the forward strand.
CGCCAGTTCTAGCGCACCACACCACTGTGGATCATGTGGTGCCGTATGCACTGCGGGTGAGACATCATTTTCTGGATCATATGATTTATTTTCTCTAGATGAGATGATGGTGGATGTTTTTGAACTGGTGCAAAGGATCTTGGTCTTTCATAGGTAAATTTCAAATAAATATTTAATATATATACAATATTTTAATTCGTGTTTGATATTTTAATATATATGTATTTCATTATACATTATGTACATACATGTAAAAACTAATTTTTTATTTTATTTTAAATAGAAAGAGCCAGTAAAGGAAACATCCTAAGGCGTCAACATGCTAGCTACTCGTAGATTGGGCATGTTACAAACATAAGTTTCAAGTTGTACTTAAATTTCAAATTTCATTTTATTGTGCAATTTTATTATTATAATATTTCACCCGTACATGTACATATTAATATATGTTTGTCTTTTATACGTGCAGAGCCTAGTGGGTCATCATCTACTCGGGAGTTGAGACTATCGCACGTCTTACGTGTCTTTTACGCAGTTAGTTTCTCTTTACACTCTTTCTAATTGTGGAAGTTCACGTGGATTATGTTTTGGCTTTGTTATGTGATAGTCATGTAGATTAATATTGATTTGTACATGTTTTTTGTATAGCTTATGGCTGCCAGAGAGACTCCTCCATATATGTAGACTATGGAGGCTGTCAAATACTGTCATAGCATCTGTAGATCCACCAACTGAGGTACAATTTTTTAAATTTGTTAAATTTATTTAGGAATTATTTCTTATTACTTAAATCTACAATATCAAATTTTGTACATGAAATATTTAATTTGAAATTTAATTATTTGTATGTAGCTTACCTCTCATGAGTCTATTGTTGTCCCCACATGCGTCAATGACAAATTGATAGGGATCATGACATTGTGGTAAGATTTCACATGCATTTTAACTAAATTCTAAGTTTCTAGATTTTGAATGTATTTTAAAAATCTGGGCATTAAAAACTTGTTGTTTATGAATGTGCAGTTAGGTTGCAAGCCCTGTTTAGAGACGCTGGACCACACCGATGAAATCCATAGTGGCATCTCCTCCATTACATCCATGGTCGTGGACATGCTACTTCTAGTAGGGTGAAAAGAGGGAAGATGTTTCTGATTAGATTCATAGGACGTGGATGTACATAGATATATATATATGGGCCTGCATCGACACTAAAATTTTCCTCCGTAATTTCTATTTCATTAATGTATGTATTAGGAATAGGATGTTGTTAAGTATAATTAGTAGTAGCATCTGATAGAAGATAACGGCACCGTCAGTACGGTGCCACCAATAATGTGGAGTACGGTAACAGTCAAAGTACAATAGGAATGTTGTGGTAAAAAGTAAATATTTGTCGTAAGTGGTCCGGTAATGTTAAAATGTCAAAGTTTGGGTAATTAGAGAAGTAGGGTCTACGTGATTAGGAATTAGAAATATTATATTGGTAATAAGGACAAGGAGTGAGGTCATAAATATTTTGTGTATTTTATTTGTAAAAAGTCTAAAAATGTGGAACCCATGTAAAATGATAAGGTTTATCTTATCTTAGAAGATAAGCTTACATGTACAGATAAGAGTTAAGGTATGGAATATGATTCTTCAGAGTGGATTTCTTATCCTATCTTAGAGAGAAGATGGATAAGCCTGGAAGTTCTATAAATAGAGAGGCCACCCCCCTCATTTAGCATAGAAGGAAGTAGTGAGAAATATTGTAGGAAGTGTGCGAAGGAAGCCATCAGTTTAAAGGTGTGTTGAAGAAGCCATTAAGAGGTGTAATTGTAAAGTTTCTCCCATAGTCTTGGTGAAAGGAAAGTGAAGTCAATAACACTTGAAGTACCTCATAGGTGATATTATGAAGATTTCATGTTAATATTATAATTTATTTTGATATTTCATATTTTTCATCATTCGTCTTATCATAGTCGATGGTATTCTTGTGTTATGTTGTTGTTTTGTTTCCGTTTACATCCACCAAACTAAAGGTCAGGCATTAGTAAATAATCATAAAGACGAGGAGTTCCCTGAAGAATTATCATAGTGTCGGATTGGTGATGACATTTTGGTTCCGTTCTGCCGACCATTCCTCGTTGGTGGATTTTCCGGAGAGATATTCCCACTTAGTCAAAAATCAATTGAGGGTAACCTTTTTTTTACTGTGCATAGTAGTTACCATGGTAAAGTCATTTTTACCGTGAATAGTAGTTACCATGATAAAGTCATTTTTTGTGAATAGTATTTATCACAAGAAAGTCACTTTTTACCGTGAATAGTATTTACCACAAAGAACTTCACTTTTATCGTGAATAGTGTTTACCACAAGAAAGTCAGCTTTTACTGTAGTAAGTCAAGTTTTACCATAGTTTACCGTGGTCATTTCTATTTTACTTTGTAGAAAGGTGTAAAGTCACTTTCTAGTATAGTGATTCCAATTATTTGTACACATAAGTCTTGTTAATTGTACTTGTGGGTTGGTATTTCACGATGGTTACCTTTGAAAATGGGAAAGATTCCTATTTTTTCAGCTCAATCTAATGAAGATGCTTCTTCTTTCATTCAAGAGTTTAAATGATCTTGTATTTGTAATGGCCTTATAAGAAGGGAACAATGGATTGAATTTTTCCTACCTTTTTGGATGGTTCAAAGACTTAGGTGGTTTGAAACACTAGGTGATAATGTGAAAAATTCATCGGATTTATTAACCGAAAGTTTCTCAAGAATTTGGTGAACAACAGAAATATGCAGATCTCATGATCGAGATCACAAAGCTATCCCAAGGAGAGAAGGAGAAGATAAGGGATTATCATGCTCGTGTTCTAGAGCTAAGGAGGAAGCTCGATGCCCAGATCCGGAAGGAAGGACTAGCGGATGGGTTAATGAATGGCGTGGATAATCTCCTCTGTAAGCACTTCATTCTTGGGATGAAGCCAGAGATCAGACAACGAGTGAAGTATGACCGCCCAGCTACCATTGAACAAGCAAAGGAGATTGCAAGAAGGCAAGAAGAAAGCATGGAAGAGGAGCCTAAAGAAATTGTTGCTAAAGTAGAGCCTACACCAGCACCTTTGGTCCAGAATCCACAACCACTCCCGGTGAGCACAAATATTTCTCCTAGTACATCTACTGAGTATGAAGATTTACTCAAAAATATGGGTTAGTTAACTATTAATCTTCTTCAAGGAAAAAAATTTAGTTCTCAGGGAGGAGATAGAGGTCCAAAAAGAAATATTTCAAGTTGTATGTTATGGTTGTTATAAAAGGGTCATTATAAGTATAATTGTCCAGTATAGAGCTTCTACATTTGGTAAAGGAGATAATGATAAAGGAAAAGTACTTGTGAATTCTTTTGATGTAGTAGATAAGAGTAGAAATAATGAAGTAGATGTGTTTGTAACAAAAAGAAAGAAAGAAAGAAAAGATAATCAAGATGGAAATGATCCTAAGAAGATGAAAGAAGAAACTAGTAAGAAACATAGGAGAAGAAAGTTGGGTGTGCAGGATTTTCTCGATTTCACAGGGGGCAAGGACCATACTCCATCTTGGAAGATCTCGTCCAAAAGGCCTGCAAATATTACATATGGTCAACTCTTGGCTATGTCTTCGAGAAGAGGCGGGAGTTGCGAGGTGGACTCAATGCTCGAAGAAGGAAGGAGGTTGAGGTCCCCGCTTTGGAGGCAGAGGCAGATCTCTATGCTCCAAGCCGAGGTATTATGTAATGGTATTTCAATTCATGATGTCTTAGTTGATGGAGGTGCTGCAGCTAATGTAATGACCAAGTCTCAGAATGAATATGTTGGGTTTAAAATTGATCGCCCTTCAACACTTATGTTAAGGTCATTAAATAAAGGAAAACTAAACCGTAAGGTGTAGTTTCAAATGTGGCAATATCTCGTTATGGGTGTGGTATGTGTTGTAGACTTTCAGTGATGAAAAATGGTACTGCTTGTGCATTAATGTACCCAATCTGTTAAGAAGACCATGGCTAAGGAGAGTTCATGCAAGAAACTACCGGAATGAAGGTTTCATGACACTTAGACATGGTAGAGAGAGGGTGAAGATAAATGTGATCCCTCGACATCATAAGGCGAACTCGTGGATTCAAGTGATGAAACTAATGATTGGACATCCTCTCGATTACTCTAGTACCAAAGAAGTGGAAACTCGAAGTTAAAGAAAGCGAGGTGGATGTTTCACCATGGATATCCTTCCACCACACCAACTCATGACCCCATAAAATTATCTCGCATAAGGTTGTTGTGGCTCGCCTCTTGATGCATTAAAATCCTATACCTACCAATTAGTATGATCTTCTCATAATCCTCTAAATTAAAAATAGAAATAGAAATGAAACAAACAAATATACAAAACCCATCAACAAATAAAAGAAAATGTGAAGGTAAATAAACGAAACAAAATCAATAATGAAAACTCCAACCACACTTCAAAAGCTAACCGTGAATCCTCGATCATATATCATGTACATCATGTCTAACCAAAGGTGCTCGTGCTATCCAATCATTATGTGAAGCTTTGAGACATCAAACGTGATAGCACGTGGAATTAGGGTCCACAATTTTACTTCATTTGAAGGTAGTATATGGAATAGTTCATGAATTATTAATAGAAATCATTAACATTCAATTATCTTGCAGAGTTACATCCCCGCAACCCATTGAAATAATTCTTGGTGTTGCTCCTCTCATCATTACATAAATTTGTAACCCAAAATTGACATTTTATTTGATAAAACTTCACATTAGGACGTCAATTACTTTTTGTTCAAGCAACATGTGGTCTCATTATTGCTTTTTTTTTTAAGTTATCATGGTGGGCATTTTCGTTTGAGATGTAATGGTTTTCACTTTTTCGATTTTGGTCACTCGCTTTCTCGTATGTTACATCTCATTAAAGTGCTAGTTTATCTCCTTGATCTACTCAAATGTGATGTTTTCCTCGTTATCAATCTTTGCTTGTATTTATTGTTACCATGGTTTTCCGAGTATGGTATTAAGTTTTATATTTTAGTTATGATATGACCGAATGGTTAGGAAAAAAATATCAAATTCTTGGCGACCAAGTGAAGCTGAAATTGATATGACCGAATGGTTTAGAAACATGTTTTGTAATACATTATTAATTTAAATAATAATTTTTGAATCATGTCCCAATTCGTTGAGGAAATTAAGAGTACAAATGTTGATTTCAATTTCACCATAAATCATAATTCCTCTCTGTGATAATTTAGTTGGCATGAGATGGATTTGGAAATGTAGTATCCTTAAGAATTACATATAATTTATTTATTTGCTTAGATTATTGATCAATTGGTTGAACCCGAGGCAATGTATTATATTTATTAATTATAATGTCACAACAACTAATAAATTCCCGATTCCTTTCCATGTTTAATTGTTCTATAAAAATCACAAAATGAACTAGTACTCTATTTTTTATATACAATTTATTTCAGTCATGGATATCCTTCCACTCCACACTAACTCATGACCCCATAAAATTATCCTCAAGAAGAAGTTGATGATAATATCCTTCCAAATCACACCAACTCATGACCCCATAAAATTATGGAAGGGATGCATATACAAAAGTTATTTTTTTGATGGGATTAATGCATGTGTTAACATTGTTTTGTTTTATATTACATGCTACAATGGAGATGCTTGAAGTTTTTTGAATTTGAAAAATAATGAATGAATAGAATGCCCTACCTACTCTTATGGAAGAATCTCATTTCTTTTTTATACTTTCACATTTTACATATATTTTTATGTAGGCATTTACAATAACATGTAACAAAAATATGTTCACTTATGGAAACGTGAAAATGTTACAAATCGAAGGGAAAGGCAAGGAAAACAAACCTATTCATCCCACTATTAGTCAACCATTATATTAGTAAGATGGTAACTTCCATTGTTACATCAATCATATTGAAAAAGATTATGGTAAATTAGAGTTTATATGTTGATGTGGAACAAACATATCATCTAATACACAACTATTTATTTTAAATAAATATTCTAAAATTTTAGAAATTAATCCAAATATATATTAAAGACGCATTTCCAACTTAAAATAACAAGCATATATTTAAACAAAGATATAAAAACAAACATATTTATCGTACAACCAATAAAGATAAATGAATATTAATATTGATATTAAGAATCAAAACTTTGGAGCTTTCAACTTATCTTGAAATAAATTTTTCTTATAAATTGCATCTCGCTTTGAAATGAAATAAATATTAAAAGGAAAGTCGAACCAACATTTAGGATTAGGTAACCATCTTTACAATTCCAATATATATGAAAAAATGAAGAGCAACCAAACAACTTGTTGCTGAAATAATTTGTTGTATTGCAAATTATCGAGTTTTCTTCAAACGGTACATGGATACGCACCTCCTTCTTTTGTATGGGGAGGATCCCATTATCAATGTAAACTGCTTTAATATGTGGGGTAGCCAATAGGCCACGGATCACACAAGAACACTCCACTCGAACCCATTGAAAATTCTTGTACATAATACAAGGGGGAATTTGCAGTAAAGGAAGGTAAGGGGATTTTTGGGAAATAAGGAGAGAGAGGGTTACTATTATGAGTAGGCACTAGCAGAGTTCACATACAATAACCAGAGTAAGTCCACATCCAATTAGAAGAACAAAATAATGCAAACCATGATAAGACACGTAAAAATAATAAACACATAATTCCATTGATTAATTTGGCAAAGGTGTAGACATCTTTCTTTGTTTTATAGTATTATCATGCATACAAAGTTGGAAAGAGAGAATAGAGGAGAAAAAGAAAATAACAAGAAGAATATGATTAAGCTAAAATGTAATTTTTATGCCTAACCCGAATACTATAGTAGCAGAAATATATGAAAATTAAGTACAAAAATTAACCCAAGAAAACTAAGCAATAAAGTAAAACCCTAAGTGCAAAGAGAGGGTAAGAAGCCTTAGTTGATTCACAGAAATCCGGAAGATGCATAGAGTTGGAAAACTAGAAAATACAAAGCACTAAACATCTCACCGAAGCTCAAAAAAATGTAGATCTAGAAGACTAAGCTAGACTAGGGTGCCTCGAGAAGGACAGCACCCACGAGAGCCCTAGGCATGTTTCAAGGCATCTCGGGTCAAGTGGAATAGCTCAGGAAACCTCCTCTAAATGGTCACTAGTTGTTCACTTTTGTTCACCTTTGATCACTCGAGGTTGCAAAATATCACCGAGGTTACCGGAAACCTACAATGAAATATGAACCTTCAAAACAATCAAATAGACATCAAATTCTTAAAAAGAAAGATGCATAATGAGGGGTCAGACTGTCCTCAAATGTCACAGTGGTGAACTTATGACTGAGCACTACACTTCATCTAAGACCCAATGTAGCTCTATGTGTGTGTACAGAATTGTGCCCTAGGTAGCTCTTAGGTGTGTCACACTTGATAGTGAGTAAGCTAGATGTAAAGAAATGTAGTAGATGTGTGCATGTAATAGAATGAACTTCCCTCATATAAAGTGTATGTAGAATAACCAGCCCTTTTGTCCCTTTGATGGTGCTATATGGATGCAATGAAGCTCTTATATGCTTGATGGATGCAACCTTAGGTGGTGATGCCTAATGCTTAGTGCTTGTTCCTTCATTATGATCACATAACTTTATATTTATATGATTCATTTGCTTGAATTTCATAATTAACCCTAAAAGGTCGACTACCAGAAATATAAGATGCTCAAATGGCTAGAAATGACCCAAAAGGTGTGCACAAGTATAAACATGTCGGGGCATTGATGATAGATGGGGGCACTTCGCGGCGCATCCAGGGATGGGCATTATTATAAAGGGTGAGAAATTTTGAGGAGTGAAAATAGAGACGAGATGTAAGGCATATAAGACCAAAAGTAGCAATAGAAAGAAAGCAAAGATGGCCAAAGACATGGGTTAATTAGTACTTTTCTTACTTATGAATCATATGAATAGTAGTATGTAATCACGACTAGATAATTACCCAAAATGCATGATTTAGTGTCTATATTTGCCCCCACTTTATGTTGGTGAGTGGAAAGCTCAATAACATAAAGTAGATAGAGATGTGTACCTGATAACCATGTAGATCGATGACGAAAGCATGTCGGGGGACTAAACAAAGCGTGGAGTGATAAAATTTTGAGGCATGGATGTTAAGTAAGAGTAAGTGCAAAAAGTGATGAGATGATGAACCTAGGGTGGAAACACATGTGTAGATGTCGTGAATGTGCCTATTTTTATGTCGATGTCATTGTATGTGATTGTTGAGTGATGTTGACTAATTCTTCCCATAAAGATGAACCTACAAAAGGGAAGATGAACAAGTAGTCAAATATGCATGTATATGATCAAAATAGGTAAGAAAGTGTCCAAGCAATGTATGTAAAAATGTTGAAAATTTGAAAAAGAAACATGTGCACCTGATCTGTGATGAGGAAAAGAGTGTAGAAAGGATCCTGAAGATGTTGTAGATAAACAAGTTTTTCAGGCGATCTCACGCCAATGATATGGAATAACTATAGGGATAAACGCTTTGGTGTTATCCTCCAACTTTTATATGATTCCCATGATGTAGAACACCACTGTAGATGGTGTGTATAAAATAAAGTGATAAGGACTTTATGCCCTATAAAATCCATTGTGTGGAGTTCTGTAGACTGTGTTGAATTACCAATCGTTTGTAACTACACCCTAGTTTCAGGAATCTAGGAAAGGCATTGTTGTGCTAAGGACCCAAGTCTAATTTTGATCCATGTCTGAAACTGAAAACTATGTTGTACCGACACCGTGTTTTTTTGTGTACAACACTGTATGGGGTGAATGATTCACCCAAATTATGCCCCCTCATTTGGGGTGCATGCGATGTCACTAAATTAGTATGTGTCCTAAAGGAGGACCGGTTTTATGTTGAAACTCTACCCTGCAGGGGGAAGGGAATGTGTTTGGTAGAAACCAAGGCACACGTAAACAAAATGGCTAGAAAAGCAGTGTAGAGTGTAAATGCATGAGCATGTAAGTGATTTATTGAAAATTGAGTGTGATGAGGTCCATTTGAGATGTAGACCCTCGAATCGAATATGGACCATGGAACTAGAGTGCATCATAGGGTAATGACCGCAACATGTAGAAGTAGATGTTAAGAAGATATGTTGTGAATGTGTAGAGTAGATGTTGTGTAGAAGGAGATGAAGATGTGAGATGTTATGTGTAATGTGTATAGGATGCCCTCAATAGTCGTGTGTGAACCAAAGCATAAGACCGCATCATCGGGTAATGATGATAAGTTCGTGTATCAAGATGTGTGCATTATGTGTAAAACTCGAGATGGGATGTGATGAGGAAATGATTTGGTTACTAATGTAAGGGGGATAATAAGTACCATTCCCCCACGTGTATGATATTGAGGGTGTTATCCGATGAAATTAAAAGTAGAAATCCCTCCACCTGATGCTAGTGGAGATGAAGGTGTGTGATCATGCTATAAAAATTTTGGTATATGAGATAGATTGTGCAAGTGAATGAATCCTACGTGTATGTGACCAATGAGTATACTACGAGAGTAATGGATGCCTACATGGAATAGAATGCGGAGGTGATATGCATCTATGTGAAGTAGAGCGTGGAGGTGATGAGAATCTATGTGAAGCAACATGAGGTGGTGAAATATGCCTAGATGAAGGAAGTGTGTAAGTGATGAACCTACACTTATGTGCTGGAATAGCAGAGCGATGAGGTAGTGTAGGTCATCTGTGAATAGGAAAGCTAGGAGAAGAAGGTGCTTTAGGTTTGATAAGCCATAGAGAACTAGGTGGACTAGGTGATGCAACTTCAATTGTAAGAGGAGGTCAGGTTGCGATGATGGAGAGATGGAGGAACACCGTTGATATAAATGACATGATTGTTGTGAATGAACTTTAGATGCAAGTGATTCATGGATATGATAGACTAAGACCTGTAAATCTAATGGAGACCTAAGATCATGTCACACCCTTCGACTATTTGTGCTACAAGTAAGGGAACAAACATAGTGAGAGGACCGATAGTAACGTGAATCGACAACCCCATATGAGTTGTTCATCGATATGTAATTTGTTAAAGTGGATAACTAATAACACTAATAAGTGGAACATAACATGTGATGATTGGCCATGATGGATCAACGTTAGTGTTATTGATAGAGATGGATCCGATTGAATCATTTATGTGTAAGTGATTAGAAGATAATGTAGTGTGATAATCATGATCATAGAACAAAATGATAGGTGGAGAGATGTCGGCGTAAGAAAATAAGAAATCAAGATCCCCAATGTAGGAGGAAGAAATGCATGATATGTATGATTAGTAGAGGATTCAATCATTTTTTGTCATGTTTTGGAAGCATATTATTGAATATTTTGAGTTTATGATTTTCATTGACAGTGCGTGAAGCCATAAGCTTTGGAAGATCAAGTTTGTTTTCATTGATAAGATCTTGGATGATATTACGAAGATTGAAACACCAATTCATAGAATGTCCAACACATTGATGATAGTCGCATCAAAAGTTCTCATTGTAATTTCAACCTTTTGGATGAGAAGGATCTAAGTCAAGTGGAGGAAGTGTAATAAGGCTTCTCTCAAGAATTTTTGTAATATAAGTTGTGGAGCAATACTCAACTTTGTAAATATACACTTAGGTAGTTTCCATTGAAGTTATTTGGTGTTGGAGACAATGTTGACAAGTGACTTTTGTTTCATGGTTTTTTGGTTGTTGATGGTTTGAAAGTTGAGTTGTTTTGAAAGTACATAGTAAATGAGGCTTGATCTTGATATTTAAGCTTTCCGATAGATAAAAGCCTAGTTTCACAAAGCGTAAGAGTATGACATAGTTGATCAAATGATGGAGATGTCTCAAAGAGAACGCTCTCTCCAGAGAGGTGACAATAGACTCAGATGGATAAGTCCCAAGCTTAGAGTCTACAAGCATATTAGACATCTTAGCTAAGTTACTTTTGTATCACAAGACATAGTCCACTTGGTGTTCATTAGATCTTTGTTTAGGTTGTTTGGGTTGAGCATATGAGATATTAGAGCCAATATTGATAGAGAAATGAATGATAAAAGTATCGACTAGATGCATGAAAGATGTTACGAGTGGATAGGTACATCATAAAACTAATGCATCACATAATCCTCGAGACTGCAAGGGAAGAGCTTCACTAATAAAGTGTGATCATCTCGTATAATCTAGAAATGCCACATGAAATTCACAGAGGTGCTCTTGTGGGTCACCATGGCCTTTGAAAATGGCTAACTTGGAAGTGAAAAATTAAGAGGCGGTGTATAAGCGAGATATGGTGGGTGAAAAAGGAGTATGAAGTAACAAAGTGAAATCCAAATATGGAGATACATTATATGTAGCCAATTTTAGTAGACGCACTTGATCTTGCAAATCCTAATATAGATAAGTGAGATCGGGAGTGTTAGAGGATGTGCCAAGTTGTGTAGTAGAAGCATTATGTTGTATGATAGGAGTGGTAGTAGTGGGAATGACGACATGCGTATGAAGGGGTTGGGTGGTGGCCATGGCAGCCGAGGAAGATCCAAAGCAAGAGGTACCAAGGCATTGTCGGCATTTCTAGCAGAATCGGGGCATGTAAAATATGTGGAAGATGAGTAGGATTATCACGCAAATCTTGTCAAAAATTGGTGAGCTTTTCTAATTGTTCTCGATCACAATTAGTATCCTCGTCATATGATTTTTTCAATATCGTATATTTCTATTTTGTTAAGAGGAACATGGCTTATCAAAGGGATTTTCAGTCATAACCATTGACTTATAAATGTCATTCATTGATGTAGAGATGTCATCCATTGATGTAGAGATATCAGCCATTCATTTGGGAATCCTACGGACGAGATGGAAGAAGCTTGAGATTCTCAAAGGACCTAAAACGACCACTACAAATGACATGCATAATAAGTAAAACCCTAAAAAGAGAAGGTGGATCCAAAGGTCAGGTTCACTAAAATGATTAAGCTAAAAGGTAATTTTTATTTATAATTTGAATGTTATAATAGTAATAAATATATGAAAATTAAGTACATAACTTAACCCAAGAAAACTAAGTAATGAAATATAAAACCCTAAGTGAAAAGAGAGGGTGAGAAGCCTTAGCTGATTCGCATAGATTCTGAAGATGCAAAGATTTTGAAAACTAGGAAATACGAGAGGCACCCATCACACCGAAGCTCAAAAAAATGCATATATTGAAGAATAAGCTATACTAGGGAACTTGGAGAGGGACAGGAGTGCCCACGGGCGCCCTATGCATGTTTTTGGGCACCTGGATATGCAGAAAATCTCAAGAAACCTCCTTTGAAAGGTTACTAATTGTTCACTGTTCGCCCATGATCGCTCCGAGATCACACCAAGATCTCTGAGGTCACTGAAACCTACAATGAAATATGGACCTGCAAAAACCCTCAAATAGACATCAAATCCTAAAAATAAAGATGCAAAATGAGGGGTTGGATTGTCCTAAGTTGTCACAATGGTGAACTTACAATCGAGCACCGCACTACATCTCGCACTCCAATGTAGTTCTATGTGTGTGTGCATAATCATTTCCTAGGTGGCTCTTATGCGTGTCACACTGATGATAGCAAGCAAGTAACCTAGATGTAAAGAAATGTAGTAGATGTGTGCATGAAATAGAATGAAATTCCCTCCTATGAAGTGTATGTAGAAAAACTAGCCCTCGTGTCCCTTTGATTTTGCTAGATGGATTCAATGAATCTCTTTGATGTTGATGGATGCAACCTTAGGTGGTGATAGCTAATTTTTAGTGTTTGGTCCTTTATTATGATCACATAACTTTATATTTATATGATTCCCTTACTTAAATTTTGTAATTAACCCCAAAAATGCCGACTACCAAAAATATAAGATGCTTAAATGGATAGAAATGACCCAAAATGTGTGAACAAGTACAAATAGATAAGGGGCACCGAGAATGGATGGGGCACCTAACACCGGCATCCTGGGATGGGCACCGGTGTCCAGGGTGAGATATATCGAGGAGTGAAAACACAAACCGAGAAATAAGGGGTGTAAGACCAAAATTAGCAATAGAAATAAAGAAAAAATGGCCAAAGACATGGGTTAATTAGTACTTTTCTTACTTATGAATCATATGAATAGTAGTATGCAATTAGGACTAGATAATTACCCAAAGTGTGTGATTTATTGTCTATAGAATCACAAATTTTATTGCTTGATGTAGTAGTGGTAACCTCAACAATATACATTCTATCAAAATTGATAACCCTTTGGAATGGAGAAGCCATTCTAATTTATAACATTACAAAATGTCCTTTCATCTACCCCCTACATGAATTTTCACCTATCCTCGTCACTTGTGACCTTTCATATTCTTAGGAAGTGAGTATTTTTCTTATTATTGGAAAAGGAATCTTACAATGTTTAGCTAAGGGTCACTTAAGTGAATAGGATGAAATAGCAAAAAGTATATTCTTCATTAAAAATTAGAATATGGAAAGAAAATAAGGAAGAGAGAGAGAGAGAAGTTGATGAATATGAAAAGACAAAGCTTCTAATAGGGAATTTATTGATCATGATCCCTAAGGGAGAGTTCCAAGAATGAGATCTTGTCCTTTGAATTATTTATTGAACCGAGCTACCATAGGTGTCACATTATCTTCTTCTAGAATGAAAACACATCTCAACACTTTGATCCATGTCTAGGGAACATCATTGATCTTCTTACATTGAATGAGCCATATTTTGAGATCTCTTATAATATCATAAATGTAGTTTTTGATGCTGAGAAGGGACTCTAAGGTTTCTTCATTGAATGAAAGGGGATTTCATGCCTCTTTCTTGAACAACTCTTGAAGGGAAATAATGATTTCTTTTGATAATGAATTCTCGATGAGTGGAGGAAACTCAAGTATCTAAACAAAGTCACATACCTCATTCAAAATATCAAAAAAATATCCACTAGAACTATATTCGGAGATGGCATATTCAATTGTAGACACCTAAAATCGGTATTTATGCCCTCATTCACCTCCGTGCTCATATTTTAATTCAATAATCCTCCTTATTCAATAAAATTCCCATTCAATCCTTATTAATTAATTAAGAAACATTAATTAATTAATTATTTAATATTTTACATGCCCAAATATCCCATCCACATTGATCCTATTAATTAATTAATTGATTAATTAATTAACCCTCGTTATTACTAATCAACTTTCTAATTAGGATTCTTTTATCGCTTTCATCCCATCTATTGTTATGTCCTAACTACCTTTGATTCATGCCAAGGTCATCTAATCCAGCCAATATGCTTTAAAGCATTCAAACAACTCTTTAAAAGCATCCAAATCCCACCTTAAATAAAAAATCATGCCCATTGGGGAAACTTTACCCATAGTCGGTGGCGACCCATCCTGTCGCCGAATTGACCCTATAATATTGGGTGCTTTCTTTCCATAAGGGAGGACGACAATCTCAATCACGAGAAATCAGATGCATTTGAATCCTCCCATTTCTTTGCAAGTTGTGAACTCCCTCCAACACCTAAGTATTCTAGAAGCCATTACGGACCTCTTAGACCTCTCACCAATGCACATGTGTTAATCATGATTGACCTATTGTGAGATTGTTTCCATTCTATATTTATTTAATCAGATTATTGTGGTATTTGGTTTTACCTAACCTTTTGCGAGTCCAAATCAATCTTGGAAATCTCTAGAGCTTCTTCAGCAACCTTGTCCTAAACCCACTTTCTTACAGTTTCCTTTTTCATCCGCTTATCCTCGACCTTCCACTCTTTTGATACTGATCTATGTCGACTCATCCAATTCTTCGCCGACCTAGGACCTGCACATCCAATAATCTTCTTAAATACTCCTTTTTGTATTCCATCCTCGCTTCCTTGCTCACCGGTCTTCCCTGTAGACCCATTTATAATCTTTACAGCCCTCATCGCCTTTAGATTGCTTCTAGACCTTGCCAGTTTACATATTTCATCAACAACTTTAGATCCATTCTCTCGTGTCACTATTTGACTTGCTTATGCATAGTTTGGGTCACCGTCGACCTAGACCAAGTAACCTTTATTTTGCAGTTATTGCCATCTAACTAGTTTTAGATCAGTTTTACCATTTTTAGATTCAGTAATAGATCTTTTCTTGCATGATTTTGGTTTTACATATTTTTATCTAAAAACGAGGGTTAACATCCATTGAGTAAGTTCACGCTTCTCGGATCCACTTAGTTGGGCAACCCCCATCTTTATCTATCTAATCAAATCCATTTCGCTTTTACAGTCTTATGGTACTAAAATTCTATCATTCAAAGACCCGCATCGACATCACATCCGAGGTAACCTAAACCCTCTATCATTTTCACAGTTATTAGATTCTTTAGTAGCTAGTGCTTTACCCCCACTATGAAAGAGAAACTTGGACAACATTCCTAACACACCCGTGAGACCACCCTTTCGATGATCCCTTTCCTTTCTATATCTTACTTTTTTTGTCCTATTTCACACTAACACTACAATGTGAGGCCTTGTTTTATTGCTTGTTTATCCTCATGGCTCGGATCAATCATCATTAAAAAGTGTAGACAAATAGGAAAACATTATCTAGGTATTCTTTTCTTTTCCCCTATTTACTCCTTTTGCATCGTACTTTCCCTTCTTGTTTGTGTACTAATAAAACGTTACACTTCATTTCGTGTTTAAAAATAACTTTCTTTTCACATCCTTCCCGTTGACATAATTTAATTAGGGGTATAATATTTTTCATATCACACCTTATCACACACAACCTAGACTTCACAAATCAATTAACACATCAAAACATTTGTTTTCCCGATAAACTAATTGGGATTTTAAACCCCAATATGAAGACGCCTCAAATCCTCCCTAGCCAAAACTACTTGAAACCAGCCTTAGACTTCTTTTACTGTAGGCACCTTCATTATCCACCTCCCTCTTCTATTTCCCACATTTCTTAATTAACCATGTTGATAAGAAATCTGCTTATTGACTTGTTTGTTAATAGATTACATAAACAAATGTTCATCTATTTCATGTCAATTATCCCCTTTCTTTAAATCAAAACAACACAAAAATACACCCCATCTAATGACATCCCTTCCTCTAATGATTCCTCCCAACATGATTTTAAATTTGAGACCACACCTTTGGTTTCCCAATCCCTTATCCACATGGCCTCGTTTTATGAGGATCATGTCATTCAAGTCACTCCTATCTTAAAACCAATCAACATATCCCTCATCAAGTTAACCTTTCTAAAAAGTTACACCCTCATCCCCCACTCCTCCGTAAGCTTTTGGGTCTCCTTCTATCCCCATTTATGAGTTATTATCACATAGATCCCCACAGACCTCTCGACTTGTCGATCTACTCGGTTAGCGGATCTAATTCTACCTTCACAATTTAGTAACAACACTACCCCTGCTCCATCCAAAATTACCTCTAGAATTTCCATTCACCCATCCCAATCTACCAACATTTACTCTCCTCATATATCTCAATAATAAAGAGATTCTATCCAATCTCAGTCATCCCGTCACATTTCTACACTCCAACATCACACAATCCATTCTTTGCCACATGATTGTGCTCCCTCTTATCCAACACTCCCTTTAACTTCAACATACCCCCAATATTCTTTACATCCCCATCCATCTACTTCTCATGTGGTGTCATCACACCCCTACACTTCATACATCTACCATTCACATGAAACTTTTATTCCATCTCCTAATTATACCACCTTAGGAGAAACTTACAGCTTCAATGTTTGATAAGCGATGGCAACCCATCTAGTTCAATTACCTCTCATTCGACTTGTTGAAAACTTACATCCCAAATATGCTTAGTAGCATGGGGCTCATTATTGTAAGTATCATCATGTCGTAGGTCACGACATAGAAAAGTGTCGTTCTTTTAAGGACCGCATCTAACAACTTATAGATCAGGGGGAACTCCAAGTAGACAATTATCCCTCATCCCTTGTTCAAACCTTTGACTTCCCCAAAAACCCTTTCTTACTTCATCACTCGACCAATAAAATTCCATTTTATACATCTTATATATATAATATTTGTGTAATCAATGTTGTGTATTAAACAATATCACCCTCTCCCATTCCATCTATTTCATAATCTCCGCTTACCTTAAATGTTATTTCAACTCCTTTTTCGAAACCTATCATATCCATGCCTATTACACTCTTATCAACTCTCACTATTTTTCCTATACCTACACCTACTTTTGCCACATCCACATCAACTTTGAATGTACCCCCTACTTCATCCACTTCGGTCACACCTCATTCTATCATATCAAATTCACTACCACTATCTATGTCTTCAATTAAGACACCCAAATTTGGGACACATCCCTTTAGCCCTTTCAAATCATTAATTACCTAGCCATGGCCCATTCCCCACATTAATATTATTTGATCACCTATTGTTGGGGTTAGCACACCGGTTGTACAAATATATATCAGATCTAAGCATACATGCAAATAAAAGCGGATATTTTACTAGAAGAAATATACAAAACAAGAGACATAAATCAACACCGTTTAACATGGTTCACCCAAAGGTGTGGGATACGCTCCACCAAGAAACAAGTCAATCTATTATCCAAAGCTTTGATAAGATATACAATTGAAGATTTGCAATCTTCCACACCTCTCAGATGTACAATACTTTCTTTCTCTCAAGCTTTTGCTTCATCACCAAGAATTCTCTCTCTCACCAACCTTTTGCAAGTTCTTCTTAATTCTTATTAATACTTACTTCTAAACCCTAAATTTCATGCTTATATAGTCATTTATAGACTTAGGGCACTTAGCCATGCAATTACAATCATGAGATATACTTTATGCTAAAAATAGATCTAATTCCCAAGAGTTAATTAAAACATCCTCATACATGTAATCGACACCTATTAGCCCTAACCGATGCGGTTCCTCTTTTCTGATGATGTCGGTCTGGGTGACCAATGTCGCCCCCGTAACCAATGACGGTTACTGTATTTTTCCAAAGCAAGTTTCTTATTGCATACTAAAATGAAGTAATTGAGCTCCACAACTCAACAATCTCCCACTTGGAGATTAATTATTACACCATACATGTACAACGTCATTCTTGGATCCTTCATTAGCTCTGTTTCTTCATCTTCAAGTCTCAAACTCAAAGACCAATAGAAGTGGAGTGTAGCTCCAACTTCTCCTTTTCTAATGGCTTTGTTAGCATATTCGCAGGGTTCTCGCTCATATGAATATTTTCAAATTCAATTGTCCATCCTCCAATACCTTGCCATATGAAGTGATACCTCAATTGAATGTGTTTTGTTCTCGAATGAAATGCTGAGTTCTTTGCCAAATGAATTGCACTCTGACTATCACTGAACAATTTACAATCACCTTGCTCCTTTCCCAACTCTTCCATGAACCTACTCATCCATATCATCTCCTTACTAGCCTCTGTAGCTGCAACATACTCTACCTCTGTAGTAGACAAAGCCACAACCTTCTACAATCTTGAAATCCAGCTAACTATGTCGTTCCACCTACTATGAAAATATATCCAGTAGTGCTCCTCCTACCATCCAAATCTCCAGCCATATCCGAATCAACATAACCATGTAATGAAATATCTGAACCTCCATAGCATAACTACATGCTAGATGTCCCTTTCAAATACCTGAGTATCCATTGGACTATTTCCAATACTCTTTACCTAGATTGACCATATATCTACTCACCACTCCCACTTGCCTTTGCAATGGTTGGTATGGTACAAACCATAAAGCATACATGATACTCTCAATCTTTGAAGCATATGGCACTCGTGTCATGTATTTGACCTCTTCATGTGATGATGGACACTCGATCTTTGCTCAATTTGAAGTTTTCATGTGTACTAATGTATTTGAACCTTTCTAACACCTTATAGATATAATCCTCCTGAGACAAATACAATTTCTTAATTTTCCCGTCTCTATGTATTTGCATGCCAATGATTCTTTTTACATCTCCTAAATCCTTCATAGTAAATGTGTGAGCTAGCTTTCCTTAAGCTCACCAATGTCCTACATACTAGATCCTGTAATAAACATATCATCCACATACAATAACAAAATAATATAGCTCCCATTTTCAAGCTTCTTGAAATAAACACAATGGTCATATTCACATCTCAAGTAACCATGCTCATGCATAAAACTATCAAACCTCATGTACCATTGCCTTGGAGCTTGCTTGAGCCCATATAGACTCTTTTTCAACCTACACACTAATTTCTCCTTACCTTTGACTTCATACCCAAGCGGTTGCTACATATAAATCTCTTCATCCAAATCACCATGAAGGAAAGCCATCTTCACATCTAGTTGCTCTAAATGTAAATCCTCTACTGCAACTAAGCTCAATACAATACAAATAGAAGTCATCTTAACAATAGGAGAAAATATTTCACCAAAGTCAATACCTGCTTTCTATGCAAATCCCTTTACTACAAGCCTTGCCTTGTATCTTTTCTGTCCACCCTCTTCTTCCTTGATCCTGTAAACCCACTTGTTCTACAATGTCCTCTTACCTGTTGGAAACTTAACCAAATCCCAAGTCTGGTTCTATTCCAAGGAGTCCATCTCCTCATCCATGTCATGCTCCCATTGGATGTGGGTCTTATCCTACATTGCTTCTTCAAAAATTTCTAGTTCACCATTATCAGTCAATAATAAATAAAATAGAGAAGGTGTAAATATTTCTGGAGGTTTACTTACCCTTTGTGACCTTCTCATAGGAGTTTGGGGTACCGGAGGCTCAATCTAGACCTCCTGGACATTTGTATCCAAATATGTTAGTGACCGATGTCAATCACCTGTAACCGATGGTGGTTTTGCTAAACAATGTCGATTTTGTTCTTCTCAGTAACCATATTGGTTCGTCGACCAAAGATCGGTTAGGGGTCAACCGACACCGGCTAATGTGTAACCCTCGTATGCAATACTTTTAAATCTAAGAGTTCATTTTCATTCACAAACTTCTCAACTAGTTCATCCTTGGGTACCATAATTTTATCCCTGTACATTCTCTTTTCATTCCATTCAACATCATGACTCCTAATAATTTTATAGTTCTCTAAATCCCAAAAATGGATCCAAATCACCGATCCATAACCAATGAAAGTGCATCTCTTGGATTTTGCATCCAACTTTTTCTAGTTTCCTTATCAACACACACAAAAGCTTCTGAACCAAAAACTTTAAGAAAAAAAGATCTACCTCTTTTCCCATCCAAGCTTCCTCTGGTATTCCTCCATCTAGTGAACTTGAAATACCATTGTTAATCAAATAAACAATTGTATAAATTACTTCGCCCAAAACGTAAGGGCAATCCAGAATGTATCCTCATACTTCTAGCACATTCTATGATTGTCTGTTCATTCTTTCTACAACACCATTCTCATGTGGTGTTCTTGAACTATTCTTTCTCTACGTATCCCATTCACTCGAACAATAATCATTGAAAGCCTTCTACAATATTCACCACCATTGTCATATCTAAAGAACTTTAACTTAGAATTTGATTCATTCTCAACAAGAGCTTTCCATCTTTTAAAAGTCTCAAAAACACCATGATTAACATTTAATACAATAAAACCATACCTTTCTTGTAACATCATCAATGAAAGTAACATAATACTGGGATCCTCCATGAGAAGCTACCCGAGCCGGTCCCCACACATATGGGTGTACAAGCTCCAATTTTTTTGCTCCTTTGATAAATCTCACTCTCTTTTGCTTTCCAAAGACACAATGCTCATATAAATCAAGATCTAAATCTTTCAAATTTGATAACTTACCCTTAGCCTTTAAGATTTGCATTCCTTTTTGACTCATATGGCCCAACCGGTTATGCCACATGCATGCATCTAAATTTGAAGTAGATAATGCAGAAAATGAATCAATAACATAGGTAGATAAATATAATGTTCCTACCTTCTTACCTCTTGCCACAACAAGAGCACCCTTGGTGAATTTCCAAGAGTCTCCTATAAAAGTAACCATGCAACCAGATTCACCTAGTTGCCCTACAGAAATAATATTCCTCCTGAGGCTTGGCACATGCCTCACATCTTTCAATACCCATGTATTTCCATTATGCAATTTTAGATGAACTTCCCCTTTAACAATAATACTACAAGGTTCATCATAACCCAAATAAAAATGCCCAAAATTTCCCTGGACATAATTTCTAAAATAACTCTTGTTAGGGGTTGCATGGAAAGAAGCTCCTGAATCTAAAACCCATGATTCAATTCTACTATCTAAAGAAAGAATAAGAGCATCTTGCATAACCTATGATATAAAAAGATTTACTTCTTTACCTTTGTCTGGTTGTTGGTTCTCTTTATCCTTTGACCAACAATCTTTCTTTGCATGTACTTTCTTTCCACATTTCCAACAAGTAATTCCCTTACTTCTAGATTTAGATCTGTTATCCCTTGACTTTGATTTCCCATTACTCTTACTCTTGGATCTCTCCTTCTACCTAGCCCTTGCTTTCTACATTCAAAGCATTCTTAGATGATGATTCCTCTATACTCTTCCTGTGAATTTCTTCATTCAAGATTATACTAACCACATCATCAAACTTCAAAATATTATTAGCAGATGTTGTATTACTAACAACCATTACCAAGTTATCCCAACTATCATGCAAAGAACATAAGAATAAAAGTGTTTTCATTTCATCATCAAACGATATATCAACCGATTTTAACTAATTTACAATAGATCTAAAATCATTAAAATTACTAGATGTAAACCCACCTTCATGCATCTTATAACTAAATAGTTTCTTCATCAAATAAACTTTATTTGAAGCACTAGGTTTTTCATATAAATTAGCAAGAGATTTCATTAACCCTACTATAGAAGTCGCTTCTGTAATATTGGAAGCCATGATGCTTCCAGGACTCAATCTTATAGATCCTAAAATATTTCGTCAAGAATCTCCCATTCTTCATCAGTCATCTTCGTAGGTCTAGACTTCTCATCCAACGGTAAATACAAATATCTTTGATACATATAATCCTCAATCTGCATCTTCCATAATTGATAATTTCGGTCATCAAACTTCTCTACCTTGTATTTGTTTTCTTTTGCCATTGTTTGTAGCTCCCACTCAATCAGAAAACCCTCTGTGAGTAAATTTGTCAACACACAAAACCCTTAAACAAATCTCTGATACCAGGTTGTTAGGGTTAGGGTTAGCACACCGATGTACATATATATATATATATCGATCTAAGCATACATGCAAATACAAGCAGATATTCTACTAAAGAAATATACAAAACAAAAGACATAAATCAACACTAGATTTAACGTGGTTCACCCAAAGGTGGGATACGTCCACTAAGAAACAAGTCAATCTATTATCCAAAGCTTTGAGATATACAATTGAATATTTGCAATCTTCCACACCTCTCAGATGTACAATACTTTCTTTCTCTCAAGCTTTTGCTTCATCACCAATAATTCTCTCTCTCACCAACCTTTTGCAAGTTCTTCTTAATTCTTGTTAATACTTACTTCTAAACCTTAGCTTTCATGCTTATATAGTTGTTTATAGACTTAGGGCACTTAGCCATGTAATTACAATCAATAGATATACTTTAATGCTAAAAATAGATCTAATTCCCGAGAGTTAATTAAAACATCCTCGCATAGGTAACCGATGTCGGTTATCTCCAATCGATGCCAATTCCTCCTTGCACGATCGATGTCGGGTCTGGGTGACCGATCTTTGGTTCCCCCTTAACCGATGTCGATTCTTATGTTTTCCAAAGCAAGTTTCTAATTGCATACTAAAATGAAGTAATTGAGCTCCACAACTCAACACCTATAATCAAATTAATCCTCATCCTCATACTATTATTAATTTAATTAGATTAATATCCACATCACCCTCCACCTCATCCCAAGTCCTATTCCTAGTCTATTGATTAACAAAGAATAAGTCCTTGTTATCCCAACCAACTAGGACTTAGTCTAGCCCTAACCTTAATTATGTATTTCTTCTCCAACAACACTCCTACTTATCTACGTGACATTCTCCACTTGAGACCCATGACTTATAGTGAGTTACATGTGACTAATAGCCGAATATCTTGTGACCTTGTAAAAATCATTTTATGAGGTTCTCACAGTATCACATGCACCTAAACGCCCATGATCCAATCCAAGTGCCCTAATCCCAATATTTCCGACACTTGCACATTTTTCTAGGTTTGGTTGCGTCATTCTACTCTCATGTTTCATCGGTTTTCCAAAGATGGTACAACTTCTCGGGATCATCAGTGAATCAACTAAGTATCTTACCCTCTCTCTTACACTTAGGTTTCAATTTTTTTTCGCTTATTGCTTAGGTCAAATCTGTACTTTATTCGTCTATATTTGTGTTGTTACTTAATTAAGATTTGACATATATATTTCTATATTTGCTTAATCGGACACCATGTTGAGATAATTTCATCATTTAAACCATATGAGCATTTATTATGACATTATAGATGCGTTGAAAATTGTGATTGTTTTGCTAATAAGTGCAAGGTACACTATTTATCAACATCTACTAAAAACCATTTGAATTCATTTGTAACAAATGTGGCTCGTCATCAAACATATTTTAGGTTGTAAAGGACAAATCATTCAATGCTCTATTTGCCAACAATGATGTCCATATAACTTTAGACACCTATTAGTTTGCAATCTTAAATCTAGCGAAACAAAATATCATATGCATTCTCTCGTGCAATCCACTAAAAATCTTAGTTCCTACATTCATAGAGGTTTCACACGATGAATTCTTGAAAAAATAAACCACCATCATATACATATTACGAGGATTTCAAGTAGTAGGAACATTCACTCTAAACCAAGGCAATACCATAGTACAACTTTAACAAGTAAACAAGTAAGGTAATTCTTTCAACTAATCATTGCTTGACAAGTTCACTTCCTATATTATTTTACAATTCTTATTTCTTTACACTCATGCTATTTGTTTTTTTCCGTAAACATACCAAATTAGTCGAGGAATTGAAGACAACCACTTTCTACTCTAGCACACCGCCAATCTTATACCACCGATACATTTTGTACTTTACATATACCTCTTTACAAGAAGAAAAAACTTTGTACATTTTGTGATTAGATAATATACTAATGCAAATGTTCTACAATTTCGTTCTTGGGCAAAAACACAATTGAACAACTATAAAACAAAAATAGAGACAATATCAATACAATTTCATGTTTTGTTATATGTAATGCACTCGTTCAACTCAAGTTATTATTACAATGCTTCATTTCATTAACACCCATATATTTCAATTCTTGTTTCTATTTTTTTGTCCATTCTCATTTAGAACACAATTTCCAACCAAATATTCAACTTAGAAAAATAGAGTTTAACCTTTCAACATCGAATATAACCTTTGTTAATTTACTTTCAAACAAAAAACAAACAAACAAGAATTTTTTTTATATATTGTAAAAGCAATCAAGTAAAAATATAAAATCAAGAATATCCCTCTTATAACATGCATGACACAAACTAGTTTCAAACAAAAACAAACAAGAAAAAAATTATATATTGCAAAAACAATCAAGTAGGAATATAAAATCAAGTATATCCCTCTTATAACATGCATGACACAAACCGGTCATTTCACGATACTTGTTTAATAATCATGTAAGTGAGAGGAGCCAATCGTGGAGCATTGATCGTGATGGTAGATGTAAAGTCAAGGACTACTATATGTCAATTTTTCACTTAAAATGAGTCATATCAAATCACATCAAACAACCACCCACTCAAATAATGCCACATAAGTGGGAAAAAATGCATGACATAATGCCCTACAAATGATCCACCCTAAATTTCTTTACATGAAAACCACTTAATTTAAATACCTAAAAAAACCACTTTTCACACAATATAAATGCTCAAAAGAAAATATATAGATTAAAAATAACAAAATCTATTAAAGAATATTTATTTTTTCAAATTTTATGATATTTATATAGGTGCTGTACACCCTTCAACTTTAATTATATATATAAGAGGGATATGCTGTCTTTTTCGTTTGAGCCTTTCCACTACTTTCATAAAATTAAAATTTGTATATTAGAAAGTTAACCCGTTCCAACACTTACTTATATTTTTTAATCTAAAAATATCGCTACTCTAAAACATTACCAAATCCAAATTTTAACCAACATAAATTACCACATCCTATAAGAATCTTGGATAGCGGGATTGACGTTTGTTTGTTTTCAAGTCATAGTTTCAAATCTTTAACAGACTGCAATTGCTAGAATGATTTCCCGATTTTCCGACCACTATTTGTTTTGAGAGGAACAGCGATTATGGCGTGTCTTTGTTTGAAATTCGTTTGGAATGAAAGAGAAAACGCTTACAAAATTCAAAGCATTGGTGTATGGCGCCTATATTTTTTGACATGACAGGGAGTAGCACAATTCTGGTATGATTTACAGAGAGAAATCCAAGTGGATTGCTCAAGATATTGATTCCATTGTAGGGGGTCTCAGTTTGCAGTTTTAACCCTCCAAAACATTCAGTTCACGGACGTATGTGAGTGTTTAGTGTGACTAATTTTGTATTTCTGGTGATTTTGAGGTAACAGAGGCTATACTCAGGGTTAGCTTAAGTTGGGGTTTTATTGTATGATTTTGTATATATATTTTCAGAGACAAACCAGTGGAAATCTTGTGATTAATTTTGCGTAAGTTTGGATTCGAAATTAGGACCTGGCATTCGCCAGCGAGCTGTTTTATTGGGATCTACTTGCAATTGGATGGTGGAACTAAGTTTTAGTGACATCCCAGCTATTTTTGCTCTGATATCTTGAGAGATGAGTAGTGCCATAGCTATTTTGAATAGAGAAAATTAGCAGAGGTAGGGGAATTTCTGATCAAAATTAGTAACAGCAGATCTAACCTTTAGGAAGAAGCCGCTTATATTCAGGCATGCGGGGCTTCTACAATTTTTGGTGTAGAATGAATAACATTTATCACAAGGCTGTTGCTGTTTTGTGTCTGTACAGTATTTTAATCTAGCGGGCATTATTAATTTTTTTCTTTCTCCTTTTAAATATGTGGAATATAACTTTTAACAACCCCTGCATTCACGCTGAGGCTCTATGAAAACAGTGGCTCTGACTGATATCATGTTCAAACTTTGGACGGTAGGATTTGAACCAAGGACCTACTCCCAGCTGGTGAACTGCTTTAATTTTAGTGATACTAGGATTCAGACCCATGATCCCCTTTAAGTCAGCAAATTGCTGTAACTTTGGACAGGGTAAAATGCATATCCAGGGCCTACTTTCTGTCGGTGTGTTCTCTAGGTTAGGATGGGATAAAATTGATCTTAGAACCTATTCCCCATGGGCGACTCCCTCCAAGTTTGGATGGAACAGCTTTCAAACCTAGGACCTGCTACTGGATGTTGACCAGGCCTAATTTTGGATAGGAAGGACCTGCTCCAGAGTCCACACTATTGAGTTGCTTTATTTTTGGACAGCGATAGGATTTGATGTAATGTCCCTTTCTCAGCACTACTCCTTTTGAAAGACTTTGAGCCCATTTCACTTCCGAAATGAACAAGGGAAGTAATTGTCATGTTTTTCAGTTATTGATGTGAGCATTGCATTCTTCTTTAGTAGTATTCTATATATAGTTAGGTCAGCTGGGGAAGATGAAAAGCCAGTGGAAGAATAGGAGGAAAAATGAATTATTAATTCCCGCAAGGAGGTCAGTCTTCTTAGGAAGACTTTAATTGGTTTTGGTGCCACATCAAGGTATAAAAAGGGGTTGCTTGGCTCATTTGTGCATCATCATCTTGTCTACTAATAACTTTGCATGGTTTTTGGGCTGATTGCTCAACTACTTCCACTTGAGGACGAAAACCCTCTTGTGTGGCCAACAAGTGAGGACGAAAACCCTTCTTTGTTTGATTGAAGAACGAAAAATCTTCAATCCATTGAGGATTCTCCATCCTAGGGTTTCCAAGGAGCTTCAAAGAAGATTGATTTTGCAGATTTTCAGCTAGGGTTTGGTTGAAGAAGGGCTGCTAGGGTTTTGCAAAGATTTTCAGGCCCTCTCCTAGGGTGGTGACTTGCCCTAAGGTGGCATTTGGGGGTTTCTAGGGCATGACAACATCCAATTCAACTATCATTGTGTTTCTCATATTTTTGCAGTTGGAATCTACAATTGAACTTCATTTTTGAGCTTGGAATCCTTCATTTCCAACAAGGGTGTTCATTGCTGTTATTTTATTTAATTAAATAATTTACAGCTGGGGTTTGAAGGCTTATTTCTTAGTTAATATTTGTTCTAAAATATTTCTAAGTCTCCCTAGATGCTTTGGATGATGTGAATGATGCATTTTTGAAGAGATATTGCATTTTCCTTGCTGCTGTTATAAAAATCAGACTGCTGTACTTTGCTGTCATAATTTTGAGTTTGCTATCATAATTTTCAGTTTACCATCTATTGGGGTTTGTGCAATTTCCCTTTGTTTTCCATTAGAATCTGGAAAGGGACATTACATTTGATCGCAGGAGCTGCTGAGGACCTACTCCCTTCTTGCTGAGTTCCTCTAATTGATGGCTCGAACCTAGCAC
This sequence comes from Taxus wallichiana var. yunnanensis, assembly GCA_018340775.1. NCBI lineage: Eukaryota > Viridiplantae > Streptophyta > Pinopsida > Cupressales > Taxaceae > Taxus > Taxus wallichiana. Next base: position 767,606,097 of record CM031234.1, read on the forward strand.
ATGGTCTTGACTGTTGAGCAGCTCTAATTTTGGACAGGCTGGTATTCCTGTTTGATAAGCTGTGCCATCCTGAGCTGTTTATGCATTTTGTCTTAGGACTTTTAGGTTTTCTCTAGAGGTATCTATTACAATTACCAACACCCTCCTCACTTCATACTCATATTGAGGTCCTATACAAGCCCTAACATTAACTTTGGTACAATATTGAGAATTTTGGACATGCTGTGATTTTGTTTTGATTGTAGGCATGCAATCATATTCTATAAGTTAAAAAACATAAATACAAGCCTGATCGAAAAGGTGGCAGTGAGAAAACACACCAAGAAAATGCTAACCAAATCAGGTGACAAGCCCAAGATAAAGAACCTCATGGCTAAAATTACAACCATTCATGGCTAGGAACCTGTTAGCATATGGATTTGCACGCATGCAAATGACATGCAACAGTGTGGGAACGAAGTCCCTCCTCAATGAAGGTGAGGCTGCCTTTATTGAAAACCAAAACTGTATTTACATCTATACATTCAAAATTGTATGTGGGGGGTGTTTTGGAACATCAATGGAAAGAAAAGTGAATGAAGGAGATGGAATGGAATGAAGGAAAGGAGTGAAATGGAATGAACTGAAAGAACATGCAAGAGTTAGGTAAAAACAGAGCCTAATATTGCATGAAGAGGAAAGATGAATAACCAACACAAATAAAACGGAGTTTGAGTTAGCCAAACAAGAACGTGTAAAAGGGAACACACATGAGCAAGTAGATAATCAGAGCTTGATCACTGTGAACTAGAACAACTGATTAATAACGTTGACAATAAGATCAAAGATAATATTTGCATGCAAGATTCAAACACCTAACATCTAATGAACATAAGAACATCAAATGTTACAAGAGACAATGAATGAGACACAAAGTTCGTATTTCATTAACTCCAAAATGTTTTTCACAAAAGAACACAGTTTCTTCCTGAAACAAAGCTTGCACAAAAGTATTTTCTTCTCCTCTCTCAAAGTCACCCTTTACAAATGAGCCCCTCACTTCCTTTTATAACCCAAAAGTTGGTTACAAAGTAGTTAGGGTTTTACATGATCATTAAATAAGGCACTTAAGTGACCTTTGACTTTTTCAACAACTTTATTAAAGACAACCCAAAAATAAAAATTACTTAAAATATCCATTGTTTCCCAAATAACACCTTTTAAAATACACAATAATAACCAGTGCCTTATCCATTCAAATGGGGTCCGCATATCTCAAGCGTATGAGAAATGGACTCTCCCACTTCGTTAGATACCAAGAAAATCAACTCCCTGAACCGCCGGTGAAATTAGGATCTGTCGCTTTTGCCAGTTGAAAGGATCTAAACCTTCCCAAAGTTTCAAACATCTTTTCTTCTTCTGGAGGTTCACTTGGTCGAAGAATAGCCTCACAAAATACCTGTAATTCAAGAATTCTACTTGGCATATCATTTAAATTAACAATTTTGGATTGAGCATTCTCAAATAAGTTCTTCAATTTGATGCACCGCTCCATGGAAACTGACGAGAAATTGTTGGCGGGAGTGTACATGTCCTTAAACAATTGTGAAAATTGTTCTTCCACCTGCTTCGATGAACACCTTTGATTATGCTCATTTACGAGGTTACAAGGAATCTCAGCCATGAATTCCTGAATCAAGGAGAGTGAAGTGAAGGCTTCATTGCACATGTTGTCATAATGAATCATAGAATCCTCGAGAAGCGTTTTCTTGATTTGAGATGCAGACACCAAAGAAAACGTGTCCCCGATGTTCAAATTCGAGAATTCCTTCAATAGCTAAAACTGAAGATTCCATACTTGTCATTTCTCGTAAACCGGCAAAATCTCATCCAAATTTGCTATAGTAGAAACAAAAGTTTCTTTGAAAGAAAGGATTGGATAAATATACGCACCGACATCTTCATGAAGCTTCGATCATGGTCTTGATCGTCCCCTGGCCTAAAACGAGAATCTTTGAAAGCCAAGTTTTAGTGACATGGCCCAATGTGTTTATTTCCTTTGACAAATTGAGAGTATCTTCATCTGGGGCAGCCACTGCATCAGGTACTGGGAAGGTGGATGATATGGGATTTATCAAATGTTGAACATATTCCACCAATTGATTCTTTTCGGCCTTGAGCTGAGAGTTTTGAGACTTGTATTTCTCAAGTCTCTTTAGCACGATATCAATTGAATCTCGAGCCATCACCATGTCACTTTCTAATGTAGATATTCCAAGTCCCAGTCTGGAAACTTCATAGTCGGCAGTGGCATAAAGCATCGCGCTCTTTATCCACTTGTGGAATGGCAAGGTCTGCAAATTTGTTTCCATCATTATCCACCATTATTCGAGAAAGCACCTTAGGCTTCTTAGGAATGGCGTCATTCGAAAGTTTGAAAAGGGCATCAAAATCAATGTCAATTGGCTTGACAACTCTCTTCCTTTTCTTCACTTCGGAATCAACCCAAGGAGTATCATTCACTATTTCAACATACAAAATCCTGGAGCTCGAATCAATATTCTCATTATTTCCGACATCATGAGATCCTTCTTGAATCCTATCTCGTAGCCTCGATTTGAGGAGACACAACCTCAATATCCACTTCCTGATTATTCGGGAGATTTTGGGAAATCCCTTCATGAACTACATGCTCTGAAGTGTTTGATATTTGAATTACCTGTACTTGAGTGGATGCTTGTTCGAAGCATGGCTGAGGATCATTTGCTACCAGCTTCTGAGCACTATTAACGATGTGGGTAGAAGAATCTCTACTCGAGGTAGAAAATCCAGACACACGCTCTTTTCCTTCTTCGGGGTTAGGATCTTGAGATTTTTCACCTTGTGACACATTGCTTGGCGAAGTGGATTTTGGCAACCACTCCTTTCTCGCTTGTTGCGTATGATTGGATGGTAATGAGGTTGATCGAGAAGAGACTTTGGTCGGATGGAGACCCCCTCGTATTGGCAATTTTTGTGATCCCAAAACGTGATCTGGAATTGATTGTAATTTGGCAAGTTCTCTATCATACCAAGATATGCTTCTTTCAATAATTGGTTGGTTTTTGCCATCAAGAGAAAATTCATCTCTTTTAGTCCAGTCGATTCGAGGCAATGGGGTAAAGGCAACGACATCATATGAGGGATCGACGACATCCTCATCATCATCTATGAATGAATCGGGAGGACTCTTGATGCGGAAGGCCTTGATCTGAGCAAGTGTTAGGCGAGAGTACTCCCGTCTTCTTACCTCATGTTCATCTGAGCAAGCAGCCCAGAAATCTTCCATGGTAGGATTATGTTGGTACTTCGCTCCCAGAATACTTTTGCATATATCCATTGATATCAAACTGGGCTCTCTTCACATATGGATGGATGGTTATGAGAGCGAACTCTTTTTCCATGAGCTGTGCACTGAAAAGATTTGGACATTGGTACTCCCCAATTTGGATTGGGAAATGAATTTCTGGATGGTGCTCGTCACTAAGAAGGCAGTGAACTTGGAATAATGCCAACTCTATTAATGCCCATCTCACACCGACGTACTTAGGAAGTTTCCATGGGGTACTAGCAAAGCCACTCACGCGAATGTAGGAAAAAGATGAAAATTGAATAAACCAGGTTCCCCATTGAGAAATGACACTCATGGCTTCTTTAGAAAACCTTTCCTCAGTATTCTGATTTAGGTTCCGGATCACGCGGAAGGTGAATGCATCGTTGACTCTTCTAAAATGGTGAGAACTATTTTTGAAGCTGAGCTGAGGGTAATAGTGAAAAACACTGTTCGACGGCCCCATGACTCCTCTTGTTTCAAGTCCCGAAAATAGCTTTCTTCGTGCTACTGCATAGGTCAGATATGAAGTCATGTAGAAGCATCCAGTCATCTTAACTTCTATCAATTGTTTGTGAATGGTGTTACTGATGATGGTGGCCCAATCCACAAACTCTTTCTTGGCTAGGATGATACAGATAAATTGGTACATCCATGGGTGGAAAATCCTAGCAGAAGGTAGACCGAAAACTCGACTTAGGAGAGTGATCATGTCTCCAATTTCTTCCACGAACTCAATGCGGTACAGTTCTTTGGGAAGCTCAATCCGAGGTCTCTTGGTTACTAACTAGTTGTTGTTGACCATTTTGCTCCATCTCAGGGGTTCTTCATCCCAGAATTCTTGTGCTGATTGGCGAGTGATATCCGCATTCTCGGAAAGTTGGGTATTCCAAGCAACTCCTCAATGTGTTCTGGTGTGATTAAGAGGAAAGGCTCGCGATTATCTTTAAAAATTCCTCGTCTCTCAGGGTCATAATGCTCCACGCAAGCAATAACCAATTCCGGACACTGCACCGAGACGAGAATGCTGCTGCTTGGGGTAGACCACTATGGTAAAGTCTATATGAGAAAATGGTTTTGCCTTCAGTTTTCACTCGCTTGCAAAACTGTTGCACGTTGATGTGACCCAAATTCGTATCAATGATGTTGTCATATGCTAACTTAATGGAGTTGGGAGGGATAATTCCTTGGAATTCATATTTCAGGGCGGATTTGTTAGATTTCTCCACTGGCTTCCTCGATCTCCCCGCAAATTTGGATTTTTCGGCCATTATGAATTTAACAAAAGTGACTCAGGCACGCCAGACAACGCAAATGGGGCCAGGTCTCAGTCTCCAAAACCCCATTGATGCAAGAAAAATATTTTTCGCTTTAATATTATTATTATTATTATTTTAAAAATAATAATAATAATTGATCCCGAATTACAATTTTCTTCTCTTTAAAATACAAATATATCGAGGCTAAGCTCGAGCTCCAAAATCTGCGACAACAATGATATCTATTTATTTATTTTAATTAAAATCTCCCGATTTTAATATTTCACGTGGATCAATTTAATCTTTTTAATTCTTCCCGGTAGTGCATGAATTAGCTTTCCTTTGCATGCGCGAACCGTGACTTCTCTTCAACTGCATGCATCTATTGCCAAGGTAAATGCGTGAACACTGCAATTTTCTTTATTTCCTCTTGACTTTTTATTTCTGCCTATGTGTGCGGGCAATTATTCTACCTAAATGTGTTGGAAATGATTTATTTTTGGTGTGGAAACTTCTTTGGCCAGGGAATAATCTGCTATCTCCCTTTTTTTTATTTGGAATTTGCCTCTTTTCCCACGTGAAAATTGATCCTCTTGGCGTGAAAACTATTTTAACTTTGGACTGTTATTTTTCAAAATGCATGGGACTGTTTTTGGATTTTTCCTCAGCCTGCGTGGAAACATCTTTTCTTGTCTTCTTCCCTGGTGGTATGCGTTTGATGGAGTTAGGCTGAGTTCTTGATGTGCGTGGAGAATATACCTTCAACGTGGGCTCCTCTTTGCTGGCGCATGGAGATGAGTTCTTTGTCTGGGCTGTGCGTCTCCTCCAATCTCTTTAAGCGGCTTTTCTTAATTTTCTTGTTTTTAAAGACTGTTCCTTTTTGCCATGCGTGGGAGCTCCTTTGGATGGTCGCGGCCTGTTTAATGCTGCTCTTGAAACTGTTCTTTATTTAAAAGCTTGTTCTTCAACTGCGTTTGGACTGTCCTCCTTCCTGGGCGCGTGTGGATTCCCTTTCTCTGCCCAATGCGCAACTTTTCACTCGGTGTGTGGAGTTTGATTTTAATTCTTTTAAAACTGCTCTTTCTCCTTTGCCCTTGCGCCTCCTCCTTTCCACGTGGTGAATGTTCCTTTGGCTGTTCCTTTACTGGCTGCGGCCGTTGAGTTTTTAATTTGCTTTGAGTGCTTGTGTGGACAGTCTTCTTTTGGACTGTTAACAATCTTCCTCCGGCTGATGCATGGCCCGTGATGCCTGGAGGACTCCCAGTGAAGGCGTGGGAATTTCTTCTAACTGTGCGAACTATTATTTCCTTGGATGCGTGTGTCGTATTGTGGGATATGACAAAATATTATGTCCTTCAGAGGAAATAAGAAGCAAAGCTTCGCACGACTTTTTCCAACGGGTTTGACGGAGGAAGTTATGGGGATTAATCCAACTTCCTCTCTTCCCGGTAGTGGGCTTAAGTGCCAAGGGGAAATGGGGAAAGCAACGGACAATTGCCAATGGGAATGGCGAAGTGGGTTGGCAATCCCCGTTCAATTTCCCCATGTGGGAAATTTCTTGCCCGTTAGCCAATCCAGGATTTGACAATTGGTGGCGAAAATCCCACTTGTGGGAAATTTGAAGAAGATTGCTAGGGAAGGGGAAATCCGGGTTCAGGAAGCCAAATTGGCATTCCCGGCAGTTGGAAGTGTAAGCTTACTTCCCCGCATAGTTACCAGGTTTGGCCGGATTTGTATGAAATCCGGTTCGAACCGTATTTTTTGAAGCAACCGAATAAATCCGGTTCGGTTCGGCCTTGTTTTTGCAGAAATTTTTTTTTCCTTTTTTGGCATATTTTTTTTTTTGGTGAAAAAATCGCAAGGATGGAAAAAAATTGCCAAAAAATTGCCATTTTTGGAAAGGGTCCGGGAAGATGTAGCAACAAAAACTTGCATGTGCCATAACTTTCATTCTGGGCTCTGGTTTTAGGTGTCGTCTTCTCTAAAAGTATATATTTTCTCGAGCTCTACGCATTGATGGCAATATTTTTCTTATTTTCATAAAATCCATTTTTGTACCTTTTTGGACCAAGCAACTTCTTGCAATCTTTTGAAAGAATCATTATGATGATGATGATTATGGTAGATGGATGCTTTTTTGTATGATTTGTCTATATATAATGATATAAGTATACAATAATATAAATTTATAATAATATAAGTATATATATTCCGAACCGGATTTTTCCGTATTTTTTCGAGAACTCCGAATTTTCGGATTTTTTTGCCCTTCCGAATTTAATCGGATTTCCGAACCTGGTAACTATGCTTCCCGCAATAAAAATTTGTCGAATGACTTTTAATTTATATTTATTTAATTAAATACTTCTCAAGTTATTTAAAAATCAATTTTATCAAACAAGAAGCAATTAATTAATTAAATATTAATTAATTAATTTTAATGTATTTTAACGCGATTTAAAGCCTGGCGGGAAGAGTTCTTGCCCGAAAAGGACGAAACGAAGACCGAAACGATCACAAAAATGAGACGATCGCAATGAGGGCAATGAACCACGCAAAGTAACACTTTTCAAAATTTTCAAAATTTTCATTTTTTATTATTTTTAATAATTTTGCAAAGTCAAAATTAGCTGATAACAGAACCAAACCTAGAAACTACTCCCAGTCTGTGAGTTGTTCTACCACTCAGCTTCTTCTTCATTTCATGATGTGACATGGTCTTGATTGTCGAGCAGCTGTAATTTTGGACAGGCTGGTGTTCCTGTTTGATACGCTGTGCCATCCCTGAACTGTTTATGCATTTTGTCTTATGACTTTTAGGTTTTTTCTAGAGGTATCTATTGCATTTGCCAACACTCTCCTCACTTCATACTCAAATTGAGGCCCTATACAAGCCCTAACACTAACTTTGGTACCATATTGAGAATTTTGGACATGCTGTGATTTTTTTTTGATTGCAGGCATGCAATCATATTCTATAAGTTGAAAAACATAAATACATGCCTGATCGCAAACGTGGGCGGTGAGAAAACACACCAAGAAAATGCTAACCAAATCAGGTGACAAGCCCAAGATAAAGAACCACATGGCCAAAATTACAACCATTCATGGCTAGGAATCAAACCTAGAAACTACTCCCAGTCTGCGAGTTGTTCTACCGCTCAGCTTCTTCTTCATTTCATGATGGGACTTCTGGTGTCTTGTTAGAAGTGTGAATTAGAATTTCCTACACCTCCTTCAAGCCTCATTCAGATTGATTTTCCAGTCAAGTGCCAACTTTGGATCTGATGGCGTGATGAAAATATTCAACTAGCTATGCTTCAAAATCAAACCCACTTTGTAAATTGTGATATTGCCAGAGCTAGTTGCCCCCTTCATGAAAGAACCTACGGGTTTCTAACTTTCTAGAAGTGTCTAGTTTCTAACATGTTCAGGACCTTCTCCCTGCTGTTGAGCTGCTCTAATTGTGGATGGAATATGGATCAAACCTAGGACATTGTCTAACTGTTGAGTAGCTCTAATTTTAGACAGGCTGCCATCCAAACTCAAGACCTAATCTTGATTGGTAAGCTGTGCCATTCCTGAGCTGCTTGAGCATTTCATCTTGAAACTTTTAAGTTCTCTCTAGAGGTGTCCATTGCAATTGTCAACACTCTCCTCACTCCATACTTATGTTGAGGTCGTATCCAAGTGCTAACACTAACTTTGGTACCATATTGAGAATTTGGTATATGCTAGATTCAAATCTAAGGACTATTCCCAGCTTGTGAGCTGTTCTACCACTCAGCTTCTCATTCATTTCATGATGGGACTTTTGGGGTCTTGCTAGAAGCGTGAATTAGAATTTCCTACATCTCCGTCAAGCCTCACTGAAATTGATATTCTAGCCAAACACCAACTCTGGATCTGGTACTATGCCGAAAGTATTCAAGTACGCAGGCTTCAAAATCAAACATACTTGTAGCCAGTAAATTGTGATATAACCAAGCTACCTGCCTACTTCATGATGGGATATATACGTTTCTAAAAGTGTCTAGTTTTCAATTTGCTTCATCCTTACACCATATTCAGGTTGAGGCTCTAGCCAAACCCTAACACTGACTTTGTTACCATGTTGGAAATTTTCGACCAAGATTTTATTCGACCTAACTTTAGTTAGCGAGTTGCTCTATCATTGAGCTACTTGCAAGTTTTGTCATGTGACTTTCAGGTTCTCTCTGAAACCGTGGATTGTAATTCCTGACAGGCATCAACTTCTGCTACGGAACTTTCCTATCAGCTATAAACTATAAATAATTATATTGGCTAAATGTTGAAATGTGCTTATTAGAGCTTTGAGGATAATAAAAACTTAACTAATTTTTTGACTTGGCTATATTTGTTCAAACTTTATTTTGAAATCAACCATAATTTCTAGCTTTGGATTATAAATAGAGGTGATTTGAGTCATCGGGTTATGGAGATCCCTCACGAAGTGATTGAAAGTGGATTTTTGTTAGATGTTGTAGTTCCAAATGTGGTAATAGAAATGTACACAAATTGTGGCAGCGTATAGAAGGCTCACAATTTGTTGACTAAGTGCAGAATGCAAGTTTGGAGTCATGGACAACGATGATTGCATGATATGCAATTGATGGCTGTAATCTGCATGCCTTCAAACTCTTTGAACTAATGAGGCACTCTAGATTCAATCCTGACCATGTAAGTTTTTTTATTTCTTGCGTGTCTAGAGAATGCAACCAACAGCTGTCCAACTTGACTGGTTCACCTTCTCAAGGGTGTGGACATCCGCCAAAGCATTATGGAGAAGGGACGTTAGTCAGATGTTTTAGTTGCAAGTGCCCTGGCAGATATGTATGCAAAATGTGCAAGCATGTGAACTGTTCGACAAAATGCCTAAAAAGTTTGTGGTCTCATGGATTGCAATGATTGCAGGATATGTCAAAAAAATGGGTTATTTGCAACGACCTTCAAAAATTTCAAGCAAATGCAATTGATAGGTGTAAATTGTAAAGCCAGGCTCGACTAAATTTGCGAGCATCCTCCCAGCGTCTTCGCAAAAGGCAATAATAATTGATAATGCAATGATCAACTGATAATGTTTTTTTTTATAATTTTTTTCTACCTTCGATCTCCGAACTTGATCTCTTTCTTGCATTTGCGTTCATGTATTAGAATGAAAATGTTGAAAATGAGGTTTTTAATTAAAAATCATAATAATGTTTATCGATTTGGAGAATATTCTTGTTATGCTCATTTCTTGGCTCAATACCCAATAGTTAATGGCGATGGTGTAGATGCTATGTTATCGTGGTTCTCCCCGCCCCATGTACCCTGTCTGATACGTATCCGGTATGGATACGTGAGGGTACGGTATGGATACATATACATGTTGGATACGTACCGTGCACGTATCCAACACGCATCCAAGCCTAAAAACGTCTTTTAAGGCATTTAAAACATTTTTTTGACTTAGTCAATGCAAAAAACGAACCCTAACACTTAAATGAATAAAATATTAAACCCTAAACACCTCAAAAAGCTATAAAAAGCACTCACCCATTCATTTGAAATCACACAAACAATTCATTCAAATTTTCCAATGAGTTCCTGGTAGAAGTTTTCCAAATTTTGGATCACTGTGAAAGACAATCTTCTTGTGACCATAAACAAATCTCAAAGTTCAAGACATACTAACAGATTTAAACAAAACCTCCCTTGTCCTACATCCAAACACAGTAGAAGTGATAAGTTTTTATGGTTTTGGCCTATTTCTCTTTGTAATTAAACATACAAGATTATAACTAAGTTTATGGTTGATGCCTATCCTTCATGAATAAATTACAATAGCACATGAGATAATTCATACTATGAATGTTGGAAGAAAGACAAAATTTATGAATTAGGTCTTGCCAAATCTTATAAAAGAGTAAATTGGAATTTTTGTATAAGGTGCTTATAGGTTTTTGGTTTTGATCAAAAATAGGCAGAGGGTGTAAGAAAATAAAATACGCACAAATGTTAGAAAATAAAAATATCTGGGCACTATCTGAATACAACTAGCCTACTAGGATACATTAAGACTGGCCCAACTATGACCAAGACACATCATGGCATACTCTTAAGTATATTGAATGTTTTGAACATTGATCCTACTATAATTTTCAAGTTTTGTATTTTTATGGACTAAAAATGGGTAAAATGAGTATATATATACATACACACACAGATATATATATATATATATTTTTAATTTTCTAATATATATGTACGTACGTATCCAAGACGTATCGTACCCAAGGGTTTTTAAAAAATTGACGTATCTGTGTATCGTACCTGTACCCATATCCTGGCAACATAGTGTAGATACCGATGAAAATGAGACCAAGAAAGGGACGTACCAATAGGGAACTATCCAAGTGTGGGGTAATGTTCTTGCATTTCTTAAAACAAATTTGATAATGAACCCTTCAAAAGCTTGTTTATTGTTCCTCACTCAAAGGAGTATGTTGAGCGGCTGTGAGAGGTCCTTCCTCCACATCTCCAAAACATGTAGCTTTCCTTCACTACGACATTTTAAAATTAGTTCCATCCTTCCACTCTTATAGGCATTCATCAAATCCCTTCTCTTGCACAAATAGATGACACCACTACCAAAGATCTTTCGTATCGCCAGCTACATGATAGAGCAAATTCATAGAAACATTGCATTTGCATCCCTTCCGGCGTTTCTTGCACCTCAAGTGCAATTGCTAGTTATAAACTCTCCCATAAAGGGCGACACTAAATACCTCACTGACAGCGACAAATTTTCAATGGACAACAGGTTTCAGTATTTCGATGTGTAGGTCAAGACTGCTAGTCGGACTTGGGGCATGAATAGTTTCAATATACGACAGTTTAAGGAATTGAACCAATGCAGCAGACCACATTTAAAAGGATTAAACAAGATATAAATGACAGTTGAAGCCTGAAGGGATTAAACAAAAATAGCATACTGCAGGATATGAATGGCAGTTACAACAGACCTCACAGCGCTCTCCAACGAGTTTTTAAAACTTTTGTCCACAGAAAACAAACAATTTTTAGGGTTTTTCGAAAAATATGTTTTCAATCTGTACGAATATAAAGATGTGTTTAAACGATTTTTATTTATTCAGATTATAATCGCTGAATTCTGAATTTATTCTTTAGAATTTGGCAAACCCTGTGATATAGCTTAAGAAACTGTTTATGTGTGGAGTATTGCAGCAGACTGATCCTAGATCCTTGATTCCTAATCACTGCCTCCATTTTAAAGGTGATATGAGGCACTTGCTACTTTTACAGAAAAATAGATACGCAGATAACCATAGCTTATATAACAATTGTATTTGTGACTATAGCAATTCAGCATATAATTGTAAATAAATATTGCTTGTAGTGTTAGTAGATAATAGCTAAATCGAAAAACATTTTCTGAACTATTTTCTGCCATGGATGATTTGAATTAAAAAGTAAGAGGTTATACAAAAGATGTGAAATTTTCAAGGTCTTCATGTAATGGTCAATTGCCTAACGAAAACTTCTCACAGGGTTGAGAACAATACCCATAAGGAGATAAAATGTGTTAGGCAATACAAATAATACTTGTAAAAGGAGACCCTTATCTGTCTTATTACAAACCTCATATCGCTGAGATATTTCTAATTTATAAGGGATAAAATATGCGGAATAATCCCTCACAGAATCGCAACAGTAAAAACTAATATGCAAAAAATATTACAGATCTCAAATAAAAGTGCAGAATAAAATAACACAACACAAAAAGACAATATTTAACGTGGTTCACCCAATTTGGGCTACGTCCACCAAGAATCACTTGCTCAGATTTTATTACAAGCCACCGCTCTCTCAATACAATACCCAGTGTCCTGTTTGGAGCTATGCTCAACAAATTCTACAGCTTGTCAAAGCCGAATTCAAAACACATCTGCAATGTTTTTCATATTTCTATCATATGCATAAAACCATATAAATAGACAACTGCTTAAGTAGTTTTACAAAACCATGGGTATCAAAACCATGGGCAAAAACTATCCCATAAACCTATGGGTCAAAATCCCGCCCATATGAGAAAATCACGTTTCCCGATATATCGGGCACGTTTTAAGGCCCAATTTTTTTTTTTTGGGGCTGCGCCCGAACCCCGAGGATACATGAAAAGTGTACAATACTCTTAGTGTATAGTCTTCAACACTTTCACACATGAAAACAGGCTCCACAACCTAACAGAGGTCTAGTGTTCACTTGTTTTAGAGTTTTTCTTTTGATCAAGTAGGTTACCTGTTTGTTATATCATACTTCTACAATAGCCCAATTGTAATCTATATCAACATTCTAACACCAATAAATTTTATTCTTGCAGCTCACATGTTTGTGTATTTAGAGCTGGATGATACATATTTCAATTGATTTGGCTGATGGAGGTGAGATTCAATGATCCATATGAGTTAGAAGACGGTGAATTACCTGAAGAAGATTGCTCAGATCGGCCACATCATTTTCAAATGGATGCAAATGGTCTTAGCAAAAATGGAAATGAAATTACTGATCCTGCCATAAAGGCAGATGAACAACTTCAGAAAACTTTAGAAAAGTCATCTGATTATCCAAATCAAACACAGATGAATGTATCTACTATTAGTGAAGCTGGGAAAGAATGTGTGGCTGGCAGTTTTCAAGAAGGCGATGTACCATCTTCGCAAAACTCGGAAAGACCGTGTGATGATCAAAATCATATCCAAACAGACACACATAAGAGACAAGATAGAAAGGAGACAGGAGATATGATGATAAGCGAGCAAATACCTCACCAAAAAGCTGGAAAATGAGACGTGAATATGTTAATCATACACCAAGAGATGGAATTGATGCCAGGAAAACTGGAAATGCGATTGCAGATATAACTATTTCAGAGAGGGAGCCATCTGATAAAGTTAGAAAAGAACTGAGTTTTCATGATTCAAACCATATGGGAAACGATGTAACTGAACCCATTAGAGTTGGAGATGAAACCAGAGATATGAGCAGAACTCCTAGAGACACACATAAAAGTAAAGATAGAAAAGAGACTAGAGATATGATAATTAGAGGGCTAATACCACACCAACAGAGCTCCAAAAGGAGAAGGCATGATGATGTAAATCATATACCGAGATATGAACTTGATGCCACGAAAACAGAGAGGGAGACACCTGAGGTGAGTAGAAAAAACCAAACTTTTCATGATTCAAATTGTATGGGAAAATATACAAATGGACAATTTAAAAATGAAGATGAAGCTAGAGATACGAGCAGAACTATTAGAGATGCACATAAAAGAAAAGATGGAAAAGAGACTGGAGATATGATGATTAGAGAGCAAATACCACACCAAAAACATGGAAAAGGGAAAGGCATGACAATTTACATCATATAGAACTAGATAGAACTGATGTCAGGAAAATGGAAAGGCCATTGCAGATGTCATTCTTCCACAGAGGGAGCCACCTAGGGAAAAACAAAGTTTTCATGATTCAAACCACGTGGGAAAAGATGCAAATGAACCCATTAAAGCTGGAGATGAAGCTAGAGATATGAGAAAACTCTAGGAGACTGGATAAAGTCAAGGGCAGAAGACCGTTGTATTATTTGGCCTCCAGTTGTAATAATTGAAAATATAATAACTGGGTTTAACAAAGCTACAAATGTATGGGATGGTCTTAAGAATAATGAGATTAAGAGTTGTTTGAAAAGTATAAAGGATCTTGAATACAAGAAAGTCATGGCTGTATACAACCACCGCAATGGTCATCGTGGTAGTGCTGTGGTAATTTTTGATGCAAATGATATAGGATTCATGAATGCAGACAATCTCAGCCAATGTCTGCAGCGGGTTGGTAGAGGAAGAGAGGACTGGTATGCTGTACGACCAAGAAGCTTGCCAATCAGTGAACCCGATATGGAACAGTGGAATGCAAGGGGTCTTGTAGCAGATGATGGAACACGGATAATATTTGGATACCTTGCAGACCCATCAGATTTGAGCCGTCTTAAGCCATACGTGAATAGGGTGTCGGTTGAAAGCTTTGTAAAAAGGTGCTGGAACCAATGAAACAAAGATGCCAGGTACTAAAAGTGGAATCTTAAAAATTCTGTCCTTGGAACAATGTGCATGGAAAATATTGTTACTTTCCTGTTTGCTGTAAAGATTTCTTGCTTTCTGAACATATGCATAGTGCTTGCCACTTAAATTGGTTTGAATTTATTTTCTTTTTCTATCTCCATTGCATGAATATATTCTTGACATGCAAAGTTTAATTTCAGACTCAAAAAGGAATTGAGCTGTGTTAGGGGCAGATCAAATTTCCCTTTGTAGGAGTAGGCAAAGAAATGCTTGTTTTTATGTTTGGGAATATTGTGGTGGCTAGAACTACAGTTACATACTTGTTATGGTTTATACTAATTCTAGAAATAAACTGTGTTGAAATCAGTTGAAACAAGATTTCAAATGTAATAAAGGCCTCAGAATCTTGGGTGAATCTCTAAAAACAATTGCATTAGGAGAAGGATATGACATAAATTTTGATTGGGTCTAGGCCATTTTGGAGGTAAGTGCAGAGTGTCTTACTTGAAAGGTGGTTTTTAACTTTTTACTTATCTGGAAGTGACTTTTCTGTGTTTTAAATATAACTCCATATACACTCGGTAGGATGTATAGAGCGGATTGTACATATAGGTTCACAGATACAAATCTGTACATACAAGCCTAGTCATTGATGGTTGGATTGATGCATGTCTTCACAGCAGTTTGGCGCTATTGTTTGCCTAGTAGAGCTGCTTAACTAGGATAATTGTGTTGGTAACTTTGGTTATTTGTGTTACAAGGATGGCACAAGTGGTCACACACACATATCTGTAAATAAGCGTATTTGGAGAGGTTTATACCTATGAGCTTTTCTATGTTCATCTCACAGATTGTTTAAGCCTATGAAGGTGTTGAACTAATTTGGCTGCTTAATCTTGGAGAAGGCATAACCTTAGACTCTCTGAGCTAACTCTTTGTTGTGTAGATAAATTGGACTGAAGCTTTATATGATAAAATTGCAGTCCTAGTTGGAAATTTTGTGTAGCTGCTTCACTTTGCACCAGTGAAAACTTGAATTATAAACATGAAGTATTGCAATATTAATATAGGATGCATTTTTGATTCCGTTTAGCACTTGGAATGGTAACAAAGAAGTGGAGTATCAGGTTGAAGAGGTATACTTTTTCTAATTGAAAAACATGTACTTCAGAAAATCCCAAATGCAAAGTTTGCACCAAGATACTTATGACATAAAATTGCACAAAATCAAAAGTATAAGCACAACATAAAGTGAAACTTGAAGAGTATAGGTCTGACACCACCATGATGGGTCTATTGTTGCATGTGATTACATGATGTCTATAAACTGTTGTTATACACCAAGCATGCTATGCAACTCTACTTAAGCATTAGGGAGTTGATGATTAATCTTAGTCATTGCATGGCCAATTTGTGATTGGAAGGAAAGATAGTGTGAACATCACCAAAGTTTCCATGAGATTTCACCCTTCATATGGTCCGCACCACTTTTTCTCTCTTGTTTGTAATTCTAAATTTCTAACAATGGATCGTAGATATCTTTCTATCAACAAATTCCTTTTATTCTTAAATATTAAATTCAATAAGTTTGCACTGAATCTTTTGGCTCGATACCATAATCATAAATGATCAACATCAAACTTACTTTCTGACATAGAAAATGATACAAAAACCATAACTATAATAGGAAAGCTTTGATCATATTAAGGATAATAAAGATGTAACACAATTATGAATAATAAAAATGAAAGCGTATTTTTTGCAAAAAGGTCTTCCAATTCAAGGAGTGATCCCCGAATAGCAATAACCTTAGTTGATACAAGATAACTCCACCATAATGGCCCTCTTCCTAAGATTTTCCCCATATATTCAATACTTTAAAACATTTATTATATGTATGATCCTCAAAGGCCACCTCCTTTAAACTTTCGTTAATAATGTATATACTATTATTATATCTAAAAATATAGTTTATAATATATTTCTTTATGGTAATTTAGACATTTATTAGTATGTATTTTCTTAAGACTTGATCCTTATTTAAGTATATAAAGCCCATATATTCATTTAGAGTTCATAAACCATAGTTTGCTTTCCTTCAATTACCTAGTCCATGCTGTCTTTCAACTCTACTGCGTCCAACCCCCACTCAAAACTAGAAATCCATCCCCTATTTTCAGCCTTGGTCAGCCCAAGGATGGATCTGTTGAGGAGTCCATGACCTTCTCTCAACCTCCTACTGCTCCAAATCAGACCACCGGTTTCAAAACATTCACCCCCATATAAAGATCAGACCAGCAAGAAGGATTTAAAACAATTCATTCAACACCATGCTCAAGAGATGGTCGTCAGGTTTGATTTTCCAGCTAAAAAAAGAGAATGGCTGCTACTTACGAATGGAAACCCCACCCAAGATTCAGTTCTGCAGTGAAGAAATGAGTAATAGTGGTGCAGCTACGGGTAGGAGTACTAGTGAAAGGATCCTTTTTGCCCAACCGCTTACAGAAATACACAGCGGAATCTTTACAACAACCAACTACAGCAACACCAATGCTGTTTCAACAAGTTTACATCCATTGGAGACTGGTTGCCAACGATTCAATTTTACTTACACACCCAATTGCCTCGTAGGCCCAAAACACCTAACACCGCATTGTTTCCGCAATGACTCAATCCCAATAGTCTTCGCTTAGACCTGAACACAGATCGCTAAAGTACTCCTTGTAAGTGCCTTCTCGGACCACATCCTCCCCATCTAGAATGGAATAACTTCTATAAGGGGTGAATGTGGTTATATAGTCGCATGATTGCCTCGAAGTAACAAGCTACCCATCTGATATTGAATGTGTCCCAATCCTCTATGCAAGATAGGGCCCAAGTGATCATAACACAACTTGATGCAATCGAGTCGGCTCAATGGTTACAATTATGGGATTATGTGAGGCACATATTGGCCTATTTGATTGGGAAGCTTCGGGAGTTATGTGCCATTTGTAATGTCCCCTTTTAGGACAAGTTAGGAATTAACATAAATCTGATCACACACTGCTGAAAAATAATTAATATTCAAACCCCAACTGCTGCAATTTTCCAAAATTCATATCTTTGGCTAGAGAAGTCCAAATGAGCTGAAATTTTGGATATTGGGCCACAAAAATATGAAGAATAATATGCAAAAATCAGATTTCGCATAACCAACATGAAACCCTAATTTTCCCTAAAAGTTAGGTCGCCCAACACATTTAGGGCATCAAATCAACTCCAAAAAATTATAAAATTACTTCCTCCTTATTCCTCTTAATTAATTAACCAAATCAATCATAGGAAGATTAGATCTTCTTAGTTTGACCTCAAATAACCCAATGTCGGCAATAATACAACCCAAAAAGGGTTGGAGTATGTCGAGTGGTGGGTTAGATGGAAAACTAATTAGATTGCTAATATCATCCAGATCTGATTTTTAACAGCAATTAATTAATTAAATAAACACCCAGAACAACTGAAAACTTCAAAAATTAATATCTTGCCCCAAACTCAATATTTTTCCACCAAATAAAATGCAGATTATTCTATAATTCAAGGCCTTTCCAATGAACTATGATTTTGAATTTTTAGATCACTGAAACCCCTTCAAATCAGTCCCTAAAATCTGAAAACCAGTCGTAAGGGTTAGGGAAAATTAATTAAATAATTTCCAGCGCTTTCCTAGCCTCCAAACACACCAAAATATTAGTCCCAAACTTGGAAAATATGCCAATACAGATCAGAATGTAGATTTAGCTCAAAAGACTTCAAAACATGCCAAAACAACTTCCCATGCAAGCTGCTTTAGCTCTCATAAATGCAGCAGTGAACAACAATAAATAAAACACCATAAACCCTTCCCAAATTACTTAAATGTGAGCCACAACATGCAAATTTAACCTCACAAATTAATGTATCAACTCCACTATTAGAATGGAAAACAATGCATAAACACATTCATTTCAAGAGAACACAATGGAGAGAGCAATGAGTCTTCAATATTCTTCAATAATAGATCCAAATGAGAGAGAGCACAATGCAAGAATTAGGGCATACATCCCACTACTCCAAACATGGAATGAAATCAAATGATCAATCAACATAACCCCACTAGAGGAAATGCGACCTCCTTTTATAGAGTTAAGGGGTGCAATATCCAATAAAGACCGACCTTTCCCTTTTGGAGGGAAAACACAATTAAAAATATTTTATTTTCCCTATGTGTGGCGTCCCCTTTCTAAGGGTATTTTTGACATTAAAAGCCACTCTACTATTATTTAATTAATTCCCCTTTTTATTTTGTATCTTTGGGAATTAAATTAAATAATACATTACATTAATTGCTCAATAAATATTCTTTTGTGAGCAATACTCCAAGGTGGTGGAAAAACCACTTAGCATCCATAATTAAATAATTAAATGAATATTGCTTTATAATGACAAATGATTAAAATCACTCTCTAGGCAATATCATTCAATTACTTAGCATTTTCCCCTTGCAACATCCCAAAAGCCCACGGGGAAAGATAGGCCAAGGGTCTTAAAAAAGGGGACATTACATTCCTCCCTTCCCAAGATTGCTTGCCCTCAAGCAATAACAAGCTCATGTGTCTCGGGTCCAAATATGTAGCACTCCAAAACCAGGCTCCCATGCCACTCAAGTGGTGAAGCATTTGTAATATCTTGTGATGCTTCTTTCTCCTAAAAGTTAGGAGTGTCTTCTGCTGCAATTTCTTTTTCAAATCTGCACATGAAGCAAACAAGTTAGAAAAATAAGTGTTGAAGAACACTCTTTCAAGGTGTCTCCATGGTGTGTAAGTCTCCTCCATGTATGGGCTGCCCCCAAACTCTGTTATGTGGCCCCAAATACTGTTGTAATCTTCAAAAATCAGAACTAGAGTGGCTGATTTCCACCCCCAAATAGTCACCCATGAGCCACAATCAAGCACTAACAACCATATCATCAAATGCATATAAAAAATCTGAATTATGGAAGTGATAGTGGAGTTGGTCATAATGATATCATCCATGAAAATGATGGGACAACAACTAACATACTTCAAATTTTTTTCTCAACATGAATGAACATCAATCTAGTGAATGAAATAGGCCCCCATGTAACTGAAATTTCATCCCCAATCATAACAAACTGAAAAATTATCCATATGCACAGCTGGAAATGAAATTCTTACCATGCAATGTATAGTCCATGTGCTCCCTTCTTCATCCTTTGATCCATGTGTGAGAGTACCCATGGAGAAATGTCCCTTATCCCCATGCTTTATGGCTCTAAAGGTCATAAGAAGACTGCTGAAATAAATTACAGCAGTGTAAATAAAAATATTTGACCCCAAGGTATCCCCTCTTACCTTAGGTAAGGTCCACACTTCACTCTCACAACCCCCAATACATTGTTCCCATGAGAACAAATGCTGAAACTCATTCATACGCATGATATAGAGTTGATCCAAAGTGAATTTCATGACAAACTTGGTACCTCTCACTATCATAGTTGAATATTCAACATGCTTACCTTTATTTCCCAAAACATAGCATGACAATTCAACACCATACCTTCCTCTTTGCTGCTCCCAATGTAAAAGAAGTGCTAAATGGCCTAAAAATGAACCTGTAACATGTACCAATGATGCTCCAAACTGAAAATTAGCATACCATGTGATTAAATCCTTTTGTAAGCATGCTAACATGTCCTCAAACAAACTGAAAATGTGCATGACAGTAGTGTGAATGTCAATGGAAACATTAGGCATACACATATTCTTCTTGGTTGCAAACTCAAACATGAATGGACAATGCTCATACTTTCCTTTTATGATTCCAACAACCCAAAATTGAATTTCATCATGATATAAGATCAATAGAATGTCCAACTTGATCATCTCATGAGCACATGTAAATGTTAACACAATTAATTTGAAGTTGTTATTCCTTCATACCATGAGGTAGCATGTGCATGATTATACCCCCTTATCTCTACCCCATCATTCACATAAGAAAAAGGAAAATCAGAAATGCAAGGAAACTCATACCATTCATTGTGCCAATGGATTTCCCTTATGAAGGGAACTAACACATATGAAACAAAATGCTTGGGGCTGCTCATCATACCTTTGTGCCATGAGATACCTTCATACTCTTTGGAATTTTCAAACCAAACATCTCCTATCTTGGAATCATGCAACCTTGCTTGTACTTGGTGTGAGGCTTCCTTAAGCTTCATCTTAGGGTGGATGAAGTCATTTATTTGCTCTCTAATGACTGCTGTTATGTGCAGACCAGCGAGCTGAGAATGGTCTAAAGTGCCCGGAAATGCCTCTTCTTCTTGCCTATCACTCATCCTATCATCCTTGCATTCATTACCAACCCAAGTAGCATTAGTAACAACTAAATAATGATCATTGGTTACCTCTTGGCTGCCCTCATTTTACTTGTCCATGCAAACTTGCAAATCAGATCTTTCTTTCCTCTTGGACTCATCTTCCATGATCATTTTATCATCATGCATGCAATCATACAAAGGCAAATAAACTTCTTTAATTAACGATGAAGTTTTAACTTTCTTATTTGCATCTAGGGGCTCTTCTTCCTTCTCTTCCCTTTGAATTAAATCTGATTTTTCTGTGCAAGTACCAAGTCCCATGCAAGCATTAGATATCATATTTTTATCATCAAACATCAAAGAACTCATACCTTGAAGAATCATAGACTTGGCCGCCATATGTGCCTTCACCTTGCTTGAACATTGCTCTAGAACACCTTTGGCAAGCGTATGAGTAGTACATGTTGCCTCTTGACTAACTCCTTCCTCAAGAAGGGATAGCAATTGTGGTGGGGGACTCTCATATTCATTTAACACCAAAGACATAATGGTTTGCATGGGAACCAATACCTCTTGAGTGTGATCATTATGTATAACATCAAGGAACACTTCAAACATGTGAGAAATAAGATCATTACATTCTAGATCCATCATTATCACACAAGATCTTACTTTTGCCATAATGTTCAAAATGCTAACCCTCTTACCAAAGTAAGGGCTTGTGAGGTCCCAAAGGCCTTGAAAACTTCCCACCATGACCTCGAAAATGTCCTCCATGATGGCATCACAATATGGCAATTTTGGGGCTGTAATCCGTATAACCTCACTAATGCAGATGATGACCATAATTCTTACCTCCCCATCTTCATGATCCAACAACTCGTGCCTAGCCAACTGCATCACCAAGGAATCCCTTGCAAGAAACATGGATCCATAATCATCTTGTTCCATTGTTGCCAAGCAACTTGCTGCTTCTTCCGAATATATGAGCAACCCATCCTTTGATTGAGGTAGGTGCTTGAGTGCTCTACCTAGTTTCCGGAACTTTGCTTTCATGTTACCTGCACTAGATAAATCCATGATTCATAGGCAATTTCAAACCTCACAGTGCAGAAGAACATGCTCTGATACCACTGTAATGTCCCCTTCTAGGACAAGTTAGGAATTAATATAAATTTAATCACACACTGCTGGAAAATAATTAATATTCAAACCCCAACTGTTGCTGAATTTTCCAAAATTCATATCTTTGGCTAGAGAAGTCCAAATGAGCTGAAATTTTGGATATTGGGCCACAAAAATATGAAAAATAATATGCAAAAATCAGATTTTGCATAACCAACATGAAACCCTATTTTTTCCTTAAAAAATAGGTCGCCCAACACATCTAGGGCATCAAACCAACTTTAGAAAATTATGAAATCACTTTCTCCTTATTCTTCCTAATTAATTAACCAAATCAATTCTAAGAAGATTAGATCTTCTTAGTTTGATCTCAAATAACCCAATGTCGGCGATAATACAACCCAAAAAGGGGTTGGAGTATGCCAAAATGGTGGGTTAGATGAAAAACTAATTAGATTGCTGATATCATCTAGATCTGATTTTTTAACAACAGTTAATTAATTAAATAAACACTCAGAACAATTGAAAAACTTCAAAAATTAATATCTTGCCCCAAACTCAATATTTTTCCACCAAATAAAATGTAGATTATTCTATAATTCAAGGCCTTTCCAATGAACTATGATTTTGAATTTTTAGATCACTGAAACCCCTTCAAATCAGCCCCTAAAATCTGAAAACCAGTCGCTAGGGTTAGGGAAAATTAATTAAATAATTTCCAGCGCTTTTCTAACCTCCAAACACACCAAAATATTAGTCCCAAACTTGGAAAATATGCCAATACAAATAAGATTGCAGATCTAGCTCAAAAGACTCCAAAACATGCCAAAACAACCTCCCATGCAAGTCGCTTTAGCTCTAATAAATGCAGCAGTGAACAACAATAAATAAAACACCATAAACCCTTCCAAAATTACTTAAATTTGAGCCACAACATGCAAATTTAACCTCACAAATTAATGCATCAACATATGAGCCAAGTCGCCAATATTGGAATGGAAAACAATGCATAAACACAATGGAGAGAACAATGAGTTTTCAATATTCTTCTATAATAGATCCAAATGAGAGAGAGCACAATGCAAGAACTTGGGCATACATCCCAATACTTCAAGCATGGAGTGAAATCAAATGATCAATCAACATAACCCCACTAGAGGAAATGCGACTTCCTTTTATAGAGTTAAGGGGTGCAATATCCAATAAAGACCGACCTTTCCCTTTTGGAGGGAAAACACAATTAAAAATATTTTATTTTCCCTATGTGTGGTGTCCCCTTTCTAAGGGTATTTTTGACATTAAAATCCACTCTACTATTATTTAATTAATTCCCCCTTTTATTTTGTATCTTTGGGAATTAAATTAAATAATACATTACATTAATTGCTCAATAAATATTCTTTTGTGAGCACTACTTCAAGGTGGTGGAAAACCACTTAGCATCCAGAATTAAATAATTAAATGAATATTGCTTTATAATGAAAACTGATTAAAATCACTCTCTAGGCAATATCATTCAATTACTTAGCATTTTCCCTTTGCAACATCCCAAAAGCCCACGGGGAAAGATAGGCCAAGGGTCTTCAAAAATGGGACATTACACATTGTGCATAAGATCGTGTACAAACTTTCTTTGTTGAATCCTTGCGTGCTTTACAAGCGCAATACAATTCTTATGACCTTGTGGTTTTAAGGGTAGATGTGCGCCATTGAGTAGAATACATGCTATTAGCTTGAGCCTTAGAAAACTTGGTGCATTACCACGTATAAAAGTATTGACTCTCTATGCACTTTAGAAGTCCCCAACTCTTGCGCTATCGGTCTAAAGCTCTTTATTACTTTTTGAATGGTGTTAAATGCTCAAGAAGATATCGGGATCTTTATGAAACCTTCTCGAAATACCGCAACCACTTTTGACCAATGACCTCGACAACACTTGCACGTATCAATTGATACCGTTGAACATTATAGGCACACTTGCAGAATAGAAACTAGGTAGAAAACACAACATAGACTTTTGCACGCAGATAGGTGGCATTAAACATTAGAAGAACACTTTGTGTGAAACAAAATTTGCATAAAAACGTACCTAACAAGACACTAAACGAAAACAAAACTTTGTGCAATGCCGGACTTAGCTTATTTGACAAACTTAGATTTTTTCTGGTTGATGTGTGATTACAAGTGAATTCGGGTGCTCTTGCATCATACACCCTAGGTAAGAAAATGTGTGTGCATGGTGCTCATGCACGTAAGCTAGGTGGTAGAACTACCTTCCAACCTTTTGATAAGGTCTTGGCATGTATGTATGCCTACCGATATGTCAAAGTTAGTTGGGTAAGAAAAAATGACCTCCTCCATAAAAATGTATTTGATATTCCGCACCCCTATCCTTTTACTCTTCAAGTTGACTTCATCTCGCGTAGGGTGTCATTTTTGCTTTCCACTTCTTTTCCCATTACACAATGTCTCTCGTGCACTTGTCAGAGATAGAAATTTCCTCTCGTCCTCCTTCGCACTTACATCAACGCTACATGCTCCCATCTTTGTTGTGCATTATTCCATCCTCTCCTTTCACCCGACTTTATTTTTTTGCCCATGCTCCATTTTCTCTTCTTTGTGCAACACTTTCGCTTGCATCACCGTTCATGTTCCGCTTTCTCTATTCTCCGCCAAATTTGCTTTGAAATTTGTGTCTCTTTCGCACTCTCCTCAACATTTTTGGCGCACCATTTTTCCTCGCCACTCATCTCTTCCCCTCGAGCTTAACCCCAATTCCTTGTTTTCTCACACCTCTAGGCTTTATGATATTCCCGGACAACCTCTTATCCAGGTGAACAACCCACCTTCCTTGTGCCACCTTTTCACCTACACTAAAATCAGAGAGGCAATCAAGATGATGAACTGCAGCAGGGCAGCGATGAGGAGGGGTTCCAAGCAGAGTTCTTCAAACTTGGTCAAGGGGTTCTTTGTAGTTATTTGACTTACCTCTTCAATCATGTGGTTTGCTCGAGTTTTTTGCTATCTGGGGAACGCCATATCATTCACCCGATTCAAAAATCAAGCCTCAACTTTGACCCCAATAACTACTGGACCAATATGGCAGGTCATACATTCTCCAAGTTTTATGCTACAATGCTACATATGCAGTTATCCAAGGAGCTCGAGAGGAGAAACATTAGAGCCAGGGGACAAGTTGGCTTTCGACCTGATCACCAAACTACCGACCATATCTTCACTCTCCGGACCATCATTGAGGAGGCACGTCATCGCTCGTCGAAGGTCTATTGTTGCTTTGTGGACTTTCGGAAAGCCTTTGGCTTGGTACCACGCGAGGCACTTTTTCAGCTGGCTTTGTGACATTGGCATTTTTGAGACCCTCCTCACGGCCATCATGCGTTTGTACGAGACTGTTTTGGGCCACCTCCGCACCTCCCAGGAGAGTCAGAGTTTATCAGAGTACCATTGGGGTAAAGCAGGGGTGCCCCCTATCCCCAACTCTGTTTGGGATCTACATTGACGAGCTTGAGTCTTTTCTCCATGAGCATATTTAGGAAAGTGATGGGTGCCTCCTGCACCAGGTTTTGATATCCATTCTTCTTTTTGCGGATGATGTGGTTCTCCTAGCTTCTTCTTCTGGAGGGCTTACAAAGACAACTCGATGCCTTAGCCTTGTTTTGTGATCTTCGGCAGTTGACGGTTAACCTGGTAAAACCAAGGTTATGGTCTTCAATGGTTTGAAGACCTCGCATCTACACTTCTATTGAGGTGAGGAGATTGAGATCAACAACTCTTGTACCTATTTGGGGATTCTATTCTCCTGCCCCTGTTTCGGTTTGAGACAAACCCTCCAGCTTCGAATCAATAAGGGCTATGGGTCCTTCGCTCTTCTTGAGAGACAAGGTTTTCGCCATCACTTTCAGAACATATCCTCCAAAATGTCTCTCATAGACTCCCTCATCAGACCCACAGTTCTCTACAATTCTATTTCTTGGGGACCCTCTTTGTTGGGTACTGATTGGGCTTCCATTGAGAGGGTCCAGACTCTTCTCTTTCGCCGCTTCATCAGGCGTAAGCAATATATACCCCAACACATTATTTTGGTGGATTTTGGAGCCCATCCTTTCAGATTGGAGACCATTTTCGACTTGGTTTCTTTCTTGCACCGCGCTAGGGGCTTCACAGACATTGCCAAGGTGCAGGACATGTACCCATACTTGGCATATTGTTCCTCTAAGGATATTGCTCTTTCTAACTCCCCTCGCTGGCGTCGTTGTTGGTATGCTGAGGTCTTTGAACTATTGGGGACAATTGGTATTCAGATGGACCATCTTCCACCCTTTTGGTACTCCTTAGACACACCAAGCCACCTTCTGCCTATGAAACAAGGGATGAACAAGATCATCAAAAAGGAAATCTATAGGCAGTACATCCATACCACTTGGGTAAACCCTCGGGGGTTTATGTCCCAAGATGGCCTTCTATGCTAAGCATTTTTTAGGAGCTAAGGGACGGTCTCATTGCCGCCCTCGCACACCCTTTCGAACCGGATGCATGCCCTTTGCATCCCCTTGGTTAGTTCAGAGCTGGAGCTCATAGACTTTGTTGTGAGATGGATCACCACCTTGATCGTTTAGACAAGACTTGCCAGTTGTGTAACCTCCAGGAGATCGAGACGGAAACACACTTTATCTTCCGGTGCCCCATCTACTATGAGATCAGAGGGAGGTTTCACTATTTATTTAGGAGGACGCAAGGTCTTTTTGACTTTTTCAGGTTTGAGGATTAGAGGTGTTTGGCTTTATATTTACAGGAGGCTTTGAAGCTTCGTGAGCACACTCTTCAGCCACATCCTAGACCGACTCTACCCAGCGGATCACTTCCTTCTTCACAATGTTACCAACGGAGAGAGGCATCAAGCGCCTTGGTGAGACCGTCCCCGCTTCCTCTAGGTTGTTCGGCCTAGGGAAACCATCCATGGTTCTCCGAGTCATCACAGCATGCCCGTACTAGGCTTGGCCTCAGGAGACAGATGAGATCCACTAGGCATTAGAGGGATAATACTGTTTCCAGACAGAGTCATATCAGACATACTCTCTCTTCGACTAGTCGGCATTCTATTCTCAGCTTCTTCCAGTCGACCTCGGATGTTAGGAGAGTTGGATCTTCCATCCCCTGATGGGCTTTCCTCTTTTCTTCTCCTTGGTCGTCTTTCCCCCTTTCTTCCTCTCACTTGTTTTTCCACCCCCATTTTGGGTGGTGTGATTTCTTCTTCCTATTGGCCACTTCTTTTGGCCTTTGTATTGTCTTTCTCGGGAACTCTTTGGTTTTCTTGCCTTGTATTGATGCTCACTATTATCTACAGTCCCTTTGACCTACTTTTGTGGTCATTTGTTGGACATTAATATATTTATCTTATCTTCTTCCGCATAATCATATGACTTTGACATGCTCCTTTGTCTTCACCCCTAAGTGGTTTCAAAATGTAAGATTGTCCATCCTTCAAAGACTCTAATTGTGTTTGTTCTTCCATCATACAACATCTTTCAGTCGAATTGCCAAGGCCTCCCCAACATTACATGGCATGTATCCATTGGTAAAATGGTGTACAAAACTTTATTTGTGAAACTACCAATCGCCATCTCTGCTTTACATTGCTGTGGCACAACACCTGCTTGTCCTTCCATCAACCATGTCACCTTGTCAGATTTATATGTGGCTTGCGCCCCAATCCTACTTACCATACGATCTTTGCAAACATCAAATTGTTTGTACATCCACTGTCAACTACCACTATGCAGCATTTTCCCTTGGTCTTGCAGCTTGTGCAGAAAATATGTTGCCTCTCTTACCAAAACTCTTCTCTCTGTCTCTGCAACCTTCAAAACTGTCCTCACCTCAAGTAACACTTAACCTTAGTTTCATCTATGTGATGTACTAACGTCACAATCTTCTCCTCTCGCTTGTGTGATGTGTGCACTTGCATCCTTCCTCTTTCCATCATTTTTGTGCTTATGTGGACACTCAAAAGCCTGATTTCCTACTTCTTTGCAGTGAAAACATGTGCCATTGAATCTTGCGCCATGATCCCTTCCTCTTGCGGAAATTGTCCTTTCTTTGTTTGACTATTCTTATGCACCGCTAGTGCTTGCTTCTCCCTCTTGCTCTTGCACCGCTGATTTGCTACCACTGCCAAGCTTGTTTTTGTTTCTTTGCGTGTTTTACTATGTGCCAACATTCCTTTTTGCTTTCAAGGCATATTGGTATGCATCTTGCACTCTTTGCATCTTCACTATGCTGGTCTCATCTTGGATCACCCATCACAGTCAAATGATGCATTGCACAACTTTCTCTTGATCCATCTCACTATGATCAGCGTGGATTGTTCTCTTGTAAAATTCCTCTACATACTCTTTTACACTCAAATGTCGCAAATTTTGCAACCTCTTCAACAAATCTAATTGGAAATCACCAGGCAAAAATGTCCTTTCAGTTTCGCAACCATGTGCTCCCAATGAGTAATCTTAAATTTATCTTTTCTATTGTGCTCCAATTGAACTTCTTTCCAAACGCAACATGGTCTCTCAAGCTGGTCTATGATCTTTACCTTGCATTCTTCTGCAACTTCATCAAAGTCGAAGTATTCTTCCATTTTTGTGGGCCAGTTGATAAGCTCATTAGCATTCAATGACCTTGAAAAGTAAGAAGGGTATTTTGTGTGCACTCTTCTGATTTTCGACATAAACCTCTCTTCACCGTCATGTAAGCGATTCTGTAGTAGAAATGGTTCTTTTGTCGCATCCACATTTGCTTCTTGCATTTCATCTTCATCATCGCTCACATCATCCCTTTGGATGAATCCTCTTTTGCAGTCTTTCTCCATTATAATCAGTCTGATTTGCATTGGCCTCAACATCTTTGCCATATCATCAAGCCTTTCGGCTATATTATTGGCCAACATGCCTCCTCGCCGTACTCTTCTCAATGGCATTTTGTCTTCGCAAAACTAGATCTACTGTTGCAATCTTTGCAAGCCATATGTTTTATCCTATCCACTACCCACACTTGTTTTTCTCTAGGTAGCCGGTACGTGCCCTGCAGGGCATGGGTATGGGTACGGTAGATCGTAGCGGTATGGTACGCCCTGGCGTATACGGCCAGGGTACGGCCAGCAGTATCCGGGTATGTTTGGGTACTTCCTGAGAAGTACCCAGACGTACCCGGGTACTGCTGGCCATACCCAGGGCGTACCCAGCCGTACCCAGGGCGTACCCACCAGTAAAAACAACAATTTTTTTGTTTTTTATTTTTGACTTTTTTGTAAAAAAAAAAAAACTATTTTTTGGGGGTCAATAAAGGTCAATAGATGTGATTACGTAAATGATTCAACTGTTGTAAAACTTCACAGAAGTACCTAAAACAATGGCTGAAACTGCAACAGTTGAGATGCGTTTGGGTAATGTAGGATCAAAAAACACAGTGGCAGCATCTCCACTAGCAAGTAAGACTAATGCAGGAATAATAAGAGAAACCCCAAAGGAATCTGAACTGCCAGATTTGAAGGGAGCTGGTAATAGCCAGAATTCCAGTCCAGTTATGTGATTTGTTATTATTTATGTTAATAATTGGACATTGTAACATTTGGAGTTTGAACAATGTACTTGTTCGAAGTTCAATCAATGAATATCATGACAAAATGCATTGAATTATTAATACATTATTTGGCTATTTCACTTAATTATTAATTTGTTTACTCTATTCATGTATAAGGCTGAATTTTTGCTTATTTGGCTATATTTTTAATATTTTATATGTATATTGTACTGCCGTACCCAAGTGCCGTACCCGGGCCCCCAAAAAATTGCCATACCAGCGTACCGGATCCCCGTACCCATACCCGCACCGTACCCCCGTACCGGCTACCTAGGTTTTTCTCTATCCTCTACCCACCTCGCAAGGATGAAGAACTTCCAAATTTTCACTTTCCAAAGTTGTGCCTAGCTTTGATTCCAAATGATGTAGTTATTGTTATGGGGTCCTAATCAAAGGATATCTTTTTTTCGAGATGCTTATAGGTTTATGCAGTGCAATCTTAACAACCATTTACAACAACAACAATGATGTATTTATTTAACGAGGTCACATCACCTAGAGATCCATTACCAACGATTTAGTCTTTCTTACACACACAATTACCTGCAGGCTTAAAACACTCCACACCGCATTTTTTCTGCAGTGAACAAATCCCAATAGCCTTCCCTCAAATGTCTGCACTAATTGCTTATGCAGTACTTGCAATTGTATTATTAGACTATAGCCTCCCTTAAATAAATACCTTAAACAACGGGTGAATGGGGCTATATAGTCACGTGATTACCTCAAAGTAACAACTACCCATTTGATATTGAATGATAGGGCCCAAGTGATCCTAACGTAACTTGATGCTATTGAGTTGGCTCAATAGTTATAATTATGGGATTACGTGAGGCCCATGTTGGCTTATTTGAATGATAAGCTCTGACAGTTACGCGCCACATATGCACCATGGCACTTGAGACCATGTACAAACCCTCTTAATTGAATCCTTGCACACTTGTGTGATACAACTCCTATGACCTCACTGCTTTTAGGGTATATGCATGCAATTGAGTAGAGTACATGCTATTAATGCGAGTCTCAGGAAAGATTGGTGTGTCAACGCAAATAAAAGTAGTCTCTCTGTGCACTGTTATGAAGTTCTCAATTATTGCTCTATCAAGCTGAAGCTCTTTGTTACCCTTGAATGGTGTTATGAGTTCAAGAAGATACCATGATCCTGATGAAATCTTCCGGAAATGTTACAACCACTTTTGACCGATGACCCTGACAACACTTGTGCTTATCAGCTGATAGCGCGAAATATTATAGACACACTTGTGCAATAGGAAATAGGTGCAAAACACAAAGTAGACTTTTGTGTGCACATAGGCAACGTCAAACATTACAAGGACGTTTGTGCAAAACAAAATGGTGCAATAGCAACAACTTTCAAATCCACTATTACAAGGCTTATTACAACCAATTCACCTTTTTCTGCATGTGAAAGACCACACAAGGTTCATAAGTTCTCAATCTGGTTGGTAATACAAGAATTGAGCTAATTACCTCTTGAAAGGTTCTATATGCTTCTTCATACCCTGTTTCCTCTGAAAATGGCATACCATTCCATCAACTGAGATACCCTAATTCATGTATTTCATCTTTTACTCACCTTTCCAACATCATATCCATCATTCTCTTCATTGGTTCACCATGGAAGTAATCTACTTTAGCTCTTTCTAGGCTTCTTCCACCTTCTAGCTCCCTGCACTCTATTCAACCACCTTAGACAACACTAATTCATCTGTAAGTTTGATGGAAAGGAATCAAGAATTCAACCTTTTAGAACTTGCTCAAAATTGCCATGTAGTCTCTTGATACAATGCATTTGGATCAACCATGGTGAAGGCAAACAAAAGGCACCCACAGTGAACTACTACCACCACTAATCACTCTTCAGTATCCCTAAGGTGTACACAAAATTTCAAGACCTCACTCTTTGTCTAATTCTCCCTTCCTCACTATTTGCATTCTTTCTCAAAAGCCCTCATTAGGTCTACTTTTCTAGACTGTTAGACACAGAGTCTTTTCTAGGGAGTATCAAAACTAAAAGAAGGGATTTTCAAGCACCCTTTATTGAGTTTTAGGTGCCCCTTAATTTTCTTGAATCAATTCTACTCCTAAACCACACTCTCTTTGTATTCTAGCCTTCACAGTTAGGCTTCTAGACTCTGTCACAGTGTCTACCTAGCTGCTGTCAGCTATCTCTGGCTTTTCACTCGGTGACACCCTTATATTCTTTCTCCATCACTTTTTAGAGTCACTCCTCGTGCTTTGTATTAAGTCTCAGGGCTGAATTCCTTCATGAGGGTTTTTAATATACAATTTCCTCTCTAAACCCTACCCGAGTCTTCCCTCAGCTCGAGAGGCTTCCTTTCATTATAGCTTCAACTGCAACTTAATTCAAAACGTCAAACTTGCTAAAGAGATCTGTTACAATGCTAAGAAGGATCTTTTCTTACCAGGAAGGTGAAGAAACCCCAAAACCCGAGGCCTTGTTAGCTTTCCTTCAATGGAACCTGTAGATGGCTATCTCAGTTAAAAGAAGAATTACACTGTTAGGTTTGATGATGCTTGTACTTGATTACCCTGCATGCATGATTTATTTTTTACTCTTAGCACATTGGCCACACCATGTATTTGATGTTCACCCCTTTGAGATATTCGAAAACAACTAAGTATTTCTCCCAAACAAATTCACAGTTACAGTTGCTCAGTCACATGTCAACTCTTCAACAAACAAGAAAGTTTGCATGTGATTCATCTTTCAAAACTTACAGGAATGATTGATCAGGCCCTCATACTCGTGACACCACAGATTAGTTCCTCAAAACACTTTTACAAGAGTGATTATTGTCATAATATATCACAGTTGCATGGTTACAGTTACACTCTTAGGTTATTTCATCATGCATGAATAACACCACAGAGGGTTTGTTCTTAGTATCATACCAATACCTTCAAGTATCCTCCTTGAGGTCTCAGTGGAATCACTATAAATCCTTCCTATGCTCAACCACAGTAAACAAAGTTTCAAAACAATAATTCTCTTACAAGGAACATAGTATATGTTTCCTTTGAGCTTTCAAACTCATCTAAAGGAGGTTTTCAAGATTATTAAGGGACTAACATCAACCATACATCAAATTCATAGACTTAAAGCAATATTGACAAGACCAAAATCCTCCTATAGGGTCTGAGATGTTGTTTTCCTGATTGCTTTTCTACTATCCCTGTCCAAGACTTCACAGTTCACTCTATCCTGCACTATCATACACAATGATAATCACATGAAAACTTATAGAAATGTTATTCACAGATCATAGAAGGCCTTCCAAGCCACATGCAAAGGATCTCCATGCACATTCAACAACTACCATGGTATTCACACAGTTACAAACTTACAAAAGCTTACACAAAACACTGTTTTTCTCTTTTCTTGAAGCCTTTCCTGATTTCCATTTGAATGGGAATGAGAAAATTAGTTACATTTTTCAAATTTATATCCTTCCCACTTGTACCTAACCGAATACACCCTCTTGACTCATTGATCACATGAATGACCTTAGCTATAACACTAAGTTGCTTAGATCAAAGACCAAGTCTTAGGCTTCTTGACTCATATCATGCTTCCTATATGCTATAAGGACCTAAGACACCTTATTATTCCTCATTTCATCCCCTTACATGCTTATAAGCTTCAAGATTCCATTAAATCAACCATTACAAACCAAAATGACCTCCAAGACTCATTTTGTACTTTTGGAGGGAAAGCCAAATATTCAAATTTTGAAAAACTTAGACTCAAACCACCACATCTAAATGACTCCTAGTAACCCCTAGAACCTACTAACACACCCATCAAACCAAAATATGATGACTCAAGACTTATTTACATAGTGGAGTGATGCTCCTGCATTACAAAACTTGTAGATAAACATACCAACAACACAGTAAGCGCAAACAAAACCATGCACAATGCTAGGCTTAACTTGTTTCACTAACTTAGTATGTTTTTGGTTGATGCGGGATTACAAGGGAATCTAGATACTCCTGTATCAAGTAGGTTATATTTGCTCAAGGAATAAGCCTTGATCTTCCCTGTTTGAGAGCTTTTCAAGGTCCCAAAACCTTGAAATTATGGGTGCAAAAATCCGAAAAAATCCACTCGCTTTGTTGATATTCTTATGATGCTTAAAGGGAACTTCATAACATTCTATTTCACAAAACATGAGAAAGATTTGCTTTCAAGGTGGCCCCTAGTTCATGAAAATGTTAGGGTTGTTTATTGACTATTGGCGTCGCCAACGTTCAAGCCCAAATAGGATCGACTAAGCATTATTTTGGTTTGAGTTAAGTTCCCTCTTCTCCCAAGTTAACATCGACAAGAATATATTTTGAGTATGATAGGGAGTGCCATTTTCGATCCAAAATTAGATCATTCATATCATCAAAATCTTTTGGTTGAGTTCATCAATTGTTAATGAGATTCATGAAGTGGCTACGACATGCTATGACCTATAAATATAGGTTTTGGCTAGAGGCATAAACACCACAAGGAAAGAATATAAAGTGGGTTTTGATTACATATGCGGGTTTTAATACTTCATAACATTCCATCGCAGAAAGCATGAGAAAGATCTTCTTTCAAGGTGGCCCCCGGTTCATGGAAATGCTAGGGTTGTTCGTGAAACATTTGTCTCCAACATTCAACCCCATATATGATCTACTAAGGATCGTTGTAGTTTGAGTCGATTCCCTCCTCTCCTAGGTTAATATTGGCAAGAATACGCTTTGAGGATGATAAGGAGTGTTATTGTTGATCTAAAATTGGATCATTCATATCATCAAAATCATTTGGTCAAGTTCATCGACTTTGAATGAGATTCATGAAGAGGTTGTGACATGCTATGACTTTATAATGATAGGTTTTGTTAGAGGCATAAACAAAATAGGAAAAAATCCAAAGTGGGTTTTGATTACATATTTGGATTTTTCTTGATAAGGTATACACTTTCATAAAAATCGACACCTCATTTTTGAGTCCGTGTGCAAAAGTTATTGTCTCTTCAAGTTGCAAGACTTTTTGGTGTTACAAAATTTCCAGTAGAAGCGGTGTGCGATTTCATAATTGCCAGGCAATTTAATAACAATAAGGATCAGAAACGTAATAGTCGACGTAGTTTCGCAACCTTATGTGGCAATTTTGTAATGGTTGGTGCAAGTTTGTAACCTCACATGGCGGGTTTGTTATTGCCAATATTCCTTGTGGTGGTTTTGTGTTGTTTTAAGTGGTGATTTGGCTCAAATGCAACACATGAGAAGAATAAACGACATGGAAATTGTTTCTCTTCAAATTCAATACTTTTGGACTATTTATTCGAGCCTAAGGGATGTCAGAATGCATAAATGAATCTATGATGGGTCAAAAGGGCTTTCAATTAATCTAATTCATGGATATTGATGGAATCATTATTTAGGTTCTAATTAGAATTCTCCAAATTCCAATGGAAAAATTCAAGACTTTGTGAATTTAACGGAATCACAAAAATGGTTAAAATTTGTCTTAAAATTTGTAGACCTATCAAGAGTAGTAAAAATCTTGCAAAGAGTTGTCAAAGAGCCTACAAATAGTGGAATATTTTGTAAGAGCCTTCCTCAATAGAAGCATATGTCGCCTTTAGCATATGTCCCATTTTCAAGATTAAATTGATTAATAATATTATTTAAGTTGGGCGTTATTTCTAATCTTTGGGCAACTTAATAATATTATTACTAAATAAAGTATTTTTAAATACTTAAAGTAAAATTAATGATTTAACTAAGTCGGCCAAATGTAACTTTATGTTATAAGACAACTTATGTTTTGTTATTAAAATATAAAAAAAACTTATACAAGGAGGTTGGTCCTCTTTGGGGGATCATCCTTTTGATTTTGGCACCAAATTTAGCTGTATAAAAGGGTCGCTTGGCTTGGAAAATGACATGCTTACTTTGAATTTCATTTCCTTGAGTTGAAGCACGAAATTATTTTCTCCTCATCCATTGAGGACGGAAACCCTCCATGGAGATCTATTGAGGACGGAAACCCTCCATGGAGGTCTATTGAGGACGAAATCCCTCAATAGCAATCAGATTTGAGGACGAAAAACCCTCCAAATCTGCACGGGTGGTCTCATTTTAGAGATCACATTGGGCTACAATCAGTATTCCTTCATGCATTCTTCAGTTTTCATGCATTTTCAGCTAGGGTTTCTATTACAGATCTGATTTTCAGCAATTCTGAGTGTGGAACAGCCACAAGGGTTAGTGCTTGGATTAGCCAAGGGTTTGTGATCAGTAATTTATTCATTTTCAGGGCTAGCGCCAAGCATTTGAGGGTTTATTGATAAAATTTTAGACCCTCTTCTACGGTAGCGACATGTATAGTGGTGGAGTTTGCTGATATCTAGTGCACGACACTTCATTCTTTGTTGATATTTGGATTGTTCATAATTTCTAAGGTTGGTTGCATTTGTTGGATTGAATTTTGGGCCTTGGAATCTCAACTTCCAACCATTTTTTGTAAGTGGATTCGCTGTTGTGCAAATTTAATTCAATACACTCCAGTTGAGGGTTTTAAAGCTCATTTCTTAGCTTGTACTTGTTCTAAATTATTTATAAAATTTCCTACATGCTTTGGATGTTGTAAAAGTGGTTTTGGTGGTGAATTATTGCAATTTTCTCTCTGCTGTCATAAGATTTCAGACTGCTGTACCTTGCTGTCCAAAAATTCAGTTGACTGTTATAAATTTTAGTTTGCTTTGAGTTGGGTTTGTGCCATTTCCCTTCTTTTTCAGTTTCAGCCGAAAAGGGACATTACAGTGGTATCAGAGCAAAGATCTTCCCAGCCTAAAGGGTATTCATGCAAGAAGGTGACAAAGAATACACTGCTATCAAAGGAAAGGAAAGAAGAGTTCAAATCAGTCACTTGAAGGGCCTAACATGGCCAACAAAGGTTCTAAAGAGGCCAAGTTTGATAAATTTATTGAAGGGCAAGAGAGGTTGGCGGATACTATGGATTTGCTAGCCCTAACCTTGCAAAATCTTCATGGGCCAAGACATCATAAGGGTGAGGGCAGTTCGTCAGGGGTTCACAATATGAGGCAACCCCAAGGGTCAAATTTTGGATTTGTTGCTAGGCCTTTTTGGCTCGCCTTCCTCCCAAGAGAATAAGTTATTCTAGAGGGTGGAATACGACATTTAGTGGGTCACAACATTACGACCATCTATGAGGAGTATAGGGCTCTTCCAAATGAGATTCATGATGTCATCTCACTTGCGGAGTTCATAGGAGTGAGCAAGGGTAGATCAAGGCCCGAGCCTAGATCTCAAGCACCACCGAAGGATCTTCAACATGCCTTGGGGAAAGTGACACAACTGATCCATACCATGCAACATCCGAATGGTGAAGGAAGCTCTTCAAGGGCAAACAATAAAATCCAGCCACCAAGAACCGTGAGTGATTCTTCATCTAGGTCATTTTGGCCTACTTTCCTTCCAAAAGAAGAAACCATTCCAGTGAGGGAAACTCAACCCTCCATAGTGGATGACATTGTTGCCAACTATGCAGAATATAGAGCACTTCTTGTTGAGAACCATGAAGAACCTTGGGAGCCAAGCTACAATTGTCTAGGCAAAGGACATGGAGAAGTGTTGCTAGATGAAGAACCAGAAAAAGGTATGACTTGTGATAAACAAGGTGTTTGCATTAATAATGTAAAGGAAGAACATGCATTACATGTTGAATGCCAAGTCTCCAAAATTGAAGTTGTTTCAGCCCTAGAAGCACTGGTCAATCTTCCTAACATTGCAAAGTTTGAGTCATTACCTTTTGAGAGTGATTTAAAGAGTTCTCCCTTAGTGATGAGGAGAGAGGAAGAAATCCTGGGGCATGAACTGAAGAAAGAAAAATCAGATCTGCAAGAAGGTTTTGAGGTGGAGTTCCAAGAAGACCATGTTGAGGGGCATGCACATGAAAAAAGGGCTTTATTAGTTGCTAATGTGGATTTTCAGCTTGCTGGAATTTTCAGAACAACAATCAATAAGAAGCAAGTTGATGGTGTTCATGACTTTGGCAAGAACTATGAAGATGCTCCATGCATGTGTCAACAAAGTATGGATGAAGTCAAGGTGGAAAGGGCTTCACTTGTTGAATGTGAAGAGTCTAAGAGGAAGGAGAATGCTGATCCTAACTTAGAAATTCTGAGTCACAAGGATGGAGGTGTTGAAGATATCTCAATCATTCTTCATCCGACAAAGGAAGGTGAGCAAGTTGTGGACAACCAAAGGTATGAAAGTGTTGTGGATTTGTTGCTTCCTACTATGTCATTTCAGATGTGTGGTCATCATGGACAACATAGTGAAAATGGTGATAGAGTGAAGAACCCTTTGAGGGGCAAAGGGCACATAGATACTTTCATACAAGTTCCAAATTGCTTGTACATGAAAGTTTGGGATCCGGGTGATCTTTAGACATTCAAGAAGGGCGATACTTAGGTAAAATGGGATCTTTTTGTTACGTGTTATCAACTTAACATAGTGGATATGGATATGGGAGTTGTCTCAAAATTTTGGACTGCTGTCCATCACATTGCCGGTTTCTCCCATATACATTTCGTCAAGATAGAAGAAGATTTTGTCACAAGAAAGATGCATAGTCCATCTACAGTCATTGCTGAGGTTTATTCAGCTGTTACAAGATGGTTTTAGCCACCATAAGCCTAAGGTTGAGTAAGAAAGTACAATGCTACAGATAGGGTATGATACTCTTTCTAATTTCATGTGTTTAAGTACTTTCCTTGGACAGAGGTAGATTGACAAGTTTGATGAAATTCTCTTGGTCTAACATGATGTATGAAAGGAGTCACTTGATGAGATCAATGAGTGCAAATATTCCAACACCCTTATGGCTGTCTGGGAGGGAATTAAAAGCAAGCGTGGATGATCTACTACCTCCCAAGGAAGAGGAGAACATAATGGGGACAGCCATGCCCCAAAATTTCAGCTTAAAGGCTAAAATCATCACTACTTCCAGCTGCTACATTGCATCATTTGCAACTATACAAGTGGGTTTATAGGTGTTTTCAATCAAGGGACGGAGCTCTTGTTAATTTGTGACTGCCAATTGATATTTTCAGTCCTTACATGGCTATTCTGAGCCACTCCATTGCCCACATTGTTGATTTTTGCAAAAGGGTTTCAATTTGGTACTCGTACCTTTTTCATGTTGCTAGTCATAAAAATAATAGGTATAGGACTGCTGTTATCAGCTAAGGACAACTGTGAGCTTGCACAAAATAAGAGAAAGTCTTTGATGGAAGAAGTTGGAGAAAGGGTTCAGCTGAAGAAGATCTTCATGGCAGCCACCAGGGTACCTAGTTGGATGAAAATCCAAGTGATTTGTGGTCGTTATAATTCATCTCCAACCTATCCACCATCTGATTTTTATGAGATATGGGGAGGAACTTGCCAAATCATGGGAGGAGCCATTAGGACCTAAGGATCTGGTATCCCAAAACCTTCTTTGCATAGGAGGAGCCAAGTAGGACAACATCGACACAATGACATGGACATTGAGCAACCTTCAGTTTTGCGAGCGTATGCAGATGTTTCCAGATATCTAAAATATTTTCAGGATCAACTTGAGGTAGAATGGCATTCATTATTTATTTGGGATATATCATACTATGTTCTTGGTTGGTGCAAGATTGCTTGTGGATGTGGATGCTCCTACATTATTTTTGTAATTCTATTTCTTGCAACTAATTCACTATCTAAAACACCTTAGAGAGCATAAGGATCCACAAAATGTACGAGTACAAGCATAATGTTTGTTCATTACAACTAGGAGTTGAATTCAGTCTCATATAAAGATAAAGAACAGAACATCCTTGTGCACTACTTTTGCGGCATTGTAAGAAGAACCATATGACTGGTAGTAGCATAGTTTGGCATTGAATATGATATGCAATGTAGGTAACATGTATGATGTAGATGACAGTCATAGAGCTGTAGAAAGCATCAAATTGTGACAAAAGAGTGTCGTTTCATAGAATCTGTGAACAACATGTAATGAAAGTAAATCTGTGTTTATGAATTGTGCAATTTAGCATTCATGTTGATTACAGATAAGACGGTATTAAAACAGATTTTCCTTGTGCCTTGAAAGGGCTTGCTAACACAGTTTCAGATTTGTGTGTGTATTTGCTTCCATATTTGTTCATTGACAAGGAAGTGCAGGATTTGTGTTGCATAGTCCAACCATGGCAAAGCTTTGAAGAGTTCAACCAGGAAATCCAAACGGAAAACAAAGAGTTGAGAAAGATGTTGAAGCTCTTGGAGGATGTGAATCTAGAGTTGAAAGTGAGATTGAGAAGCCATGGATTTTTCCCCATGGGTATCATTAAGGAATTGCAACAAAATTTGCAAATGAAAGAAGACATGTTGGAAAAGCTCCAAGATGACGGCAATTGAATGAAAAGGAGAGGAGTCTACCATGCAAAGGAGACCAACCTCTACATGGGATGCACAAACCATGACTGAGGTATGCATGGTAAGCACTCCGCCATATGCTCAAGGAGTGACAAATTCCATAAAGGTTGACGAAAGATCTCAATATGCAGCTTTGGTTTACGTCAGTGGCAAAGAGGAAGTCGGAGAGCACCCCAAAACATTTGCAACAAGATAAGCTTGCAAAGATGAAGAGCCCAATCTATTAGCTCAAAAAAACAGCCCATACAAGGTAATGGCATCGTTCCTTTTGTTAAATCTAATGAGGAACTGTTGTCTAAATAATGGTTAGGATTATAATTAAGAGGAAGGTAGCATTGCACCACCTCAAAGGGGCAAAGAAGAGACTCCATGAAGATGGAGAGTGCTGCTCCATGAAGAAGATAGCACATCATCTCATCATGATTGTGGGTGAATGCACGTTGAATCCAAGAAGGGACAACCTTTCAATAAAGGAAAAAGTGTCAAAAAGAATGTGAGACATTTCCAAAGAGAACTACCGAGAGAAGGAGGTTGAAAATTACCCCTTGATCAAACCTGGTAAAGAAGGTATGTAGTTGACAAGAATTCCATTTTATGCTTTAATTGTAGAAAGAGAGGCCATGTAGCACAAGAATGTTAGCATGCTAATCCATGCTCATTTTGTGGAATGAGTAACCATTGTGTGGCCATGTGTTGGAAAAAGTAATCCATCACCAAGAATTCTAACTATTTCAAACAAAAGGAAAATTGTTTACACTTCCTCCCAATATAAAGAAGAGATCAATATGCATGAAGCAAGAAGGATGCAATCTCTTACAAGAAGGATGCAAGCTGTGACGAATACTCTCTGAATCAGAACGAGGAGAAGGGTAAAAAGAAGAAAATATTGTCTAAGTGGACGATAATTATTGCATTCATTGCAATATGAGTGTGTGTTGTCATGCAAAATGTTGGAAACTTCATCCCCAACTCCGCCCAAAGAATTGCAAGGGACATTCTAAGAAGGAAGAGGCATCTACAAGCAAGAGGGAAGTTGTTCAAGCACCTACAAGTTGAGGTGGAAAATGAAGAAGCAAAGTTATCTAGGAAGATGCCATCAAGAGGTAGCAGCCCATAGAGGAATTGCATCATCATTGCA
This sequence comes from Taxus wallichiana var. yunnanensis, assembly GCA_018340775.1. NCBI lineage: Eukaryota > Viridiplantae > Streptophyta > Pinopsida > Cupressales > Taxaceae > Taxus > Taxus wallichiana. The sequence continues at coordinate 767,647,650 of CM031234.1, forward strand.
AACAGATAAACATGGTAAGAGATCATTCCCGGATATTTGCAAAGCTAAGAATTTGATTCACATCCATTTGAATAGAAATGGAGTAGGAAAGCTATCCAAGAAAGAGACCATCAAAAGGAGCAACTCATAGAGGACTTTCCAACACCATGGCAGTGGGTAATGGTAGGAAGTCATTCTTGGTTTCATGGATAGAATATTTACAAAGCTAAGATATTTATTGGTATGAGTAACACTCACATTGAGAAGCACCTCCAAATTGCTTTTTGTGTTCCCATTTGTTAGAAGATGTAAACACCAAAAGAATTAAGAGAAACTAGAAGGCACAATTTGAGATTAGCGTGCACATTTTTCATTATGCTGAAAAGGAGTTACAATATAAGTGGGGCAGTTAACCATTGTTAATAAGTAACTAATGTATAATAACTATATATTAAATATATTTAATACCGTCCCTTAATGACTAAACTGGAGACAACTCCAAGTTTCTCCTTAAACTTTACAAACAAGATGTGACCAAGAGGCTTAGTCATTAGATCTGCAGGCTTCTCCTTAGAGGTGCAAAGTGAAGAGAAATATCACCATAATGAACCAATTGTCGAATATAGTGGTGATGAAGCTCAATGCGTTTATTACAAGTATGATCTACCGGATTTTTTCACCAACTTCAATATAGAGTGGAGTAGGTGTAGTGTGAGGAATTTGAAAGTCAATAAAAAATGGTGCACCCAAACTGCTTCACAAATGGCACTGATGGCTGTCTTGTATTCTGATTTGGTGGAAGATATAGCTACAATGTGTTGAAGGTTGCTTTGCCAGAAACATTTCTGAACCAAAGGTAAATACATACCCAGTGGTAGACTTATGAGCATCCACCGATCCTCCCCAATCATAGTCTATATAACTTTGTCAATTTGAATTTTTACCCTCTCGATATAGGATGCGAAAGTCAAGATTTCCTTTGACATATCTCAGAACTTGTTTTGTTGTTGTCAAATGAATGATCTTCGGTTTAGACAAAACTGAGAAAGATAGCTAACAACCAAACATATGTTCGACTATGTGGACGCAAAATATATCAGGCTTCCCACCAATTATGCAGAGTGATTCATCAACCGGTGATGAATCATCATGGTTTGACAATATCAGCTGGTTTGACAATTTCATCTCGACCTCCATAGGTGTAGAAGAAAGATTGCAATCAGACATCCCAAACTTCTGCAAAAATTTGTAGCATAGCTGATTCGAGCTACAAAAATAAGATGACCAAGCTGCCAAAATTCTACACCTAAGCAATAGTGTAGGAGGCCTAGATCAGTCATGTCAAAAGCAACACACAAATCTGATTTCACTCGCTGAATAGTAGTGGCCCCACTACTTGTGATGGCAAGATCGTCAACATAGACAATAAGTATCACAATGTCATCACTATTGCTTTACGAATTAGAAAGACTTATTTGAATCCAAAATCTTGTAGATGTTGATCAATTTTTATATACTAGGCTCATCGAGCTTGCTTGAGTCTGTCATAAGGATTGAATCAGCTTGTAAACCAGATAATCACGTCAAGGTACTTGAAAAACTAGGTTGCACCATATAGACCTCATTCAGATCTTCGTTCAGGAAGGCACTTTTTACATCCATTTGAAAAACCTTCCAACTAAATTGAGATGCAATGGAGAAAAGCAACCGAAAAGTGACCATATTGCAATAGGAGCAGAAGTTTCCTCATAGCATATAACCTCTTGTTGGGAAAAACCTTTTAAAACAATATGAGAATTGTACTTGTCCAAAGTACCATCAATTTTGCATTTGACCTCAGTATATCCATTGGTTGCTAATCCCACCAATTTCCAAGTATTGTTCTTCATCAAAGCATCATGTTTTGCTTACATAATAGTCTCCCATTTAGGTTTTTCTTTTGCTTCAAAACTTTATATGTGTTAGCTAGATTTTCTGCATAGCATCAAACCTAGGCAGTCATGAGATAAATCTCCCTCATTTAACCGGTGAGGCTCCCGTGTCAGATTTGTCAATATAAATGTGTTTTTATCTATCAGGGGTTTTACTTTAACTACTTAGTTCATGAACCATAACTAAGAAGTTACTGCGGCAGTAAGTAATTTGTTTAAGAAAGGAAAAATGATAGAAGAAGAAAGTCAAGGTATTACAGAGAAGAAGTAAGGAAGATGTGCATCCCAATTAGTAGATAGCAGAGCTAATTGCATGCACATAGAAGAAACTTAATAGATTTGAACACACAGAATTATAAAGCAAAGGCAGTTCTAGATCCAGATCTAAAATAACACAAAGTTTACTTTAAAGATCTAAGATTTAAAAGCAAGAAACACAGTACGCCGTGACACAAAGTTCTCCGGAAACCTGCTTCTTTGTATTCCTCTGCAACAAGTGGCTCTCAGGGGTTCAGCACAAAGTCTAGAACACAAGATTGCTTCTTACAAATTCTGATCGATGATTAACCCGTAGGTTCTTCTCCTACTTATAGAATGTAGGAGGGAAAGTACAAATAGAAGACTCAAACTGAACTAAAGCATGAACAACAAGTAAAGATGACATTTGGCAATCATCCTCAACTAACTTCTTCTTAAGTGACACATGTATCACTTAACTAATAGAAAGGTTCCACATGACTTCAAGTAATGGTTGCAAAACCAATAACTTAGAAGTTTACAATTTCATCCGGGAACATAGAAAGTAGAAGAAGAAAGAATAGAAGAAGTTATGCCAGCTGTAACATCTACATCTTCTTCTTGTTCTGATATCTGATATACTTGTCGAACATATAATTCAGCATCCTTCCATCTGTTTTAGCCACTGCTTCCTTTTCTGTCCTGAATTGCAGCAACCCTTCATTCAACACTTTGCTGCATGCTTCCACTTCTTCCAAACTTGGCCCAAATCTCGCATGATATGCACTGCGAATGTCACCACCCCCTCTTGATAGAGTTCATCGTGTGAAAGGCTTGGTAGCTTTATCAATTCTCTTTTGTACCATCAGAAGAGAACTTTCCAGGAATCATGCACCTCGTTAGAAACAATCCGCACGTATGAAGTAACACCTCCATCCATTCTTTCCTCAGTGAAAGAAATGATACTGTCCGGCAAATCTGATGTTCTACTCTCAAGCGCCTGCATCCTTTTCAGCAAAACTCTGCAGATCTCCAAACGGAAAGATACTGCAAACTCTAGTTGCTTCCCCTTCTCGACTGATCCATCCGGCACAATTTGTTCTGCAACCAATACATCTCCCGGCAGCTTGTTGATCTCGGCCAAAATACTCAGGTTACTCTCTGCAACTGTATTCATTCCTTCTATGCTTTCTATCAGTTGCTTTAGTTGATTTGTTGCATCGTTCATAACCTTTAGGTGGGCTGGCACTTCCCCAAGTTGCACAGAAGCTTGACGAATAATCAGATCCTTCCATTCGTCAATAGCCTTTACTTGATTGCTTGCATCTTCCATTTCCTGCATAAGATGATCACTCACCTGCGCTGAAATGGGCTGAACGGAAGATTTAGCAACCTTGGCTATGATCTCACATAATTGAGATACTTGCTTCTGCAGCTCTTCTTTCTCCGCCTTTTCACTGTCAAGCCTAAGGAACAAAGCATCCAGCAACGTCTGCGTGTCCTGCTTCAATCCTTCAGTGGTAGCTTGACCGAGTGGTATTTTGGTCACCGTCACATCTTCTGCCGTGAGCTCCTCTTCTACCTTTCCTTCCGCCGGAATTGATATCTCAGCAAACTTCTCTCCCGAATCCGTGATGATCAACCTAGAAGTTGCTTTAGCAACTTTAGGCCTTCTGTCTCTTCTGCTCAGATCCTGAAGTAGCTGCAAGTCATGTTCCTCTAAGTTCATCTCTACTCTTGCTTCCGGAACCAACTGCATAGCTAACCATTCCGAGAAATTACTTCTCGGAGAGTGAGAAGTCGCTGAGTGCACTACCATCTCCCGCTCTGCATCCTCTCCATCAGAAAGTGCCACAGTATCATGGCTGCCATCTTCTGAAACATCCAAGGACAAAGCTCTTTCGAACTCCGTCATCTGCAGCTTTAACATCTCCTCTGGAACGGGTGCTGAACGAAGTGGCTGCGGAGAGAAGACGAACGTCGCTGGTTTCAATGAAGGCATGGAAACATCCTGCTGCTGTGGTGCAATAGTTGGTGATCCTCTAGGTACTGGAGAAGTCGGAGTCAAAGCTATGGTCGTAGAAGTGGTCTTCTCTTTCTCTTGAGATCTTCTGTGTACTTTCAACTTCTCGGACCTTCTGCTGCTTTCTCCTTCATGCTTTCGTTTGAGAGAATCTCCTGCGCCGAAGTTGCCCGTGATTTGATTCATCAATACTTCATCAAGGCAGTATCCCTTCGTTAGCAGCCAGCTCGAAGTACTCACCAACACAGCTCCGGATCTTTCTTCTATTGTCTGCAGCCGCCATTGCTATCCTGCAGTATAGCTTTATCTCCTCCCATTTGATGGTAAGTGTCAAGTACCACGTTCCCATCATCTTTAAGATCCGCAGGTATCCGCGCTAGTCCAAAGTCAAATACTTGCTTTGCCGATAGCCTGCTGAAATCTTTCTTTCTAACCTCGTACTCACTTCTGCACTTCATCCAGAAATCTTCTAACGAAGGCACATGTGCGTACTCCTGGGAGATTGTCTTCCTGGCTATTCCAAATGGATCGAAATTAAGCCGCGCAGGGAAGAACTCTTGCTCATACTCGGACAACATTTGTGCTTCCATCCCTCGAGCTCTGTGAATGCTGATGCAACTGTAATATCCCACAGTGAGTGGGAAGAAGCCCGTAGACTTGTGCCGCTTCGACTGAAGGTCGTGTAACTCCACAAGTTGCCTGCTCAGCTCCATGGCGATCAATCTGTCACTCGGGTACCTTGGCATCTTTATTGGTTCACCTGAAAAGCTCGTAACCCTGAGGTATGTGAAATCTGCAAACTGGATGAATACACTGCCAATCTTGGACACTGCTTCCCATGCTTCCTTGCTTACCCTGTGAGTCTTCAAGTCTTTGTCTAACCTGCAGATGAAATCGTAGAAGAAGTCATCGTTGATCACTTTGAAGTCCTTCTCGCACGCAGGTACAGTAAGCTGTGGGTAGCACTCGAAAATGGGATCCTTGGAAAGAATACCACATCTATCCAGCTTGGAAAAGACACCCTGTGAAGCTGCAGCATACACCAAGTATGAAGTCATCTTGAAGCTGAAGGTACGCTTCACGTTCCGCAGTTGCTCACCGATGTTGCTGCTAATAATTTCTGACCAATTGATTATAGAATCAACCTTGTTGATTTCAATGGTCCTGATGAAAGCATACATCCATGTCCGGAAAGTGTAGGCATTCGCTTCACCATTCAACCTGCATAGCAATTTGACGATATCATCCGCCTCCTGCACCAAATTGGATCGTGGAAGAGTTCTCGGGAACTTGGAAGGGGATCTAGGCTTCTTCATGAACCGGCTATTCATGATGCTCACACAGTCAGCTCTATGCTTTTCCCACCTACTGTCAGCATCCTGAATGCTAATAGAAGTCACCACCTTTCTACTGGAATCTTCAGACAATAATTGAAGAATTCTGCATCCAAACGAATTATTGTCTTTCCCGCAACATCACGCACTGATCTGGATGAAGGATGATAAGATCTAGCACACTCCATCACAAACTCTGGCAATTGGGCTGTACACGGGAAAGCTGCAGCTCGAATAATTCCACTACTTTTGACCGCACGCATGAGTGAAGTCTTTCCAGCTCTGGATCTATCAATCAAATCAGAAAGAGGTTCTGGGCCTAGATCTGTGTCTCCTATGTCTGAAAGTTTGGAAGCAATGCATGAATCCATCGTGCTCTCTTTTTCATCTCCTTTCGCCATGGCTTTATCAATCTTTGTCCGAATAATTCTTTTTCTTCTAACTTGGCCGGATTTCTTCAATACTGGTGCAGATCTGGACAATTCTTCAGATTCGGAGGATATTTGCAATGTATTGGACATTGATAAAAACTCCTTTTCTTTTATAAAGCACCTGTAATGAGTTCCTGCAATTTATTCAGACAAAAATGGCCACCGGAGCATGAATAGTGAATTTAAATTATAAAAATCTGCACTTTTCAAGCCTGCTGCCCCAAAAATTGGTGTTTAATTTGCACATAAAGAGAGCATGAATCCTTTCAATCAACACCTGAGCTCCTGTAACACCTGTGAAAACAACTATGCAGACGAAGATCAACCTTCTTCAAAGCATGCGCCAAATCTGGAAGCTTTTAGCCTTTGTTAGCACTTTGTCTGAGCAAAATCCTTCCTCTAATGGGGGCGCACTTTTCCTTCTTGCTGCAATTCTTAACCTGTGAATTAAATAATTCATCCATATGGCTGCCCATGCTTATATAACCTTCACAATTCTATAATTAATAATTGCCCTAACAATTAAAGGCAATTAATTAATTAAAAATCATGTTTTTCTCTTTTAAAAATAGCATGTTTAAGGACAGCCATCCAATAAATTAAATTAATCCAATTTAATCCTTCACACAGCACTTCACTCAAGCCCCACAGTGTGCTTTGACCATAGCCACTGAAAATAGAAATTAATTTAATGTTTTAATGCTTCAAAAAACATTAAATAATGCCCAAATGGGGCGCACTTTTTGAGAGGAAGGGGGCAGCCACTAAATAAATTAAATTTAATTAATTTAATTCCTTTCTTTTATTCCTTCTTTGACTTTTTGACCTCCTCAAGCTTGGGCGCACTTTTTTAAGAAGAAAGATTATTAAAAATAATCAATTTAATCTTTTAATCAATCACTAAAGGGGGCGCACTTTTTGCACATGTAATTCTATTTTAAAATTTTTTCCATAATGGGATTCTTTACCCTGCCAGGCAGGCACCAAAATCCCGTGATTCACTTAAGTGATTTGACTTTGATAATGGGATTCTTTACCCTGCAAGGCAGGCACTAAAATCCCATGATTTCACTTAAGTCACTTTCCTTTTATTATATCATGGGAATTTTTACCTGCAAGGCGAGGCAATAAATTCCCACACTGCTGACCTCTATTTTTCCACTGCGCGGCTTAAGTGACTTTTATAACACGGGAAAAAGTACCCTGCCAGGCAGGTATACAATTCCCACCTGCCTGCGGCTTATATTTTTCCCATCGCAGCTTAAATCCTTTGTTTTCCAAAAATGCGCCCATCCCCGCAGGGGCTTTTCTGTGCACGACTTCGCTTTTTCCCAGTGATCCAGACCTCCGATGATGACTTCCTCCGGGCAAAATGTGCGTGTATGTTTTCCAGTTGCTCCAGGCCAAAAATCGGGCTTACCCGGCGAAGGAGTTGTTCCAGAGAAATTTTACAGAAAACAGAACGGGACACCACAAAAACACGAAAAATTGCCAAAAGTTACAAATAAAGCCCAAAACTTAAAATAAGTTAAAATCCTTCTGGTATATAGGAATAATAACATATTCGCTCATAACAGAGTTGAAACGGAGCGCAAATAGCCTCATACGGGGCTCAAAATAATTAAATACAAATTTCCCGCAGACAAATCCCGACGACAGAATAAAACAATTTTGGGCATCTGGGTATTTGGCGAAAAGGGCTAATATGGCTCTTTGGGATTATCTTGACGCAATACAAGAACTTTCAGGCAATAAAAACAACAAACGACCCACTATTTTAAAAGTACGAAATTTTTTCGGATTGGGTAGTCACAGATTTCAGGGTGAAATCTGAGTGACACCAATATGGTTCATGCACTATGAAAAGGTCGAAGAGAGCAAAATGAACATGCTCTAAATCAACAACCTTCTTACCAGTCCTCTAGGGTTGTGCTTTAGATTGAGGCATTTTATCCTTTCACTCATCCTCTATGATTAAGTAAAACCGCTTTGAGGCCTCCATTGCACATCAAGTCCTGTGACTGATTGAACTTGTGTTTGATTTGGGACCAATTTAGGTTGGCATCTCTTATAAACCAAAGTAGACATATTAGCCATGAGTGCCATAGGTTGTTGTAATGGAGTACTAGATGAACTAGATTCCTCATCTTTCAAAGGAACCACAACACTATTAGTGATTGCTTGCTGGTTACAACCAAAGAAGGATTTTATTTCTTTCACATCAACATCTTGACTAACAATTATCTTGTTAGTGGAAATATCAATAAGTCTATAGGCCTTGGATTGGTCACTATAGCCAGCAAAGAAATATCTTGCACTTTTAGAATCTAGTTTACCCTTGATGTATATGTAGCTGATCCAAAAACATGAAAAATGGTTACCTCAGGTTTGATTTTGAGCCAAGCTTCCGCATGAGTGTGTCACCTTGCAAAGCTTTGCAAGGACTTTAATTCATGATATATATACCACCGTGTTTACCGCTTCTCCTCAATATTGTATGGCATTCCTTTACTATGCATCATGCACCAAGTAATCTCCATGATAGTTTTGTTCCTCTCAACCATCCCATTCTACTGTGGGGTGTATGGGGCTGTCAACTAATGATGAATACCTTGATGTAGTAATTCTTGAACTACTTGGAAGTGAATTCACCGCCATTATTGGATCTCATTGTTTTGATCTGTCTGCTTGTCACAGAATTTCCACCAACACCTTGAACTTTTCGAAGAGGGAAACATAGTTGGACTTTTTGTTTAATGAGTAGACCTGCATCTTCTTGGAAAAATCATCCACAAACAATAAAAAATACCTTGCATTGAGAACAATAGGTAATTTCCATGATGGCTCTCAATGATCTATACGAACAAGATCTAAGAACCCTTTTTCCTTCTAGACACCTTCAATCCGAAATGGCTTGTGCTTCTGCTTACCAACAAAATTCCTTGCACTCATATCTTATTTTTCTTGGATAGTTGGCAAACCAAGAACCATGTTGGCTCTTTTGAGTTTTGCCACATAATGACGACTGAGATGTCCAAATCTCTCATGCCACAAAATGTTGGCATTGACCCCCACAACTAATGCATCTAAGTAGACTATGGAAATGTCATCAAGCGTATACAAGCCACCTTGCCCAATGCATAGGGCTGCTACTTCATTTTTTTACATCAGACACTACATTTCTTGCTAGAGAAGTATGCAGAATTGTTGGGATTTTCAGCTGACTGAATAATAGATAATAGAATCTTATTCATTTCAAGGACATATGTAACACTTAAGACTTTGAATTTTGTAACTTTATTCAATATGATGCGGGTATCCCCTATCCCTTCTACTGCATGTGATCTTCCATCACCTAATAAAATTGAATCAAAAAAATTGTATTTGCACGAAAGTTTACATTCCAATCCTTTTGACACGTGAAATGTCTGGATGCGTTGGAGTCAAAGAACTGGCATCTTGTAGCTAACTGCGATCTTCTTAACAGTCCCAAAGCCTCTTTCTTGTTTGGATTGAAAATTATAACTTCATGGTTCTTTGATATCGTTGGGAAGGACAATTGATGGGAACAATGAAACAATTCACCTTATATGAGCTACAAGATCTCTTCATCACTATTGGGAAGGACAATTGATGGGCACAGTGAAATAGTTCACCTTCTGTGAGCTACAAGATCTTAGACAATGAGATGAAACTTGAGCTACACAATTGCAAATGATTGAACTGAGCTACGTGTCGAAATTGACACTTGATGCAAGAATATTTAGGGTAGTGAGCAATCTTGCATCAACCAAAAATGTTAAGTAGTGATAAGTAGCAATAAGTAGTATTACAAGCCTTGGGTGGTGGACTGAGTTGCGGTATTCTTGAGTCACCTTAGAAGGTTCACGGTACTTTTTTGATTATCATAATACCCTTCTGAGTTGTCACAGATTCCTCCTCAGCGGCACACTAGTTGAAAGATTGAAGATTAGTTGTATTTCATGTTGGGGCTATAAAACACAAAATAGTGCTTCGTGCCAACCAAAAACTTGCATACATACTCTAGGCAATCTCATGAAGAGACCCACCTTTTTAGAACATGCCTCAAAGGACAGTTTTCGAGAAGACCGAAAATATGCTACAATGTACCTCACGATCTTGTGTGCTAGATGCACATGAGTGCGTCAACCTAAGGAAGTGAAATGTCGAATCAGATTTTGGTGCACAATCACACTTTTTCGAGAAAAGGAAAAATACCCAATATTGCTTCGCGCCATTGTCAAATTTTGCGGACATACTTGCGTCATCCTTAGTAAGTGAACTTCCAAAACAGAACATGGCATGCAGTAATGCTTCTCCAAAGGATTCAAAAACACTGGTAGCAGCCACTCGGAGACTTCCTATTAGAGGGCACCATACATAGTGTCAGATATAGGCTTGTGGTATGACAACATACTTGTTAGAATGCTACATGCTTGTGAGAGAAGCTGCATAACCAACGGAAGCTTAAAAGTCACATTAGAAGGAAAATCATCTCGCAGGTGGAAGCTGAAGCGCTTGGACTTCCATAACGGTTATTGGGCAGCACCTTGATAAACAATTGAATTCCCTTCGTGCAGGGGTCAGCTTAGCTAGCTAGGAAAGTTGATTCAACATCTAGAGGTTTGTGGAGATAGAGTTATTCTTCAGGCAGTTAGAAAACTGCATGTAGAGACATGCTGAAGAGTGTGGAGGTTTGAGTTTAGGTGTGACATTGAATCATGTTCATGAATGGATTGATATTGTATCATTGCATGTTTTGCAGTCTGAACTAAAACTAGAAGTCTGTTATAGGTTTATGTCTTGTAATTTCCTCTTTGAAAGCAATAAAGATAGTTATTGTTGCTTTCCATTATGTGTATGGGTAATATGCACATGCCTATTGAGTATTTAATTCCTCGGCTGCATATGGTCTAAGGCTGTCCTTCATTGGACCCCCTAACTGCGATTTCATTAACACCCCAAAACATGTCCAAATGCCAACATGTAAAAATTGAAGATAGATTTTTATGTCATCGTAAAGCAAGATGCCAATTTGTGGTTTATGAGATCCTCCTTATAGAAGCCTACAAGATGATTGTTGTATCCATTTACCTTATATATTTGTTCAAATTTGTGCCATTTTAGATTTTGATCCTTTGAGAAAGCTTTTGATAGATCAAGCCATTACAATCTATCTAAGTTCGAGGTATGATATCTAGGAATATCACACAACCCTAATAACGACTTTTTAAGGCTCTTCCGCCCAGCCATTGTACTTTCCTTGGAGCCTAGGTTAGTGCACTGGACAAGGACTACAATATTGTATAAATGAACATTTGGTAAGCCTTTACAATTGGAAGTTGACTTCTCAAATTGATCTTTGACCACAGCATTAATTTTTGTCAATAGAAGGAAGTGTTTACCATCCCTTCCGGTACTTAGAAATGAATTTGAAATTCCAGCAGGTTATGGGATGAACATCCTGTCCCTTCTTTTCCCTTTTGCTTTCTGGATTTTCGACCAGACTTTAATGTTTACAGGATAAGGGATGATCACTCCTTTTCCCATGTCTATTTTGATCTAGCTAGGACAAGGGATAACTGGCCCTTCTTTGGCCATTTTTTTTCTGAACTTCTCAAATTTTGAGCATGCAGAAGAAGGGGTGCTTATTTTCTCTCCCCTCTTCTTCCATTTTTACCTCACTTGGAGAAGAGATGATCAACGCTTCATTTTTGGGCTTTCAAGTTTTATTCTTTGCAGAAGAAGCAACAATGCTCCCTTCTCCACTGGCCCTTACTTTGATTTTCAGTTTTTTCATGCAGAAGAAGGGACAATTGTCCATTTTCTGCTTTTCCTTCAACCCATAAGAATGAACTTCAACCCCGGTCGTAGAACCTCCACTTTTAGGACTGTGTGTCCACGTTTTTGCTCTTTGACTGACTATAGAAGGTCTGCCGCTCTTTCTTCAAAGTGGCAAAGTTTGGTATTCCACTTCAAAATTTTGCCTTATATGCATGATCTTTTTGCGGGACGAAGTTCACGGAGTTTAGAACTCCATTTCAATTTTTGCCTAAATGCATGATCTTTGCGCTGAGTGAATGTCGCTTTAAATGGAAACTTCAGGTGCTGCCAACCGAGAAATGGTTCCCCAACATACTGGATTGTATGGATGATCAGGGATCCTTCTGCATCAGAAGAAGATTTTTAAATTTATGCCGTGATTGAAGATCAATATGATGTTGCCTGATATATATATACACATCTTAGTAATTAAAATGAAATTGTTACATTGTAGTAAATGTTTGTTTGTTATGCATATGTTTGATGTTTGGTCCTTTTGGGAGTAAGATCAGTAAGATTGGTATGATGGCTAAACATAATGACTATCTAGATATTCACATCTTTGTTTGGTTGGATATTTTAAGATTTTCAAAGCCTGGCTTGTTTTCAGATAATTTGTAAGACTAAATATGTTTTTGATTATTTGATCTGCAGCAAATCACAAATTTGAACCGATGTTGATATTGGCCAAGCTAATAATTTCTGGTATTTTGTATTAAGATACACAAAACAATTATAAAGATTATCTTTTCTGATATCTGGTATGCTGGATTTTTCATCGAATTTATAAGAAAATTCTTATCCATAGATACAGTTTATAACTGAAACAAAAAGAACCTCATGATTGTCATACTGTCAAGCACTACCTAAATGTAATCACCACTAATCGTCCCCTTCTCAGCATCAAAGTTTTATCTTTTTGCGCTTGTCATTACATAACTATGAATGATTAACATGTTGAAACAGATTGTGTTTAGTTTTAATGATTTTATCTGTGAGATGAATTAATTAATTTGAATCCATGTGCTCATGAATATTTTTCTTTTCTGAGCTGTTCACTTTTTATTTATAACCTATCTGCTGTCTCCATTTTGGCTGACAACTTAATTTAACTTCAAGCGACCGAGAGGTGCAAATGCAAATTGATAAGTCTAAATATATATTACCTGCAATGACCTTAAAAAGGACCTGATGCCAGTGCTCCTATATCAATAATATAATTTTAAATGTACCAGAATAACTTTCACTTTTTTGATGTTTACAAGTTGCTCCCCCTGGAAAGTCAATCACAAAGTCATCATGTCTAGTTTGTTTGGCTTTGTTTTATTGAGCTAATATACTTTCTGATTATTCAATATAGGAAACTGAAAAAGTATGTAGAAACATTCAAGAGCTTCAGGAAGAAGCAGATAAAAAAAGACAAGCTTTGGAGTCTGAGAGGCTTGAAATTAATGAGGTAGCAGAAGAACTGAAGAAGAAAGACAGCGAGGTCAGAATTATAGGAAACAACAGGAGGAAGCAGAAAGAACTCATAAATTGCAGGTATTTTTTAAAGATGGATTCCCTTTGTACAATTTACGTTCTTTCAAGGGTATACCATTTTCAAGTGGCTTAAAAAAACCAGTTGTTATTTGCATCACATTCCATATATATATTTACAAAAACAAGGAAAAATGTATGTGGGAACATATGGCTCATGACATTGTTAATGTAGATGGAGGAAAAAAGAAGAAAGTTTGATATGGTTATGAAAGAGAAAAGTGTTCGTTATCAGCAAAGAGAGGCAGAAATTAGAGCCAAGCTGTTCACAAATAAAATACATTTTGAGAAGGAAACTGAAGAATATAGGAAGACTGAAAATGAACTAGAGCAAGGAATTGAGAAAGAAAGGAACGAGCAAGAGTAAGTGATTTCAAACTAGTCAATACCAAAGAAGTCCTCCATTTTTGCTTTAATTTCATGAAACCCATATTGTCGGTTTTTCAGGCAGAGGCTAGCCGAGATCAGGCAAAAATAGCTCTGAGACAGGAGAGACTCAAGAAAGAGTTGCAAGCTAAAATGGAAAAGAAGTATGCCGAACTTGAGGAACGATTATACAAAAAGAAACTAGAACTGCAAGCTAAGCACCATAAACAAGTCTTGGAGGTTAGTTTTGTAACTAGTGTTGACATATTACTATTCTTTTCAAATAAAATTTAATGACATTTGTGCCTAATTTGATTCAGCGATTTGGTATGTAATAACAGTTCAAGGAGAAAGTTCAGAAGGATAAACAGCAATTTCTGCAGAGAAAGGTCGAAGAAAAAAATGAGCTCGAGAAAGAACTGGAAATTGCCAGACAAGAAACTGATAAAATGTCTGGTGTTCCAGAAGCACAGAATGTACAGGTAGGATTTTGTACCAAATGAAACAATTCAGAAATGTTGTATTTATTTTGCAGCATTGTGTTAAGCAATAGAATTATTTAGTAAAGGTAACCATTTTTCCGAAATGCTAAATGCATCTTGCTGTTGGTTCCATTTCAGGCTGTAGATTGTGTTATATGCCATACAAAGTTTGGGCCTAAAGTATCCCGAGCTTTGTACGAGGACTGTGGCCACAAGGATGTGTGTATGCACTGTGCAAGAAAACAGAAGACCAAAAAGAAGTGTCCTATTTGCAAAAGGCAGCAGGCAAAAATTATTTTGTTGTGCCTTACAAGATATTTTGTTAGATTCAGTTAAATAAAACCTAGATCTTGCACTCAAACAAGCAATTTTTTATTGCTTTCCTGGCATTTTTGATTTGCTGTCTGGTACAATTTAAATTAAGGTTTCAACCAGCCTTTTCCATTAATGGCCTTCCTCAACAATGATTTTGAATGGTTGCAAATCACACTTCAGTACTTTGGGATGTGAAAATCTACGCACTGAATGAAAGCCTTGTTTTCTAAAACACCACGATGCCAAAGGAACTACTTTTGAAAACAGGTAGTCATGGCATTGTAAGGTGGAATGAGCATGGAACAAATCTGCCAATGAATGTGCAATGCCTAAAATTCTCAACCAAAAAGGGGCAATTTTCAAAAAAGGCGTGCTGTCAAACATTTGCAGGCCAAAACATAACATAAAAATAAATGTCAAAGTTCCAAGAAGAGTGTACAGTAAAGTTTAAAATTTAGTTTTGTTTTAACCATGGTGTTTTTAATAAATATTCTCTAGGTTTCCAAGTCGATAGATGTAGAGTTTCAACCAGAAGGTTCGCCAGAAGGAACCAAGCTAGACCACAGTCTTCTTGACCAGCAGGCACTCGATGACATACGCACAACTCCAAGCACAAGTTCCCCAAGGATCTCTACGCAGGTTATCCCAGATATTGAGTTATCTCAGAACTTAAGACATATGGCTGGATAATCCGTGAGTTTCCCACTCGACTTGCCTAACTGGATGTGCAATCTGTGTAGTAGAAATCTCTCCCTATATACATCATGCACATATTGCATTTCATAAACCCACCAAGGAACAAAAGATAAAAATCCACTTTTCTGATGCTCCCAAACAACTTCCACATGGGTTTTGAGCCACAAGATAATTTCCAAAATTTTCCACTTTCCAAACACTGGCATCTCGAGCCCTTAATTGAGCTCGCCGAGATCTCAACAACTTGTTCCTAAAACTTACCTATAAGTTGCATGAACTTCGTTGGCCAACTCAGCCTTTGCGAGCTTGCTTGAGAAGACCAATCCCTACCTCTAGGCGAACTTGCCACATGAAACCCTTTTAAAACCCACAAGCTTTCCTAAAACATCGGAAGAGGGTTCAAGCAACACAAACTCCAAATTTTTACTATGTCTCCAAATATAATACAAGTAATGAAGAGAGGCCCTTTTGGTACCTTGATGGAAGGAAGAACATTGCAAAAGTGGAATCATCTAAACACATTATATGATTATTTACATTTAAGGAGGGTACACGTTATTTGATAACAATCATTCTAACCACTTGAACACCTAAAGGCCTACAAGAGCAGGTTCACTTGAAAAGTTCTCACTAGGCCTAACATTTGAGTGATTCAAATTGTGTAAATATAATCTAGTTTAAGTAGTTTAGGTTCCAGGGTTAAAAGAGGTTGAATGTCAACGTTTGGACATTTTAGGGTCTCAAACTCACTCAGGAGTTGACTTTCATGAAGATTTGCAGCTTACCTTTGTTTAGGTTCTTGTTTTTATGTAAACTTCTTGTTCAGCCAAACTACCACTTTTCCTATGAATTCACGGGTTAAATGCAAAAAAAACTAAAAAACATGTGCCTTATAAATGCATAATTTTTTGAGTCGAATTCAAATATGGAATAAGATTATTTCTAAGGGGTATTGAAAATTCTATGTTGGCCTCTAAACTAAGGTTTATGCAAAAACTACTTGAAATAAAAAGTTTCAAAATTATTTTCCTTAATTCTCCTTTTAACAAGAAAAGATTTCACAATACCATTCCTTGGTTCTTTTAACAACTTTAAACAAACATGGGATTCTATTTCTATCATATTTGAGAGATATTTTTGATTCATTTCCAACAAGCAATACTTTGTTTGGTTCCTTACAAACCTTTCTTCAACTGCAAATCAAGAGGGGAAAGAGAAGTAAGGGGATTATAATTCCAACAACCCTAATGAACGTAATCGCCATTGAAATGACTATAGAAAATAAAACGTGTTTGGAGGGTTGGTTCAAAGTGCAAAATTGTGAGAGAATCATAATGCCATAATCAAAATTGAACCTTCCTTTCAATAAATGATTATTTTAAGCCTTAAAGTTCCACGATAAAAATTTGTGGGAAATCAAGTAAAGAGAATGAAACCCATTTCAAATTTAGTAATCCAAACCTATTTCCAACAAGCTTTCATCATCAAAATGCAAATACCATTCAAATTTAATTCTTTTTTACATCTCAATGCAACACAACTTATTGTTTTAAACCCTCAAGATGCATGTAATGTCCCCTTTTTCAAATTAACCCATTTAGAAGACTTCTAGCTCATTCCACTTCATGTGGGCCGGAACCAGTGAGCAAGGGAAGTATTTGTTGATATTTTTAGTTCTTTTTCGTGAGCATTTACATTTTTCTTTAGTGTTTTCCCTTATGAGGTAGGTCGCCTAGGTTGGAGGAATAAAAATACAAATTAAAAGATATGTAAGGGGCCGCTTATGAGGTCACTCATGGGGGAAACTTCTTCACGAGGTTTGACGCCACCAAGAAGATATATAAGGTGTTGCTTGGGCTCATTTTGGGCATGCATCTTTATTATTATTTTACACTACTTGGTTTTGGGGCTGATTTATTTATTCCATTCCACTAGAGGGCGGAAATCCTTTGGTGTGCCACACAAGGAAGACACAACTCTTCCTTGTTCAACTTGGAGAATGAAAACTCTTCAATTGGTGGTTCCTAAGAACTTCAAAGAAGGTGATATTGTTGGTTTCTAGCTAGGGTTTGAAGGAGTAAGAGCTAAGAAGGTTTCAATATTCATTTTGCACCCTCTCTTAGGGTGGTAACTTGGGTGGAGGAGGAATTCAGTGCTTTTAGGGCACATTTTAGTATTTTGAGTTGATATTCTTGTTCCTCATATTTTATAAGGCCAAAATCTACATTTTGTTATTTTATGGGGGTTTGGGATCATTATTTCTAGCCCTTAATGTGAGTTGTACTTCAATTGTCATTTATTTAATTTCCTAATGTGTTTAGAGAATGATTTCTGGGTTGATAATTGTTTTAAAATATTCCTAAAGTGCCTCTACATATTTCGATGATGTGAATTGTGATATATTGATGAATTAATGCTTTTTCCTTCTTTGCTGTTCTAAAATTCAGATCTGTTTCTATTTTTCAATGGTGATACAAAAATAAGAATATTTTCAGCTTTGGGTTTGTGTTATTTCATTGCTTTTCGGTTTAGCCCTAAAAGGGACATTACAATGGTATCAAAGCTTCGATCCTCCCATCTTGGAGGGTTTCATTCGTGAGTAAATAAATGATAAAAATACATTTTGATGATGTTAGGGGTGAGAGCTTTTCCCTAGAGCGAGAAAGATTGAGGAATAAGACTACACAATTGATCCATACCATGCAAAACCTAAATGGTGAAGGATGTTCTTTAAGTGCAAGCAATAATATTCAACCACCAAGAATTGTGAGTTATTCTTCATCCAAGTCATTCTGACCTACCTTCCTCCCAAGAAAAGAAGTCATTCCAGTGGTTAAACACAACATACAGTGGGTCATAACATTGTAGCCAACTATGAGGAGTATAGGGCCTTTCTAGTTGAGATTTGTGATGCCCTATCACTCGCATAATTTATAAGAGTGAACAAAGGAAGAGCAAGACAAGGACCTAGGTCTCAGGCACCACAAAAGGATCTTCAACATGCTTGGAGAAAGGAAGAGGAGAAAAATCCAAATTGCAATGGTGGAGCAAGAAGAAAAATCAAGGTTGCAAGTAATGGAGAGAGAACAACCCATGGAGGAATCTACCATGCCAAAGGAAAATGGGAAAGATGTTCCAGCCAAAGAGGAAAATGATTCTCCCTTGGTGATAAGGCAAGAAAAAAAATCATACGATAATAACAAAAGAAGACCAATATGCGGCATGAAGCTAAATTCTTTTTGATAATAAATGATGTTTTATTGATTTCCAATGATTGCATGTGGCAGTAAGATGGTGAAGGAAAAATAGATCTATAAGAGGTTCGTGAGGTGGAGATTCGGGATGACCCCGTTGAGAGGCATACCCTTTAAAATGATGATATTCATGTTGGTTTTCATCTGCTAGAATTTACATATTAACAACAAATGGCAAGCAATTAATTTATTGCATCACCCTCACACTATGTATTCACAAGGTTTTGATCATCATGAAAATTATTCTAACAAAGATGAGAGGATGAAGGGTACTAAAGGGAAACAATTTTTTTCCAAGAGGCCACTAACCATCTTTTGAGCATTCTAAAGATTGAACTAGTGAAGAATTCGATTTGCATAGCTATGATAATGATTGACTTGCTGGAATTTTCAAAATAACTCATAAGAGATGAGTTGAGGGTGTTCATGACTTTGGCAAGGACCACGAAGGGGCTCCATGCACTTGCCAAAAAAATATGAGTGAAATCAAGGTGGGAAGAGCTTCACTAATTGTAACACCCACATATTTGACACACAAAATACAACAACAAAATTATCGGAATATTTTTTTTTTTGACTTTAAATGCTCACAACACGACACCATATGGGCTCAAATAGAAAAAGTCAACATCACATAAGACACTTACAAAAGCATGGACCCACATAGACAACTTGATAACTTAGGGTACACATCAATGTCTTACTCAAATGGCGTAAACCAAGACAATGACCCAACTACGGTAAGACACACATGATAGGCATGCTCCACAACATGGCCTTTTTTTTGGTTTACATATTTATTACATTTAGTTTTCCATTATATAACCTTATAGGTTTCCAGTGAATTAAACTGGTAAGGGTGTAAAATTTCCTTTTTCTAAAACTTCAAATACTTTATTTTTGTATAACATTAGCCTTTAAAGAGAATGCACTGTTGATTCCTTTCTCAATTTCCATTAACTATCCACAACTCATTTGTTAATGAAATTCATTTTAAACACCTACGAGCCTCCTAATATTCATTCTTATGTTAAAGGTTTGTTTCACAAAATATGTTTAATTGACGTTAAATTTTATCCTTGTTACGAAAAGGAACTAACAAGGTGTTAAGGTTATGCTTTTCGAGACGTATATTCGATGTTTAAACTTTACCTTTGCTAGACAAGGGGAACTATCATGAGGTCAAGGAAGATATGTTAAAGTTTAAAAGGGTGATTTAGATTCAAGATATCTCTTCCCATAAACATCCTTCCATCATAGTACCCTATTTTTCCTGTTACAGTTGATATAGTTCAATAACTTGTTTGAATCCATTCAACATTTCCACATCAAAATTAAATTATATATATATATATATATATATATATATATATATATATATATATATATATATATATATATAGTTTTCTTGAAAGTTTGATCTCACCAAGGGCAATTCATATTTATTTTTAACAACATGAAAGTGTCTAGTTGAGTTATAAGGACTTCAAGCATGACATTATTCCTAACCCAAAATCTCATTAACTCTTGTACTCTTTACACTTACAACGTACTTTGGTCTCACTATTGATATTTTTTGAACAATTAAAATTCAAATGATACATAATTTACACTTAGGGATTCATGACTATAAGGAGTTTTGACATTGCACCTATCTACTTATTTCATTGCTCTTAGACCATCAAGAATTAAACACATATAACAAGACAACCCAACAACTATATGCTTCTCAAATGCCTTCCAAGGAACAATTTAAATCATTGTGTGAATAAGCATTAGTGTTTCCTTCACCAAAAACCTTAAGAGAGGCTTTACGATCTCCTAACTTCAAAAGCATTCAGGGATGGTGGATAAACTACCCCATATGAGAAACACATGGTAATCCACTACTACATACTAAGGGACACATTTATCTAAGAGGGACAAAAGGGGTTCAAATGCAAAAGCTATAAAATTTTATGCATTCAACAACCTTCTAAAGCCATATTTACAATCATTGATAATCGTACATCATATCCCCTTTGTCCAATAACATCAAGAGAGGTCACTCGATAAATTGCATTTATTAGTGCTCGAGGGTTTCTACACCTTACCACAAGATAAAATTAGAGAAATCAAATGTCCATGTCTTGCAAGGCATTCATGCCACTTGAGGTATTCCAAGAATACATTTTCTCACTTTCGTTTAACATTTATCTTATAAAGGGTTCTATTAGATTTGGTTCGTTTATTTGACTGCCAATAAAATATATCACTCGATAGTTAATTTCAAATATCCTATCATATTCACATTTTAGGTTTGATTCTTAAATGGGAAACTATGTTTTCTTATTCACTTTTTCTCGTGGATCAAATCACGTCCACTTCACCTCATAAGAAATATTTAATATGTTGCAAGCAATCTCCATGACCCTTGAAATGATTAGATCGACATCACAAGGGTACTTTCCCAAATGAGGGCAAGTTACAAATTTTCCTTTACAATTAAAAACTTAATAGTGAAATAATGCACAACCTAACTATCTTTGTGGTCCCACCCACTGTTCATTACATTCCACTTCTAACGTTGTTTAGTCTCTAAAAACAACCATGAGATTTCAAGCTCAACATGTCATCTAAGGAATATTACACACACACTTTCATACCTATGTGAATGCTCTCAACTAGGTTTCTAGGGAGGAATACACAAATACTTACAATACCTCTATGTCTCTAAGACTACGAAAGATGTTTGGAGCTAGCCTAACTTGGAGCTTACTAGAGAGGGTCATTACATTCAACAAAGGTAAATATTTTGAGCTATATGTTTGTTTGGTCACTTTCCGCTCAATATGAAAAAACACACAATGTAAGTTGATATTTTTATTTGAAGATTAAGTGATTTCCTAGGTCATTGCAACACTAGCAGATAGGTAAAAACACGTCATTTTAAATTACTTGCTAACAATTTTACTAGCACAATCATATCCAAAATTTTCGGCTACTAATAAACATTTTAAATGACAAGGTTCCAGTTTCATCCTCCTATATTTATTTTGACACTAAAAGAAGGAATCTTTGACATCTTTTTCCAAAGTACATAATACAATCAACTCCATTTACTTAACAGAATATACAATTACAACTAAGAGTAACATTCGTTAAATAGGCAAAAGTACAACTACGTATTACATTTTCCCAATACACAACACTATCATTTTCATCATGGAAATAATGAAAATAATACATTCTATTCATAAAAATATCATTGAAATATTCTAAACAATTACATTGCCTTCAAATAACATGCTAATAAAAGACACAAATGTTGTTTTTACTACTCCTTTTGTTTAGGTACCTGCAACCAACGTTGTGTCAGTCCTAGGACCAGAGTATGGAAATCCCCTACACTCAAGCATAAATCCACACGTTCATCATTTCTAACAATTTCATTTAAATAGAAGAGAGAGGGAGAGGTAGGGGAGGAAGAAGATAGAGTTCGTTTCTCATGCATTCACACTTTCACTTTCATTTGTACTTAACATTTTAATACTAGAGAGAGAGAGAGAGAGAGAGAGAGAGAGAGAGAGAGAGAGAGAGAGAGAGAGAGAGAGAGAGAGAGAGAGAGAGAGAGAGAGAGAGAGAGAGAGAGAGAGAGAGAGAGAGAGAGAGAGAGAGAGAGAGAGAGAGAGAGAGAGAGAGAGAGAGAGAGAGAGAGAGAGAGAGAGAGAGAGAGAGAGAGAGAGAGAGAGAGAGAGAGAGAGAGAGAGAGAGAGAGAGAGAGAGAGAGAGAGAGAGAGAGAGAGAGAGAGAGAGAGAGAAGAGAGAGAGAGAGAGAGAGAGAGAGAGAGAGAGAGAGAGAGAGAGAGAGAGAGAGAGAGAGAGAGAGAGAGAGAGAGAGAGAGAGAGAGAGAGAGAGAGAGAGAGAGAGAGAGAGAGAGAGAGAGAGAGAGAGAGAGAGAGAGAGAGAGAGAGAGAGAGAGAGAGAGAGAGAGAGAGAGAGAGAGAGAGAGAGAGAGTTTATTTCATTTCCATTTCCATTTCCATTTCCATTTCATTTCATTTCAAACCAATTTACATTTCCCCATTCATTTACGTTTTCAAATCAACCAAAGTTTCATAATTGTTTCTAGAGAGAGAAGAGGGTAGAGAGAGAAAAACACCATACATTTCAAAAATCACTCATACCGAATAAAAGACCAAATAATATTCTACATGACATTAGGATGGTATTACGAGGTCACACATGTCGCTAGAAGTCAACGAGACTCACAAAAGGTGATCCGAGCTAAAGTAACAAGTTGAGGAAACTGACCCAAACAACAAAAATGCTTACAAACTGGGTCTTAAATACTCTCATTCTAAGTTTGATCGCGAAGTTTTATGATTCCTAATTACTCCCCCATATATAGAGAATTCCTCGTGATTGACGGAAGTCGGTTACATCGAGCAGAGATCAAGTTACAAGGGCAACTCGGGGCCAGTTATCGTAATTTCATCAACAACTCTTAACACACAGTGACTAGTGGGTCCCAAAACCCACTTGCAAAATTAGTTTCCGAAGGCATTTTTAAAGGAATGAAAGTATTTTACGATTCTCTGGTTGGCAGCCTAGAGGTATGAGGTAGTGGATTTCAGTTCACTCAAGCCAAGCGACAAATGTAAGTCGAAACCGATAGTGTTTTATTAAAACAAACACGTCACACAAGTGACTATTAAGCTAAGAGGGTTTAGGAATACGACTTGCAAGTGCGTTAAATAATTTCAAACAACTTGGTTAAGGTTCCCTAAGGTGTTCCATCTCACTAGGGGTCATTCAACGAGTTTCGGTTTTGCGGTACGTTTGGGTGTGGCGCTCCATGCGCATGACTTTCGAGTTTTTTTATGTTTTAAGAGTTCACGTCAAGGTAAGATTTTTGTCAATTGTTGGGATTACATTCTCTATCATTCAAAATTTAATTTTAAAAAAATAGAAATGATGAAGCGAGATTTAGTGCAAGTGAAAAGGGGAAAACCATACCTTTTTTATGCAAAACTC
Source organism: Taxus wallichiana var. yunnanensis (assembly GCA_018340775.1). Taxonomy (NCBI): domain Eukaryota; kingdom Viridiplantae; phylum Streptophyta; class Pinopsida; order Cupressales; family Taxaceae; genus Taxus; species Taxus wallichiana. The sequence goes on from CM031234.1 coordinate 767,671,098, forward strand.
GCGATCCCGCATTCGATGAGACTACATAACTTGCCACATTCACCAAGTGCAAACCATGAGACCAAGCATGATGAGCTCCACAAAACTAACAATTGGCCATAGTGTCACTGAAGTCACAGGATGAGATATAATACAAACTTAGCATTTCCTCCAAACAACCAAACCCGACACCAATGCATACAAATGGTCCTTTCAACTTCCTCAATGCTTTATTCAAGACAAGTACCAAGGAGGCACTAGGAAAATGAAACTAATTTATTTGGGCATCTGTCATAGCCTTTACTTGGAAGTTTGTTAAGCCTAAAAACAAAACCATTTTTTTGTCAATCCAATGACTAACACACTCCCGAGACTACATTCTGCTAGGTGTTTGACATTAAGCCTGAAAAAAAACATTGCTCTTGAAATTTCCAAGGATCTTCAATGAATCTACTTGGATTATACCTCTTAATCCATAAGTCAAATCCAACATGTCGAGATAATGAAGGTTGCACACACGCCGTATATGGAACCTCCTACAAGTTGTCTCTTAAACTCATCGATTCAACATGGGCAATGTAATTATGATAGATTATACCATCCTACATGGTGCAACAATCTATTCCATTAACCCATGAACCGAGATGAACACTGGATTGATTTAAGGAGACTTCAAATAAAGAAAGAGCTTGGGATTTGTGGGGATGACATTTGGAGAGGCGTACATATGGGCTGGTTACCACGACAAGGAGCACCGTAATGATAATAAAAAAGTTAATTGGAGCCACAACCATTACATGGCTATTTTTTTCGTAGAGCAAAGGAGGATGGTAGAGTGTTCTCGCATGGAAATAAAGTGCAAAACACTGCAAATATCCTAATTCTTAATCTTTTTCTTCCTCTCGCAAACAATAAACAAAACACGACATGCGCTTTGTTTCCTTTCTTCTCGAGACAACTGAAATATCTTCAGCACGAGATAACTCGATCTAAATCAATCAAATCGTATACAAAAAGTGAGGAGGTATGCGGTTTAAACTTATCCCAGTGTACAAGACTGATTAATACCCATATCATACTGGTTTTAGATGGCTATTGAACGATCTTCCTTTATCTTGTTGGAACTATCCAATATCTGCTAGATCACAATTTTATCTTGTGCTTCATGGGGTTTAACGCCTCTGAACTCAAATAATGTGCTTGTCCTATTATGCAGGGAAATTGACATGTCTAAAAAGGTGTTGTAGGATGTGTCACCGCCTTTTACTTGTGTTAAGCTGCCAAAATCTGCCACTTTCCTTCGATTGGGTTACCGTGAACTGTGGGGGGCACTACACTAATTGAATATGAAGAGATCTCAACCATGCTTCATTTGGAAAAAGAAGATGAACAAGTGGAGGACAGCCCAAGGTATGATATTGAAAATTACATTTTAGTTCTTTGGTATTTTCCTATGTTGTCTGGCATACTTATGTCGCCATGGGAAACTTGTTGAGAAAAATGAGCCTATGTCAAGTTTGATGCTTCATAATATAATGGGTGGTCATCATGGACAACATAGTGGACACGGTGATAAAGTGAAGAACACTCTAAGTGGTGATTTCTATGTGAATTGTAATGAAGATACAAATTTGGTACTTGGAGTGCCATGGCTACACTCTTTGGGTAAATTTACCCAAGACTACCAAATCATGGAGTTGAGGCTCAAGCTTGATGGCCAAGAGGTTGTGCTTCCAAGCATGACACATGGGATTCCTCAAGTTGCTACAACCAAGAGGAGGGGAAGAAAATCTGGAAGAAGGCAAGACATATGGGCAACACATAATGAGGTAAAACCTACAATTTTATTTTCAAAACAACAGTCATGTTATAAGGATTTTGAATTCCTAATTAATAAGCATGCTCTTGGAGGGAGTGCTCCAATAAAAGTAGAAGTTAAGTTCATGAATTTTGTGTTTGAAATTGAGTGGGATGATTTCTATCTTGTTATTTCGAGCATTATAACTCATTCGAGATTTAGAGGAATGATTGGAAATAATAAAAGTATTGATTGGTGGGTTTTAAAACATGCTACCATAAATGTTTGTATTGTTGTTATAGACATTCCCAACTTGTCCAACATTTTGTTTGGTGCCACAAAAAGAGGACAATCATGAGAAGGGATAGTTTCCAATCTTTTAGAGCATTTTCAGTCAATAATGACTCATTCCCAAGCCCCACTACATTGTTTTTGAGGAGATTCATGAAAGGACTTCAGTTTGACAACTAATGTACTTTTTAAAAAAAAAATTGTTCATAACAGCTTTCAGCTCCCATCCATTTTTTTGATAGTCGAGGTGAGTATGCAACCACAAGGATGAAGGGTTTCCAATCTACTATCATCATTGATGTGGTTTTAGCTGTCATAAGAAGGATCTCAACCACTATCCTTCTAATTTTGGAGGATAAAACACATGGTTACAACTTTGTTTGGGACAACTCCGAGTGAATCTTGAATATCCATCACGAGTGGATAATATGAGATGATTGCAAGCCATGGAAGAGAGCTAGCTTCCATACTTATGAAATTAATAAATGATATGAGAGCCCTTGTTTCTTGTAATGTGTTTTTTCTTTATGTAGGCACAATAATAAAGAAGAAAGATCAACTAAATTTGTTATCCATCCAAACATATGGTGAAGAATATGGGACTGCAGTTGAAGATGAGGATGCCAAGTTTGTGGATGCAAAAGTTTCATTTTGCGTAGAAATAGAGTCCCTATAATACTTGGATTGGAAGTGAAGCATAAAGGCTTTAAGGAAGGTACAACCCAACCTAGGATAGTGGGAAGAGGGCAGCCTAGACCATATTTTGGGCAGCCACAAAGGTCATTACAATAAGGTAGCTCTAGGTGTTTGGATCAGATTTGCATGATGCTCAAGCTTGCCTTTCCAAGTTTTTTGTTGAGTGAATAATGTAATAAAGAGTTGGGGAATGAGGTGTTATTTTCCCCAAGTGAGAAGGGAAGTGTTTTTATGACAACCTTGAGAAAAATACCATCATTGATGTTGCTATCATCATTTATAATAGCCACCACCTACCTTAGTTGACAAGGATGGAATGAAGAATGAGGATGCCACATTGGGACATGGGTTAGCTTGTCAAGCTACTGATTATTAATCAATTTCTTGCTTTATGATTGAGATTACAGTAGTTTGGAAGGTTTTTTTATACAACTAAGTATGCCAAGGAAGAAGTAGTTACTTGTTGTTTTTGAAGAAGGAGATGAAGGGGACTTGAATGAAGAAAGGGGAAACGAGTGTTTGATTTTGTTTGGGAAAAAACTCCTTCATTTGAAATGAAAGGGATCTAGATTATGGGAATACTACAACACACTCTTTCACCTTGGTATGATGAAAATTGGGCACGAGAGCTTGCGATTTCTTATGGGCAAACAATTTCAGAATGGAGGATCAGTAATGTCCCTTTTTTCAAATTAATCTATTTAGAAGACTTCTAGTTCATGCCACATCCCGTGAGCTGGAAGAAGGTGAACACGGGAAGTATTTGTTGATGTTTTTAGTTCTTTTTAATGAGCATTTTCATTTTTCTTTAGTGTTTTCCCTTATGAGGCGAGTGTGGTGTGGGTTGGAGGGATAAAAAGGAAACTTAAAAGATATATAGGGGTCACTTATGAATTTGGTCATGGGGAAACTTCCTCATGAGGTTTGGCACCACCAAAAGGATATATAAGGGGTTGCTTGGGCTCATTTTGGGCATGCATCTTTATTATAATTTTACACTTCTTGGTTTTGGGGCTGATTGCTCTATTCCATTCCACTAGAGGGCAAAAATCCTTTGGTGTGGCACACAAGGAGGACAAAACCCTTCCTTGTTCAAGTTGGAGAACAAAATTTTCCAATTGGTGGTTCCTAAGAGCTTCAAAGAAGGTGATATTGTTGGTTTGCAGCTAGGGCTTGAAGGAGAAAGAGCTAAGAAGGTTTCTACATTCATTTTGCACCCTCTCCTAGGGTGGCGACTTGGGTGGAGGAATTCAATGCTTTCTAGGGCACATTTCAGTATTTTGAGTTGATATTTTTGTTCCTCATATTTTATAAGATCGAAATCTATATTTTTGTATTTTGTGAGGGTTTGGAATTATCATTTCCAACCCTTAATGTGAGTTGTACTTTATCCATCTGTCATTTATTTAATTTCTAAATGTGTTTTAGAGGTTGATAATTGTTTTAAAATATTTCTAGTACCTCTACATACTTTAGATGATGTGAATGGTGATATATTGATGAATTAATGTTTTTCCTTGTTGTTCTAAGAACAGGATATTGTTCAATGCTCTATTTTTCAATTGACCGATATAAAAATAAGAATATTTTCACTTTGGGTTTGTGCAATTTCATTTCTTTTCGCTTCATCCCTAGAAAGGACATTACAATGCAATTTCACATGTGGAGCATATTTTCATAATCAATAAAACTCATAATCTCAACTCTCAATGTTTAATTATTATAATTTTGTGTTTCATGGCCACTTCAAATAATGAAACTAGCAAAAACAAAATTAGGAAAACGGTCCCGTGTCTTTATGCTCTCCCTCAAATGTCTTTCTTTTTTTGGTAACAATATCTCTTTATGAAAAATCATCAAAATACCATCCAAGCAATGGGATGCTTACCTCATGACTTGGTTGGTGAGACCCATTAACAAACCCTAAACGTAAGGGTCCATAGATAATCCACCATTGTTTGTTCTCATTAGTTTAATTTGATCTCATGTGTAATCTCAAATTATCTCAAGGTGATATGGGAAGGAGCCTAGGAGGTAGTACATTCCATTCATGGCCATAAACAATACAATCAAGTAATAATTACAACATTAAGCACCACTTTGGTTAACTCTAAGGCATCACAAAAGGGATGAGAGGGTAGCTTTATATTTTGAAGATCAATTCCTTATCTCCAAATATTTGAGTCAATGAAATTCCTTTACCTTCAAAGTAGACATGAACGTAACACCCATTTGCAATACGAGAAAGAGATAGGGGAGAAAGTCCATGACTTGGATGGATAATGCATTCATCCAAATCTATTAATGCTTGCCTTGTAAGCATGAAAAATACGGGCTATGGTACACTTTCATTCCATTTACATCCATTTATTAGTTGAAATTCGGTAGTGTAATAATACATAAATTTCATATTCCAAATACAACAAATCAAAAGAGCTAGAAGAATTAAAATAAAGACTCCAAAATCATTGATCGAGTGATGAAAATCTTAAAAAGACTTAAATAATTTATTTTAAAAAAGGAATAAAAATCAATGGCCAAATCAGTTATAACTCGACAAAATTCTAAGAATCCATTTATAATTTCAATAAAGAGTGACAAAGCTTAAACAAACAAAATACATGAAGAATAACAAAGATTTAACAAAACAATTTCAAAAAGAATTAAAGCTTCAATAAGAATGTTTTATGAATGGATGGTTAGGCTGGCTCCTAGACTTAATTCAAAAAAGAATTAAAGCTTCAGAATGTTTTATGAATGGATTTCCTATCCCGAAGCACGATTTTAAGCTCTTTCCTTTCCAATTTGACAAAAGACCTCTCCCATATCAAGAGAAAGACAATGGCTACTCAAGAAATGACGTGTCCGGATTCTTTTCTTTGCATGTTCTCCAATTTTCTAAATTTTATCCCCTTATAGAGTTTTCTAGTCCCCAAAGAGCTAAAATATGCATCCAAATTAAGCTCTCATGTATACCTAGGGGTCGTACTAAGTTTTAGTTTGTTGAAACATGTTTATTTACTTCCCAATCCTATTTAATTTTCACTTTAAGTTCAAATACGACTTCAATTTTTTAAAGAGTTAGGTGGGTTGGATTATTATCTAAAAACATCTTTTTAGCATTTCACATTTGTTTGTTGATGAATTACTTAATAAGGCAAAATTTAGGATAAACATACAAAGGCATATTCTTGGCATAATCATGTTTTTTCTTTTAGTGGGAGGGTAACATGTATAGAGAAAGGGAATGGGGCAAGTTTATTTGGAGTGTGCACATTTAGATTGGGAGTAGATTGATTCAAAGGCCATTTCATTTAAATTATGAGAGGAAAACACAATTCATTTAGGTGTTATTTAGTTTTTGTTAACATTATAATTTACGATGATAATTAGTTAAAGAAATTTAAATTTATTTTAGGAGGGTTTGATCACTTAAAGAGTTCCCATTTAAATATTGGATTAATAATAACTACACCTAACTTAATGTAGTGTGCTTAGACTCACGTTATCCACATCTCATGCATGGACTTGTCTCTTATATACTCATCACACCCAACAATGTGTTCAATAAAAATTGCATATAATTAATTAAATAAAAAGCTACAATCATAGAGAAATAAATTGCATTTGTTCTACCAAAAATGTTTACACTCTGTAGACCTTGAGACCTTAAACAACCCATCATGGGTACAATACAATAGTCTATCTCATAATCATTGCACGCCAATACGATGTTTAATATCTATTCAAGTTCCAACATCAATTTATCAATAATTTCAATAATAAACCACAAGCATAAACATATTTAAATTCCTCTCATAATATCACATATTAAAATAATGATCAACTATATGTTTATCGTATATAATAAGTTTATCAATAATACATGTTAACAATACATGAGCATGATCATATAAAAATTCATCTCATAAGCAATAGTAAGTTGGAAATCATTTCATCTCATAAGCAATAGTAAGTTGGAAATCATTTCATCTCATTTAAATCATAAACCAAGGTACTTATATATGAACAATCATGCCAACATGATATTTCAAACAAAGACTAACTCACATATGCTTCACAATAGTATAATTACCATATCCATAAATTATTGAAAGCATCTCAAAGTATCATCTCAAGTTGGCACACAACATATAAATTAAGGTGCCAAGACTTGATATGAGTATAGGTGGGCATTATGGAATGGATGAATGAAGTTATTTCAATGATGTCCTTGAGACCAAGCAATATATGGGACCAAAATACATAACAAGGATGCCCTATGATAAATCAACCCCTTCATAAAGGACTTCTTGACTAATTTCATAAGATATTTGCTCCTCTTTTAAATTTGGATATTCTATGAATCTTGAACAAAATGTTTTTGTTTTATCAAGTCTAACTTCTCAAACAAGGTGGTGAGATTTTCAATTTTGAAGTTGTCGATATGTCACTATAAACTAGAAATTCCATGGTGTAGTGTTACTACATCTCATTGAACTCAAAGTATAAGACACACATGTTCTCTTTTTCCATTATTCTTTAGCTATTGTCGACATGCTAGTTTCACATCTAAGATGATGAGATCCCATCCTTAATGAGCCATCAACTTTTTTCCTTCCACTTGATTGTTGGTCCTATGTAAGTTTTTTAGTCATGCTCGCACGTAGGATTAAATTATTTGAAATAATATTATTTCTTGCATAATTTTTAATTTCCTCATTGGTGTTTGAGTACTCTAGCATGCTAATTATCACACCCACTCTTCCTTCTTAGGCCAAGTCGAGTTTCTATGCTTTTCACCTTCTTTACATTGTTCATTATAATAAATGCCTCCTATGGAAAAGTGCTTGTTTCCACTAATAAAATCTCATATGGCACTCGAAGTTTTAGCTTTGAGAGTACTCATTATTAGGTGTTTTTGAATTCTCTCTATTTGTATCCATTTTAGATCTAACATATTACTCGCCCAAACATCACATTCATAAAGTACCACTAGTGTGAAAAACAACCCAATCAAGGTCTTTGTGGTTTCCGAATCCCATAATTCTACATTCCTACATCTATTTTGTAGTGAGTATAAATCCTTCCACCCCACTTGCATTCTTTTTTTATTTTCAAGTCTTCCTACTCACAATTGTACTTGTACTCTTCTACCATTTCTAAGCAATTCCTTAAAAAAGTTAATTTATTTTTTTCTTCATAACGTAAAGAGCATGACTTTGGTTTTTGATATTCATTTGCATCCCAACCCCTTGAAAAAAACCTTATGTAGCTTAAGAGATTGACTCCATTATCTTTTCACTCCCCTTGTGTAAATGAATTTTGTTCTCTTCCTTTGAAGTAGAGAATGAATTTGTAATATACAAAAGATGTATAATTTATTATAAAAAAACTAGCTAAAATGTGTGTGTTTTACGTACATTATCTAAAATGAATCTTGATTGAGGGCTTTAAATATGTTTATGCACTCCAAACCGAATTTGTCTTTTGCATATGGAGTTGATTGAATTCTAGTCTTACTTGGTTACACAAATAATCGATACTAATTTTCTTTTATTATAGAATTTGATACTATTAATAAATATGATCAAAGTTCACATCCATAGAAGCCTTGTAGAAAAGTTTCACCTTGAAGATTTTTTTTTGTTAAAAGGCTATTTCATTATTCCAAGTACTATATGTAGTTGTAGGAAACTATTTTTGGCACAAGAGTAGTTATTTGTTGTAGAATTGAATTGTTCTAGTGTACATATGTGTTTGTTGATCATTCGTCAAGATAAGGATTTTACATCATTATTTTCCCTTGTTTTGTTGTTTTTAGCTTTGTTTTCTTTTGTTCTTATCTCTCCTCTCTTGTTCTCCCTCATCCCCCAATTGCCCCTATTTTTCATGGTTTAAAACCATAATTTAAGGTTGAGGGATATTTTTGTGTGGGTAATTTTAATCTTATTTGTGTCCCCAAGGGTTTTGACCCTTTTATGTTCGATTTTCCCACATGTTGTGTGTTGGCATGCCCGCCAATATGCTCTAAATTTATTTTATTTTAATTTTTTAATTGGTAATACATACCATATGTTTCTATTTGTATAAGAAATGAGTGGAATGACATCAAAATTCAATGTATAATATCGATACGATGGATAGAGACATTCAAATTGATTTAAATTTTAAAAATCAAGTTAAAATGGCTATTAACATAACTTTTCAATCAAAAAGTTTGAATATCCAACAAATATGATAAATAACCTTTATATACCAAAACACTTCGACATAAGAATTGTGCCATATGAGCAATCAATGAAGATGTCATAAATAAATAATCCATTGTGTTACCCCAAACCAAACACCTTTCTAGTAGGAAGGTTTGTATTTATTATATGATTAAGAAAAAAATGAAATAAAAAATGCTAAATTAAAATATGTAATAAAGGTGCTGATATGAACAATGAAATAAAAATTTGACACACATAAGTAAGCTATAAAAGTATGAAACCCTAGTTGCAAGAGAGGGGATAAAGTAAATAGTTGATTCACAATAATCCTAAAGCCATGCCGAGTTGGAGAACTAATGAAAAAGGAAGAAAAGTGTTGCAACCGAGCCTATAAAATTGTGTGACTACTAGAAATGTTGGGACTAGGGCGCTTGGACAAGGTCAAGGGCACCTAGAGTGCTACTGCACATCCTCGGGGTGTATGTGGATCAAGCTCAAAACCTCATAAAACTACTTACGTAGTGTTTTAAGATGTTCTCTAGGTGTTGCCTTTGATCTCCTTTATGTTGCACTAAGTCTATAAGATTCACGTGTACTCCCAAAACACATCAATTCCTAAAAATAAAAAGATGCGGATGGGGAGTCGACCACCGACCCGGTGGTCACCCGACTAAGTGAACTTACGATCTAGGCACTACACTACATTTTAGACTCCATGTAGTTTTTCACGTGCGCGCATGTAGAATCGTGACCTAGGTGGCTCTTGTACAAGTTACACTTGATAGCGAGAAATAGCTAGATGTAGAAAATGTAGATAGATGTGTGCATGGAAAAATGAACTTCCCCTCCTATGAAGTGTATGCAGAAGAATGCAATCCCTTTTCCCTTGTGTGAGTGCTAGATGGATGCTTGAATGCTCTTGTAATGGCCTTTGGATGCAACCTTAGGTGGTGATAGTAGATGCTTAGTGCTTGGTCCTTTATTATGGTCACATAGCTTTATATTTATATGATTCCCTTGTTTGAATTTCATAATTAACCACTAAAATGCCGACCACCAAGAAAATAAGATGCCCAATAGCTAGAAAGGACCCAAAAGATGCGAGAAAGATACAAAGAGGTCGGGGCACCTAGAGGGGATGGGGGTGCCTAGGCGCTGACGTCTGGTTGGGCACCGTGTCGAGATTCAAAAAAATCGAAGTGTTGAAAGTCATACTAGGAAAGAAGGTGTGTAAGACCAAAAATGAAACTAAAAAGAAAGTAAATAGGCCAAATATAGTGGTCAATTAGTAATTTTTTTGCTTAGGAATCATATGAATAGTAGTATGTTTCAGGAGTAGAAATATACCCAAAGTACATGATTTAGTGTCTAAATTTGCCCCCACTTTATGTTGTTGAGAGAATTCTTGATAACATAAAGTAGATAAGAGATGTGTACCTGATAACCATGTAGATCGATGGCAAAAAGTATGTTAAGGAGACAAGAAAATGCGTGGAGTGATAAAAATATGAAGCGTGGAAGCTAGAGAAGAGGAAAATAAAATGATAATGACCTAGGGGTGAAAGTGTATGTTGTGTTGTACCTATTGTTTATGCCACCTGATGTGAGATGACGTGTGATTGTTGCTTCCCATAAATATGAACTTGCGAAAGAGAAGAGAAAAAGAGTAATCAAATATGTGTCTACGAAAAATTTGATCAAAACACGTAAAAAATGTGTAAGAAAGTAGGTAAAAATGTGAAAAGGAACATGTGCACTTGATCCGTGATGAGCGAAAGAGATATAAAGGATCCTGAAGATGTTGTAGAAGAATGAGTTTGTTGGGCGATCTCATGCCAATTGCGCCAAGTGCGGAAGAAGTGTAGGGAGAAAAGTATAGTGTTATTCTCCAACCTTTGACTACTTCTCGAAGTATAAACACCACTACAGATGGTGTGTGTAAATTTGATCCATTTTGATCCATTTTGATCCAACACAAAAATAGAAAAGAAGATGTAATGCATATATGCCGAGTCTTTGACGGATTGTGTATGTCTGTAAAATCCATTGTCTAAACTTCTTTGAGCTATGCCAAACTAAGAAAAATTGTTGTGCAACTACCCCTTGGTCATAGGCGCTCGGGAAGGGTCAAGGGCACTCAGTGCTACTCTCTATGTCTGGGAACCGGTGTTTGTGCTCTTGTTGAGGACCCAAGTTAGATTCTAGGCCATTGTTGAGATTGAAGACTATGTTGAACCGGTATTGAATTATGTTGTGTTGTGACTATAAACTGATGTATGGGGTGACTGATTCACCCAATTATTCCTCCCTCATTTGAGGTGCATGTGGCGTCACAAGGAGTATGCAACCCAAAGGAGGACCAAATGTTGTGTGGAAACCGAAGCCTTACAGGGGGGAGGGAGTGTGTTTAGTAGATACCAAGGCACACATAAACAAAGTGGTGGAAACAAGTGTTAGTGCAAACACGACAAATATGCATATAAATGACAATATGTAAGCTAAAAATCAAGAAGACAATATGTAAGCTAACAAAAAGAAGAAAATATAGACCATGAAAAGTGGGTCGCAAACATAGGACATCACTCACAATGTCGCAAGATACTCAAGGTTGAAGTGGCCAAAATCATATAATATGTACACAAGAAAAAGGGTGAAGCCCAAAATAATGGCATACAATAGCACAAAATGATAGAAAGTGCCAAGAAAGATGTTAGATAACTATGGTAGCAAAGAATTCTCTGAAGAAAAATGCTACACATGAAGCACCCATTAGCATGTTAGACCGTATGTCAACACGTGTGTATATCAATAAAGTGTAGTGTGCTAGTATGAATAGGAAATAGTATAAATTGAAACAATAACACCTATGATGTATACAAAAGTGGATTCCCAGAGCCACTATGGAACTAGTGATAGGTATTGCGCCAAACATCTATGTTACATGTATTGATCTATGTAAAGTTTGCAATCACAACTAGAAGGCAAGTGAACACGCATGTGTTTATAGAAAAGATAATGATATACAATGTGTCCAACTAACATAATAAGTAAAGTGTAACATGCAAGTATAAGTAAGCAAGAACAATGTGCAACCAAGATATGCAGTATGCTGCGAGTGTGAAATGGAATGGAGTGTAAATGTATGTGTGATAGGATCCGCATGCACCTTGAGTGAATGAGTATGCATGAGATGAGGTTCATTTATAAATGCCCCCTCAGTAGTCAAGAATGAACCATAGAACAAGAGTGCATCATTAGGAAATGGTTTGAATTGTGCGCTAGAAAGATATGATTGTCAAAGCATAAAGCATAGAGAATGTGTGAGTGAGTGAGTGTGTCCAGTCCATTTTAGGTGTAGAACCTTAGCAGTCAAGTACTGAATGTGGAACTAGAGTGCACCATAGGAAATGTATTGTGTGATAGTGTGATGTTAGAAAGATATGTCGTGATTGCACTGAGTGTGAAATGTGTAGTGCATGGTGTGAGGTTGATGTATGTAACATGCCATCAATAGTAAAGTGTGAATCGTAGCAAGAAAGTTCATCATCGGGTAGTAAGGTGAGAAAATCACCTCACCGAAGATGCATATGATGACGTGGAGTGGTGGGAGCATGTGAAGTGGTAGCAACATGAGTGTATGAGCCAAATTGAATGTTAGATGAGATGGTACCAATGACGGGAGATGTAGTGGTAGGAAGCACACTTGTCGATAGATTAGGAAGCCAATGTGAAGTGGGAGCACTCTGCGGCGAGATGAGATGATCCATCGATGGATGAGCGAGGCACATGATGTGAATGAATAATGAATTTAGGTGGTGGATGAAGAATTACCTTAGAAGCAGGAGGAGGAGATAAGTGAACTGGAGTAATAACACACTTGAAAAAAATTGGAGAAATAGAATGCTCACAAGAGTGAGATCCAAAGGAAATGACACCCTTATCTTATAATTTTTGTAGTTTTTTATGAAGGGTGCAATGGTCATTGTCACAATGGCCATTGATGCGATGATAATTGCAATAAAAATGATTGTGCTGATGATGCAAGTGATGTGGAGGATGATGCCGATTAGAAGGTGAGAAAATTAAGTCATTATCAAGAAAAAAATGTAGCACATCATGAGGCTTAGCAAAAGGAGAGAAATGTAATGACTCCCGAGTAGGAGATGGCAAAGACTTAGGTGGAGAGTGACATGGTGGTGGGGATGGAGGAGATGGAACATTATTGTGAGGTGGAGGAGATGTGGACCTTAGAGGACGTTGAACATATGGAAGAGGTGAAGAAGTATAAGATGCGTATAGAAGAAGTAGAGAAAAAGATGAAAATGGGGAGTTAGACTAACCCCAAAGGTCACTTTTTTGAGTGAACTTATGACCTAGGTGCTGCACTACATTTCAGACTCCATATAGTTATCTATGTGTGTGTGTAGAATCGTTCCTTAGGTGGATCTTGTGCATGTCGCACTTGATAATGAACAATAGCTAGATGTAGAAAATGTATATAGATGTGTGCATGGAAAAATGAACTTCCCCTCATATGAAGTGTATGCAGAAGAATGTAGTCCATTGCCCCTTGTGTGAGTTCTAGATGGATGCTTGAATGCTCTTATAATGGCCTTTGGATGCAACCTTAAGTGGTGACAGAGATGTTTATTTCTTGGTCTTTTATTGTGGTCACATAGATTTGTATTTATATGATTCCCTTGTTTAAATTTCATAATTAACCACTAAAAGGCCAACCACCAAGAAAATAAGATTCCCAACAGCTAGAAAGGACCAAAAATATTCGATCAAGACACAAAGAGGTCGGGGTGCTCGAGCGCTAGTGTCTAGACTCGAAAAAAATGAAGTATCAATAGTTAGACTAGGATGAAGGTGTGTAAGACCAAACAGAAATCAAAAAGAAAGAAAAGAGAGGCCAAAGTGAGTGGTCAAGTAGTAATTTTCTTGCTTAGGAATTATATGAATAGTAGTATGCGATTAGGGATATAAATATACCTAAATTGCTTGATTTAGTGTCTACATTATATTCATCTTCTAGATGTTTCTTTGGGTGGGGAAATGGATACGGCTAGATACGAAATATTCCTTGATGTTGCATCCTCCAATCACTAGTTTTTGGAAATATAGAATGTCACCATCACAAGGATTTTCGAGACGATGAAGGGTTCTATGAATAAGGTGAAACACTTTGGACTATGGTTTGTGAAAAATTCCTACCATGAACACCAAATCCATGACCTTGTAAATGCAAATATCATCAAGGAGAATATGGAGGAACCCCACTAACTATGTATGGAACATTCACTAAATGGTGCAATAAAGTCTAAAGGTCTTCAAAATCCAACCAAACCTTATCAATTTGATTGAATATGTCGAATACAATTAGAGACCACTTGAAATTTATTACGATGAAAAAAACAATGTAAAGATAAGTGATTGAATATACTTTGTTATTATCTTCTATAAATGGGAAGTATTTGAGAACATCATAAATGCCATGTTTAGATGTGCCATGTAGGTAAGATGGCCAAATATCCTAAGAGCACCATTTTACAAGAAAATAACTTTGGAAAAATAGATAAAATATGTATGAATCCACCTTCAAGATGAAAAAAATTGTTTGCAAAACTAAAAATGATGTTTGAGAGACTTTAGGTGATGGTAAGATGAACATAATGGATTAGTCACATCTAGATGGACAAAATTAATAAAATCTAGAAACATTTTGTGCACGATAAACAACATGAGATGCACTTGTTTGAGATCAATAATTCCTTTCCATGCTTTGCCAAAACCTTGTTCCCAAGTCTTTGTAGAAGAATTGAATTTTTGGAAAACATTCAAATCTTCCACTTGAATGTACCACATAAGAGAGAAATTGATAATCAATATGGTTGAAACCAATGGAAAGAGGCATCAACATGCCACTCACTCCACCATTTAGGGGTGTTTGAAACCTAATTGTTTGGGATAACTATTTGAACCTTAATATTTGAGGAAAATCACTACTTTAGTTAAGTTGGTACTTGTTACAAAGAATAGGCCAAGGAAAAAGAAAGATCAATTACAAAATAGGGTTGAAATAAATTTATCAATTTATTGAAAAATTCGGTCTTGACCTAAGGGCTATTGAAAAAGGATACGTAGTAGAAATAAACTAGATACTACTAAAGGGAGAGATAATTCAAGGAGATCCCTAATTAGAAAACATACCCATCCCAATCAAGCAAGGATTAATCAATATCCATGATTCTTAAGTATTTTGAGCCATAAAGGAAGCAACAATTATTTTGAGAACCTAATTGAGAAAAAGAGTTTGGATACCAAGAACCTTCAATGTCATCCAACTATATGGTTTCCATGAGAAGTAAAATGAAAAAACAAGATCTTCTAAGCCTCCTCTCCTATAAGGGAACAAATTATCCACTTGATATGGAGGGAATTAATTTTGAATTTTACATCTTGAGAAGGTCTATCCCTTTTCATTGGATATGCAAATAAAATCCCATGCAACTTTATGAAACCTCTTAGATGCTTCAGAATTTTCCCTTAGGAAGTTTCCAAGATGATGTTGTAATTTAGCATATGCATTGTTGAATAACACTAAAAAAAAAATAGTAGACATGGATGCTTACTATAAGGACCTAGTGAAGATCTAAAATTTCTAGCCAAGGAAAGAGGTTTAGTGACCTTGGAAATAATTTTCTCCTAAAAATTTAAACTAAATACTTATATAAATATGAGGGAGATGCATGGAAGGAAAAGAACATGCCTAGGAATTTGACTAGTTCTATAACCAAAAAAGTAAGGGAGTGTTAGATTTCCTATAACACTAAGTTTTATTCCAATAAATATAAGATTTAGAGGCTACACAAAAATTGTCTAGAAATTCCATAGAATTTTAAAAAGGCCCCTTATTCAACAAGAGTGAGGAAGGAATCATCAACAAAGTGTCCATCGAGCATCCAAAGTTATGAGATCGAGGAGGGAAATACCTTTAATTAACCCTCTGTAGAAGTGTAGTAAGTTACTGAGATAGTTGAACACTTAAAATATTAGAATATAAAGAGTGGGGATATAAGAAATCCTTTTCTAACAAATCTTAAAAAATAAAATGTTCATATTTAAATCCATTAATGGTGACACACAAACCAATATCCTAAAAAAAAATCTAACTATTTGCAAAAATATTTCCAAAAACCCTGATGTTTGTAACATGGATAAGATAAAGGGCCATTTTATTTTATCACAATATTACTCAAAATAAATATTGATGACTAAGGCTTTCTGGTGTGAGGAGAAATAATTTGTATGAGCGCTCGGAGAAAAATTAGTCCATGTGAACATCTAGAGAAGGAAACACGGAAGTCAATTTTTTATAAAGTAACGAAATAATTTTTTATTAGTGAATGATCGAGATGAGTGTTCAAAAAAATATCAACAATTAGAGTAGGATTTCTAAAAACCTATTCTTAGAAAGTCATGAAATCCTTTTTAAAGGTTTTTTGATAGCTTACAATATTTGGCATTTTAAAGGTCTTGTGAGAATTTTTAGTCTTTGAGTTGTAGGATCAAATAAAATGAACAATCATGGTGTATTTTCTATAGTTCACTCTTCCATATTTCATTTTTTTCTTGTGGTTAACAAATCAAGCAAATGGGCTAGGATATATGACCCAAACAAGAAGCACTAAAAAATATTATTGTTATTATTTTCAAAATTCATTCTCTTCCTGCCCTTCAAATTCACCCCAAAGGTGGATACATGTCACCATATTTAGGATGAACTTTAAGTTTCCATTCGGAACCCTTCCTTTACTATTCCTAGTAACCTTACATCTTTTGCATTGTTTCACTATAAAGAACATGGTTTCAAATGAAGACCATTTTTTGAAGGTTGAAAGTTTTTGTAGGCATAATTTATAGGTTTCAGGTATGAAAGTTTTGAGGAATACATCTATCCTATAGATTTTACTCATTTATGTACATTTTCATTCATATGGAATCACGAGGCATAATCTATCCTACAAAGTTTTCCTATTTTACATACATTCTCGATTACAAATATATTAAATAAACATCTATCCTATAATGTTTTACCAATTTGTATACATTACCAATTATAATAAAATACTTTTATTTCTACAATTATATTCCTTTTTGTAATAAGAAAATTTAATTTTTGTTATACAATTATTTAATTATACAATTTCAATTATTTTACTATGAATGTATTTCCATAAAACATTAAATGACATCATTAGTGTTGCCCATTGAATTCCAATAATAATTTGAATTAGTGATATCAAAATAGGAAAATGGTTTTTCCAAAATTTTCTATGTTTTTAAAATGGTGAGAAAAGAAAACCAAAAAAGAGAAGAGGTCCCAATTCAAGATGCAGATCAATTTATAACATATTCCAAAATGAGCACAAATTGTTCCTTGCAGAAAATCAATTTCTAAGGGAAGATAACCAATGGATGTAGAAAACTCTAAACATGATCATGAATAAAATGATGAATATGTCCCATTTTGTAAGCTCCATTTTAGAAGAACAACTCCAAGAAGAGGCAAGGTATACAAAAGTTGTACAAAATTTGTAGAATCATCTTGGAGAAAATAAACATTTTGTGAAGAAATTCAACAATACCTAGCCATTATACAAGGTGAATTCAGAGAGATGAAATAAAATAAGAAAATCATTGTAGATCCATGGATAGAAATAGAGTAAATCATAACATGTTTTTCTTGTTCTCGCATTTCTTATAGTTATCCATATGTGATTGGTAGTTTTGAAAAAAGTATTTTTTCAAATTGTTAAATAAAATGGGTTATAATGGACAATGCCTTGGAAAATATGGACAAGGAAATCAAGAACCTATCAACATCGAAAAGAGACACAATAATTTTGGTTTCATAACATGCGGAATCATCTCAACTCACCATGGGTCCCACATTCATTAAAGAAAGATTTCATCTAGAACACTTTTCTCAACATCGAGGCGAGATTCCTATTCATGCATATGGGAGCTATTTGATACATCACCTTATTTAGAGTTATTATAACATAAAATGTTACGATTATGATCCATTTTGGAATCTCCATCATTGTGTTATTTTTGGAAACTCAGCTAACCATGGTTGTTTTACATGTCGGTTCATTGATATCCCTATACATAGGTCTCACAAAATAGTGAAAAAGAATTTTGTGTGGACCATCCCATGCAAGTGGAAGGATATCACTTCAAAACATATAATTTCATATGTATATTAGTGGTCAATCCTACAAATAATGGATCCAATTGTCTCTTAGGGAACACAAGGTTATCCAGGATGAACAATAAGAGCAAGATTGACCCATGTCAATGTTTAGGGAATGATGTTGGAAAGTAAATTTTTAGAAAGTAATGAAATCTATTTTTAAGAAGTGAATGATTCATATGTTTATTTAGAGAAATATCAAAAATCAAATTAGGATTTATAAAGTCTATATTTAGAAAGTCCTGAAGTAGGTTTTTAGCATTTTTGACATTTTTGGTATTTTACAATCTTGAATGTATTTGGAGAATTTTCAAGCTTAAAATTATAGACTTAGAGAAATATTCATAATAAAAATAGATTTTCTTCAATTTACTCTACCATATTTCTAATGGTTCTTGAGTTTCAAAAATTGGTTCAATTGGTTGGGAGATATAACCTCAACATGGAACACTAAAGAATAATATTATTATTAGTTTTAGATTTTTTCCTCTTCTACCTATTTTAATTCACCCCAAAGGTGGATACATGCCATCTCCATGTAGGATGACCTTTTACTTCCCTTTAAGAATATTTCATTTATTATTCCTAGCAACCTTCCATCTTTTGCATTGTTTCACTATAAAGAATTTTTTTTTGAATGAAGACATGCCAAGGTATACAAAAGTTGTACAAAATTTATAGAATCATCTTGGAGAAAATAAACATTTTGTGAAGAAATTCAACAATATCTAGCCATTATATAAGGTGAATTCAGAGAGATGAAATAAAATAAGAAAATCATTGTAGATCCATGGATAGAAATAGACTAAATCATGACATGTTTTTCTTGTTCGCACATTCTTATAGTTATCCATATGTGATTGGTAGTTTTGAAAAAAGTGTTTTTTTCAAATTGTTAAATAAAATGGGTTATAATGCACATGCCTTGGAAAATATGGACAAGGAAATCAAGAACCTATCAACATAGAAAAGAGACACAATAATTTTGGTTTCATAACATGTGGGAATCATCTCAACTCACCATGGGTCCCACATTCATTAAAGAAAGATTTCATCTAGAACACTTTTCTCAACATTGAGGTGAGATTCCTATTTATGTATATGGGAGCTATTTGATACATCACCTTATTTAGAGTTATTATAACATAAAATGTTACGATTATGATCATTTTGGAATATCCATCATTGTGTTATTTTTGGAAATCGCAACCATGGTTGTTTTACATGTTGGTTCATTGATATCCCTATACAAAGGTCTCACAAAATAGTGAAAAGAATTTTGTGTGGGCCATACCATGAAAGTGGAAGGATATCACTTCAAAACATAGAATTTACTATGTATATTAGTGGTCAATCCTACAAAGAATGGATCCTATTGTTTCTTAGGGAACACAGGTGATCAAGATGAACAATAAGAGCAAGATTGACCCATGTCAATGTTTAGGGAATGATGTTGGAAAGTCAGTTTTAGAAAGTAATGAAATATATTTTTAATAAGTGAATGATTGATATGTTTATTTAGAGAAATACCAAAATCAGAGTAGGATTTATAAAGTCTATTTTTAGAAAGTCCTGAAATAGTTTTTATCAAGTTTTGACATTTATTGGTATTTTACGATTTTGAAGGTATTTGGAGCAGTTTGAGCTGAAAATTATAGGATTAGAGAAATATTTACAATAAAAATAGATTTTCTTCAATTTACTCTACCATATTTCTAATGGTTCTTGAGTTTCAAAAATTGGGTCAATTGGCTAGGAGATATAACCCCAACATGGAACTCTAAAGAAGAATATTATTATTAGTTTTAGATTTTTTCCTCTTCTACCCATTCAAATTCACCCTAAAGGTGGATACATGTCATCTCCATGTAGGATGAAATTTTGGTCCCCTTTTTAGAATATTTCATTTATTATTTCTAACAACCTTCCATCCTTTGCATTGTTTCACTAAAAATAAATTTATTTTGAATGAAGACACACGTTTTTGCAAGTTGAAAGTTTTTGTAGACATAAGTTGCAAGTTTGCAAGTTTTGAGGCATACATCTCTCCTATAGAGTTTTCCCATTTGTATACATCTTCATTTTTAGTGAACTACGATACATGCATCTCTCCTACAAAGTTTTCCTATTATGTATACATTCTCGATTACAAAGATATTCGACATACATCTCTCCTATAGAGTTTTCCCAATTTGTATACATGATCAATTGTAATAAGATACTTTTATTTCTAAACTTAGAGTTATTTATGCAAAAACAACTTTATTTCTCCAACACGGTCTTGTAATTATGCAATTTCAAATTTTTTTGTTATGAATGCACTCTCATAACACATTAAATGTCATTTTCAGTTTGTTGTCCACAAAATTCAAAAAATATTTATAATCAAGAAATCCCATTACATCCATTCCCATTTTGTAATATTATTATTTAAATGTATCTATTACGAATAACACCTATTTTTCTAGGTAAACAATGAAAGACAACATGTACATTACCCTATGAGAAAGATATTTAACAATAATCTTGTCAAACACATTCAAAAGATTAATAGGATGCTAATTGGTAATAATATCTAGGTTCCCAATATTAGGGTTGCACTTGATATTACCCAAATTAAGGAATTTAAAAGGAAGTTACCTTGAAAAATCCAAGGTATACTTTCACTACAACATTTGAACCATTTTATGTCACTTTGTAAAGCCGCATGAGTAAAATTTTGAATCTTGAAGTCAAAATTAAAGCCACAAATGTTATCTAACTTTACATTAAGATGTTAGGGTCTCTTTGTAAAGTATGAACATCAAGGTGACATTGGTAGGGATGTTGGAGTGTCTTAAATAATGTCTTCATTGTCATCTTTGATTGCATACATTAAGGGGACATTATAAGAGACATTAGGGTGACACGTATAGTGTATTTTATACTATATTAAATGGGTGACTATTTGGTAGCTTAAAATACATCTTTGTTCCCAACTTTACCCTACCTTATTTTATGACTTAAGGGCATCTTTATTAAAGTCACAAATTAAGTCATAGACAATTGTATAGCTATTTATTAATGTATCATTTGGAATAAATTTTCATGTTTTTGGAAGAGAGAAAACATATTATGTTGGATTTAGAAAACTAGGGAATAAATATTGTGTTGGATTGAGAAAAGTAGGGCACAAATATTGTGTTGAATTCAAAAAGAGAAAAATAATGTTGGATTGATAAAACCAGGGCACAAATATTGTGTTGGATTGAGAAAACTAGGGCACAAATATTGTGTTGAATTCAAAATACTAGGAATTCATATTACAATCCATTCAAAAATTAACGCATAAAAAAATTGTTCTATTGGATAAATTGAGTCTTACTTGTAATACATAAAGGGTGAATTAAGTTCTTTCAAGTATTATGTGGAGGGAATATATAGTTTGCAAGTACATATTTTTAATATATTTTATAATTATTGATTGTAGGATTAGATAAAAAATGCATTTCAAATAAAATGAAACATAAATATATGATTATGCACATTGGTAAATGTTAATAACGTTTGAAAAAAAAATATGGTAAGTGATTCAAATGAAAATGTCATGTGGAATAATGATTCAAATTCTCCTCTAAAACCTCGCTTAAGTTATTCTATAGATATCCCTCATGCGACTCTTTATAAGCAGCGACTATGTACCCCATCATATATGTTTGAGTTATAAAAATGATGTAATACATTTTATTTTATTCCATAATATATTGTAATGCCCAGTTCTCCAACGACCATGTCGCTAAGCTTTTAACGTTGTGGTGCTCATGTTGACCTCTCGTTGGCTTCACCCTTGTCACAGAAAATGACTGGAATTCTCCCACTCTGTCTTGTCTTCTCGCGTCGTGTCGATGTTTACTGTGGGTGTCCCCACCTCATCCATTTTGTTTTCCTCCTATTAAAGGAAAACTGTGCGCTTGATTTATCGAGCTCACAAGTTGGCTCTTGTTATTTCTATTAATAAGTATTAATAAGTGGTAATAATAATAATAATAATAATATTTTTATTTATCGATCGACGTTAACCTCGCTTTCTGATCGTCGATTTGTTACCAACCCTGTTGTTAATTTTTGATAAGCGATTTTATTGTTTTAGTTTGGTCGCCTCACGGATCGAGCCTCGATTCGCGCAAGGGAAGCTGGTTCTTGGGTGGCGCCATCGTCAAGGACATAGTGTTCTTGTGTAAGGTTCAAAGTTTTTATCCTTGGCCGTCTAGGCGCCCTGGTATGCGTTGTAAATGTTTGGGTAAATGCCTTCAACCGCTTTCTCTTCTTTTCCCCTTGTGATGAAATTGGTCCATGTATGCCAAGTAAGATAATTATCAGGTTAGTGGTGAATTTGACCACCAACCTACCACGCTGCTCCCGCCATAACCCAGCTCTCCTCCTTGCTCTTCGCTTCACATTTCGGTTCTCAGAGATACCGTGTACAACATGTTTATTAAATGGATGTCTTTTAAAGTGGATATTGTGGATCCATTATTTATTCCTGGTTTCTATCACGTTAAGTGCCTTTGGAGATGTTAATACCGAATTAGGAGAGGGCTTCTTTCATTCTGACCTAAAACTATACATGGTTATTTACGCTTAAGGCGTTATATAATACTATTCGTATGCTTTTATTTATTTCAGATCAGATCTAACTACCGGACTTCTTGAAGCAAAGTGATTACATAAAATAATGCAGAGAAATGAGGATGAAGCTTTATCCTGCTCGGCATTTAAGGAGAATTAATTAAATATAGATTAGGTCAGTGAAATCTTAAAAGACGTGCTCGAATGGGAAGAATTTTTTTGGACCTGCGTATCACATAGATTCCTCCTCCAAGATAGACGTTATTTCCTTTTCAACGGGTGTACATTCTAAAGGTTTTCACTGCAGTTTTGAAATGGTTGCATGAGGAAGACACGGCCTGTCATTTTTGCACCGTCCTGTGAAGGGAAATCGTGTTGTATCTTACCTGGATCTGGGGAAACACGATTGAAATCTTATTGGGTTTTGGCCTGTGTTTTGTCTTCGTGATTCGTTATGGCTTGCTAGCCACGTTTTCTTTGTATTGGGGATCTACGTGCTCAGTGGATTGGGGGTCGCACGCCCAGGTGGAAAGCTCACATTTGTGAGTTTATTGCAACTTTTTCTCTGCTTTGTATGGTCGTTTTGCTGGTGCGCAGATCCTGGGCGCGTCTTTTTTTGTCTTCCCTGGCCGCAATGAAGCCTCCTCATGCCTTATGCTGGTCAGACGTTTGGAAAACGTGGTGGGAGAATTTTCGAGTGCTTTCCTGTGCTCGGCTGTCTTTCTTGCCTTAAAAATCATCCACTCCAATGTCGAACATTTTCTGAGACAGACAAGATGTGCGCGCTCAGGTCGAGCGCCTTAACTGCAACAATTGCAAGTGCAGCTATTTCATGGCGTCTATCCGCCTTTAACTGCAACTTCTTTTTCCTATGCGACTCCAACGCCTTATCTCATCGCCCTAGGTTTACACGACTGAAACCCTTCGCTCGCTCAAGGAAACACGGACACTGAAACAAACCGTGCACAAAGTTAGCAGCGTCCATCCAAGGTTCGAGACTGCGAAACCCCCTTCTTGTGTGGACACTTGTAGCAATGATGGAGACCCCAGTCCAGTAGGTGGATGAGATTACCATGCCGAGGAAGCTTCAAGTAACAATGTAGTTTGTTGAAGTTGAAGTTGAAATGGATGGCGAAGTCGAAGGGCACGTTGGGATTGGCGAGACGCGACATTGAAGGGCACCCTGTTGAAGCTGGAGAAAACAGGCAAGATAACTCTACACTTTTCTACTGTTGCTATATTTATTTTATCGTGAAACCGAACCACCTTTTTCCTTGTATAAATTTGTCAATTGGACGTCTTACTAGGAGACCTCTCCTTTCTGCTTGTTCTATTTCTTGTTTTCACCTTTATCGCTATCAGTGTGTTAGTGAGAAACACGTATGTACCGTCGTCTCTGGGTGTTATGTTTTCTTGCTTGATTGTTCGACCTTCATCCTTTCGTTTTACGTATATCTTCTTCTCTACGATTGAGTTTTATATTATTATGTTGTTACCAGTATTATGTTGTTACCTTCGATAATCTTCTTGACATCAGAAAGACAGATTGTAGAATTGGAGTGATCACCGCTTGGGCTATCCGGGTTGGGTCGTCGGTATTAAAACTTTTAAAATGAAAGGTTTGCATGCAATTACGCATCAAATCTCACGTGCTTAGACTCCCATATTATCTTTCAACTTGTTCCTAGGCATTTAAGGCCATCCTCGAAAGTACCTTAACCACCCCTATCCACTTGAACCATAATTAGCTTTTCGGATCTGCTAAGCTCGAGGTTTCTATCGTGTGAATCCAGTACCTCGTTCACACTAGGATAGTTATGGTCTAATCCCTCTCTCAGAATTATTGTTAATGGCGTTTCTTTCTATTTTTCCTAACTTGCATTCTTTCTCTTTTATAATTTTAATGTTATTAATTAATATTGAGTCGTTTTCCATGCACGTAATTTACCTTAATATTTTGTGATGGAAAATTGCCTTAAATGTTATTAATCTTCGGAAAATTCTTCGTGCATTTGATAGTCTTATGGATTCATAAGCGGAATTTTTTGTTTTATTAATGTCACTTAGATATTTATGTTTGTGTCTATGTGTGACGTTTGACTGTGTTACCAAGGGTTGCTTTAAAAATATTATTGTTTTGGGAAATAGGAAAATTATCTTAAATTAACCGAACTTTAAAATTGATGTGGAGGTTTGTAAATCTTTAGGGTTATAAAATTTGTTGAAGACATTTTCGTATACGCTTGTTTGACGGAACCCCTTCTTCTCTCGCATGTTTTGCTACTAGCCCACAAGGCATTGGCCTTCTTGAATGATTGGGAAATCTCTTGGAGTTAGTGGCCAAACTAGTTTACTGTGCCCTTGCTTCGAAACTTATGTTGTGTGGATACTCTATGTGATTTCAGGTTTGAAACTCATTTATACATGGCTTTTTGTGTTAATTCTTGAAA
Organism: Taxus wallichiana var. yunnanensis; assembly: GCA_018340775.1. NCBI lineage: Eukaryota > Viridiplantae > Streptophyta > Pinopsida > Cupressales > Taxaceae > Taxus > Taxus wallichiana. The sequence goes on from CM031234.1 coordinate 767,696,397, forward strand.
ACCGTGGTTTCCCTTTTCTTGGGCCGATCAACTCTTGTTCTTCTAGAAATATAATATTATAGCCTATGCATTTGGTACCTTTGATAAAATTCTAGATGGTTGGTACTATATATCAAATCGCAATCTTGTGATTGTTATTTAATTATTTACTTGATGGGAATCATGTTTTGTTAGATTGGTTATTTCTCCTTATAGGGCCAAGGGCCATTCTTTTTCGATTGTTATACTTTCGTTGTTTTTACTCCTAACTGAAGTATATAGTCTTTTTCCTTGATTGGCATGGTGGAAACTTACTATAACTTGAAGTGTTGATAGTATTTAGAGGTTTGACCCAGATTCTTGCAATAAAGTGCTTCCTTTCATGGTATTGATAGATAACAGTTATGGTGGTTTTGGTGTAGCCTTATCTTGCTCAGTTCTCGCGAACTGACTCTTGTAGAAAATTTGTTGCAGATGGATTTTGCGAGTAGATGAGGGATAGACTAGTATATTTTTTGTCATCAACCTCAGTTGAGAGGTTCTTTTGCTCGAAACCTTCTTACGTTGTTCAACTATTGATAACGTCCAGTGGAAAGTTTAGAAGAGGATCAATGTCTTAGTATAATGTATTGTGGACTTTGTCATCTGAACTTTGGAAACCTTGTATTGTTTGACTATCATTGAAATTATAAGAAAATTTGGTTACTGTTGTTGAGTGACTTTGTTGGAGTATCAGTATTTTAAGAGTTAATGTAACCTTGTTTTGTTCTTGTAAATGAGTGTTGCTACAACTTTACCCTTGAGAATAAATGTTGAGTTAAATCTTGCTATGACTTAGTAATCATGTTTCATAAGTAAACTAACATGGGATTGTTTAATACTTCTGGAAGTTAAACTAATAGTTGTATCCAAATAAAGTAACGTAGGGGTCTGAGAGCAAGTGCTTCTTTAAGTAAGCAAAGGCGAGACTATCATTGCAAGTAAAATTATATAACATGATAACCCTAGCTCCTCTAGTGAACATTATTCCTTTTATGGTGAAATTTGTAAAATGACCCTAAGGTGAAATGAACTGTTAGTTGTTAGAAGATGATAAGATTTAATAAGCCAGAGAAAACAAATTGGAGATCTCACAATCTTTCTCACCGCCATTTGGAAAGTAAATTTTGCTCCTTGGTAATACTCATTTAGCGAAGCCTAAGTAAAATCGTTGATAATTCTGGTTAAGAGCTCTAGCTTCAATTAAATACACGACAATAACTAATGAGGTCCTAAAGATGTTTTCATCTCAACCTTATCCCGCTAACCTTTTTCCAAGGCACCTTGTATTTCTTCTCTTAAGTGTGTTGAACTTAAAACCATGTTGTCTTGTGGGCAAGAACGAGTCCTAGTAGCGTTAGTGGTGAACAAATGGCCTTGTGGAATTTAAATACTCATTTTTCTTGATAAACGAATTAAGCAAATAAAGGCCATAATAGAGAAGAATTAGAACAAATTTCTCTTCAAAGTAAAAGTAAGAACTTAGCATTGTAAGAAGCATTATACAAATCATATCTAGAGTCTTAGCAAACTAAAGTTAAGGATCGAAAGAGGTTACATAAAAATAAATAACCATCAATAATTTCCTCATTGTGGCTTGCCCTATCTGTAGGTGTGTTATGTGGTGGTTTCTTATGTTGTTTTGTCAAATAGAAAAGTGAACCATCCTTGGTGGGTGTGAACATTTCCGTGCTACCTTTGTGGTCATCCTTGTATTGAGTTATCCACGGAGTTAGTTGTGACCTCGGTGGTGGCATGTCGTGTCGTGTTTGTGTCAAAAAAAAAGTTATCCTGTATTTTACTGTGTTGTTTGTGTGTGAAATTATGGGTCGTTACATACACACACACACACACACACACACACACACACACACACACACACACACACACATACATACATACATACATATAATCACTCTTGCGGAAGGTAAGCCTAGTGGTTTTATCCTAATGTATACTCCTTACGGCCCTCTTTTGCTATGACATTGTTGCATTGGGACCAGCAAAAGAAGGATCAAAATTCTAATTTTTCTATCGGTAAGGATAGGGGTGTCTCATACGGTGTCCTAGGTAAGGTGTTAGTGTCTAGAAAGATAAACGCTAAAAGGTGAAAAGGAAGACTGAGCAAGTAAAAGTACAAGAATGAAAGAAGAATCATGAAGAAAAGAAAGGTGGCCAAAGAAATGGGTTAATTATTGCCTTTCGGTCTATTCATCATTTCGGATGGTATGCATAATGAAATTCAGCTTTATTCCCAAAGCGGTATTCAAGGTTTTCCAAAAATGAGAAGTCATCCTAGGATCTCTATTGCACAATCTCTGAAAATATCAAGCACAATATATATATGCTTAAGTGGAAAATATTTTTATATTTTAGGTACATAGGTTATACACCTATGTAAGAGAGGAAATGTTGGAAGAGGAAGGGTAAATCCCAATAGGATTATTGATTCTAACTCTTTATCTCGTACCCTCTATTACAATATCTAGTTATTAAGTAAATGGACCAAAAAATACCATTTGATGAATATAAATGAGGTATAAAGTGATCAAGTACAACAAATTCCACATTCAATTATGTTATATAAACTGATCAAATACTAAGGGAAGGTACCATATAGATCTTATGAGGAGGAGTCTTAAGGTGATATGGAACTTCTAGGAAAATACATGAAATTTTATGATGTAAAGTTCAAAAATTTCAAAGCATTTGGTGCATGGGAAATGAGTAAATATATTCCTATTATGTATGACCATTTTATTTTTTTGGGGAAAAAAATATGATACAACCACAATTCAACCATTTACTATAGGTGTATGTCTCTTTATTTTGACCTCAATCATCATTGGATCAAAAACCGGGGAAGATCATGGCATTCCCTTTTAAACTTTCTATAGACTTAGATACTCATTCACAAATTGGAAAACGTTAGTGAATTATAAGTTTAGTATGTCATATTATGGATTATGTTCAAACGTGGACACACTTAAAAATTAATTGGTAAGGGGAAGAAAGTGAATATAATGCATGATTTGACATATATAGATGGGCACACATATGCATATAAGATATTGCTAGTTTAATAAATAGTTATAAAGGATGTAAGTAAAAGAAAGCAAATTATTCATTTATGTCTAGAGTATGGGAATGAAAAAGATGAGTACATACCAAAGAAATAGTCTCATTACATAATGAACTTGGGGAAATTAGGGATATTAAAAAAGGGAAGAGTTTCTTATTAATTATAACTATAATCATCCCACTCTGAAGAGTTAATAAAATACCATAGAAAGAGGGTATGAAATAGATAGCCATTCATGGATGATTCAATTATGATGTTTAGTATATGAGCTTATAAACAAAAAATGTAGAAAAAATTGTAATGAATATTTACTAATGTACAATTTAATTTTTCTATTGTAATTATAGACATTTATTGAAGTATTTATGTGATTTGTGTTGAATTTAATGAAAAATTATCTTGATTTTTTATTTCTATTTTTTAATTTCAAATCTTCTAGATGGATAATCACCCCCTCCATCAAAACACCACTACATAGATGGAAAATAAATCATGTCGATGTAAACATATAAATGACCCATTTTATACCTTGATCATCCCGCATACTATAACAATATGAGTCACGTAGACACCTATAATTTAGCTCGAGCAATTTAAATACTTAAATTGCGCTAATTATACCCTTTCCCAAAAATTGACGATATATCGTCAATATCGCTCTTTTTCTCTACTACCGTCGTTAATTAATTACATTATGTTAGTTAATTAACTCTTCTATCCAACAACGACGCCAATTAACGACCTTCCATTAATCAACTCCCCTTTCTATCTAGATTAATTAATTATTTATAATTAATTAAGCTCCCCTTTCTATCTAGATTAATTAATTATTTCTAATTAATTAATACCCCTTTCTATCTAGATTAATTAATTAATTCTCTCTTCTATTTAATCAATAAATCATCATTTATTTGATTAAAATCCTCTCATAACATAAATCATACTAACTATTCCTCTAAAAGCTTTTATAAGCTTGCACACCTATTAATTAATCACTTTGGTTAATTAATAAACCCCCTCAATCCCCATGAGTCACTAGAGGACAAACTAAACTCTCCTAAAGTAAACTCAACCACTTCTAAACCATGTTTATCCATAACTAACCTAGCTTTGCTATTATCCCACATACAATAGGATGCAAAGATTCTTCAAACCATTGGGTTATAAAAGGAACCCTCCTCTAACCTTTCTACTTACACCTAAATGAGCATAGAGCCTATACTATAGCCATTTTATCATCTTAGAGAATTCTTCCATTAGAGGAGCTACCTATCTTCATATCTTCCAATTCATCCATCCAAGTTTATAAGTCATATGGAGATATGTCAAATGGTCTTGTAGCCATGGATTGACAAGACTCCATTCTAGAAAACCTTGGGATTTAAGCATACAATCAGCCCTTTTGATTGCTAAAGATATAAATAGGTTTTTTTCATTCGAATTCAATTAGAGATAGAGGTTAATTTTTTTAGCATGTTAGTTTGAATCTTCATTTCATGTTCTAATGCAAATATGTTAATAGATTAGCTTTTCTTAATCTCTAAGCATGATTATATATTGATCTAGTTAACATTGTATTGAAGCTATTAGGTGTTATCTTTGATTTACTTTGCATTGTTAATTAATTCATATACACACCAAGAAAGATAAAATTTTAAATAAAGCTTAGATCTAAAAATCTATGTCCAATTGAGACGGCAATCAATGCTAGAAGGAATCAAAATACATGAAACTAAAATTAAGGAAATATTATAATCAAAAGGTGGAAAATTATAATATGGGGTTTGGATGATATGAAAAGTCACTTGTATAATAATCCTTAAGGTCATATTTATGATCATGATCATATCGTGGAAGATAGAGACAACAAAACAAAAATGATGGTGTTAATGAAATGAATGAATAAGATGAAATTAAAAACCATGGAGATCCACTTGACGGTGGTGAATAGGTAAATGGAAAGGATGATGGCATTAATTATATAAAGAAACTAGTAGAAGTTCTATTTTTCGATGTCGTGGGATGCTAGAACAACAATGTTGAATGCCACACTAACATATTTGGATGGTCAAACATTAGTGTAAAAACACTATTATAGTAAGTAAAAACATTATGTTTGTAAAATAATTATTTTATTATAAACTTTATTCTTAAAATATTTTGTAACTATTAATAAACTATAAGTATCTAATAATTCTTTTACATGTGCATGTTACTAAAAAAATCATTTCCCCCAAAAACACGATTCCATCATCATATCTAGGGAAGAAGAAAAATAATCATCATCCTTGGTATTTCATGTGAAAAATATGATGCTTGTGTCAATGACTATGTACTATTTAGGAAATTTTATGAAAATGCTATAGATTGTTCAAATATTAAGTGTAAGGAACATTGTTTCATTCTTGGTGTAAGTGGATATCAAATTTCAAGGAAGGTTTTGTGGCATTTCCTTTGATTAGTACATCATGGTGTGTTTATCATTACATGTAACTTGCATAGCTAATGACATAGAATTACAATAACTCAAGTAAAAATTAGGTGATGCGTGTACCAAGTTATTCCCAAGCTATGAAACATATTGAGTATAATTGGCTTGGACATTTTAAATTCAATGCAAGGAGTGTTAGGCTAGGTCTTGCAATGGATGCGATTAATCTATATTCTAAATTTCAAACCAAAATATTCAGTTTGGCCTATTGTATTGATAAATTATAACATTCCCCCATGGATTGTGCTATAAAAAAATCTATTTCTGTCACTACTAGTCCTTGGACGAAATCGGGTGACAAATATTGATGTTTACCTCGAACCTCTTATAAACAACTTACAAAATTTGAGGAATGGGGTGCTTATGTTTGATGTTTTTGTAGTTCCCACTCATGTGGGATCCAAACATAAGACCAAATATACTAGGGTAAATTTTTTTGACTTTCATTCTTCAAACAATTAATGACATCACATAGGATCACAAGAGGTTTCTCCACATCACATAAGACAACCAAAACTACATGAATAACATGTAAACTAAATGATGACACCGATGTACAACAAATCCACACTAGCATAAAGCACAGGTATAGAACCACTACCTAGCCATAACATGACCATCATGAGTATGCACCTTCCACATTATCACATTTTCATAGTTACAACTTAATTATATTCATATTTGAATTAGTTACAATCATGTAATGGTTGTGTGTTTTTGACAAAGATTTCAATTAGTTGCTGAAATAGTTGCACTTCTGTAGCTTTCCTTATACACTTATGTAGCTTTCCTTATTATTTCTAGGCTACATTTCTTTTACTTCGTTTAACACTTAACTTGTGTTGGTTCCAACTAAGTTAGTTCATTTATCTAATCAAAAATAGATTATATAACTCGATGGTTAATTTGAAGTAACTTGAAATTTACACAAAAAAGATTTATTAAGCTGCAATTAATTTCCATGGTACTTATAAGTCATAGCCCAACACCCCAAGGGTGTAGTAACACCCACACTAGCAACACAACCAAAATACAAATAATTTAATTCACTTTTCCTCTTTTTGATTATTTGGTCATTTAACATTCTTGTTTAAACCTTGATTATGATCATGAAACATGGCTCATTCATTGAATATAACAAGTTTTCCCATTATTAAAAATTTGATCACCTATGGTGCATTCCATTAGTCCCATTTGCTTTAAGATCATATTAAGCATGCTAGCTGACTTGGCATATTTCAAGGTGTATGAGATATTCATCCCAATCATTCCAAAATTCATTTCATGTACTCTTGTTCTTATTACATTTTCATTCTTTTCCTTTTGTCTCAGGTTGGCATCATTTTAGAAGAACTACAAATCATAAAGCACTACTTCTTCACTTAGTGAAACAAGATTCCAAGGGTGTTATCCCATACAAAGCACATCATTTAATTACTTAAATAACTCAAGTATTTAAAATATACTTCACATGTGAGACATTCAATAAAATATAAGGAGTTCAAATGCCTTCTACGACCCTATCTCAATTGTTGGATAAGCGTACACTAAGGGTAATTTACCAATGATCCTCATAGGAGTTACAATACTTACAGACATCATTGACACTCAAGGGGTATACCCCCTACTACGAGGAAAAAATTAGAGAAATCAAATATCCTTATCTCACAACATTCGCACAACCTAATAGAATTCGATATTACTTACCAAGGGTACACTTCTATTGTGAAGAGCTTAATGGTTTCAAATTCAATAGTTTCATGTGCAAGGTAACTAGGTCACATGTTTTAATCATGTTGTTTAAATCTATTAATGAGATCATTTGAGTGTGAAATCACCCCATTTATAGTAAAAATACTTAGGCCACACTTAAGCTACCCACTAGAGTACAAGGACCATACACACACAAGAGAAATAACTTATTCGTGAGGAGGCTAGGACTACAACATCTAGGAATAATGATTGTTCTCCCACCCAAAGTGATAGGGTACACGTAGTGTAGTCATTTCCTCCCACAATAGTACCTAAGTTATGGAAAAGGTATAACAAGGCTTGTCCCAAGTACAAAACAAGAAAACAACTTGTGATAGTTTTAAGCCCTTTTCTTAGCACTATAGAGGTTTTTAGGATTAACAAGACTCGACTAAGAGTGAGGGTAAGATAAAATGGTTATATACTCATTTCATTTAGAAAACTAAGGAAAGGTAAGTTTCATCCAATATTCTAAGTGTTAAAAGATACAAGAGACAATTAACATCGTAAATGATTGTTTTATCAACTCTAAATCACATTACAACATTCCATTACAACTACAAATAAACTTCAACACACGTATGAAATAACTACTTATACTTTATTTTCATTTTCTCCTTTCAAAATGATAATAATTACAATTATTCAAAAATACAATACATCTCATCATTTTATGCATTTTACAATTTAAGTACAACTATAACGTCAAATTCCTTCATTTATCTTACTTGTCATGCTACCTACAACCCGCAATGACCATTAGCGAAAGGGTCAATGAAGACCACCGGCATTTCATTCTCCTACAATCTAACAAAAATCATGATTACTAATTTTCCATTCACCATGAAAGAAAACACTTTACATAACAAGGGAGGTAAGAGATGCATTTTCATTTTCGTTACAATTCAAAACTAGAGAGGAGTATAGAGAGAGAGAGGAGAGAAACAACATCATGTTTTCCGAAAATAAATTTTATGAAAAAAACAACCAAATTGAGATTCATGACATCATACGTTAGTGCCTACAAGTTTTCTCACCAATATTTTAACTCAATATGGGTCCACAACAGTGTTTTCTGATTTTTCTACTAGTTTACAAAATTGTCTCGATTTATCTCGAGTGGCTACAAAACTACGTTCGGAGAATGATTTTTGATGGTCAAGTGTACCATGATAAAAACCTATATATTTACCTATATATAGGGAATACTGATGGAGTTGAAAGAACTCAAAACTTGTGAACTGGTACAAATGATGAGTATTTTTTTCGAGCCACCAGGTCGTAGTTGGACTAGTTTGACCTAGTCATTCAATGCCCTGGAGGTGTACAAAACCCCTTGTAAAAGTATCTTGCGAGATGCTCTTCTCAACATTGAAGGTGGCATGAAATTATCATATGTAAATACTTGAGGTATATGAAGGCCAATATCCATATCTTCACTCAAGGCATGAACAGAATCCAAAACCAAACTCAACTTTTGAGTTTCAGTAGCTTCCCAAGACTACAAAAATGGTTAACATGACTTCTAGAAGGGTTACCAAAAGTGCAAAATGAACCCATGAGGTCATACTAGGGTTCACTACAGTAATCCACATGACAGAGTACTCATTCAAATCTTAACTTTTCTATCTCGGGTTTTGGAAAGTTGTTTTCGACGATGTTCAAAATTACGTTTATTAACTTTGCAAGGTGTAAACAAGAAGGTTATAATGAAATCACGTTCAAATCCTACAATTAGGAAACATAGGGACTCTCTGATGGATGGGGGGCTCATGCGAAAGATCAAACAACCCCTGCAAGAAGAAATTCAAGAAACGGCTCCGTGTAAGCGAGCCGTGCTTCAAATCCAACAGACAAGTTACAGGCGGGCTCTAAAATGGAATAAAGAAGGTTGGGGAGAAGAAAAATGTCAAATATCTAGAGGCTCAAAGGAAAAGAAATGGATGAAGGCTCAAAGTCTTCGAGGCTCTGCAAATGACTCAAAATGAGCCCAAAATTGGCTAAGTATAGAGAGTCAGCAGAGGTTACCAAGTGTCCAAACGACGCACATTCAAAAGCGGGATTCTGGGTGGAGACTCAAACTTGCACCAACCCTCCACATGGCCAATGGTCAACAGAGGTCAAAAAGGAGAGTGGGCCCAAAATGACTAAGTATAGAGTGCAAGCGGAAGGTGCCACATGTCTTAACGATGCTCCTTCAAAGGTAAAGTCTTGAGCGGGTTTTCAAATGAGCGCGGGCTTGCCGCGTGTCCTAGGTCCAAAAAGGATAGAGTCGGGGGGTTGAATAGTCAAAGCAGAGGTAGGCCCATGGAAGCCACCACATGTCAGACCGAGTGCTATTTCAAAAGTAAAATTTGGGTCGGGTTTCCAAACAAGCGCTAGGCCTCCACGTGTCTAGGGTCAAAATTTTGGCCCTACCGAGAAAAGAAACTCAGGAAAATACAAAGGAACACCATGGAGCTCATGGAAGCCACCACGTGTCAATCGGCACTATTTTAGAAGTGAAAGGAAGGATCCATATCTCCAAGATGCGTGAGGCTACCACGTGGACCTTGTATGGACAGACTCTTTAAATATTGCGCTCCCATGACCCGAAACTTCAAATGGCCATATCTTTTGATTGGAAACTCAGATTTGGGCGGAGAAGACTTTTTGGAAATGTATCGACACCCTCTACGCCATGGAAACATAAAATATCATTCTTAATAGGATTTAGTAGGTGAAAAATGGGAAAATGTCTTCCAGGCCATTAATACAAGAATCTAATTTCTTCAACTACCAGATTTGATTTGATTCGATCCACCATTTTCCTTCTTCAACATGCCGAAAGCAGACATAGGGAACCAGAATCGATAGATTGTAGGTGGATTTAAGAGGGGGCATTGATTGATGGTGGTTGAAATTTCAAAGTAGGATTCAATGCATATCTCAAGGTGGTTGAAGCCGGATTCAATTCTTCCCTCCTCTCTCTCATTCTTCCTATATATTGTAATGAAGGGGCATATTCAAAGGGTTGATCTTTTCTCTCCTGCCCCCCTTCTCTTTCTTCCTTAGGGTAGAATGTGGAGTCTAAGCCTCCTCCCATGGCTCTATGTATGGTGTTTTCTTGCCTCTTGCCCACTGATGATGTACCGTGTAACTTTTGGAGCAATAAAATTTGTTTTGTGATGCATTTATCCATCCTTGGCTCATTTTATTGTCTCTTCTTACCTCTCATTGTCACAGGGTATACTATGCATATTCTGATGTTTGTTGCAGATTTTGGGGGCTGTGCTTAATGGGTTTTAAAGTGTTTCTCTATGTGAAAACTATCTCTGGTCCGTGGTGCATTTTTTCCACCCTCTCCTCTACTCACCTCTCTCCACTTCAGGCAGTCGGATATGTGATTCAACCACTTCCTTTTCTGGTGTATCACCACTTAGTGTAGGCTCTTTCACCCTCTCTCTCTCTCTCTTTGTCCCCTTGGAATGGTTAGATTAGGATAGAATAGGTTCTTCCTGCACTGGAGTAGCTTGTGGCAGGTAGATTAGGAAGCAAGAACCGGCTTTCTCCGGAGAGGTCCATCTCAAGTTTTGCAAGTCCCACAACTTGAGAGATGGTCCCATGTTGTGCAATCACACCAATGCCCCACTCCACACCTGGCCATTCGGGGGTGCTGTGATTTTGCACTAACAGTTTTGGCATGCCCGGTGGGATAAGTCTGAAGCACCTTACCACTTCATCTTAGCAAGTTGGTGTTTCTGTTAAGGTTCAACCTTTGAGGCACATGCAAGCACATATGGTGACTCCATCTGTCAAATAACCCATCCTCTAGTTACAGACCTTTTCCATCCATTTCCATCCATTTTTCATTCATCTTTCTTTCCACATCTTTCATTTTCTTCCATTTCATGAAGTTGTGCAATCATGACTTCATTTCCTTCTCGGAACTCACACTTATAGTAGCAATGCAATCCACCTCCAATGCATTTCCCAACTCCTCCAGATCAATTATTATCAGATCCAAAATAATCATGCTTACCCATATGAGCATTGCAAAACCAGTTTGGCTATGGAGCTTATCAAGAACAAGGGTATGCATGCGATGACAACAGTCAAATGGAAGAGGTCAATCTGCTGGAGAAGATTCAAAAAATGGAGGTTGGCATGGTTTAGTCAAGAGCCATAACACAAATGAAGGCATTCAAGATTGGTTGTAGGGCACCTTGTCCATGGGGAGGCCCTTTTCCAAGACATTACAACCCTCAAGAGAAGCTTGACTTCATGGTTGAAGTGTTGCCTCAACTTACACAATGGATTGAGGACATTGAGGCTTATGAGAAAAGTGCGAGACAACCTTATCAATGGGTAAGTCAGTCACCAGCTCCCTGTCCTTCATTTTCTCTTTCTCAAATCTTTATCATTTCAGCATGTCAAGAGTCAAGCCCCTCAGTTTCTGCCCCAAGTGTTGATTTCTCTTCTCCATCTCTGATCTTCCACCCCATTTCAATTCTTCTCCCCTTTTCTTTCCCAAGCAAGTCATCCCCTCCAAACAAACAAGAAGTTCCACCTCCCTCCCCACCACAAACAATTGCAAAGGTCTAGTTGAACCCCAACTTGTCACTCCTCTTGCTTTCCCAAGCCCATGTTGGGAAGAGACTCAAGAATCCAGTCAAGGAAAACAACAAGAGGTGGAGCCCAACAAAGAGAAATGACAGACAATCTGAAGAGTTGGGCTGCCAAATTTGGATTTACAAAGATCCCCTTGATGGTCAAGCCAATAGAGGAGGTCAGGGTTGAGGAGCCAGTGGTGGCTGAGGCTAAGTTTGCAGCAGAAGAAGAAGAAGAAGAAGAAGAAGAAGATCAATAGTCTATTTACTATGAATGCAGTGTCCCTAATGGCACTTTTATTGAAGAAGATGTTGATTTGATCCAAGCTGCACAACCAGTTGAGGAGGAGGAACAATCAGCTCCAAGTCCCATTGAAGAGGAGCAGATGGGAGAGATCAAATCAGAGTTGAAGCCACTCAATGAAGAAAGCATCATTGAATATTTTTTTCTTTCATTCCAAGGGCTTGATTTGATTGATGAACCCATGATGGAGGAGGACCATACAGTTTTAGAGGCTCCAAGTGTGGAGCAAGGCCACAAAAGAACCTTCAGTTCTTCCTCCCACTTCATCCCCTTCAAGCTATAATGTTGAAGAAGAGTTTGAACTTTCAAACTTCATGTTTGAGGATGAAGGGAACCATGGTGAGCAAGTTATAAGATCAGGAGGACACCATGGAGGAGGTCGAGCACATGCAACAGGACAACAAGGAGACAGATTATCTATCTAACTTGGAGGATTTATTTGATGGAGAAGAGCCCATGGAGATTACATCATTTGATCCTCCATCATCCACCTTCCAAGCACATGAGCCTGCTTTCCATGAAGGAGGACATTCAAGGACAACAACCTGCACTTCATAATAGCTCTCTGGGACCAAGGTTGGAAGATATGAGTCTTCCATGTTCTTCACAAGAGAAGGAAGGGAAAGAGCAAGAGGATGTCATCATCTCTCTCACACCATCCACCCAGGAAGGTCAACAAGAAGACTCCATTCTTGGAGTTGAAATTTAGAGTAAGGGGCACATCCAAAGGATTAAACCTTGCCCAATAAGATACCTAGCTTCATTGGAGCCAAGGGAGAAGCCAAACCAGTCATGCTTTCTTTTAAGCATGAGGATGAGCTCCAATGTACCAAGGATCAGTTGTAATTCCTCTTCAATCCAAATGAAGAGCAACTAAAAGAGGCATTTGTCTTGTTTCCAGCTGACACCTTGATGATTTGGGTGGAGGACCAGCTTATGGTCAATTTTTCACTCATCCAGGCAGCCATATTTAGTGTCAAATCATTTGTATGGCTGCCCCTTTTGAGAAAGGGAAGCTACTTCTCCCTACTGTAGCAGGCTTTGTTTAGCCTCCTTTTCTCTGGTTAGTGTAGCAATAGGAGTAGACTTTGTTTTCAGCAAAAGAAGTGCTTGTGCACACTCTGCATGTCTCATTTGAAGCATGTATGATTTTTATCTTTGTACATAAGTTTTGTTTGTATTGCTCCAGAACGCCAAGGCCAGGCCCTTCAGTATTCATGGAAAAAGACCCATAGTTTCCTGTAACAATTGAAAATTTCAAAATAAAACAAATGCAGAAAGCAACTAAAGTTATCTTCAAAATAGTCCATTCAAGGACAGATGAAAGCCCAGTCAAAACAATTTTCTACTCTTAGAAGCCTTGTTTCAAGATTTCTTATGAAAATTGAGAGTGTAAATAGTTGGGCTCATGGATCAGAGGCAGGATCAGTATTAGGCCATCATTCTTGACTCCATGCCCAATGGATGCTTCAAGGCTACTGGTCCCTTCATCTAGAGGGAGAGATGCCCTGCGAGTCACCAAATTGTTATCCCAATTTTGCCCCTGGGTAAAATTGGTCAACCATGACCCCGCACAAAGAAACCAGAGAAATCACGTTCAAATCCTACAAATAAGGAAATAGGGACTCTAATGGATAGGCGGGGCCTGCAAAGATCAAATGACCCCATGCAAGAAGAAATTCAAGAAACGGCCCCGTAGAACAAGCCATGCTTCAAATCCAACAGTTACAGGTGGGCTCTAAAATGGAATAGCAGGGTCGGGAGAAGAAATAGTGTCAAAGAACCAAAGGCTCAAAGGAAAAGAAAATGATGAAGGCTCGAAGTCTTCGGGCTCTGCAAATGACTCAGAACGAGCCCAAAATTGGCTAAGTATAGAGAGTCAGCGGAGGCTGCCAAGTGTCCAAACGACGCACATTCAAAAGTGGGATTCTAGGTGGAGACTCAAACTTGTGCCAGCCCTCCACGTGGCCAATGGTCAACAGAGGTCAAAAAGGAGAGTGGGCCCAAAACGACTAAGTATAGAGTGCAGGTGGAAGGTGCCACATGTCTTAACGACGCTCCTTCAAAGGTAAAGTCCTGAGCGGGTTTTCAAATGAGCGCGGGCTCACCGCATGTCCCAGGTCCAAAAAGGACAGAGTCGGGGGTTTGAATAGTCAAAGAAGAGGTAGGCCCATGGAAGCCACCATGTGTCGATTCGTGCTATTTCAAAAGTAAAATTTGGGGTGGGTTTCCAAACAAGCGCCAAGCCTCCACATGTCTAGGGTCAGACTTTTGGCCCCACCGAGCAAAGAAACTCAGGAAAAATACAAAGGAACACTGTGGAGCCCATGGAAAGCTGCCATGTGTCAGTCCGACTATTTCAAGTGAAAGGAAGGAGCCATATCTCCAAGATGCGCGAGGCCGCCACGTGGACCCTGTATGGACAGACTCTTTAAATATTGCGCTCCCCATGACCCTAAACTTCAAATGGCCATATCTTTTGATTGGAAACTCATATTTGGGCGGAGAAGACTTTTTGGAAATGTCTCGACACCCTCTACGCCATGGAAACATAAAATATCATTCTTAACAAGATTTAGTAGGTGAAAAATGGGAAAATGTCTTCCAGGCCATTAATATAGAATCTGATTTCTTCAACTACTATTTGATTCGATTCGATTTGCTGTTTTCCTTCTTCAACACGCTGAGTAGACATAGGAACCAGAATCGACAGATTGTAGGTGGATTTAAGAGGGGCATTGATTGATGGTGGTCGAACTTTCAAAGTAGGATTCAATGCATATCTCAAGGTGGTTGAAGCCGGATTCAAATTCTTCCCTCCTCTCTCTCATTCTTCCTATATATTGTAATGAAGGGGCATATTGAAAGGGTTGATATTTTTCTCTTGCCCCCTTTTCTTTCTTCTTCCTTAGGGTAGAATGTGGAGTCTAAGCCTCCTCCCATGGCTCTGTAATGGCATTTTCTTGCCTCTTGCCCACTGATGATGTACTATGTAAATTTTGGAGCAATAAAATCTATTTCGTGATGCATCTTGTCCATCCTTGGCTCATTTTATTGTCTCTTCTTACCTCTCTCATTTTGCGGGGTATATCTTGTGCATATTCTCGATGTTTGTTGCAAATTTTGGGGCTATGCTTAATGGAGTTTCGAAGTGTTGCTTTATGTGAAAACTATCTCTGGTCCGTGGTGCATTCTGTCCACCCTCTCCTCTGCTCACCTCTCTCCACTTCAGGTAGTCGGATCGTGATTCAACCACTTCCTTTTCTGGTGTATCACCACTTAGTGTAGGCTCTTTTACCCTCTCTCTCTCTCTCTCTCTGTCCCCTTGGAATGGTTAGATTAGGATAGAATAGGTTCTTCCTGCACTAGAGTAGCTTGTGGCAAGTAGATTAGGAAGCAAGAACCAACTTTCTTCGGAGGTCCATCTCAAGTTTTGCAAGTCCCACAGCTTGAGAGATGGTCCCATGTTGTGCAATCACACCGAATGCCCCACTCCACACCCATGCCATTCGGGGTGTTGTGATTCTGCACTAACATGTTTACACTCAAACCATTCCTTTGGATTGCGTAAAAGAGGCAAATATCACTATTTGTACTATAATTTATTTGAATTGTCCGAAAAATATTTTTCCTTTTTCTTTTGTTTTCAATCTCAAGAAAAGGGAAGAACTATAACCATGAAAGTCATGCAGTGCTGAGAAGAACCATGTCTGTAAGTCGAACCAGAGTATATTAGACTCCAAGTGGTCCACAACCACAATCTGTGAGACCATGCCATTAAAATTGATTTTTCGTAAAACTGTTCGTGAGCATTGGGTTAATCTCCATAATTGTATACTTATCTTCCCGGTCACTTGCAATTTAACAACAAAATCCGCTGCCCAATATGCTTGTCGGTTGTCTATAATTGCTCCAAAGCCCTTATTTTGTCCAGTGCTCCACACTTCAACTTTGGCGGTATCTACCATAACCACAATGCAATGCTTTTGCAAACAAAAGTGGCCCCAAGGAATTTTAAATGGATCCACTTTGTGTATACAACAATCATTACTGTCCAAAAGCCTACAATTATCTCAGGCATTTTAACAAACAAATCAAAGAAGCCATGCACGGGGCATGATAACTACTCTGAAGCACTCCAATTTTAATTAAACAAAATACATGCCTTGCGCATTCTGCCACATTTTTATTACATGTCTATCAGGGAAGATTAAAACCATATCAGACAATGTTTTTTCCTGATCACTTACCTAGAGATCCGCCCTGTCCTAACTTTCCATTGGAAGAGGCGAGGCATAGGCTGCCCAAGGTTGATGTATGGATTTCTACCTGTTAATTACGTTTGCTTGACAGTTTCCACATGCATTTTTAATAATGATACGCGCAACTTACAATCATGGGCATTCCACGAAACCCACGTTTCTTTTCTCTCTCTATAACGAAGACAAACAGTTTACGTGCTATGTCTATGCTTCCATGTTTTGCATACTTGTCTACCAATCCATTCTGTGTAAAACTACATGCATTCAGTCTATAAGACCACATTTCTTTCCAGCAGGCCGCATTTCTATTAGACATTTTAGTCAAATGATTCTTATGCCTTGCGTTTATTTCCACATCTTGCATGCACTTTTATTACTCCATATACTAATTTAAAGCTTCCATTTAGGCGTAGACACAGGGAGGATACGGCTAAGGTTGTGGAATATGGTTTTGTATCTGCTTGAAAGTTTATAAATCCTTTTCAAAAACCATTTTGTGCAGGCTTGTAACCATGGAATTCCCTGAGAATTTTGTCAGAAAACACCTCTTCCTTGCACAAACACCCACATGTAAAAACCAACAATCATTAATGTCCACGCACCACACCTCTTTCAGGTATATTGAAAAATAGTCCACAGGTGATTTCCACCCAAAATAGGGCCATTCAGAGAAATCCAAAACCAAACTGCCCTCACACCAGGATAATCCAACACAAAATCAAGGATTTTATTTTATTTTTCCCCAAAACCATCGTCTGACCCACATTCCTTCTCCCTCCATCCACACGCAGACCATAACAAATTCTCTCACGTACGAGATCTCCCATTAACCAAGATATTAAATCTTTTCTTGAAATGGGGTATGGCTCAAGCTCCGCAATAAATTTGGAGAGCTTTAAGAAGAATAATAATGGATTATTTATTTATTTTAAATGAAAACACTTTAATTGAGCTAATTTCATGATTTATTTAATCGTTGTAACATTTGCTTTAACCGAAACCTCCACTGCTCCTGATACGCCACTTAATTATCACATAATTATCTTCATTAGAAAATTATGTGGATTACATTTATCGTTATTCGTAAAACAATTTGATTAGGGAAACATTAACGTAATAACAACTACATACATATTGCAAACTCAAACCTCAAAAATATCGAGGTGAATGAATCACAAGGTGAATGACATCACCTGATGAATCAAAAACACGAATATACACTTAGTCAGCGAAGGACAACTTTACATTACCCCCTTTATTTTATCATCACCATAGTTTAAATTTATTTCATTGCCAAATTTATTTACGATCACTTCGTCGAGTGGTTAAAATGAAAACCCGACGATCTTGACATTCCAAACCATCTTGCAGTCCTTGGAAAAGGTCATAAATGCATTTATTTGACCATCGGGATAGGGTTATCCTGATCCCCACAGAACATGAGGACTGACAATGACACAAGCACATAGGGGGCACTACAATTTCAAAACTAGTTGATAAAAGAGAATTAAAATGCTATAGAATTATCTATTACACAATTTATGATTATATAAGACTATTAGTTTTTTTAGGGTTTGAATATAAAGGAGAGCACACATGCCCAAGGTTTGGGAACTAACTATATTTAATGTACTCCCATAATTTGAGAAAACATATTTATGAAGGACACACTATTTTTAAAGATGAACATGAATACCATAGTCACGGGGGTTCATAAGCTAGGCAATATCCTAGCACGTGGGTTCATATTGAGGTAATTAAAATTAATAAAATTAAAGTTAATATACCGGTAGACATGAGGGGGTGAAAGGGTTTAATTTATTAATATTTAGAATCAAGTATTGGGGTAGGTTAGAGAGGTAAGCCAAAGGAAAGTGAGGTTTAATTTTAATATAAAACTAAAACATCTGAACCCTATTTTTAAAAAATAAATACCTTAAAATTGCAAAAGGAGTGTGTTCATAAAGTTAAATTATAATATCTTTTTGAATAAAAAATCTCAATTAAGAGATTCTTAACCAAGAAATAAAAAGATGGTAGAAATTTAGGATTGAGTATGCTTTTCAACGCAAGTGATATTATTTCACCATCTTAATTATTTGAAAAACTATTGATAAATGATTAAATCTTAACATTTATAAGTTGATTTGTAATAGGCCTTCGATGGCTTCAAACTATCTTTCGAGAGGAAATGCATATTGAAAAAAATTGAGTGAGAAATATGATAAATTTTCTGTTTAATAAATTAGGGTAGAAATAAAAAGGGGTAAATAAAATTGTAATTGAAAAATGGGTAAGTAGGGTACATGGAAAAAATAGGGGTATTTTCATTCTAATAATATAACAGAGGGGGTATTATCAATTGAATATTTAGAGGTAAAAACTAGAATTAAGGGTATTCTTTAATACCCTTCGAATGCACGTGCTATACCATAATTTTACTAAGTGAACCCCCATGACCATAGTGTAAAAAAGAAAATTTCAATGGTCATGTGGAAATGAGAGAACCACACAATTAAATGTCTCCTGAGATTGGTTGCAACATTTTGGAAATTGGTAAAAGTTAGGGGTTTTGAAAGGACCCGCATCCTTGTACAACAAGCCCTCAAGGATGGATAAAACATTTAAGCATAACAAAGAGGAAGCTCCCACTAATAGAGGGAATGAAAAAAGGAAAAAAACATCAAGAATAAAAACATACGAATTCAACACCCATTGTTATTGTTGAAACCATATTACCTTGTAAAATCCCTTACATGGGATCTTAGATGCATAACAAAAACATTCTTTTTTCTTTTAATGACTGCCCTTGATCATCAATCTTGTTAGGATCTACATTTTCATCTGAGTGAGTTGAAGGTCAAATCTCAAAGGAAGCCAAACTACCATCATTGGGTTTTTAGTAGTGAAACTACTAACAACACAGTCAACAACAACATATAGAATCAACGTCTGCACATGATCCACCTTAATCGCGCTCCATCATTCTCTCTTTGAAGGTTCAACCGATGAGTTTAGAATGGAATCCTTATCAACACCGACCTTAGTATCGTGGCTGACTTAGATTCCATATCAATAAATAAAATATCTTGATGAGAGTCCTTCCACCAAGAAACCTTTTATTTTTAGATTTCTTCTTTACCATCCGACAACTGGGCGAGATGTCCTAGTTTGAAGCATTTTCTACATATGAAGGGAAAACATTTTTAATCAATAAGATGTGACCAAACCCTATCCAACACTTTTAAGGACGATAGAAGCATGTAGATCAAGCAAAGTATCTAGATCCACCAATACATGTGTGAAATTAGTGTGAGTTTAGGATTCCATATTGGATTAAATGGATAAAAATTTACCCAAAGCATTGCCAATAGCAGTTAAAATTTCCTAGCCCCAAAACTACAAAGACATATGGGGTAAATGAATCCAGATCGGTTTAACATTGAAATAAGAAACAAGTGGATTAAAAGTGGGGAACCATGGTTTTGTTCACAAGTGATGATTCTACAGTTCCCGGATCTTTGTGAGAATGATATCCCTATCATCATCGATGCTAAAAGCTACGTAAAAAAATCCCTTGCACATGGGTAAATGCCTATCCTTCTTGAAGCAAGAGGAATTTAGTTAGTAGTAATCCACGAGTGAAGGAGTGGAAGACTAGGCTAGAGTCCATTGAATCGGAAGATCAAACCATTGGAGGAGAAGAAATTATTAGTCTCCAGGTAATGACTCGCCAAGAGTGACCAGAGGAGCATATTTGGCGGTAGAGAGAGAGGTTTGGAAAACGAAGGTGATAAAGTAGCAGCATAAGAGCGCTTCCCGGAGACTGAATTTGAGCCCACCTTATCAAACAGGAACAAAAATGGGAAAACAATACCTTTGCTTCCATTTGAGAGGCCAAAACCACTTTGGAGAGGATCCAAGTGGCTTGAAAACCCATCGCAACATGCAAACCGCCACCATCTAAACTTCCATAGTCACCATTGCCAATGTTCAATGTAACTCTAAAAACGGGAGCGGAGAAGACTCGAACCCCAACACACATGTCTTTGTTGCCTCCTTGTCACCATTAGCGAAACAACGCTAGGGTTTGAAAAAAATGTTTAGGGCTTGACATTGCGAAAAATGCAAGTGAAAAAAATTGGATCTCTATTGGTCCAAAAACACATTGTGAGATTGGTTGCAACATTATTAGGATGTTTGTGATGTAGAATTTTTTTGTTCAAGAAATATGGTAGAGATATGAGCGGGAAAATGAATCCGGTGTAGGCGATTAGGAACACATATATGTGATTCCTAAGGGATTATTTTTATCTATACTATACAACCTTCCATATTGTAAATATTTTCTAATAGGCCATCTTCTTGACCCAGATGAATATAATCAAGAATTTTATTGCATCAATATGGCTGCATATTGCAATAAAATACAAATAAATTAAAATTAGGAAAAGACGTCAAAGCTTTTAAAATGAATATTTTTTTTCCCAATAATAATTCCAAACATAATTTGAAAAACTTTCCATGGATTCTAAATAAACCCTATATTGAAAAATTCACAAAGATCATTCACAAAATGCACCCACCTCAATTCTATGGGTCATCCCTTAAGAGAAATTTCACGTGTAATGGAAATATCACAAGGTTAAAAATGCATGACTCGTGACACAAAATTTTAAAGGTATGTTGAAAATAATTGTAATTAATGTAAATTAATTTTTATATATGTTTTAATCTTTCTATATTTGACATTATCTAGTAAATGTGTTTGAAACCATATGATCAAATATTTCTTTGTTTAATAGGATACTATGTCTTCCACATGAACTCGAAAAGTCCACTTTGAGGATTTCAAAATTACTTAGGTGGTTGTATACTAAGGAGATCTATACCTCTAAGATAGAGGAGATGAGAACTGTGAATGCAAAGATTTCATGTTCTTTTGAAAAGGAATTTCCAACTTCATTTTTTGATTCCTAGGTTCATCTACTAGTCCACTTAGTTGATGATATTGAGATAAAAATGTTTTCAACAATCGATGAATGTTTTGGCCTAAGAGGTACATGAAGAAACTATAGGTATTTTTAAAGCAATTAACCTTTCTAGAGGTTTCCTTTGTAGATGGTTATACTATTCAAAAACCATTATTCTATGTAAGTAAATATTTGTAAAAGAAATGATCTTGCATACCTTGCATACAAGATGTTTATAACGATGGTGCATGGTTGGATGAAACCTTACAAGGAAGAAGATTGAGTGAGTATAATAATATATTAATTTTTTATTTTGAAAACACTAATGATGTAATTCTTGTATTTATATGGATGTGTATTGATGTGTTTATGTAAAGATGAAGAAAATTCCATAAATAAGTTCATACCATTTAACATAGATAAAATGAGTAAGTGGGATGCTGTATACAAGTATAAAAAGAGGAGCATGATAGGGCTATACATGTTTATAGTGTGAATTGCAATCCTTTTTCATGAGACTTATGGACCAAATGGCCATATAATTATAGTGTGAATTGCATGCACAAAAATTTATAAGATCTTGATGGCATAAGATAAGGAAGCATGTCTAAGGATGCTCTAAACATTGTGTAAGATGTGAACCCCGAGTAATAATCTTAATTCTTGTATCAATAATGTTCATTTTGTGAACTTATAGTTCAATTTTACTTATAATAAGTATATTACTTCAAGCGAAAAATAATAATGCAATGTGGGTGGATGGTAAATATTTTTAGATAGAGAGAATTGACAAGAAAATAGAGTCTTGCAATTGTGACGTAGTAGTTCCATTTGACCTATCTAGTTGACCAAGTGAAAGTGACAAAAACTTGGTCGAAGGGTGGGTGAATTATGTTGGAAAGAAGATCAATAAATAATTATTGTAGACTACAAATAATTAACATAAGCTATAATTCAATGATTAAAAATTTCCCATTATTTTATGTTTTACACAGTTTTCTCTATCTTGATTCCGAGATGCATGGATGGGAATTTATAATACATAAATTGAGACAAGTTCAATACATATCTTCAAAGAAGGTTCTATGTAGAACACAAAAGAAAATGAAGATGTTTAATTTGAAGAAGTATATGTCCATGAATAAAAAGATGTACCACAAGATGAAAATGTTATTGAAGTTGAAGAACATTGAGAGGATGAAGATTTTGATGCAAAATATGGGATGTTCCAAAAGATGAAAATGAATAATTTGAAGCACAAGTGATCTTAGAAAAAAGAAGGAAATGACCAAGAAATGGGTGAATTTTCACAAAGAAAAATTAGGGCTACTTAAATATTAATCTAAAATAATGTAAATGTGTCACATGATACATTAGATGACATTAAAAATAATAAGAATGAATAATCATATTTTCTCGAATGCCTAATTTGGGTAGTATTGTAATTTTGTTTTTTTGAGTTTATAATTGTTACACCTAATTTTGATGTGTATTGTGATTTTGGTGTTAATGGTTATATCTGGATACACCCTAATTTTTATGTTGCAACTTAATTCAACATTATAATGTAACACCCTAATAAAACACTCTAATACGATGCTCTAAAAAAATAAACACAAAAGTAACACTCTAAAATGACACCCTTTCCTCTGATTTAACCTAATTTATATAATTTAATCTAATTTT
The DNA here is from genome assembly GCA_018340775.1 of Taxus wallichiana var. yunnanensis. Taxonomy (NCBI): domain Eukaryota; kingdom Viridiplantae; phylum Streptophyta; class Pinopsida; order Cupressales; family Taxaceae; genus Taxus; species Taxus wallichiana. The sequence continues at coordinate 767,719,554 of CM031234.1, forward strand.
ACACCCTAATGTGGCACCGTAATGCAACACCCTAATGTGAGACCGTAACATGACACCCTAATGTGACACCTTGGTGTGCCACACGATACAACAACCTCAAATGACACCCTAATATGACAACCTAACACAATACCCTAGAATAACACCATAATATAAATGTTGATATGACACCCTAACACAAGACTATAATGCAACACAATGAAATAAAAACCTAACATGATACTCTAACATGCCACCCTAACATGACATCATAACAAAACACTCTAACATAAAAACCTAATCCACCACCCTAACATGACACACTAATATGAAAACTAATATGACACCCTAACACGACTCTAATGTGACACCCTAACACAACACCATAATGTGACACCATAAAGTGAAACCCTAACATGAAACCCTAATGTGATAATCTAACATAACACCCTAATGTAACACATTGATGTGATGCCATTTCTACTAATTTGACATAATTCGCCATAATTTCCCCTAATTTGACACAATTTACATAACGCCCACAAAAATTAGGCACACAAATACAACGATAAAATATCAAAATATTTTTTTGACCTTGATTACTTGTTATAGGACACCACATAGGATCACTTAGGATAAATCAACATCACAAGCCATTATTACCAACATGAACCCACATGTACCACAAGATGAGAAGTGATTGACATCACAAGGAAAGACAATGCACATAACCTAACCTATCTCGAGAGGCTTATATATGGGAGAGGTTATAATTGTAAAACCCATTATCACTCTAAGAAGGAATCTTGACTAGCCTTTGGTTTTTCCAAATCATACACACCAATACAACTTTGACATTCCCCTTATCTATCCATTATAACACACACTTATCCCTCCACTAAGAATAGTCATTCCAAAACACAATACACATTTCCCTTATTCCCCCTTCACTAGCTACACCTTATTCCTCTAATAATAAATGTTGAAACATCACCCCAACAAAAGAAAACATAACCACACAAACACATGATGCACATCAAAACTACATTTCTAAATAATAAGGACAAAAATTACCAAACTACATTAACAAACTTACGGATGGAACTACCCACAACAAAAACTTTCATGGATGCATAATTATTACAATCATATTTCAATAATTAATATTAATGATTTGAAGAGCACTTGATACGTGAACATACATAATTTTTCCTTTTGCTAAATTTCCTTTATATCATTTTACATTTAATTTAAGGTGTTTTTCATTTAATTTATATCATATACCCTATTAAAATACTTGAATACCTCGCTTGTTGTTAGGGACATTTATACACACACACACGAGGCTACTAGATCTTGTCCCTAGGGGTTGTTTCTAAAGGGCATGCTTACTTTCTTTAGCATCATAATTTCATTACAAAAAGGAGCTAGTGTGAGGACAAGAGGGGAAAGTATATCGTCTAAAGGATTAAGATTCAAGATCCTCTCTTAAATTATTTACACTCTAATAATTGATTTGGTTCACATTAAAGTTTACACGTCATGAATTCCTTTTCTCACAACATAAGGTGGTTTGAGCACATTACAAGAAAGATCTAAATTTCACTTTTCTCCTAGAACATCATCTCATGGTTACATTTTCAAAGACTAAGCATAAATTACAATTTGTTATTTTCCACAACTAGCTCTTAATATCATGTTATAGATAACTAATATGATAATTGCAATAAGGAATGAAATTTATCCATAACACAATTCCTCAAAACACCTTTCAAGAGAAGCTTCAAACTTTGTCACCTAGAACCCTTCATTTTCTCGTGTCTTTGGTTTAAGAGGTTTTACATGAGGAACTAACTTAAGGGAACCTATTCACCTTGTTACACATAGGAATACAATCCTATGAGGAAGGACATATATTTGAGACAATAGTTGGCCATTACCATTTGTACAAGATAGTTTTGTGATAATGTCACTAAGCGTGTATATGGTATTACGATAAATTGAATTTGAGTTCTTAGTTTCCTAAGTTAGGAGAGGGTAAGTGCACCAAGTTGGTGGACAAAAAAGGGGTCATAAGTGGACGTCATATTGCAAAAAATAGCGAAATCTCAACTTGTAGGGATTATTAGCAATACGCACACTCAAAATTAGAAAAAAATTATATGAATATGAATCGTAGCATCCGAATCTAGTTTCTAAAATACTATTTTTTTAAAAAAGACAAGTTTAGCTATATTAAACACTTAAAATTATATGACTTGGTTTTTGTTTTTGAAAAAACCTATAAGATTGTAGTCCGTTTGCCCGCGATTTGGATGACCAAATCTTGTTATTTTTTTCTTTGGTGAAAATTTAGATGTAGTTATCTATCTTGGGATGGATTTTATTTTGTATTTTTTCAAGCAATATTTTTTTTATGATTTTTTCCGTGAAAGTGGTCTAAAAGATTTAGAAAACAGAGCACTTTCCGTTTTCCCGCCATAACTATATAAAAAAATATCAAAATAACATATATACATATATACATATATACACATACATACATATATATATATATATATATATATATATATATATATATATATATATATATATATATATATATATATATATATATATATATATATATTAACGTGTATAGAATTTCTCCACGCTTGGGATGGTATAAGTTTTATCACATTTTGATAAGTGAAACAAAAGTTGCAGTCTTAAACGTAGACATGAACATTCGTGGGAAAAAATGTCTTAAAGACCTATTGTTAGTAAAAATTATAAAATGATATTTATCTTATTTTATTCACTTTAAAATCAATATTTCTACGAAGCTAATGAGTCTCTCCTACGCGATGGCACCATTTTGTGAAATGTTTTCAGTTTTTAGCATGGCTCATGTTTGTGGAAGAGCAAATTTGAAGTTTTTGACCCTTTACTTTCCATAATGACCTTCCATAGCTTTGGTTGGGAAAAACAAATATTTCCCGAGCCTTAGGGTCGGATTTGATGATACAGATAGAACCGTAGTCATCGCAGTTTACAAACCATGATTGCGGGTTTTTAAACAAGAACCGTGATCGCGCTTTATAAACCGTGAGCGCGGTTTATAAAGCATGATCGTAGTTCATAAATCATATTTATACGCATCCTAATGTTCTAATTACCATGTGATTTTTACTGTTTAACTTTACCGTATGAATTAATGTGAAATTCTCATTTTTACACACGTTTTCTTATCATTGGAAGTAAAACATCATGGGAGACAAGAAACGAAGTCAAAAAAAGTCATTAAGTAAAAAAAAAACCAAACGCGAATTAGAGGTAAACAGATTTCAAAATGCTGAGCGAATGCAGAATCTTCATGAATCAAGAAGAGGTTCATCTTCAACCCCTACTATTGTAAGCAATGAGGAACCAGGTAATGTTTCTACTTTGTCAATGTTGAAGTTGAATTAAATACTCGTGATGAAGATGTTTTTACTATCAATGTTGAAGAAGAATTAAATACTCGTGATGTAGCAAATGTTGAAATTGAAGGAGACAATGAAAATGTGAATAAAAAAATTCAGGTTGAAACTGTAGACAAACAAAATTTGACAAAAACACCTCCTAGGATTTTCCGTAAGAAACCTAATTATTTTATTGAAATTGATGAAAACATTTTGAAACCAATGTGTGAAAAACTTTCTGAACAACAAATCAAAAGAAAATCCACTGAAATTTGGGATAATCATTTTGAAATTTTAAATGATTCCCAAAGATGTCAATTGTTGGTTAGTTTGATGAAATTGAATAAAATGAGACCTACATTAAACACCTTAGGATTGACAACATCTAATATACGTGGTCAAACCTCTATAATTGTTGAAAACCTTCATGATGCATATCACACTGTTGGTGTCAAGAGACGCACTAGGGATAGTAATATTGTGCGTCGTGTACTTGCTACTAGTGTTGTAAGTGAATCAATAATTTTTTTTAATTACACAAACAAGTCGAATGTTGCAAGTTAATCGAAAAACTCTAATTAAAGCAATTGAAAGACGTAATATCCTTCAATCACTCAATAACACTGATTTTGGGCATTTTCTACTAGAGCATCATGTAAGGACAAATATAATACGATGCTATAAGAGAAGTTGTTATTCAATTTTGGCATGATAACACTAGAGTTTTACCTAATACAAGAGATGTTATAAAACAAAGAGTTGGTTCTATTAATTACGAACCACATCCAAATCATTTCTTAGATATGACTCAAACTCAATTTTTTTGTAAGTTTGAAAAAGAGCATCTGGAAATTAAAATTAGTTAACATTTTTTTGAAATGTTAAAATCATTCTATGTGAAAATCAGCCACGCTCACACCACTTGTTGTTGTGGGCAACATGTTGAATTTGTTATGCATTATGCTAATTTCTTTTGTATTCATTCTATTTTGCATTATGAAACTATGTTATCAGAATGTGGTGTTCAAGTTCCACCAATATCTTCTAGGGATTTCATTCCTACGATATTTTTGAAAAAAAAGTTGGACAATTTTTTTATAGTCAGGATTGTTTAGATGGAAGTTGTGGTACATGTGGCGGATTACCTAAATTGGAAAGTTGCATCCATGAGAAAATTGAAGGTGCAATAGGAAATAATTTAGTTGAGTTTGATAAATATAAATTAGTTGCATACTAGTTGAAAGATGGAAAAGAGTCTAAACGGTGTGAGCTAGTTATAGAACATATGCCTATTTTTCAATTTATGAGAAAATTTAAGGATGAAATTGTTTATGAGTATGTTAGGCATACACACAGAGCTCGATGGTTAGATGAATAGTTCAAGATATGCAAAGACACATTTCCTATTGGTACTATTGTTTTAGTGGTCGATTTTGTAGAGAATTACACATTGCAACCACAAATGGAGGTTTAATCACAATATTACAACTCAGTACAAGTTTCCATTTTTGTGCATATAGAATTTATACATTCTCTTGACAGTACAAAGAATGATCAAGATTTTTAAGAGAGTACCACTTTTATATTAGTGATGATCGTACTCATTCTAATGAATTTGTGCAAAGGTGTTTCTAGTTATTTTATGGAAACTTGTTTGATAGGGACATCCACTTTAAACAAAATTATATATGGTCAGATAATTGCACGTCTCAGTTTAAGAATGCACGAATGTTTTATTTGATGAGAAGGATTCACGTCAAGATAAGTATACAACATATTTAGATTTTCACTGAGGCTGGACATGGAAAAGGAGAGCATGACGATGCAGGGGCATGTGTGAAAAGAGATCTTGCAAGAGAAGAGTTGAAGTACAAAGATGGTGCTAAATTGAAAGATGCAAAAAACATAGTGGAATGATGTATTGATAACATGGCCCGAGGTTCTCACGAAATTTCCATGGTTCGTAGATATTTTTGGTTGATAGAGGAACAAAAAATTGCTAACTACGAGGATTGTATGACACTCACTGGGTCCAGTGATATGCACTCATTTTGTAGCTCAGATGCTACTTCATGGGCCACATGGACAAGAAATTTGACATGTTTTTGTGCATCTTGTATCGAATTTGTCACTACTAAGTGTGATTCAAAAGAATGGGTGGATGGATGGATTTGTAGGCCTCTAACTCCACTTCCTAGTTATCAACCTCCACAAGCATTACGACTTGTTTATGTAGATGAAGTTGCAACATCTAAGGAATTTGAAAAAAATTCAATTTTGGTGCGTCAAGGTATTTATGGTTATTTACAATTTTTGTATTGAGTTATGTCCATTGAAATTTTAATATGTACAATTTAAATTTGAGTTGAAACCTTTTTTTGTAGGACATGTGTTTGCAGTTATTGCGACAAAAGACAATGAAGAAGGAACAGACTATTTCTTATGTTGTTGTATCGAGGAAAGAAAGAAGTTGAATTCTCTTGTTATAGATGGTGAAGATATTGAGTACCCTACAGGGTCAGTGGTAGTTACTAGAACTTGGCTTCGACGATATCCATTAAAAAAATCCTCTGTTTGGGTGTTTAAAGACTTTGAGACACACATGAAAATAATCTTATATTCGCATCTAGTTCTAGCGACAAATATTCAGCTTGTATAGATATCGAGGAAGGCCTAATAACAAGATTATTTGGAAGGTTCGAGAGTCATATCATGAAGTAATCATGTCCGCTATTCAGAGTAGATCCGATCTGATGGTTCATTGGAATGAATTTACAATGCTCATGTCAGTAAATATAATTTCTTTGGTATATATAAATTTTTAGATAAATTTAAGTTCATATATTTTATTAATTTTGTGTATTTTGTATATATCTAGTATGGTTTTGATTTGAAACTTAAATTTCTTTGACTAACACTTTTATATGCAGGTTAGTGGTGCCAGAAAATATTCCACCTTGATGTGGTTGGCACTATTAGTAGAGAATTATAAATTCTCGAAGCTAAGGGAAGCTTTCATTTTTTAAAAGAATAGAGAAGCAATTAACAATGATTTATGTACCTATGGAGGGGGTTCTTGGCTCCAGAGGAGGTAGTGCAGAAGGACCTAGAGCCTAGAGAACCGAAAAGATGCCTCCCAAAGTGTTTAAAAGACCATCCCTATGTGTGTGCATAGTTGGTTCGGTGCCACGACCCACCATTCGTAAAATATATAGTTTGAAATCCTTACACTATCTCAAACTACACTATTAGGTGCGTTTACAAACAATAGGACAACAAGAGCACCGATTTGAGAAGGAAAAAACTGATACAGGCTATTGTAGAGGGTCCCTACGCCAAGGTTTAGGATCAGACGAGACATCTCTAGGTTCCATGGAGTGCACGTAGGCACCTATCGAAGTTGAATGATTTTTGGTCTCGGGGCTCTTAATGGATTACGCCCGAACGAGGTAGCCAAAAGCAACGACGTTGTCGCGCACCAAAATGATGTCTCCTCTAGCATTCACCTAGCCACCACCGAATGTGTCGATGTAGTTGATTTGGTGCCACAACCCACCATTTGTAAAATATACCATTTGACAGCCTTACATCGACTCAAACTACACTATTACGCGCATTGCAAAGAATAGGGCAGCGAGAGCACCGATTGGAGAAGGAAAAAACTGAGACAACATATTGTAGAGGGTCCCTACGCCAAGGTGTAGGATCAGAAGAGACATCCTTAGGTGCCATAGAGTGCGTGTAGCCACCCATCGAAGTTGAACAATGTTTTGGTCTCAGGGCTCTTAAGGGACTACACCCGAACGAGGTAACCCGGAAGCAACGACGTTTTCACGCACCAAAAATACACCTCCTCTAGCATTAACCTAGCCATTCGGATGTTTCAACGTAGTCGGTTTGGTGCCACGACCCACCATTTGCAAAATATAACATTTGACATCCTTACACCGGCTCTCAACTACACTATTTGGTGTGTTTGCAAATAATAGGGCAGCGAGAGCACCGATTGGAGAAGGAAAAAACCAAGATAGAATATTATAAAGGATCCCTACGATGAGGTGTAGGATTAGACGAGATGTCCTTAGGTGCCATAAAGTGCGCATAGCCACCCGTCGAAGTTGAACGATTTTTTGGTCTCAGGGCTCTTAAGGGACTATGCCCAAACGAGGTAGCCTGGAAGCAATGACGTTGTCACACACTGAAATGATGCCTCCTCTAGCATTCACCTAGCCACCTAGACATGTCAACATAGTTGGTTCGGTGCCACGACCCACCGTTTGTAAAATATACCATTTGACAACCTTACACTGGCTCAAACTACACTATTCAACATGTTTGCAAACAATAGGGCAGCGAGAGAACCAATTGGAGAAGGAAAAAATTGAGACATAATATTGTAGAGGGTCCCTATGCTAAGGTATAGAATCGAGACGAGACGCGTCTCTAGGTGCCACGAGTGCGTGTACCCACCGTCGAAGTTGAATGATTTTTTGGTCTCAGGGATCTTAAGGGACTACGCCCAAACGAGGTAGCTTGGAAGCAAACGACATTGTTACGCAACAAAAAAATCCTCCTCTAGCATTCAATTGGCCACCTAGATGTGTCCTAACATTCGGTTTGGTTCCACAACCCATTGTTTGCAAAATATACCATTTGACACCTTACACCGGCTCATACTACACTATTCAACGCGTTTGCAAACAATAGGGCAATGAGAGCACTGATTAGAGAAGGAAAAAACAAAGACGAGGATATTGTAGAGGTCCTTATGCGAGAGGTTTAGGATTATATGAGATGTATTTAGGTGCCATGGAGTCTGCGTAGCCACCCATCGAAGTTGAACGATTTTTGGTCTCGGGCTCTTAAGGGACTACGCTCGAGCGAGGTAGCCCGGAAGCAACGATAAATTTGTGCACCAAAACAACACCTCCTCCAAAGCATTCACTTAGCCATCTGGATGTGTCCACGTGTCGGTTTGGTCCCATGACCCACCATTTGCAAAATATATCATTTGAAATACTTACACTTTCAAACTACACTATTCGGCACATTTACAAACAATAGGTAGCGAGAGCACCGGTTGGAGAAGGAAAACACTGAGACAGGATATTGTAGAGGGTCCCTACACTGAGGTGTAGGATCAAATGAGACATCCTTAGGTTCCACAGAGTGTGCGTAGTCACTCGTCGAAGTTGAACGATTTTTTGGTGTAAGGGCTCTTAAGGGACTACGCCCGAATGAGGTAGCTCTGGAAGCAACGACATTGTTATGCACCAAAAAGACACCTCCTCTAGTGTTCAACTAGCCACCCAAATGTGTCTGCATAGTCGGTTCGGTGCCACGACCCACCGTTTGCAAAATATACCATTTGATAGCCTTACACATGCTCAAACTACACTATTCGGTGCGTTTGCAAATAATATGGCAGCGAGAGCACCGATTAGAGAAGGAAAAATATGAGACAAACTATTGTAGAGGGTCCCTACGAAGAGGTGTATGATTGAGCGAGATGTCCTTAGGTGCCACGAAGTATGCGTAGTCACTCGTCAAATTTGAACAATTTTTTGGTCTCGGGGATATTAAGGGACTACGCCGAACGAGGTATCCCGAAAGAAACGACGTTGTTGTGAACAAAAAAACACCTCCTCTAGCATTCACTTGGCCACCTAGATGTGTCTGCGTACTTGGTTCAAAGTGCCACGACCCATCATTTACAAAATATACTTGTTTGACAACCTTACACTGGCTTAAACTACACTATTCGGTCACGTTTGTAATAGAGGCAAGAGCATAGATTTGAGAAGGAAAAAACCAAGACAGGATATTATAGAGGGTCCCTATGCTTGAAGGTCTATGATCAAATGAAATTTCCTTAGGTGCCACGGAGTGCACGTAGTCACCCATTGAAGTTGAACGATTTTTTGGTCTCAGGGCTCTAAAGGGACTATGCCTGAACGAGGTATCCTGGAAGCAACGATGTTGTCCCACATCAAAATGATGCCTCCTCTAGCATTCACCTAGCCACCTAAACGTGTCTACAAAGTCGGTTTGTGCCATGATCCACTTGTTTACAAAATATACCATTTGACATCCTTACATGTTTGGCTCAAACTACACTATTCGGCACGCTTGCAAACAATAGGGTGACAAGAGCACTGATTGGAGAAGGAAAAAACTGAGATAGGCTATTGTAGAGGGTCCCTACACTAAGGTGTAGGATTAAACAAGACATCCTTAGGTGCCACGGTGCGCGTAGTCACTCGTCAAAGTTGAATGATTTTTTGGTCTCAGGGCTCTTAAGGGACTACACCCGAATGAGGTAGCCCGAAAGCAATGACATTGTCACGCACCAAAACAACACATCCTCTAGAATTCACTTGGCCACCCAAACATGTCGGTGCAGTCCGTTTGGTGCCACGACTCACCATTTACAAAATATACCGTTTGACAACCTTACATTGTCTCAAACTACACTATTCAGCGCATTTGCAAACAATAGGGCAGCAAGAGCACCAATTTGAGAAGGAAAAAATTGACACATTCCATTATAGAGGGTCCCTACGCCAAGGTGTAGGATCAAACGAGACATCCTTATTTGCCACGAAGTGCGTGTAGTCACCCGTCGAAGTTGAACAATTTTTTGGTCTCAGGGCTCTTAAGGGACTACGCTCAAACGAGGTAGCTCGGAAGCAACGACGTTATCACGCACCAAAATGAAACCTCCTATAACATTCACCTAGCCACCCAAATGTGTCCACGTAGTCGGTTTGGTGCCACGACCCACCGTTTACAGAATATACCATTTGACAACCTTACACTGTCTCAAACTACACTATTCGACACATTTACAAACAATAGCGTAGCAAGTACTGATTGGAGAAGGAAAAAATTGAGATATAATATTGGAGAGGGTCCCTACGATTAGGTGTAGGATCAAACGAGACATCCTTAGGTGCCATGGAGTCTGCATAGTCACCTATCTAAGTTAAACGGTTTTTTGGTCTTAGGGCTCTTAAGGGACTACACCCGAACGAGGTAGCCTAGAAGTAACAACGTTGTTGTGGAACAAAATGATGCCTCGTATAGCATTAACCTAGCCATATGGATGTGGCTACATAGTCGGTTTGGTGCCACAACCCACCATTTACAAAATATACCATTTGACATCCTTACACTGTCTCAAACTACACTATTTGGTGCGTTTGCAAACAATAGGGCAGTGAGAGCACTGATTGGAGAAGGAAAAAAACCAAGACAGCTATTATAGAGGGTCCCTACACCAAGGTGTAGGATCAAATGAGACATCTTTAGGTTCCACGGAGTCTGTGTAGTCACCCGTTGAAGTTGAACGATTTTTTTGTCTCAGGGCTCTTAAGGGACTTTGCTTGAACGAGGTAGCCTAGAAGCAACGACATTGTCGTGCACCAAAACGCGAAACTTACTCTAACATTAACTTTGGCAACCCGGATGTATTTGCGTAGTTTTTTTGGTTCCATAACCCACCGTTTTCAACTTTTTGAACAATTACAATTTTTTCAACAATTACAACTTTTTCAACAATTACAACTTTTTCAAGAAATTGTTGAATCAAAAATTAAAAGAGAAGAAGAAGATGGTTATGCAATTATTATTTTTTGTGAATACTCACCCAACAAATATCCTGAATAGTCTAGATAAATGATATGAATAGTTACTCTTGTTTAGTGTTCACCCACTCATAAAAAAATAAATAAGCGTCTTCTTCTACTTCCCAAGCAAAACACTTTAATCCTCGTCTAGTTTATCAAAGGAAGTAGTAAAAATACATGTTCCAAGAATCCTACCAACACTAAAGAATCACTTCCCACTCATAGAAACACTAATTCCTAGAACCTTCTTTACTTAAAATCCTCCTCTTCTAGGAAATAAGAACCTTTCTATCTTTCCTTGTTGGTCAATGATGAACCTATAAATTGAATAATTACATTATTGACTCGGATGCCTCTCCCGATATTGTCATGCTTATAAAATTTGCTAACACTATTAGTATTACTCTCAGCCTTGCTATTGACCATTGTTACTACATGAAAACAAAATAATTACCTCTTTTCGGCCAGGTGAAAGATTCTCAATCCAGAATTTACAGACTTCCCTGACAAGAAATTCAAGATGGAAATACTTGTGGAAGACATGCTAGCTACGTATGGTATATTGTTGAGAAAAAATTTCTATCATGATATTGGTGGGGATATAAAGATGGATTGGTCATACACCACCATACTCATCAATGGTAAAATGAATAATATCCTTTTGATAAATAAAATTAAATACACAATTCAAAAACCAAATGACCCAAGGGAAGACATCTTATTTCAAGATTCAAGGTATGAAATATTTTTCATGACTTAAGAGGAAAATGATAAGTTTCCCATGTTGATGGAGGAATACACATGCTTCCCTTAATTTCTTAACAATTGTACCATGCAATGTTGCACCATAGTAACGTTATATTCATATATGTTGCACCATAGTTTTTTAATTTTAAATCAAACATACATATAGAATTAATATACATAGAATATACATACATAGAAGGATATCATGTGTAATGAATTTGAATCAAACATAGAAGTAATATCGTTATGAAAACCAACACATGGATATATAATGTATCAAACTAAGTGTGCTTTGAACGCATGCACGTCTCTGTAAATATAAGTTCATAACATGTGTACATCTTGAACTAAGTGTATCATACATATAGGACCACATGCGGTCACATAAGGCTTTATATACAATTTCCTATGAAGAATCATGAACTAGGACCAGCTGGCCCATATATATATATATATTTATGTACATCCATGTCCTATAAATATAATCATGAACCATATTCCCTCTCTTCGCCTGCTTTAGAAGTAGCATGTCCACGACACAGGGATGTAGTGGAGGAGATGCCGCCACTGATTTCATCCATGTGGTCCTAGGCATCTCTAAGCAAACCTGCAACCTAACCTGCACATTCATAAACAACAAGTTTTTAACACCCATATTTTTAAAATACATTCAAAATTTAGAAACTTAGAATTTAGTTAAAATGCATGTGAAATCTTACCGTAATGTCATAATCCATATCAATTTGTCGTTGACACATGATAGGGACAACAATAGACTCATGAGAGGTAAGCTACATACAAATAATTAAATTTCAAATTAAATATTTCATGTACAAAATTTGATATTGTAGATTTAAGTAATAAGAAATAATTCCTAAATAAATTTAACAAATTTGAAAAATTGTACCTTAGTTAGTGGATCTGTAGATGCTTGGCAGTATCTACACCAGCCTCCACAGTCTGCATAAATGGAGGAGTCTCTCTGGCAGTCATAAGCTATACAAAAACATGTACAAATCAATATTAATCTACATGACTACCACATAACAAATCCAAAGCATAATCCACGTGAACTTCCACAATTAAAAAAAAAGTGTAAAGAGAAACTAACCTGCGTAAAAGTCACGTGAGGCATGCCAATAGCCTCAGTTCCCAGAGTAGATGATGACCTGCCAGGATCCTACACGTATAAAAGACAAACATATATTAATATGTACATGTATAGGTGAAACATTATAATAATAAAAGTGCACAATCAAATGAAATTTGAAATTTAAGTACAACTTGAAACTTATTTTTGTAACATGCCCGATTGTAGAGTAGCTAGCATGTCGATGCGATGTTTCCTTCACGGCTCATGATATTTAAAATAAAATTAATTTTTTTTTACATGTATGTACATAATGTACAATGAAATACATATATATTAAAATCTCAAACATGAATTAAACTATTGTATATATATTAAATATTTATTTGAAATTTCCTGTGGAAGACCAAGATCCTTTGCACCAGCTCCAAAAACATCTGCCATCATCTCATCTAGAGAAAATAAATCATGTGATCCAGCAAATGATGTCTCGCCCGCAGTGCATACGGCACCACATGATCCACAGGAGTGTGGTGCGCTAGAAAGTGCGTCCAACAACATCACCGGATGCAATCTGCTCACTATCTTTGGGTCGAGTGTCGGTGAACTCCCTTAATACATATAGTGTGTCAATCTCCACAACCTCCTTCAATGTGGGAGGGATAACTAAAGGCGAGTGGGGGGTTTTGGGGCATGGGGATCCTTGGTTGACCTAGGGGTGCACCAGTCTACTTTGTGCAGAGCCACCACCTCGCCCATAAAAATCGAGAAAAGTCAAAATAATTTGGGACCTCATTAAACACAAACTCGCAATATAATTTCTTCAAAAAGGAGGGGAACCTCATTGTTGTTGCATGGTGGATAATAAAAAACCATCCATCATCGGTCCCAAAATTGTTCTTGATTGGGTCATTGTGACACCATGGATTGCGAACCGTTTGCAAGTAATTGTGGGGGCATTGGTTCTTGGGTCGATAAATAATGCACAAACGCAGTCTTTTCCAAATTTTTTATCTTTTCTTTGCTGCATGGGATAATTTATTTGCATATCACTACCTACAATCATCTCTAAAGGTATTCCATATGTCTATTTGGTTGGTTGCGGAGTCAACTTCGCCAATCAATGTTAGCAATGTGTTGGCTAAAGTCATGCGGGACATATTTATGGCATGATTTTCTCTTATATTCTGAATAAGGTTCTTAATGAAAATTTAATTTTGTTGAATTTTTCCAATAATATCAGCTTGTGTTCCTATTGGTTCCGTGGGGACAGAAGGAGCCACAGGAGGTGGATCTATGTTTGGAGGAGGGTTTTGCAGAATGTTTGGAGGGTTTTGAGGATTTTTGGAGGGTTTTGATTATTTTTGGAGGGTTTTGAGGAATATTTTGATGGTTTGCAGGATTACGAGCTTGCCGAGCAACTGACAAAACAAAAAAATTATATACATAAACAAAAAATTGAAAAACCCATGAAAATCACAAAAAATAACCTAAAATGCAAACAAATTGATCAAAATCAAGGGCTTACCTCTTTGTCTTGGTGGCATGGTTGAAACTATCGTGATCCACAAGTCTCGAAGAGTAATTTTTAGGGGGTATTCAAAGCGCGAGTGCCAAAGGTCTAGGAGAAATCGTGGTTGGAAAGGAAAAATGAGGGAAAATGAGGAGTCGTGGGTCTGTTTTTTTCTCAAAGGACCATGATCGCGGTTTGAAATCATGAGCATGGTTTTAGGTTTAAAAATCACCGAGCCTATAAAAATAGTTACGCGAGTGTGGTTTAAAAACCGCGCTCGTGGTACCTAAATTTTGGGTTTTTATGTCCACTTAATTGTCCACCATCTTGGTGCACTTACTTGAGATGTCATCTAGAAAAAGGAACTAGGATCATCCTAAATCTTTAGTCTTCTACATTATGCAAGTGATCGTATAAGGGGGTAACTCAACATGAGAATTTTACTATCAGTTTCTTGTTATTTAGTTTCCCTTCCTATAGCTCTAAGTAAATAGCAAAATACACAAGAGTTTTAATCATTAATTACACATTGAAACACACTATAAGAGGTCAAATTCATTTTTAGTTAACATACATATCCAACCTTTTTGTAATAAATAATTCTAAATCAAATCAACACCCATATTTGATTACCCATTTCCCAAACACCCCAAATGCTAACAATTTCATACTCATCACAAAATTCAATAATTAACATTTCGATATATAACAATATTGTTGATATAACCTATACAATTACATTTTTCCAAATAACATGTTACTATGAAATCACTAGTACACTTCACTTTCTTCATGTCTCAATACCTGTAACCACCACATGGTTAACACAAATGTTGGCATGACATCTACCTAAATCTAGCATAATTCACGTTTTTAGTTTTCCATTCACATAATCATAAAAATTCACACATAACAAGAGAGAGTTAGAGATACATTTATTTCATTTCACTTCATTTCTTAACTAGAGGAGAGAGAGAGAGAGAGAGAGAGAGAGAGAGAGAGAGAGAGAGAGAGGAGAGAGAAAAAACTATTTTTCCAATAGTCAAATTTCTCAAAACAAGCCACAAAATATAGTTCCATACATTCATTTATAAGTGTCTACAAGTTTTCTCGTTGGTTAATTGTCTTGATGAGGGTCCTACGACCTTTTTCTCATTTTGTTACTAGTTTGCGAAAATGCCAAATTTTGTCTTGAGGGCTAAAAAACTGCATTCAAAAACTAACTTCGATGGAAAACACACAATAGGGAAATCCTACTTGCTCTCCTACATATAAATTATTCACGGAGTTGACGAAACTTAAAACTTGTAAACAAGTTACAAACGGTGACTAGTTTTCTAGAGCCACTAGTCGTAATTGGACTAGTTGGACCTAGTCAAAAAATGACCAAAGGCTTATAAAACCCTTTCGCATAACTAACTAGTGAGGTGATTTTATATGAACTTATGGGTTGCAGGAAATTCTCATGTAAAAATAATAGAGGTTTGCGAAGGCGGATATCTATTTCCTTGTTTAGGGAAAAACAACAAGCCAAAATGAAACCCAACTTTTAACTTTTAGTAACTACCTAACGTTGTAAACAGGCAGTCAACAATACTCCTAACGTGATACGCCAAATGACCACATGATAAATTTAGGGTATTGAGAAATTTTTTATGATATCTCATGATGAAAATGTACAAAAAAACTCAACTTCTCATTTATGGGGTTTGGAAGGATGTTTTGTGAGTCTTCGAAAATCACATTTTTCCTAACTTTGCAAAGTAAACAAAATGGTTGTTTTAATCAAGACTCATCTAAATCTCACCAAGAAAGTGGGATCAAACACTCCAATTGATACTTTGGTTTAAAAATGTAAATAGGTTATGGTTACAAACACAACCGATGGTCAAAGTAACAATCGGTTTACGTGCGACACGAGGTAACACTTTACTAGTTTGCACTACAATTTCATTTTAAATAACCAAAATCAATATAATCAACGGGCTTAAATTTATATTTCATTGCAAATGAAGAATTAAAAGTGTGACAGCTTATGAAAAACAAAGGTAGAAGACTATGCTTGTAGGAAGAAAAAAGCGGTCAAGGTTGTGGAGCTTGATTCTCGCATCTCCACCAAGTTTTTGTCAAATAGTTTGCAAGCCTATTCTTGGATCCCCTCCATTGAATGGTATAGAAAGAGATAATAAACCATGCACATGTCTTTCACTTCTAGTTACATATGTAAAAAATTTAGTTTTTCTAACAACTTGCATGCATGAAGAATGCTTCCACATTGAACATACATATCTATCAGGGCGTTTCTAGTAGAACATCGATAAAATGTCAATTTTCATTATTTTATCATGGATCTTCAATTCCCACATTTCAAAGCTCCCATTTTGCTTCCGAAATTTTGTCAATCGTGTTCCAAGTGGAATATTCCACATTTACATACAACTCTACCAACATATTTATAGCTAAAACATCTAACAACAATCTGCTCTCCATAATGCACTAATTCAAAATTCCCATTTTGGCACAAAGCTAGAAGAAATCAAAGCATCTAAGTGGAGAGTAGTGGGTTATAACCTGAAAAATAATTGTAGACAACACACTTACCACCAAAAGAAGACAAAACAATACTTTCAAAGATCTTATTTTGGCGTAGGCATTTAGAGGAGAAGAGTTTCTAAGGCATGCATCCATCTTTTGTAAACTCAAGAAAAAAAAATCCCAAGTAGGCGCAGTAAAATATTGACATCATGATGGAATAGACTGAATAACAAAGTTCGATGCCAATTTATTCACCGTATCAATCTCGTCGAATGTTGCACATAACCACTCTTCTACACATTTCAACTAGGATTTTGGCATCAACATAAGATTTGAAGGTCGACATGACTCACATCATTACAAAAATACAATCTCATTTGGTAGATGCTCAAAAACTCTCCAAATAGCCTTTTTGAATGCCTAAGATCTATTTTAACACAAAGTTGGGGAAAAGAATGCTAAGATGCTAATATCCACAAACCATTGCATTTGCTTAAACATTTCTAAATCCATTTCAACAAAACCATTTAGTGCAATCTAACAATAAAAACACTCCATGAGACCACATTTGTTTGGGTCATTCTTACAAATAGTTGGCATGCCTTGTTTATACTTGCAAAAAACAAAATCTAACAAAAAATAGTTTCCATTGCTCATATCTTGCCCAAAACTCTTACTTTTCCACCATTGGGAGGAAACAACCACCACATCTCTTCAGTGACGTGTGTCAAAATCCCGTTTTCCTTCCGCATTTTCCCATAATTGTTTGAGGCTCCCATTGACACACTTGATAGGGAGGATGTTGGTCAAAGGTTGTATAGAATTGGCTTTACACCTATATGTGGGCACTTGAAGTTTCTAACGTCACTTTAACAAAGCCATTTTGTGCATAACCAACAAGAATGGCTCTTAATCATGTCGAGACACATTTGCTTGAAATATTCCAAAGTCATTTCAACAATTAAATTTCTGTAGATCCTCATCTACACGCCACTTCTTACACACTAACCCTCTTAATTTTCTCCACCACCTCCACCAAACGCATTTAA
This sequence comes from Taxus wallichiana var. yunnanensis, assembly GCA_018340775.1. NCBI lineage: Eukaryota > Viridiplantae > Streptophyta > Pinopsida > Cupressales > Taxaceae > Taxus > Taxus wallichiana. The sequence continues at coordinate 767,737,538 of CM031234.1, forward strand.
CAACTCAATCTATTTATTGTATTATATATATATATATATATATATATATATATATATATATATATATATATATATATATATATATACATACACACACACACACACACACACATATCATTCTATTTATCCATACTTTACTCATTTTTGTTTAGTAAATTTTATTTTTTGTTTATTTATTTTATTCGGTTGATTTAAATAATATTTTATTAATTTATCTATCTTGTTTAAATTTGTTTATTAATCTATTTATTATTATTACTATTATTATTGTTTTAATTTTAAAAAAATATCCTATTCTATATAAATTTAAATATTATATATATATATATATATATATATATATATAAAATTTCAAGGATGTTGATAATAATGATATTATTATTATCCAACCGAAATGAATAAGAGAGATAAATAACCATAAGTTGAGGATGAAGTTCAATGCCCGAGACGTAAAAGTGACCTTATGTAAGTCATGCCAAAAGATGAGAATCTAACTTGTTCTGATAGGAGTTTGAAGGTTCTCATATGAATTTACGCAAAAAAACACATGGGATTCGATACCTCCCAACTCATTCGAGAAAAATGGCAAAATACACTCTCGTAATGACAAGACAAGTGTGGAGGTGGAACCCACACCTCCTGGTTAAGTGCACAGAGCGAGGCATTACATTCCCCTCCCCTTATAAAATCATTTTCCTTGATGCGGCGCAAAAGTGAGGCTACAAGTGTATTTATGATGAGCATTCAACAATGAAAAATATTTTCTAGGGAAGGGAACTCCGTCGTTGAAATGTGACCATATGATAAAATTCAAGTTTTGATAAGTTCTTAGTGTTACGTGAAGATTGTCAATTATCTTTCAATTTACACATTTTCTTAATCTTAGGGTCTTAAAATTTGATTGTTTAGGATTTCAATTGATTTATTCTATTGTATTCCCAACCATAACTGACATCATGGTGCCACATAAGGCCCAACACAACACTAAATATCTACAAGAAACCTTGCTACATAATTTCATGATTGTATCACATCAAAAAGCCTCAACTAAACAATGGAAAAAACACATAAACTCCATACAACATAGTAATCAACACACACATTCCCCAACACACAGTAGTACACATGACATAAGCATAATATGACAATAAGGAATTCCCAATATTACACATACAAAGGTTTCACACAACTCAAAACCATAAGCGTAACTACTTAAAGTGTCGGGATATGATCAAATATCATATCATCAATGAGGAGCATCAATCCTAAACATCATAAAACATAAAAAGAATCACATGAGTACTCATAAATCATAATTCCAACTCCATATACCTCCCATCCTCCATAATCCTCCCAAAACAAAGAAGAGAATTATAATGTCAAAACCGGGTCGACCAATCTATGGACATGAACACACGAGCTCGCCACATGAAGAACCAAAGGATTAATGACATGCAACCTAGGGAATACAATCCTAAGACATTTGGATGTATCCCACACTCCACAAATGGACCGTATTAGATTGATGGAAAACATATAAGCACATACAACATGATAGAACCAACTCATTCAATCATTTCAAAAGGTACACATTGACAAAAAATAACCAAGTGGTATTGAAATCATTAGGCTTTGAGTTTTGGAAGTAACTAAAACAAGGAAATATTAATAAATAAAGAAGAATGGCTAAGTAGCCGTAAAAATATCAAAAAACATATCAAAAAGTAGATAAAGAGTCTTGAAGCTTAGCATCAATAAAGTAATATTTCTGGTTTCAAGTATAATCGAGTTTACAAATAAAACACATATGAAAGATTCACATCATGAGCACTATAGTAGCCTCTAAATGAGACCACCCACCGGGGTACTAAATCATCGAGTGTGTATTTCAGCTTGAGAAATCCATATCAAAATATAGAATAATAACTGATCAACTAATGTAACTACCATAATCTTTGTTTGAATCATCCTCCACAACTCCCATAAGGCTCAACATAGTCATCACTGCACATAGGTCATCTATACAACAACCATATAGGGAGAGATAAAAGGGTACATGTCACCATCTATTGAGCCTAAGGTGTCCGTGAAACACAATATATATGGCACTCGTTGAGTAAGTATCATACATACTAAACAAAATGAAATGAGTTTTTAGTCTATGTAAGACTCCACTTCCTATCTTGTACTTGGCTCGAGTGACTGGAAAATGGTACACAATTCCTCACTTCACACATACACTTTTTTTTCCGATGGTTGGCGAGTGTAGAGTACTAAACATAACAAATAAATATATTAATAACACAAAGTAGTGAATTACGCACAACAACCATAAAATCTTACACATGGTATATTTATAGGGTATAACACAACATTATTTTCATAGCTTACAAAATATCCCATTTACATATAACACACCCAAAAGTAAAAGTACAATACAATAGGGTTCATAAGATTACCATATGCCCCTAATTCATGACATAATTATTTATTAAATAACGTATGAATATCTGTGAGCGATGAACATAGTGTCTAACATCACAACATACAAAAATTCTAATACAACATGGTGCCAACAACACGATACATCACAATATGATGGAAACAACACAATAAGACACAATTAGTTACCAATCACTTTTGTCATACAACAAATTAAGTACATATACAATATCACAAAATAATGAAGCACTACAACACTTTCGTAGTCCACAATAACATTTCTTTCACACAACAAGGTGACACATCACACATGAAATTATCATTGAATTCATGAAAAGAGAGTAAATACTCTCATCATGAAACACATCAACATCATAATAAATCCACACTAAGTGGTGTGCACAATAGGTGCATTCATATAATCACAAGTACAACACTTGTCACATTATGCTTCCAAATCCACCACCAACATGCATACTCATCATGACTCCAACCTGTCCCATAGGTTTGAGAGCATGAACCTCCACTCTGATTCCAAATGTAATTCCCACAAAATCAGGCACACAAATACAACAGTAAAATACTAGAATATATATTTTTGACCTTCATTGATTGTTACACAAAACCACATGGGATCACTTACGATAACTCAACATCACACAAGCCATTATTACATACATGGACCCACACATACCACAAGATGAGAAGTTATTGGCATCACATGGAAATATGATGCACATAACCAAGCCTACCTAAAAGGATTACATAGAGAAGAGGTCATCATTGTAACTATCCCTTATAAATCCAAGAAGGAATCCTGGCTATCCTTTTGTTCCTCCGAAGCATACAAACCACAACAAATTCGACATGCCCCTTATCCCTCAATTATAACACGTGATTATCCCTCCAATAATATTAGCCATGAATTCCTTTGTTTCCTCCAAAACACAACAAACATTTTCCTTATTCCTCCCTTCAATAGCCACACCTTTCTCCTCTAATAATCAATGATGAAACCTCACCTAAAAAAAAACATAACCACATGAACACAATATGCACATCATAACTTTATTTGTAAATAATAAGGACAAATAACAACCAAACTACATTACAAACTAACGGATGGCATGGCCCATGGCACAACACTTTCATGGATACATAATTATTACAATCATGTTTCAATAATTAATCTTAATGATTTGGAGAGAACTATATACGTGAACATACATACTTTTTCCTTAAAAATTACTAAATTTCCTTTATATCGTTTAACATTTAATTTATAGTGTTTTTCATTTAATTTGGATCATTTACCTTATTGAAAATACTTATACAACTCACTTGTTTCTAGGGACATTTATATACACACGAGGCTACTAGATATTTTCCCTATGATTTATTTCTAAAGGGCATGTTTAATTTCTCTAGTGTCATATACTTTCATTATGAAAAAGGAACTAATGTGAGGAAAAGAGGGAAAAGTATATCGTTTAAAGGATTAAGGTTCATGATCCTCTCTTTTATTTACACTCTAATAATCGATCTAGTTTACATTAAAGTTTACACGTCATGGATTCCTTTTCTCACAACATAAGGTGGTTGGAGCGTGTTCCAAGAAAGATCTAAATTTCATTTTTCTCCTAGAACACCATATGATGATTACATTTTCAAATACTAAGCATGAATTACAATTTTTATTTCCCACAACTAGCTCTTAATATCATGTTCTAGAAAGCCATAATGATAACTACATAAGGAATGTAATTCATCCATAACACATTTCCTCAAAATGTCTTTCAAGAGAAGCTTCAAACTTTGTCACCTAGAACCCTTCATTTTCTCACGTTCCGGATCACGAAGGTTTACATTAGACATTAAAATGGATTCACATGATGTACTAACTTAAGATAACCTATTCACCTTGTTACACACATGAATACAATCCTAGGAGGAAGGCCACATACTTAAGATAATATCGACAATTCACATTATTACCGGATAGTTTTGTAATAATTTCGCTAAGCGTACATGATATTATGGTAACTTGAATTTGGGTTCTTATTTTCCTAATATATGAGATGTCGACTAGAAAAAGGAGCTAGGATCATCCTAAATATTTAGTCTTCTACATTATATAATTGATCATACAAAGAGGTAACTCAACACAAAAATTTTACTATTAGTTTGACCATTTATTTAGTTTCCTTCCTACAATTCCAAGTAAATAGTACAATACATAAGAGTTTTAATCATTAATTACACATTGAAACACACTATAAGAGGTATAATTCATTTTCAGTAAACATACATATCCAACCTTTTTGCAATACATAATTCTAAATCAAATTAACACCCATAATTGAATACCCATTTCCCAAACACCCCAAAATGTTAAAAATTTCATACTCATCACAAAATAAATAATTAACATTTCAATATATATAAAAATTGTTGATATAACCTATAACATTACATTTTCTAAATAACAAGTTCTTATGAAATCACACTATAGTAAACTTTTCTTCCTCTCGTGTCTCATTACCTACAACCACCACATGGTCAACATAAATGCTGGTATGAGATCTACCTAATTCACGCTTTTATTTTTCCATTCACATAATCATAAAACTTCACACACAACAAGAGAGAGTTTTAAATACATTTATTTCATTTCTTAACTAGAGGAGGAGAGAGAAAAACACTATTTTTCTGATAGTCAAATTTCTCAAAACAAGCCATAAAATAGAGTTCCATATATTCATTTATAAGTGTCTACAAGTTTTCTCATTGGTTAATTGTCTTGATGAGGGTCCTATGACCTTCTTTCTCATTTTCTTACTAGTTTACGAAAACGTCAAATTTTAGCTCGAGGGCTAAGAAACCGTGTTCAAAAATTGACTTATGGTAGCAAACACACATTAGGAAAATCCTACATGATCTCCTACATACCTAGAATTCATAGAAGTTGATGGAACTTAGAACTAACGAATGGGATACAAACAATGACTAGTTTTATGGAGGCATCAGTTGTAATTGGACTAGTTTTACCTAGTGAAACAAAAGCCACACGCCTATAAAACCCCTTCGCAAAAAACTAGTGAGGTGATTTTATCTCGAACTAAGGTTATAGGAAGTTTTCATGTAAAAATACTAGAGGTTTGCAAAGGGCAAATCCCCATTTCCTCTCTCTAGGTCAAAACATGAAGCCAACACAAAACCCAACTTTTAGCTTTTAACAGCTACTTAACGTTGTAAACAAGATAAATATGACTCATAACCTGCTCCACCAAATGATCGTACAATCAATTTATGGCATTGAGAAAGTTGTTCGGAAGGATGTTTTGCAAGTCTTTGAAAATTACGTTTTTATAACTTTACAAAATAAACAAAATGGTTGTTTTAGCTGAAGACTCATCTAACTCTCACTAATACAAGTGGGCACGAACACCCCACTTGATATTTTGGTTTAATAATGTAAAGAGGTTGTGGTTACAAGCACAACTGATGGTCAAAGTAACAATCGGTTTACGTAAGACACGAGGTAACACTTTATTGGTTTGCACTACAATTTCATTTTAAATAACAAAAAGCAATATACTCCATGGGTTTAAATTTCTATTACGTTGCAAATGAAGAACTAAAAGTATGAAAGTTATGAAAAAAGGTAGAAGACCATGCCCATAGGAAGTGAAAATGGTCAATGTTGTGGAGCTCAATTCCGCATCTCCACTAGGAATTTTGTCAAATAGTCTACGAGCCTATTCTCATCTCCTATCCATTCTATGGTCCAACAAGAGATAATAAACCATGCACATTCAATTTCACTACCAATTACATATGAAAAAAATCCATTTTATCTAACAACTTACACACATGAAGAATGCTTCCACATTTAGAATACATATCTATTAGGGCATTTCTAGCATCAACATCTTGAAAAACAATGATTTTCATTATTTTATTATGGATCTTTAATCCCCCTTTTAAAGATCCCATTTTTTTGCTTGAAATTTTGTCAAATAGTTCACGTTCCAAGTGTAAGATTCCACATTTGCATACAAATTTTCCGACATATTTGTAACTAAAACATCTAACAATAATCTTTTCTCCATAATGCACTAATTCACAACTCCCATTTTAGAACATTCTAGATGAAATCAAGGCATACAAGTGGAGAGGAGTGGGTTCTACAAATGTCAAATCCTTGTAGACAACACACTTACCACTAAAACAAGACAAACCAATGCTTGCAAAAGATCTTATTTTGGCTTAGGCATTTAGAGGGGGAAGAGTTTCTAAGGCATGCACCCATATTTTGCAATTTTTTTAAAAAAATCACCCAAGCAGAATGTAAAATTTTGACATCATGGCAAAGTAGATTGAATAAAAAGTGCCAATGCCAATGCCAATGCCAATGCCAATGCCAATGCCAATTTCTTCACTATATCAATCTCATCGAATCTTTGCCGCACATAACACTCTTCTACACATTTCAACCAGGATTTTGTCATCAACATAACCTCGAAGGATTGACATGTGTCACATCATTTAAACAAATAAAATCTCATTTGGTAGATGTTCAAAACTCTCCCCATAGCCTTGTTGAATTCCTAAGTTCTATTTTAACACAAAGTGAGGAAAATAATGCTAAGATGTCAATATCCACAAACCATTTCATTTGCTTAAACGCTTCTAAAACCATTTCAACAAAATGATTTTGTGAAATCCAATAATCAATGCATTCCATGAGACCATAATTTTTTGAGTTATTCTTACAAATATTTGGCATGCCTTGCTTATAATTGCAAAAGACAAAATTTTACAAAAAACATTTTCCATTGCTCATACCTTGCCCAAAAAACTTATTTTTCCACATTTGGGAGGACACAACCACCACATCTCTTTGTTGCCTTGTGTCGAAAATCCCATTTTCTTTATGCATGCAACCATACATGTTTGAGTCTCCCATTAATGCACTTGGAAGGGAGGATGTTGGTCAAAGGTTGTGGAATTTTCTTTACATGTGTCTGTGGGAACTTGAAGTTTCCAATGCTTTGCTTTAACAAATCCATTTTATGCATAACCAACAAGAATGGATCTTAATCCTATCGATGCATTTGTTTGAAAGATTCCAAAGTTATTTCAATAAGTGAATATGTTTATATCCTCATCCATATGCCAAAGCATGCACACCAACCCTATTAATTTACTCCACTCGCCCCCACCAAACTCATTCAATAGCTCAATCTATTTACGATATTATATATATTTACATCTCATTCTATTTATCCATAGTTTGTTAATTTTTGTTTAGTAAATTATTTATTTATTTTATTCAATCGATTTAAATAATATTTTGTTAGCTAATTTATCTTTTTAAAATTTGTTTATGAATCTATTCATTATTATTATTATTGTGTTTGTTTCAAAACAATATCCCATTTTATATAAATTTGAATATTGTTGGCATGTTGTTGTATATGTGTTGTCATTGATGAAAAACCTAATTAATGACAAAGTGGATGATGGTGTAGGGTTAGATCATGCTAAGGATGATGATGACATGATGATTCAAATGTGTTCATGGTGATATTAGGTGTTTTAGTAAGGATTTCTTGTTCTTGCAAGCCTATTCAGGTGACCTAGCTAGCCTAGGTGATAGTGCATGGTGGTATGAGATTCTTGGTGACTTGAGAAGCATGTTGGAATGATGGAGAGAATCATTACAGAGTGTCGGGAAATCACATGATTTGTAGGGTGCAAATATAGGTTTGTGAATATTTTTTAGGGGCTCATTTGGACAAGGTATGGCTGTTAGAATGGATGAGGTTGTGTTGTGGAGCTATATAAGCTCATGGATGCATATAAATAATTGATTTATGATGTAATAGGTATATTAGGGATCTTTGGAGATATTTCATGATGTTCTATGAGGTTGTTTCGGTTGACCCTAACCTTTACAGTGTAAAACCCTAAGGGCTAGCTATGTAAATGAGATAGGCTGAAAGATGGAGAGATATTTGTGACATTATGATGATTTAAGATGTATGTAGGATTTTTCATGGTGTTGTGGGAAAATTTTCATATTTCCACGATGAGTATTTTTCATGTTATGTCAGTTTGGTGAAATAGGGTCAAGGACAAGGTCATTTCTAGCTCGAATTGAGTCTTCTGATGCTCACCTTGAATTGTGTTATTTGCATGGGACCTTGTGTCTTTTAGGGATTTTTATAAAATTATTCTATAATGTTTAATAAAAAATAATGAGGTCATTTCATAGTCACATTTTTATGAACGAATGTTAAGAAGGTAAATAACATTTTATGAGCTTGAAACCCTAAGTCAAAATAATTGATAATGATACTAAGTGGAAATAATTGATTGATAGTGCATGGATGATGATTGGATAATGTATAGGAATCCTCAAGGTTTCTAGAAAGGTATGATAGATGTTATGGTGATGAGTGGACCCCACTCAAACAGGCAATTTATGAAGAAGTTCAGTTTGGGACAAGGTTGTCCAAAGGAGTTACAAACTAAATGACCATTATGTGAAGTATGTGAGTTTTTATTGATGTAAATGATGGTTTTAGGTCATGGTGATGCATTTAAATGGTCAAGTATGCTTCATTTATGTTGACTAATCAAAGGGCAGTTTTGGGGTAGTTTCAATTGGTTTGCGAGATAAACTTGGTTGAAGGTATTCCACTTGGATTTAGGAGTTACAATATTTTATCTCTCTATTCATTTTAAAGGTATTCCACTTGGTTGAGATTGATTTAAAATGGTATAGGTTTTATATCATGATGAGTTGATTTGTTTTGGTTTTTAGGTCAATTTGTGAGTAAGAAGATTTCTTGCTTTTCAAGTCAGGTCCGATTTTCTTCGGAATATCGAGTTGGTTAGTACATGAAATGGATTGGGTGATGCTTTATATCACATAGAAAGTGAAGAGGGATGAATTTTGAATTGGTTTAATCAATTTTTAGGTCTTGAAAGTGTCAGTAAGGGTGTTAATCAGTTGCATTTGTAAAACTAATTATTGGGAAGCTTAATTTGGTGAATGCAAAAGATGGTGTGGTTTGAATAAATGAATGTTTCATGAGCTCTAACTTGATTATAAGTGTTATAAAAGTTTTGGGATTTCCATTGAGTGGTTACATTACATATTTTATGTGTTCTTGGGTGATCTTGAGGCCAAAATGTAAAAATAGGATGTTGGAAACATGTGTTTTGTGAAGGTAATGAACCAGTGGGCACATTAAATGAAATGATTTGATTGTTTCATGTAAATTGCAACCATGGATGATTTTTAAATTCCATATTACATATGTGTAGTGATTTTTAGAGCTTTACTAAAAATAGTTTTGGTGTTAGAGGATTTTTCTCATTCCAATGATGGGATTTTGAGGATTTTGGTGCATGGATGAAGGGTTTTGGCTAGGCCGACCTACTTGGGTCACTTGTGAATATTGTGATAAATTTTATGGGATTTTTTTAAGTTTTAATTGTTGAGATAAATGAGGGAAACTGACCTATTTTTAATTTGAATGAAGGAGAGCTTATAAAAGCATAGTTTTGGGTACTTTTGTGAGTTAGTTGAGTGTGTGTAAAAAGTGTGACCTAGGTGTGAGAGTTTTGCAGGTGTGTGAGAATGATTTGAGATATGATCAAGTATGTTAAAGGTTGAATAATGATAGAAAGCATGTGTTCAAGGGTTTGATGAATTGAGAAGTGAAGAAAGAGCAAGATTGTGCAAGTTTGAAGACCTAGGGTTTGAAGGAGTGTGAGCTGAATTTGTGATCTCTATAAGTTGTGGCAGTAGAAATAAATTATATATATTATTCATAAATTTTTGAGTTGGTGCTTGATCATCTTTGGGGGGTTGTAGCTTTCTTATGGAGTTGGTACTTCACAAAACTAGAGGTTGGTGCTCATTGTAAGGTTGTAGCTCTACTAAACTAGGGGTTGGTGCTCCTTGTGGGGTTGGTGCCTCAATAAATTTGAAATATAAATATAAAGATTTTACTTCAGTGGGATTTATACCCCTTGAGGGTTTCCCACTTATATCTTGTTTCTTGTGTTGATTCTCTTTGTCATGATTCATTACATGTATGGTATTTTATAGTGTCGAAACATTAATGGATGGTTATTTGGATTGCTTTTTGAATAAGCAATAATAAATTTCATTTATTTTTATATGGAATAATTCAACCCCTCTCAGTCCATTATGCTTCCAACAAATATTTTATATATACAATTACAAGGATGTTGATAATAATGATATTATTATCCAACCAAAACGAATAAGAGGAATAAATAATCATAAGTCGAGGATGATGTTTGATGATCGAGAGAGGTAACATTGAACTTGCATAAGTTATGATGACAACCAAGAAGACAACTTTTGGTTTGATAGGAATTTGAAGCTTCTCATATGACTTTATGTAAAGCACACATGGGATCCAATACCACCCAACTCATTTGAGAAAAAATGGCAAAATACGCTCTCGTATAGATGGGCAGTGTGTGGAGGTCAAACCCACACCTCTTGGTTGGAGTGCAATAGAGTGGGGAATTACCATTTCCTCTAATTTGACCTAGTTTTCCCCCTATTTTGACATATTTCCTCTAATTTTACATTATTTACCCTCACTTAATGACATAATTTCCCACAATTTCCCCTAAATTGACCTAATTTATCCTAATTGGACACAATTTACCCAAATTTTCCTTGATTTTAACTATTTTACCCTAATATCCCCTAATTTTACCTAATGAAACTTGATTCGACACCCTAATATGACACCCTAACCTGAAATGCTATAAATGTAACTCCTAACACAAAACCCTAATGCGTCACCCTAATAGGACACCCTAATATGATATCCTAATGTAACATCCTAACACACACCCTAACATGACACCTTAATCGACATCTTAACAAAAACATCAATGCGACACCCTAATACCACACTCTAATACAACATCCTAACATGAAACTCTAATGTGACACCCTAATGCGACACCCTAACATGACACTATAATGTTACAACCTAATGCAATACCCTACTGCAATACTTTGAAATGAAATACCATAATAAGAAAATTGTATGAGGCACCATAATTTTATCCAATTTCTCTTAATTAGACATAAATTTACCTATATTACCTTAGTTTAACTGAAGTTACCCTAATGTGCCTTAGTTTGACCTAATGAAACTTGCATGACACCCTAATGTGGCACATATATTCAACACCTTTATGTGAGATCCTCATTTGACACCCTAATGCGACACTATAATTTGACCTAATTTATCTTAATTAGACATAATTTACCCAAGATTTCCCTTAATTTAAAATAATTTACCCCAATTTGACCTAATAAACTTGATTTGACACCCTAATTTGATAACCAGAGCATGATACCCTAATGTGACACCCTTATATGCTACCCTAACATGATACCCTAATGTGACACCCTAACAAACCCTAATAAGATACCCTAGTGTGATAGCTTAATACGACACCATAACATGACACCCTAATAAGATAGCCTAGTGTGATAGCTTAATACGACACCATAACATGACACCCTAACACGAAACAAGAATAACACATAACCCTAACTTGAAACCATAACGTAACACCCTAATACGACATGAAATATGAAACACTAACATGACACCGTAACATGAAAATATAATGTGAAACCGTAATGTAAGACCCTAAATACACCCTAATACAACACTCTAATGTGATATGCTAACATGACACCATGATGTGACACACCGACATGATACCCTAACACAAAACCCTAATGCAACACAACGGGCATGACACCATAACACAACACCTTAATGTGACACATTTACAAGACACCTTAATACAACATCCTAACATGGCACCCTATCATAAATCCCTAATGTAATGTCCCCTAATGGACACTTTTCAACCCCAAACAGATTTGAGGCAAATCCCTCAAGCCAAAAGCAGATTATAGAAGATATAACAATTATTTTTAATGCTGATCTGATTTATGTATGAAAAATGTGACTAGGGTAAAGAAGAAAACCCAAACAAATCAGCCATTACATTAAGATATTTCCACTCAAATCTGATCCACTGTATTTATATAGCCAATATATGGAAGAAAATCCATATTTTTGAGACATAACAAGGCTGAAATAATTTTATAAAATATGTAGACTGGCTGCCCTTAAATAAAGATGAAATGGTACCTTTTTAACACCAGAAAATTATGAAAATAGGCTGATTTGATTTATAAAAACTAGATTAATAAGTAGCAACTCAAATCAGATCTAAAACACCTCCAAACACTCCAAGTTTATTCTAGAAGTAGGTCACTCCATAAGGGAAATGGCTGAAAAATAAACGAAACAATGCTCAAAATATTGCCTTCAAACCCTTGATAAAAAATTTACAAATATTCTCCTTCAATTGTTGAAAACAAACTGAAAATAATTGCTAATCCAATGATGCACAATGGAAACCCCAAGGTGGAGAACCCCTTGATCTCTTGGAGGGTTTTTCATCAAGAGAGTATTTCTAAAGGGTTTTGTCCTTAGAAATATTTTTGACAAAGCTATAAGCTTCATACAAAATTAAAAATAAGAGAATAATCAAGTGGTGTCCTCCTAAGGCAAGTCGACTTGCCTTTATAACACTTATGACCCAAATAGCCACCCTTGATGACCAACCATATTTTTCCCTCATTAAATGATTTTTTCCCACCTACTTTTTCTCCTTAAGCAAGTCACATTTTCCCTTGGATAAATCATTTTTGGCTAAATGTTTTTTCTTTTTGTTTTCCTTTTTCTATTTTTAAGTTTATAATAATTTATTATAAGTGCTTATAATATTTTATTTTATTTTTGCACTTTATAATAAAATATCATAACTTAAGTCTCCCCTTTAGTTTATTCCTTAGCCGTCGGGAAGACAAAATGGGCTAAGGGTCTTCGTCATGATTATCTTAGGAAGTGGTACTGTTGAAACAAAATCACAACACCCCGAATAACCTTAGATGTGAGTGGGGCATTTGGTGTAATTTATGTAACATTGGATCATATCTCAAGCCGTGGGACTTGCGAGCTTGAGATGACCCTCCAGAGAAAGATAGTTCTTTCTCCTAAACTACCTACCACACTCTACTCTAATGCAGGAAAACTATCTAATCCTAATCTAGCTTTCCAAGGGACCGGGGAGAGAGTGTGGATGAAAAAAGGCCTACACTAAAGTGGTATTACACGAGATATGGAGGTTACGATAAAAATCTAATTGCCTAAAATGGAGAGAGGTGAGCAATGGATAGGATGGAAAAGATGCATCACAGACCAAAGATAAAGTTCACACATAACACCACTTCAAACCCATTAAACAGAGCTCCCAAAACCTACAATAGGTATCATCGATATGAACAATATACCCTACGTAATGATGAGAGGCAAGAAGAGAAAATAAAATAAGCAAAGGATGGAAAAAATGCATCACAAAACAAATATTATTGCTCTATGAGTTCACATAGTACATCATTAGTGGGAAAAAGGAAAGAAAATGCCATTAACAAGCAAAGAGAGGAGGCTTAAGCTCCACATTCAACCCTAGGGAAGAAGGAGAGAGGGGGCAAGAGAGAAAAAATGACCAACTCTTAGAAAAATGCCCCTCCTTACAATATATAGGAAGAATGAGAGAGAAAGGAGAGAAGAATTCGATCTTACTTCAACCACTCCAAAAGAGCATTGAATTTGCCTACAAAAATGATGAGTTATACTATAAAACCCATGCTTCCATGTGTTGTTCCTTTTATGGAAAGAAAGGAAACCCATACTTCATTATGGTGGTAGGTGAGAAGCCTGACAACCTCAAAATTATGGATCGTGCTTTTTTATTTTTAAGAACTTAGTCCCACTAATTTAAATATATCTAGTCATAGTTGAGTAGCAGATGTTGAGAGATTTTCAAAATGTCCTCTCTTAATCAAATCTGAGCTTCCATTCAAAAGTTATGATCATCTGAAGGTTAGGGTTGGGTGTTCCACGTGAGGCTCTCACAATATTTTAAAAGATTTAGGAATTTAAAATTCTTGGTGGGCTTTATGATTCATCTTTCATTGAATTGACCTTCCGCCAATATTTTCCAAACTGCTTTGGGTTTGGAGTCTATCCGTGTAAGATCCACGTTGAATCCCCACATTCTTAAGATTTTCTACTGCCTTTTAGGTTCTTATGAATGCGACATGCCGACACTTGGCACCGTCTCTACGAATATGCTGCCTCATTCCCTTGGGTGAGTAGAGGGCCCCACTATATTATGGCAAAACACCTTTTTGGGTGGAACCTTTGTAGTTAGCTCCACGTGGAAACCCTGCGGGATTCCAAGACTTTACCCCCTCCTTTCACTCTTGAAGTTACGACGGTTGGACACTTGGCATCATCCACGAGCATGCTATGATTTCTTTGTGTTTTGGCTAAGTCCCTCTATTTATGAGAAACAATGTTGGACCCTAGACACGTGGAGGGCCTGTGCTAATTTGGGGACCTACCTTTTGATTTTACCTTTGAAGTTGCGTTGATGAGGCATGTGGAGGCTTCTGTTGATTCTTTGCATGTTTATAATTTTCAATGGCCGGTGTAAATTTCTCAAGCTCGACCACGTGGAGGGCCTGTGCTCATTTGGGAATCTACCTCTAGATTTTACCTTTGAATTTACACCGATGAGGCACGTGGAGGCTTCTGCTAACTCTTCCCATGCTTAGACTTTTCAACGGCCGGTGAAAATTTCTCGGGCTCTAACCACGTGGAGAGCATGCACTCGTTTGGGAACCTTCCTTTGGATTTTACCTTTGAAGTTGCACTCGATGAGACACGTGGAGGCTTCTGCTGGCTCTTCCCATGTTTAGACATTTCAACATCCTAGGTTCTTCCTTTTCCACCTATTTAGGAGAAATTTTTGGACCCTAGACACATAGAGGGCCCCGCACTTATTTGGGTCTCTGCTTTTATCAAACCTTTTGAAGGTGCACTGAGTTAACACGTGGCACCTTCCACGGTTATGTTTCTTTGCTTCGAGTTGACTCACTTTGGGCTCGATTTTGACTTATCGAGTTAGCTTTCTTAATTTTTTCAACCATCCATTTCCTTGAGATCCTTGAAAATGTGAAGTTTGAAAACTTTGAGCCTTTCTCCATTTTTTCACTTGAGCTTTGGTATTCTTCAACATTTCCATTAGCCATTCATTTTCCCACCTTCCATTGTCATTTCGAGCCTTCCTATAACCTGATTGTTAGATTTGAAATGTGGGCTCATGACTGAACCGACCTCTTCATTTCTCTGGTGTGGAAGGTCGTGTTTGATCAAACTTTTCCCGAGGGGAAAAATAGATAACATTCATTAATCGCCCAAGTTTGTTTTTCTCTAGTTTTCCATTTTACCAAAGGGGGTAAAAATGGATAACAATTTGGTGACTCATGGGGACATCTTCCTGCTAGATGAAGTGATCAATGGCCTTGAAGTATCCATTGGGCATGGATTCAAGCTTGATAAACACAATTCTGATATGAATCTCTAAAATCTTGTCCTTGAGCCACCTGAAACATTATTGGAACTGGAGCTGATCTCACCAAATGCTACCTCCAATGTAATGTGCATGAGAAACAAAACACCACAACACACTATGTACAAAAGGGAAAGATCATACATGCCCTAAGTGGAACATGCAGAGTGTGCAAAATCACTTCTTATGCTGAAAACAAACCTACCTACTCTACGCTAACCGGAAGCAAAGGGAACTCAAACAAATCCTACAACTGGCAGGGAGAAGTAGCTTCCCTTTCTCAAAATAGGCAGCCATGTATATGATTTGGCACTTGAACATGGCTTTTATTATGAGTGAAAAACTGACAAGAGGCCGATCCTCCACCCAAATCATCAAGGTATCAACTGGAAACAAGACAAATACCTCTTTTAGTTGCTCTGTATTTGGATTAATGAGGCATTGTAGCTGATCCTTGGTACTCTGAAACTCATCCTCATGCTCAGGAGCAAGCATGACTGGTGTAAACTCCTCTTTTGGCTCCAATGAAGCCAATAATTTGATTAGGCATGGTCTTATTTGTGAATTTTTCCTAGTGCTTTGAAATTCAACTCCAAAAATGGAGTCTTCCTACGGACCTTCTTGAAAAAAGAGGCTTGCTTGCATGTTGATTTTTGTCTTGCATTGGTTCTGTAAGCAACTTATCCTCTACCTTGATGACTGGTGTGGAAATGGTGTCATCACTGTTTCCTTCCTCCTCCTGAGAAGAACATGGAAGATTAGGATCCTCTAACCTTGGTTCCAGAGGGTTGTTATGAAGTGTAGGTGTTGTCCTTTGAATGCTCTCCTCCATGGCAACAGACTCATGTGCTTGGAAGGTAGATGATGGAGGAGAAAATGATGTGATATCCATGGGCTCCTCACCATCAAAGCAATCCTCCAAATCATACAGATAATCTACCTCCTTATTTTCCTGCTGCATGTGCTTGACCTCCTCTATAGTGTCCTCCTAATCTATAACTTTGCTCACCATGGTTCCCCTCATCCTTAAACATGAAGTTTGAAATCTCAAATTTTTCATTCTTCAAATTAGAGCTCGAAGGGGATGAAGTGGGAGGAAGAACTAAAGGTTCTTCTGCATGGGCCTTCTCTATGTTCAAAGCCTCTAAAACTATATGGTTCTCCTCCACAGCTGAAATACACTCCTCTTTTTGGATTTGGAGTAGCTTCTTCTTCCTTGGTTGGACTGATTGTGTAGTTTGAATTGGATCAACATTCTCTTCAAATAAAGTGCCATCATGGACACTACATTTAGAGCATACAGACTGTTGATCTTCTTGTTCCACTACTACTACAAAATCAGCCTTAGCCACCACTGGCATCTTCAACTTTGACCTCCTTCGTAGGCTTAACCAACAAGGGAATCTTTTCAATTCCGAATTTAAGAGCCAAGCTCACCAAGCTTCTAATCATTTCTTCTTTTCTTGGATCTTCTTCTTGTTGCTCTCCTTGATTGGATTTTTGAGTCTCTTCCCAACATGGACTCGGGAAAGTAGGAAAGTAGGAGGAGTGGTGGGTGGGGAAGGTATTTATTTTGGCTCTTGTGGAGGGGACTTGGATTTGGAAGGGAAAAGGGTAGAAAATTAAGATGGGATGGGAGACTAGAAGATGGAGAAGGGAATTCAACACTAGGGGAAGCAAGTGAGAAACTAGACTCATGACACTGTTGTGATGATACTGATTGAGAAAGAGGAAAAGAAAATCTATGAGGTGGTGGAATTACCCATTGATAAGGTTGTTTGACACCAAGCTCGTAGGCCTCTATTTCCTCGGTCCACTGTGCAAGTTGAGGCAACATTTCAACCATGAAGTCAAGCTTCTCCTGCAGGTTGTAATGTCTTGGAAAAGGGCCCTTCCATGGACAATATGCCCTGCAACCAATTTTAAATGCCTTCATTTGTGCTATAGCCCTTGATTGAACCATGTTAGCCTCCATTATTTTAATATTCTCCAAGTAGATCAACATTCTCCATATAATTGTTACCATTATATGCATACCCTTGTTCCTGATATGTTTCATAGCCAAACTAGCTTTGACATTGCTCATATGGGTAAGCATAATGGTTCTGAATCTGATCATAATGCTGACCTGAGGAGTCGTGAAACTCGTTAGAGGTTGATTGCACTACTATAGGTGTGAATTCCAAGATGGGAATGAATTCATGACTGCACACAACTTCATGAATGACAAAAGATGAAAGATGTGGAAAAAATAATGGGTGGAAATGGATGGAAAGAAAGTCTACAACTCAAAGAATGGGTTGAAGATAGTCGATGTGATTTGCATGTGCCTCTAAAGGATGAATCCTAACAGAACACATGAAATTTCTAAGATGAAGTAGCAAGGTGCTTCAACCTGTCCCACTGGTCATGCCAGAACTGTTGATGTAAAATTACATCACCCTTGAATAGCCTTAGAGGTGAGTAATGGGGCATTCGGTGTAATTTTTGTAACATTGGATCATCTCTCAAGCTGTGGGAATTGCGGACTCGATATGACCCGCCAAAGAAAGCTAGTTCTTACTCCTAAACTACCTGCCACAATCTAATCTAATGTAGGAAAACTATCTAATCCTAATCTAAATTTCCAAGGGACTAGGGAGAGAGAGAGTGCATGAAAAAAAGGCCTACACTAAAGCGGTGATACACCAAAAAGGAGGTTGCTGATCAAAAATCCAACTTCCTAAAATGGAGAGAGGTGAGAAATGGAGAGGATGGAAAAGATGCATCATAGAACAAAGAAAAGTTCACATAGAACACCACTTCAAACCCATTAAACATAGCTCCCAAAACCTACAATAGACATCAGAGATATGCACAATATACCCTACAATGATGAGAGGCAAGAAGAGACAATAAAATAAGCAAAGGATGGACAAAATGCATCACAAAACATATTTTATTGCTCCATGAGTTCACACAGTACATCATTAGTGGGAAAGAGGCAAGAAAATTCCATTACAAAGAAAAGAGAGGAGGCTTAAGCTCCACATTCAACCCTAGGGAAGAAGGAGAGAGGGGGGCAGGAGAGAAAAATGACCAATCTTTAGAAAAATGCCCCTCCTTACAATATATAGGAAGAATGAGAGAAAGGAGAGAAGAATTCAAATCTTGCTTCAACCACCCCAAAAGAGAATTGAATTTACCTACAAAAATGATGGGTTCTACTGCAAAACCCATGCCTCCATGTGTTGTTCCTTGTTGGGAAAGAAAGGAAGCCCATACTTCATTATGGTGGTAGGTGAGAAGCCTGACAACCTAAAAATGGCGGACTATACTTTTTCATTTTTAAGAACTTAGTCCCACTAATTTAAATATATCCAGTTGTAGTTGAGTAGAATACATCGAGATATTTACAAAATTCCTCTCTTAATCAAATATGAGCTTCCAGTTGAAAGTTATGATCATCTAAAGGCTAGGGTCAGACATTCCATGTAGGCTCTCACAATATTTTAAAAGATAGAGGAATTTAAAATTATTGGTGGGCTTCATGATTCATATTTCATTGAATTGACCTTCCACCAATCTTTTCCAAACTGCTTTGGGTTTGGAGTCTATCCATGCAAGATCCATGTGGAAGCCCCACACATTCTTAAGATTTTTGCTACCTTTTAGGGTCCTGGGAATGCAACGTGCCGACACTTTGCACCGTCTCGTGAACATGCTGCTTCATTCCTTTGGGTGAGTAAAAGGCCCCACTATATATAATGTCAAAACCCCTTTTCGAGTGGGACCTTTGTAGTTATCTCCACGTGGAAACCCTATGGGCTTCTAAGACTTTACCCCCTCCTTTCACTCTTGAAGTTGTGACAATTAGACACTTGGCATCGTCTGTGAGCCTACTCTGTTTTCTTTGTGTTTTGTCTAAGTCCCTCTATTTAGGAGTGACTATGTTGGACCCTAGACACATGGAGGTCCAATTCTCATTTGGGGACCCGCCTTTGGATTTTACCTTGAAGTTGTCTTTGATGAGGCATGTGGAGGCTTCTGCTAACTCTTCCCATGTTTAGAATTTTCAACACTGGTGCAAATTTCTGGGATCTAACCACATGGAGGGCTGCGCTCATTTTGGAATCGCCTTTGGATTTTACCTTTGAATTTTCGCTAATGAGTCATGTGGAGGCTTTTACCGACTCTTCCCATGATTAGACATTTCAATGGCCGGTGCAACTTTCTCGAGGCTCTAACCATGTGGAGAGCCTATGCTCATTGGGGACTTGCCTTTGGATTTTACATTTGAAGTTTCCCCGATGAGACACATGGAGGCTTCGCAGCTATTCCCATGTTTATACTTTTCAACATCTAGTTCTACCTTTTCCACCTATTTAGGAGCAACTTTGTTGGACCCTAGACACGTGGAGGGTCTCGCACTTGTTTGGGTCTATGCTTTTTCACACCTTTTGAAGGTGCGCTGATCTAACATGTGGCACCTTCCATGGTTTTGTTTCTTTGCTTCAAGTTGACTTGCTTTGGGCTTGATTTTGACTTACCGAGTTTGCTTTCTTCATTGTTTCAACCACCCATTTCCCCGAGATTCCCAAAATGTGAAGTTTGAAAACTTTGAGCCTTTCTCCATTTTTTCACTTGAGATTTGGTCTTCTTCAACATTTCTGTTGGCTATTCATTTTACCACCTTCCATTGTAATTTTTGAGCCTTCTTATAACCTGATTGTTAGATTTAAAATGTGGGCTTGCATGACTAAACCGACCTCTTCATTTCTCTAGTGTGGAAGGTCGTGTTTGATCAAACTTTTCCCGAGGGAAAAATTAGATAACACTCTATCAACTGCCCAAGTTTATTTTTCTCCAGTTGTCCATTTTACCAAAGGGGGTAAAAATGGATAACAGGGACATTTCATTCCTCCCTTCCCAAGATTTCTTTCCCTTAAGCAATTCCAAACTCTTTTGTCTAAGTGTCATGCACAATAGACAAAACATGCTGAAATGTTTCAAGATCCTGGCACCTGTACTTGTTAAATGAGCTAAAACTTGCCACCACTTGTCATTCACAAGATGTTCATATATACATGGTTGCATCCAAGGTATTACATAATGTAGATTGCAAATTTTATCTTCTAGTTCATCACTTTTCTCAAAACAAATCTGAATATGCAACATATATGACATTATTTTACTTGTACCATACCTCATGAAGTCACCAAGATCCACAAAAGGATGAATTTCTTCACAAATCAGCTACTTGACTGTTATGCTTCTTTCTTCACCACTCACATCTTGTGCAATCTTCCCTTCTTGGAATACTCCTATCATGCTCTTGGTTGCCATTCTTTGAGGAACTCCCTTCCTCATACCTTGCAAAACAATTTCCTTGTCTTGCACTTTGAATTTCAACTCCATGGTTTGATAGTTTTGGATGAATTCACCCAAAGATTGAAGCCATTGTACACCAAGTACTAAATCCAAACCATCAATACCAACAACATAAAATTCATCACTTACCTCATGACCTCCCATGGTGAATTGGAGTTGAGGAATCTTCTTGGTGCATGTGATTGAATGTCCATCCGCCACAATCACATTGAATCCTTGGAAGTCTTCTTCTTGCAAACCCAATTTGGCAACCAAATCTTCATCAATGAAGTTGTGTGTTGCTCCACTATCAATCAATATGGTGATCTTTTTCCCATGAAGATCACCTCTCACATGGAAAACATAGAAACTAGGAAATACTTTGTCAGTGTAGCTAAAGTAGCACCTGTGACAACCACCTCATCTTCCTTTGCTTGATCTTTTGGATCAACATTACCTTCATCCTCATCATTATCTGAAACAACTTCAATGTAATGGATAGATCCTTTACCTTTGCAATGATGATTGGGTGTCCATGGGTCCTTACAATCAAAGCATAATTTCTTCCTCCTTAATTCATTTCTTGCTTCAATTTCAGACTTGTTTCTTTCCCATTCTTGTGCTCTACCTTGTTGCCCACTAACTACTGCTCCTTGCTTATCATTTGGGGCTGTCCTTGGTGGTTCACATGAACTTGTTTGCTGCCCCAAAGGTGATGTTTTCTGCTGCCCAAACTACAAATTTCTATTCTTTCCCATTATAAATTCCAAATTTAGTGATCTTTTGATAGCATCTTGAAGAGATGGAGGCTCAAAAGCCTTTACCAAACCTCTAAGGGGTTCGGTCAAGCCCTCCATGAACAAAACAATTAACCTTTTTCACTAATATCTGAAACCATGACTGCTAATTTCTGAAAATCAGCAACATACCTTTCCATGGATGCCTCTTGCTTGAGTTGTGCCAACTCCCTGAAGTGTACCTCTGGATCTTTCTTGTCAAACCTTTTTGTTAGCCTTTTTCCAAACTCTTCAAGAGTGGTAATGGAACCATGTCCTTGTGTTACTAGACCATGATACCACCATTCATGAGCCACACCTTCTAAATGCAAGGTGAAAAATTTAAGATCTTCTTCCTCATACATGGGATTTAATGACAAGTAAGTATCTAACTTTTGCAACCATGCTCTAGCAGAACATTTATCCATACCATCAAATGTAGGAAGAGTGATCTTACCCAATCTATGTTGAATATATTTCCTTGGTTCTTGAGGATGACTCACCTTCTTCCTTGGTCCCTCGCTTCTTCTAAGCTGGAAAAAGTATTTGAATGAAAGAAAATCCCTTGTGTTGGGATTCAATGATGCATACTCATCTCCATATAGATTGATTTCTTCAGCAAACCCATGTGTTGGTGGATTCTCTTTATCCTATTGTAGATAATTTATTTGAAGGAACTTAACAAACAATAATTTGGAAGGGTTCTTGTTTGAAACTTTTTCCATATGATGACTAGAAGAGATTCCTTCACCATGATTCTTTGGAGAGTTTTGTCTATCAACACTTATCCCTTGTAAGGCTCTACCCAAATCAGCAATGGCTCCTATAAAGGAGTCTCTAAGATCTCTATGTGACTCCATCAAACAGTTATGTAGCTCTCTATTACCTCTAGAGAACATATCATTCATATAACTCAACTCATCATTGGGAGGAGGTCTTTCTCTATCATCCATAATCCCCTTCTTTGGAGTATTTCTTCTTTGATATACTATATGGTTTTTTGTTGATTGCATTCAAATATGACCTTGCTTCTTTTTCTCATAGGCTGGGAGGATTAACTACTCTGATACCATTGTAATGTCCCCTAATGGACACTTTTCAACCCCAATTTTTTTGAGGAAAATCCCTTAGGCCAAAAGCAAGTTATAAAAGATATAAAAATTATTTTTAATGTTGATCTGATTTATGTATGAAAAATGCAACTAGGGTAAAGAAGATAACCCAAAAAAGTCAACCATTGCATTAAGATATTTCTTCTCAAATCTGATCCATTGTATTAATATATTCAATATATGGAAGAAAATATAGATTTTTGACACATAACAAGGCTGAAATAATTTTATAAAATATGCAGACTAGTTGCCCTTAAATAAAGATGAAAGGGTACCTTTTTAACACCAAAAAAGTTTGAAAATAGGCTGATTTGATTTATAAAAATCAGATTAAGAAGTAGCAACTCAAATCAGATCTGAAACACCTCCAAACACTCCAGATTCATTCTAGAAGTAGGTCGCTCCATAAGGGAAATGGCTGAAAAAGAAATGAAACACTGCTGAAAACATTCCCTTCAAACCCTTGGTCAAAATTCTGCAAATCTTCTCCTTTAACTGCTGGAAACAAACTGAAAATAATTGCTAATCCAATGATGCACAATGGAAACCCCAAGGTGGAGAATCCCCTTGATCTCTTGGAGGGTTTTCATCCTCAAGAGAGTATTTCTAAAGGGTTTCGTCTTTAGAAATTTTTTGACAAAGCTATAAGCTTCAGACAAAATCAGAAATAAGAGAATAATCAAGTGGTGTCCTCCTAAGGCAAGTCGACTTGCCTTTATAGCACTTATGACCCAAATAGCCACCCTTGATGACCAATCAAATTTTTCCCTCATTAAATGCTTTTTCCCACCTACTTTTTCTCCTTAAGAAAGTCACATTTTCCCTTGGATAAATCATTTTTGGCTAAATACTTTTGCTTTTTGTTTGCATTTTTATATTTTTAAGCTTATAATAATTTATTATAAGTTCTTATAATCTTATTTTGCACTTTATTAAAAAATATCACAACTTAAGTCTCCCCTTTAGTTTATTCCTTAGCCATTGAGAAGACAAAATGGGTTAAGGGTCTTCATCATGATGATCTTAGGAAGTGGTACATTTCACCTAATGTGATACCATAATGTGGCCCCCTAATACAACACCCTAATGTGACACTAGAATGCATTACCCTAACAAAACACCCTAATGCAGCACACTAACAAAACACCCTAATATGACACCCTAACAGATACCATGATGTGAAACACTTACATGATGCATTAATGTAACACCCTATTGTGATACACTAACATACAACCTAACATGTGACAATAAATGTTACATCGTAATAAGACACCCTAACACAACACCCTAAGACCACAACCTAAAGTGAAACCCTAACATGACATGATAATGTGACACCTTAATACGAAACTCAGTAACATAAAACTATAACACAACACACTAACATGACATCCTCGACATAACAACCTAATGTGACACCATAACATGACACACCAACATGACATCCTAATATGATACCCTTATTCAACACCCTAATAAAACACACTAACATGAAACTTAACACAACACCCTAATATGATACCCTAATGTGACACTCGATGCCACAACCTAACATGATACCCTAATGTAACACCCTAATACAACACCCCAATTTGACACCCTAATATGACACTATAATGCAACACCCTAACACAACATCCTAATGTGACACCCTAACATGACTAGCTAATGTGACATGCTTATGTGAAACCATAAAATGACAATCTAATGTGACATGCTTATGTGAAACCATAACATGACACCATTTCCACTAATTTCACTTAATTTCACATAATTCACCCTACTTTCTCCTAGTTTGACATAATTTCATCTTATTTGATATTTGGACATAATTTGCCCAAATTTCACCTAATTTGACATAAGTTTCCCTAATGTCACCTAGTTTAATCTAATGAAACTTGAGTTGACACCCCAGTTTACAACTTAGCACGACACCCTAATGTGATACCGTCATTCGACACCATAATGCAACACCCTATATGAAATCATAACATGACACATAACATGAAAATCTAATGTGACAACCCAATGTGATGCCCTAACATGAAACCTAATGTGACAAACTAACATGAGACCTCAATGTGACACCCTAACATGACACCCCAATATGTCACACCGACATGAAAGCCTAATGCAACACCATAGCATGTCACCCTAACGCAATACTCTAATGCAACACTCTAACAAAACACCCTAACACCATGTAGTAATAC
The DNA here is from genome assembly GCA_018340775.1 of Taxus wallichiana var. yunnanensis. NCBI lineage: Eukaryota > Viridiplantae > Streptophyta > Pinopsida > Cupressales > Taxaceae > Taxus > Taxus wallichiana. The sequence continues at coordinate 767,763,008 of CM031234.1, forward strand.
GATACCCTATCGCGACACCTTAATGTAATATCCTAATGTTAAACCCTAACATGTCACCATAATATAACACCCTAACACGACACCCTTTCCCTTAATTTGACCTAATTCTACATAATTCATCATATTTACTCTTAATTTGACACAATTTCCTCTAATTTAACCTAGTTTCCCCTATTTTGATTCATTTACATTAATTTGATATAATTCACCCTAATTTAATGACATAATTTCCCATAATTTGACCTATTTTACACTAAACTAACCTTATTTCTCTTAATTGGACATAAATACAAAAATTTCCCCTAATTTGACATAAGCTACCCCATTATACCCTAATTTGGCCTAATGAAACCTAATTTTACACCATAATTTGGTAACTTATCATGAAACCCGAATGCGACAAACTAATGCAATACCCTAATGTGACACCCTAATATGACACCTTAACACACACTTTAATGTGAAACCCTAATGTAACCTTGTAATGGGACATAATGACATGGCACCTAAATGTGACACACTGACTTGCCACCATAATATGACACCCTAACACAACACCTTAATATGACACACTAAACAAACACCCTATTGTGATACCCTAACATGATACCCTAATACAACAACTTAATATGACACCATAATGTAACAACCTAACACAAGACACTAACACGACACCCTAACATGACACTTTAATGCAACACCCTAATGTCATGCCCTAATACGACACCTTAATGTGACACCCTAACAAGACACCCTTACAATACCCTAACATGGAACACTAACAAAACACCTCAATATGACACTATTTGTGTGTAATCACAACACCCATGATTGTTTGCAATTTGATGGATTGAAACTGTCAGTGTGATTGCATAACATGGATATTTTCCCAAAGTGTGGGACTTTTGCAATCGGGAAATCTCTTTGGAGAAAGGCTGACTTCCTATTCTTGTATCTATCACCACTCACCAATTTATAAAACTAATCTAAATCCTTTCCTAAATTTTTCTAAGGAGACATGGATAAGAAGATGCAAGAAAAATAAACTAATCTACTAGAGGTGATGCACCAATAAGGAATGTTGAATATCTACTTTGCATAGGGATGAAAACAAACAAGTTTGAAGAGGATGAATACACACCACAAATCAACTAATTGCTATGAATTCATTCACCAATAAACACAAACCATTGAAACATGTAACACAATCTAACATACACAAATAACCAGAGATTGCAATGAGAGATCAGATAGATACAATGAACACAAAAGAGGGGTAAAATTATCCACAGATTTGTATTATTTCTCCAGGAGTTGATACAATACATCACAATGGCCAAGAGGCACAAATTTGCATTACAATTTGAATGGGAGGTTTGAAACTCCACAAAATTATTTACAGAAAATAAAAGAAGGGAGGTGCAAAGAAAAATTATCACTCTTCTTAAAATGAGCCCCTCCTTACAATATATAGGAAGACTGAGAGAAAGGGAGACAAAAGGAATTCAAAATCTTGCTTTAACCATAAAAAAATGCATTAAAATCACCTGTAACAATGATGGGTTCCACTGCAAAACCCATACCTCCATGTACTTTGCCTTGTTGGAGAAGAAACGAAGCCCATATCTTCATCATTTTGGTAGGTGATAAATGTGGAAAAATTCCTATAAAATGGAGGCTGTATTTCCTCATTTTAAAATACTTAGTCTCACTAAAAATAAGAAAACTAGCCTCTGTTGTGTAGAGGACATTGGGAGCTTTCGAAAAGTCCTATTTTGTGTGAATTTGAGCTCCCAGGTCAAAATTTATGGCCATTTGAAGAATGTGGTGCCATTCTACAATAAATGCGAGATGGTTGATCTTATTTTTCGACTCTGACCATGCATCACACCCTTCGAAATTCAAAATTTTGGACTTTTGGGATTCAGAGCTTCAAGCATTTTTACTTCGGAGATCTTCATCACTGTTCATCTAGTTGAGCTCGTGAAACCTCAAAATGTCGAAACCCCGAAGTCTAAAATTTAGACTTTTGGTTTCGAGCTTCAAGTCGTGATTTACGTGCACTAGGGCTTCAATGTTCTGAAATGCCAAAACTCAGAAGGTCAAAATTTGGACTTCGGGTTTTAGACCTTTATCTTTTTGGGGGTTCGGGTTTCAGGATTTTGGGGGTTTGGGTTTCAAGGTTTTGGGGGTTTGGGTTTCAGGGTTCAGGTTTCTTCATTCGACAACGCATTTCTCTGAAATCCTGAAATCTCAAAGTCCAAATTTCAGACTTCGTGTCTCGGACCTTTCTCCCCTCTCCGCATGGAACTATTCATTTCTTGACCTTGCTTGATAACTATGAACTCCCAAATGTCTGAAGTATGAATTTTGGATTTCAGACTTTGACGTCCTTTGGACCTTTTGAGTCTGCGAATTTAGATTTTTCCCCTCTAAATCAATGCTTCCATATCACTTCAACTCACTTGGCTCGTGCCCGAAATGTGAGCTCTCATGGCCGACTTGATGCTCCTATTTTCTTTGTCCGAGGTCATGTTTGTCCAATTTCATCTGAGGGGAAAAATAAGATAACAAAAACCCTAACATAAAACTCTAATTGGACACCCTATATTGAAACTTTGATGTGACTTATTGACACAAAACCTTAATTTGACACCCTAACATGACACACCGACACAACACCGTAATGTGATTCCCCAATACATCACTATAACATGACACACTAAAATGACACCCTAACATAGGACCCTAATGCCACACCCTAATGTGCCACTCCAATGCAACACCCTAACACAACACTTTAAGGTGACACACTAACACAACACCCTAACATGAAACACTAATGTGATACCCTTTCCCATAATTTCACCAAGTTCCACGTAATTCACCCTATTTTATCCCAATTTGATATATATTTTTCTTAATTTGACTTAGTTTTCCCTTATTTGCACTTATTTATTCAAATTTGACACAATTTACCATAATTTAATGACATACTTACCCCTAAATTGACCTAATTTATCTTAATTGGACATAATTTACCCAAATTTCCCTAATTTGACATAAGTTACCCTAATGTACCATAATTTGACCTAATTAAACTTGATTAGACACCCTAATTTGAAAACTTAACATGAGACCCCATTGCAACACACTAATGTGATACCCTAATGCCACACCCTAATACGACACCGTAATGTGAAATTCTAACACAACACTCTAATGTGACACATTAAAGTACACTAACATGGTACCCTAATGTGACAGTTGACATGACACCCTTACATGACACCCTAATCGACACACTCGACATGACACCCTAACATAATACCCTATTGCGAAACCTTAATGTGACATCTTAATACGACAACCTAACATGACACCCTAATTCTACACCCTAATGTAACACCCTTATACGCAACATTCTAATATAACACCTTAACACAACAATCTAATACAACATGCTAACACTACACACTAATGTGACACCCTAATACAACATCATAATGCGACACCCTAACACATCACTCTAATGTGACACTATAATGCGACACCCTAATATGACACCCTAATGTGACACACTGACATGTCACCCTAATGTGACAAAATGATATGACACCCTAAAGTGACACCCTAATAGGACACCCTAACACTAAACACTAACACATCACCTTAACATAAAACCCTAATACCATACCCTAACATGAAACCCTAATGAGACACATTAGAACACGACCGTCATTTGATGCAATCGACACAACATATGCGATGAAACACCCTAATATGACACCATAACATGACACCCTAACATGACACACTAACACAAAACACTAACATAACATCCTAGCACAACACCCTAATGTGTCACCCTAATGTCATATCCTAATGTAACACCCTAATGCGACACATTAACATGAAATCCTAATATGAAACCCTAAAGCAACACCCTAATGTGACACACTAATATGACACCCTAATATGAAATCACAACATGACAGCCTAACACATCACTCTAATGTGACACCATAATGTGAAACCCTAACACTACACCCCAATGTGATACATTAACATGAAACCCTAACACGATAACCTAACATAACACCGTAATGTGATACCCTAACACAAGACCCTAATGTGACACCATAATGTAATACCCTATAATGAAAACCTAATACAACTCACTAATACAACACCATAATAAATCACACTAACACCACTTAATACGACACTATAACGTGACACCCTAATACGACACTCTAATGCAACATCCTAACATAAAAGCCTAATTTAAAACCTAACACGATAACCTAATGTAACACCATCCCTTTGACATCACCGGTATACCACTCGGACATGATTTCTAGCTATTATGAAAACCAAACTTCATAATTCAATAAAATAAACACAAGTTTTAACGAAAAACCACATGGGATGTTTTGGAACCTTTACTAACATCACATGTAATGTCATAACCACAAAAATTAAAAATGAAAAACAAACCCTAACATGCCAAAAGTGAAAGGAATGTTCCATTCCAATCACATGTGGAGATTTTCTGATCCTCCAAAACACATTTCACTCTTTTTCATTGTTTATGGGATAAAGAAATTTTCAGCCTTTTTTCGTCTCGAGAATCTATTAACAAGGAGTTTTTCATCCTTTATATCTATTTCATATTTGTGGGCCATTTTATCGGGATTTGTTGTAAATTTGTGGTCTATTTTTGCATGGTTTTGTTGCAAATTTGTGATCCATTTTTGTAGTGTTTGATTGCAAATATGTGGGTTATTTTGGTGGGGATATTTTGGAATTTACATTAAAATATATAACAGAGGAAATCCTTTGAAAGAATGGATACAATCCATCACCACAAGATGGAAGAAATTAATGACAATAGGAGGGAAAAATGAGAGAGCTCCTTAAGGGGAATGGATGTTGTAGAGTGTGCTCTAGGGAAGGGTACAATTGTCAAACATTCATGAAGGTGCATACCTATAAAGATGTAGATGTTTCTTATTCAAACTAAGAATAATATATCGAGGGTACACCTCTTAGCGAGAAGAATTTGGAGAGGAGGAATGCTCCCAGGGATGGAGGATAGAGACAGAGGTTACAACTAACACAAAAATAGAAACTAGAACTAGATGATGATTTGATACACCTTATGTATCATTTATTTTATGTGACTCAATATTTTTTATTTTAATTATCAGTTCATGAATTATATTCATTACTCTTATTTCTTTATATGATTAGCATACATTTTTACACACTAAAATATGATCCGTAATTTTTTTATCATTTAACAATCAAACACATGTGTAGATAATTAGGCCCACTTAAGACTAAAAAATCATGTTCAAGCACAAAAATCTTTATTGAGTAATATTTATCATCTTTGACCATGTAAACATGCCTCTAAGCAATCACAAGTCTATTAATAGTTCATAAAATAACACTAGGGATGTTTAACCACCGTTAAGGAATATAATGGTAACACATAACCAATTGATAGGTAATTAGAGTCAAGTCCATTCTCTTTGATATTTTTTTCTGTGATAAAAATCTTGCATAAAATGAAAAATAACAACTAGTTCCATGATGCAAGAGCATTATGATGTACTGAGAGAAAATTTTTGGTTTTCAACAAATTTTGTTTTTGTTTGGGATTTAGTAGGAATTTTTGGTGTCCTAGGGTGTTTTCTAACCTCCTTGTGTTCCTTCATGAGTGTTTAGGGATCCTTGTGAGTTTTCCCTCCAAAATGATTCTTTTGAAAATTTAAATTTCTACATTATAATGGAGATGTATAATGTAAATTGTGAAGAATATTAATGAAAAGGTCATTTAAGACCTTATGGTAGGAAAATGAGGTGTTTTCACCCTTTATGTTAGGGTTTCATAGGTCAAACTCGAGTTCCTACTCTAGTTGAGCTAGAAGAAACTTGTATAAATACCTTAATTATGATCATTTAAGGTATTTGAGGAATTCAAATTATAAAGGAGTTAGATTTTTGAAGGAGTATTAGAGGTGGAGAATATGTGAGGAGGATCCAAGGAGGCTATAGAGGTCTGTAAGTGTCATGAAAGATAAAATAATATAGATTTCCTCAAGAGTAAACTATGAAAAGCTTATAATTTTGAATGTTTTATGAAGAAAAATTGTATTCTTTTTGTCTTTGGATATGCATGCTTTAAGAAATGTTAGAACTTGTGGAATGCATTGTTATTTGAGTAATATTGGTGAGTTGTAGAGCATGCGACTATAGAATGGTGAAGATTAGTCATGAAATCATGTTTAAGAGCAATGACATCAATTGGATCTAAGGTAAGAACTTTGCATTATTTGTGTTTTTGAATAGTTGGGGAAGTACTATAAGGATTAAAAAGATAAGGAATAAAATCGTATAGGAAAAATTATTTGAAACATTACTAAGCCTATCTACAAGGTTAAAATCTTGGTAATATTAAGGAAAACTAGACTCAATTATTGCGAGGCGGTTTGAGGACTATTTTGAGTCATGTTTATATCACAAGGGTCTTGCCATGAATAAAAGAAGGTCGATAATTATGAAAAAGCCCTATATAATCCCTTAGAACATTGGAAATACTACGGAAAGAAAAAAAAAGAAAATTGAGACAAAATAAGATCTCTCGAGACAAAGTATATAGAGCTAGGGTTCAATCAAGAGAAAAAATGCATTCTCAAAATATATCCACTAAAACTTAATGATAATTGGAGAAAAGAGACTGCTAGGGTTCAAGAAGGTATGTGATAATTTTTAGCAAGAAATTAATAGTTTCAGAGGTAAAAACCAAGACTTCAAGTTTGACCGTAATGCAAATATCCTATTTTAAGGGTTTATGAGAATAAATTTGAAAATAGTTGTAAAATTCTTGTTTAAACTTAATGGAACTTGATAGTATGATAAGAATGTACCCTAAGAAGACGAAAATTTTATGAATGTGAGAAATATTAATTTCTATTGGGGGAATCTAGAAGAACTCAATAAAAAAATCAGATTACACATTTTGTACTTGAATAATCAAAGCCAAGGCTTGAGGAAGAAAACTCTTAGGAGAGATAAAACAATAAAAACCTTTAAAGAGTGGTTAAATAGATATAATATGAAGTAATATAAAATTTAAAATAGTCTATTGAAGGAAATCAAGGTGAAAAGTGGAAGTATACTCACGGTGAGATTCTCTTAAGAACCATGTTTTTGTGAAATATGTGAAAATGGAATGAAAACTAAAAAAGAAGTCTATTTTTTTAGAAATATTAGATTCAGGGAGTTCATGTTCTAAATATGGTGTAAGGTTTTAAAAGGATACCAAATAAGGATTCATATTCAATAATAAGATAACTCACCATAAGACTATATATGGTAAGATATAAGAAAGAAAACAAGTTCAAGGAAGAGCAAAATTGTGTTTCGTAGTATAGTGAGTCATTTTGAAACATGGTAGATTGGTAGAAGGTGGTTATAAAGGTGATTAAGGCTTTGTGAAAGGAGAGAAGCAGGTGAAAACCTAAAATCATTATCAACTTAGATTTAGACTTTCTTAAATTCTAGTAGACCTAGCAAGGAAGGAGAGAAAAGTGAATTACAAGAGTTGTAGGAAGAATCGAGAAAATAAAAATAGGTGAAAGCAAGTACTCAACACCGGGTATCTAGTGTGTGTGCAAGAAATAGTTAGCTATAAAAATAAAATCACTACTAACACCTAATAGTCTCAATACAATGCCAAACTAAAATCTATGGACCATCATGCTAAGATCTAAACAAGTAATAAACATCAACACTATGCATTCACCGAATCACAAAGACTTCGTGCATGTATTTGAACTCACAAAGTGTGATTGGATAACATGGGTACTATCTCCAAGTCAGGGACTTGCTACTTGAGATGACTCCGAGAAAGTGGTTCTTGCTCCTAAACTACCCGCCACAATCTACTCTAATGCAGGATAAGCTAACTATTCTAATCTAAATTTCCAAGGGACCAGGGAAAAAGAATGCATAAAATGAAAGCCTACACTAAAGCGGTGATACACCAGAAAAGGAGGGTGTGAGAGTAATCTCCAAATGTGTGAAATACAGAGGGAAAGTGCACACTAGAAGAGGCGATGATAGTTCTCCATAATCTAGCAAAATGCATTCACAACAATATTCCAAGCATACACAATGTTAGTGAATTCCTGCAAGAACATAATAATAGACACAATATTCTTGTAGAAAGATAAAAGGGGCAAGAAGAATGCAAGAAAACACAGCAGGGGAAGATACATCCACAAACTTTGTATTTTATTGCTTCCTGGTATGCACAGTTCAGTCTATTACAAGATAAGGGCCTGGATCACCATGCAAGGAGTCCACTACAAGGGCCTGCAACACACTGGCTTCACAAAGCAATTTTGACAGAGCTTTGCTACCCAAAAACTCTCCCCTTTACAATGAGCCCAACACTCCAATTTATAGAAAAATGAGAAGGAGAAGAGAAGGGAAAATGGAAATCCTGAAATCTGTCCTTCAACCACCTAGTAAGAAGCATTAAATTGAGTGAAATGATTGTATATTACTTGCAAAAGGCTCCCCATACTGTCCCATGTGCTGCAACAGAGAAAGAATGATGACCATGCCTCTTAATTGCACTCCCAGCTACCAAATAAAACACTGTTCTAAACCTGGCCACGTTTTCTTAAAAAACTCAATTAATTTCTGATCAAATCCAGAATTTCTTGATTTCTGTGCATCGGGCTCGGAACCACGATTCCAACGGTACCAATTTTGTGTGATTTCGTTGAGAAATGCAAAAGTTATGGCCTTCTGAGTGCGGGCAGCTATTTTGGGTCTGGCAGGCGTTTTCTGTCATTTGACGGGAATGAACATTAACTGAATGGAGCCGAATATGTTTCTCCTAATTAAATATATCTACCCTCATTAAAAATAATAAATCCAGTTTTGTGGCGTAGAGGACGCCGTGTTTCGCTCCGTAAAGTCCAATTTTGTGAAAATCGAGCTCGAGTCAAAAGTTATGGCCGCTTGAAGTTTCGCAGTCAAACGCTGACTTTTCCTCTTCTCTCTTCGCCTTCGCCGCTTTCGCGCCCCACGCATCCTCGCGTACTTTTTTGTCCCAACCGAACCTTCGCCTATTTCGCCACACGCCCACGCCTCGCGCGTCCTTTTCCCATTCGTCCTTTGGCTTTTCCGCACGCAGGCCATTTTGTCCCATTTCCTCGCCCGAACCGGCTCTTGCGCCATTTGTCCCAAATGTCCCTGGGCTTGCTTCGATTTCGCTTTTGTTCCCATTTTGCCTGGTTCGCTGGTTCGCGCTTTGTCCCGCTTGTCCCACTTTGTCCCACTTTGTTTTGGCTCGCTTTACTTGATTTCGGGCGCGACGCGCTTCAAGCTCTTCGCGCCATTTGTCCCAAATGTCCCAAAGGCGACCCTCTCAAAGCTTAGCCAATTTTTTTCTCTTTTGGCCGGATCGGCTTTCGCGCCCCGCGCATTTTGCCCGATTGTCCCAAATGCTATTGGGCCGCCTCGAGGCTTTTCGCCGATCCGCGCATTTTTGTCCCAAATGTCCCAATTGCTCCTAGGACTAGGACTTAGCCGATTTTCACATTTTTCCTGGATCAACCTACTTGCCTTCTGCAACCATTTTTCACATTTTCTCGAGCTTGCTCTTCCTTCTTTGGCCGGGAGTTAGAAAATATCCGAGGGAACCTCGAAACATGATGTTTGCTCAATCAATCAATATAATTGCTCGGGACTTGAATATTTGATGCATGTTATCAAAATTACCTCGGGGTGAATTTTGATAACAATTTGGTGACTCAAAGGTCATCTCGCCCGCTAGATGAGGAACGACCAACTGCTTGAAGCAATCCATCGGCATGGAGTCTGCTTTGATAATCTCTCACCTGATCTGAAATTTGAAAGCTTGTATCAATGAGCCATTTGACATTTGTTGAGCTGGTCTTCTCATGGCTGACAAATTCTTTTCCAGAGCTTGATGAACTCGCAAACATGCACATACTAGAAGCAATAGGACATGTGCACAAGCACTTAGGGAAATAAAAACTACTCTAACAAAGAGACAATGTGCATAAGCACTTAGAGGAATGGAAAATCTAAATTAATATTTACAAGGGTGAGAAGCTTTCTTTCTAGTAAAGAACGCTTGAGATAGATCCCATCGACCGAATCTGCAATTCTTCACCATCCAACTTAGCCAATGGAAAGCATTACTACCTTTGCATTCAATGATCATGTACGGGCCACTCCAGATGGCATCAAACTTGAGTGCTTTCCTGTTTTTGCACGATCAACATCCCACTTCAAGACCAAATCTCCAATTGCAATATCCTCTAGCCTTAGCTTTCTTGTCAAAACTCTTTTTGACCAATGCTTTATCCTTTTCTATGGTCTCGTATCACAGTGCTCTCTTGTCTCTTCTAATTCCATCATCTCGCATACCCGATTTCCATAGGTTCAAACTCACTAGTTCCAATCGCTTTCATGAGTTCCAATGCTGGCAACTCGAGTGATATGGGTAGAACTGCTTCCTTTCCGTACACAAGCTTGTATGGAGAGCTTCCTGTAGATCTCTTGGGCGTGATCCTATCAGCCCATAGGGCTGATTTGAGCTTTGCGTGCCAAGTCCTCTGATTCTCATCAAGAGTCCTCCTGATGATTCTTAGTAGATTCTTGTTTGTAGACTCGGCTTGGCCATTACCTTGAGGGTAATAGTTTGATGAAGTGCTGAGATACACACAATTTTTTACAGCCCACTCAGTGATCTTTGTGCCAAGGAATGCCAATGCATTATCTGATATGATAGTGGCAGGGGCACCAAACCTCGTGACTATCCCTTCATAGAAATCTAAGATATTAGATTCATTTGCCTCCTTGAGTGCCACCGCTCACCACTTGGTGAAATAGTCTCATTGTCAGTTAGAATCCACTTGTGGCCCTGACTTGAATTGGGATTGATAACCCCAATGAAGTCCAATCCCCATTGCATGAATGGCTGATTTACTGAAATTGGACGAAGGGGCAGCGCTGCTAACCTTTCTTTCCCCGTGAAGAATGCACATTTCTTGCATTTCTTGACCCATGAGTAGCAATCATTGAACACAGTAGGCCAATAGTAACCAGCTTTCATGATTTTGAGAGCTGTCACTCGTGGAGCAAAGTGGCCTCCTGCTTCCCCGTCATGGAACTCGTGTAAGATCTTCTCAACTTGACCTGTTCCAATGCATCTTAATAGAACACCATTGATGTCCTTCTTGAACAAAACTCCGTCAACAAGCACATATGGAATGGCTTGTAATCTGAAGTATCTCCTCTTTGCTTTGCTCACTTCTGGGGGGCACAAGCCTGTTTGGAGGTAATGCACCAAGTCTTGAGTCCAACATGGGACGGGTGCATCATCAGCTGGTTGTTCTTGATCATTCTGTAGTAGCAGGACAACATCCTCTTCACTTTTTGACTCGTCCCGATTGTTTGAAGCGAGCTGCTCACACAAGCCTTCGCCACGAACTAGCTTGGTCACTTTGATTTCAATATCATATTCCATCACCCGAGTGATCCAACCTCGCTCTCTTCTCATTTAAATCCTTGTTTAGGAGGAAGTCCTCGACACCAAAGATGAGACACCAAAGCAGCTTGAATCTTATTGTTTGAGACCAAATGTCCGAACTTCTTCAAGCTCCCGATGACAAAGAAGGACATGCTTTTCGATGAAAGAATACTTTATTTCGTAATCTTCCAAGGTTTGACTCAAGAATGCTATGGGCTGTTCTGAACCTTCTCTATTCAGCTGTGTCAAGATAGCTGAGATTGTATCTAATCCTCCAAATGCATACAACATGAAGTCCTTTGAGAAATCTGGGTTGATAAGAGTCGAGCTTGTGATATTGCATGCTTGATGTTTTCAAAACTCTCTTTACCTTCTCTGTCCATTTGAATGCCGACTTTCTTCAACATCATTGTTAGAGGCTTCACAAGAGTGGCAAAATTAGGCACAAATCTGGACAAAGTTTATCCTTCCTAAGAAGCTTTGGAGAGATTTCTTGTGGTGTGGTAATGGAAGCGCTCGGATGGCTTCAACCCTTTCAGATCAATTGTTAGCCCTTCCCTAGAGACAATGTGGCCCAACAGCTTTGCCTTCGTGTGCCAAGAATACACACTTCTTTGGATTCAATGACACTCCAACCTTCTACACCTCTCAAATACTTGTCTCGAGGTGAAAGAGATGGTCTCACGCATTCTTTGAGAAGACAAAGTGATATCATCTAGGTATACCAAAGACTATCTTGTTGATTAAGCCTTTGAATGCCATATCCATAGCTCGCTGAAATGTTGCTCCGCATTCGATACCAAATGGCATCTTCTTGTAAGCATATGTGCCCCATTTTGTAGTGAAGGCCGCTTTTGAATTGATCTTCTTCTTTCACCAATATCTCGATTATAGCCCGAATATCCATCTAGCAATGAAAACCTTTCAACCAAATACAACCTCGCAATATTTTGTTCCATTGATGGAAGCGGATAATGATCTTGAGTGATGCTCTATTTAGATCGCGAAAGTCCACACACAATCTTATTTCTCCGTTTCTCTTTCTTACCGGCACCAAGTTTGCAACCCAACTTGAGTGTTTGATGGGGAAGATGATACTAGCCTCAATGAGCTTGCTTAACTCTTTTCTCATGAGAGGCTCGATATGAGGATTTACTGGCCTTTGCTTTTGCCTGACAGGCTTGGATTCCGGATCCAACTCAATAGTATGTTGTGCCAACTTTGGGTTGAAACCTCTTAAATCTTTGTAAGTCCAAGCAAAGACATCTGGGAATTCTTGACAAAGCTGAACAAAATCAGATTTCTCTTGTGGAGTACTTACTTTGCCAATTTGCAATGTCTTGCCTTCATCTACTAAGATAGGTTCTGAATCTTCACCCTTTACTTGAATGTTCACTTTCTCCTTCCGGAACTGATCATTCGGGTCAAGATTGACTCCAAGGTTATGAGGCCTTTTGGTAATTTGTTAGTTCTCAGCTGCACCACTTGGTCACCATACTGCTGCTCCAGCTTGTCTTGATTTCTCATGGAGAACTCAGCTTCTTCTTGCAGGAAATTAACAATCTGCTGATCATTCTCAAAGACTTGCCAACTTGTGTTGTTATCCGGAACAGCTGGTCTCACAACCACTTTGATATGAGGCTGATTTTTCTCACTTTTGATACTTTCTACAACATCAAACGCAGCCCCAATTGCTGCCAGTCTGTCAGCGGCTTCATTCTTTTTTCTTGGGATGGAAATGATGCTAAAAGCTTCAAAATCTTCAATAAGATCCCATACCCGATTTTTGTAGTTCTTCAATAGATCATTTTTGGCAGCATTTTTTCCTTTGACTTGGTTTATGATCAGCTCACTATCACCAAATACTTGTAAATTCCTAATGCATTTCTTCTTTGCCCAAAGGTAATCCCATGAATTAAGGCTTCATACTCACCGTGTTTGTTTGAACAGAAAACTGAAACGGAAGGCGAGTAATACCTTATACCTCATGGTGAAATGAGCATAGCTCCTCCTCCTGCACCTTGTCTACTCCTTGACCCATCAAAGAACAATTGCCATACTTCATTCTTGTCTTTATGATCTGGCTTGGTGATGCTAGGAAGAGGTTGATTCTCTTCATGTATGCAATAAACTCCTAGCTCAGATTCTTCTATTTCTTGATAAGGATCAAAATCATGCACCTTGCTTGCCCATTCATCAAGAGTCAAATCTGGTATGCTTCCAACCTTGGTGTCAGCTTCATCAAGCTTGATAATCTTCTCCCGATCAAATGCTGAACAGTTGGTATTGATTTGGCTTGGAGTGTAAGGCTCAATGTGAAAGTTTGCAATAGGTTCAGACCTGATTGTGGCTTTGGTTCCATATCTTGTTCTGAACAACATGTGTGACCAATCTGCCGAAAGATAGCCTCCAATTTTAGCAGTGAAGTCTCTTGACAAGCACAATGCAAAGAGTGGTGGTAGGTCTATGACCGACACATCTTGTAACACTACTACATTGGGACATGCGTGCAGTGTGAGGCTCAAACCTTTGATTACTCCAACCGTTGTCACTGCTGTCCCGTCTAATTGCACTACACCCTTGGAGACGACTTCATATTGAAGCCCTAACTGGTCAGCTATCTGTTTTGGCATTACTGAACTACTTGCCCCAGAGTCAATCATGCAATTATGCACCAGCTTATCTCCTATGATCAATGAAACATAAAATGGAGGGGGCTTCAACATTTTACCTTGCTGTCCTCCATGATTTCCTTCAGGCTGGGCAACATTTGTGAGTACCTTCTCTGCATCCGGACTTGGTGATTTGAAGTTGACCACCCTTTCATGGCAGCTTGTAGCAAAAATCTCTTTGGCCCGGGATGATAGTGATTCCCACATTGATATGTTTACATTTGTCTTCTTCATCCGATCAATGATACCGAATGGAGATGAAGTATCTCTCTTGCTTGTCCCTTGGCCTCGCACATTCATTCCTTGTGTATGGGCAGCAACAACTGGCATTTGAGTTGGCCTAGGGGCCGTTTTAGGTGCTCCTTGTATGTTTGGAATACAGCTTTGTTTTCCAAATGCGGCTTGTGGAGTGGTAGAAGGTTGTGGATTACTCAAGCCAATGGTCGTTCTTCACCCAAATTTCTCCTCTTTGACCTTGTGTTGGCTGCAACACTTTGAGAGGGTATTTGATTCATACCACAAAAATCTTCAGCCTACCAATTGACAAGAGTAGTTTCGTTCGGAGATGTTCCTTGCTGAGGTGCTTCCTCGCCGCTGATCTCCTTCGTGGCTCGACTTCATGACCCACCAATGGTTTGCACCATTAGAGCCTCGATTTAATGCACCGTTAAAGCACATTGATTGGTTATGTGGTCGATCGCATGGAAACACCAATCATATTCTTGGGCCATGTTATTTTGACCGCACCAAAGCTCTGGATGCAGATGCAACATTGGGATTATAGGGCTGAAATGGTCTGTTGGTAGGAGGCCTTGCTTGATTCTTTTTGATTTGCAGCTGATTGGGTGGTCTTTGAGGTTGATATGGTTGCCTATTTGGTTGAGCTTGAGGCTGATAGGAAGGTCTAAAACTTTGAGCTTGCTGTCTCTTGAGTGTGACCAGCTCATTTCCCAAATTTTGCAATTGTTTCATGACTTCTCGAGTTCATTTGAAGCACTAGAGGATGAAGTAGAAGCTTCATTTGAACTTTGATTTCTAGGGTGGGAATAGAGCTAAGACAGTGTGCTTGACTAGTACTTGGGCTCTCTAAACTTGGATATAATGGCATCGGGGCCTGGAGCTAGCTTACCACTTGAATAAGACAGCTTTTCAGCCCTAATGGCAATGCTATAAGAAGCAGTAAGGTCATGCCTCCCATAGATTGAATTAACATAGAAATATCGAATTCAAAGCTTTAAGATAGTATAGAAAAGCACCTTCTCGCTTGTTGGCCTCGACCGCCACCGGAATCCTATCCCAAGACTTTTGAAATCTGAAGTCAAGTCACCACCGCTCGTCGGGGGCTCTCTTGATAGTTGTCAATTGTTCTAAGAGACAAGTTGTCTCCCTTCTCTCCAAACTCGCTCATGGAGAACTATGCATAACCGATTCCAATTTGTGATAGAACCACTTCAAGGCTTCCGAACCATCGCAATGCCTTCCTTTGAACGATGATGCCAAAATTTGATAGCCACATCCATTTCATTTATCTCATGGATCGCATAAACTTTAGCAATGTCTTTGACATGATCACCAGTGAGTGGTATGATTTTCTCCAAAGTGAAAATGGAATGTTCTTCAATGCTGCAATCGAACCGGATTCTCGTGCATCGAGGGCAAGTGGGCTCCGCCAAAAAATTGACAAAGGGATTTAGTGGTCGCCATTCTCGATTGGCCCGAGAACCCTTGTTGATGCGAGAAAAGGTCTACCAAAGGGAGGTGTAGACAAAGTTCTATTAGGTGGAGACGCAGATCTTAGCTCTTCTTCCCCTTCTTTCTCTCGCCTCGGAGATAGATGCAGATAAACAAACAATCCTTCCTCCCTAGTTCTTGACCTGGTCTGTATTCTTCTCATAAATTTTCAGGCTTGGACTGCAGAAACCAGCAGGATTATGCCTCTTTTGAGTCGCCAGATGTGCGATTTTAAAGCTCCTTCAAAGTGGAACTTACAACAAGTGCACATCAATCTTGTCAGCAATGAAAGTAAAGACTCTAAGGTCCCACCGGCGTGCTGTAATCATTATCACCGAATCACAACACCCCGTATACGTGCATGTATTTGAACTCACAAAGCAGTGATTGGATAACATGGGTACTATCTCCAAGTCAGGGGACTTGCTACTTGAGATGACTCTCCGAGAAAGTCTGGTTCTTGCTCCTAAACTACCCGCCACAATCTACTCTAATGCAGATAAGCTAACTGTTCTAATCTAAATTTCCAAGGGACCAGGGAGAGAGAATACATAAAATGAAAGCCTACACTAAAGCGGTGATACACCAGAAAAGGAGGGTGTGAGAGTAATCTCCAAATGTGTGAAATACAGAGGGAAAGTGCACACTAGAAGAGGTGATGACAGTTCACCATAATCTAGCAAAATGCATTCACAACAATATTCCAAGCATACACAATGTTAGTGAATTCCTGCAAGAACATAATAATAGACACAATATTCTTATAGAAAGATAAAAGGGGCAAGAAGAATGCAAGAAAACACAGCAGGGGAAGATACATCCACAAACTTTGTATTTTATTGCTTCCTGGTATGCATAGTTCAGTCTATTACAAGATAAGGGCCTGGATCACCATGCAAGGAGTCCACTACAAGGGCCTGCAACACACTGGCTTCACAAAGCAATTTTGACAGAGCTTTGCTACCCAAAAACTCTCCCTTTACAATGAGCCCAACACTCCAATTTATAGAAAAAATGAGAAGGAGAAGAGAAGGGAAAATGGAAATCCTGAAATCTGTCCTTCAACCACCTATAAGAAGCATTAAATTGAGTGAAATGATTGTATATTACTTGCAAAAGGCTCCCCATACTGTCCCATGTGCTGCAGCAGAGAAAGAATGATGACCATGCCTCTTAATTGCACTCCCAGCTACCAAATAAAACACTGTTCTGAACCTGGCCACGTTTTCTTAAAAAAATCAATTAATTTCTGATCAAATCCAGAATTTCTTGATTATCTGTGCATCGGGCTCGGAACCACGATTCCAACGGTACCAATTTTGTGCAATTTCGTTGAGAAATGCAAAAGTTATGGCCTTCTGAGTGCGGCAGCTATTTTGGGTCCGGGCAGTGTGTTTTCTCATCATTTGACGGGAATGAACATTAACTGACTGGAGCCGAATATGTTTCTCTTAATTAAATATATCTACCCTCATTAAAAATAAGAAATCTAGTTTCTGTGGCGTAGAGGACGTCGTGCTCGTTCCAGAAAGTCCAATTTTGTGAAAATCGGAGCTCGGAGTCAAAAGTTATGGCCGTTTGAAGTTTCGCAGGTCAAACGCTGACTTTTCCTCTTTTGCCTTCACCTATTTCGCGCTTTCGCCCCACGCGTCCCTCACGTATTTTTGTCCCATTTCGAACCTTCGCCTTTCTATTTCGCTCCGGTCCCACGCGTCCCTCGCGCATTTTTTGTCCTCGCACAAAGTGCTCCTTGTGGTTTGATTTCGGTGAACCCGCCGGTTCACGTCCATTTGTCCCAAATGTCCCAGTTGCCTTCGGACTGCTTGTTCCCATTTCGCCCGGTTCGGCCGGTTCGCGTCCATTTGTCCCACTTGTCCCACTTTGTTTCGGACTGTTTGTGTTGATTTCGGGCGAACCGGCCGGTTCGCGTCCATTTGTCCCAAATGTCCCAAAGGCGACCCTCTCAGCAGTTAGCCAATTTTTTTCTCTTTTGGCCGGATCGGCTTTTCGCGCCCGCCGCGTACTTCTGGCCCGATTGTCCCAAATGCTATTTGGGCCGCCTCGAGGCTTTTCGGCCGATCCGCGCATTTTTGTCCCAAATGTCCCAATTGCTCCTAGGACTAGGACTTAGCCGATTTTCACAATTTTTCCTGGATCAACCTACTTGCCTTCTGCAACCATTTTTCACATTTTCTCAGAGCTTGCTCCTTCCTTCTTTGGCCAGGGGAGTTAGAAAAATATCTGAGGGAACCTCAGAAACATGATGTTTGCTCTGAATCAATCAATGTGCCTGGGACTTGAATATTCTGATGCATGTTATCAAATTACCCTGGGGGGTAAATTTTGGATAACAGGATTCCCTAGGATGATGAAATGGCTATAATATAGGCTCTATGCTCATTTAGGTGTAATTAGAAAGGTATGAGGAGGGATCCTTATATAGCCCAATGGATAAAACAATTTGTACATCCCTTTACATATGGGATAATAGAGGTTGGGTTAGTTGTGGATAAGGAAGGTATAGGGATGGTTGAGTCAACCTTAGGAGAGTTTAATTTTTCTTATAGTGACCCATGGGAATTAGGGGTGCATGTAATTAATCAAAGGTGATTAATTAATAAGGATATGAGACTATTAGGCTAGCTTAGAAGAGAATTATCATGATTTAGGGGATAGGAAGGATTAAATAAGATAAATGAAAGTTTATTCATCTAATAGAGGAGGAAACTTAATTAGTTAAGAATAATTAATTAATTTAGGTAAAAATGGGTTTAATTAATATAAGTTTCGTCTTTGAGGGATAGAAGGACCAATTAACTAGCGTAACATAGTTAATTAATGGCGCTAAAAGAGAAAATGTGCCATATTGAGGATATGTCGTCAATTTTTGGGAAATGGGATAATTAGCATAATTTAAGTATTTAAATTTCTAGAGCTAAATTATAGGTGTCTACATTTTCCCCTCTTTGGGGTGGTGTAAGTGATGCCACTTCAAAGATAGTAGATAGGTAAAATTTTGAAGGGGTAGAAGAAAAATTAGTAGAAGTGAGAGATGCCCCCTCGAGTGTCGATGGGGTGATGAAGGAAGGCGATCAACGATTAAAAAAGATGAGAGAAATGGAAAGAAAATGAGGGACAAGATGCCCCAAGTGGAGGAGAAGAATGGGTAGGGGCAAGATGCCCCAAACAAAATGGAAGAATGGTGTCAAGAGGAGAATGATATAGAAGAAATATGAAGAAAGGGAGAGAAGAACTAGCCTTCACCCATTGCATTGGAACAACCGTATTGTCATCATATAGCCAAATATCTACGTCATCGGTCCTTATTAAAAATATAAGCATACGACAAAAGTAGAATGACATGAAAATCCATACTACAAATAATTGTCCATTGTTGAAAACACCAACTCAATGCAACATACAAAAAGCAATGCAATATGAGAAGTAAACAAGCTCATATAACATGGAAACAAGTACAAACACACATACTTAAACCAACAACGGTCAAGACTATTGCACAAATGTATTTGTTATCAAGCTGAAAATCCCAAATGTTTGTGATTGATGACAAGGGTTAAAAATGATGCCCTAGGAAAGAATATATGTGAGGGAAAGTGATGGAGGATGCAGCGGTCCAATGATAAAGAATTATGCGCAACGAAACAATATTAAGAATTATGCTAGCTTTATAAATGGTTGTAAAACTGATGATCCGTGAGTCATGTGGTTTACAAACACGTGAAGATTCCAACAAGATATGGGAGAAGCACCATGCATAAGACACGAGTTTCAACCATTTTGGGCCATTTACCTATTTTTGCAATTTTTTTGAGTTTTTTTACAATTTTTAGGATTTAAAACTGATTTTTTTTTTTTGAGTTTTGACAAATTATTTTAATTTTTATTGATTTTTTACATTTTTTAGATTTTTAGATTTTGAGATTTTGAACATAGAAGAATTCGAAAGAATAAAAAAGAGTCTCCTAGAGAAAAAGAAATGTCCCATGGAGAAGAAAGAATCGCTAGGTGGTAGGTACTACCCCAGTGTAGCGAAAATTAATAAAATAATTATTTAATAAAAATAATTATTCGTGGAGTGTGTAGAAGGAGTGATATCGCCTAGAAGCAATAAAATTGTCCTAGTGAGAAGAAGCGAGTGCTAGGTGGCAAATAATGCCTCAACACGGTGAAAAATAAAATAAAATAATTATTTAATAAAAATAATCATTCACGGTGAGCAGAAGAAGGGTTAGAATGAGAATGGTGGTCAAAACATGCTCCTAAGGCATCACGGTCGGTGAAAATGACTAAATATACCCCACACAAGGGGGTAAATCATTATGATCAGTTCATTTGTTATGAACCTCTATCAAAAGTTACCGCGATACCTCTGAGAGTGACAAAGATGATGGTGAGAGCATGATCCTGTAGGAGATGCACTGACCGAGTTTGGGAGTATGTCTATCATGCAGATGATGGCCCCTTCATGAGTAGCTTAACCTTTCCCTTGTACTTTCATGCATTTATTACTTTATTAAATGTTTTTAGCCCTAGGAAAGGTGCATGCATGCACCCTTGGGGGCGTAGGCATCTTTGGGTGTGTGCAGGCACCACAAAAGTGTGTGTGAGCATGCACACATATCATATCTTGCCAGTTCATACACACAGGCACCAACAAGGGTGTGTAAAAATCAATAGGGGGTTAGATACATGCGCACACCAAAATGGCCACGTAGGAACACTGAAGCACGCACACACATGTATGAGTTGGGTTATCTAGGAGGGGGTGCACATACCGAAGATGTGCAATCACATACCAAATGAGGAACACATACGTACCATGCACGCATACACCGAACAAGGAGCGTATACACCGAAATGGGTGGGCTGGTGCTAAAAGGGAAAAATGTCCCAACATAGAAGAAAAAGATAGGAAGAATTAGAAAATTGAGAGGAGTGATTTATAGAGGAAAATGAAAAATTAGTATATGGTAGAAAATAGAGGAAATGTTAGTGCCTAAAACTTGTTGTGTTGTGCAGAGATGATTGCTGGCATTGCATACTAGAGAGTGACAAAGTCGTATTGCTGAGATAGAGACAAGCATGCCTTGACGTGATTATCATGACATGGAGGTACTTTTGGAGGTGGTTGGTTTAGGTCACGTGGCTCGGATGCCATCTATTACATTAGATCACAACCTTCTGACATCATTGATAAAGATATGGCACAACGAGACCAAGTGCTTCGGATCTCTACAGGGGAGATTACTGTTACCTTGGAGGATGTCCGTGCATTTTTTACATCCCCATTGTTGGCTCCTTGATTGAGTATACTAGTGAATTTGGATAGATTACAAAGGCGATCAATGATGTCTTCTATAGGGATGACATACCCCATCAGGTATGACAATTTATTTACATCGTTGTATATCAGATCACACCATTCATCGGGACCCTTATATTTGATGGCTCTTATCAATGGGTTTTTACTCACTAATAAGACATGGAATTCATTTCCATGGGCCTAATTACCATTATTCATAGTCTATATAGTGGTGAGAGATACTATTGGGGCCAAAGTGCATACTGGCACATCTATACTGGGACCTTCATTTGATCACATACCACTGTCAAAAGATGGTGGGACCTACTTCGTTATTACAGATTTGGTCATGGGACCACATAGCTATTAGCCGTCTCGTTAGCACACTGCGTATGTAAGATCTAGAGGAGCCTATAGTCATGGGATGGGTTCCTATTGGGGATGATATTTGAGGGAACCTGGGTGGTACATACTATTATCGTTGAGATTTTGATGAGCTATAACAGAGAGACATTATCTAGAGGCCCTATAGGCATATACAATGGCCGGAGGATGGGGTAGAGATTGACATTTAAATGGTTGAGAACTTTCTCCTAGGTAGCCATAGCTATATTACGAGTTTTACAGGTTTGGTATCGATGCCAACCATAGTTGGGTATCACTCGGTGGTGTTCCTCACTCAATATGTGCTACGCTCATCGTGATACCGACAGTGGATCATGGGCCCGTGTATTCGATATAGCTAGAGCCGGGAGTGGTCAGATTACGAGTAGATGGTGTATGTATGAATAAGTTAGCTATGTAAGTAGAATTGAAACTAACACCAAGTAGCTTCAATACAATGCCAAACTAAACATATGAATCATCATGCTAAGAGCTTAATAAAAGCTAACCTATCAACATTTCTACATTAAACATGAAATGAACATTTCAAGCTAATATGCTAAACAAATTAACTTCTATCTCTTATTGAATGTTAAAATAAGATGATATTGAACCTATGTAGATCTCTAGAAATCAAAGAGTTGATTATATGCTTGAAATCCCAAGGTTTCTAAGAATGGAGTCTTGTCAAATCATGGCTACAAGACCATTTGACATATCTCCATATGACTTCAAAACTTGGGTGGATGAATGCAAGAAATGGAGAAGGCTAGCTCTTCTAATGGAAGAATGCTTCAAAGATGATAAAATGGCTATAGTGTATGCTCTATGCTCATTTAGGAGTGTAGGTGTAAATAGAAAGGTAGGAGGAGGGCTCCTTATATAGCCCAATGGATAGAAGAATCTCTACATCCCTCTTCATGTGGGATAAATGGAGAGGTTGGGTTAGTTGTGGATAAGGGAGGTTTATAAAGGGTTACACAACCATA
Source organism: Taxus wallichiana var. yunnanensis (assembly GCA_018340775.1). Lineage (NCBI taxonomy): Eukaryota > Viridiplantae > Streptophyta > Pinopsida > Cupressales > Taxaceae > Taxus > Taxus wallichiana. The sequence continues at coordinate 767,785,694 of CM031234.1, forward strand.
AGAGAGTTTATTTTATCTTTTAGTGACTCATCAGGTTTGAGGGGATTTATTAATTAACCAAAGTGATTAATTAATAGGTGTGCAAGCTTATATAAGATTTTTAGAGGAATAGTTAGTATGATTTATGTTATGAGAGGATTTTAATCAAATAAATGATGATTTATTGATTAAATAGAAGAGAGAATTAATTAATTAAGAATAATTAATTAATCTAGATAGAAAGGGGTATTAATTAATTAGAAATAATTAATTAATGTAGATAGAAAGGGGAGCTTAATTAATTATAAATAATTAATTAATCTAGATAGAAAGGGGAGCTTAATTAATTAGAAATAATTAATTAATCTAGATAGAAGGGGAGCTGATTAACGAAATGTCATTAATTGGTGTCATTGTTGGATAAAAGAGTTAATTAACTAATGTAATGTAATTAATTAACAATGATAACAGAGAAAATGTGCGATATTGACAATATGTCATCAATTTGTGGGAAATGGTATAATTAGCGCAATTTAAGTATTTAAATTACTCGAGCTAAATTATAGGTGTTTACATTTTCCCTCTTTAAGGTGACGTAAGTGACACCACTTCAAAGATAGTAGACAGATAAAATTTTGAAGGGGTAGAAGAAAAATTAGTAGAAGTGAGAGATGCCCCCTCGAGTGTTGATGGGGTGATGAAAGAAGGCGATCGACGATAAAAAAGGTGAGAGAAATGGATAGAAGAATGGGTAGGGGCAAGATGCCCCAAGTGAATTAGAAGAATAGTGTTGATAGGAGAATGATGTAGAAGAGGAATGAAGATGGAAAGAAAAGAGCAAGCTTTCATCCAATGTATTGAAACAACTATAGTGTCATCATATTGCCAAAGATCTACATCATCTGTCCTTATTAAAAATATAAGCATACGAAAAAAATTAGAATGCCATGAAAATCCATACTACAAACAATTGTCCAATGCTGAAACACCCACTCAATGCAACATGTAAAAATCAATGCAATATGATAAGGAAAAAGCTCATTTAATAGGGAAAACAAGTATAAACACACATATTCCAACCAACAACACTCAAGATGGTTGTATAAATATTTTGATCTTAAGTCAAGATCCCCAAATGTTTGTGATTGATGATAAAGGTTAAAAATGATGCCTCGAGAAAGGATACATGTAAGGGAAGATGATGGAAACTGGGTCCAATGAGAAAGTGTAGTGCACTATGAAACATTACCAAACAACTATATGTGCCCCAAAGTACTAACGAAGCAAGCAAGATAGCTTTGCAAATGGTGATAAATTGATGATCAACGAGTTGTTTAATCAGTGAAGATGTGAAATTTCTAGCAAGATATGGAAAGAATACCATGCACAAGACATGAGTTTTAGCCGCTATGAGCTGGTTTACCTAGTTTTGTGAGTTTTTAAAATTTTTAGGATTTTTTTGTGCGAATTTTGGAATTTTTTTGGCTTTTTGATGGATATATAGATTTTGGATTTTCAATTTTTGACGGGTTGATGTGTAGCGAAAGTGGGAATCAACAAGAATCTCCTAGACACAAAAGAAATGCCCCAGGGAGAAGAAAGAAGTAGCAGACGGAAAATAATGCCCTATAATAACGGAAAAATTAATAAAATAATTATTTAATAAAAATAATTATTCAATGGAGTGTGTAGAAGAAAGGATATCACCTAGGAGCAATAAAATTGTCCTAATGAGAAGAAATGAGTACCAAATGGAAAAGAATGCCCCAACATGATGAAAAATGAAAGAAAAATAATTATTTAAATAAAATAATTATTCATAGCGAGTAGAAGAAGAGTTAGAGAAACAACGGCGGTCAAAATAGCTTTTCCAGAATCACAATAAGACTGTTTTACCGCTTGTTGGAGTAAAAATTCACACTCGATCGATTTACTCCAAGAATTAGTCAGTGTGACTTTTCTTGGAAAATTGAGCTCGCTCTTAGATAACTTGTGACACCTAGTTGAGCGAACCACCTAGGAAATCCATTCAGTCTTTGGAGCCAACTTGACCAAATCGTTGTTGTAAAGAGCCATCATTCATCACAAAACGTGTGAAGCGTTACTTTTTCTTAGTTTTTCACTCGCCCTAAGGTGAGGCAAAACTCTACCGAAGTGAGGCCAACATTTTTCATCCTCACTTGTACTACTTCCTTCACTTTATTTTGACACTTTGTTGATCAAAAGAGGAGTGACCACACGTGTGTTGCCAACTGATGGTGTCACCACTTTTATGTTTATTTACGCTCATCCATGTTTGCTGAGATAGGTTGTTAAATGTATAAAGTGTGTGGGAACATACTCGTATCATTGGTAACCATTTGATCTTGATACCCAAGTCAATATCGTCATCATAGTTAGGCTTGATTCATCACTTGATTCTCTTTTGAGGAGTTATCTTGCTTGTATCGTATCGCCACAATTTTGATACTTATGTCTTGTTTCTTGCAAACTTGACCTAAGTGTCTAGATTGTAACGTTATGCTACGTGCATCGTAATAATTCCTTGGTATACTCTAGCCTTAGTTTTCCTTCAAACATTACCTTGATTTTGAAAAGTGTTGTTGTTACCTTTGTGTGCATCGTAATAATATTATTTCGATACTAATACCTTACTTTTCCATAAATTTTGGTTAACATATCTTAGTGGTATTGTTGTGTCGTTCATGTTTGTAACTTATACTTTTTGAGATTTAGGTCTTGATTGGATCTAAACTCACTTTTAGTATACCTTGCTTGGAAATTGTATCAACCTTTTGTTATTACTTATGTCTTGTTCGTTTTTGAACTTGGCATAAATGGTGACATTTTGTTGATCATATTACGTGTCAAACTATTAATTGATCGGACGCTTAGGAAGTACTCCATTTGACTAATTGGTTTACCAAAAATTTGTGTGATTTTGTCTCATTTTTCACATCGACTTATCCATTTTGGACAATCACTTTGATCCATTGATTCTTTATCATTCATTATTATTTGGTCATTAATTTGGCTTTCGTTTTGAACTTGCATGATTGTTCCTTTTGTTTATCCGCCTTATAAACTCATTTATAGGACAATCCTTTGGGTCTTTGATCCTCTTGATCTTCTTGTTTTTCCTAAGTTCATGATCATTTTTGAACACATCTTTCAAACCTTGGCAAAAACATTCAAGCAACTTTTGCATCAATCGAACATTGGAAATATTTCCTTTGTATCCTTTATGTTGCTAAAATTTTGATCAATCCTTTGACATTTAATCCTTCATCAAGTGTATTCAAACAAATTTATCATCATTATATTACCAAAGATCTACGCATCGGTCCTTATTAGAAAAATAATCATACGAAAAAGTAGAATGACATAAAAATCCATACTACAAACAATTGCCCATTTATGAAAATACTAACTCCACGCAACATACAAAATGCAATGATCCGGGACATACATAAGAAAATCTTGAGTCCCATTGGGTGTGCCAAATGTATGTAAAAATGAGTTAGCTATGTTTAAGTAGAATTGAAACTAACACCTAGTAGCTTAAATATAATGCTAAACTAAACGTATGCATCATCATTGTAGGAGATTAAGCAAAGCTAACCTATCAACATTTCTACATTAAACATGAAATGAAAATTTGAAGCTAGTATGCTAAACAAATTCATTTCTATCTCTGATTGAATGCTAAAAATGAGATAATATTGAACCTATGTAGATCTATAGCAATCAAAGAGTTGATTATGTGCTTGAACTCCCAAGATTTCTAAGAATGGAGTCTTGTAAAATCATCGCTACAAGACCATTTGACATATCTCCATATGACTTCAAAATCTGGGTGGCTGAATGCAAGAAATGGAGAAGGCAAGCTCTTCTAATGGAAGAATGCTCAAAGATGATAAAATGGCTATAGTGTATGCTCTATGCTCATTTAGGAATGTAGGTGTAAATAGAAAGGTAGGAGGAGGGCTCCTTATATAGCCCAATGGATAGAAGAATCTCTACATCCCTCTTCATGTGGGATAAATGGAGAGGTTGGGTTAGTTGTGGATAAGGGAGGTTTAGAAAGGGTTGAGTCAACCTTAGGAGAGTTTATTTTGTCCTTTAGTGACTCATGGGGTTTGAGGGGATTTATTAATTAACCAAAGTGATTAATTAATAGGTGTGCAAGCTTATATAAGCTTTTTAGAGGAATAGTTAGTATGATTTATGTTATGAGAGGATTTTAATCAAATAAATGACGATTTATTGATTAAATAAAAGAGAGAATTAATTAATTAATCTAGATAGAAAGGGGTATTAATTAATTAGAAATAATTAATTAATGTAGATAGAAAGGGGAGATTAATTAATTAGAAATAATTAATTAATCTAGATAGAAAGGGGAGATTAACAGAAGGTCATTAATTGGTGTCATTGTTGGATAGAAGAGTTAATTAACTAAGGTAATGTAATTAATTAACAATGATAGCAGAGAAAATGTGCGATATTCATGATATGTCGTCAATTTACGGAAATGGTATAATTAGCGCAATTGAAATATTTAAATTGCTCAAGCTAAAATATAGGTATCTACATATGGTACCACAGGTTTGGGCCCTAACACGATAGATTAGGGACCCTGGGACGACACCAGATTACCTAGCTTGGTATGCCACAATTTTTTCCCGATGATTGACCATACCAGAGGGTGCATGGGCTGCAGGTGTGAGACCACCAAAGAAAGATTCCCTACAGCAGTGATGGGGTGATGATGCAGAGGGTGGTGGTAGGGGAGGTGATGATGATGATGATCCATTTGATGGATAGAGGCATGATGGTGGAGATGAAAATAAGGTCCATTATAGGGTCCTAGACTGAGGCTACAGAGATAGAGGTAGGTCCCAGTGATACAACAGGTACCACCTAGACCACAAGGTCTGAGGCATAGTCCTCCTCACAGTCCTCTGAGAGGAGGAGAGGGTGGAGATGACAGGGGATAGCTAGCTACCTTGCAGAAGAAGCTTCAATAGGTCACAACAATCTAGCTTCGGGTAGCAACAGAGAGGGATCGTGCCCAAAACCAGATACAAGTTCTTATAGTAGAATGGGACTAGGCTAGAGCTCATGATTGTCAAAGAGGGGATGGTGCTACCCGTGTCAAAAGGTAGGATAGATTTCCTCATAGATGGCTCAGATTATGGGTTAGTTACAATAGACCCAGGCACGGGCACATTAGTTGATTGCAGAAAGGGATCAACTCCAAGTTGAGCGAGTAGTGGGTCCAAATTGGGAGGTTATCGTGGCTATCTCGTTGAGGTAACATCCTTTTGATGCATAGATGGGACTATGATGACACTGCAAAAACATAGAGATTTAGTGATAGCTAAGGGTAGAGCCTCCTACTACCACTCTTTTTACTATGAGGTCATTCCAGAGGGTCGGTGAACACCGAGCTATAGCACATGCACTGAGTGGATCGGTGAGGTCATAGAGGTAATTAACATCCGGTAAATCTATTGAGAATCCACAGGGGGTAGCTGATAGGTTAGCGTGGTGTAAAGGGTATGGGTTCTCCCCTGGATTGAAGGATGCATAGTCCTGATGAGGGTTCGAGTTAGACATGACTCTTATGCACTTATAGATCTGTATGTACCTTTTGATACATGCCTCTTATGAAGGATTTATTACTTTTGACCAATGTATACGATGTATCATTTTGATGTACGCCTCTGATGAAGGATTTATTATGACCTATTCCCTTGATGGCCCATTTTGTACCGATGATGTATATCCTGTTGAGATAGACATTTTATACACACACACACACACACACACACACACACACACACACACATATGGACACTTGATGTTGTATACTTTCATGTTGTGATGTATCTTATGATGATGATTTATTATGGATGTTGATTATATCATGATGTTGTATGGTTTTATTTCATATGTTTGTGTATCATGATGATGGCTATGATGATGTTTCCCATGTGTTAGATTTATGATATATCCTTAGATGATATCAAATGTTGTGGTTTATGAGATACTTTATTTTTCTTTTCTGGGTACAAGATGATATGATGATATTGGTGTGGGGGATAGATTTTGATATTTACGATCCCTCTTTCCCCCATTTGATGATATGGTATGTGATGATTAGCTTAACATTCATGTATGATGTACACTTAGATTTTTATTTATATATGATGTATAAATGATGTTAGATGTGATGATATAGATGGAGATATGATGATGTGATAACAAAATCATGCAAATGCAACAAGCAAACACAAACAAATGTTAACAAATCTACCAAATATACATGCTACCAAAATGAACCAACACAATTATATACAAATATTGACAAATATACAAAAACATACCTCATATGTACAAGTAAGCATGAATCTAATCTAAGCAAGAAAATATCAACCTCAAGTAACAAACTATACAAATGCATAAGCAAGGAAAAACCATACAAGTAGAAAGTACACAAACCAATAAACAAAAACAAGAAATAAGACAAAGGAATAAAAAAAAACAAACTAAAGCTATGTTTTTGTGTCACTATTTTCTGTGTTTTTGTATTGTTTTGGGATTTTCTATTTTTCTATTGTTTTGGATTTTGAACATTTTTGAATGTTTTTGTGATTTTTCAGCATATTTGAATGTTTTTGCAATTTTCAACATATTTGAATGTTTTTTTGATTTTCAACATATTTGAATGTTTTTGTGATTTTCAAGGTTTTCCGAAGCTATGTACAGAAAATGAGAAACATGGATGCCCCCAGCGTTAGATGGGAATATACAAGGGCAAGTGCCACATATTTATAAATAGGAAGGTGAATATAAAAAGACAATCCCTTCACATATTTACAAGAGGAGAAACAATCGGATCAAGGCTTGAGAAGATGGGATCACAAGGAATCATAGACATAGGTGTGGAACTAGCCCTAGAGCTAAGTAAAAGTACCCCCTAGATGCAAGATGCTTGTGAACAATAAATCTTCCCAAGGTGCCGAAGCTTATTTTCACCAAGGGATCCATCCAAAGTGCCATAATTACGTGGTTTTCCAACATGGATGACCTATTTTCTCTTTTTCTCTTTTTTGATTTATTTTTAAAATTTTTGTGCCATGTTTAAGCATAGAACCACTTAAGGTGCATGGAATTCATTGGCTCATGGATCTCATCTCCATTAGGATGAGAAAGTTTGTATGCTCTTGTTCCATATTTTTCCACAATGACGTAAGGTCCTAACCAGTGTGGTTTGAACTTTCCTTTCTTCTCTCTTTCTACCCTTATGTTAAATGATTCTCTTTCATGACCAAATATTTGACCTCAAATTGACGAGGTATGATCCTTTTGTTGTAGTTCCGGGAGACTTTGTTTTGATATACCTTGAGATGGTTAAGGGCATGAATGCACTTTTCATCTAGGAGTTCCAATTCTGCTAGCCTGACCACTCTGTAATCCTCATCTTTGTCCAGATAATCCCTAAGAGATATCCTTAGGGAAGGAAGCTCTATTTCCAATGGGATGATATATTCTATTCCAAACACTAGGGAGTAGGGTGTTACACCAGTAGGAGTGTGAATGGAGGTCCTATAAGCCCAAAGGGCTAGGTGAATTTACAAATGCCAGTTATGACCTATCTTACTCACCATATTTTCCATGATCTGAACCAAGTGTTTTGTTAGTGGCTTCACTTTCCCATTACCTTGAGGGTAATATGGCATGGACCACTTTAATCTTATTTGAAATCGGTGAAAAATATCTTTCATCATATTGTTCTTGAATTATTTTCCATTGTCAAGAATATGGCTGCATGAATACCATACCAACAAATAAGAATATTTATGATGAACTTTGATATCCGAGTGCCTATAACATATGTTAATGGAACAACCCGCACCCACTTAGTGAAATATTCTATGGCTGTGATGATGTGGGTATGATCATTAGATGAGGTTGTGGTGATCTTCCTATTAAATCTACCCCCATTTGGAAAATGGCCACGATGTTGTAATTGGTTAAAATAGATGTGACAACGCATGGATGAAATTTCCATACTTTTAACATAGAACACATTTCCGACATAGTTACAATTTTTTTCTCCATAGTAGGCTATTAGTAGCCCACCTATAAAAAAATATTTGCTAGGACCATTCCATTCGTATGGGCGCCACACACCCCTTCATGTACTTCCTTGATCGCTTAGACCAAATCTGCTACATCTAGACAACGCAATAGATTCCCATCATAGCCACGATGATAGAGCGTACCTCCTAGGAGGGTGTAATGGGATATTTGGAAGATATAAATTTGTTTTTAGATCAGGAAATGTCAGTAGAAAAGGTACCGATTTTAAGGTAGTCATAGATAGGTGCATACCAAGGGGAGTAGGGACAAACAACTTCACATGCCAAACATGATTATGGTATATCATATGTAGGTTGATGTAGATTTTCAACAAAAAATGACATATCATTGTTTTCTAGCAGAATCCACAACATAGAACGCACTGTATGCCGCCATTGCATTTACAAATCGGTTTTGTGCCCTTGGAATTTTCTCAAAGGTAATACACATAAAGTATTATTTTAGAGTTTCCACCAATTTCTTGTATGGGATGAGATTTTTATCCTTGACCTTGTACTCATCATTGAATTGTTTGATAATCAGTTGTGAGTCACCAACGATCTTGACATGGGGATATTCCACTTGATCGCTAGCTTCATCCCAGTGATGAGCGCCTCATATTCTCGTAATGTTATTTGAATAAGGAAAACCAAGAAAGAAAGCTTGCAGTATGGGGTCTCTTAAAGGAGTGAACCATGGAAAGTGAATGATCCATCAAAGTGGATCTGCCACATGAAAAATTATTCAATATACATTAGTTGTAAATATGGAAGCTCCAGGACATATAGGCTATGTTTTAGGTAAAGGTGCTTCTACTAATTGGTTGGTAAGTACTTATCCTTTAACTAATTTCTGGTGTACATATTCAATGTCAAATTCACTGAGCAGAATGATCCAATTAGCCATTCTACCTGTAAGGGTGGGTTTTGACAATAGGTATTTAAGTGGGTCAACTTTAGATATAAGCTTGGTTTTATTGTTCAATAGGTAATGGTAGAGTTTTTGAAAAGAAAACAATAACTAGACAATATTTTTCAATTTGGGGATAGTTGAGCTCATAGGAAATTAGGGTATGGCTAAGGTAGTACACAACTTTTTCTTTTTGGCTTAGGTCATATTGTGTAAGCAAAGTGCCAATAGCAAATTGTGTAGCAGATATGTATAGCAAAAGTGGCTCACCTGGGGTTGGAGGCATGAGGACATGTGGATTGGCCATGTATTATTTAAGAAAGGAAAAGTCCTATTGTTAATTTGGTCCCCAAATAAAATCAAAAACATTTTTAAGTAGATGGGTAAAGGAATGGCACTTATCAGCAAGATCTGAAATGAAGCGGTGAATGGCTTGTATTTTTCCTTGAAGGCTATGCAGTTGTTTGATATTCTTGGGAGGAGAAATTTTAGTAATAGCAGTGACTTTAGATGGGTCCACCTCAACCCATCTCCTTGATACAATGAATCATAGAAGCTTCCTTGATAATACTCCAAACACACATTTCTTTGGATTCAACCTAACCTTATATTACGAAGACGTTCAAAGATATGTCACAAAACTTCAGGGTGGTATTCTCTTATCTTGGACTTTCTAAGGATATCATCTACATAGTCCTCTATGATGTCATGTAACATATCATGGAATATTACTGTCATGGCTTGTTGATAGGTTGCATCAACATTTTTACTGATCTTTTTCTACTATCTTGATTTAGTTGTACCTTAAAAATCCATCCATAAGAGATAGCATTTTGTAGCCTCTAGTTGAATTGACAATCATGTCAATATTGGGAAAAGGAAAATAATATTTCAGACATGCCTTGTTGATGTACCAATTTTTTTTGCAAATTATGATGCCAACTGGTTTCTTTTGTACTGGAAATACGTTTTATATCCACTTAGAGTATTCAATGGGTCTGATGAACCCTACTACTAATAGTCTCTCTAACTCCTCTTTAACTAGAAGGGATACTTGTGGATGCATTTTCCTTAGCTTCATTTAATAGGATTTACATCTGGATGCACTATTAAGTTGTGCACCACAAAAGTAAGATCTAATCCTGACATATCTTTATAAGACCATGCAAATATATCCAAAAATTATCTAAGAAGCAAGGTGAATGTCTTTTGTTCTTGTGCTGGAAGAAAATCTCCCAGCTTGACTATCTTTGGGTATTCTTCTATTCACATATTTATATGAATGGTTTCTTCTACCAACATTTTTGACATATCCTCCATATGCGTAGGATTGGGAGGAAGGTTTAGGTCTTCTTCCAAGGGCATCTCTATGATATTTTCACCCTCAAAGGTCAATCACTTCTTTTGTCCATTAACTTTTTTACTTGTTTGTTATTCAACACCTCAAAGAGGTTTTCATTGTGTGACTTGGAATTTTGCATTTGCCAAGGATTTTTGTTGGAACTTTTCCCTCATCAAGCTTTTAGTAACTTTTGCTTACCATGAAGCTCAAATTTCTCTCTCAAATAGGGTGCAGTATCTACGTAATTGAAGAAACCTTTAATATGGTCCCCAATTGGAATTGTATCTTATATGCCCATAAACTCTACAATGACATCATCATTCTCAATAATGTCCAATGACACATGTTGTTGTTGGTCCCAATCGACAAGGGAAGGGTAGACAAGGTCAATTTTAGGCTCAGTGGGGGTTAAGGTAAGGATAACGGTATCCATGAAAAGGTTCATGGAGGAAAGATCCTCATATTGGCTATAGTGGGAATATGTGTCGCTATCTAAATAATCAAAGCTATCCTCATGCTCAGAACATGTAGCATCTTGATCATTGGGGTGTGATCCATAGGGTCAAATGCCGATACCATATCTTTATATTTTGAAATGTGGAAGTGGAACTGGTTCTCTTAGTCTATGCTCATTATTTTCACATCCTAGGCCCTTGTAGCCCATATAATACATCATTCAACTAGAATTTTCATACTCAAGGATTTGGTAGTAGGTCGGCTGAGTGTCCTCTGGGACCCAAGTTGTAGGTGGGTCCAACAATTTCTCTTCTGCAAGTAATCCCCCAGGTAATAATGTCCCAATAGTTCATTCATATCTAGGCTATTTGAAATGATAGTTGGTTCGACCTCTTATTTTAGGTGAAAAAGATACATCTCAAACTAGGAGAGCTTCTTGCACATTGTATTCTCCACATCCATACTTCATAAATTTCATCTCACATGAATCAAAAGGAGAAGTAGATGTAGAATCTTCTCTAGCGTAAGTATTGAGGGAGTCTGAATACACTCGTGATTCCATAGCATCCGATTGAAGGGGAACAACTATATCAACAGAAGGACATCCGTATTTACCCTTATGAGAAAAGCTATTGAGAGCTCTGCAATGAGCGAAAGGTTCTGGATCTCCTTGTATTGTAATAGTGTATCCCTCATGTTTTAACTTGATGCACTGATGGAATGTTGATTTGCATGGCCTACATGGCATGAATCCATGGGTGAACAAGAAGTATATTATATGGAAGTTCCAAGTCGAAGACATGAAACTAAAAGGAATGATAACTAGAATGTACCAAGCCAATAACTTAGATGCTAATATAACACCATGATCAATAAGATGAAAGAAATTCGCCATAATAAATTTACATAAACCCTCGCAAAAAAATGAGAAACAATATCATATATTATTATGGAACTCAATGAAATATAATGAGAATGGGCCTTTCTTATATAGGAAATGAATAATAATCTAAGAACCAAGAAAGGTCATAGATCAAGCCATAAAGAAAGGGAAGAACTAGTCAAGACCATAGATTTAGGAGAGAACTAGACATCAAGGATCTAGTCAATACCATAGATCAAGGAAAGAACTATACCTAACAACTAGATAATATCCCCCTAATATCTAAATAAATAAAAAGAAATATCCGTAAACATAAGTGGGTGAGAATAAATATAATAAAGGTAAATAAAGTACCTAAATGAACATGAGCTAAGGTAAATACCTACTCTAACACCCCCCTCAAGTTAATCTAGGGGCCAAAATAGAAGTGACATGTCCATAGTATGAGTCCCGAAAACTAGGCCTGATCAGGTACTCATGTACAATATATCCATGAAGAAATATCAAACCAAAACAAGGAAATAATCCTGCTATAAGGAAAGAGAAAGAAGAAGAAGAAGGAATATTTTCTCATGAACACCCCCAAGAAAAAATTCCAAAACCCCAAGCATGCCACACAACTCAAGGTAGAGAGGTGATGCAAAAGGCTTCGTGAAGATGTCCGTAACTTACTTCTGAGTTGGAATGTACTCCAAGTAAATAACTCCATCTTGAATATGTTGACGAATTAAGTGGATGTGTATCTCAATATGCTTGGTCCACTGGTGCTCAAATGGGTTATGAGAAATATGAATTTCACTTTGGTTTTCACACAAAGTATAGTCGATGAATCTCGTAGGAATCAAAACTCTATCAATAACTATCGAAGCCAAAGAATTTTCTCACTCGTTGTCATGTAGTCTATCATGTAATCTTCCTATGAAGATGAAAGTGTAATGGATCGTTGCTTTTTACATTCCCAAGAAACTGAAGAAGAACCAAGAAAAAAGATATCCAAAAGTGGAATGTCTATATTCAATAGAACCTACCCAATCTGAATCTCTATATCCAACCAATTGAGTAGAACCCTAGTGTTGTGTAGGCAAAAGTGGAAAGTTCCGTGTAAATAGTGCAAAATCCTTTTAGCAGCTTTCTTAGGTGACTACTATGAGGAGAATGTGAAAAATGAGATACAAGCCATACCGCAAATGAAATATCGGGGTGAGTATGGGTCAAATACATGAGACTTTCAACCAACTTCCTATAAAAATTAGGATCACAAAATGGAGTGGTACATGTGGAAGTAAGAGTAACCCTAGACTGAAAAGGAGATGGAATTGGATTGCAATCAGCCATATCAAAGCACCAAGAAGATCATGGTGTACTTTTTCGACTTAAATGAATCCTCGAATTTGACCGAGAAATATGAAAATGAAGGAAATAATGAAATAACCCAAGATTTTTCATGTCAAACTATGTAGAAAGATCCCTCTGAATAGTCTGAATGTGGGAAGAAGAGCTTCACAGTAAGTAACAGATCATCAACATACAAGACAAGTATCACAATATCCTCACCAACATGTTGGAGATACACTGTATGATTGGAGTGGAAATGAACAAAACCAATAGATAGAAGAAAAGAATCCATCTTCTCATACCAATCCCGAGGGGCTTGTTTGAGACCGTAGAGAGACCTTCAAGCCTACAAACAAGAGAAGAATCCTGAACAAATCCAACAAGTTGCTCCATGTATATTTCCTCTTGTAAATCTCCATGTAAGAAGGCACTCTTCACATCCATCTGGTATATGGGCCACCCTTGTGATGCAGCAATAACAAGTACAAGGCGTACAAAATCCATCTTGGCAACAAGTGTAAAAGTCTCAGAGTAATCAATACCTTCAAGTTGTGAAAACCCTTTGCAAAAATATGAGCCTTATCCTTTCAATGGACCCATCAAATGCATATTTGGTTTGGTATACCCACTTACACCTAACCATATTTCCTCCTTTAGGAAGAGATACCAAATCCCAAGTATGATTCTTAATAAAAGAAGAATACTCAACTGCCATCGCATCATCCCACTCTCCGTATCTCATGAGCCTTTGAAAAATACTATGGATCCTAAAAAAATTCATGACACAAAATTCCGTAACCTCGTAGAATGTGCGTGATGATGCCTAGTGGGTGGAAGATCCTATATGAAAGGTGCGTACGGGTCCCACTTAGGCATAGTGACAACATCGGTGGGAATAAGATCGTCAACGACATCTATAATATCCTCATCAACCTCTTCAAAGAAAGGATCCTGAAGATAAGATGAATAATAAGGAGGCATGGAAGAAGATGTATAATCATGAGGATTGAAGCACTCATCAAATTGAACATGTGTTTAGAAAATAACAACATGAGTATCGAATATAGAATTTGATAAGCTCTCATGTCCTCACAATACCCTACAAAGAACAAGGATTTGTTCTTCTTATCCAAAGGTTTACTTTTCTTCTTTAACACAAAGGCCCAAACATGGCTCCAAAAGACTTGAAAAAAATGAGACATCTGTCTTAGTGTTGGACCAAGATTCCTTTGGTGTCAAATGCTCAAGTGCTTTGTGTGGTGTGTGATTCTAATGTAGTTAGCACAATGAACTACTTCGCCTAGTAGATAGGAGGTAAATATCTAGAATGCATCATACAGCTTATCCATTTCCTTTAAAGTTCAATTCTTCGATTTTGATAAGTCATTCTATTGTGGAGTATGAGGAATAAAATGGTGGTGAGTAATGCCTTGAGTTGCCAAAAATTAGAAAAATCATTGTTGAAGTACTGCTTCCTTTATCAAGGTGTGAAGGTTCTTTATGCAACTAGAAGATTTTTTTCTCGACCAAAGCCTTGAAGACTTTGAAGTGTGAAAAAACATCAATTTTTTAATTGATAAAATAAACCCAAGTACGCCTCGAGAAATTATAATTAAAGGTAAGTACATACTTATCTCCATTGAAAGAGGGGGAAGGAAAAACCATCAAGTCACTATGCATAAGCTCAAGTGGTGAAGAAAATCTCTTGGAAAAATTCTTAGAAAATGGATATTGGTGTTGTTTCCTAATGCACAGCCTAGAGAAAACTCCCTCAAGACAAAAACTTTAGGAAGACCATTTACCATACCATGAGTGCTCAACTCCTTCAAATATTTGTAATTGAGATGTCCAAATCTTTCATGCCAAAACTTACTCTTTGAATATACATGAGAAACCAATCCTGGACCCCTATAGAGGAAGTGTCATCAAAAACCTCAAAGTGATATAGTATAGAATTATGATCAAAATACATAGAGAAAAAAGTGAATGAGGCTCCAAAAAGCTCGTATTTCTACCCCATGTGGTGTAAAAGTCACCGTTTTTCCCCGACTGTAATGACAAATTTGATACACATAAATCAATTTTGTGGTAATGTTAGGAACATACAGTGCATCTTGGATACTTCCACCATTAAGGCGTATATCACTTTTTCCCTCAACAGAAAGAAAGAAAGAATCTCCAACCTCAATTTTGGAAGTATAACTCAAACCTAGAGAAACAAAAGACTCATGGGAAGAAGTCATGTGATGAGAAGCACCAAAATATATAACCCAACTATCTTCAAGTGGTGAATGAGATATCCCAACAAAATTAAGTGATTTTTCTATTCGATTAGAAGGAGGTAGAGTGGAGATAGAAATTTTGTGTTTCTAGACTGTATCCTCTAAGGCTTGCATTCACTTATAACACCTATGATCTTCATGACAACTAACCCCACAAAAAGAGCATGAAAGGCTAGAATTATTCTTGGATTTAGAAGACTCCTTGGGTTTCAAGTTATTTTCTTCGGGTTTAGGAGCACTTTGAGATGGAGAAGGGGTGGATTTGGTTTTAATTTTTGGTTTTCCCTTGCCCTTAGGATTAGATGCAACTAATGTATTTTGAGAGGTGGAAAACTCAAGGTGAGACAATTTGGATTATTCCCTAGTAAGTATTTCACAAAATGTTTTTAAGCTAGACATTTTGAATGTGTCACTTAAGGCATCCATGCTAGAGAAAAAGGTAGAAGAAAATATTTTAAATGGTCCTCTCAACTTGGACAGAATCAAGTTAACACACTCTTCATCTTTCTTATCTCTTCCACTCCCATTCAACTATGTCAAAAAATGATTGAACTTGGTAAGATAGTCTATAATTATTGGAAAATATTTAGGATTAAGAGAGGTGATCTCAATTTGAAGTTGTATGGCTCTCATATGATCCACCTTACTAAATAAATCCTCCAATTTCTCCCATATTTAGAAAGGAGAGTCACAATTTTCTAAATGAAATAAAGACCGTCACTTACATAAGTTCTTATCAAACCCATAAAGTCATCAAATTTGCACTGGTACTGAAATTTCTCATATTCTCTAGTGAACATGGGTTATTATGAAGAATTTAAATCTCATAATCATTTCCTCTTAATTATTGTTTCTATTCTTGGTTTCTATGTGTGGGAATTATGTGTTGTTAATGGATCAACACGATCTAATTCAAAGTAGATAAATATGCCATCCTCAAAAATCACCAAAAGAAATGCAAGAACCAAGCAATACAACAAGACCACCAAGCAATGCAACAAGATCCCCCAAAATTTTGGCACTTTATAATGAGTGCATGTTACAATATGGAACTTTATAATTATAGTGAAATTCTCAAAATAAATATTTCCAATGGAAAGAACATTAAAAATACACACTTTTGTAAAAATGTGACACACAAAACCAAGTTACCGATCAAAAGTTACAAGTCTTTCAATATTATGCTCTACTATTTATTTTAGTTGCCACTAAAACAAAATAAAATGTTCTTTCCTTCACCACACAAATAAAATGAAAGGGGGCTGGAGTTAAAAATCTACTAGTAGGAATCACAAGCTTAAGCCCTCATATGACCATACCATATGACTAGAGGCTAAGGATTTCAATGGGTGTATAAGAACTAGTTAAGGTTGTAGATCAAACCATAAATCAAGGAAATAACTAGTCATCAAAGAACTAGTCAAGACCATAGATTTAGGAGAGAACTAGACATCAAGGATCTACTTAATACCAGATCAAGGAAATAACTAGTTAATACCATAAATCAAGGAAAGAACTATAGCTAACAACTAGATAATATCCCAATAATATCTAAATAAATATCCACATACATAAGTGGGTAAGGATAAATACACTAAAGGTAAATAAAGTACCTAGGTGAACATGAGCTAAGGTAAATACCTAATCTAATAGAAAATTGGTATTGTGAAAAGTTGGTCCTACCTCCATCGGCAATGTGATTGTTCCAACTTATTTCTGCTCCATGTTGTCATAAGCAATTTTGGTAATAATATGGGACTCTAGATCTTCCTCTCTATGTCCCAGCTGTTTAATTAGTTTCAATGTGTATATATTCAATCCCAACCCATTGTCTATAAGCACCCGTTTTATTTTCCGATGGGTAAACAATACCTCTATATATAGGGGAGGTTATATGTGTGATATTCATTGGGTATTTCCATTTGATTAAAGGAGATGTGTTCAGTCGGTGCAATGTTTTCCATCGCGGCTTGTAAATGTGAAGGGTCTACTTCCATTGCACTATTGACCCACTGGAGAGTTTTGTATAAGATGTCCTTATGCACATTTGATATATTAAGAAGATCTAAGATGGAAATATTGGAAGATGTATTCTCAAGTTGTTCTATAAGGTTGTACTAACCATCCCGAGGGGTTGTGAGAGAGGTTATGGGATCATGAGATGGGCACACCTTGTTACCATAGCATAATCCTTTCCTTGATCTTATTGGTATTTACATGTTCATTTTAAGAGTGGACACATCCAATGAGTGATTCATAATGATTATTTTCACTTTTGGTGTATAGATAGTTTACAACTTTGTAGCTTTGGGATGACTCTCCTTGATCTGAAATTTTCTCATCTGATTTTCCATGTTTAGGGAATGGTTCTTTGAATATCCCTATCTTTTTGTTTGGCATTTGATTTATCTTTAGGGTGTCAAATTCTATCTCTCCATTGTCAATGAGATCTTGGATGTAGTGGCAAAGTCTTAGGCACTTTTTTGTCTTGTGTCCCTTGACACGATGAAAATCACAATATTCATGCTCTTTATACCATGATGGTTTAGGAGCATTGTCGTCAAAAGGTTGCGTTGTAGGATAAGTCACCATGTGGACGCATCCAATTTCTTCAATATTGCAGACAAAGACTCATTAAGAGGAGTGAACGTCCTATGCTTAGGTGGTGGTTGAATAGGTCCTTTGGTTAGTTTAAAAGGTTGACCAACTTGAACTGTTTACACTCATTTGGAATCTGTGATTCCATCTCCCACCACGTTCTTGTTTTTATTAAATATCTTTGTCTTTTTCATTGGTTTGGTATTTTTATTATCTTTAGAAGGTGATTTGATTGTTCCTTTTGTAATGAGGGATTTTTCTATTTATATGCCATTTTCAATGACCTATTCAAAGGTACGAACACAATGCATTTGTAAATGAAAAGTGATGTACAGGTTTAGATTAGGCACAAATATGCTCACAAGATATTTTTCAAGAAACGCGCAAGGAAGCAACGGCTATCCCTCTCCATCTTTGTAATAAGCTTGCAAATGTTTTATTAGGGAATTTTTAGTACTACAAAATTCTACCATAGTTATGTCACTTTCTATGTTGTATGATAAATGTCGAATAAAACTTTTTACTAGTTCATGCCATGTGAAGATAAACCCACGAGGTAAGCGAGTGAGCCATTCAGTAATTATCACTATATGAAACTTCTTGGCGTGCCTTATAAAAAAACTTTCACATGATCTCATGGGTCACCTTTTCCTCTGTATTTGTCAAATTTTTGGATGTCAAACTTGTTAGGAAAGGGTTGAAGCATCATAGATTTATCGAATGGATGGGGGCATAACTCTTCGTATTGGTACTTTTTGCTATGCCCAACATTACTTTCTTGAAGGTTTGTAAGCATTGCTTTCATGGATTGCATTTCTTGTGTAAGTAATTGCTCTTTAGTAGGAGAAGAAGGAATATATATGCGACTGTATTCCATATTTTCTCCTTCTTGGTTTTCCATGTGAAGTTCACTAGTTTTGACCTTAGGCTTCGCCTTATGCACATTTTGTTGTTTCCTTCTATACATGAGATGTTAGTAAAGCTAATTGTTGACTAATGTTTTGGATTTTTTTTGAATAGTGACTTCTTCCTCAAGAGATTCTTCTTCTTCTTTGTTGCGTGAAGGTTGTTCTACATTTTCATGTTATAATCTAACTCTACGTGGCATCTTGACGAAGGGAATTTTATAACCCACCATATTATCATTTCCTACATTAGACATGGAAGCATGCCCGTGTGTTAGGATATCTTCCATGTTAATGAGAGGTTGTTCCTCTTCATTAGCCTCATTCGTGGGTGGGATTGTCTCATGTTCGCTCCTAATTATACCACTCATGCTAAGCACTGATATTTGTTTATAAAAATGAATTAATCTAATAAGGCAAGGTCAAAATCAAATTCTGTATGTGGTGACCCTTCCTCATCATCACTATGATCTACCATCTCCTCTACTTCTTTCTCTATGGAAAATAGAGGCCCGAGATCATTGCCAATAAAGGGATTTTACCCTTGTTTGTTTGAAGTTTCCCAAGTTTGTTCTTTTTTGTTTCAAAATCCTATTTTTGGCTCCCAATCTTGTTTTAGGGACCATGATGTATGAGATTTTCACTAAGGTGTTTTGAATTTATTCAAAATGTATCGATTAAGCCTAAGTAAAATGTAAAAAGAATGTCAAAGGATAAATGGTCCCAAGTGATTGTTCTAAATGAGTAATTCAAAATGTGATAAATAAGATACAATCACACAATGCTTAGTTCCAAAACCAATCAACCAAATGACATGCTTCTTAAGTTTGTTTCCAAAATGGTAGTTGGTGTTTTAAGATGACTAAAAAAATGTCATTACTTATGTCGAGTTAAAATAAATGAACAAGGCGTAAGTAATAAGAAGGAGTTAACACGATCCCAAAACAAAGTATACTAAAAGCAAGACTCGAATCCAATCAAAACCTATATTCTAAAAAGTGGCGATTCTGATTGTGAGCGACACAACAATTTCACCAAGATATGTTAACCAAAATTTGTTAGAAAGTAAGGTCTTAATATCAATATGATATTGATATAATGCGCACAAATAGTAACACTCAACACTTTTCGAAATCGAGGTAGTAACTAAAATCAAACTAAAGCTAGAGTATACTAAGGAATTGTTAGAGTGTGTATAACTTAACGTCACAATATAGATATTTAGGCCAATTTTATGTGATACAAGATGTAAATATCAAAATTATAGTGACACAATATAAACACAATAACAATTCAAAGGAGAATCAAGGTGATGAATCAATCCTAACTATGATGATGATATTTACTTGGGTATCAAGACCAAAAAGGCTACCAATGATATGAAAACATTTTCACACACTTTAGACATTTAACAACTCAGCCGCAAACATGGATGAGCATAAACAAACACAAAAGTGGCGAATACAAATCAATTAGCAACACAAGGGTAGTCACTCTTCTTCTGATCAAAAAAGTGTCAAAAGAAAGTGAAGGAAGTAGATCAATTGGTGTTGAAGAGAGTTTGGTTTCACTTTGGTAGAGTTTCACCTCACCCTAGGGCAAGTGGAAACTAAGTAAAAGTAAAAATTTACAATCCTTGTGATGAATAATGCGCCGTTTGAACTTTAATGGACTCTCCCCTTGTTCGAAAAACAAGGTTATGACTCCAAAAAATTTCTCCCTTTGTGATAGCTCTCAACTCAAATTGGTTTTGATATGGTCAAAGTTGGCTCCTGGTCAAAGATAGCTTCCTAGGTGGTTCACTCAACTAGGTGTCACAAGTTATCTAGATGTGAGCTTGGTTTGCTAAGGTTTCCCAAGGATTATCTCGACTTTACTTTACCCCCTTCAAGTATAGTGGGAAATAAATACGTCCATCATGTACTCTCATTGGGGTTGTGATATGGATAACTTTGACACTAAATCTCACAAATGGTAAAACTAGTCAAGTAGGTTGTGTGGAGCACTTCCTGTTTGTCCACAAGGTTCCCTCTTACATGGACTACTTTAGGGTTCCTAGAACCACCCCCATTGTTGTAGCTTAAGTCATTATGCCAAAGGGGTTATGTTCTAGTTGAGTGGATAGGAAGTACCCTTTTCTAAAACCTACAAATATAGTGTGATGTTTATGGTGTGTTTTTAATCTTGTTTAGCTTAATGTGGTTTGCTTGAACACCTTTTGGAAACTTGCATGGAAACTGTATTAGTAGTTTTGTTTTGTCTCAATTTCTTCCTTCTTTGACAAGCATTTTTGGTCCTTGCACAACGGATTAGTAATTTTCCATGCACACAAAGAGGACAAACACCATTTTTGATTCTCAAGATCATCCTAAGATGCAAGAGAAGAGCATACATGATGCAAGATCCAAATAAGAAATCAAAAATGAAAAATACTTAAATAAAACGTGATACATGTTTATTTCAACCAAATTTGACATTCCCAATATTTTTCAAAGAAAAAGAAAGAGATAAGAATCATTTATGATTCCCAAGATTGCCTAAAAGGAGCAAGGAAGAGCATATGTGACTTTACTCTTATGATTAAGCATGCAATGTTTATCCAAATTTAATACAATTTAAACAAAAGCATGTAAATACACCCTAGTAAAACAGAAATTAATCAGAATAAACCTACAAGATGTTAGTATTTTAATGACACAATATTTTGTAAATGTTAAATTGATATTCAAAACTAGACTGTGGTACCTACACTCAGATCAAGGTATATGCATGTGGGTTATGGTGCATGCATGCCTCTATGTGGACTAGCAGAGCTACAGAGTGCCTACACAACTAGAGAGATGTATGCACTGCCTTGGCGTGCTTGTGCTAAAGCGAGATAGATGTGTGCACGTGGGAAGAAAAATAGATAGTCAAACAAATATGATAGTGCGTGTGCGCTGGAAGAATGATGTCTATGCTAGGAAATGGGTATATGCATAGCTATGCAGGACACAGAGTGTGTGCACCATCATAAGGATGCATGCGCTACGGTTCGGGTGCTGCGTTGGTTTGATAGTTTTGACAGAAAATAGGGTACAATACTACAATAGTGTGTGTGCACTTTGGTAGAATGATGTCTGTGCTAGGGAATGAGTTCTTGCATTGGTCGATAATTTTAATATAAAATAGGGTATAATACTTTATGCAACAATGCATGTGCACTTTCGAATGATGTCTGCACTAGGGAATGAATGCCTGCGCTCTAGTTTATGTGCCTACTTATTGAACTTGATAGTATAGTAAGAATATACCCTAAGAAGAGAATTTTTATGAATGTGAGAAATATTAATTTCTAGAGGGGGAATCTAGAAGAACCCAGTTAAGAAAATCGATATAACACAATTTATACTTATAACAATCAGGCCAAGGCTTGAGGAAGGAAACTCTTAGGAGAGATAAAACAGTAAAAAAACATTTAAAGAGTGGTTAAATAGATATAATATGTAGTAATATAAAATTTAAAATAGTCTATTGAAGGAAATCAAGGTGAAAAGCGGGATTATACCGGTGAGATTCTCTCAAGAACCATGTTTTGATCATGTGAAAAATGGAATGAAAACTATAAAAGAAGTCTATTGTTTTTAGAAAGATTATATTCAGGAGTTCATGTTATAAATATGGCGTAAGGTTTTAAAAAGGATACCAAAGAAGGATTCATATTTAATAATAAGATAACTCACCATAAGACTATATATGGAAAGGTATAAGAAAGAAAACAAGTTCAAGGAAGAGCAAAATTGTGTTTTAGAGTATAGTGAGTCATTTTGAAACCAAGTAGATTGGTAGAAGGTGGTTTTAAAGGTGATTAAGGTTTTGTGAAAGGAGAGAAGCAGGTGAAAACCTAAAATCATTATCAACTTAGATTTAGACTTTCTTAAATTCTAGTAGACCTAACTAGGAAGGAGAGAAAAGTTAATTGGAAGAGTTGTAGGAAGAATCAAACAATAAAAATTGGTGAAAGCAAGTACTCAATAATGGGTATCCAGTGTGTGTGCAAGAATTAGTTAGCTATGCAAATAAAATCAATACTAACACCTAATAGTCTCAATACAATGCTAAACTAAAATCTATGCACCATCATGCTAAGATCTAAACAAGTAATAAACATCAACACTATGCATTAGAACCTTGAAAATAAACCTCAAGATAACATGCTAACACTTATTTCTCTACTCTTTAGAAAGCTAAATCAATGAAATAGATCCGGTAGATCCTTTAGCTATCAAAGGGTTGATAGTTGTTGCTTGATCCAAGAGGATTGAAGATGGAGGTTCATCAAGTCATGGCAACAAGGCCTTTCTTGATTAACTCCATTGATCTTCACAAAATAACTTGGATGATTAAATGCAAATGGATGATACTTAGCTCCACTCTAATGAAGAATGCCCTAGGATGATGAAATGGCTATAATATAGGCTCTATGTTCATTTAGGTGTAAGTAGAAAGGTAGGAGGAGGGATCCTTATATAGCCCAATGGATAAAATAATCTCTACATCCCTTTACATGTGGGATAATAGAGAGGTTGGGTTAGTTGTGGATAAGGAAGGTTTAGGGAGGGTTGAGTCAACCTTAGGAGAGTTTAATTTTCTTTTAGTGACCCATGGGAATTAGGGGTGCATATAATTAATCAAAGGTGATTAATTAATAAGGATATGAGCCTATTAGGCTAGCTTAGAAGATAATTAGCATGATTTAGGGGATATGAAGGATTAAATTAGATAAATGAAAGTTTATTTATCTAATAGAGGAGGAAACTTAATTAATTAATTCAGGTAGAAAGGGGTTTAATTAATGGAAGGTCGTTAATTTTTCGTCTTTGTTGGATAGAAGGGCCAATTAACTAGCGTAATGTAGTTAATTAATGAAGATAGAAGAGAAAATGTGCCATATTGACGATATGTCGTCAATTCACGGGAAAGGGGACAATTAGTGCAATTTAAGTATTTAAATTGCTGGAGCTAAATTATAGGTGTCTACATCCGGATGTATAATCTATTTCTCGGAACCATGCTTAGTTAATCTAAACATTGAGGCTTGCTTAAAATTAGGGCTAGAATGCTTTAGGGCTAATTGGGAATAAAATTTACAATTTGAAGGGGTTACACTAAATCTTAGAGCATGAAACTTTTTCATGAGATGTAAGAGCATAATGGGTGTCTAAAAAAGGGCTTAGTTTGTTTTGGAACCTAGCAAATCATTCCAAGCTATAATATTTTTTTGATTTTAAGGCTATAAGATCTCTTAAGAGAAAGCTTAAAAAGTGAAAGATTTGAGGTAGAGTTTTGAAACTTCTTGAACATATTGATCATGCATGTTTGATGATTTTAAGTAGGTTGAAGGTGATTATAGGCCTTGGGAAAAGAAATGAAGAAAATTTGGGTATTTGGATGTATTTTAGTTCATAAGTATTGGTGTATATTCACTTGTTTTAAAGAAGCTTATCTTATAACTAACATAGTTGTTGTAATGTGAAGGTTTTTATTAGTCCTCTTGTCATCGAGGTGGTATCGAGCACACATGCTCTTGAAAATAAGAAAAAGAGATATTGAAGAGAAGAAGTTAAGAGTTAAAGTGAAGTGTTATAATTAGGTATAGATTTACAATAAACTCAGTACATGCACATTGAAAATATTGAATTGTATTCATGCAAGATTTCTCAATACAAGAGTGATACACATAAATAGGAGGATGCACTCCTTAATACAAGGAGTCAACAATCATCTCCAACTTCCCCTACAATCTCTCTCATCCCTAAGATATCTCCAACATCCCAAATATCCCTCAAGACTAATCAACGTGAGTTGTTATCACAACACACTCACACTAACTATATTATTAATATGAGTTATATTAACTCAATATTAATAACATACACAATATATTAATAATGTTACACAATATATTTGTAACATTCACTCCCCTATTGTTAACATTATTAATTCTCAATATACACTCCCCTAATGTTGACATGGTACAACATAAATCCTTTTTTTGCAACGTGCTACATGTGCTTGCCTCATAATTTGGATCAAATAAAGGCATGTAAACTTCCAACTAGTTGAATGTCTTGCTACACATGACCGCAACCATGTGAAGGAACACATCCCACATTTACTCCATGAAAATAATGCACTCGGCATTCCACTGGTGGATCATCTCCATAAAGAAGTAAGGAAGTCAGAGGATCTCTGCAGTCAGAGGATTTGTGTAGTTAGTTTCCCTCCTATACAATTGTTTCGCTATTTTGCACCTTCCAAGCCATATTATAACACGTTCAAGAGATTAAATTAGGAAAGCTCACATATTCAAAGTGAAAAGTTACAATTTTTTTTGTTCTTATTCTTCATATCAAAGCAAAAACACAACTAAAAAATTAAGTCACCATAGTAAAATGTGGCCCCGTCGTTAGTGACTGACGAGAGGTGCTGATCGCCTCCTTCCTCTATTACCTCCATCCTCCATCTATGATGCTACTTAGTTAGTAAATGTAACTTTTAAGCTCATTACAAAATTGTCGTGGGTATTGGATTCAATCGATAATGTACCCCCTCACTATAGACGTCACGTATAAGTGAAAACACGTTTGTCAGGCAATTTTTTTAGTTTTTGATTTTTTTTTTTAAATACAAAATTTAGACAACATTCGACTCAAAAATAGTACTCCACAAGTATTACTTGACAAACTTTTACTTTGATAAACCGACAATGCTAACTTGACGAATTAAAAAACATATAAACTAAAATAACTCTTCAAATTATAACATTATCCATCTAATATGGACAAAAAAACAAAAAGGTGAAAAAGTTAAAAAAATAATTAGTTAAACAACAAAATTTTAAAACAAACTACTTCTTTACTAGACTTAATATAAAATTATTCTTGACTCATTCTAAACGTGACAACAAGATGACAATAAAAATTAAACACAACCAAAACTAAACCTTCGAATAAACACTTCCAAACAAGTTTAGTAGTTATTATAGATCATGCATGCAATTTCATGATTTTAACTCCATTGTTTGCATATTTTGTGATTGAATCAATTAGTGTAGGTAACCCGCCGAATTGGATGCTTATTGGAGATTTTTCTCTAGATTTTGATTAGAAATGATTTAGTGTCAACATGCCTTGAAATCCATATCCACATCAAGATTACAGATCCAATCTGGAAGATAAAACAAACAACAACATACGAGTCCAATATAGAGAAGACAAGACATCTATATTTTCATAATGAAATCTCTTTTGCCATACAATAGGATTTTTGTATTCCTAATTTTTAAAATCTACGATCTGGGTTTTTCTATAATTTCCATAGTTTTTAAATAATGTATCTTCCTATACCCCCATTAAATTTCAAAACAACCCAGATTGTAAAAATAAAAAAATTATCTGTTCTTTGGATGGGTTTTACCATATTTTTGAAATTGTTTTTATACATATAATTCCTAGAAAAATACCCAACACTAAATAAACTCTACTCTTTAAAAAATTAAGTACCTACACTCACATCTGCAATGCCTCTCATTTATTGCAAATAATATCTCTCTAGGAAGTCATAAGAACAACCTTCTCTCGATACCACTTTGTTATACTTTAGTATAGATTTACAATAAACTCAGTACATGCACATTGAAAATATTGAATTGTATTCATGCAGAAATATCAATACAAGAGTGATACACATAAATAGGAGGATGCACTCCTTAATACGAGGAGTCAACAATCATCTCCAACTTCCCCTACAATCTCTCTCATCCCTAAGATATCTCCAACATCCCAAATATCCCTTAAGACTAATCAACATGAGTTATTATCACAACACACTCACACAAACTATCTTATTAATATGAGTTATATTAACTCAATATTAATAACATACACAATATATTAATAATGTTACACAATATATTTTATAACATGAAGTATTGAGGAAAGAAACCTTAGCCTAGAAGACTTAAAGAGAATGATAAGACAAAGTAAGAATAGTTCCAAGGTGAAACAAAATTGGAGAGTAAATAGAAGAGAAAATAATAAAAAAATACTAGGTAAGCATAGGGTGAGGTGTTGTAAAGAAGCAATGTGTAAAATACTTGCTTGTGAAGAGAAAAAAAGAGAGTTAAGAAGAGAAGAGAGTGAAAATGAAATGTTTCTTTTTAGATGGTTATTGCAACAATATGAAACATAGTGAAAGGAAGGAAATAATGAATCATGAAGAGATGATGGTAGAGATAAAATAACATTTGAATATAATGATATAGACAAGTAATAAGGAAAACCAATGTTTTTCGTTGGAATATGAGAAGAAGAGTGCAATAGATTATAGAATGTCTTGTAGAAAGAAGAAGGAAGCAAATGATTTCTTAGAAAAGAGAAGAAAGAAGGAAGAAAATAAGTATAGAGGCCATTTTGTGTTATACGTATGGGAGTGATGTTAGGTGAAGATGAAGATGAAGCTAGTGAAGAAGAAGAGCATTTGAAAGGAGATGAAGAAGAGATCTTGCAAGGAGCTTCTCAAGAGGATATAAGGCCTCTAATTTTTATTATGATAGTTTCTTTCTATGTGTGAATTATGGTAAACAATATGAAGAAATGAAGGAACAAAATAATGTCTTGAATGAAGATTTAGAAGACAAGAAGATAAAAAATGAAGAAATGTAGGAAGAACAAGCTTTTTAACAAAGTCAAAATTAGTTTGTATCAGTCAAGGAAGAAATTACAATTGTTAGTATGATTAAGGGATCATTAAAAGTAATTTCAAACACATGGATTTGATTCAGCGGAGAAGATGAGGTGAAAATCAAATAAAAGACTATATATGCCTTAACCAAATAAGCATAACAAGAAGAGGAAATTATGATGAAGACTCAAGAGGAAAAAAATTGAACAGGAACCTAATAATATACAATAATATACAAAGATAACAATAGAGGATAATCAACAAGAAAGTGAAGGAATCATGTTTTGGAATAAAAAGATGAAAATGAGACTAGTTTGTCTTTATTTTTACAATCTAATGTTTCTTTTATCTATGATTTTTTAGGTTTGAAAAAGAAATGAATGTGAAAGGTGTAAAGAATCAAAAAAATTATGAGAAGGTATAGTTGAACATGAATAAAAGAAAAATGAGGAAGATGAATAAAGAGTGAAGCAAGATTAAAACAAGAAAATAAAGCTAGAAGACAAGAAAAGAAAGTGAAAACAAAAAAAAATAAATGAAGAATGAAGATGAGATCAAACATAGCATAAGAAGAGACAAATCAAAGAAGAAAAGGAATATAAAGGAAAGAAAGAAGACTACATTTGTAAAAGAGTGCAAATCTTCCCATTTGGGGAGTATGATGCAAGAGCATCATGATGTACAATGGAAATTTTTGGTTTTCATCAAATTTTGGTTTGCTTTGGGCTTTAGTAGTCTTTTTGGTGTCTTAGGGTGTTTTTAGCCTCCTTGTGTTCCTTCATGAGTGTTTGGGGACCTTTACGAGTTTTCCTCCAAAATTATTCTTTTGAAAGTTTGCATTTCTATAATAAAATGGAGAGGTCTAATGTAATGTGTGAAGACTATTAATGATGCGAAAGGTCATTTAACACCTAATGGGATTAAAATGAGGTGTTTTCACCCTTTATGTTATGGTTTCATAAGTTAAACTCTGGCCCTACTCTAGTTGAGTTAGAAGAAAATTTTGTAACTACCTTAGTTATGATCATATAAGGGAGGAGTTTGAACTGTAAAGGAGTTAGTTATGTTTTTAAGGAGGATTAAAGGTATATAATATTTGAGGAGGAGCCAAAGAGGCTCTCGAGGTCTATAAGTGTGTATGAAAGATGAAAAAATACAAATTTCCTTAAGAGTAAACTATGAAATGCTTATACTTTTGATTGTTTTATGAAGATAAATTTGTATTATTGTGGTCTTTGGCTATGTAGGATTTGGTGAATGTTAGAATTTGTGGAACGCATGGTTATTTGAGTAATAGAATTGAGTTGTAGAGAGTGCGACTATAGAATGATGAAGATTAGTCATGAAACCATGTTTAAGAGAAATGACATCAATTGGATCTAAGGTAAGAACTTTGCATTATTTGTGTTTTGAATGGTTGAAGAAGTATTATAAGGGTTAAAACAGGTGAGGAACAAACTAATAAAGGGAATAGTTTTTTGAAACATTACTAATCCTATCTACAAGGTTAACATCTTGATAATATTAAGGAAAACTAGATTGAATCTTGTTGCTCAGGCAGTTTGAGGACTATTTTGAGTCAAGTTTATATCACAAGGATCTTACCAAGAATAGAAGAAGGTAGATAAATATGAAAAAATCCTCTAGAATCCCTTAAATTTTTGAAAATATTGGTGAATAAAAAATGAAAATTGAGACAAAATAAAAACTCTCAAACATAGTATACATAGTTAGGGTTTGAAACAAGTGAAAAAATGCATATCTCAAAAATATCGACTAAAACATAATTAAACTTGGAGAAAAGAGAATTATATGGTTAAAGAAGGTATTTAAGAATTTTTAGGAAGAAAGGAATAGTTTTGGTATGTCAAACACCAAGAATTCAAGTATGACTGTGTGTAAATACTTTGTTTTGAGGGTTTATGAGAAGAAATTTGAAAATACTTGTAAAATTCTTATTTAAAATTATTGGAACTTGATTCTATGGTGAGGATATACCCTAAGAAGAGGAATATTTGATGAATGAGAGAATTATGAAATTATATAGGGGGAATCTAGAAGAACTCAATAAAGAAAATCATATAACACAATTTATACTTGTATAATCAGATAAGGCTTAAGGAAGGAATCTCTTAGGAGAGATAAAAAAAAACAAAACCTTTAAAGAGTGTTTGAATAGATCTAATAGGAAGTAATATAAAATTTAAAGTAGTCTATTGAAGGAAATCAAGGTAATAAGTTGAAGTGTACTAGTGAGATTCTCTCAAAGAACCCTGTTTGTGATCATGTGACATATGAAATGAATACTAAAAAGAATTCCATTTTTTTGAAAGATTAGATGTAATGAGTTCATGTTATAAATATGGTGAGAGTAAGGTGATAAAAGGAGACCAAATAAGGACTCATATTTAAGAATAAAAGAGCTTAGTCATAAGACTCGTATAAGGAAAGGTATAAGAAAGAGAACAAGTTCAAGGAAGAGCAAAGTTGTGTTTCAGAGCATAGTGAGTCATTTTGAAACCAAGTAGATTGGTAGAAGGTAGTTCCAAATGCGACCAAGGTGTTAATAAAGGATGCAATCAGGTGAAAACATAAAATCATTGTCAAATCAGATTTAAACCTTCTAAAATCCTATTAGACCTAGCTAGGAAGGAGAGAAAAGAAAATTGGAAGAGTAGTAGGAAGAATTGGACAATAAAAATTAATGAAAAATAAGTACTATATAATGGGTATTCAGAAGTATAATCCTTTTCTCAAGAACCATGCTCAATTGTTCTAAAAATTGATATGTTCTTAAAAGCATGGCTAGAAGGCTTTAGGGCTAATTGGGAAGGAAATTTATAGTTTAAAAGGGTTGCAATAAATCTCAAAGCATGAAACTTTTTCATAAGATGCAAGAGCATAATGGGTGTCAAAAATGGTCTTAGTTTGTTTTAGAACCTAGTAAATCATTCCAAGCTATAAAACTTGCTTGATTTTAGGGATAGAAGATTTCTTAAGAGAAGGCTTAAAAGGTGAAAGAGTTGAGATAGAGTTTTGAAAATTCTTGAAGATATTGATCATGCATGTTTGTTGATTCTCGAAGGTTGAAGGTGATTATAGGCCTTAGGACAGGAAATGCAGAAAATTCTGGTATTTGGATGCATTTGTAGTTCTTAAGTATTGGTGTATATTGGATTGTTTTGAAGAAGTTTGTCTTATAACTAGCATACTTTTAGTAATGTGAAGATGTTTATTAGTTCTCTTGTCATCACTCCATAGTAATTTTCATCTCAATTAAATACACATAGTACCCTTCATGAGGGATGGGACGTACTATTGAGATGACTACCCAATCTTACTGACCTTCTATTTTCAATTGCCACTCAATATTTTGAAGATATAATTGATAATATCATAAATAAAAGTGTCCTTGATTGAAATGAATACTGATCTAATTATTAGTTTATAAAAATCATAATAATTACTATTTTTAGTGGACCCATACAATCCCAAAGTACATAAAGTGAACTATGGCTAAGATCCATTTATAATTATAACTTCTCCATATAAATTAATTTGCATAGGTTGAGACACTTCAACATATACGCCATATAATCATATTTGTCACTTTAATATTTCATTTCAATCATTCATGTTAGGGTCTTAAGGGAGGATATATATTTTGAACCATTGGCTCTAAACATGTATGTTTCTTTACAATCACATACTCATTCTTCCTTAAATTCATTATTGAGTTTAAATTCCTTAGCAAGTTTGTGTACACAATGAATCATATTAGGAGAAAGATAAATAGTGGCCTACTACTATTCAAGTAACATTGAGAAACACATCGGTATAAATCTTGAGAGATATTTCATAGAATCCACTAAAATTACATCACTTTTATCTCAAACCATGAATATTTAAATTCCATTTCAAGAAAATAAAATGGTAGTTAGAGTAACATGGGAAACCATTTCTACTCTTCTAAAAATAGTTAGGGTTATAGTGTCCCAAGGTCACAATGGTGCATCAAACATATATTCAAATAAAAAAGTGGACAATAGTTTCTACCTATTACAATAAAAATAACATACTAGGATATAATTAATGATCTTAGATCATAGATCATGTATACCCAAATTTAAATTTACTCACACCTTACAAGAGTAGTTTGAAAATTTAAAGTTTTGTCAATAGGACTTGGTCACACTACTATTCAAACTAGCCCAAGTGGAAATGGAATGACCTCATATAAAGGTCACTAAACACTTGATTAGGGGATCTATAATTTATTGCATATTATTATCTATGATTAGAATGCATAGAAACATACTAAACTAAACACCAATATGTGACATGTATTTTAGAGGCACCTTTACGAATCCATTTGGTTAAATTAAAAAAAAATGTGCTTGAGAAATGTAAGACAAGGTGTCTCTAAAATAGGTATGGAAAAATTACTTCTTAAGGGAATAATATGAACCCAAATATGGTACACAATTTTCTAAATAGGTTTGAGATGAAAAAACCCTTTTTCTTAGTGTAAAAGCATTAAAACAAGGTTGTTCTTAAATAGTTTTACAACATTGAGTAGTTGCCTCTTGTAACCATTTCTTCAAAGTGTCTCCAAAACCCACTTCAAAAAATGTATCAAACCATTGAATAGATAAAGTCTATTGAATTTGAAAATACCTCCAAGTATCAAGGAAACCATTCGATGTTAGAGTAGGTATTTACCTTAGCTTATGTTCACCTAGGTACTTTATTTGCCTTTATTGTATTTATCCTCACCCACTTATGTGTATGGATATTTCTTTTATCTTATTTAGATATTAAGAGATATTATCTAGTTGTTAGGTATAGTTCTTTCCTTGATCTATGGTATTGACTAGATCCTTGATGTCTAGTTCTCTCCTAAATCTATGGTCTTGACTAGTTCTTTGATGACTAGTTATTTCCTTGATTTATGGCTTGATCTACGACCTTGACTGGTTCTTAGATTATTATTTCTTTCCTATTTAAGCAAGGCCCATTCTCAATGTATTGCATTGAGTTCCATAATAATATATGATATTGCTGCTCATTTGTTTGTAAATGAGCATGTAAAGTTATTCGGAAAATTTCTTTCATCTTATTGATCATGGTGTTTGATTAGCATATGTGTTCTTGGCTTGGTACGATCTGGTTATCGTTCCTTCATGGTATCGTAGCCGAGATTGTTTGTGACATTAAATCTGTAAGTTTTATTTTGTAAATAAATTCATTGTATATTCATATATTTGGGATTTGGTCATATTTTGTTGCTGCATGCATTTTTATGCAAAACAAAGGCTTCCATTAGATCCAGAAGGCAGGAAAACCCTAAGATCAACTGTAAACTCGACCATTTTTGGAGGCAGTCATTTTTCTAGGTTTTTGTATTGTTGCAGGGAAGCACACCGTTCGCTCGGGATTTGCATTGTGAAGAAAAAACGTGGGATTATTTTTTGGGTCTATTGGATTTCTTGAGATCTACACAAGGCATTTTTATGGTGCAACGTATCTGTCTCGGTTTATGCACATGAAGGTTTTTGGATTTTTCCTCTTTTGGTAGGGGTCCACAAATGTTGTGCACAATTTTACTATTTTGGGCAAATCCAAATGTTGTTATTTTCAGAAAGTAAAGGTCACTCAAATATGGAGGATTGTTTTAATCAATTTTGGATGCAATTTTGGCTGAGCCCAACGTCCTAAACTTCTCGGGAGTTACAATTTGTACCTATCGGGATTTTGAGAATGATATGCTTTTCTCTCAAGTATGTAGACTTCAAGAGGATATTGTAAAATTTGTGGAAGAAAATAGATCGCTCAAGAAGAAAAATTCTCTTCTACAATCACTCATTCATGATAAGGATACAATAATACACTTCTTGTAGAACAAACTTTCTAGCCTACAACACCACCATCATATTATGCACAACCATATCCATGCTCCTAGTCCACTTGCGAATCTTTGCTCTTGTACCCACCGACATTGATCCGCCATTCTTTGAGCCCGAACCTAATTTTGATGCTTCTAAACTTGCGAGGCTTGTTACTGCGTGCTCTTCCACCTCTGCACCTATTATGGTACCACATGCTGCGTATCCTACTTCTACTTAGCTGCATGGATTTTTTAAGAAGCATACCACAACATTCGGTTCTCGCATGCTCCATTCTATGGATCTCACTAGCATCTAGTCATTGGCAGAAATTCACAGGTATTGTTTCCTCTCTTCCACATGTTAAGTGGAATCCTCACCATGACATTGGTTTTGTGCGAGATACTTTATTGGATCACACATTGATAGATATCCTTTGTTTATTTGCTTGACTCTTTTTGAGGATCATGAGTTCTCACCTTCACTCGTGCTTGAGAAACCTAAGATTTCAACCGCCGACATGATCAACTCGACACACATTCTCGATGTTCTTTTACATGCACCCATTGTGCATTTTGCACTAAGTCATATGCAGGCATCTTCTTCATCCGTTCATGTTGATTTGGGGTGGATATCTGATCACTCATGGAGGCAACATAGGAATTCGTTGAGAGGACTCTATAGGCATGGCTCCTCCACCATTCGGCCTCTTGCTCCACTTTCTATACCTTCTGCATTGTGATGCTTCTTGTTTTGATAATTTTTCTTTAGCAGGTGTAGTGTATCTCTCTTGTTTGTTGAGAGATTTTATATATGTATTTTCGACACTTTTGGCATGTTGACAATATCTCTTATGGGGATCTATTCTAGTGCATTCCAGTGTTAGTTTGTTAGTGTTTGAGTAGTTGTTTTGACAAATCATACATATTTGTAGTGCCACTCCACCCATTCAGCAATATGGGAGGGTGTGGTGCTGATCCTACTTCTTTGGGTTTTGTGTCCTTGCCTTGTTACCTTGGCTTTTCTTGGATCGTGACACTCTAGGATTTTGTGTCCTTGCCTTGTTGCTTTGGTTTTTGTTCTTGGATTATGGCACACCTATTTGCAATAAGTTGATCAAATTATGTTTGGTGTTTTTTTGCACTTTCGACATCACTCCATTGATAGTCTCCTTGTATGGAGCTATTCTGGTGAAACCCAGTGTCAGTTGTTTTTGAGTTTTGTGATCGAGCAGTGGATTTAGACCATAGTACACACCAAAATTCTTCAGCATTGTATGAGTTTTTGAGCTGAGATTCTTGGGATTCCTTGGAGTGGGTCTTTACTCTCTTTACTTTGTTGTTACTAGTTTTGGGTACCTTGCGGTGTCCCTTTTTTCCCAATTATTGTACATGAGTACCTCATCAGCCTAGTTTCTGGACTCATATTGTGGACATGCCACTTCTATTTTGGCCCCTAGCTTCACTTGGGGGGTGTTAGAGTAGGTATTTACCTTAGCTCATGTTCACCTAGGTATTTTATTTACCTTTATTGTATTTATCCTCACCCACTTATGTGTGTGGATATTTCTTGTATCTTATTTAGTTATTAGGAGATATTATCTAGTTGTTAGGTATAGTTCTTTCCTTGATCTATTGTATTGACTAGATCCTTGATGTCTAGTTATCTCCTAAATATATGGTCTTGACTAGTTCTTTGATGACTAGTTATTTCCTTGATTTATGGCTTGATCTATGACCTTGACTGGTTCTTAGATTGTTATTTCTTGCCTATTTAAGCAAGGTCCATTCTCAATGTATTGCATTGAGTTCCATAATAATATATGATATTACTTCTCATTTGTTTGCAAAGGTTTATGTAAAGTTATTCTGGTGAATTACTTTCATCTTATTAATCATGGTGTTTGATTAGCATCTGTGTTCTTGGCTTGGTACGATCTGGTTATTGTTCCTTTCATTCGAAAGATGAAATTTTATTGAGGTAGGTTAAAAACTCTTAATGCATGTTGATTCTAGATAGGATTTATATTACTTAAAATTGTTGTTATTACACCACAAAGTTTCATTTTTCAGACGTTAAAATTTCACGATCTAGATGCCTAATCCCTAAGCACATAAGTAATTGTGTTTTGGTTTATTAATAACAAATACATGATTGAGTTGGTTAACTCTATCTATAGATAAGATGCTTTTATGGTTTGTTTAACTCAACACAATTATTTTAATAAAGTTTGCAATATAGTTTAATAAAAAATACATAGATTATACACTATTCTCTAAATTTACATTTTTAGTATACTTAAATTAGAAATACAATTATGAAAGAAAGTTAGAAGATGGGGAGAAATCCATGCCCGATAACTCCCATGATAAAGAGATGAAAACCTAGAGGTAAGATTTTTATGCTATTGTAGTGCGAATAAATCCCTTCACCTAGGGTTCTTTTCGAGACCTCTGGGAAATCGAAGGTGGAAAATCCTGGAGAATACGCCTAGAACCACTTTTGCGAAGTAGGAGAATTTTCTGGGGTTTTTTTGCAACATTTTTCCCGAAAGAAGATTTCATTTTCAAGACATGCGTCAAAAAGGTTACTGTCGTGTGACAACAAGTTTACTATTGTGCAACAACAACCATGATTTCGGGTGACAATAAGGTCTCTATCATGTGACACCAAGGTTGTTGTCATGAGATAAATACCTTATTGTCACCCAAAAACAAGGTTCTTATCACATGATATTAAACTTGTTATCGCATGACAATAACCTTCATTGTCGCATGACGTAAAAACATACTATCACACGATTGTAAAATTTAAATCTCCCATCAACAATATCCTTGTCACAAGTTAGAGAAATATTGTGTCATGCATCAACAAGAGTACTATCGTGCATCACTAGTAGCAGTGTCATGTGTCAACAACCAAACCCTTGTCGTGCATCAATGAAATCTCCTTGTCACGCATCAGTGAAATCTCCTTATCACACATCAATGAAATCTCCTTGTCACACGTCAGTGAAATATCCTTGTCACGTGTCAATGAAATCTCCTTGTCGTGCGTCAATAAATAGCACTTGTCACCCGACTGCAAAATTCAAAAAGATCTCAGCCTTTGTGTAATGGTGCTTAGAGTACGCAAGTTCACGATTACTTGATATGCCGATACCTCAACTAGTAGTTAGTTAGTAGTATACTACTTGATGAATCACCTAGGTTTTTATAGGAGATGTTTTCAAATGTAGGTGAAGCCGACCCCTAAAAAAAATATACTATAAATTTTAGGTGAATATGACACTGACCTGCTCCGAAAAATTCACCTTTTAAAATTTTCCTAAAATGAAATTTTCACTATATTACAAATATTTGCCACTAAAATTATCCTTCCCTTCACCACCAAGTTTGAATACAATTTTTTGAGCAAGATCTACCATGTCAATCAAAAATGTCCCGTCTTGTATACACATCTATCGTGGGTGATGACAACTACAACATATGATAAAAATCCACTCTCAAAATTCTTTGATAGATGCCTATACTAATCAAAACTCCCATTTTATCCTTGGATGGGAGGATTTTGGAAACGTTAATGGATTTTGGATTTATAATTTCCACTTCATTTGCTTTCATGTCTCTAAAATCGTTTCAATGACCCAATTTTGCACGTATTCAAAAATCCACATTCCATTGGAGTGTATTTATTTTGGCATTTTTAAAACAAAAGGAGTGCTTGAGGGTGAATTTACATTTATAATACACCTCCAAGAGGGAATTCCAAACTACAACATAAAAAAGTATGCTTAATTTTTATTTTGAGAAATTTGTGAAGTTTTATTTTACACCTATCATTTTAATTTGATGAAAGTTTCCAAGATCACATCAACATACCAATTTTTGTGCATACCTTTCAAAAATTGTAGGACATGAGACACATTAATCCCAAGATTTATTGAAACAACTCCTACACCTTGTCATAATATAAATATATGCTTAAAGAGTGCTCCACTTAGCACCATCAATAATCTCTGCATGTATGACACACTACATCCCCCACTTACATCATAGCTCATGTGTAGAGGAATTTGAATATGATTTTATTGATATGATAAGGAAGTCATTATTTAACACCATACTATAGATGAAACTTAAATATTTTAAAAGTATACTATTATCATTCCTTTATCTCAAGTATAAATTATGATGATTATTCCTACTTTGTCCCAAAACGTACTACCATGTAACTTGTTCATTAGATTCCATGATTCCCCATCTCTTTGAGGCTCTCAATTTTTACATACATGTCTAATCAAGAATTAGAAACTACAAATAAGATAAATATCCACTTTCTAAAATGATTTTATGAGTTCCCATACCCTATTTCTAAGATCCCATTCACACATATGCTATAATGGAAAGGAATAAGTAAATTGTCATGCTTGATTTCCATTATCACAAAATTAAATTTTATACCATGTGATTTTCCAATGATTTATTGTAATCATACAATGATAATGTAATTGTTTTCTACTCTTAACGTCAAATCAAACAGTTTTGAGAGGGGATCCGCTACACATTTTTATTACTACACTCAATCCTCCTCCCATCCATCCTCCCAAACTACCTATGTTGGTTTTCTTTCCAACTATTGCAAAGGAAAATTTTATAATAATTCCTATTTAGAGCATAATAAAATCCATCCCGACCTCAATGAGAGGGAAATTTAGGTCTCTATGACTCTTTCAACATACCCACTTGTGTACACCACAAACATTGTAACCCATAAGATTACATTTATTTAAGACATTTTTCAAATATTCGAGATACAAATAACAACACTAATAATTTAAGCCATGCAAATGCATGGGGTTGTCAAGTCAATAAATTTCATATAACAAGTAACAACTTACACATTCTATGTACAATAACTTGAGTGTACTATTAGATGTGTCTATCATTGAAGGATTGATGTTAATATATGTAGGTAGATCATATCATGGGATATAGTGGACTCGTATGTCATATTCAAAATTAGAGAAGTAATATCATGTGTTATAGTAGCTAGAATCACTGATAGTTATGTCACTTAGTTGTGCATCATATATAGTCATGTAATAACCACAAGATATCATTGTAAATGAAATATCATCAGTTTCCTTTGAGGGTCATGTTGACAAACATTATATCGAATAACATCATGTCATAACAAAATATGTATTATAGATTATTAACAATCATGACACAAGGAAAAGCTTAGTAAAATTATTTGAAGGAAGTATTCTAGCTTGAACCACCACAATAATTCCTAAGAGAAGTATTATTACTCGATCCACTTGTGGAGTGATCAATGCAAACTTGTGATCATTATTTTTATAGTGAATAGGATATTGATTTTCTTAAGTAGGAGCAATGGACTTGCACTGTGTTAACATGTTATTCACCCAAATATGAAGCCATGTGTGATTCACATCACTCATTCCACCTCGAGTCAAGTGATAAAATACATCGAAAGAGTATTTGTAATGGTGATAAGTATTTCTATGTCACTTTTCACAATAGATAAGTTCTTGTAGATGCCATGGGAATCAATAATGATATATTGTAGTGTGGTACTATGTGGTATATTGTTAGGTATATGAAAATGATTTAGATGAATTTAAGATTGTATCTATGTTTATTAAAGAGGATTTTTTCCTTCGCAATGCATATATTTAAGTCATTATGGGAATATAGAGGTAAAAATAACAAATTAGGAATTTAGTTATACTTAATAGTGTTTAATGCTAGAAAATAGGGGTCATAATTGAATAAATTTCTAGAATATTTAATAGATATAATATCATTAGGAAGAAAAAAACTAAGAAATTTTTTTTTGTGATTTTTTTGAACAAACATTCATATCATAAAAACAACAAAACAAAATGTCACAAAACATATAAAAAATCTCATAAAACAAATAAAACCACACAAAACACATAAAACATAGAAAAGTAATATGAAACCTTAGAAAAGTAATTGGTAGCTGAAAATAAACTCCCCATACATATGCTAACATAATTAGAACCTTCCCTTTTTAGGGTACGATTTGGAGTATGTCTCAAATAGGGACTCCATAAGTAAGACATTTGACAAAAAATAATTATTATTAATCCTTTGTTGGTGGATACCTATATCCAATTTGTAAAAAAAAGGTAGTTTTGGCATGGAAATTAA
This sequence comes from Taxus wallichiana var. yunnanensis, assembly GCA_018340775.1. Lineage (NCBI taxonomy): Eukaryota > Viridiplantae > Streptophyta > Pinopsida > Cupressales > Taxaceae > Taxus > Taxus wallichiana. The sequence goes on from CM031234.1 coordinate 767,825,346, forward strand.
GGTTTATTAACAATATCCTTTTCTAATTCTCTTACACTTTATACATTTCTAATGTTCTTACACTTATACACTCGTTTCAATAAAACTGATAGTGAAATTTGATTTTTTTGTTAAATTTGTAACATTATGATTTTTTAAAGTTAAGGGAAAATAGTTTAAAAGTACATTTATGATTTTATGTAATGGCATAAATTTTTAATATTAGATTTTAAAAAATCCTAACATTTTTTTGTTTTTTGTATCATGTGTAGTTATTTAATAGATTTTATAGCCAAATTCAATAAAATATTGAAATGGATAAAAAATTATGGTTATTATTGGTGATGAACATGGTATGCATCCTCCCTCCACCCACCCACATTCCTCTATATCACCTCCCTCAAACCACCCAAGTATATTTGCTATTGATCCCTCTTCCAATCCACATAACACATCTCTCTCTACCGAATGACACCAACACCGAGTGTTATCCCTCATCCTATTTGTACCGGTGTATAACCCCCATATTTGTTCAATGATACGTTAGGAATGATGATTGTTACAAACCTTCTCCACCTTCTTCCCCACACTTTGATGTATGATTGTATCTTTCACTATTAGGAAATAAGGGATAAAATATGCGGAAAAATCCCACACAAAATCACAATAGTAGAAACTAATATGCAAAAATATCACAGATCTGAAATAAAAATGAAGAAAATAAAATAACATAACACAAAGATAATATTTAACGTGGTTCACCCAATTTGGGCTACGTCCACCAAGAATCACTTACTTAGATTTTATTACATACCACCTCTTTCTCTTAATACAATACCTAGATTTGTTTGCAGTTGTGCTCAACAAACTCTCATGAATTCACCCTTGAAATCACACACACCTACAATGTTATGTCTCCCTACATCAATAAGAAACTACTTAAGTAGTTTTACAATACCATGGGTATCAAAACCATGGGCCAAAATTGCCCCATAAACCTATGGGTCAAAAATACTGCCCATATGAGAAGAGCTTGTTTCCCGAGGTATCAAAACATTTTTGGAGGTAATTTTTTTCTTAGGGGTTACACCTCACACCCTTCTCGAGCCCAACTCTACCCCTAACCCCAAAGAAGAAAATTATGGAAAGTGTATAGTACTTTTAGTGTACAATATTCAACACTTCCACACATGAAAACAAGCTCCACAACATAACATGCACCTCATGGTTTACTATAAGAGAGGTATAAGAGGTCTTGTTATAGAAATAAAAATAAGATTACATTCCTAGTTAATTTTGGGATATTTACCCCTATAATATTTTTTTATTGATGGCAAATAGTTTTGAAGGGACTATACCCTGTTTACAAAGAAGGCCAAAAAGCCAGATATAGCAATCAAAGTATCAGCAAAAAAAGGATCAGCATCCAGAATAGGTGTTTGAAATCAACCGTAACCAAAAAGTTACATCAGGAGCAAAACAGAACAAGTGCTGCAACCATGCAGCTAGAAAACAACAAAAAAACAACAAAAATGACGGAAAAGATCAGCGCCTGCAGCAAAAAACAACCTTACTTCTTAGCTGCTCTGGTGATTTTAGATTTTATGGTTTGTAGAGAAGTGAAGAGGGCCACCGTAGTCATATGGGTGGGGTCCTTAGTATCAAGCTTAGCCAAGGTTTGGCTGCTCTCCTTGGTCGTTCCCCACAAAGTCTCTGGAATCCCACTCAACACAGTGATGTTGCGAACATGCTGTTCCTAGAAAATCACTGATAGCATTAAAAATTTCCATACTATGCTCATGGCGATCCTTGGCTCTTCCCACTCGATTGTCCAAGGAATTCAAATTTTTATAGATGTCCTCCACTTGCTGGTTATCTATCTCAGTACCCTCATCAATCTTCCTTTTCCCCCTTTACTTGGTAAGCTGTGTCACTTCCTCCTTCAGCTTCATCATCTCCTTTTCAAGGTCATTCAATCTTTTGTATAGTGTTATTTGCTTCATTTTGTGAGGCCTCTTCATGGCCAACACTGCTTATGTGTAGTAGGTTTTGTGCAACTTCCATATCCTTGCTACTGTGAAGGATTCTACTCGAAATTGGGGTTTCCAGCTTGAGCTTCTTCTATTTTCTGGTATTAGGCTTGGGGGTGGTGGCAGTGATGAGAGTGGGGGTCATGGTGGAAGGGATGTGGGTGGGGGTGGTGGCAGTGATGAGAGTGGGGGTCGTGGTGGAAGGGATGTGAGTGGGGGTGGTGTCGGTGGAGGGAGGGAGAGGAGTCATGCTGGGGGAGGAAGGGAGGCTAGGGTATTTGGAAATGCAAAGCTTGTGCAACAAGAGAATAAGCCCTTGATGCAAAGGGGTAGCCCGTGTATGCTTTTGGAACTCCTAGATGGAGCGTTCAAGAGAGTTTAGGAGATAGTGAGGGAAACAAACCATGATTTGTCTACAGAAGTGGTTTAGAAAAACCAAATTCTTAGTGGGGACAGTGACATACCTCCCTTGCTTAGTGGGGACCATCATGTGGGTTATCTCATCAAAGGGTGGTGGAATTGAACTAACCCATAGCCCCACTATAACAAACATCAACACCTCATCCTCAGCAACAAATTTCTTCTCTTCCACCTTTTTGTTGACTCTCTTGTTGAAGAAATGGAGGCCTTCCATCTCCAAACCAGTAGCTTCAACAATAAGCTCTTCATTCACTGTAATTTTATGTCCACCATACTCAACTCTGCGGTCCTTCCAATCCATGGCGAATTGAATTGAAATGCTTTGGTCTTGACCTTGAATGCGATCGATGAAATTTGTAATCCCACCCTGCTTAAGGAGATTCCAGAGCTCTACATTTTCCTTCCAATCCGGATCACTGCAAGGTTCAATCTAACACAGGGCTCCTCCAATTTTTACCTCTCTATAGTGTTTTCCCTTCTTGCCTTCTAAACCCTTATTCAAATTTCTGTATGGAATGCCATTATGCTTCTATCTATGTCCCGATTATTTAGAATCCTGCACACGTTTTGGGAGTGATGAGAGTAGTTCCCGCATGTGCGATCTTTGAGCTTCACTAAAGCCCACTCCAAGTCATCATTATCCTTACTTCACACTTGAGGGCCCATAAACTTCGCTTGAATGCTGATTTATACCTTCTCAGGGATGTAAATAGCATCATTCCAAATAGTTAAATTATTATTTATGCCATAATTGGCCAATTCATCAGCAACCTTGTTACCTTCCCTGTAAGTGTGCCTAATACAACTATTTTTGAAGGTTTGGCAGATGCTTATGGATTCCATGATGAAATCCTTGATATTCCAGCTAGGGGGTGAGGATTGATTAAGATGATTAATAATATTAAGTGAGTCTCCTTCTAGGATAATATTATGTATGTTCTGAGTCTGGGCTATTCTAAGCCCCCATAGAGCAGCCAAGGCTTCAGCATAATGGTTAGTTTGGACCCCCATTTTACCAGCATAGGCAGCAATCAGATTGCCTCTATGGTCACGAATCACTCCTTCCCCCGTAGTAATCCCGAGATTACCCTTAGAAGCCCCATCAAAGTTTATTTTGTGCCAGTTCACGATCAGGAGGATGCCAATGTATCAGAGACCTGTCAATATTAGGGCGTGTGCTATTCTGAATATTGTCAACTCCAATTTTCCAATTGGACAAGATATGCTCTTCATTTTCAGGATAGTTCTTGTTCTTGGGGGGTTTGAATCTGACAATGTTCTCTTTGACAACATTAGTGATCTTCATAAAGCTGATCTTGTGATGTTGCTTAATGTTTCTGAAAATGATGTCATTTATGTCCTTCCATATTCTCCAAATGATATGGGGCATAACCAATTTCCAGAGTCTTCTCACAATACAATGCTTAAAAGGGGGATTCCATTGGGTCCAAAACTGGATAAAGTCCTTCGGCACAGCCCAGAGAACTTTGAAATTAGAAAAGGCAATATTCCAGATTTTAGTGGCATATTCACAGTGCACTAGAAGGTGTCTGATATCCTCAGAATATTTTTTACAGAGATGGCATCTATTTGGAATAATGAAACCTTTTCTAATCAGGTTATCAGTGGTAAGAATTCTTCCCCTAAGTACCAGCCAAAAGAAAAAGTTGATTTTTGGTGTGAGCTCAGCCATCCAAATCCTGCTCCAGTTGAACTCGCACTGCATAGTTTCAAAGAAAGAATTATATCCAGCTTTAACAGAATAATCCCCATCAATAGAGTTATTCCAGACCAATTCATCCTTGACATCCATTTGACTTAAGGGGATAAGATTCAAATGCTCTTGTAATGAAGACATCATGTGGTTCAGATCATCCCTATCCATAGAGAGTTTTTTCCATTTCTTATTGTTGCCATCCCTGTCAATGTAATCCATGATTCTAGTACCATACTTACACTCAAGGTTGTCTTTGAGTGCTCCAAATCTGTCAATGAGGCTGCAGCTAGTCCATTTATCTTCCCAAAAATTTATATCTCTGCCATTCCCCACTTTCCATTTGCTTCCATGCCTGATGAAATTCCTGGTCTGAACTAAATTATTCCAAAATATGGAGCCATAGGGAAGGTTCTCTTCTTGAAGAAAAGATATAGTTGCTTGTTGATTAAGGTATTTGGCTTTAATTAGTTCAATCCAGGGTTGGTTCTCCGAGAGCATTCTCCATCCCATTTTTGCAATTAGAGCCTCATTCATTTTTCTGATATCTTTTATACCCAGGCCTCCTATTTTTTTGGGAGTACAAACTTGGTCCCAAGCAACCAAGTGATATTTGAATTTATCCTCCATTCCCTGCCAAAGAAAGTGCCTCTGAATCCTCTCAATTTTTTCTCTGAAAGCAGAAGGGATATTGTAGAGTGACATGATATAAATAGGGAGATTCTGAAGAGTACTTTTTATGAGCAGGCATTTGCCAGCACTTGAAAGAATGGCTCCTTTCCAGCCAACCATTTTCTTTTGGAATCTTTCCAAAAGGGCATTCTAGACATTGATTGATACTTTTTTCGTACCAAGGGGGAGCCCCAAATAAGTAGTGGGGAGTGAACTGATTTTGCAGCCTAAAATTTTAGCAATTTTGATCTACCTATCCTCAGGGGTGTTAAAAAAGAAAATTGAGCTTTTATCAAAATTAATGTCTTGCCCCGAAGAAATTTCATAAAGTTTTAGGATAGACTTTATAGCCTTAGCTTCAAGAATGGAAGCCATTAACAAAAGGATTGTATCATCTACAAATTGCTGATGAGAAGTTGTTTGATTAGTGGAAGTGGGCTTAGATCCTTTCAACAATCCATCGATGACTGCTTTATCAATTGTTCTGCTAAGACTGTCTGCCATAAGAATGAAAATCAAGGGGGATATGGGATCCCCTTGCCTTAGCCCCCTTCTACTATTGAAAAATCCCACCGGTTCTCCATTTACCACCATTGAAAATCTGGCTGTAGTAATGCATGCCTTAACAATTTTTCTCTAATTTACCCCTATAATATTGATAGGTATATTAATATGTTTTAAATCCAAGTTATATTTTTAATTTATGTTTCAATTGCAAGTTATTAATTTATCTTTTATTATGGTTAATATTTATAAGAAGTGAATGATAAATTTTTTTATGATGGAGATGTTACAAAAAAACCATTAACATGCAAGCCAAGTAAGTTTCCAAATATTATTCACGCCTTCTATGTTGATTTCCTTAAAAAATGCAAACTTTGGGTGTTTAAGAAATTGGGAAATTTATAGTCCATTGTTGGATGAGGGTAAGTTCATTGCTTAAATAAAATTATTTGAAAAATAATTAATCTAATTTGTTTTCTAATATTTTATTACATTATGTTTTATTTTCTAACTTATTTTTTACAATACATACATGGTTTAAAGATACACCACTAAAATCATGCACTAAGAGAGTGATAATTTTAATTTATAAATATGAAGATGTATTATGTCCATGATGAGTGGAAAACAATCGGGAGGTAACTTTTGATGTCTAACTAAGTCATATTTAATTTTTAAAATAAATTATTTGCAAGACTACAATGTACAAACCGTATCCATGTTTTCACTTGATTAACTATTGGGATAATCATGATTCAGATCAACCAAGCCATCATCAACAAGTTGTAAATGCTAAATTAGAATAGAGAAAAAAGATCACAAATATCACTGGTCCTATGGGCTTCATTGGAGAATGGGATCAAATTTTAAGTATCATAGTTTAAACTATTTTCTAATAATAAGTGTTCAAGTTTTATTTTTTAATTACATATAAATTAATATTATATTTACATTTTCCAACAAGAGGAGGATGTTGGCATGTGGATGTTGAATTTTCATTGGTTTAAAAGGAACATTAATATTAAATCAAGATGAAGGAGAGCAAGAGGGGTCTTAGGGTGAGTGTGACAAGGTAGGAAAAGGTATGACATGAGAAAACCTGATGAGAACCTAGCTCCTTAAGTAGCTACTAACTGACAAAGGAATAATGGTGATGTGAGAGTATATTAGGATGAAATCTTATATGGTCTAGAAAATTTATGATGAGGAAATAAGGTCAGAATGATGAATATAAAGGTGCATGAGTTGAATTAGTAAGACTAGCTCAGTTCAGTAGGCCTAATCCCTAGGCCTAGTCAACAAGTTAATCTGGAGTGGTGGATTGAATGTAGGAGGCTAATAAAGAAGCATGGTAGATGCATGAAAAACATGTTTGGGGGTATACATGATGAAGATAAGGGTATGTTTATTAAATATGAGTTGTATCAAGGTCATTTAGGCCTATTTCAAGGACCTAATGCAAGCTAGGATGGATGTATGAAGAAAAATAAGCCATAGAAGGCCAACCTAAGAAAGAGAATTGCGTAGGGACATTTTAAGAAGGTTTAAGATGATGCTACATGTCATGTCTTAGCTATTGGAAGCATGTTTAGGGTCATATTCATGATTGTCCTTGAGGAAAAGCAATATTAGAAAATATAAATAATGTTAGTCAAGAAGGTACATAACTATTTATGAGAAAAAAATCCTTAGGACATGTGAAAAAGGGTACTCCTATGCTGTGGACAAAATTTCATGCAAATATGAAGAAGAATTTTGAAGCTATGAAGTTTTTAGTGCTACTGAGATCCCATAATGCTCTTTCCTATCTTGAGGGTAAAGTTTTCAATGTTAAAATGTACTTAAAAATAGTGCATGGTGTCTTGATCTATTCATCAGTGATGGATTATGGAGTCAAGAATAATCAGCATGTGGAATGAGTCAAAATGGTGCCTTATGCTTTATGAACAATCCTTAACAAGGTAAGGTGCTAAAAACCTCTCAAAACCATCCTTTGAGAGAGATAGGATATTCATGGAGTGTTTGGTTTGAAAATAGCATGGAAATGAAAAAGTGATGATATAAGCTCATGGAATCCTCCTAGATCATGTCTCGCATTGTTTTCATTCTCCAAGTGTAATTGTATAGTGTAGAAATACCTCTGTTTTGCAATATTTTGATTGTATAGTCTTGTAAAGAATACTTCATGGTATAAGATCAAGCTTGGAAGAAATCTTAGTATCTGTTCTAAGATTTTGTGAGGTGAGTTAGGAAATTTCTTTACATATTTACAAAGAACCATGTCAAACAAGTCACCTATCGCTAAAATGTAAACACGTAAAAACTAGTCATGGTGTATGAAAGAGATCTGATGAAAATACTTGCGGTGAGGGGTCAGATATTGGAATGAATAGTTGAAATTAGTCCATTATGACTTCTTGAATCTCATAACTCAACAAGATGAGGCAATTTAAAGTTCTAGTTGAAATATCTAAAACTATCCTAGTTGACATGTCTAGAAGGATGAAGAAATTTAGTTGCAAGTATAAAATTCTCCACACAATATAATCAAATGAATGATTTAAAGTTAAGTACAGGAGTCATGTGAAATGTTAAAGATTTTAGGTTGGCATGAAAGTCAAGGTTTAGGTGATAAAATCTATCAAGCACAAGACTGGTTCTTGTAACTTAAGACATAGTGTGAACTTAAAGAATGCATGCAAAGTGAACTCATATACCTTGAAATGGTGTAAGATGTGGATGTAATGAGTTGAATAAGGATAAAATATTTATAGGAAAATATCTTAGAAATCATGAAAATATTGATAGGTGAGTGAACTTACTCAATCTTGAAGATTGTCTTCGTGTGCATGCAAATCTGCTAAGATCATTTCCCAAATTTGCATTTCATGAAAAATATGAAGAGGATAGTGTCACTCCAAACCCTTGGAAGGGATCTAGAGGTCACTCATAATAGTTTCCAAGCCTTGATAATTTTTTAAGACTCATGCATTAATAGTGATGAAGCATTTCTATGACTCGCATCCAGTCCTCCATGATCATGTATAAGAAGCTATGAAATATATTTTAAACAAGGGCTCCATGCATCAACTTGATGATTTACAAGCTCATAGTGATGGCGTAGACCTATTAAATATTCATTTAACCTAAATAAAATGCATGATATAAGTGTTAGGAATTCTAGGCATTGAGAGAGGGGGTGAATTATTGTTTCTTAAAATTGTTAAAGTAAGTTGCAGTTGTTCATTTTACCATGATAAGTATATACATTCAACTAGGAGAGAGAAATACATATAAGAAAAAATGAAAAAATGAAGAGAGAAGATTTAATGTGGGAAACCCATAAGGGACAAAAATCCACTAAAAACAAAAGAACTAGCTTGGACAATTGTCTTATTGAGTTACAATGGTTTTACCATGTGGTGAGATCCTCCTCACCTTGAAGCACCCACTCCAATTATGAAGCACCCAATTACTATGAAACACCCACTCTACTTCTATGCCAAACACCCACTTGACTGTTGTTCTATAAGCACCTACTTATTAGGAAGCTCACTCATAAGTTTCTAAGCTACAAATCAGATTTTGATCATAGGAGAATTTGATCACCTTCTTCACTTGATTTCTTACTCCAACCTAATGTGATCACTATTTCTAACTCAATAATTCACTTTCACTCTCAATATGTCAATCTTATCCTTAATCATCCAACTGATATCGAATCTTCAAGATATGGTTTTGTACTATGAAATTTATCTCACAATAATCTCCTTAATATCATCTATATACTCAACATGTACATCTCTTTTCTACTTACATCTCCAAGCTCCAAAACGTCAACATTGTATCAAAAATCCTTTCAAACCTATCATAGAATCTACATACATGAATAATATTTACATATATCTTTCATCAACATCAAAAATTTTCCCATCTATTACATCCATTAAGCTCTTCCACACTTATCACCTTCTCCATTTTCAAGCCACCTATCTCTGGAAAATTTTATATGTATCCTTCCTATGCATCATCATGCCTTTATAGATTTCAAGTCATCCCTCCTGATCTATATTTATTAGACAAATGCTCCTAGTACTGTACCTAATATGTTACATACTTTATAATACATTTACATTTTCGTGTAATCCATTTTTTCATAATCATCATCATCCTTATCACCCTCTACATTGAAAAAATATGAGTTGTATCTCTTGTCTATTCATTTTTCTGCACACCTCTCATCATCTAGAAAGGAATGAGTTATTTTATATATAAATAATAATTCCACACCCTTAAACTCTCTTGAATTTTCAACTTCATCCAAATCTAGTAGCTTCACGTTTCACACTTTTTAAAATTATGCAAGGAAGTAAAGAGACCTTCAAAAGAAATTTCCATAGGGCCATGATCTCATTTGATGAGAGGATTGTTACATTCTCTTAACCTCTTTCAAGTACTTATAGGATCCTTGATGATAATATGATTTTTGGAGAGTTATTTCTGACTTCTTGAGTCTCTAACATGACTTATTAATCTAACTTTTCATTTCTCATCTTAGTCTTGTAACATATGCACAATATTTTCACATGCTTTACTTAGTATGTTTTTGTCATGTAGCAAAAAAAACACATTTTCAATAAATGAGCACGTTTAAAAACTTTCACTATTCTCTTATTAATTCTAAATATTCTTCATGCTTTGCCATGAGATTTCAACTTCCATTTGAGTACATTTTAAAATCAATTTTGTGAGCATGAAAGAGAATGAGCTAGTCAAATCATGATATTGCATCATGTCATGATTCTTGAACTTGTAGGATGCTTTCAGGTATATGGAGGTCTTCAAGGAAGAAAAATAGAGAATTTTCATCATCTCAACAAAGTATAGAGTGATCCTACTCTTCATCAACACATAAATTTGAAATCTTCACATACATAGAGATGAGGATGACATCAAGTGAAGAATAAGCTCTTACCTTCCTTTACATTTTATAGATATGAATTTGAATCTTTTAAAACAACTACTAGTACCAAGAGGATATGAAAGCACCAAACTTCTTCATGGAGAATGTATTTTCACACGAGTGTATAAACTATAATTTATATTCAAACTAATAACTTCAAAGATTTGTGGCTATTGTAATCATTCTCAATTAACTATTTATTTGAAGGAAATCAATCATGAGGGATTTTTTTTTTGAATACTTCTCAGGTCCATCCATACCTTAGAATGAAGAAAACAAATCCACACACTTTTTTCTTCAAATACATTGAATACAAAGGGTTTTAAGATTCAAAACCTAGCACATTGTTTTACAGTTTATAATATCTCAAATTTCACCTTTTCATTCATATGACTATGTGATCACCCTAATAGATGAGACAATAAGAGTTCCAAAAACCTACTTGTGAAGCATAAGAGAAAATGATCAACCTTTCATGAGAAATTCTTGTACCTTCTTGACTTGTCATAAACCAACAAACCAAGTTTTCAAGAATTTGGTCTTTAACCCATGTAGAGGTATGCTCATAGCACCTAGGGAGTATTTTGAGAATATTCATGCCCTAATTACTTTTCCTCACTAGATGCAAATCACCACTCAGAGAATGAGAACATGAAAAAAATATACAATACACAATGTGGGAACATGTCCTTAACTTGCCATAGGACATTCTTGAACTTGATATTTTTTCTCACAAAGAAAAATTCACTCACCCATATTCCTACTACAATTAGACACCACTGAGGAAGATATTTCATTATGCTCAGAATCCTTATGAAAGGCTTGAATAAAGAAGGTCTAGTTTCATTCTCGGAGGAACATTCATTGATAGTGTCTTGAATTAACATTTTTAGCCATGCATTCAATTAAAAAACATAATTGAAAGTATTGAATATAATTCCTATATCTTATTCACAATCATACATCTCTTGGACACATGTATTTTGCATCAACAAGATCACATAGATCAAGGAATACTGCTTATGAGTTAGAACCCATAAGATTTTCAGGGACTGAAATTTGGTGGTGGAGAGAATACATCAAATAAACAAAGTAAATTCTTAAAATAAAATATTTGAGAGTAAAGAATATACATTTATTGTAAGCTTCCACCTCTTGAAGTTCACCCTAGAGAATTGAAAAACAAGATTACATATGCATTATTTGTAAAAACTAGGCATTTCAGTACAACCCACTCATGATTGAATATCACACATACCACCATATTTTCCTAAAGAGGTTATTTTACACATCTGAGGAGTTTTCCAAATTTCACAAGAAATTTGGAGTCGAACACTTCATTTTGTTTCTACCACTTCAAGGAGGCTTGAGGAGGTAGAAATCTTGTTAGAAAACTGCTCATAAATTATTTGTTTCTCAACTAGATTCCCTCAATTTTTTTTGTAAAAGTTCAATATTGGAGTGCAATTTAAAAATTCCTTATATGATTTATTTGAAGAAGGCTAGACAATTTTTTTGGATGCTAATAAACTAGGGTGCTCAGTTTCTATTCATTGATAAACCAATTTTAGTAAAAATTGAATAACCTCAAAACACCTGTTAACGTTTTAATCTACCTTGAGAAGCAGATGTCAAAAGTGGTTGGATTTTTGTGAAATTCCCCAAGGCCTGAAATCCAAATTTTGGACTTCAATTTTATGATATTTTCTCTTTCAGAGTTTAATGGTGTGATTCTTTGAAATTGTGTTTCAAATTTCCAATGTCCAAAAGTCCAAATTTCAGACTTTCGGGCTTTCGGGGTTTGGATTTTATACTATATAATTGGCAACTTTTCATTCCCCAATCTCTGAAGTTCGAAACCTTGAAATTCTGAATTTTCAAATTTCAAGCTTTCGGGCTTTAGAAATTTTGGCCACATTTTGGTTAAATCCCTTTCGAACTTCCAAAGTATGAAATTTTAGACTTTCAGTGCTTTCGTGTTTCATTGGTCATTTTTAAGATTTTCACTTTCGAACTTCCGAAATTCTGAAAGTGTAAATTTTTAGAATTTCAGCTTTTGGGTTTCAAAATTTTCATTGCCAATTTTCATTCTTCGTCTCCCAATCTCCAAAGCCCAAAACCCCAAAATTCTAAATTTTTGGAATTTCGGGCTTTTGGGTTTTAGAATTTTGGAAATCCTTCATGCATTTAATTTTTCACCAACCCCGTACGGATCAGATTTTTACCATTAATATCGGGTTTTCTATTTAAACTTAGTTTTTACTCATCATTTTTACTTGACACATTTTCTCTGACATTCCATTTTCTTGTACCTTTCAACATCATTTTCGAGGTATTTTAACTTGGTTATTTTCCTTTTGGTTTAAGATCTCTTATTTTTTTCTTTGTTTCCTTCTCTGCATGCCTTTTGAAATGACAAACTCATTGCCCACCATGTTTCTATATTTGGAGTTTCCATAGGCATTCAAATTTTTCCAGGGTTCCTCTCAGTTTTTTCATTTTCACCTCTCAGAGCTTCTCAGTTTTTCAAGATTTTGGAGATCAACATTTTTGGCAAATTTTTTCCATCATTTCAGAGATTTGTGGAGATATTCTTTTCAGAATTTCGAGATGCTATTTTTTTACTGTTTCTAGATTATCATTTCGGAGATTTTCATTTTGGGTTTTCGTAAGTCTAGCTTTCGGAAGTTATATCTTGAGTTTTGTTTTCAGAACTCCTAATTTTGGAAATTCGAGAGATTCGAACTTCAAAAAGTCAAAGATTCGAGATTTTCATTTCGGTTCTTTAGTTGGGCTTTGAAAAAATCTCTTCGGACTTCTTTTCAAAAATTATTTTTAGAACTTTTCTTTGGAGAAATTTTTCAGAAATTTAAATTTCGAGAATTTTTTTGGGATTTCGAGTTTTTCTCTTTGGGACTTTTCATTGTGTTTTGGAAACCGATTTTTTCAAGAATTCAAGACCTATCTTTTAGAGTATTGCACTTTGAGTTTCAGATTTCTCTTTTTAGGGGTTTTTCAACTTTGTCTTTCATTCTGGAATATAGAGCTTGATGTCTACTTCTACATCAAAGGGTAAAGAAAAGATGAAGTATTCATTTCTTGGAGTTTCTCCTCACTCCTACCTGTCCTCCGACTTAGGAAATATAGAGGACATCGACCTAGGGAAAATTGATTTTCTAGATTTCTGGGAAAAAGTTAAAGGCTCCGAACAAGAAATCATGGATGTAGGCCATCTATGACAATGGCTTTCCCTTGTTTCTAGTTTTCCCACATCCATACATTGCCGAGAATTCATATTAATCAGTAGTAACCATCTTTGAAAAAGAATCCATGTTAGTCATAGATGATGATGATAAGGTAGTAATCCGTTTGGACCCATACTTCTTCGAAGATCTTCTCAAACTTCCCGATGTTCAAGATTACTCCACAATTTTTCCAGAGTCAGCAGTGGAACATTGGGACGAGGAAGAGGAAGTATGCATGAAAATTATGATGAAAAATTATCTGGCCAAGAGCTTTTTCAAATTACCCAAAGCCATGCATTGGTCATATTTTATTTAGGAGGTCAGTGATCTTATTGTGCTACTAGCCGAGTTTCAGCTCTTCCTTTTGTAAAGGAATTGTAGGAATGGATGTTCTTGTACATCACTACAATCAAGAAAATAATGAGTTTATCTAATGCAGGAGCATATTAGTAGCTCCATTTGCTATCAATTGAGCAAGGTTCTTTCCACAAAGAATTTCTATATGACATCCTTCTTGGTTTATGCGGCCGCTATGGGAGATTTCTCTGGATTGAATACTAAAGGTATTCATAGCACCTCCCAAATTTATGATTTCTATCCCCAGCTCACACCGAGTGAAGGGAGAAGGCATTTTTGAAGGGTCAATGATGCCTTATTTTTGGTTGTCCTTTACCATTTTGACAAAGAGTTATACAAACGAAGGATTTATGATGAGGCATTCAAAGAGCTGTGTGAGTGGGGAGCTATATTTTTGTAGTTCCCTACATTTACTTACATTCGGGTTCTAGAATTTATAGGTGCCCCAAAAAATTTCCAAGGTGCCCCACTGATAAATGGGTTCTACTAGAATTGGTCCGACAATTGTTGGATTATCACTGAATCCAAAACAAATGCCACAAATTAGGAATGCATTTCCCTATTTCAATTAGCAATTACACCTACTTGAATATTCATAAGGCCAAAAATGTAGATGCAGAATTAGCTAAAGTAACCTTGTGAACCTTTCATACATAAAATAATTTTGATTATTGTCGTAAATTTGGTGAAACAGGTTGGTCCAAAGGCCCACGTGCCCCAATTAGAGGATATCTGGATTCATTGTTGGGATGAATACATCGTGTGACAAAGAGATTATGAGAGGTTGACCTTGGATGAGGTTCAGTAGTTTGGCTTGGCCGATGTCCCAAAGGAGGCGCAGGATAATGATGAGGATTTAGATGTGGCATACAAAAATGATAATATTGACAATCAACCATTACCATGGATTGATTGGTATGTAGAGGAATGCTAGAATTAAAAGGAGAGGGTGGGGACCATTCTAAAGAGAACTTACAATTGTTTAGTTACCTTGGGAATTTCCCCCAAGGGAGAAAAACAACCTATAAATACAGAGGCCCCACCAACCATGAGCCAATCAACACCCAAAAAGGGGAAAAGGTCAACCCAAAAACCCATATGACTCCAAAAAATATTTCATTTGTTATTGGTGTCTCATCTCTCTTCAAGGCTCCTATTTCCAAGGCCATGTCTCCTGTAGTACTGTGATAGAAGTGGTTGAAGTCAGTGAGTCCCCTAGTATCTCCCAAGATCCATCACATCTTCTTCCTCCTCCATTGTCACTTCCAATATCAATTCCTTCCACTTCCACAATTATTTCTTCTTTCCCATCTCCTTCCATGGCCCAGTTTTCTCATCCCTTCCAGTTCTCTTAGAGAAACTATCGGGTTACCCATTTCTTCTTCACTTCCCTTAACACTTCCATTTCCCTCCACCTCATTCGAAACATCATTTTATCAGCCCCTATGGCTGTCCTTATGTCCACCCCATCCATCATGGCCACTTCTACCCAAATATCAACTAATGTTTCTAGTTGTCTTGCCATATCTAATGTTTCAATTATCGAATCTACTATCCCATATTCATTAGCATTAGCTTTTTTTTTGAATGGTTGTTTAGACAGAATCCAAATCAGAAGAAGAAGGTGCACTGGGAGATGTCATAGATCTCATTATATTGGAACAAATGAACTAAAGATAGGGCAAGAGGCCAAGAAAATTTTCAAGTTTGATGAGTGAATTTGTCTAGAGAGTGAAGTGTAGAGGTTGCTACCCCTGTTGAGGGAAAAACTAAAGAGACAATTATTGTGGCAGATTATCGAATCTCTCAATTTTCATTGGGAAGAGCTACTCATGAAGGATCCAAACAAGATGTGCACACTACTCTTGGGGATTTGCTGAAAAATATGACAAAGATAAGGCCACAAAATATGAGCTCAAACTCAAGGTCAAACAACTCACTTCATTGTTACGCAAAGTAACCCAACTAACTCCATCTACCGAAGTCTCAACTACTACGGCCATGACAATTTCTTCTACCATCGATGACATTTCTTATCATGAGCTTGAGAAGCTAGGCCAAAAAGGGAGATTGGTAAATGGATGGATTGAACACATACTATAGGAAGCTAATCCCTTAATCAAGGAGGTTATTGAAATATATAATGATTTGTAGGTTGGGAAGGCTGCTATTTGCAAAATGGATGATGCTTTTTCAAGATAATAATAATCTCATTTTAAATTTGGAAACATGGAGTGAGATCAGAGAAGAAAACCTGACTTGATCCTTCAAGAAGAGGTAATTAATGATGCCGTGAAGTTATTTGAATATAAAAATCCATGCAATTCTGGTGCCAAGTGTTGCAAAATTTAATTAAGAAACTGAAAGATAAATGATTAGAAATCATAGATTCCCTAAATGACATCTCAGAAGAGTTTGATATTGCTAATTACAAATTCTTCAACGAAAACATCAATGCTCTTCCCAAATATAAAATTAAGGAAAATTTCAAGGATTTGGTGAAGTGCGACGATGAGGTCTCAAAAACTTTCAGCAGTGACTCCATTGATCGATTGGTCTTATGCAAAAATTTCATAGGGAAGCTAAAGAAATTTGTGAATAAACTTCAAGAGTGCCACTAAGATCACAAAGAAGATCGAGATGGAAGATGTAGTGAATCACTACGCATGTGCGCTTGGAGATGAAGAGATTTAGGGAATTATCAAGGGCTTCATTGAGTATAAGCATCGAATGGCTGTATGGGAAGGAGAACAATAGTAATTTGCAAGAGAGGAATGTGTAGATGAACAAATCCAAAATTGAGTGGCCATGAAATGTCGATCCAAGATCTAGATCTGTCAAAGTTGTAGGGTTGGTGAGAGTCAAACCCTTGTAACAAATTTTCTATTTTCATGGGACCATGTTCCCTTAATTTATTGACATTTCTATTTTTAGAAAAATGTTAGTTAAGGGCCCAGCTATAATGTCTCATCCTAAGAACTTATAAATAGTAGAATGCTTCAAGCTAGTAGGGGGAGATTATTTTTTGGTAGGAGTTTCTCTTCAATCTTAGAAGAGTGCTTCAGAGATTTCTAAAAACATTTTAATTATATTAAGAGTTACACCTTGCTATTGGAAATATGATTTATTGTGTTGAATGGTTAATCAATGTTTACTTTGTGAATTTATGATTTCTTAGTGTGAGTGATTATCTTACCTTTATTTCAGGTTATCTATTTCATGTTGTGAAGGTAATGTGGTTATCTTTTATGTTAGTTGTGAAAACCTTATTTTCCTTTTGTATTAATTTATATCATCATTATCCCTAGTTATAGAAATAGATGTTTGAAATATGCATGTGTGGTTTCCTCATGATAAATTAATTATGTGTTGAATCCAATTCGATCTATCCTTTTGTATGCTCAAGTTTAACGAAGGAACGTATGCCCCTGGTTTGAGGTATTTTGTACCCTTTTGAGTTGTGATAGGTGAAGGTGGTTAGTGATGCAAGCATCCCTCACACACTAACCCTTCCAGATATTAAACATCCCTTAATTTGGTGCATCACCACCCTTAGTATAGTTTCAGTTCTGAAAAATATCTTTCCTTAAAACTCATGAAGATGTTATCTTAGGATTAGATGGTCATTTTATTACACTAGGAGTAGTAAAGCATTCAGTTTTGGAAGAGGAAGCCAGCCTTCTCCAGAGGTTCACCTTGATCCCAAGTCCCACAGCTTGAGAGGTGATCCCATGTGTCCCTATCACACCGAATGTCATGTTCACATTTTTTCCATTCCGAGGGTGCAGTGATTTGGTGACAATAGCACCAGTACAAAATTTTAAGAAATTTGACATGAAGCACTACAAGAAACCTCTTTATACAGTCCATAAGGTGTTTAGCCATAATTTGTTTTACAACTCAAACCTATCTCTTTTACCTCAAAATTCACTACTAGTCCTCAAAGACAATTTTGGTGAAAATTTGAATTTTTCCTCCAGAAGGTAAACCGATCCTTATGATTTCTCATAGATGCCTTAGAAAATATTCCTAGGATCCTTTTATTCTTACCTAGTATTTTCATGACTGCATTGGGATCTTGCACTTTATTAGGCTATAGAACTAGGCCTAAATGAGCCGCAACCGAGACTCCCAAATAAAGACTTGAAACTCACTCCAAGAGCTCTTACACATGATAAAACCATAGTTTTTACATGTATAACATATGATCCAAGAATACTAACCATCTCCATGCCTCTAGTGGGCTTCTACATCATTGACCAGCAGCTGTAGAACACTTAAACCATCCCGCTTGGTCAATACACACACTAAAACCATCCTACATGCTTAATACACCACAAATAAGGAACTAGCAATCAACCTTAATGTCCCTACACTGATCCCTTCATGTCACCACTTACACATTTTCCATCAATGCCACTTGACATTAATGACAACACCAATGACTAGGGTTCAACAATCTCCCCTTTATCAACGATGGAACAAACTCAAAAACATTGATGGCAAAAACCTTCACTACCTAGTTTCAAAACATTCTCTCCCCCTTTGACATCTATGACAAAGGGTTAGATATCTAACAAAATGATCAATCATGCAAATAAATATTTACAAAGTAAAGAATAACCTCACAACGCTCTTCTTTAGATGATACTTTGCTCTTTTGACCGATAAAATACAATCCGTTGCATAAATTTCTTCAACAATAATATGTAATGCTTCCTTGAGTCCATTCTCTCCCTATTTAGGTACCTCACTTCACCATGCCCAAACTTAAGCTCATACTAATCCCCCGAGATTAATTTATCCTCCTTTGTTTGAGGCTATAAGATATCAATCACTTAACTTAATGCCTTGAAGATGTGACCGAGTACTTCAATCAACTTCTTTGGTCCTGATACACCTTACTGACCTATAGGTCATCAATTCAAATCCTTTACAATCTATACAAAAATTATAAAACAAGAAATCTTCATTGTTATAATTCACACCACCCTTGGCCTTTTTTATCACAAGCTTCTTCTTGTCCTTTTCAATCAAGCAACCTTAAATCTAAGCATTTAAACTTTTACTTGTTGTGTAAAAAATAGGCGAGACTCTCTTTTGAGTGTTGAAATTTCTCTCCTTATGTATATCACCTTGTGTTCATCGCAATGTGCCTTATCATACTTTCCACTTAGACCTTACTCTTGTGCAACTTTTCCTCTTACACAACTATCATACATATCTCCATTTTTGACCAAAGAAAATCTAAAATTACTTTTGGAAATACCTTAAGAACCCAGATCCACAATGTCTTGTACCAATAATCAAATCAAAAATCATGTACATAAGCTTCTAATACATTCTACATAAAAAAATTTAGTTTGTGAAGTCCTTACAATCTGACAAGAGTAATTTTGTTGTAAGGTAAATGGTATTTGATTTCAATGTTTGAGTCTCATAGGTTTTGACCTAAAGATCACTAATTTAACCCATTAAATCCTACAAAAACCTCATGATACAACAAAAATTGATTAATGATCTTCACATCATCCTTGATTTTTGATCTGAGTACAACATGCTTGAATAATTAATAGTCATCTTGGGTTACCATCAAAACTCAAAACTTGAAAAAAATGAACCCGAATGGGATGCATTTTGAATTTAAACGTTATTTCATTAGGATAGAGCTTCTTGACCCACTTAAAACCATTTAAAGCATGAACATAGACCACAAAATTTTATGAGCACTTTGCCATTCTTAGATATCTTCTCTTAAACACATAAATTAAATAATTTTTCATGCAAGCATTAGCTTCTATCACTGGTAAGGATTCCACTAATTGATTTAGATGTACTTCATCTGTGATTATTGAAACTTTTACCTCTCTTGATTCTAACTAAAGATCTTGATAGAGAAAAAAATGTTTCAAGGTTATGAGAGAATTATAAGTATCATGGGGTTATTTTTACACTTTGAAGACTTGAAGGATAATGAGATTTACTATGCAAACTTGAGGGAACCTTGATGAATTTAGATAGATAGACACTCTTGACTTCATTTGATTGATCATCGACACCTCATGACATCTTTCAAAGTAGGACATAGACATTTTTAATTTGTTTATTTCATAGTTTGGTTTTTAAGGTGATGACATAGACATATTGGAATATCTTAACTGATAAGAATGTTTATTTCATGACACTTTGAGAACACCGTACACTTTTGAGGGATTATATTTCCTTTATGCAAAATAAGAGTGATGACACACACACACACACACATATCTTAGTAATGACAATATGAAGAAGGAAACTCAAACAAAGAGACTTATTGACCATATTCTCTTTGTATGAGTACACAATAAGAAAATTCAATAAAATTCAATGAGTTCTAACCTAAACAAGAGACTATACAAAAATATTGAGCTTGGCAAAGATAACGAGGACTCTAATTTTCAACAACGATGGAAACTTACTTGCAGAAGAAAAATTATATTGTTCACTCGGAACCATCATAGAGGAGTCTTGATTTACAACATTGAAGACTTATAAAGGAATGACCTTGCTCCTTGCACATGAAATATGCCTTCTATAAGTATAGATAAGAAAATCCATCATGTGAGGTTACTTCAGAATAGAAGATAGTCATCAAAGAAGTATGATGAATCCATTCCTTCCTTTAAGCTCTTGACATTCTTCTTGGGTGTACTACTTGGTGTGACAATCTCATCACTTAAGCTCTCATTTTCTAATTCACTATCTGATAAAATTTCATATTGCATTTTATATATCTTCTCTAGTATAGCTTGAGGTAGTAATTATTCATTACTTGCACTAGAATTACCTTCCTTCTTCTCAGACTTACCATTTCCTCTTGATGCCTTTCTTGAACTTGTCTCTTCATTTGCTAGTTCTGATTCTTTCTTGGCTGGTTCTATATGAGTGTGTTTAGTTTCATCCTTTCTCCTGTATATGAACTTCCTCTTATGAAATGTCTTGCAAAGTTTCCAACTCTGTTGCAATTGTAGCACACAAGTTGATTCATATATCTAGATGTCTCCTTTGTCCATTATTGCCTCATGGGGTTTTCAAGATATAATTTTGGTATGTGATCCTTATAATGATGGTTATAATAAAAATTTGTTCTTCTCAAAATCAGTTATGCAATCTCTCCATGGGTCTTCTTTTTCTATCTTTCTCATACGGTCTCTAGATCTATGTCCAAAAGTATGACATGAAAAAAACTCCATGAAACTTATTAGGAAGTCTCCTTGCATTTGGATACTTGCTAAGTTTCTTGTGTTTAGAATTTCCTTGACATGGTGTATGGCTTGAATCACCCTTCAATTCAGTTTGTCTTGCTTGTTAAAATTCTTCTCTTAGAATTTTCAACTCAACTCTTTACTTGTCACATTCTTCAATTTTGGATTAGAAAGTTGCTTGACATGGTTCATGACTAGATTCATTCTCCAATTCACATTGAGTTGCTTCACTTTTAAGAACTAGACTTGATATGTCATTTCTTGAACACCCCTTAAAATTCATCAGCTCATCCTTAGCTTGTTATAGCCCATCATTTAGGGTTTTCAATTATTATTCAAGTGTGATATAGGAATTTTATTTGACACTTAGATGTTCTGACAACTTACTAACCAATACTGCCACCTCTTTGAGTTCTTCAAGATGATTTACATCATTGAGCTTGATTTCATTCTTTAACTCATTTATCAGGGCTTGAGAAATCTCATACTTATTTTTCAGTACTGCTTCAGCTTGACCACCCATACTTGTGCCTCAAGGACCTTCTCTTAAGTTGTTAAACTTATACATATAGAACCTTCTTTATGATACTAATTGTTAGGATTTATAGGCACCTGGGGGTGAATCACTATTGTTTAAAACTTTTGAAGAAAGTTGTAGTTGTTCATTTTACCATGATGAGCATACACATTCAACTAGGAGAGAGAAAGAGAGACAAGAAAACATGAACACATGAAGAGACCAGATTTAATGTGGGAAACCCATAAGGGAAAAAACCCACTAAAACAAGAGAACTAGATTGGACAATTTTCCTATTACGTTACAATGGTTGCACCATGTGGTGAGATCCTACTCACCTTGAATCACCCACTCCAATTTTGAATAACCTACTCCACTATATAATCAAGTACCCACTTCATTAATTTGGAAAGCACCCAATTACTATTAAGCACCCACTTCATTCCGTGCTAACACCCACTTGAATGTTTTTCTTTAAGCACCTACTTGATATGAAGCTCACTCCTAAGCTACTTAACTACAACTCAAAATTTGATCATAGGATAATTTAATCACCTTATTCACCTGATTTCTTACTCCAACCTGATGTGATCCTTATTTCCAGCTTCGATTTCACTTGCACTCTTAATATGTCAATCTACTCCTTAATCATCCAACCGATACTCTAAAATTTATCTCACAATAATCTCCTTAATATCATCTATATACTCAACATGCTCATCTCTTGTCTACTTACATCTCTAAGCTCCAAAACTTCAACATTGTATAAAAATCCTTTCAAACCTATCACAAAATCTACATACATCAAGGATATTTACATATATATTTCATCAACATCAGAAATCTTCCCATCTATTACATCCATCAAGCTCTTCCACACTTTTTACCTTCTCCATATTCAAGTTATTTATCTATACAAAAGTTTATATGTATCCTATTGGTACCCAAATTTAGTCTCCTTCAAAGGCCAAGAAACATCATGGATTTGACAGGATGCTCAGGGGCAGATAGATAGTTATGTATGTCATTTTATAGCTAGGGAATCAATCCATCTGACCTTTTAGCACTCGGGCTTTGAAAAGGAGTGGGTAGCACCTTAAGAGGATTTGACCTATCCTCACTACTTTATGGTTGTTCCTTTCAACCAAGGTGAGAGAACCTTTTTGTAACTTGTTATTTATGGAGGAGATGGAGATATCCTTCCTAATGAAGTTGTTAAGGAGACCTTGAAGAAAATATGATCAATGCAACAAAATCTAACTCTCACGAGTTGTCACTCTAGATAGTGGAGATATTCTCTAGGCAAGGTTCAGGCTACTAAAGACATTTGGAATCTTGATTGTTTCTGCATGTTTTGGTAGTAAAATTTGTGCATTTGTATACACACATGAAAAAAGGGTAGTATGGGTAGGATTAGTTGTTTTTAAATAAATTTTGGTGGGAGGTGAGGTAGAATGAACTTGATTTGCCAAATCTCTAAGAACTCTTACAAAATGGAAAGTCTAGACAACAAAATACTTTAGAATAGCTAAAATGTTCCTTTAACCAGAATATGTACTTCAATGGAGGCCCGATTAGCACTTTTTCACACAATCTATGAGATTCTAACATAAAGGATCAAGTTAGAAGATCCAATAAAACATCAAAATCTAAGATCAATCACACCTAAGGTACACCCAGAGGCTTACAAACAATCTTTGTCAACAAATGAAAGAAAAGTGATTTTAAATCATTTATTTCATTCCCAGATGAAATATCTTATGAGAAATGAGATTGTAGATGCCACTAAACTATCACAAGGATTGAGACCTGTGTGATCAAGACAAATTTTGATACAAGATTACAACAGAAACAAGGAAAACTATTTACAGACATTCAGGAGTAAAACAAACACATTTTTCATAAGATCCACATAGAATAAATCAATTTTGATTAAATTTATTAGCAAGGGAAAGTTTCTAGAACAATCTCAGAGCTTGTCAATGGTTGTACACTTGCAACCACCTTAACATGATCAAACTTAATACAAAAGAGATATACATGTTTCTCAGACGGCTTCTCAAAAGACAGGATTTGTCAAATTTTCCTCTTGGGAATTTTCTTTGACCTCTAACACTCCAACCATTTACACGAAAAATTTGTGCCATTTATAACATTTACAATAGAGCCCCTTCTTCCCCAAAAGACAAAAACATTTAATGTACCAATGTTTCGCCATGATCTCGATCGTGATTCCCAGAATCAGATCTGTAAAAGTTGTCAGGTGCTCATGGGGTGGATCTCTTCAAAAATATCAGCATTGAACTCCTTCATCTAGTAGAACACTCATCCTTTACCTCGCCAACCAATTTCACCCCTAATTTATCAAATATGGTTCCTTGCATGCTCGAGAAAAGAAAAATGGAAAATCAGATTGAGCCCAAGAGTCAGACCATTTTAATGGCAAAGGATGTCTCCAGATATCTCCCACCAAACTTAGATATCAAAATTAACTCCCTCTCTCTGATTTGGCGTGTAGAAAATACCAAGAAATCATGAAGACTAGCACTTCTAGGCATGTTTCAGTAAAAATGGGGGAAAATCAGATTTTAGACTCACGGTTTACATTGATCTTTTCTTTGAATTTGGGCCATTCATGTGTAAGATTCAACTTTAAAAGCTTCCTTTGACTTTTTACAACCTTTTGGAAAAATGGAAAAATTTCCATTTTTCTCTACACTTCTACCCTTGGGAAATGAGCCTGACATGTGTCCTAAGGTGGGTCCCAATGGAACCACGCTTCCTTTTTCAATTTTAACTCCTTTCTTCCAAAAGTAAAATTTTCCAAATTTCCTTGAGATTCTACACCTCCGCCATTAGCTTCGCCACATGTCCTCCTGCGAGGTCAAAGTGAGACTTTTTCCTTGCCTCTTAAATTTGCTCCAATCAGAGCTTGGCGGGGCTGCGGGGCAAGTTCAAACTTTTTTCCAAAGTATCCAAAAATAACAAGTTCAAAAATAGACCCACCGCACCCCATCCAATTAGAAGAAGCCACGTAAGCACCAAAAGAACCAATCAGATTTGAGTGGGGCCACAAGATCAAATTTTCTTTTTGGCCAAAAGGAAAAAGTGATAAGTTAAAGCATTTTCCTGCCATCCCTTGACCAATCAAAAGAATCCATGTGACCGCCGAATGTTGAGGAATAAATTTGATAGGAAAAAGACACCCGTCAGACCGTCAAAATACAAAAAATCACCATTCATGCCTAGAACCCAATTTTTCGCTAAGGATGAAAATTCTTTTGAAACAAAAAAAAGTGAATCATGATTCCGAGCATCTTTTCAACCATGGATTTGGATTTTCAAAGGCATACAAATATAGATTAACCATTTTCGAGCTTCCATGGTCGGGGAAAAATAGGAAAAACAACAAGGCCCATGGATTTTGAAGAAATTGGGGCAAAAATAGGGCAGACTCGGAGAATTTTTCAAGGAGGGACATGACAATGGATTTTACAAACAACTCGAAGCATCTCAAATGGAAATAAAATCTTTCAGAAAACCCACATCGAGAGATAGAAAATTTCACAATACGTAGATCAGAGGAAAATAATGGCAAATGGGGTGAGACAGATCTGAGCACCAACATATCCTTCCTATGCATCATCAAACCTTGATAGATTTCAAGTCAACCTCATGATTTATCTTCATTAAAAACTACTCCTCAAGATTGTACCTACTATGTTACATACTTTATAACACATTTAATTTTTCATGCAATCTTTTTTTCATATTCATCATCCTATATCACCCTCTACATTCAAAAATAAGATCTCAGAATTCACTGCTCTATTCATTTTTCTCCATACCTTTCATCATCTGAAAAGGAAAAATTTATTTTCTATATAAAAAATAACTGCACACCCCTTAAACTCTCTTGAATTTTTAACTTCATCCCAATATAATATCTTCACATTTCACAGCTTTTCAACTTATACAAGGAATTGAAGAGACCTTCAAAAGAAATTGCCATAGGGTCATGATCTCATTTAACAAAGGATTGTTAAATTATCTTAACTTATTCCAGGTATGTGTAAGATCCTTGATGATAATATGATTTGTGGAGAGTAATTTATGACTTCTTCAGTCTCTAACATGATTGTTAATCTACCTTTTCATTTCTCATCTTAGTCTTGTAAGGTATGCACAATATTGTCACAGTGCTTTACTTAGTATGTTTTTTTCATGTAGCAAAAATAACACATTTTTAATAAATGAGAATGTTATAAAACTTTCACTAGCCTATTATGAATTCTAAATCTTCTTCATGCATCACCATGAGATTTCAAATTCCTTTGAGTACATTTTAGAATAAGTTTTGTGAGATTTTTAAGAGAATGATCTGGTCAAATCATGGTATTGCATCATGTCATGGTTCTTGAACGTATATGATGCTTTCAAGCATATGGAGGTATTCAAGGAAGAAAAATGGAGCATTTTCATCATATCAGCAGAGAATATATTGATCCTACTCTTCATTAACACATAGATTTGAAATATTCACAAACATAGAGATGAGGATGATATCAAGTGAAGAATAAGATCTTACCTGCATTTACATCTTAGAGATGAATTTTAATCTTTTAAAACAAACTATAGTACCAATAGGCTATGACAACACCACAATTCTTCATGGAGCATGTATTTTCGAGTGTATACACTATATTGTTAATTTAAACTAAAGCAACTTCAAAGATTTGTTGCTATTGAAATCATTCTCGATTCATTATGTATTTGAAGAAAATCAATGATGAGGGAATTTTTTTTGAAATAATTCTTGAGTCCATCCATACCTTAGAATGAAGACGATAAAACCACACACTTATGTTCTTCAAATATTATGAATATAGAGGGTTTTGATATTCAAACCCTAGCACATTGTGTTACAGATTCATACTCTCTCAATTTTCACCTTTTCATTTCTATGACTATGTGATCACCCTAATAGATGAGATCAAAAAACTTCCAAGAACCTAATTGTGAAACATAAGAGGAAATGATCAACCTTTAATGACACAGTCCTATAACTTCTTATGTCATAAACTAACAAACCCAATTTTTAAGATGTTGGTGTTTAACCCATGTAAAGGTCTTCTCATAGCACATAGGGATTATTTTGAGACTTTTCATGCCCTAATTACTTTGTCTCATTAGATTTATTCACTACTTAGAGAATGATACCATGAAAAATAGATACAATACACACTTTGGGAGCATGTCCTTAACCTACTACAAGATATTCTTAAACTTAAGATTTTTTTCACAAAGAAAAATTCACTCACCCATTCTCCTATTGCACTTAGACACCATTGAGGAAGATATTTCAATATTCTTAGACTCCTTATAAAGGCTTGAATAAAGAAGGTCTGGTTTCATGATTAGAGGCACATTCTTTGAGAGTGCACCGAATTGAGTTGTTTAACCATGCACTCAATTCACATTTTCTGATCATTTTTTTGAAAGTATTGAATATGACTCATGTATCTTGTTCAAAATCATATAAATCTTGGAAACAAGTATAATACATTAACATGATCACTTAGATAAAGGATTACTTTGCTTGCTTATTAGTTAGTACACACAAACTTTACAGGAATGAAATTTGGTGGTAGAGATAATACATAAATAAACCAAAGTAAACACTTAAAATACAATATTTGAGAGAAAATAATGGACATTTACTGAAATCTTCCACCTCGGTAGTTCACCATGGAGACTTTAAAAATAATACCGCATATGCATTATTTGAAAAAAACTAGGCATTTCGTACAATCCATTCATGATTGGATACAACACATACCACCATATTGTCCTAGAGAGGGTATTTTACACTCTTGATGATTTTTCTAAATTTACCAAGAAATTTGGAGTCAAAATCGCTTGAAGAAGGAGGTTTTTAGAGGGATAAATCTTGTTAGAAAAATGCTCATAACTTATTTGTTTCTCAACCAAGTTCCCTAAATGTTTTTGCAAAAGTTTAGGACTAGAGTTCACTTAATAAATTCCTTCCATGATTTATCTGAAGAATGATCAAATTTTTTTGGATGATAAGAAGCCAAGGTGCTCGGATTGCATTCCTTAATAAACAAGTTTTACTAAAACTTGAATAAACTCAAAACCCCATTTCAAAATTTTATGAAATTTGACTTGAAACATTATAAGATAACCCTATACACACTCTATAAGTTTCTTAGCCATAAATTTATCTATAAATCTCAAAAATATCTTATTTACCTCAACATTCACCGTTAGTCCTAAAAGGTAGTTTTGGTGAACTTTTGAATTTGACCTCTAGAGCTAAACTAAGCCTTGTGATTTCTAATACATACACTAAAAACTATTCCTAGGATCCTCTAATGATTACCTGGTATTTTTCTGACATGCATTGCACTTTTTCACCTTAGTAGGCTATAGAGCTAGGCCTAAATGAGACAATTTCAACCGAGACTCCCAAACAATGACCTGAAACTCACTTGAAGAATTTTTTCCCATGGTGAAACCATTATTTATGACATGTAGAACATATGATCCAATAATACAAACCATATCCATGCCTCCAAAGGGCTCCTACGTCACCGAACAAGCTTGCGAACACCGAAACCATACTTTGCATGATTAATACACACACTGAAACCATCCTGCATGCTTAATACACCACTGATAAGGCACTACCAATCCACCTTCATGTCCCTACACCGAGTCCTTCATATCACCATTCACACCTTTTCCAATAATGGCACTTGACATCAATGACAATAGTAATGATCTATAGGTCAATCATCATTGTTTTCAAGACTTGAGAATGTTTGAAGACTCATGTATTAAGAGTGATGAAGAATTTATATGACTGGTATCTAGGTCCTCCATGACTATGTATAAAAAGATATGAAATAAATTTTAAATAAGGGCTCCATGATTTGATCTGTTGATTTCCAAGCTCATAGTGATGGTGCAGACCTCGTGAAGATTCATTTCACCTAAATGCAATGCATGAGATAAGTTTATAATGATTTTCATACACTCAAATTTAATATCATTGTGTGAAGCATTTACACCTAGTCAAACAAGTGAACTCTAATGGATTATTAAGGAGAAATGATGAAGTATGAAGCATATCAATGAGTTATAGAGAAATAAGGAGGGTTGTGTAATGCACATTCATGCTTAAAATTTTTTTCATTGAGTCCTCATGTGCTACAAGACAAATAATACTCACTAAAGATGAAGAAAAACAAGCTTTACCATTACTTATCGAGATGTCCATAAGGGCTGGAATGGAATATTTTCGTAAGTTTCATGTGTGTAGGGAGACTAAGAGGGTTCTACAGTTTCTCATAGGAAGTTAAATAATTTTTCCAGTTGTTATAAGGTATGCACTTGCTGTAACACCTAGTTAGATGTAATGAGTGGAAGATTGCAATTTTTTTGATGTCATTTCATGTCCCTTGTACGAGTTTAAGGATGAATTAGGTAAAAGGTATTTTTAAATTGAAGTGTAAGAGCATGTAATTATCATGTATTTGAATTATTTAGATTTTATAAGTATATGTTGTTGATGAATATGTTATTTTAGGAGTGCGAGGACATGTAAAACAAATAAAATCAAGGAGAGTATGAAATACCTTCATGACTGGAATTTTTTTAGTAGTATTCATGTTTCATAGATGAGACATTTGAATGTGTTATTAAAGGTTATAAGTATGAAAAAAATTAGGTGAAAAAGGATTTGAGTAATGTACTTGTAGGAGCATGAATTGATGAGAAGAGAGGTGAATCATGAGAGGTGAAGAGTAAAGATATACAAGGTAATTTAGGGATCACAATGTGTTATGTTAAGATAACCAAATGAGAGTGATCAAAACCTTGTAAGAAGGCTAATTTTTTGCCTAGAAAATAGGGAGTTGAAGCTTCCTTGTAAGTTGTAGCTTGTAGAAGGTCAAGTAGTAGCTTTGCTAAATTGTTAGGAGCTTTATCTTCCAAGAAATTAGTAGCTTGTAGAAGGTCAAGTAGTAGCTTGGCTAAATTTTGTAGTTGTAGCTTCAAGTTGAGTGGATGCTCAAACAGATGAAATCTCTGTAATATTTATAGGACAAGTTGTCCACACTAGTGCATTGATTCAGTGGGGTTTTCTCCCTTTAAGGGTTTCCCACATTAAAAGTGTGTTTATGTGTGCTTGTTTATGATTTTATTATATGTGAATGTCATGATCATCTCATGGTAAAGGCTCATCAGGATTGAATGGTTTTCTAAGTTATTGAAAGGTTTTCAAATTTTGTAAAAGAGTTGATTCACACCTCCCCTTTGATTTCTTGCATTTTCTAACAATTTCTATTGGAGCCAGGTACTCTTGGAACAATTTTGATAGCTTGGAGTAGATACTTGAAGCACAAGAATGAGTAAATTAGTTGAAGTAGTCCTTAAAATAAAATTGAGATTTCGAGTCCTTGATTGATGGATTAAAAAAGGAAATCAAGTAAATGGAAGCTTAACCTATTCAAGCCCTTAAATAGATGGAAGATATAGTTGAGAATGTTTCAAAAGAATTGAAATAAAAGGAAGTTTCTTATCTCAAGTATGAAGAAGAACTGAGGTCCTTGAAAGTTTAACTAGAAGAAGTAAATGATAGGTTGAAGATGTATGAAAATATTAAAAAGATATCTGAAGTTCTTGATGGAATTTTGAAGATCCAAAGAGTATAAACATATAAGATAGGTCTAGGATTAAAAGGAGAACCTATGAAGAAGTGTGAGGATGACAAGGATGTTCGTAGTAGTCAAGTAAACATGAAGAAGGACAAGGAGACAAAATAAAGAAGCTCTAACTCTATTAGAAAACCTAAAGTAATAAGTATGGTGATACTTTCAATGGGTATTGGTTTGCTTGTCACAAATTTTATACATAGATGTAAGGAGTATAGGAAGCATTTCATATATGACCATCCATGGATCAATTTCAGAGATGAGTAATAAAGTAATATCATGTGTTTCAATTGTCAAGAGAAGGGTCATACTGCTAAGTATTGTATCTATGAACCATCTAGTCAGTCTTGGAGAGAAAAATACTCAAGAGGTATGAATAATATATTATGCTACAATTATGAAAAGGTTGGAAACTGTTCCATGAAGTATTATGATCAAAATGCTACCAATTTAGTTGGAATCTCAGTCCAAATCAATCTAGAAGCAAGAGTGGTTTTATTTTTTTATAGTTGTCATGGACAGGGACATTTTGCAAGACATTTTCATCTAAATGAACATTCTAAGGACATAAAAAAACTTCATGCATTCAAAGGACAAGGTAAGAAGGTATTCAAAATGAATATTAACTCTAAGAGTAATTCCAATTAATCCATGTTTGAAAGAGCCATTGGAAAGAAGGATGTGAAGTACACATACAAGGTCAAGGAACCTAATTTTAGGTGTGAAGATGCAAATAATGTTAATAAGACAAATTTTGAGGATGGTAGAAAGGAGAAGAAGTCATGGGAGGTCATGAGAGAGCCTAGTAAAATAAAAACATAAAAAAGTGTTGATAGAGATAATAAGGAAGAATATAGGTCTAATGTAAGCCATAAAGAATTATTGTCCCAAAATTTGATAAAGAAAATGAATGAAAGACATCATATATGTTTGATAGGACTTATATCATAAGATGAATATAGAAGTGATGAAATTTTCACAACTAAAGGGACATTCATGAAAAATGATAAGGTTTTAAAGGAAAAGAGAGAAAGGATAAAGTCATCAATCTCATTTGATGACTATAAACTATTTTAAGTGATCCCACAAGAACTATGTGCCTTCTCTAGGCTTCTAGAAGGCATGGACTACTTGAAATAATCAAGGTATGTTCTTGGAAGTAAGTTACCATCAATATAAGCTAATCAAGGTCTTCAAAATACTACAAATGTATGAAGAATCACAATGTATGCCTATTTAGTACCCTATAAAGTTCTTGTGCATGTTTCTTATGAGAAATTTGCTTGAAGGTCTTGATTGATCATTCAAAAAAGAAAAATCCTTGAGTTCATATCTACATATAATGTGTTATGTTTGTTATCAATTATTCCATCAAACTCTATTCAAGTGTGTAATAGTGGTCTATCATGTTCACCTTAGTGTTCAAGAGAAGAGTATTCACGAACTTGTATGGATTGTAAAGTTTGTTATAAATTATTCCATCTAAATCCATTTAAAGAATGTCACAATGAAATGCAATGATAGTCATACTAGTCTTAAAAAAATTTCATGAATAAATTAAGAATGGTAAAAGTTGTCATGATCTCGCAACATGACCAGTTGAGCATTAAGTGAGTGTCCTAACCTTGAAAAGGGAATGTATGTTCTTGTCATGAGTGTAAAAAGTTGAATTAGTATTCAAGATGATATGAGTTTTTCCTTATGTCTTACAATATGTTGAAGGTACATTCCATAAAAGAAGGAGAAGTATGGATGTTTTGTGAAAGATTAAGAGAAGACTATTCAGGATGAGACTAGTTTTTAATCTCTTTAGTGGAAGAATGAAGGTTGTATCATATCATAAAGGTTGAATAAAGTGCTCCATAAGGTATGCTAATTTTAGTTATTCATGTATCAAAATATGAGTAATGAGTATCAAAGGATCATGGTGCAGTGATAGTGAGGTCATAATGTCTTACGTTTACTAAAGTCGTATAAGAGAGATTAAAAATTCATTCAATAGTCCCGAGGTTCTTTAAACATGTAATTGAAATGTCAAGTCATCATGAATTATAGTTGAGTTATCCATTGCATCTCATCATTCCATGAAGAAATTAGAAGTCCCCTTAGTTTGAAGATGAAGAAATCCATAAAAAATGTTTTTCAAGATTAATCCAAGTCCAGTAAGGTGGTCAAATATGTTACCTATGTGAGTCTAAAGTTCTCTCGGTTAATTCATGAGATCATTTCATGAATTCTAAGATAAATTTCTATTCCATAAGCATGTCACAGTCATAATTCTTGTTTGAATGAGTGATCCAAATGTAATAATA
Source organism: Taxus wallichiana var. yunnanensis (assembly GCA_018340775.1). NCBI lineage: Eukaryota > Viridiplantae > Streptophyta > Pinopsida > Cupressales > Taxaceae > Taxus > Taxus wallichiana. The sequence goes on from CM031234.1 coordinate 767,858,041, forward strand.
GTCTTGTAAAGTGAAACTGTGAAGTTATTATCATTTTAATATCCATAAAATTTGTGGTATTTAAAATATGTTGCCAAGGTGATCATACATGTAGGTTCTCATCTTCTACTTGATAAGATTAAAGAACCCGTAGTCTCTATCAGTTTAATAGTCACATAGAAATGAGAAATAAGATACATATGGCTATGAAATTGAAAATGATCTCAAAGTGTCTATGAAATGATCATGAGAGCCAGTCTACAAAGATAATAATGGTAAGGTGTCTCGGTGATCACTATGACAGAGATCAAGAATGCTTGAAGATGTGTGGATCAATCTCAACCAAAATTTTAGAGGTTATAAAAAGGGCATGCATGGGTACAAGTCCTAAATGAGGTGATATGTATTAAGAGAATAATTCAAGTTGAATTAAGGAGATAATACTTTATCAAGGCATCAATGCAAGAAGGAATGAGACCTCCTGTGTCCGTGTGCAAACTTTAAGGTCTAAAGAAGTGTTTTGAGCAAGTATATATGAATAATAATGTGGATAAACATGTGGAAAATATATGAAGAAGTATAAAGCATGTAGCAGATTTGATATATGGAGATGTTACACCAAATCGAGAATGGAATAGAATTGTCTTGTCACATTCATGATTACAATTCATTTATAATGATTCATGGTTTGTTAAATTGGTGATGAGGTTGAAAATGTTTTACAATGCTCATTATCCCTAAAAATATGACACTAATAGGTCTTAGAACTTATTTGAATAGAGATTATAGGGTGTTGATAGCTGTCATAGCTCTAAAAGAGGCACCTACAAGCTGAAATGCTAATCTACAGTCTTAGAGAGATAGTTAAGGCGGGGAGCTGTCTCAAACCTACAAGAAAGAGCTCTAAATTCCTAAATATTTTTAAAATGAAATAATGATTGATAAATGCATGAATAATAAAAGGGGAGTAAGTTCCTAACTCAATGAGTTGAATTGATAAGCAATGAAAGCAAAGAGAACTCAAAATCTACTTGTGTCGAGGAAATAATTTGGACCCACCTAGATGACATGAGGACAATGTATAAGGAAAAATCATTACATAGTCAGTTAAATATGGGTAAAGTGAACCCAGGGGGAAGTAAAAGGGATTTTCCATGATGTGTATGGGATTCTATGGATGGTCAAAGTTGGGCTAAAATGCACAGATAGGATGGTTTAGGGACCTAAGTCCTAAATATTTCCTATAACTAGTGCATGGAGGAATTGAGTCTAGTTTTGATTAACTTGAGTTGAGATAGGAAAATTTATGAGATAGGAGGATGTTATCACTAAAATCAAGGTGATTTGGCATGTGTATGCTCTATGAAGGCATCTTCTTCGAGGAGAAACACTAATCTCAATGAATGGTGAAGAATAAAAAAATTAAAGAACGAGAAACAAGATGACGAGCTTTAAATATGAGTATGGCTGATGTGTCCAACTAATATGGGGGCCCAAATAAGCTGATGAAGAAGAATACCATGAATACATACATGAAATTTATCATTAATGCAAAAAGGGGTAGAAGAACCGGAGGTTTTCCATCAATGACAAAGAGGGAGATTTTTGGCATGTGGATGTTAAATTGTCATTGATGTAGAAGTAGTATTAATGAAAAAATATGGTGAAGGAGAGAAAGAAGGATCTTGGGTTGAGTGTGATAAGGTAGGACAAGGCATGGAATGAGAACACATGATGAAGACCTAGCTTTTGAGTAGCTAGTGACCCGGCAGAGGAATAATGGTGATGTCGAGCATGTCAAGATGATATCTTATATGGTGTATCATATGTATGATGAATAAATAAGGTTATAATGATGAATACAAGGGTTAATGAGTTAAATTAGTAAGAATAACTTAGTTTAGTTAGCCTAATCCCTAAGCCTTGTCAAAAAGTTGACTGAATGGTGGATTGAAGGTAGGATGCTAATAGAGAAGCATAGTAGAGGCATGAGAAACATGTTTGAGGGTCTCCATGATGAAGAATAGAGAATTTATATGAACTATGAGTTGGATTAATCTCATTTATGCCTAGTTCAAGGACTTAGTGTAAGCTTAAATGGATGTATGAAGTAAAAAATGCCATGGCAAGCCAACCCAAACAATAAAATTATGTAGGGACATTTTAGGAAGGCTTTAGATGATGCTACATGTCATGTCTCACCTATTGGAAACATTTTTAGAGTCTTATTCATTACTATCCCTGAGGAAAAGAAATATTAACATGTAGAAATGGTTTTATTCAAGAAGGTACATGAATATTTATGAGAAAAAAATCCTTGGGAATGTGAAAAAGGGTACTCTAGTGATGTGGACTAAATTTCACGCAAATGTGAAGAAGAAGTTTGAAGTTATGACATTTTTAGTGATACCGAGCTCCCATAATACTCTTTCATATCTTGAGGGTAAAGTTTTCAATTCTCAAACATACATAAAAATTGTGCATGGTGTCTTGAGATGTTCATTAGTGATGTAAAATGGAGTTAAGAATAATCAACAAGTGGAATGAGTCACAATGGTCTCTTAAGCTTTATGAATAATCCTTAACAAGGTAAGGTGCTCAAACCCCTCTAAAAACCACAATTTGAGAGCAATAAGCTATTTATGAAGTGTTTGGTATTAAAAAGAATGTAAATGCAAAATAAATTATCTAATATCATTAAGGACTCCTCCTAGATCATTTACGCATTGGTTTCATTCTCCAAGTATAATTATATGGTGTAGAAATACCTTTGTTTTGTAAGATTTTGATTGTGTAGTATTGTAAATAAGAATTCATGATGTAAGATCAAGTTTGGGAGAAATATTAGGATTTGTTCTAAGAGTCCATGAGGTGATTCAGGAAATTTCTTTGCATATTAATGGTAAACTATGTCAAACAAGTGAGCCTAATGCTAAAAAGAAAACATACAAAAACTAATCATGGTGTATGAAAGAGATATGATGAAAATACTTGTTGTGGGGTCGATATCAGAATAAATATTTTAAATTAGTACAATATGACTTGTTTAAGATCTTAACTAAACATGATGAGTAAATTTAAGGTTCTAGCTCAAATATCTAAAACTATCTTAATTGACATGTTGAGAAGAATCAAGAAATTTAGTTACAAATGTGCACTTATCCACACAATATAAGAAAATGAATTATTTAAATTGAATTATGGGACTCATGTGAAATTTTCAAGGCTTCAATTTGGAATGAAAATCAAGGTTTAGGTGATAGAATCTATGAATAACAAGAATGGTTCTTGTAACTTTATACCTATTGTGAACAACTTGAATAATGCATGCAAAGTGAAATCATATACCTTGAAACGGTGTAAGATGTGGATGTGATGAGTTGAATAAGGATAAAAAATTTCTAGGAAAATATATTAGAATTCATGAAAATCTTGATAGGTGAGTGAAGATTCTCTTGTTGTGCATGCAAATCTGTTAAGACCATTGCCCAAATTTTCATTTCATGAAGAACATGAAGAGGATAATGTCACTCCAAACCCTTGGAGGTGATATAAAGGTCACTCATCACTAATTATAATCCTTGATAATTTTTGAAGACTCATGCATTAAGAGTGATGAACAATTTCTATGGCTGGTTTCCGTGTCCTCCTTGAAAGAGATTTGAAGTAAGGGCTCCATACTATTACCTGATGATTTACAATCTCATAATGATATGCATACCTCCTAAAGATTCATTCCAAGTAAATGTAATTCATGACATAAGTTTATAAGGCTGCCTATACACTCAAATTGAAGACTGGGTGTGAAGTACTTGCACCTAGTCAAATAAGTGAGCTCTATTGGAGTCTTAAGGAGAAATGGTGAAGTATGAAGAATATACAAGATCTATAAATAAATAAGGATATTTGTGTAACGTGCATCCATGCTTATAAAATTTTTCATTGATTCCTCATGTGCTACAAGACAAAGAATCTTCTCTAAATATGAAGACAAACAAGCTTGACTTCTACAAATCAAAGGTGCACAGAATTCTTAATGGAATCTTGTAAAACGCTTTAAGGTGTGCAAGAAAACTAATAGGGTTATATGGTTACTCATATGAATTTGAAGATTTTTTTAGTTATTTTACAAGTCTTGTACTTACTCCGACACCTAGTCGATGATGTAATGATTGCAAAATGACAATTTTGTTGATGTCATTTCATGTCCCTTGTACAAGTTGAAGGATGAAGTAGGTGAAGAGTATTTGGAATTTTAAGTGTAAGAGAATTTAATTCTCATGTATTTGAAATATTTAGAGTAAATTAGTGTATGTTTTTATAACAATGTTGTTAAAGGAGTGTGAGGACATGTAAAACAAAGAAAATCAAGGAGAGTATGAAATACCTTCATGACTACAATTTTGTAGTAATATGTATGCTTGAGAGAGGAGAGGTTTGAATGTGTTATCCAAGGTGAGAAGCATGAAAAATGTGTATGTGAAAGAGGCTTTGAGTAATGTACTTGCAGGAGCATGAATTGATGAGAAGAGAGGTGAATCAGGAGAAGTGAAGAGTGAAGAGATAAGATTTGATTTAGAGATCACAATTTGTTGTGTTAGACAACTAAATGAGGGTGATCAAAACCTTGTAAGAAGACTAAGTTGTTGCTTAGAAAATAGGGAGTTGAAGCTTCCTTGTAAGTTGTAGCTTGTAGAAGGTCAAGTTGTAGCTTGGCTAAATTGTTGGGAGTTGTAGCTTCCAAGAAAGTAGTAGCTCATGAAGGTCAAGTAGTAGCTTGGCTAAATTTTGGAGTTATATCTTCAAGTTGAGTGGATGCTCAACGATAAAATCTCTATGATATTTATAGGACAAGGTTTCCACACTAGAGGATTGATTTAGTGGTTTTTCTCCCTTTAAGAGTTTCCCACATTAAACAATGTGCTCATGTGTGCTTGTTCATGATTTTATTATATGTGAATGTCATGATTATCTTATGTTAAAGGATCATCATGATTGAATGGTTTGCTAAGCTATTGAAACGTTTTTAAAGTTTTGAAAAGCACTGATTCACCCCTCCCCTCTCAGTGGTTGTGTTTTCCAAAATAAGACTATGGACAACCTATTAAGTCTTGGAATAAGGACCATATTGCTACTCATGGATATGTTTCTCTAGAGAAGGAATTAATACCAAACGAGTCTAACCATTGCATGTATGCTATATGAATTTATTGTAAAATAGATTTTGAAATTATTTATGTATATTATCAATTATACAAGATTATTAACTATGGTTTTTGGTATGACGAAGGGGACACACAATATTACCCCTCAAATCAAGTAAAAAAACACATTGAGAAATGAATGGGAGCCACATCACTATTGGGGTTATAATTCAATATGTGCTTAAGGTAGTAGATCTAGTGGGGATTTTGAAATTGGATAGGGTTGTTGAGGTTTTGATGATATTACGCTAAGGGTGATGTTACTTAGGGGTATGATATGGATGAGAGATGGGAGAAAAAGAATATGGGAACCTTGATGTCTAGGGTTAACATTAAATTTTATAAATTTATTTTGTGGTGGTTGACCATAATATTGTATGGGGTCAATCATGACTTTATAACTATTTTTATTATAATATTATTATGAAATTTGATTAATTATTGAGTGTTATGATTATAATTTTTATTATTGTTTCTTTTAAGTTTTTCAATTTGTATTCAATTTTTTTATATTTCTCCAATTCAATTTTCTACTTCAATATATTATTCACTTTTATGTATATAATTAAAATTGACATTAACATCAAAATTTTATAACTAAAGTTTGATATTATGATAATATAATCAACTAAATGAAGTTTGAAAGAATTTAATTTTTATATATCAAGATAATAACTATAGTCATATATTACTTCGAACTAACACTACTACATATAATGTTAAAAACGTAAAAATGGGGTCAAATTTTTGTTGATTCGTGTTTAGTATATTTTAAATATTTGAATGGATGTTTAACAGAAAGAGGATGCGATAATAGTACCAAAAATGTGGCACAAAGGTGACACAATCGGTAGATGTCACATTTGTGTCACATTAATTTTAATCATGCGCAGACCACATTTCCTATTTATTCTCAAGTGAATGCCATTTTCTCTACACCTTGATTAACTAAAATTAGACTAACTGCAAGGAAATAGTAATCCTAGTTAATCTAATTAGGAGGACTAAAATGTTATAAATGCAGTAAATAACATAAATCAATTGCAAATGAATATGATAAGTAAAATAAAACCCTAGATGTACAAGAGAGTAAATATAAATGGATTAGAATAAAATCTAGAAGTGCAAACAAACAATCAAGGACCTTACAAAGGGCAGATATGAAGTGACCTGGGAACCCAGGAATGTACTAGGGCATCCTAGGGCACCTTGGTATGCAATCTGGGTGCTCTAATAACTGAAAGTTCTCAAAACCTACAACTGGTATGGTCACAAGTTGGTTCTGAACCTTCCCTGTTTGTCGCGTTGGATCTGTCTGGATGAGATGGAAAATGACATGCAATGTAAAGAGAAGTATCAAACCCTAGAAAAATAAAAGATGCATATGAATGGATCGGGCTGACCACAACCTCCAAACTAGTGGACTTATTGTTGAGCATTGCACTACATTTCAGACCTAGATGTAGTTTTGGTGTGTGTGTGTGTGTGTGTGTGTGTGTGTGTGTGTGTGTGTGTGTGTGTGTGCGTGTCGTCGTGCCCTAGGTGCTCTTGTGTTAGTCACACTTTGTGAAGTAGTGAGAAATAGTAACTATAGAAAATGTAAATAACATGTGTGCATGGAATAGAATAGAATCCACCCCCTATGTAGTGTGTGTGATGCAAATATCCTAGCCTTGATGCATGACACTATGTGGATGCAAGTGATGTAATGGATGTAACTCTAGATGGAGTGATAGTAGTGTGTAATGTTATGACCTAGGACCCTCATTATGGTCTTATAAGCTTTGTATTTATAGGGATCTCAAGCTTAATTTCATAATTAATCTCGACAAGGTTGACTGAGAAAAGGATAAGGAAAAAAATGGCTAGAAAGGCCCCAAAGAGAAGCGAAAAAAGGATGTGCATAGATCGGGGCACCCAGAGTGGGATCGGGGTGCCCTGAAGACAAAGCTAGGGCACCCTAATTTTAGGATAGAATGATGGGGAAGTTACAAAATGGGTGGATAAGTGTTGGAAAATACACGGAATTATGAAATAAAATATAAAATAAAGATGGCAAAAAGGTGGGATTAATTAGTACTTTGTACACTTGAGAACCTTCTAAATAGTAGTATAAGACTAGGCTAAATTATGTATAAAGTGCATAATTTTGTGTCCACATTTTCCCCCACTTTATGTAGGTGAGAAGAAAGCTCAGAATATAAAGTAGATAGAGATGCGTACACTGATATCTATGTAGAGTGTAGAAGAAGACGTTCCAATGGAATAGAATCAATTGTGGAATGATAAAAATAAAAATGTGGAGGAGCGTGGATTCTAAAGATGAAAAATGTATAAAATGTTATGAGAGTGAACCTAGGGTGGAACGCGTGTGTAGCTATTGTTGTGTGTAGTGTACCTACATGTTTAGTAAAGGTAAGCTCATATAGCAGTTGTATTTTCATTTTCGTCATCAATGTTGTTGTTGTTGCCCCCAATTTGACTTCTTGTTTATCATACAGTGGACTTGTAAGGAGAAAATTATCAAGTAGTCAAATATACATGTATGTATGTAAAAACGATATGAAAAATATACATGTGTAAAGTATGCAAATGTAAAATACACTAGAAAAGTGTAAATGGAACATGTGCACCTGATCCATGTTGAGAAAAAGGGTGTAGAAGGATATCTTGTACTGTCACGAGTTTTTCGGGTGATCTCATGCCACCATGGCTGAAGAAGTGTAGGGAGGAAATAATTTGTGCCCTCTAACTCTAATTGCTTCTATTGAATTTTTTTGAAGAGATATTTGTACTGTCCTAGTTTTTTGGGTGATCCAATGCAACTAGACAAAGAAGTGTAGAGAGGAACACCCACTATAACCCCAAGCCTATAACTGATTTGTAGAATTACCGAAGGACACCATGTCCTATTAAGGTCATTCTTTATGGAGTTCATAGATTGGCTTGAACTCACTTGTTGTGTCTAAAATATGATGTGTTAGTAGAAAACCCTCAATGATGCACCCCCTCTTTGGGGTGCATGTAATGACCTTGGAAGAAGAATGTGGCCCCAAAATATTACCAACCTCGCTTTTACCCGTAGAAATCTACCCTACATGGGAAGGGAAACACATGGTAGATACCAAGGTGTACACAAAAGGGGATGGATAGCCAATACAAGTGTTACTATGAAATCACATGCATGCAATAAGTGTAAAATACACAGACAATGTAGAAACTACCAAACAAAGTAGTGTAAACACGCAAGAAAACAAGTAGACTGCACAAAACAGGTTTCAAAAATGGGACATCACTTAAAATGTTGTAAGACACTCAAGGCCGTAATGGCCATAAAAATGCATAAAGTTTGCACTCAAGAAAATGGTAAATCCCACATACAAAATAAAATAGAGTAGACAAGTAGAAATAAACAAGTAGTCATGGAAAAATGTAATCCTCAAAACAAGTGTTGTATATGGAGCACCTTGTAGAATGTTAGATTGATAACCAATGTCCAAAGTTTGTATAAACAAGTAGTATAAGATGCTAAGTACAAAATGAAACAATAACACCCAGATACGATGAATGTGGATGCCCCCAACGACTGGTGTAGGAGGGTAGAAGGTGAGCATCCATTCCACGTGTAGAATCATGTATTTGTGATCACACTAAAAATGTGTGAATGCATTTGTGTGTATTATAATGACATATAAGAAAGTAATTAAACATGTGTTGTAAAGTTAACATACAAAACACTAGTATGCAAGAGTAAATGCTACCAAGACAATGTAGTATGTTGTGGATGGGTGGAGTTGAATGCAATATGGAGTGATAGGAGTAATGTGCCCCTAAGTGGATGAAATGTGTATGTAGTGAGGTTCATTTTGTTTTCACCTCGTAGTCAAGAATGAACCATAAAAAGAGTACGTCATCGAAATGGTCGAGTAGTGCATGTTGTAGATAACACGTTGTGATGAGTGTGTATATGCAATGGTGATTAAATGTGACATGTGGAACGATGTGTGTGATACCTATAGCCAAGTGTATATCACGACTTGTGGAATGGAGGAGTGATGATTTATACCTGAGCGTATATCATGATAGAATGAGTGGACGGGGATGAGGCATATGGAAAGATGCATGTGGACCCTATAGCCTAAGTGTATACCATGACTTGTTCAATAGAGGAGTGATGATTTATCCCTAAGAGTATATCACGATAAGATGAAAGGATGAAGATGGGTGAGGATTTAGCCTAAATCGTATGTCACTATGGGATGAATAAGAAGGTAGTGGTGATGTATCCAAAGATGTATGCCGCTATAAGATTAAAATGGGGGTGGTGATTAGCCTAATGCATATACCACTACAAGATGACAAGAAGTGGTGACAATCTAACCTAAGGTGTATGTTACTAACACGTGAAAAGGGTGTATGAGAATGATGTCACATGGTGAGTGTAAGGTCCATTTGATTAGTAAACCCCTAAGTCGAATATGAACTATTGAACTAAAGTACATCATAGGGTGGTGAGTACAAGGCATAGAAAAATTGTAGTTTAAGTGACCATGAGATGAATATGTGATGCAAATGTGTGGTGTGGACAATGCAATGTAGGATGTATAATGTATATATGATATGCAATGTAGATAGAAATGGAATATGTAATGATGATAAAACTAGACCCATATGTAATGGAATCTAGTGTAGCATGTAGAATGTAGATGATAGATAAATGCACGATGGGAACTCCACAATGTAGGAGATTTATGTTGTGTAAGATATGTATAGGAATGATGATAGAATGTAAGTGTGAAGGACCTAACTTGCAGGTGTGTGGGGTTGTTTGTAATGGTAATCCCTCAATAGTCTAGTGTGAACCAAAGCACAAGAGTGTATCATCGGGTAATGAGGGTGTGAGAGCATGTAGTGTGTATGCGTATGCAAAGAGATGAATGTATGAGGATGCAAAGATGAAAGATGCACCTATGCTAAGATGAGGAGGGAGGTTGTGTGATGAAGATTCCCACAAGTATGTACGTGATGAAGGTCGAATCAAAAGACACTAAGTGGATCAATGGAAGGCGTATTTTCCTTAACAAAAGTGATGGGATGTGAGAGAGGAGTGTGACCATCACATGGTTCATCATCATAGTAAATGTCATCTAAGTCCCAATTATCAACGTATGTAGGGTCTATAGCAGATGTTGGAATAACTAGCTTAACTTTAGGAGGTGGTTGCTATGTGTGGCCTGATGATGTTGTAGATACCTTTGATGAAGGAGGAATGAGAGCATCCTTAAGAGGAGGTTGCTTATCTTGACTTGGTAATATAATAGAAAACTTAGTAATAGGATGTGATGTAGAGAAAAAATTAAGAAGTGAGGAGGTTTTTGATTTGATAATGTTGTAGAGGACAAAGTAGGAGGAGATGGTGAACTAATTTGGAGAGGTTACTTTGCTTAGGTGGCTCTTGACTAACCAAAGAATGTGTATGAGAATCGGTAGGGTGAGGGTCCTTAGATGTAGAAGGAGCAACTTTTGGAGCCCATTTAGATGTAGTATTTATAGGTGGGTGTGCAATAGGATGTTTTCCATTGAATGAGATAAATCCCTGATGCTCAAGATGTTTGATTCTATGTTGTAAAGCATAGAAATTGTGGTCACTATGCCCATTGATTTGGTGATAATGGAAATATGGATGATCTTGGTGTTTTTCTTACGATAAGGAGGATAAAAATGAGTAGGTGGTAGAAGAATCAATTGATGACTAAGAAGTTGGGCTAGAATGTCATGTGGCTTAGCATTGCAATCAAGTATGAGAGGTTTTGGTGATGGCGTGACTTGAGGTTCAACTATATGACATGTAGTGGACATAGATTAAATAGGAGATGTCGAAGAAGAACAACTATGTGATTGAGAAAAATCCTTAAGTTGTTGAATTTTAGATCTAAGGGATGCAATGGTGGATTCCATAGATTGAATAGAGGATATCTGTGATTGAGAAGCATCCCTAAGATATTTGAGTTTAGATCTAAGAGATGTTATTGTTGATTCCATAGACTAGAAGGAGGATGTAGATGATTGAGAAACGTCCTTAGATGGTTGACCTTTAGATATAAGGGATGTGATTGTGGATTCCATGATAACAAATTTGGCATGCAAGGCATGAATCAAGTCTAAGATAGGTTAGTTAGATGGAGGGTCATGAAGATTAGGGTCGAAAAAGAAACAATGAAGAATAACACTTAATTCATGTGGTGGTGTATTGTCATCAAAATACTTGGTGTCTAGGGATTGTTGGAAAATATCCTGACGAGTGGGATATCTCTTAAGTAAATCAGTTAAAGAGGCTTGACCCATGAGATAAGAAGAATAATAATCCTAAGCATGAAGGACATCGAGTTAACCAAAATGATTAACTAAAATTAGACTAAGTGCAAGGAAATAGTAATCCTAGTTAATCTAATTAAGAGGACTAAAATGTTGTATAAATGCAATGAAATAACATAAAGTAGATGCAAATGAATATGTTAAGTAAAATAAAACCCTAAATGTACAAGAGAGTAGAGAGAAATGGCTTAGCTGATTGTTGTAGATGGTCACATAGTGTCACAGTTTGAGAATAAAATATGAAAGTGTAGATGATCAATCAGTGACCCCGCAAAGGGAAGATCTGAAGATCTGAAGTGACTAGGGCGCCTGAGTACCGGGTGCCCCAAGGTGCCTTGGTCTTCAATCTGGGTACTCTAATCACTATAAATTCTCAAAACTCTGCAACCGGTATGGTCGAAAGTTGATTATTAATCTTTCTTTTTTGTCACGTTGATCTGGCTGATGAGCTAGAAAATGAGTCAGTAACACAAAGAGAAGTTTAAAATCCTCTAAAAATAAAATATGCATATGAATGGCTCAGATGACCTTATCCACCAAACTAGTGGATTTATTGTTGAGTGATGCACTACATTTCGCACCCGGATGTATTTTAGGTGTGTGTGTACATGTCGTGCCCCTAGCGCTCTCATTCCAGTCACACTTTGTGAAGTAATGAGCAATAATGACTATATAAAATGTAAATAACATGTGTGCATGGAATATAATAGAATCCCTCCCCCTATGTAGTGTGTGTGTGTGATGCAGATATCCTAGCCTTGATGTATGGCACTATGTGGATGCAAGTGATGCAATGGATACAACTCTAGATGGAGTGATAGTAGTGTGTAATGCTATGACCTAGGACCCTCATTATGGTCTTATAAGATTTGTATTTATAGGGCTCTAAAGATTAATTTCGTAATTAATCTCGATAAGGCCCACTGAGAAAAGGATAAGGATGAAAAATAGTTAGAAAGTCCTAAAAGTGAAGTGAAAAAAGGATTTGCATAGATCAGGGTGCCCAAAGTGGGACTGAGGTGCCCCAAGATAGGTCAGGGCGCCCGATTTTGGGCTAGAATGATGGGGAAGTTGTGAAATTGGAGGACAAGTGCTGGAAAATACACGGAATTATGAAATAAAATATAAAATAAAGATGGCCAAAAGGTGGGATTAATTTGTACTTTGTACATTTGAGAAACTTCTAAATAGTAGTATAAGACCGGGATAAATTATGTGTAAAGTGCATAATTTTGTGTCTACACACCTCTCATTTTCACTCTTGTGAAGAAGGATAAGGAGCTCAAACAACCTAGTGTTTTTGCCACATAAAAAGAAAGGTAAGTTATTTTTTTAATTTTCATATTTTTTATAAATAATTGATATCAAGTTCAAGTAGGTTATTGATTTTATTTCAGTGTTAATAAAACACATTATAAAAAATTTATTCCATAGGACTAATATCCTTGAGTAATTTTGTCAATAAAATATTAAACAAATGCATTCCATAACATGTTTCAATATACTCGAACTCGCTTTCTCAAGGAATTTGTGCTTTATGTATACAAACAACTATAACATTATACAACAACAAAATTCATTATACTTCAATAGATTTCCATACCCTAAACTGAAACTCTCATTTTCACACAAGATACAGTACGCAATTTATTTTTTTGGAGTCTCCTTTACACCGAACTTCACCAAACTTGTGAAAAAGTTTGAATTTCACCAAACTTTATTCTCATATAACATGAACTCCAACTTTATCCATTATTTTTACATGGGAAGTTTTTGACACGATTTTGCATTATCTTCCCTTAAGGTAAAATTTATCTAGATAATTATTCATCATTTTAAATATGTTAAAATGATGATTAAGACATTAGTTGCAAAGAAAAATAAATGTGGGTTCCTTTTTCATGTTGGTTCCAAATAGATTTCACAAGGTGAAATATGGTTGTTTGCACTACTTTTGTATGTGATATAATGTCCAAGAAAATAATGATCACCCCACATTATGATTAAAAGTAATTTTAGGGTATTCTAAAACTCCCTAGATACTTAGAATGAGCATAAGGTCAACCAAGGTGAAAAATCCCTTAATGCTAAAATGTAAAACTCAACAATACTTATAATCATAACAATGAAGTTAAGAAAGACATGTTCTAGGGATGGTCCTTAATACACACTTGCACAATGAACCAAAAACATTGTGGAACTCTATAGGAACCCAAAAATGTTTACATCACGTAACATTTGTCTTCAATGTAGAAACTTGGGGATATAATTAGTTGTAGTGGGGAAACTAATAAATACCAACTAGTTTTTTTCCTCTCATACCCCTACTCATTCAACCACTAAGAAAACATGTCCACACAACCACCAAAATTTTAATGAGTTTTTAGATTATAAAGTTTAGAGCTTCCTTAAGATAGCTAAGATGGCCAAGAAGGTTAACCATGCATACAAAATGATTCATTGTGGGTGTAAAGAAATAAAAATGGTCATGCCATTGAAGTATTTATAGTCCTCATCCACTCAAATTTCATGGTTGCATGCCTATTACAAAATTTTTAACCCTAAAAATTGACAAAATACACTTTTAAATGCTTTATAATGGATCTCAATAACATGTTTCCATTTGGCATTGAGGTAAAATTAGATTGAATAACACACACATTTCCAATGTTTCACTTAATCATACAATTCCAATTCCAATTTCAATCTCAAACACACAACATGATACAGAGAGGGTGGGTTGAAGTATGCACTTATCATTCTATTTGCAACACACAAACCCCTTGTAAACCTTCTACATATCTCTAGCTCTTGAATACCGAACTTGATGAAACTTGGTAATAATTTCATATTTATGTCAAAATTACAAAATATAGAAACTTGAAGACAAATAAGAGAAATTAGGAAAAATAGTGAACATTACATAAATATGTAAACAATAAAAATTGTCAAGTTTTTGCAAAATAATTATATTTTTGTAATTTTCTTATTAGTATTTAGTTTTAGCTAATATTTGTAAAATAATGAAATTATCGCGATTTTTCTAGATATGCCAACCTCTCGAAAATTTAATTTTCTATTCATCATTTCAGAATCATCTACATACTCATATGTAGACAGTATGGAAATTGTGGGAAATTATAAAGACAATATGAATTTTATAGAGGAAAATTTGGGAAAATGTGTTGAAGAGGAAGAGGTTGAAATTAGTTTCAAAGGTACACAAAGAAACGAAATTTGTTGACATTTATGGAAAATTTTCATGTAAAAGGGTGGAATATCATATTACACCTTATGAGGAAGAGTCCAAAGATGATTTGAAACTTTTTCCTAATGCGTTGAAGAAATATAAATATTATTTTCTAATTGGTGACATTATGGGGCTTGTCAATGGATAAACCACTTCAAACACCTTATGAATAATTCACATTTTGAAAGTAGACATACTTGATCTGAAATTCTACTACTCCTAATGTAGGTCTTGAGATATTTAATTTTATAGCAATTACTTTTTGGTCTTACTCAAATTTTAATTGGTCTACCAATATTACCTTTTTAGCCCAATGAACTAGTTTACATATTGGAATCATGTGGAGAGATACAAAGTTAATATGTCCAAATATGGCATGTGTTGAAATCCATATTGGATGGAAGAGGATTCGATATAGACCCAAAGAACAATCGTCATATGTATGATTGTTTGTACATTGATGGATTCCCTTATGCATTTAAAAATATTGTTAGTTTCATCAATAATGCCCGCAGTGTTCACGTCTTGTATCTCCCAATTGTCAATTTATAGAGTGTACCAATGACAATCAGAAGATGAAATAAAAGGGCCAATATTACCTCTTTATTTCATGGTGGAGTGATAAAAATATCGAAGTTGGTGAAGAGCTCTAATTAGCCATAGTTTTAAAGGAAAATCAATACCAACAAGATTGAGGGAAAAAATATTGACACTGATGATTGATGTATATGTATTGGTTATTTTAAACCTATTTTTTCAAATTTGAATTTCTTGTACCATATTGAAAAATATATAATGCTATATTTTTATGTTACGTAAAATTTTGTTTCTTTCATAGTATATGATTTTATAAAAAAATGAAGAATTGGATAATATTTTGTTTAATAATTTGTATATAAGTTTGATGAATATTTCTAAAAAATGGAAAATAAGTTGTGTTGTGGGACATCACTACCTTTACATTAGATGAGGATCCTCCTCCATCCCCTGCACCACCTTTAGCCTCACCTCCGCAGTCACTTCCACAATAACCTTCAACATCATGTCCAATATATCCACATGTTGCATTACAACAACCTCGTAGAATATCCACTAAAACAAATGACAATGTTCAACCATTTTCTACTATTACTTTGAGAAATTAATTTGTAGGGTATTAATTTGCACCTTCTACACTACCTATATATATTCTAAATCCTTTACGACAATGTACCCTATCCCTGGAAAATCATGGTATGATTTTTAGTAAAAATATTAAGGAATACCTTCGCCTCCGGCTATGCCAAATCAATTTTCTTGTAATATTATTTTATCAAATGAAGGATAAATTTTTGTATATTATTTTTGAATTTTCTTTAATCATCCAAAACCTTTATGAACTTACATTTGATGATACAATTATAGACCTTTGTCATCAGTATACTATAATGGTTGTGATTTGGTGCTAAAATATGTGCTCATGTTAGAATGTTGTTCTTGGATGAAAATGATATATTAACAATTAATGTTTCTCTCCCCTTGATCATCCCTACAAAAATTAATTTGCTAAGGTTTTCCTCTTGTACCATTCATTTTTCCTTCATCGCCAACAATATCGGGTATCTCTTCCACCATGCTCATGTAAATAACCTTATCAAGTGGCATCTCTTTTTGTGGCAATGCTTTGAGACCTCAATTTATAATCTGCTGATGATGACATCATTTTCATACAAAAATTTCTAGACACATTTCATTAGAACGATAAAATATTGTTCGCTCCCTTTTTCAAGACCTATAGATCAATCCCTTCAATATAATTTAGAAGCATTGGAAAATAATCTCACCAATTTTTTTCTTGATTTGATCAATATCTTATTAATGGGATCATCTTTACCACACCATCTATCTAGTGAAGCCAATTGACCATCTAAATGGTAAACCATTAGGTTTGATCCCTAGTTTCAAAGGTAAATTCTCAAAAAGGAAATTTAAAATTAGCAATACTTTACCTCTAAAAAATCATCCCTCCAAACCTCTCAATTATTTTTTCCACCCATTATCACCCTACCTTCCTAAAATAATGGAGATGGCCCTAAACATACCAAGATCCCTATTAATAAATGCCTCAAGTTCCTTTACCCACCACCCTCTTTCCCCTTTTATGTAAAGGTTTACTCCATTCAACATTGGTTTTGGTTCTTCTTGCATGATAAAATGATGTTTTCCTCCTTTTGACCTTTTTCTCATTACTGTCATGTTGGGCCCATGTTTTTTAATGATTTCCATTTTTTTATATCACTTGCTACATCATAAAGTATTTATATAAAAAAATTACTTTTACAACCCTCCGACATTTATTTCATCTCAAAATTTAAATATGTTAGTCCTTAATAACCAAGTTTAATAATTTTCTACACTAAACCCATTCAAATATTTAGATTCAATTAAAAAATAAGATGATACAACCGTTTAGTAGAAATTATATTTAATTACCCATGTACTAATAATGAGAGGATATAAGAATTCATTACTTTCAATTATACTCTCATAAATTAGTATCCCCTCAAATTGATGGATTTAGAAAAAAATAAAAAAATAATTCAATAAATTACTAAACACATTTTTTTTTGTCAAAAGGTCATTCCCACATGCTTCTGTGGGAACTGTATGAGTTGATAACCACATGTATAGTTTTAAGTTTACTTTCCATTCAACCAATTTACAATTCAAGAAACTATGTTGGAGAATTGATGAATTTCAATTATACTTTCATAAAGTAGTGTCCCCTTAAACAGATAAATTCAGAAATAAATAAATAAAAATATCAATTTAATAAACTAATAAACGCATTTTTTTAGTGAAAAGGACATTACCACATACTTATTATGGGTGTACAAGTCAATAACAATGTGTTTGGTTGTAATTTGACTCTCCATTAAATTCATTTACAATTCATGAACCTTTGTTAGCAAATTCATTGGTATACATGCTCATTCACATCCCTATTTATCAAAGGAATCAAGCCCAACATATAGATAGATACTTGTAATTAAAACTATATAGAGTCTTGTAGGCACATATCTAGTATAGGGGTTTCTTTGTATAGATCCAGCTCTATTATATATAGCTATATTTTATCCCCACCTATCATTCCTATCTTTCCTACATTAAACACTAGATAATCGGGACTTATGGGGGTGGGAAACATGACCCAAATATAAAGAGGGGGAATATATATATAATCATATACTCTAAATATCGATTTGGCTAGGGGGTCTAGTGATTAATTTTTCAAATGCTAAGGGTGGTGCAAATTTTCATCACATTTGTGCCATGCCCACCTCTAACTTAAAAAACATAAAGTTGGAAACCCAAAGGCAATCCCAACTTATTTAATTTTCACTTGAAAATGATGAGGGGAAATAAGAAAGAAAAAATGGATAGAAGAGAATGACCCTAGTGGAAGAAAAATAAAAGGATAACAAGAAGAAATAAGAAATAGAAATAAAAAAATAGTAAAAATGAGGAGGAGAAAAGATCAAAGACAACAAAAAGTAGAACATACACAAAAATGGCACATGGATATAAATATGGAGGAAAACAAAAATATACAATGTAATAAAACCCTACACTAGAAAAAGAATAAGATTACATGGAAAATACCAAATTATATGGAAGAAAATTTTAATTAAATTTGAAAAATAATGCAAATTTAAAACCTAGGGTAAATGTGTAAAGTATAGAGAACATCGTGCAAAATCTAATATAGATTATGTAAAACCTAGGGAAAATTGTGTAAATTCTAGGTAACTTGTGTAATCCTAATCCATAGTATAATATTCGATCAACAATAAATACAAATCCAAGGGGTAAAATCTTATTGATGATTTTTTTTTGGTAAAGTGTGGATGACACTCTAAGCAATATAATCATAAAAAATTGGATAGCTTTCATACTACTAAAAAAATCTTGGTTTCTATTTCTCCTTTCTACATATAACTTAGAGTATGTCAGTGGAGATGGGCCTATATATATAGAAAAATAATTTATTTCTCTTACTTCACTTCCCCATGGTTTACTATCACATTTTCCTCCAAGAGCCTTATCTCCACATTTGAAAAATATTGTAATGCATATTTCATTCAGTTTGTTGCACCACTCTTTCTCCTGAAATGTTTCACATTCATTTCTTCAACTTTTCCCCATGCACAACATCTCATGGATTTGTTTGAAGCCTAACAACTATCTTGTGAGGTGGCATTTATACTTCATTTTGTTCCCTTGAGGCCCACCTCTCTAACTATCTTAGGTAGAACACAACATATTCTTTATTTTCTCTCTCTAATTTTTCACTTTCATTGTTTTTTTGTCAATAATTCATTCATGTCTAGCTACACAAGATGAGGTATTTTTTTGGTCAATAAATTTTAAAATTATCAAATTTGATGTCGCCCTTGCAATAAGTGCCAAAATTTATTCATGTTATACCACATTTCCCATTCTAAATTAATTTATATTTTCATTGTGTTTACAATATTTTTCTTGAATTAATTCAATGTTTGTATTTAAAACATATAATTTTAGTTATTATATTAGAGAGGATGAAACCTATTCATAAAAACATTTGATGCCTTAACTTGTGGCAAATCCAGAGATCAAGTTCTAACACAATATGACATGGATTAGGATTTTTATGAAACCCATGTGTCACCTCAATTTTTATCGACCTCTACACACCCATAACATAAGTACGTGTTTAGAGTATATTTAGTACTTTAATAATATGGTTTCATATGTAATATTATAGTTATACACATCATCTTCATAATGATATATATACCTCTTATAGAGACCCACAATATCTATTTAATAGAGACCACCACATTTGTAGGAGTGGGCATCCCTCAAACTCTAGAGACTTGACATAAAGGTATATATTTATAAATGATTATTAATTACAAAATTATTTAATTCCATTGAAAAATTCTGATAATAATTATTCATCACATGTCTACTTCCCATATTCACTAATGTGAGAATGAAAATGGTGGAATGAGATAAATTCCTTCGTCTACTCTTAGGGTGTCTCCTAAATGGAGGTATAAATTTATAGTTTATTTTTTAATAATTTTTCTTCTTAATTGAACAATTATAATACAACTTGATTATGATAGGTCTACATCCCATATCAACCGACATGAGGATGAGGATAATCATAGGATAAGGGAGTCATCTATGTAGAGGTATAAAGTCTTCATTTATTATTTAAAAGTCATATTAATTATTTTTTTGCAACGATAAACTTTTTTTTTGTAGATCCTCATCATAGGTAGGTCCCTCTCATCTTATTAACAATAAAAAAATTTAAAAAGTGAAATGGTGAGAGACTACCCCAAAAAGTATGAATGACATACTCAAGTGGATTAAAGGGGATGACAATGCACTCTCACCCTCCACCAATAAAATTTGATATACCATCTCATTTTGTTAATAGTAATTATAAACACTAAATGCAAGGAGGCATCAAAATGGACCTTTATGTAAATGATGATATGAAAATATTAATGGATATTTAGGAAAGTATCTTAATATATTTTATTTAAAATAGAATAATTTATCATTGTAGTAGTTTATTTTTTAAAATTTATTTTATGTCGTGTTAATGATATCTATTTTTGTGGTTGAAAATATTTGAAAACAATAATATTTGACTAAGCACAAAAATTTATTCCTTCATATTGTCATCTAGAGTGGTTGCATGAATCCCATTTAAGAGACATATAATGATGGTTGATGTAACGTTTTTCAAGCTTGGAATGACCCACTACAAACAAAAGATAATTGAAAATTATGCATAAGAATGGTTTATGAGAATAAAGAATAATTTGAGGGTAATAACATTGCGTAAATTATTTTTTATATAAAATAGTATAAAGTTTAAAAATAATGTTTTTATATCCATAACTTATAGGTTCATTACCAAGGAAACATAGATGAGGAGAGGATAAGTCTTTGACCTCCCAAAATAGAGAAAGATGGTTAGTTCAGGTGTGTGAAAAGTGGTTAGTGGACTACACTAATAGGGTTGTGTGTTAGTTAATGAAAAAAATATATATATGTGGACATTTGAGCCATAAAGAGGACTATTTAAATATTTATAGTGTGGTTGATAAACACATTTTATTTAATTTTATATTTTATGTTGTCTACTTTCCATTCACATCTTATAAAAGAAAAATATGGTCTACAATCAGAATGTAATGGTAATTGTATAACATGGTGATCGATTAAAAATTTAATACATATTACAATTGATGCAGTATCAAAAGCAATGCACTCAAGGGGTATGAAGCTAGAGTTTAAAAAGGGTTGTTAGTGACTCATCATTTGGGTCGACAAAACTTAGAAGAGGCCGCTAATAAATTTATAAGTTCTATATAAGTTATTTATAGATTTATGTTTTTATATTAATATATTTATAAATAAAAACATTAATATATATAATTTAATCATATACTTGTATTCATAGGAAGAGCGCTATAAGAAGTGCACAACAAAGAAAGTGTGTGTGGAATTTAAATATTTAGGATGGAACACAATAGTATTTAATAAGTGGTCCTAAGATAATCACTTTTTACTAGTAAGACACATAGTGTTCAATATTTTGCACACATAAACTATAAATTTAAATTAAACACTATTAAAAATTATCATTAAAGTTTTTCAAGGTAAAACAAATTGGAAGGGTAGATAAGGATGATGAGGAAAATGAAGATAACGATGAGGAGGAGGAGGAGGAAAATGAGAAGGATTGAGTTCTTGAAGAGAAATAATATTGTGAGGATGAGGGGATGAAAATGAGACTGGTCACTGGAATATTTAGGATGTATTTTTACATCTATTTTTTGTAATTCAGAAGGGATCCCTTAATACTCCCTCAAAACTACATTGTTATATATTGATGTAAATCACATTTTAAATTGAAACATTGTCTTTATTATTATTAATAATAATATTCATATACTTTACTGATTCTTGGTGTACAATTTCTCTATGAAAAGAAAATGTAAATAATATTTTCATATTTAATGTTTAATAGTTATAAATAAGAAAAAATAAATGTAATATAATTATTTGTAACAATACCATTTGTAATTATGATTAATTATATTATTTTATAAAAATTTATCTAACAAATTTTGTGTATTTTCACCACCCCTCTTTATTTATGTTGTAGGTACTTGCATCAATTTGACATGGTGTAATGTAGATGCATATTTTTTGTAAATTAGGCACAAAAGTGACACAAATTTGATGCAATTAAAATTGTCTAGATGCAATGTTTTTGTGCCTTAGAAATTGACACAAGTTCTTACAAGAAACATGTCAAATCTTTTTGCCAAAACGGTCAATTTCAGAAAGATGACCCAAAACGTGGTTTTATTTACACATTTTGTAATAGTACAAGCTATTATCAAGCCTCAATTAAGTTAAAATCTAAGTCATACTTAAGTCACAATTTAGCATGGAACACAATAGTATTTAATTAGTGGCCTAATATAATCAATTTTTAACTGGTAAGACATATAGTGTTCAATATGTTGCACACATAAACTATAAATTTAAATTAATCACTATTGACAATTTATCATTAAATTTTGTTAGGGTAAAACAAATTGGAAGGATGGATGAGGATGATGGGGAAAATGAAGAGAACGATGAGGAGGATAATGAGGACAACAAGGAGGATCAAGTTTAGGAAGAGAAAGAAGATTGTGAGGATGAGAGGGATGAAAGCGAGACTGGTCACAAGGCTATTTAGGATGGATTTTTACATCTATTTTTATAATTTAGAAGGGACCCCTTAATACTTGTGTCAAAATTACATTATTATATATTGATGTAAATCACATTTTGAATTGAAACATTATCTTTTTATTATTAATAATAATATTCATATACTTTACAAATTATTAGTGTACAATTATCTATGAAAATAAAATGTAAATAATAGTTTAGATCTAATTTGTACTAGTTATAAATAAGAATACATAAATGAAATATAATTATTTGTAATAATATCATTTGTAATTATGATTAATTATATTATTTTATAATAAAATCCAACGAATTTTGTACCTTATTTTCACCGCCCTCTTTATTTATGTTGTAGGTATTGCGTTGATTTGACATGATGCAAAGTAGATGCATATTTGGTGAAAATTAGGCACAAAAGTGAAACAAATTCGATGCAATTAAAATTTTCTAGTTGCATCATTTTTGTGCCACAAAAATTGACACAAATTCTTGCAAAAACATGTCAAAAATTGCCAAAATATAAATTTCCAATTAAAATGACCTGAAATGTGGTTTTAATTACACATTTTGTAATAGTACAAGTTGTAATTGAAGTTGTAATTAAGTTAAAATCTAAGTCATACATAAGTCACACTAATGTTTTAAATAAGGATGGAATCAATTCACAATTATAAACCAAATAAGTTCATAATCTAATTCATAATTAGTCTCACAATTTAAGTTATACACAAGTGTCAAAAATTAAGCTACACTAGTGTCACAATTTAATTCAAGATTATGGTCGCAATTAAAATTTAATTTTAAGTCACGCATAATGTTACTTTTAACTCACACACAAGGTCAATGTAAATATGAATATAAAGATCCTTATTAATGCATGCATTAAGTTGACCTAAATTCATGAATTAAATCACATATGAAGTTGCATTTTAAGTCACCCGAATGTCCCATTAAAATTCACCCAAACATCTTAATTAAGAAATGATTAAAGTTACATATTAAGTCACTCTAATTTCCAAGTTTATGTCACCCTAACATATTGCTAATGTCACTTAAAGGTGACAATAGGATGAGTGTAACTGGTATGTTAGGGTTTATTTAGTGTGACTTTATAATTTATGTAATGTAAAGTCAAATTTTAAATTTTCACTACTTAATTTTTGTGACTTTAAATTCTCACTTAGGGTACCTACTTGGAATTCAAAAACATATTTAATGACCTAAAAGGGAATTAATAGTGAATGGAGTTGTGAATTATTTTAGTCAAATGTTGTAGTGTTTGTGAAATTCTAGTCCTATATTGTCCCTAAGAACTTAATATAATTTATAATGGAAACCATTGATTACATGGGATTTTACATAGCCATGTTCCTTGATGCTTCATAAAATTCTTCAATTGATGATAAGATATCATACGCCATAAGATATTTTACAAGTAATCACTTAATAAAAATTTAAAAAGGTCTTATTCATGGGCCATGGTGGACAACGAGTGGAAACAACTCCATGATAATGAGAAACCAAATACCTAAAAATATTTTGAATTTTTTTCAGTCATCGGTTGGCATAAAAAATTCCTTCACTTTGTCCCTAACCTACCTATAAGGAATAAGGGATAAAAATTACTTATAAGCTCAGTATCACATTTTTAACCAAGTACATATGTGTCTTTAACCTTGAGCTAATGCCATCAATTAGGAACCTCCTTTTTAAAATAATTATAGAGAGATGACATCCTCAATTCCTATGGCTAAAAAGGTACTCACAATATCGCACCTTATAGGATTGATAGAAAAATTCAATATAATATTTTTAATAGAGATATTGGAAAAATGTTGTGGTTCAAGAAAATTAAATCCTCCCACTAAGCTATCTAACTAGTTTCCCCAATAGGTTTAGGAAGGAGGTTATTAATTTTAATGTTATATACATATCCATTCATGGTGGAGATGAGTAGTGTTGAGGTAAACCTTGAAGTCCTTTGTTACTTGTGATGATAGCCATTACATAGTAAATTTTATGGGGATATGGTATGAAATAATTACTGATATCTACTACATTAACTCGGTGATTAATTTATTTTACAAAAATAAAAATTTTATGCCATGAAAATAATTCCATATCTCAGTAAATTTTACCACCCTATTACTACCTTGTCTAAAACTGGACCATGTAAATGATATAGAAGTGGAGGAAAGCCACTACTAGATATTTGGATAAAAACCTAGAGTTGATTGCATAGGTAAAACCGTGCCTCTCTTTCATTAGATTAGTAAGGACCCGCTTTGAATTCAATAAGTTTATAAATACATATGATATAAGTACATTTAGTACAATTAAGAATTGATGATAGGGAAACATCTTTTTCCAAAATATGTCATTACCAAAATTTAGAGTACACATTGAAACCAATTTGAAGACCATTTAACATTTATTGTATTATATTGAACATTTATTAGATCATTGAAAGCAATAAAGGTGGGTACTTACATCACATTTAATTTCTCATTGATTTATATTATACTTGATGTGAAAATTTTAAAGTATCTTGTTCTCATCAAGGGACCTAAAACTAATAAAGTGATAACACTTTACCCTTAAAATCATACTTTGTTTCTATTTTGTTTTTGCAAGAGGGTGTTAATTTATTATGGTTTTAAGGAAAATATCAATTTCAAGTATCTCAAAGATCCATGAAGTATTATAGGAATGTAAGAAAAGATTTTTAAGCCTCAAATATGATAAAAAGACAATGAAATTATATTTTCCTTATATTAAAGTTTTCAAAACCATAATTCTACAATAATACTAGAGCACACCCACTATTTTGACAAAGTTTCCTAGTTCACGCTATTTTTGGGTATTTTTATGTTGATGTCTAGACTTTCACAAAGCTTAGTGACTATATCTAGATTTTTGATAAATGAGACATTCTTCTTGAAACCACTTATCAAGAAAGAAATGTTACAAAAAACATCACAATAAATTTAGAAACATATTGAGATAGAAAGTAAATAGGAAACGGAATTTTCAACACATGGTAACCCATATATTTATTGTTGAGATGTTACATGGGATCCCAAGAAGCACTTCAAAATTTCCCATGGTGGGGAAAGAGAAAGTACACATTCAAATGTCTAAGATTGAATGAATAATTACAAAAGAAACTCATGGCCCTATGATTGGAATAAAAACAATAAATTAGAAGGATCAAGTGAAAATAAGAGAAAATAAAAATGACAAGAAAATATATGTACAAATCTTAACAAGAAAAAAAAACTCAAAGTCTAAAAGGGGATAAAGTTGTTACATAGAAAAAATTCCTTAACCCTCCCCATTGTCTATAGGCTTAAATTCATAGTTCATTACATCTACATCATCACATTATCCATGAAACATTTCATCATCACTATCACATTATCACATTAAAGAGGCATGGGAAACCATTCATTTTGGTACTTTTTTCATGGGCGATCATGGGTTCATGCCTCATTAAATCTAGTTTTTGGGCTATTAGTCATTCACCTACCCTCATGTGGATTGTAACCCATCCATCCTCCGGGTCATCTAATGATGTGGGGTTGTACGACATCTATCTCCATGACTCAGTACATGCTTCTAGTCACCGAATAACCCAGGATCTACCATTTTCACATTCTGGGACGTCCAACCTAAGAGGTTGGATGGATGTCTATTTATTCCCGTACGACACACTACCTGTCTATCCTCACATCCAATGAATCAATGAGTCAACCAACCTTGTGACTCATCTAACCATGTCATAAAAGTGTAAGCTGACCATTTGTGTTGGCTGTCAAACCTTGAGGGCTTGGATGAAATATATGTTTGTAGACCAACCTCTTTGTATGCCATCCATTCAACCAATCATAACCTTGCCAACCGGAGCCACCACAAAAGCTAGCTGACACACCTATTCGAATAACCCATTAGCCGACCAACCAATATTTTGTACTAGGGTTGGATTCTGTCCAACCATTCACCTAACTAACCGTAACCTGACCCACATAGAATAATATTGATTTCCAATTCCAAGATTTATCATGGCTCGCCAACTCGGCACAAGTTATAACCAACTTGGGCGAGCCAACACACGAGCTACCCGACATGCTAAAAAGTATTTTTACATTTTCCATCAACTGCCGATGTTATGAACTATTAAGTTTTCCATTTCGTAGGGGGTGCAAAAAATGGATAATAATTGGTGACTTGCGGGATGATCTACTTGCTTAATCTAGAAGACCAGTGACCTTAGGGGATCTATTGGGCATGGAGTCATGATTTTTGAACTAGCTCATCACTTGAAAATTTATCTTCCAACCTCTGGAGCACTATTGGATATTTTCATTTCAAAAGAAATCCCTAGTTGAGGACTGGTTGTTTCTTCACCAAAATTTTCCTGAAACTAGAAAGTGCAAGAGCAACAAGGGCACAACTATGTACAAACATAAAATGTCATACACATTCCAAGTAGAATATGTAGAGAGTGCACAAGAACTTATTACAAATGTAACCTAAAATAAAAAAATGTAATGTGCTACAATAACTTGGAGGAATTACAACTCCTAAACTAATATGTACAAAAAATATATTTTAGTCAATAACAATGCTTGAGATAATATTCCCATTTACTAGAATATGCAATCCTTCTCTGTCCAACCTTGATAGCTGGAAAACATTGTTTTCTTTAAATCTTGAAATCATATAAGGGTCACTCTATATTGCATCAAACTTAAAATTCCTTCCCGGTTTTTCCTTTCGCATCCCATTTAAGAACCAAGTATCCTTCTTGAAAATTTTTGTCTTTGGACTTTCTATCAAAGATCATCTTGGTTTGAGCTTGGTATTTCTCCATTGTTTTCATGGATTGGTGTCTTAGCTCTTCCGATCCATGAGCTCTACATACCCGAATTCCATAGATGGAAAATCAAACAACTCCACATGCTTGATAAGCTCCAAGGATGGTAATTCAAGGATATTGAAAACCTTGTTTCCTCTTCTATAAACCAAATTGAAAGGGGAATAACCACTTGACTTCTTGGGAGTAATCATATCAGCCCATAAGGCTGATTTCAACTTGGCATATCAATTTCTATGGTTCTCGTCTAGATTTCTCCTTACAATCTTCAAAAGATTTTTGTTCATGGAATTGGCTTTCCCATTACCCTATGGGTAGTAATTTGATGAGGTGATCAAGTATATCCCATTTTTGAATGACCAATCTGTTATCCTAGCACCCAGAATTCCCAAGCATTATTTGATATAATGGTGATCGGAACTCCGAACCTTGTTGCTATCCATACGTAAAACTCTAGGATGCTAGCCTCATTTGCTTCTTTGAGTGCAACTGCCTCTGTCCACTTGGTGAAATAATGTGTGACTATGAGGATCCACTTGTGGCCCAAGCTATAATTTGGATTAATCACCCCAATGAAATCCACCCCCATTGCATTAAAGTCTATTTAAAGGAGATAGGATGGAGTGGGAGGGCTGCTAGCTTCTCTTTACCTGTGAAGAAGGGACACTTCCTGCATTTCTTGATCCATGAGTAATAATCATTGAAATTATTAGGCTAGTAATAAACAAACCTCATGATTCTAATAGCTATTGCTTTTGGTGCAAAATGACCACCTTCCTCTCCAATTATAAAACTTGTGCAATACCATCTCGTATGTGATCTATCTTGATGCACCTTAGAGGACACCATTCACATCCCCTTTGAACAAAATATTGTCTATATAAACATGTATCGGATGTAATGAAGTATGAAATACCTCCCTTTGGACTTACTCAATGCTTGAGGACTTTGAACTGTTTGAAGAAAATATACAATATCCCGAGTCCAACAAGGAATGTGTATACCACCTACAAATCTGCTTCTCAATTATCTTGTAATACCATAACAACTTCTCGCCTCTTCTTTTGATTCATCATGCTGGTTAGAAGCTAGCTTCTCACATAATCCTTTCCCTCTAACTAATTTGGTCACATTTATATCAATATCACACTCCATGACCTTGGTTATCCAACCAATTCTCTTTTCATTAAGTTCATTGTTCAAAAGAAAATCTTATACACCAAAGATGTGAAACTAATGGATGAATTCTATTTTTGACACTAGATGTTTGAATTTATTTAAACTTCTAATCACAAGAAGGACATGTTTCTCAATGAATGAATATATCACCTCATAATCTTGGAGGATTTCGCTGAAGAATTTGATAGGCTACTCCAGTCCTTCTTGATTTGGTTGTACTAGTATGGTAGATATTACATTCATGCTTCCAAAAACGTATAAAATGAATTCCTTTAAGAAATCTAGATTTATGAGGGTTGGATCCTATGTAATGGCCTACTTTATGGCTTCAAATATTTCTTTTCCTTCAGTAGTCCATCTAAAAATCATGTTCTTCTTTAGCATCATCATTAGTGGCTTGACAAGATGGGAAAAGTTAGGAACAAACCTCCTAACAAAATTAATTTTCCCCAAAAATATTTGGAGAGCCTTCTTGTGACTTGGAAATGACAATGCTCGAATGGCTTCTACCCTTTCTGGATCAATTTCCAACCCTTCCTTAGACATGATGTGGCCTAAGATCTTGCCTTCATGAGATAATAATATGCACTTTTTGGATTCAAAGACACTCCAAATCTCCTACATCTTTGGAACACTTGTCTAAGGTGGAAGAGGTGACTTGCTACATTTTTGGAGAATACAATAATGTCATCTAGATACACAAGAACTATTTTATTGATTAGCCCTTTGAATTCCATATCCATTTCCATTTGGAAAGTGGCTCGACATTTGATAGCCCAAATAGATACTCCCATAAGCATATGTGCCCCACTTTGTAGTGAAGGCTATCTTGAATTGGTATTCCTCTTTTACCATGATTTGATTGTAGCCCGAATAGCCATCTCAAAGTGAAAACCTTTATGATCCAGCTACTACCTCCAAAATCTATTCCATGGAGGGTAGCGGATAGTGATCCTTGAGGGAGGCCATGTTTAAGTCTCAAAAATCCACACATAACCTGATTTCCCAGTTTTTCTACATAATCAGCACCAGATTTACTACCCATGAAGAGTGCTTCACCGGGAAGATGATGTTTGCCTATATGAGCTTGTTCAGCTCATTATTCATTAGGGGCACTATATGAGGGTTAACCGGCCTTTGTTTTTGCTTGACAGGCTTAGCCTTGGGATGTAACTCAATGGTGTGTTGTGCCAATTTTGGGTTAAAACCATCAAAATCCTCATAGATCTATGTGAAAACATCTAGGAATTCCTGAAAACTATGCACAAGGTCATACTTTTCTTGTTCACTACTCATCTTTCCTATTTGGAGTGTCTTACTTTCTCCAACCAAAATGGATTCAATCCTCCTTTTAACTTGAATGTTGGCCTTCTCTTTCTGGAATTGATCATTTGGGTTGAATATTGATTCTAAAGTTACTAAAAACTTAGGCAATTTTTTTTTGTGTAGCTTCACTATTTGATCCCCATACTGCTGCTCCAATTTCTCTTGATTTTTAGCTGAGAACTTAGCCTCCTCCTATAAAAAATTAATGATCTGTTGATCATTCTAAAAAAATTGTCATCTTGTGCTATTATCCGGTACAACTGGCCTTACAATGACATGAATATGTGGTTGTGCTTTATCTCTCTTGATACTATCCACCACATCAAATGTTGCTCCAATTGTTGCGAGCCTGTCTGTGGCCTCATTATTCTTCCACGGTATGGCCTGAATATTGAATGCTTCAAGGTATTCAATCTGATCCCATACCCGATTCTTGTAGGCTTTGAGTAGATCATTCTTAGCAGTATGTTTTCCTCTAACATGGTTGACAATTAACTCACTATCCCCAAACACTTGCAAGTTTTTAATACCTCTCTTTCTTTCCCAATGCAACCCATGGATTAAATACTCATACTCAGTTATATTTTTGAACAAGAAAATTGAAAATGAAAAGATGATTAGTACTTCATACCTTGCAGGTGATGAAATCATTTCACCTCCTTGAGTAGCTTGCCTACTCCTTGAGCCATCAAAGAATATTTTCCATACCTCATTATTATTTTTAGAATCAAGTTTGGTGAGGCTAGGAAGAGGTGTGTTTTCCTCGTGCATGTAATAAACTCCCAACTCAGCCTCCTCTATTTCCTTGTATGGATCATATTTGTGTCTTTTGTTTTCCCATTCATCAAGATTCAAATCCGAGATGCCCCAAACTTTGGTATCTTCTTCCTGAGTGTTTGGGAAATCCTCTTGATCAAAGGTTGAGCAATTTACATTGATTGTGCTTGGTAAATGAGGCTCAATATGAAATTTTGTAATAGGATCAAATTTGATCTTAGCCTTATCTTCATACCTTGTTCTGAATAACATGTGTGACCAAAGAAGAAGACAGATAGACTCCAATTTTAGCAAAGTGAACTCTCTTGACAAACACAATGCAAAGAGTGGTGGAAAGTCTATGAATAATACATCTTGCAAGATGGTCACATTGGGACATGCATGCAATGTAAGGCTAAATCCTTTGATTACTCCAACCATTGTTACCATTGTCCCATCCAATTGCACCACACCTCTAGAAATGAATTCATATTGAAGACCCAACTGATCGGTTATTTATTTTGGCATTACAAAGCTACTTGCTCTTGAATCAAT
The DNA here is from genome assembly GCA_018340775.1 of Taxus wallichiana var. yunnanensis. Lineage (NCBI taxonomy): Eukaryota > Viridiplantae > Streptophyta > Pinopsida > Cupressales > Taxaceae > Taxus > Taxus wallichiana. Next base: position 767,889,338 of record CM031234.1, read on the forward strand.
CATGTAATTATGCACCAAATTATCTCCTATGATCAATGAGATATAGAATGGTGGGGATTCAAATTTTTACCTTATTTTCCTCCTTGATTTACTCCTTGTTGAGCTACATTGGTGAGTACCTTCTCTTTCTCTTTGGATGATTGATTCGATGTTGACCAATTCACCATAACAACTTATAATAGGTCTCTTTGTCCTGGGATAGCTAATGAATCCCACATTGAGATGTTTACATTCGTTTTCTTCATCTTCTCAATAATGTTAAATAGAGATGAGCTATCTCTCTTCTACCCCCTTTTTACACATTTTTCTCTTACACATGGGCTGTTATTTAACCAACACTTAAGCTGGTCTAGAAGGTAGTTAGGGCTGACCTTAAACATTGGGAGCTGTATTTTGATTACCGATACCTTGTTGGGTGATAGAGGGATGTGGATCATTTGAATTGGATGATTGTCCCTATCTAATATTTCTCTTCTTGGATTGTGTATTGGCTGCTACACTTTGAGAAGGGGCTTGATTTATACCACATAAATCTTCAGCTTGCCAATTGACAAGTGTGGTCTCATTTAGAGGTGCTTCCTGCTGCTGATTTCCTTCTTGGCATGTCTCTTGTTCCACACCCATTGTTGTCACCATAAGAGCTTGATTCAAAGCACCATTGAAACACATTGACTGGTTATGAGGTTGATTGCATGGGAAGCACCAATCATATTCTTGAGCCATGTTATTTTGCACTGGTACCAAGGCTCTAGATGTGGATGCAACATTAGGATTGTAAGGCTGAAATGGCCTATTAGCAGGAGGTTTGACTTGGTTCTGATTTATAGTTTGAATGGGTGGCCTATTAGGCTGATATGGAGGTCTATTGGGTTGGGTTTGAGGCTGGTATGACCTAAAATTTTGAGCTTGCTGCCTCTTAAGTGTCACCAACTCATTACCTAATTTTTTAACTACTTCATGAATTCTTGGAGCTCATTTGAGGTGCTAGAAGATGAGGTAGAAGTTTCGGTAAAAATTTTATTTTTGGGGTAGGAATAGGAGCTAATGTAGGTGCTTGACTAGTGCTTGGGGCTCCTATTTCTAGATAGAGAGGCATAGGTGGCCTAGGTGCAAGTTTACCAGCTTGAATCAAGCAATTTTCATCTCTAATAGCAATGTTATAGGCTATAGGTAAATTTATACCTCCCATGGATTATATCATCATTGCAATATCAGAATTTAGGGCTTTTAGGAAGTAGAGAAAAACACCTTCAATTGTTGGTCTCACAACAAGTGGAATTCTATCCCATGTCCTCTAAAACCTGAAGTTGAAATCGGCCATTTGCTCATTTGGTGCTCTCTTGATTGTGGTTAGTTGTTCCAACAGAGACAAATTATATGCCTTCTCTCCAAATTGATTGTGAAGAGATATGCATAAATGGTCCCAATTCTGGATAGATCCTACTCTTAGACTTTTGAACCATTACAAAGCTTTACCCTTAAAGGAGAATTCCAATAGCTTAACATCAATGTCCATCTTGGTAGTTTCATGAATTTCGAGTTGTATGGTTCCTCCATTGAAATATGGAATGTTCTTCAATGCTTTGCCGGAATTGGATTCTATGCATTAAGAGAAAGTAGGATCTTTGTCAAATGAAGTTGACATAGGGATTAGGCTACACCATCCTAATTGGTTGGAGAACTCTAGTTGATTGAAAAAATGGCCTACTAGGTGGAGGTGTTGATAAAGTTCTATTTGGTGGAGATGGAGACCTTTGAGCTCTTCTTCCCCTTCTTCCTCTACTTGGGGATAAGTGTAGGTAGAAAAATAGTCCCTCTTCTCTAGTTCTTGACCTTGTTTGAATTCTTCTCATAAATTTGTAAAGTTTGAACTGTTGAAACCAATAGATTATTCCCTTTCGGAGTCGCAAGATGTGCTATTTCAAAGCATCTTACAAGTTGGAAATTCACAACAAGAGCACATCAAACTTGCTGCGAGTAAAATAAAAAGATTATCTATCCCACCGGCTGTACCAAAATTGTTATGCCAAAATTACATCACCCTTGATTGTTTATGATTTTGTGTATGAGGAAACCTGTGCAACTCTGCATGAGATGGGATTACCCAGTGTGGGACCTTACAAGTAGGATAATCCTCAGGAGAAAGATGACTTCTTCCTTTAACCTAGTGCCAAATTCTCCAAAGAGTAGAAAATAAAAAGATAAACCAAACTTATTCTAATTCTTTGCAAGGAGAAAAGGATAGAAAGATGCATCAAATAAAACTAATTTAAGTGAAGGTGATGCACCAAGAAAGGGTGAGATAATTTGAGTGAGAAAAAGATAGGGAAAAAAACTAGGAAGGAGAGGGCTTATAGAAATGCCACAATCCAAGACAATATTCAATTCACTATATTCATAAAGCACAACAAACTACAAACCCTGCAAAGAGATAGATACATGCACAATATACTTATAAATATAATGGAAGGAAAAATATGCAATTCATACAAATTAGGGCAAAAATGGCCACAATACATAAGTTTATTACTTAGAAACATGCACAATCCATCATATCATAAGCAAAAGACAAAATCCTTTACAATAATCCAAAATTCAAGGCCTTTAGCTCACAATAGCTCTAGAAAAATTTGACAAAGTTCCTTTGATTTTTGAAAAATCTCCCTCAAAATGAGGTGAATTTTAAAATATATAGGAAATTTGGGTCACTAATAGGCATGATGCATTATAGAGGCATGGGAAAACATTCATTTTGGTACTTTTTCTACATAGGAATTCATGGGTGCCATGCCTCATTAATTTTGGTTGTTGGGTTGTCATTCATTCACCTACCCTCATCTGGCTTATAACTCATCCATCCTCTGGGTCGTCCAACTGCGTTGGGTTGGATGACGTCTATCTTTGTGACCATACATGCTTCTAGTCACTGAATAACCCAAGAGTTTCCATCTTCACATTGTGGGCCGTCCAACCCAGGAGATTGGATGATCATCTATTTCTTCCCGTATGATACACTAACCGTCTATCCTCGCAACCAACGAGGATCGAGGCCGACCAACCTTGTGACTCATCTAACCATGCCGTGTAATGTAAGCTGACCATCTACATTAGATGTTGAACCCATAGGGGTTGGATGACATCTATGTTTACAGACCAACCTCTCTATATGGTTTCTATCCGACCAATCATAACCTCGCCAACCCGAGCGACCGTAAAAACCAGCCAACCCAACTATCTCGATTAACCTATCAGTGACCAACCAAGCTTCTATACCGGGGTTGGAACCCATCTTACCCTTTACCTAACCAACCATCACCAAACACACTGTCCGACCAACCATCACCGACCAACCTTTTCCACCAACCGTGAGTTGACCACCCCTTCCAACCAACCATGAGCTAACCAACCATTAGCCAAAACACCTATCCAACCAACCATTAATTGAAACACTGTCATACCAAGCATGAGCTGACCAACCCTACCGACCAACCATCACTCGAACAACCTAGCATAAGGTTGATTACTAACTAAAAGATTTATCGTGGCTCGCTAGCTTTCCGTGAGTTATAACCAACTCGCTTTGAGCTAACACACGAGCTACCCGACATGCTAAAAATATTTTTCCCTTTTCCATTAACTACCAATGTTCCAACCTACTAAGTTGTCCATTTCATAGGGGGTGCGAAAAAGGATAACAAATACACTAATTGATATAGGATCATCTAAGGTCCAAATAAATTTTTCCTAAAATTTAGCTAAGTGTGGGTACACATGAGGATGGATAAAATTTTTCCTATGTTATGAAATATGCCCCATTTTTGCATGAGAAATTAAGAGAAGAAATACAACATAGTCAAGTGACAACTACATGGAAGTGCACAAGGGATTTTTATAATGGATAGCAAAAAGAGAACAATACATATGTAGTGCATAGTAAGAGAGTGTGCGTAATGGTATGTGATGTTTTGAGAAAAGTGTGGAGTAGAGTGGGAAGATGAGGTTTTGTAGAGAAGGAAAGAAGGAAGTGAGGTACAAAAGAATAATGTGCAATGATTACACGTAGGAATTTTGGGAGCGTATTAGAGTTTTAGCTTAGCCTAGTTGACTAGAGGTGCATAAGGAATGTGAAAGTATTTTACATAATAACAAGGAATACATAGGGTGCATGAGAGAATGGAAGGACGATTTCATAGCGGTATACATTGTGAAGGAGGTGCACATATGTTCAAAGAAGAATTATAATCCCAAAGATAATTCACGGAAAGAAGGTAAACATGTAGCTAGAGACAAGAGTTTGCAACACAATAGAGAAGTTTTATTCTCTTGTACTGAGAAAGGATCACGATAAAATGAGTTCTTGGTAGAATTGACAATTGTAAAAAAAATATAGATAATTTCAAAAGGAGTTTGAAAAAGGAGGTTATTGAGGACTCAACAGAAATTTGATCACAAGTATCAAAATTACATAAAAAATGTAGGTAATATCTAGATGAATCTATCTCAAATAATTTCATGAGTTTGATTAAAATTTTAATCAATGGGAAGATCGAGAATATTTTAGAAAGGACTAGCCAACTTATATGATATTTCAAATAAGGAGAGAGAAGCAAGAACATGTGGATATAAAAAGAGGAAGAGTTTAGCATTTCAAGGTTAATTGAGTTTATTCAAAAGAAAAGGTTGAGTTGTTGGCTAGAGGAATGAAAGAGGTTGTTCAATTTGCGTGAGAAAACATAATAAGCTAGCCGAGAGTGACTAAACCATATAGGTCATTAGAATTGAGTCAATAACAAAAATAGTCTAGATCAAGTCCTTAGGAGATACACTAGATTCGTAAGATCTCTATGAGAGAGTATATAGATCCATATATTATTAGATGCATGTAGATGTCATTAATTCCATTAAGAAATAGAAGAAACCATTACATTTAATTCCCATGTGTGAAATTTTCAAATGGTTCAACATTGTCTTGGACCTTGCATCACCATAAAAATGGTCTTTTCATAATATAAAATTCCAATAATCACTAGAGCATTGTTAGCAAAAACCACCACACAATGGGAAATACAACCTTCTCACACCCACATAGATCATCAAAATATTATGGGAGAAGGAAAATCACAACTATTGGTAGTGATAGTACAAGCAAAGATAATTGAAACATCAAGTGAATAGGAGGAAAATGAAGATCAAAAGATAGAACTAGATAAAAATAAAATGCAAAGGAGGAGTATGGGGAAAATATTATTAATGGTATTTTCAAGTTAGAATTTTAAATTTCATCCCTACAATCAAATAAATGGTCAATCACCCAAATTACATACCCGAAACAATGACTTAGATAAGGTAATATAGGGTGGTAAGAAAATTCAACTTATTCTCAATATTTTTAACTATCTCCACACGTGTCTATAATTCCTTTATTATGTAACCATTTATTAGTTTTGAAAATTTCTAAATATTGTTAATATTTATTTGATTTCTTCTATTACTACTATTCATATACACAATTCTACAAATATTTCTAAGATACATAATTTGTGTGATTCATAACAAGTTAAAATGCTTCTAGCGGTATTAAAATCCAAGTAGTAAAGTCACTTATCATGTTATATGTTTGAATCATTTGTATCATGATATATTTTATTACTATTTTGCAATTGGTTTTATTTATCCCAAATTTACTTTGTTTAATGAAAAATACCCTTCTCCTCATATAATCTTTGATAAATTTGTGCCTCTTTCTTATAAATTACTAATGATGATAAATTGATGACCATGAAATTTCCAATATGTTTTCATGAATATTCCTTTATTGGGTCATATAATCTATTTTGGATTCATAAATTATTTTTTCTATAGATACCTAGGGATAAGGCCCTAGCCTACAAAAAAAAAAGAAACATTAAGTTCCAGGTCAAGATATCAACACTCATCTTTGGACTCTCAAAATAAAAGCACCTTATCATGCATGAATGAGGGGAGCATAAATTAACTCCATACCACCCATCACATAAATTTACATCCATTTGTCTATTACCAAAAAAACTACCTTACTAGATACAACCCAAAACCACTATATTTAACTTTACTACATTCTGAACTAACAAAAACTAGTGTCAAACACCACCACCAATGCCACATAGCTCAAAGGAATCCGACACCTTCTTCCCCTTCCTATCATCAAGGGATACTTAAGAAATAATATCTACATCAGAATATTCATGATCCTGAGCCAAGGATGAAGGAGAGTCACAACATTGAGGCAATTCAACCAGAGTATCCCGAGGAAGACAAAAACCTAGATTCGAGGAAAGGGCTTCTTGTCCTTTCGACATCACCTATAAATATTTTTCCAATGCATGTACATAAAACTAAAGACACATAATCCTTCCTTATAAGCTGGAATGGTCCGAACACAAGAGAAACCAGCCTAAGGCATTGGGCATGATGTTTTTAGAGCTAAGACTTTGGGCCATCTCGAGCACATTATACCCTTGCCCAAGACTTCTTCAGACACAATATCATATTTTTCATGTGCTTGCATATATAAACATCCTCTACCTCATTGAGTTATTCAAATAAATTTTAGGACTTCTGCAACCACACCCTAATGGTTTCATTATTTAGCTTTCCATCCATCCATAAGGTAAATGAATTGCTTGTAACTTCACTCTCAGAAATATCACTTCCACTTATTTCTCATACCAAGCTGATCCAGAGGATCCTCACGGAGAAACACTGATCTAATATATTCTCAAAATCAATTGCAGTCAATTCCATGGCATGGAGAAAAATTAGACGATTCCATCGATATCTCGTTTATAGGAAACAGAGCTCGTATGCAAAAGTTATGGCTCGCTGAAATTTTTGAGTAACCAAATTTTGGGGATTGTGCACAGGTTGAACACGTGCACGCTCATCAAGTGGACAAATGAAAAAATGACACATGGAAATATGGAAAATAAATAAATAATAATATTAAAAATTTAGCCACACCCATTTATTACTCCACATTGGCCACATTATTTAATTTCTAATTAAATTTGCCAACTATTATCCTTATATTTCAAGGGACATTTTCCACACAGTCATTTATTAAAATATCCATGCACAAATACATGCCATGGAGTGGGATTTGAACTTGGGCCGCTTGGGTAAAAGGATAAGCACCCAACCATTGTACCTATAGCTGTGAAGTGCTATAAAAGGAGCTATGTTTTATTAGTATAGACACGGGAAAGTGACTGTGTTATTGTTTTGCTCATAACTTGAGCTAGAGATGGAATTTTGAGATGAAGTAAAAAGTGACTCCTATTATTTTTGTATAGGAACAAGATGAAAAAAATATTATTGTATAAATATTTGTAAAAATTTATTTTCAAGATTTTAAAGATAAGTCCCATTCAATGCCTGGACACTGAGACGTAGGCCACAAGTGCCGAACTCCGTTATCAATTCTTGTGTCAAATTGCTGGTGATTCATCTCTTTATTTTCTATTTTTACACAGTACTTTCAGTTTTAATTCTTTTATTAAAAATAAAAAAGGATATAATAGTCAATTTTTATATCAAAAATCAATACAAAGCAAAGTTAAGTGTGTGCACAATTGCTAGTTAAAATTGATTTTTAGATCACTAGTATCAGAGCTGGTTTTGACTGATTTTTAGTTCAGATTAACGTGTTTTGGATTGCAAGTTGTGTGATTGGATGTTAACAAGGTCTCGATCTAAGAAGGGTGAAGGAGATTTAGTTGAAGGAGATCCTGAAATTGGTACCAGATGATCTCGAAGTCCTACAATGGCGGATCGAGAGGAAGAAAACTTTTGTCAATCATTCCTACAGATGAAGGAAATGGTGGAAGAAATGTACCAAGATAGACAAAGGGAAAAGGGAACTAGAGAAGGTAAGAAAGAAGAAAGCTCTAGTTCTGATAATCCTAAAAGAGACCCTTTGAAATTTGATTTTCCTTCATTAAAGTTAGATATCAAGTTTGAATTGCCTATGTATATTGGAGAGCTAAATGCAGAGAAGTTGGATAAATGGGTCAAGTAGATAGAATTATATTACAGGGTTTAGAGAATTGTTGATGATGAAGCAAAGATTCATCTAGAAAATCTTTGGATGGGTGGCACAACACTCATTTGGTGGGAGAGTAAGCTTCAGGAAGTGGAAGAAACCAAAGGTATAGAAATCACTTCTTGGTCTGAATTTGTTTCAAATCTTAGGCAACAATTTTATCCTCTTGGTTATAAGAAACAAGCTATGATGGATTGGAAAACATTAAGACAAAGTAAGGGAAAAGTGTTCAAGAATACACATAGGAATTTAGGAAAAGGGCTCTAATTCAGGAATTTCCCTAAACACAGAAGAAACACTACTTAAATATATTAGTGGATTGCATAGTTATCTAAGGCATATGATACTTGTTTTAGGTCCTACTAATATTGATGCAATATGTGTTCAAGCAACCCATTTGGAAGCATGAGGGAAAATGACAAAGGAGTCCTCTTTCTCTTCTTTTAAACAAAAGAACAAGCAATCTGAAGGAAAAGGTTCGAAAGAACAAGGAAAAGGAAAGGGTAAGCATAAGACAAACTCTACTGTTAAGAAGGAAGATGAAAAACCATTTTGTAATCATTGTAAAAAGAACCATGATGAGTCTAAATGTTGGAAATTACATCCTGAATTGAAACCTAAATGGATGGTTAAGAAAGGAAAGGAAAAGAAAACAAACACTGCAGTTCATGATCTTGGGTCAGATTCAGGTGATGAAACCAAGATCACAACTATGAGTTTTCAAGGTAAATCAAAACTTTCAATTTCCAACAATAGTACTACAAATGTTGCATCTTCTTCTAGTAAACAAACTATACATGATGATAAGAAAAGGAATGAGCTTTTCCACATTAGAGTGATTTCAAAACATACAAAATTGATACTCTTTTTGATAGTGGATCTCAAGCTAATCTAATTTCTGAGGAGGTTGTAAAGAAATTAGGACTCAAAACTAATCCACATCCTAAGCCTTATCCTTTGGGCTGGGTTTGTGATGATGTAAAACTACAGGTAACTAAAACTTGTACTTTCATATTTGCCATTACAGACAAGTTTATAGATGAGGTTGAATTGGATGTAGTTCCTTTGGATATTTGTGGGGTGGTTTTGGGAAGTCCTTATTTGTATGATCGTAAAGCAATCTTCTATAGGGAAGAAAATAAATATTTTCTTGTAAAGGATGGAATTGAGTTTATTGTTAGAGCTCACCGTTAAAATAATAATCTATCCTTGGTAATTACAGGTCAAATGAAAAGGCTAGTAAATTCAAGAAAATTTTTGTGCTCATGGTGGTCAAAGCCAAAGAGAAAGAACATGAGATGGCTTTTGAGACTTGTGATCTGAAACATAAGGATGAATTAGTAAAAATTTTTTTCTGACTTTGATGATGTTTTTCAAGATCCACAAGCTCTACCTCCCAAAAGAGGGGTTCAACATGAGATACAGTTGCTTCAGGATGCACCTCTTCCCAATATCAGAATGTATAGGTTGTCAGTAGTAGAGAATGAGGAAATCAAGAGACAGGTAATGGAAATTTTGGATCAAGGTATAACTCATCCAAGTACATCCCCATGTAGTTCACCAATTATTTTGGTTCCTAAGAAGGATGGCACTTGGAGAATGTTTGTTGATTTCCATTCTTTAAACAAGATTACTATAAAGAATCATTACCCTCTTCCTAGAATAGATGATTTACTAGATCAATTAAAGAGTGCAATTTATTTCACTAAGTTAGACTTAAGAAGTGGTTATCACCAAGTAATAATTATAGAAGGTGATGTTTAGAAAAATGCTTTTAAAATGAAACATGGATTGTTTGAATGGTTAGTGATGTCTTTTTGTTTGTGCAATACACCAACAACATTCATGAGAGTTATGAATGATATCTTTATACCATTCATTGATAATTTTGTTATTGTCTACTTAGATGATATTCTTATTTTTAGTAAATCATGGGATGAACATGTTAAACACATCCAAAAATTATTAGATGCACTAAGGAGAGAGAAATTGTATTTGAAGATGTCAAAATGTGAATTTGGAAAAACATCTTTAATTTACTTGGGTTATATTGTAGGAAATGGTGAATTGAGAATTGATCCTGCAAAAATAGAGGTTATTGTGAAATGGCCTAGACCCACTAATGTGACAGAAGTTAGGAGTTTTCTAGGTGCAGTTCAGTATTGGAGAAAATTTATTGCTAACTTCTCATATATTGCATCTCCTTTGCATGCTTTGACAAGTATTAAACATGTCTTTCAGTGGGGAGGAAAGCAACAAAAAGCCTTTGATACACTGAAAGAGAAGATAAGTACCACTCTGATCTTGGCACTTCCAGATTTGTAGCATTCATTTGAGATTGAGACAGATGCTAGTGACTACGCAATGGGGGAAGTTTTGATGTAGAACAAACGACCGAGTGTGTTACCATTCAAAAACCTTTACAAGTGTGGTAAGAAACTATATAAATTATGATAAAGACTTTTATGTTTTGGTTCAAAGTGTTAAAAAGTGGAAGCATTATTTGATGGGAAAAGAAACAATTATACATACCGACCATCAACCACTTTAGTACTTACAAACACAAAACAAATTGAAGCAGTCTAGACATTTTAGGTGGATGGGAGTTTTGCAACAATTTCATCTTGTAATAAGGTATAAAAAAGGTATTGAAAACAAGGTTTCCGATATGTTATTTAGACCACCAGTGGTAGTAGCATCTATCATTTTGCAGCATAGTTCTTTGGCTCATGTTATTTACAAGGAAAAAAATGTTAATTATGTTGATTTTAGAGAAGTGTATGAGGATCTAGTAAGTGGGAAACAAGTAGGAGAAAAATATTATCATTTGCATGAACGATTGTTATATCACTGCAGTAAACTTTGTATTCTAGAAAATGAACATGTGCATATGATTAGGGAAGCACATATATGTCTTATTTCGGGGCATTTTGGTGTTAGTAGGGTAAGTGCACCAAGTTGGGGGACAATTAAGTGGACATCAAATCCTGAATTTTACATTAAAAACAACAAAACATCAAATTTAGTCTTCCACAGACTTGAACCATGCCAAAAAGTAAAAAATATGTCATAAAAATGGTACCATTACGTAGGGGAGACTATTAGCTTTGTAGAAATATTGATTTTAAAGTGAATAGAAGAGGATAAATATCATTTTATAATTTTTTACTAATAGTAGGTCTTTAAGACACTTTTTCTGTGAATGTTTATGTCTACGTTTAAGACTGCAAAATTTTGTTTCACTTATCAGAATGTGATAAAACTTATACCATCCCAACCATGGTGAAATTATATACATGTTAAAAAAAAAAATTATTTGATTTCAATATTTTTTGATGAAGTTATGGTGGGCAAACGGAAAGTGCTCTGTTTTCTTTATGTTTTCATACCACTTTCATGGAAAAAATCATAAAAATAAAATATTACTCAAAAAAATACAAAATAAAATCCATCCCAAGATAGATAGTGGCATATAACTTCTCACCAAAGGAAAAAAATATATATCAATTTTTGGTCATCCAAATTGTGGGAAAACGGACTATAATCTTATCGGCATTTTAAAAAAAAATACCAAGACATTGAATTTTGATTGTTTAATATAGCTAATCTTGTCCATTTTTTACAAAAATTAGTATTTTCGAAACTAGATTCCGGATGCTACGATTCATATTAATATAATTTTGTCTAATTTTGAGTGTATGTATTGCTAATAATCCCTACAAGTTGATATTATGTTGTTATTTGCAATATGATGTCCACGGATGACCCTATATTTGTCCATCAACTTCTTGCACTTACCCAAAAGACAATTGCACATTTACAAAAATATTGTTATTGGCCTAGAATGCATGAACATGTAAACAAGTATATTAAGGGATGCGTTCTTTGTTCCACAAGCAAGCCAAGTAATAGGAAATTATGACTTTACACTCCTCTTCCTATTCCGATAAGGCCTTGGGAAAGTGTTTCCATGGAATTTGTAGGAGGATTGCCCATGACACGGAAAGAAACATGATTACTTATATGTGGTAGTGGATAGATTTAGCAAAATGTGTGTGTTGGTTCCATGTACTAAACAAATAATTGGTGAGGGAACTACACATTTATTTTTTCAGTTTGTTTGGGTTCATTTTGGTTTACCTACTTCAATTATATCTGATCGGGATTCTAGATTTCTTGGGGAATTTTGGTCAACATTGTGGGGGTTAATGGACACAAAACTAAAAAGAGCACTTGCTTTTCATCCACAGACTGATGGTCAAACAGAGGTTGTAAACCACATAGTAGTACATTTTCTTAGGGGCTATTGTGGCAAACATCCTAAGTTATGGGATGAACATTTATATTATGTGCAACATGCTTATAATTGTGCCTTACATTCTTCTACTTTGAAGTCTCCATTTGAGACTTGTTTTGGATATCTACCTAATTCTCCTTTAGATGTATATTATGGACATGAAACTGTTGTTAATGGTTCAAGTGATTCTGACAGGGCTAAAATATTTGTTCAGAGAATTCAACAGGTTCATCAGTATGTCCGTGAACAATTGGAGAAAATTCAGGCTAAGTACAAAGCCAGGCATGATAAACATAGAACTGATCACAAGTTCAAAGTTGGTGATTTAGTTTGGCTTCACATCAACAGGGAAAGACTAACAGGTGAAGGTAAAAAATTGAAACCTATATGGTATGGTTTGTTCCAAATATTGAAAAAAATTTGGTAACAACGCTTTCCGGTTAGATTTACCTCCATATATGCAAATCTAATCAGTTGTAAATGTTGAGAATTTAAGATTGTATGAACCACCTATGATTGTTGATCATGATGATGCTAACATAATGCCTTCCATTGATGATTTTGCTCCTGATTATCTTGAAGAGTTGCAGGAAGACATCATTTTGGACAGGAAGGTCATAACTTCGTGAAGGGGATCTATTGAGTGTCTTCGTGTTGGGTTTAAAGGAATTCATTCAAAAAAGGCTAAATGGATGGAAACCGGAAAGGTGAGGGAGAAATACCCTCACCTATTCACCAATTAAGTTGACTTTTGGGGTCCAAAAGTTTCTCAGTGGGGAGGAATGATCCAGAGGATCCTCACGGAGAAAAAATGATCTAAGATCTTCTTATAATCAGTTGTAGTTAGTTCCATGGCATGGAGAAAAATTAGACGATTCTCGTCGATATCTCGTTTGCAGGAAACAGCTCGTATGCAAAAGTTATGGCTCGCTGAAATTTTCAGGTAACTAGCAAATTTTGGGGATTGTGCATAGGTTGAACACATGCACGCTCGTCAAGTGGACCAATGAAAATATGACATGTGGCAATATGGAAAATAAATAAATAATAATATTAAAAATTTAGCCACACCCATTTATTACTCCACATTGGCCACATTATTTAATTTCCAATTAAATTTGCCAACTATTATCCTTATATTTCAACGGACATTTTCCAAACAACCATTTATTAAAATATCCATGCACAAATACCTGCCATGTCACACCCCTTATCTCTCCAATCACCCACATTGAGTGCCCCATCCTTGGGGATAAGATAGCTCTTAAGCTATTAACAACATACAACAGCCACCTATATAAATGCCTTCCTATTTTCACGCCCAACAAATGTGGGATCTTATCCCTATGGAAAATGTGCCCCACATGGAGTGGGATTTGAACCTGGGCCACTTGGGTAAAAGGATAAGCACCCAACCATTGTACCTGGAGCTGTGAAGTGTTATAAAAGGAGCTATGTTTTATTAGTATAGACACAGAAAGTGACTGTGTTATTGTTTTGCTCATAACTTGAGCTAGAGATGGAATTTTGAGATGAAGTAAAAAGTGAATCCTATTATTTTTGGCAGAGGAACATGATGAGAAGATAATATTCTTGTATAAATCTTTTTAAAGATTTATTTTCAATATTTTAATAGATCGGTCTCATTCAACCTGGACCTAGAGATGTAGGCCACAAGTGCCGAACTCCGTTATCAATTCTTGTGTCAAATTGTTGGTGATTCATCTCTTTATTTTCTATTTTTACATAGTAATTTCAGTTTTAATTCTTTTATTAAAAATACAAAAGGATATAATAGTCAATTTTTATATCAAAAATCAATACAAAGCAAAGTTAAGTGTGTGCACAATTGCTAGTTAAAATTGATTTTTAGATCACCAACCCCCATAGTACGGAAATTATTCATTTAAATCCTATAACCATGCATCACCAAAATCCCCCAAAGTTAATCACAAACGCAAACTTAACAAAGAAGTGAGGAGTGAGGGCACATGCTGAAATTCAAAAATATATACACCTTCTACTCACTCCACATGAGAGAAACTCTAGGTGTTTTGTACTTGGAGAGATGTTTATATGTTTCACATGATGTGTCATTAACCAAATTAACCAATGGTAATTATCACCTCATATGTCATTGAAAATATTCCTAATTAGAATATAAGACCCTCTTAACATCATTAGAGATAAGGGTGAAAATATCACATGGATAGTTTTCCATCCAAACTCGATGACTCCCGTGATCAAAATCCCATAACTCGATGACTCCTGTGATCAAAATCCCATAACTCAACCCCTTTATTAGATAATAAATCAGCCACTTGTTTCCCACTATGTTTTATATGAGAAAATGAGAGCTCATAAAAAATAAAAGAATGGACTTGATCTATTGAATAATTGGCTCCAACACCCATGCCTTGACACGATTTGATTTTATGGCATTGATAATAATTTGGGAGTCACCTTCTATTCATAAGTAAGGCCAATTCTGGTTTTTTGCTTCTATAATCCCAAAGAAAAGAGCCATGCCCACCGCCAACTTATTGGTTGAAACACCACACCACAACCAAAGCTAGTAAAGGATGACTCTCTAAATTCCTAAAAATACAACCAAAACCATCATTTCTTGAGTAATCTTTAGAGGCCCCATAAAAATTAATTTTATCCACTGATTCAACAAATATATAATTTGTAAAACCCTAATTGCAGAGTCATGTATGATAAATAAATGCTAAGTAACTCACTTTGGAATATAGATGACACAAGAAATAAGCTAAATAAATGTGAAACCCTAATTATAAGAGAGGGAAATAATGACATAGATGATTCACGTTATTACTAGGATTGATCTAAACTAGAAAATTGATAAATATGAAGGATAGAGTATCATAATTGTGCATGAAAAATTATGGAGCTTTCGGATATGCTTGGACTAGGGCGTTGGACTAGGGTGAGGGTTATTAGGTACCAGATACCTCTGTTGGGTTTATGTGACTGTGTAAGATCTTGAAAAATTATCTTTATGTTATCTCAAGGTATTTGTTGATAGTTGATGTTGGTCACCTGTGTGTTGCACTATGATCGTATAATTCACCTGTAACTGCAAAAGAAAAGATGACCTACAAAACCGTCAAACTACATCAAATCCTAAGAAGAAAAGATGAAATATGGGGAGTTGGAAAGACCCCAATGGTCACCCAACCGAGTAAACTTATGACCTAGCACTTCACTACATCTCAGACTCCATGTAGTTCTTATGCATGTGTGATAGAATTGTTCCCTAGGAATCCCTTGTGCAAGTGCATGTGATAATGGATGATAACTAGATGTATTGATGTAAATAGATTTGTGAATGACTAAAATGATCATCCCCTTCTATGCATGTATGTAAAAATAAATTCCATTATCCCTTATATGAGTGCTATATGGATGTCTTTGATGCTCTTACATGCCTTTGGATGCAACCTTAGGTGATGAAAATAGATGCTTTGGGCTTGGTTCTTTATTTTTGTCAAATAGCTTTGTATTTATATGATTCCCTTGTTTTAATTTTGTAATTGAAAACTAAAAGGCTGACCCATAAGAAAATAATATTTCTAAAAGATAAAAGAGGCCCAAAAAGAAGTGAGTAAGATAGAGAAGGGTCATGTGCGCCTGGAAGGACGAGGGCACTGTTATGGCGAAATCACACTACCCCTAATTGCTTGCAAGTGAATGATTGAGGCAGTCAATTTGATTCATCAAACATGGAGTTATCCCAAAGTGTGGGACTTTGCAATCGGGATAACCCTTTAGATGAAGGTCAGTTCCTATTCCTCTATTATGATGCACACATCCAAATTGTAGAGGATCTACTCCAAAATATACTCTATCTTGCCAAGGAGACAAGGTTAATAAGATTACAAGAAATTAAACCTAAACTAACAAAGGTGATACACCAAAAGGAATGTTGAACACCTGCTTTTCATGGAGATGAAAACCATAATCAGATTAAGAAGGATAAAAAAACACCACAGTTTAATCCACTTATGAGAATCCACTAACCGTTAAACATAAAACATTAACAATGTAATACAACCACCATGCACAGATAACTAGGATTGCAATGAGAGATCAGAAGATAGAAATGAACACAATAGAGGGTTGAAATTCATCCACAAACTTATATTATTGCTCCACATATTTGATACAAGTGCATTACAATGGCTAAGAGGAACAAACTTGCATTACAACTTGAATGGGAGGTTTTAACTCCAAAAATTCACTTACGGAAAAGAGAAGAAGGAGGGTGCAAAGTAAAATTGTCCAACATTAGAAAAATTCCGCTCCTTACAATATATAGGAAGAAAGAGAGAAGGGAGAGAGGGAATAAACTCTAAATCTTGCTTCAACCATCCTAAAATGTATTTAATTCACCTACAATAATGATGGGTGCCACTATAAAACCCATACCTCCATATCTTGTGCCTTGATAGGAAAGAAAGGAAATCTATACCTTCAACATTTGGGTAGGTGAGAAATGCTGAAACACCCTTTAAAATGGCGAGACTATATTTCTTTATTTTGAAATAATTATTGTCATAGTTGTGTAGAGGATACTAAGAGCTTTTCAAAAGTCCTTTATTGTGAAAATTTGAGCTTCTAGTAAACATTTATTGGCATCTAAATATTAGGGTGCCATATTACATTAAATATGAGTGGTTGGATCTATTTCTTCGAACTCTGAAATGCATAACAACCTCTGAAAACTGAAATTTTAGACTTTTGGATATTTTGACTTCAGAGATTGATGTTACTTTTCATCCGCTTGAGTCAA
This sequence comes from Taxus wallichiana var. yunnanensis, assembly GCA_018340775.1. Classification (NCBI taxonomy): domain Eukaryota; kingdom Viridiplantae; phylum Streptophyta; class Pinopsida; order Cupressales; family Taxaceae; genus Taxus; species Taxus wallichiana. The sequence goes on from CM031234.1 coordinate 767,906,531, forward strand.
CGAAACCTTCAAAACTCCGAAGTCTGAAATTTAGACTTTGGGTTTCAGAATTTTGCATTTTTAGGGTTTTGGGGTTTCAAGGGTCAGGGTTTTGGGATTTCAGGTTTTTAGGATTTTGGGGTTTGGGTTTTTTGGATTTTGGGGTTCGAAGTTTAGGTTTTCAAGATTTTTCTATCCATTTGGGCACATGAAACCTCCAAAAGTCTGAAATTTTGAAGTCCAAAATTTGGACTTCAAGTTTCAAAATTTTGCATTTTTGGGTATTTTTACTATTCACTTGTCTTCGCTCACCAAAACCTCTAAAAATATGAAACTATGAAACTATGAAGTCTGAATTTTGGACTTCAAGTTTCAGAATTCAAGTTATGACTTTCATGCTTCTTTCCACCCAGTCCTCAAATTTGACCCTAGCCCACCTCTCGAACGGCTCTACCTCCGAAATCCAAAATTTTGGACTTTCAGAGTTTCTTCATTTCCTGAATTCCTCTGCAATGCTTGACCTACTTCAACCTATTCACCAATCCTAAAATGCAAGCTCCCATGACTGAATCAACCCCATTTTCTCAGTGTACAAGTTCATGTTTGTTCAATTTTTCCTGAGGGAAAAATTTGATAACAGGAACCTAGGCATTAACATCCTATCTAGGTGCTAGTGTCCGAAGTCATAAAATCTAAACAAGTGAAGTTCTAATTGAGCTATTAGGTTTAAAAGACCAGAAAAAAGAAAATAGGCCAAATATATCTTTCAATTATTATTTTTCTCGCCTAGGAATAATACTTAATGTAAGTAATTTATTATGACCTAGAAATGTACCCAAGTGTGGAATTTTGTGCCTACATTTACCACCACTTTATATTGTTGAGTGAATGATCAATTTAAAGTAAATAAGAGATGCGTACGTGATAACCATGTAGAGTATGATGGTGATAATGTCCTGAGGAGACAAGTGAAAGCATGGAGTGATAAAAATAAAGCGTGGAAGCTAAGAAAGGGGAAGTGACCCTAGGGATGAAGTGTATGAATTGTATCATGTTGTTGTGCTTGATATAGGGCAGTTTCTTATTGCATATTAATGATAGACCTACAAAAGAAGAGAAAATAAGTTGTCAAATATTTTTATATGATTTTTTGCAAAAGTATGTAAAAGTATGTGAAAATGTGTAAAAAGGAAAGTGTGCACCTAATTTATGAAGAGTGAAAAAGATAGAAAATGTCTTGAACTACTATAGAAGAGAGATTTTTTTAGGTGATCTCATGCCAAGAATGAGTTTTTTGGGCGATCTCATGCCAAAAACAAGTTTTTGGGCCATCTCATACCAAGTGCGAGTTTTTGGGTGATCTTATGGCATGACGAAGCATTTTGGGGAGAGAGGTCTAGTCTTACTCTATGATTTAACAAAAAAATGATTTAAAATGTGTTAAAACCTAGATATTGTAGAGTTACTTAAGATAAAAATATGTTATAGCATAAAATTGACACAAAATCTAAACGAAATTAAAACCCTAAGTGTAATAAGAGGGAATAAGAACTTAGTTAATTTTTCTTAATCCCAAATTACTCGGGATTGGATCAACTTATGAATTAGAAGGTTATACTCTCGTAACCGTGCTTATAAAATTGTGTAACTTTCGGATAATCCAAGACTAGAGCGCCTAGAACAAGACTAGGGTGCCTGGCACTTTGGGGACCTATCTTTGGGCACCCATGACCACGTAGAAGATCGGAAAATGATTTTATTTTTGTCACAAGATGGTTGCTGAAATTTGATTTCTTTCGCATGTGTGTTGTACTATGCCCATAGAATTCACCCCGTAACATGCAAAATAAATGATTTCTTGCAAAACCCCAAAACACATCAAATCCTCGAAAATAAAAAATATGCAAATTGGGATTCAAACTAACCTTGGAGGTCACCCAACTGAGTGAACTTATAACCAAACACTGTACTACATTTCAGACTCCATGTAGTTCTCGTGTGTGTGTGTGTGTGTGTGTAGAAATAATTCCTTAGGAAGCTCTTGTGCAATATGCACTTGATAGAAACCGACAGACTAGATGTAACAATGTTGATATATATGTGGATAGGAAAAGAACTTCCCTTACTATGAGTGTATGTAGAAAAATGCAATCCCTTTTCCCTTGAGTGAGTGTTAGATGAATGCTTTGATATTCTTGAAATGCCTTTGCATGTAACCTTAGGTGATAGTAATAGATGCTTAGAGCTCGGTTGTTTATTATGGTCACATAGCTTTATATTTATAAGATTCCCTTGGTTGAATTCCAAAATTAACAATTGAGAGGTTAACCCATAAGAAAAAAATATGCCCAAAAGATAAAAGATGCCAAAAAGGGGTGAGTAAAGTAGAGAGAGGCAAGGGGTGCCTAGAAGAAAAGGGCTTCGGGCCCTAGCGTCATGCCTAGGCATTGGTGTCCGAGAGTCATCAAAGATTAAAAACAAAGTATCGATTGGGTTGTAGGGTGTAAGAGGCCAGAAAGAAGACATGAAACACAGACAAAAGGCTAAAGATAGTTGTCAATTACTAGTTTTCTCACTTAGGAATCATATGAATAGTAGTATGTGATTAGGACCTAGAAATATACCCAAAGTGCATGATTTAGTCTTTATATTTTCCCCAATTTATGTTGTTGAGTGAATACTCGATAACATAAAGTAGTTTAAAATTTTCGTACCTTAGTTCCTTGTAGATTGATGGAAAAAGCGCACGGAGGAGACAAGTGAAAGCATGGAGTGAAAAAAATGATTCATGGAAGCTAAGAAAGAGGAAGTGACCCTAGGGATGAAAATTTTATGTAATTTGTCATGTTTTATTTGTTATCATTGTATCTTGTGTTGTGATTGAGACTATTACTTATAATAAGGACATACTTCCTAAAAGAAAAGAAAAATAATAGTCAAAGTCGTGTATATGAAAAATTTGATCCAAGTATGTAAATATGTGTAAGAGTAATAAAAGGAAATTGTGCACTTGATCCGTGACGAGTGAAAAGGATAGAAAAGGTCCTAAAAATGATATAGAAGAACAAGTTTTTTGGAATATCTCATGCCAAACATGAGTATTTTGGGTGATCTCATGCCAAGTGTGATTTTATAGGTGATATCATATGATGACAAAAGAGTGTAGGGGAGAAATGTCTAGTGTTATTATCCATCCATGACTACTTCCCAAAATTTATACACCACTGCAGATGGTGTGATCTGCTTTATTCCATATTCGATCCAGTTCAATCCAAGTAGAAAAAGAAGATAAAATGCATTTTGATTGTTGGAGGATTGTTCTTGTGTTGAGAATAATTCTCTATGAATTTCTGAAAACTGTACAATATGAGAAAGTAAATGTAACTGCCCCCTGGTCATAGGCACCCAGGAAAGGTCAGGGGTGCCTAGGTGCTCATTTCGATGTCTCGAGTGTTAGCATTTGTGTTCATCCGAGGACCCAAGTCATGATTTGGGCCATTATGTGAATGTTACTCTATTTTTTTCTGTAATGTGTAGGCTTGTATCGAAGCTTTGAGCTATTATATGGGGTGACTGATTCACCCAATGTATTCCCTCTCATTTGGGATGCTTACAACATGGCTAGGAGAATACGGTACAAAGGAGAACCCAATGTAGATTTGAAACGTAACCTTACGGGGGAGGGAATTCGTATGATAGAAACCAAGGAACATACAAAAAAGTGGCTTGAAATATATGGTAGTGCAATCAAGACAAATACACATATAGTAGACAATATGCAATCTAACAAGCAAAAAGATAATATAGACCATGAAAAGTGGGTTTCAAACAAGATACATCACTCATAATGTCACAATACAATTAGGGTCAAAGCAACGAAAAGAATACAAAAAATGAACATACAATACATAGGGCATATCCCACAAAAAATGGAAAACAATAACAACCAAAGAGTAATAGATAACCATGGTGGAAAATATACCTGAAAATAAAATTTTGCACATGAAGTATCGCTTAACATGTGAGAAAGATAAAAAGTATGTCAAGACGCATATATAAATAGAGTATTGTGCTAGTAATAATGGGAAGTAGTATAAAACAAAACAATAGCACATGTAGTGTGTAAGAAAGTATATGCCCCTAGCAGCCTCGGAGGGACTGGTAAGAGGCACATTTCAAGCATCCATGCTACATGTAGATATATGTAGGAAGTTTACATTCACAACTAAAGGCTAAGTGAACGTGTATGTATATGTTAAAAATATAATGACATACGATGTATCTATTTACCATGTGAAATAAAGAAGAAATGTAAGAATAAGTAAGAAAGAAGAAATGCAGCCAAAATATGCGAGTATGTTATGAGTGTGAATGAAATCAAATGTAAAGTGAATGTTATAGGGGCAGCATACCCCCATATGAATGCAAATGAGTATGAGATGAAGTTAATTTATTGAAGACCCATCTATAATCGAGAATGAACCATAGAAAAAAAGTGCATCATCGGGAAATTATTTAAATTATGCACTAGTAATATATGATCAAAAAAGTATAGAGGGTAAAGCATAAAGAGAGTGCACAAGGATTGTGAAATTATAATTCAAGAAATATTTTATAGAAAAGTGTGGAGCATGAAATGTGTAGTGTGTGAGGTTTATGTATGCAGTATACCCTCAACAGTCAAGTGTGAACCTTAGCACAAGAGTGTGTCATAGGGTAATGATGATATGAGTTGAGTATCAAGCTACATAAGGTGTATAAGAAAGATTAGATGTGAAACATGCAACATAATGGTAGAAATTTAAGACACCTAATAATGCTAAATGGGCAGGTAGAAGTAAGCATGATGCCCCCAAGTGTGTGAATGATGGAGATCTATGTGGTGACGTGAGAGATACCATGCCATTTTGGGAGAGCGTTATTTGTGTCATGATAAGAAAAATGGCCAACAAAATGGTGGGAAGAAGCAAAAGTAGGACTATGCCATGGAGAGAGAGTTTGAAATGTGTCTTGGACATCAATATAAGGAGTAATTTCTTTGAAAAAATGATTGGTTGTAGCTTATGTGGAATTTATTACATTGTAGAATATTTGAAAGGAGAAGAGAGTTGATTGTTTTTGGGAGGAAGTTACTTAGTTATACTTGGATAATGCCATAGAAAACTTGAGTTGAGGAGCTAGACTGATTTTGAGAGGTGATTTCTTAGTTATAGTGGGTTGCATAGGCAAGAAACATTATGAATGATTTAGTTTTTAAACAATCAATCCTTAAATCAAATTCATTTATTTTCACATTAAGGTTAACAATAATCTTTAAATAAATCTAATCTAAAATACATTTCCTATGTTAACCTTATTTAGTAATTAAGTTTTCTTGCTTATTTGATTAACACCTTACGTTATGATATTTTAATTTATTTAATTAGTTCATACTTAATAATTGAAACCTTAAGATTCAGCTAAATTCTCCCGAATTCTCTTTAATACAATTTAATATTTTCCCAATTAAATTTAATCAAACACCTAGAATAACATTTAATTTAAAATCACATAACAACCTTCTTAAGGACGTCATTTAAATTAATTTTCTTAACCATATTTAAATATTCTCCTAACAAATAATTACTACATAACTCCCTTTATTTTTATGTTTTTTTGTTGAAATATGATAGTTTAATGGGATTAAAATTCCCTAAATTTTCTCTTAAATACGTTTTGGAAATTTTACACAGAGATTTTACTATGTTAAATTTGACGGCCAAATGACCATCACATAGCCGTCCTAGAACAGGGTAGGATGATGACGCTGACCATATGAGCATGTCAAATCAAATTTAAGCTATGCCATAAAAAATTTTTAGAGACAGAATTTTTGGATTTTAAAAATTTTGTGCATTCATGAGGGTTTAATCTTTTCATTTCCAAAGCCAAATAATTTTTATTTTATGATTTAGCATATTAAATGCTTCATGTAAAATGCGAGTTTAAACATGCCTACAGGTTAATTTACTTATTAAAAAAACATTCATTTGATCATTTCAAGTTTCCGACAGACTCACCATGAAAATCAAAATGATTTCTTTTCCATATTTATCATTCAATTACAAGTACATTATTTTACAAATAAATAAATAAATGCAAGTATTACAATCCTCCATTCGATGGTAGGAGAAATATGATAATGTTTACAAGAAAGTTTCTCTTCTTTTCTTTCATTACAACATATATTCATCCTTTGATCAATTCCCAACTTCATAGTTTTTTTCCCTTCATCTTTAAACACAGAAACAAGAAGGGGGAGTAGGCAACGCTCTCCACCCAACCATAATTCCAATGAGGAGTAGAAGCCATCCTCCTCATTGGCCCCCGAGCCCCAACCATAGAGAAATAAGGAATGGATGCAACCAATGGAAACTTTCAAAAATTCTTCCACAATACAACACACATGCCAACAATATTCTAATACACATACAAGCAAAAAAACATCACCAAAAGAATGCAAATCTTCCAAAACAAAGCTTAAAATCTTAAGCCAAGGGAGCAAGGAAATATGGGGAATTCACTTATGCCTCCCAATGGGTTAAGCACCCACCTTAAATGCCTCAAAAAAAATTTTTCCACATGAAAACCAAACTCTTATCCCTCCCTCAAACTCTTATCTCTCCCTCATACTCTTATCACTCCCTCAATTATTTCTTACAAGATAAGTAAAAATCTCTTATCTTAAAAGGTGGGACACCCAACCCAAACTCCCTCCAAAATATGCAAACAATACTCTTATCCCTCCCTCAAAATATCCCCATATTCCTTCTCCTACACCATTCTTAAGGCCATTCTACCCAAGTCCCAAACAAACACACAAAAACATTCATTTTACAAACAACATACATATAATAAAATGAAATTGCAAGGTTTAAGTTCCTACCTCACCATTACAAGAAGCTTTGATCCAATACCACAATACTAAGCTCCTTCCAAGCTCAAGCCCAAATCCAAACAAGCTCCAAAATCAAAGCAAGCAACTCCAACCAAATCTCCAAAATATAAGTGTATATCTAAATCAAGTAACCCCCCCAAAACTCTAAAATGACTCCATTAAATAGAAAAAGTGGAGAGGAGGGTGAGGTGGCTCCATGTAGGATGCCACATCACTTCCCTCCAATTCTACCTTCTAAGTCAAAAAAAAATCCAAGAGTCATAAGTGGGTGGGTGAAGATGTGACAAATTTCTTCTCCACCACAAAACCCACTACTCCCATTTTCTAAGGACACAATTTGGAGGGTAAGTCAAAAAGGTGACATTGATTTCCCATTTTCATTTAAAAATACATAAATAGGCCTAATTTTGACCCCTCATGTCATATGTATGATGGGTGGGTGAGAATAAGAGGTGTGGGACAAGCTTATCTTGTCCCACAAACCTCCAAAAATGACTCCAAAGTCAAAATTCAATTTGAGGGATGAGTTGGGTGCACAATAGTCAAATCAATAGAATCCAAATCAAATCAAAAGATCACAAGTAAAACCTACCTCCATTAAATGCCCATTTGTCACATGTAAAAATACTTTAATTAGAGTGATTAATAAACATAAATAAGAGCACACTAATTAACAATAATAAAGTGAAATGCACTTCAATAATAAATCTCATACTCCACAAGTAAAAGGAAAAAAAAAAAATAAAAAAAAAGAAAATATTCAAAGCCCATGGTCACATTTTGAGGTTAACCCCCATGGGAACCTCCTAAAAACCTATCAACACACAACAATATAACAAAAAAAAATATGCCATGGTGACCTTCATTGCATCCATCCAATATTCTTCTATGGTTAGTCTCCTAACCCCCTCTTGTTTGTTGTGATATAGTTTCCTACAAAAATCAAACAATACCTCTTCGGCCTCGTGGCCACATCAAATACTTCAAAATAAAATACATGAATATTCATCAATAAAAATCATCATATCACGTAAATATATCATCATCAAATCTAAGCAATGTTATCAATCATTTACATTTTTCTAACATTTCAATTATACCATTTCTACCAACATTAATGAGATCACAAGACTAGTCCAAACATCAAAACATAATCAATACATCAAGAATATTGAGTGCCAGTACATATATGAAATAACAACACCTCATCATCATCAATACAAAAATATATATCCATGACTTTAAGAGTTCATAAAAACCATAAAATGAGTCACAACATCCATAGTCTCTAATAGTAGTCTATCAAAATATCAAATGAGATCCAAGTCTCAAATCAACAGTGCTTAAAATCATAGTAAAATAAGTGTCGAAGAGGAGTGGGCATTACATCCCCCTCCCCTTAGACTTGACTTCCTCCTGGAAGTCACTGAAATAGATGTGGAAATTTTTCTCTCAAAGGTGTGGCATCCTCCCACGTAGCTCCTGTCTCATCATACCGATCCCACTGGACACGCACCTGATCAATTTCACACCCTCGAAGGCCCAGTCTTGTGCTCTAAAATGCACATGGGTTCCACCATCACTTTTCCTTACTCTTGCTCCACACTGCAATGCTATCCAATCCAATACATGAGAAGAATCTAGTATGTATCTCCTAAGAATAGAAACATGGAACACATCGTGGATATGAGACAAGATGGGTGGCAAGGCTAAGTGGTAGGCTACGGGACCGATCTGCTCCAAGACCTCAAATGGTCCTACAAATCTCGAGATAACTTAGAGCCTTTTCCGTAATGGATGGGGCTCTTGTGAGGTTTGACTCTAAGAAAAATTTTGTGCCAACTTCAAAACTACGGTCAACTCTCCTCTGATCTACATACTTCTTCTGTCTATCTTGTGCCTCCTGCAACCTTTGTTTGATCAAGATGACTTGTTGTTCCATATCCTGTAACATAGCTGGCCCAATAGTCACCCTATCCTCTAGCCTGTCCCAGCTCAAAGGAGTCCTGCACTCTCTGCCATATAAAGCCTGAAAATGGTGCCATGCCAATAGAACTCTGAAAGTTATTGTTATAAGAAAACTCAACTAGGTAAAAATAATCCTCCCATCTTTATTGATTATCCATGACGTACATCCGAAGCATGTCCTCTAAAATTTGGTTCACCCACTCTGTCTGACCATCTGTCTCTGGGTGATAGGATATGCTAAAATTGATATGCGTCCCCAGGGCAAGCTACATAGTAGTCCAAAAATGTGATGTGTACAAGGGATCTCGGTCATAGATGATCTTCTACAGAATCCCATGCAATCACACTATCTCATCCAAATACACTCGTGCCACTGCATTGGCTATATAGGTGGTCTTCACCAGAGAAAAATGAGCCACCTTCATCAATTTATCCACCATGACCATGATGGCATCGTGGTGATATCTCGACATAGGAAGTCCTACTATGAAATCCATGGAAATGGTATCCCATTTCCACTCCGGTATAGCATGTGGGTAAAGAAGGCCAGTTGGATGTTGATGCTTGGCCTTCACCTTTTGACACTCCAAACAATGAGACACAAATCGAGCTATATCTCTCCTAAGACCTCTCTAATAAAATAGTTTTCTTAGCTTGGCGTGCATCTTCTTCACCCCTGGATGGGCTGAATAAGGTGCATGATGTGCCTCTACTAGAATTACCTCCCTCAAATCTCCATCCCTAGGCACATATATATGACCTCTGTATCTAAGGATTCCATCTGAATCTAGTGTCAATTCCTCAAATTTACCCTCAAGGGGTCTTTGGGACTCAATCTCTTCTCTAGCTGATAGGTAGAAGTGTCATGAGAAGTTGTTGCAAGATCTTGCTCCAAAGTCCATATCAATTGAAGTAGCCATAATTACATGTCTCCGATGACTCAAAGCGTCTGTAACCACATTCTCCTTTCCTTTTACATGCTCAATCTCCATGTCATACTCACATAACAACTCCATCCAACGTCATTGATGGGGCATTGAGATTAGGTTGTGTGAAGAGGTGTCGAAGGCTCAGATGATCTATCCTGAGAATAAAACTCCTTCCTAACAGAAAATGGTGCCACCACACTAAGGCATGTACCACTACTATAAGCTCAAGGTCATGAGTCGGATAATTGAGTTCATAATCTTTGAGTTTGTGAGACTCAAAGGCAATAACACGACCATCCTGCATCAAAACTCCTCCTATCCCTGCCAACGAAGCATCCATGCAAACAAAGAAGTCCCTTTGTGGGTCTGGCATAGATAAAATAGGAGCTGTAGTTAGAAATCCTTTAGAGTCTTGAAGGCATGCTCACATTTATCTGACCAAATAAACTTCTTCCCTTTCCATTGAAGGGAAGTGATGGGATGAGAAATACGTGAGAAGTCTGAACAAATCTCCTGTAATATCCTACCAATCCCATGAAGTTGCATACCTCGGTCACACTAGTCGGCATTGGCCAACCAATAATAGCTCTAATTTTGGAAGGGTCAACTATGATGCCTTCACCAGATATGATATGACCCAGATATTGAACCTCTATTTGAAAGAATGCACACTTTTCCAGGTTCCCATATAGTTGTTGTTCTCGCAGACACTACAAAACCTGTCGAAGGTGCTCTTCATGCTCCTCATGCGTTCGTGAGTATATCAATATGTCATCAAGAAATATGAGCATGAAGTGGTCCAAGAATGTCCTAAATACCCCATTCATTAAACTCATGAATATTGTGGGAGCATTCATCAAACCAAATGGCACAACTAAAAACTCGTAGTGGCCATATCTCATGTGAAGGTTGTCTTATGAATATCTGCCTCCGCAATCCTCAGTTGATGATAACTAGACTTAAGATCTATCTTGAAAATATTGTTTCCCCCTTCATCTGATCAAAAACAAATCATCAATGCGTGGAAGGGGGTAACGATTCTTAATCGTTACTTTGTTCAGTTGTCTGTAGTCAATGCACAATCTCAAGGATCCATCCTTCTTCTTTACAAAAATTACTGGTGCACCCCAAGGGGATACACTAGGATGGATTAGACCCTTCTCGAGTAGGCCCTCAAGCTGCAACTTGAGCTCACAAAGCTCAGGGTTAGTCATCCTATATGGCACACGTGTGAGATAGGCTCTGCTCCAGGAATCAATTCTATGTGAAAATCTATCTCACGTGGGGAGGTAGACTAGGTAACTCACCGGAAAAGATATCTAAAACTCTTAAAAATGGGGTGATCATCTTGTGAGGGCCCACTAATCTCATCCTCTGACTTGTCACTAACAGTAATCACATATAGCTGACATCCCCGACGTGCACACCACTTTAGCTGCATAGCGGATATGGTGTGAATGGATATGGGTCTACTAATTCCAACTATCTCTGACTCAATCCCCAAATCATCGACACAAGATATCATTTTTTTGTAACAATCTATTCTAGCTTTGTGTATAGATAGCCAGTCCATACCCAAGATAACTCCATAAGAACCCAATGGAAGGATGCAAAGATCCAAGGTCGTGGTGAAGTGTCCTAGGTCAACTACACATTTCTTAACTAAGGAGTCCACTGAGAGATTAGCTCCAAAAGCCATCTCAATGTCCCAACTATCTCCTTGCCTATCTACCACCAGCTTGCATCACTCTACTAATGATGGAGAAATAAAGGAATCAGAAGAACCTGAATCAAACAAGATAGAGGTAGAAATACCACCGATGCTACCTAAAGTCTCTATCACCATGCCCTGATGTTCTTCTTGATGTTTCTCAGCCGCTGCATATATCATGTGGCTTTGTGCCATATAATTGACTATTGGCTCTAAAATGGAACCCTTACCCTTGTTATTAGGGTTTTGTGGACAATCTTTCCAATGGTGTCCCTATACTCCGCATCTCGTAACAACTACCAAGATCTCTCCAATGAGAAGCAGATCCCCAGGTGCCCTAGTGTTTAGTACTATAGACCCTGATGATCCTACCATGGATTGTTGTGGCTTGTTGTGGATGAGATTTAGTTGACTGAGCTCTAGGTGGTGCATGTGTCCTAACAGATCCTCTAGGAGGAGGCCCCATACTTCATCCCCTCTGTGCATCAAATATCTTGAGGTCTAAATGGTGGATGGGTTTGTTGATGTTGTTTTGATGTGGCTAATGTGGTGGCCTGAAGGAAGATTGGGTCAAACGTGTCTTGCCACGAGGAGGAGCTATCCCCTTCGATCGAGTATCTTGCATCTACTGAATATGGCTCCTCACTCTGTCTCTAGCATGTTGTGTTTTCCCCTGTTCTCCTCTACAATATAGGCCTTTTCAATAGCCTCAGCTAAGGTTTGTGGACAATGTATACACATCCCCTCCCAAATCCAAATTCAGGCCCCTGATGAACCTATGAATCTAGACCTGCTCATCCTGCATGTAGTCAACATACTAGAGCAAGTCCAAAAATCAACTCTCATACTCATCCACTATCATAGATGCTTGTCGTAGATCATGGAACTCATCAATCCTCTCTGTTGGATAAACCATCTCGATAAGTATCGACTCCTGAATCATTCCTCAAAGAGCTCCCATGTCATGGTCTCTAGAATCTACATGGAGCTTTTGTTCCTCGGTCCTCCACCAAACTCCTGCTCCATCCTTTAGAAGATGAATCGCAACACGAGATTTCGTGTTGCTAGTACATGGAAAAATATTGAAGCATCCATTCAATCTTACTAACCAAGCCTCTTCCTGAAATCCACCTATATCACCAACATAATGAGATGGTCGTAGCTTCAAGATCTCCCTAATATGATCTGCAGCTGATGTCTGTCGGCCCTTAGGTCCCTCCACATAATTATCCCTTGGTTTAGGGCTCCTAGATCTTTCTCTGTGTCTTGAAACCCTATCTCCATGTCCCCTCTGAGGTGAATCTGTCTAACTAACTCTGCATGGAAGTTCTCTTCCCTATACTCCTCATTATGTCACGAAGGTGCATGAGCCTCCACTGATGGTTCCCTATCATGCCGGCTAGGTCATCCTCCTAATGATCCTCCACGTATAGCAGCATTGACATCCTGCAATGTCTATAGGATCTATGGCAATATAGCTGTGACTGCATGCTTTGGGGGTGGTACATCTAACTCTACATACGTGTAAGAACCCCTCATCTGGTTTGTGCCTCCTACACAAACCAAGTTAGGATTTAGTTCATCATTGTTTAGGTTTGTTTTGGTTTACTATGTTTTCTACATTTTACAAAAATCAAACAATGTTGTGTTCTAAGTGTAGGTTATGATAGGTTATTTGTTTATGTTTCCATGTGTGCCTAGGGTCCAAGCATTGAACCCATGGCTCTGATACCAAGTGTAATGCCCACAAATGTTTACGCTCCAAACTATGTCTAAACACCATTATTTAACCTAGAAACATTATGAATGAATTTTTTTTAAAACAATCAATCCTTAAATCAAATTCATTTATTTTCACATTAAGGTTAACAATAATCTTTAAATAAATCTAATCTAAAATACATTTCCTATGTTAACCTTATTTAGTAATTAAGTTTTCTTGCTTATTTGATTAACACCTTACGTTATGATATTTTAATTTATTTAATTAGTTCACACTTAATAATTGAAACCTTAAGATTCAGCTAAATTCTCCCGAATTCTCTTTAATATAATTTAATATTTTCCCAATTAAATTTAATCAAACACCTAGAATAACATTTAATTTAAAATTACATAACAACCTTCTTAAGGACGTCATTTAAATTAATTTTCTTAACCATATTTAAATATTCTCCTAACGAATAATTACTACATAACTCCCTTTATTTTTATGTTTTTTTTTGAAATATGATAGTTTAATGGGATTAAAATTCCTAAATTTTCTCTTAAATACGTTTTGGAAATTTTACACAGAGGTTTTACTATGTTAAATTTGATGGCCAAATGACCATCACAACAGTCCTAGAACAGGGCAAGATGACGGCCATATGAACGTCAAATTTAAGCTGGCCATAATTTTTTGTAGATAGAATTTTCATATTTTTAAAATTGTTGTGCATTCATGAGGGTTTAATCTTTGCATTTCCAAAGCCAAATAATTTTTATTTTATGATTTAGCATATTAAATGCTTCATGTAAAATGTGAGTTTAAACATGCCTACATGGTTAATTTACTTAAAAAAAAACATTCATTTGATCATTTCAAGTTTCCGATAGACTCACCATGAAAATCAAAATGATTTCTTTTCCATATTTATCATTCAATTACAAGTACATTATTTTACAAATAAATAAATAAATGCAAGTATTACAATCCTCCATTCGATGGTAGGAGAAATATGATAATGTTTACAAGAAAGTTTCTCTTCTTTTCTTCATTACAACATATATTCATCCTTTTATCAATTCCCAACTTCATAGTTTTTCTCCTTCATCTTTAAACACGAAACAAGAAGGGGGAGTAGGCAACACTCTCCACCCAACCATAATTCCAATGAGGAGCAGAAGCCATCCTCCTCATTGGCCCCTGAGCCCCAACCATAGAGAAATAAGGAATGGATGCAACCAATGACAACTTTCAAAATGCTTCCACAATACAACACACATGCCAACAATATTCTAATACACATACAAGCACAAAACATCACCAAAAGAATGCAAATCTTCCAAAACAAAGCTTAAAATCTTAAGCCAAGGGAGCAAGGAAATATGGGGAATTCACTTATGCCTCCCAATGGGTTAAGCACCCACCTTAAATGCCTCCAAAATTTTCTTCCACATGACAACCAAACTCTTATCCCTCCCTCAAACTCTTATCTCTCCCTCATACTCTTATCACTCCCTCAAGTATTTCTTACAAGATAAGTAAAATCTCTTATCTTAAAAGGTGGGACACCCAACCCAAACTCCTCTCAAAATATGCAAACAATACTCTTATCCCTCCCTCAAAATATCCCCATATTCCTTCTCCTACACCATTCTTAAGGCCATTCTACCCAAGTCCCAAACAAACACACAAAAACATTCATTTTACAAACAACATACATATAATAAAATGAAATTGCAAGGTTTAAGTTCCTACCTCGCCATTACAAGAAGCTTTGATCTAATACCACAATACTAAGCTCCTTCCAAGCTCAAGCCCAAATCCAAACAAACTCCAAAATCAAAGCAAGCAACTCCAACCAAATCTCCAAAATAGAAGTGTATATCTAAATCAAGTAACCCCCAAAACTCTAAAATGACTCCATTAAATAGAAAAAGTGGAGAGGAGGGTGAGGTGGCTCCATGTAGGATGCCACATCACTTCCTCCAATTCTACCTTCTAATCAAAAACAAATCCAAGAGTCATAAGTGGGTGGGTGAAGATGTGACAAATTTCTTCCACCACAAAACCCACTACTCCCATTTTCTAAGGACACAATTTGGAGGGTAAGTAAAAAAAAGTGACATTGATTTCCCATTTTCATTTAAAAATACATAAATAGGCCTAATTTTGACCCCTCATGTCATATGTATGATGGGTGGGTGAGAATAAGAGGTGTGGGACAAGCTTATCTTGTCCCACAAACCTCCAAAAATGACTCCAAAGTCAAAATTCGGGATTTGAGGGATGAGTTGGGTGCACAATAGTCAAATCAATAGAATCCAAATCAAATCAAAAGATCACAAGTAAAACCTACCTCAATTGACTATTTCTTTGATGACTAGTTATTTCCACTGATTTATGGCTTGATCTACCTTGACGGGTTCTTAAATTGTTATTCCTTGCCTATTTAAGCAAGGCCCATTCTCAATGTATTGCATTGAGTTCCATAATAATATATGATATTGTTTCTCATTTGTTTGCAAATGTTTTAAGTTATTCTGGCAAATTTCTTTCATCTTATTGATCGTGGTGTTTGATTAGCATCTATGTTCTTGGCTTGGTACGATCTAGTTATCATTCCTTTCATGGTATCAGAGCTGGAGATTGCTATTGACATTCGTTTGTAAGTTTTATTTTGCAAATAAATTATTTGTGTATTCATATATTTGGGATTTGGTCGTATTTTGTTGCTGCATGCATTTTTATGTAAAACAGAGGCTTCCATTGGATCTGGAAGGTGTGAAAACCCTAAGATCAACTGTAAACTCGGCCAATTTTGGAGGCAATCGTTTTTGTGGTTTTTTTTTATTTTTACAGAGAAGCACACAGGGTGCACCTCGGGATTCGAGCCAAGAAAAAAATGTGATTTTATTTATTCAAGTTTGTTGGATTTCTCGAGATCTATATTGGGTTTTTTTTTGTTGCAATGTATTTGTCTCGATTTATGCGTAGGAAGGTTTTCAGATCTTTCCTTTTTTGGCAGGGGTCCACGGATGCTGTGCACATTTTTACTATTTCAGGAAAATCCGTAGGTTGCTATTTTCGGCAATAAAGGTCACTGTCTACACAGTCCAGAAATAGTAATTTTTACCAGAAGAGGCAATTGGATGTGACTTTCTCGAAAACACGCGACACCCCCCAGAATAGTAAGTTGTGCAAACACCCATTAAAATCCTTAGCCCTTGGTCATATGGTATGGTCATATGAGGGCTTAAAGCTTGTGATTCCTACTAGTAGGTGCTTAACTTCAGCCCCTTTAATTTTATTTGTGTGGTGAAGGAAATAACAATTTATTTTGTTTTAGTGGCAACTAAAATAAATAGCAAAAACATTATACTAAAAAGCTTGTAACTTTTGATCGGTAACTCGGTTTTGAGTGCCGTTTTTTACAAAAGTGTTTGTTTTTTCATGCTCTTTCCATTGGAGATATTTATTTTGAGACTTGCACTATAATTATAAAGTGTCAAATATGGAGGAGTGTTGTAATCAATTGTGGACGCAATTTTGGCTAAGCCCACGTCCGATTCTCATGGATTCTAAGAATGATATGTTTTTCTCTAAATTATGTGGACTTCAAGATGATATTGTAAAATTTTTGAAGAAAATAGATCACTCAAGAAGTGAAATTCTCTTTTACAATCACTCATTCATGATAAGGATACAATAATACACTCCCTACAGAACAAACTTGCTAGCCTACAACATCACCATCATATTTTGGACAACCATATCCATGATCCTAGTCCACTTGCAACTGTTGCTCATGTACCCACTGATATTGATCTGCCAGTCTTTAAGCCTAAACCTACTTTTGATGCTTCTAAACCTGTGAGGCTTATTATTGCATGCGCTTCCA
Organism: Taxus wallichiana var. yunnanensis; assembly: GCA_018340775.1. Lineage (NCBI taxonomy): Eukaryota > Viridiplantae > Streptophyta > Pinopsida > Cupressales > Taxaceae > Taxus > Taxus wallichiana. The sequence goes on from CM031234.1 coordinate 767,923,661, forward strand.
CATCTATGCCTATTACAAGATACGACATGTTGTGTATCCTACTTCTTCTCAGCTACATGGATTTTTAAGAAACATAGCCTGCATTCGGTTCTTGTATGCTTCGTTCTATGGGTCTCACTAGCGGAGTCATTGGTAGGCATTCATAGGGCATTGTTTCCTCTATTCCACATGTTAAGTGGAATTCTCATCATGACATTGGTTTTCAAGCAGATACTTCATTGGGATCACACATTGACAGAGCTCCTTTTTTTGTTCGCTCAACTCTTTCTGAGGATCATGAGCAACACATGAGTTCTATACCTTCACTCAGGATTGAGAAATATGAGATTTCAACTGTCAGACATGATCAACCTAACACACATTCTGATGTTCTTTTGCATGCACCCATTGTGCATTTTACACCAAGTCATATGCAGGAATCTTCTTCATCCATCCATGTTGATTTGGGGTGGATATCTGATCACTCATGGTAGAAACATAGGCATTCATTGAGAGGACTCTCTGACATGGATCCTCCACCATTAGGCCTCTTGCTTCACTTTCTATACCTTTTGCATTGTGATGCTTCTTGTTTTGAGAAATTTTCTTTAGCAGGTGTAGTGTATCTCTCTTGTTTGTTGAGATATTTTATATCTGTATTTTTGACACTTTTGGCATGTTGACAGTATCTCTTACGGGGATCTATTCTAGTGAAGTCCAAAGTGTTATTTTTTCGAGTGTTCGAGTAGTTGATTTTTGGAAACTCATATAGATTTGTAGCATCACTCCACCCATTCAACAAAGACAGGAGGGTGTGGTGTTGATCCCGCTTCTTCGGGTTTCGTGTCCTTTCCTTATTACCATGTCTTTTCTTAGATCGTGACACTCTAGAGTTTGTGTCCTTACCTTGTTGATTTGGTTATTGTTCTTCGATCGTGGCATACCTATTTGAAGTAGTTTATTGAATTATGTCTGGTGTTTTTACACTTTCAACATCACTTTGTTGACAATCTCCTTGTATGGAGCTATTACGGTGGAGCCCAATGTAAGTTATTTTTGAATTTTGTGATCGAGTAGTGGATTTAGACCACAAAGTGCACAAAAATTCTTCAACATTGTATGAGTTTTTGAGTCGAGATTCTTGGGATACCTTAGAGAAGATATTTACTCTCTTTACTTTGTTATTCTTGGTTTTGGGTACCTTGCGGTGTCCATTTTTTCCCAGCTTATACATGAGTACCTCATCGAGCCTAGTTTTTGAGACTCATATTGTGGACATGCCACATCTATTTTGGCCCCTAGCTTCACTTGAGGGGGTGTTACATGAGGTATTTACCTTAGCTCATGTTCACCTAGGTACTTTATTGTATTTATCCTCACCCACTTATGTGTGTGGATATTTCTTTTATCTTATTTAGATATTAGGAGATATTATCTAGTTGTTATGTATAGTTCTTTCCTTGATCTATGGTATTGACTAGATCCTTAATGTCTAGTTCTCTCCTAAATCTATGGTCTTGACTAGTTCTTTGATGACTAGTTATTTCCTTGATTTATGGATTGATCTACGACCTTGATTAGTTCTTAGATTGTTATTCCTTTCCTATTTAAGCAAGGCCCATTCTCAATGTATTGCATTGAGTTCCATAATAATATATGATATTATTTCTCATTTGTTTGCAAAGGTTTTATGTAAAGTTATTTTGGTGAATTTCTTTCATCTTATTGATCGTGGTGTTTGATTAGCATATGTGTTCTTGGATTGGTACAATCTGGTTATCATTCCTTTCATAAATAAGAGCACATTAATTAACAATAATAAAGTGAAATACACTACAATAATAAATCTCATACTCCATAAGTAAAAGGAAAAAGAAAAAAATAAAAAGAAAAATATTCAAAGCCCATGGTCACATTTTGAGATTAACCCCCACATGGGAACCTCCTAAAAACCCATCAACACACAACAATATAACAGAACAAAAATATGCCATGGTGACCTTCATTTCATCCATCCAATATTCTTCTATGGTTAGTCTCCTAACCCCCTCTTGTTTTTTGTGATATAGTTTCTGCAAAAAAATCAAACAATACCTCTTCTACCTCATGGCCACATCAAATACTTCAAAATAAAATACATGAATATTCATCAATAAAAATCATCATATCACGTAAATATATCATCATCAAATCTAAGCAATGTTAACAATCGTTTACATTTTTCTAATATTTCAATTATACTATTTCTACCACATTAATGAGATCACAAGACTAGTCCAAACATCAAAACATAATAAATACATCAAGAATATTGAGTGTCAGTACATATATGAAATAACTACACCTCATCATTGTCAATACAAAAATATATATATCCATGACTTTAAGAGTTCATAAAAACCATAAAACGAGTCACAACATCCATAGTCTCTAACAATAGTCTATCAAAATATCAAATGAGATCCAAGTCTCAAATCAACAGTGCTCAAAATCATAGTAAAATAAGTGTCGAAGAGGAGTGGGAATTATAACATGTAATGGTGATACTTGAGGTTCATGGATATGACCACATGTAGAGGACATACAATGAGGATGAGGAGTAGAAGAAGAACTAGTATGAGCATGAGAAGTGTACTTAAGATGAACTGGATTTCAGATTTAAGAGATGTAATTGTGGATTCCATAGCCTGAAATTTATCTTGGAATAAATAATGTAAATCTTGAATGGATTTACAAATAGATTTATTGAAATTAGGACCAAATGAGTCATCAAAAAGATGATCGAAGATAAAAATGACTCGAGAAACTAGTGTATCAAGAGGGAAGCGAGATAGTTAGAACAAATTTTTGGAGAGCATCATTGCAGAGGTAGGTGCATTTGAAGTAATTGATATAAGGGAACTAGAGGATATTTATAAGTAATGAAAGAGTATTGGATAGAATGAGAAAATGAAGATCTAAGAGTGTTTGAATGGAGGGTTCACACTGGGTTCACCAAAGGATTTAATAAAAAAATAATTTAAAATGTGTTAAACCCTAGATATTGTAGAGTCGCTTATGATAAATAGATGCTATAACAAGTAATTGACACAAGCAATAAGCTAAATGAAATTGAAACCATAAGTACAAGAAGAAGGAATAAGAACTTAGCTAATTTCACTTAATCTTGAAGTGCTATGGACTAGATCAACTGATGAATTAGAAGGTATGACTATTATAACCATGCTCAAAAATTATATGACTATCGATGAGCTAGGAATAGGGCACTAGGAACAAGGCCGAGGTGCCTAGGGACCGGGGACCTCTACTAGGCACTTGTGACCGCAAAAAGTCTCGAAACTTATTTTCACCGTGTCGCAAGATGGTTTCTAACCTTATATATTTATCACCTGTGTTTTGCACTATGCCAAAAAAATTCACCTGTAACCTGAAAAGAAAATGATATCCTGAAAAACCCCAAAACACATCAAATCCTTAAAAGAAAAATATGTAAATAGGGCGTCATATTGACCCAGATAGTCACCCGACCCGAGTGAACTTATGATCGAGCATTACACTATATTTCAAAATCCATGTAGTTCTTGTGTGTGTGTGTGTGTGTGTGTGTGTGTGTGTGTGTGTGTGTGTGTGTGTGTGTGTGTGCCCTGTGTGTTGAAATTATGCCCTAGGAAGCTCTTGTGAATGATGCACTTGAAACTGAATGATAGCTAGATGTAGCAATGTAGATAGATGCATGGGTGAAAAAACAAACTTCCCTTCCTATGTGTGTATGTAGAAAAATGTAGTCCCTTTTCCCTTGAGTGAGTGTTAGTTGGATACGTTGATGCTCTTGAAATTCCTTTGGATGCAACCTTAGGTGATGGTAATAGATGATTACAAATTGGTCATTTATTATGATCACATACCTTTGTAGTTATATGATTCCCTTGGTTGAATTTTGTAATTAACAACTGGAAGGTTGACCCATAAGAAAACAAGATTCCCAAAAGGGGTGAGTAAAGTAAAGGGAGGTCGAGGGCACATGGGAATTGGTGTCGAGAGTCGAAAAGATAAAACAAAAAAGTACCAATTGGGCTATAGGGTGTAAGAGGCTAGAAAAAGACATGAAACAAAGACAAAAGGCCAAAGATAGCTATCAATTGCTAGTTTACTCACTTAGGAATCATATGAATAATAATATGTGATTAAGACCAAGAAATGTACCCAAAGTGCATGATTTAGTGTCTACACTCTCCTTCCATGAATTCTTCCCAAATAAGCACCAATATAGATGGTACATCCCATGTTTGTTCCGTGTTGAAAAGGAGATTCCATGCATTTTGTTTTATGAGGACATCCCCCGATCCTGTAAAACTACTCTATGTCTTCTATGAACTATTATGATATGATAAAGTAATTTTAACTTCCCTTGTTCATAGGTTCTCGAAATGTCGGGAGCACACAAGTGCTAGTGTCTATGCTGAACTGAGGACCTAGGTCAGATTTTGTGCCACTCAGAATCTGAGTGTTATGTTCCTATACTACGTAGGCTCGTATTAAAGCTCGAGTTCTTTGTAAGGGTGACTGATTCACCCAATGTATGCCACCTTATTTAGGGCATATGTGACATTGATAGGGACATGTGGTCTAAGGGAGAGGACTTGAAACTAATCTAAAATTGATTCCTGCAGGGGGAGGGAATGTGAATGGTAGAAACCAAGGCACATGCATCTAATGTTGAGAGAGTCATGTGTTAATAGAAAAATAACAAACATGTAATAGAAAAAAATGTAACAAGCAAGTGTGCATATAATATGGACCATGAAAATCATGTTTAAAACATGGGACACGACTCATAATTTCATAAGACAATTAGGGTCAAAGAAGCTAAAAACATACAAGAAATAATAAAAGAAGATATAGGGAAAAAAGCTGCAAATGATTGCATACAATAAAAAACAATGGAAAACAATATCAATAAAAGGATTAGATAACCATGGTGGAAAATAGTTCTTGTAAGGAAACTGCTACACATAAAGCACCTATTATCATGTTAGAAAAATCAAAAGTATGTCAAAGTGTGTATGGATATATGGAAATTAGTGTGCTAGTAAGAATAGGAAGTAGTAACTAATGAAGCAATAACACTTGTGATGTGTAAGAGTAGAAATGTAGATGCCCTTAGGAGCCTTGGTGGGACTGGTAAGAGGTACCATGCTAAGCATCATTGCTACATGTAAATATCTATAGAAATTCTACATACACAACTAAAGACCAATTGAACATGCATGTGTATATAGGAAAGATATTGACATACTAGATATCGGGGATAACATAGTAAGAGAAGTCAAACATGTAACTAGTATAGGTAAGAAAGAGTAAATGCAACCAAGAAATGCAGGTATGCTAAGAATGAGTGATATGGAATGATATGAAAAGGGAATGTGATAGGAGTAGCGTCCCCCTAAGTATATGTGTATTAATGTGTATGAAGTGAGGTTCATTTATAAAATACCCCTCGAAAACCAAGAATGAACCATAGAACAAGAATGCATCATCGGGAAATGGTTTGAAAAATGTGCATTAGAAAGATAGATAAATGAAGCACAAAGAGTATAAAGTAGAATAGGATAGTATGATGTGTCAAAAGGAAATTATAGAAAGATGTATCATGATGTGTGAAATGTGAAATGTGTAGTGTGTTAGGTTCATGGATGTAGTATGCCCTCAACAATCAAGTGTGAACCATAACACGAGAGTGTGTCATAGGAAATGATTTGAAAATAGATTCTTGAAAGATAGATCATGAAGCACAAAGTATAAAGTGAAGTATGAGTGATGTGAGGTTCATTTCAGATTTAGACCCTCAACATTCGAGTATGAACTATGGAACTAGAGTGCATCATAGGGTATTATGTATCAATTTTGTAAGATTGATGCTTATAAATAGGAAGTATGAAGCATGGATAATAATAGTAGAAATAAGAGACACCAAACGATGCTAGGAAGGGGGTGGGAAGTAAGCATGATGCCCCCAAGTGTATGATGTAGAAAATAATCAAGTAACATCATCTAAAATATCATCATTGTCATGGTCAAAGTCAAACAAAGAAGCGTTAGAGACTTAGTAAGTAATAGTATGGGTTTTTTCAGATAAAGAGTATGCATACCAACGAGTAATATTTTGTGTATAGTTGAGAAATAAATCATTGCAAATAGAAACATGACCGAAAGGCATGGGAAATGTGATATCAATATGATTAGGATCTAAAGTTCCACCAATGTAGTCAAGCCAAGACTGCCCAAGAGTAAGTGGAGAAGTGCATGCAATAAATACTTGATAGATGGAAGATGCGGAGGCCATAAGAAATAATAATGCAAACATATCTATGATATAGGTGAGGATAATGGGGTGGAGGGAGGATATCATCAAGTGTGAATCATAACCAAGCCAAGCCATCATGTGTGTAAACAATATCAGAGTAAGTAGGATCGAGTGGAATGTGATGCCAATAAGAATTATTTATGAAAAGAGTGCATGTGAAAGGAGGAAGGCTTGATGTAGGGTGTTCATGATAAGATGAGGTAGGTGGTATGGTTTCCAATGCAAAAATGGATTCTGCTGAGACAAATCACATTGGTGGTAGGAGATAGAGGTTCCATGAGTTGATATTTGTCATTGAGGTATGTAATAGAATTATGGGGATGACCGACATTGTGATAGAGAAATGGAGTAGGGAGATCAATGAGTGGGTAAAATTTACAATATTTGAACAAGTCACGACCAACAAGAAGAATATATGCATAGCCATCATTTGATAATTTAACACATCGATGAACTGTAGAAGGTCTTCCTGCATAACATGAATCCATGTCCTACCAAGTAAGAAATTATATTGGAGTTTGTTATCGATAACAAAGAATATTGTAGGGATGGTTTTTGGACCGACTGTGAAAGGTAAGGTGATATGGCCCATGCATGGTCATACGAGAATAATCATAACTATGAATAGAAATGGATGTTAGACTGATAAGAGCTAAGGAAAGGCCAAGATGTTGAAGAAATGTAAGATTACAAAGATTGAGCTCAGATCCGGTATACACTAGGACTCACCTAATTCCTATGTCAAAGATGTAAGCCTAGATATAAAGAGGAGGATCACCATGCATGCAAACAGAAAGAGTGGAAGCTACATCGATGGGAAAGTAAGGTCTTTGAGAAAATACATCGATGAATAACTTATATAAATGATCGAGAGGAGTAGTATAAGAAATGTAAGTAGTAGCTCTAGAAGAGATTTGATTTTGGCATTAAATTCGGATTAGTTTGCAAGAAGGAATATATAGAAATATCCATGATGGAAAAATCATAGGATATTGAAGAAAAAGGATGAAAGAAAGAACATACAATGTTCTAAAAAGACGAGTTCACCAACATAATTCAACAAATATATGATTTTGAAAACCTAATTGTAGATTCACATATGATAAATAAATGCTAATTTTTTTTTGGAATATATATGACACAAGAAATAAGATAAATAAATGTGAAACCCTAAGTGAAAGAGACTTAAATAATTTCTTAGCTAATTTTTTCTATTCCTGGGACTGATCTGAACTGGAAAATAGATAAATAGGAAGGAAAAATTGTCGCAACTATGCTTGAATTTTTTTGGAATTTTCAGATATGTGTGGACTAGGGTGCCTAGATTGGGGCGAGGATGCCTAAGTGCCAAAGACCTCTGCTAGATTCCTTTGACTACACAAGAGCTCAAAAATTGATATTTTTGGTGCCACAAGATGGTTGCTTTACTAGTCGATGTTAGTCACCTATGTGTCGCACTATGATTTCATGATTCACCTATAACCTACAAAGAAAAGATGACCTAAAAAACCCTTAAACTACATAAAATCCAAAATGAAAAGATGAAATATGGGGAGTCGATTGACCCCAGTGTCACCCGATGAGTGAACACTACACTACATCTTAGACTCCATGTAGTTATTGTGCATGTGTGATATAATTTTTCCATAGGAATCCCTTGTGCAAGCACTTGTGATAGTGGGAGATAGCTATATGTATCAATGTAAATAAATGTGTGGATGAAAAAATTAACTTTCCCTCTTATGTGTGTATACAAAATATGTTGTCCCTTATCCCTTGTATGAGTGATAGATGGATGCGTTTGACACTCTTAGATTCCTTTGGATACAACATTAGGTGATGATAATAGATTATTAGAGCTTGGTGCTTTATTTTGGTCACATATCTTTGTATTTATATGATTCCCTTGTTTGAATTTTGTAATTGACAACTAAAAGGCCAACCCATAAGAAAATAAGATGCCCAAAAGATAAAAGAGGCCCAAAAATAAGAAATCAAGTTAGAGAAGGGTCGGGGGCACCCAAAGGATGAGGGTTCATGGGCATTGACGTTTTATCTCAGGTAGTGCTATCTTAAGTCATAAAAGATAAATACGTGAAGTCTTGATTGGGATGCGGGGTGTAAAAGACCGAGAAAGATGACTAGAAACAAAACAAAGAGGTCAAAGCTAGTTGTCGATTACTAGTTTTCTCTCTTAGGAATCATATGAATGCGAGTATGTTCTTAGGACCTATAAATGTACCCAGGTGCGTGATTTTGTGTCTACATCCACCCATTCTTAACAGGTAGCCATAATGTATTCGAGTCTATACTACTCCCATTATTAAGAGATGTTGATTTATACATTCATTTCAACCTCTCGGTTAAGGATTTCTTGGCTCATTTTAAAATCATATTGTAAGATAGATATTTTTTTGGAATAACCTAAACTCAAAAAGTGTCTAATGAGTATATTAGTGACTATGTGATTAGGTTCAAAAAAATGGTGACTAATATTCCTTGTTAATAACCTTGATAGCAGGATTTGAAGTTTTTATTAATATTATACTATCGATTTATCAATATTTTGATGAAATTTTTATATTGTTACAAAATTTGAAGTTAATATTTTACATGTAAATGTGATTAAGCAAAAGGAAAATTCTCTAAATAATTCCAATTTTTAAATAAAAGTAATTTTCAAGCCTAAAATCAGTCACCATCAAGTTCATCTTCACAATGTTGCCAAAAATTGGTCAATTTAATAGAGAAACCATATAAAATGTTAGTGTTAATTCAACAAAATAAGCATATAGAATTTATAAGGTTAATTTAAATTCCAAAAAAATTCTTCATGAAGTTACTTGAATGTGTACTTAAGCTAAGAATAATCTATATAAGGATCCTCTCTCTAAATTAGGATAGTGTAGAAGACCATACTAGAACTAACATAGATACAAAGATATTACCAAAGGGGATTAAGTATGGCAATTATAAGTGGATATAAGAGGGGTAATATACACCCATCATTGCTAATACAATATATAGGGTCTAACTAGATCCTCGAGGAGGATTATAGGAGAAATCAAGATCCATCCAACTATTTACAATAATATGTCATTTGATAGTAAGAAAGAGTAGTAATATAAAATATTTTTCCATGGTACATATGCATAATCATATATACCAAATAAAGAAACTAAAATAGGGATAGTGATACTTACCTTTTTAGTGGACTATGTCAACACATTAATCTCTCACCTTATCTTATAACACCTTATGAGAGATTGTTTTGGGTAAAGGATTAGAAAGAATAAGAATAAGATCTAAATAGAATAAATTTGGGGACTCTAATGAATAAGGAATACATTATTGGCTTAAATCTTATTCTTGATTTACCAAGTGAACTAGTACTCCAATGATGGGCTTCAAGTGTAATATACACTAAATCCTAGGAACTTTTATTCATTTTAATACAAATTTGTGAGCGAATGAAAATTATATTGTTATTATATGATCTTAATAAAGTAAGATTGTATATAAAAATTACACCCTAAGGTCATAAATATGTTTCATTGACAACATTAGGAATGATCGATTTTATCATCTGAAACAAGGTTCTTCAAGACTTCTTTTACCTTAACGATGAAGTTGACCACAAGATATCTTCAAAAGATGGAGGAAGAGGAAGGGGGATGATACTACTAGGATAAAATTTGAGTAGATGAAAATATTTTTGTAAGATGATATAAGGTGTATTAGGAAGGTTATGTGCCATAAAACCCCCATAATGTGCTATAAATTGGACTAACCAATCTTGGTGTATTTTTTAAAACATACACTCAAGGACAATAACCCATTAATGAATTACATAAAGTGAATAATTTGTAAGCAAATAATTAGTATACATATTCCATAGTATAAGATCATCACATGCCAAAATATAGTGTATCTTATACCATTTTAAGATTAACACAAATCTCTAATTTTTTTCCATCTCATATAACACATCCTTCATTAATTGATTAGTTAAAGGACTAATATCCATTAGTACATATCAGTTAGGAAAGGAGTCCAAGATGATGTGGTAGTCAATTGCTTAAGAATATAAAATTGAATCCAAACAAAAATATAGACATCAAATGACATACGATCATATCAACATGAACTATGTTATGTTGTTCATTCTCATGCTACATAGAAAAGATTCAAATTAAAAGACATTGAAGGGGATTTTATATTACATTGGAATATAATACACTAGGAAAAGTGATGATTTGACATATCCATGAATCAATGAAGAAGTTATTTGAAGAAAATGGCTAAACAAATCCCCAAATAAAAAATTCAAATAACAAAGTTTGTACATTTTTTAGTTTGTATTTATTTATTATTTAAAACTCTTTAAAGCACGCCCTTTTCAACTAGATACAAGAATAAAAAAGGAAGATATTCCATTGTAAAAGTCTTTGATCTTATAATATTTTCTTTTGAGTTATTTTCTTCTATATTACATGTATACATTTGAGCTTGGCATTTTGGGAGGCTAATATAGGTTGAGTGACGTGATAGTGCACTTTTTATCAAATTATATTAAGTTTTATCTCATATTATATAAAATTAATACTCCACATGATGGATATCACCTTCATGTATTTTTCAATAATGTTAGTCAAGATCTGACTCTATGCATTCAATTGATTAAGTCTCATGAGGTAAGGAACTATAGTCTTCAAATAATGTCCCTTTTGGTACATCACTAACATTTTGTTTTATTTCTTATCTCCCTTATCCAAGCTATCAAAATTTAATTTTAATAACTTATATAAGGTATATTATACTTAGTATGTTTCATGTAGGATTATGTAAGTTAGCACTAGGTTAAAAATAGAACCAACTATCATTGGAGTTTATCTTTTGATAGAAGGCCCACATTTATTATACATCTCATGTGTGTTGGTTTTGTAGGTGAAAGTAGATTATGAAAATCTAGGTATAATTTTTTTGGTATGCTCAATGCAAAAAGGATTTTTAAGGTCCAAATATTACACAAACGTTTCTTAAAAAATATTTTTAGTTAGTAAATTTTGATGGGAATATTATGACTTATTCTTGTTTAAGCATTGTACATTAACATATGGATAATCCACTCAACGTAAAACCTATATCCTTATATTTGTATAATCCTTGTCATCCTTTTTCATGTAAGGATCCAAATTGTGTTGTGTTCCTATAATTAGCATCCCTTTTCAAGGTCCCTAGAGATACGTTGTAGGATGAGGGTGATTTAACAAATGTATAAAAGGACATAATTTTAAATTTGAATACAATAATAACGAGGATAAATTTCACTTAATATTTCATCTAAAGAGGGGATTCCCTATTCGGTTCAAAAAATTCATTAAAACCCAATCCGTGAAAGCGACAATTCATGTTCATTCTAGATCATGAGGAGGATCCTAATTGTGACTAAGGAGAAAAGCCCAAAAGGTTGAACAATTTAATTTTCCTCTCCCCATTCTTCTTTTCATCCACCAATATTGTTAGAGGTGACAAATTGATTAGAAAAAGGATGCAATAGGATATGTTGTCCATTTGGGATCCCTAAGGATCATACTACTATATAAAATAAGCTTCCTCAAATAGGGATTTACTTTCTATTTAAAGGAAAAGGTTTAGGAATGATAAGAAGAACACCTTAATTTTTATCATCTCTATTTCATCCAACCAACATCATGTTAAAAACTCATCTAGTCAAGTATTCTCTTAAATAAAAGGAAAAATAGAAAATTGTCGACTACCTATATGATTGTTCCTAATGGTTGAATATAATCAATTCTATGCTCTTTTAAAAAATCAATTAATTTATCCCATCTTAGTTCTATCTTTATGAAAATAGTAGTTTTTATTTTTTCATGCAATTCGTAGATTTTATATGCTTTATTTTAAATTAGAACAATCAAATTTTATCCTATTTTTAGGAAAAGTCATATAAAACCAAATAAAATTAAAAAAATTGTATTCATGAATGCTCAACATGCCCTAGTTTAGATAATATATTTTTGAGCGTTGCATAATTTATTTTTTAATGAAAAAGTCCTCTATATATCTAAGATGTATGTAATAGCTACATGCAAAAAAAAAGAGACTTTTAGCTTATGCAAGGAAGGAGGAATAGGAAATGCACAACAATGTTGCCTACTATTTATTTTCTGAATTTATTTGTAGTCTTTTATTTCTAAGTTCTCTATTTTTTCTATTATTTTCCACAAATTGGTATCGAGTAGGGTTTTTAATTTGATAGATATCAATGACTTCTAATTATAGTGAATATTTTTCAATTTCATATATTCCTCAATTCACATGACAGAATTATGAGTATTGGTCTCTACCAATGAGCACATTGTTTAGATTCCAGGATGTTTGGGAAATTTTTGAAAACATATACATAGACACAACATATACAACAACATATAATCCAATATTTCAGGTAGAGAAACATCTATTGAAAGAAAAAATAAATAAATATGGAAAATACCTCTTCTACATACATTAAGCTATGCATGAAAGAATTCTTCCCAGAGTGGTAGAATTCAATCAAATTAAAGAAGCATGAGACACTCTCTAGGTTGCATATCAAGGTAAGGAGAAATTTAAAACTTCCAAAATTCAATTACTTAGAAGAGATTTTGAGAATATGTCTATGAAAGAATCAAGACTCTGTAGAGTCATTTTTACTTATGTAGTTGGCCTAGTAAATCAGATTAAATCTCATGGAGAAACAATGGATGATAGAAGAATAATTGAAAAGATGCTTAGGAGTCTACCTTCAAAATTTGATTTTGGTTGTAGCCATAGAAGAAACAAAGGATTTGAGTCAAATTTCAATTGATGAGTTGCATGCATCTTTAATAAATCATGAGAAAAGGTTGAACATATGACATACAAATTTAGAAAAACTTTTCATCATAGACTTCAGCAAGTCGTGGTACAAGTAGAGGAAGTTTCATCTCTAGAGGCAGAGGAAGAAGTCCATCCGTGAGGTAGATGTAACAGTGGTCCAACAAACCAAAGTGGAAGAGGAAAAATTCATGATTATAGTCATAATCATTCATATGGTCATAGATAGGATAAGTCTCATGTGCAATGTCATTATTGTAAGAAATATGGGCACTATGCTTATGAATGTAGAAAAAGCAAGTATGACCAAAAGAAGTAGAATCAAAATCATTTTGAGAGCTATACACCAAGATCCATATTTATAGAAAGGATTGTTGATGTAATTCCAAAAAAATTCCCTATTGAGTGTAATATTTCTCAAGGGAGCATCTATGATATTTGGTATTTATATTATGGTTGTAAAAATCATATATTAGGAAACTTGGATTTATTTCCCACTTTGGATGAGTCAGTAAAGGATGATGTTACTCTTGGAAACAATAATAAAGTAACTATAATGGGAAAAGGAACAATCAGCATTCTAATTAAATAGGGGAGAAAAATATTATTCATGATGTTTATTATGTTGCAAGTTTGAAACATAATATTATGAGCATTTATCAATTAGTTCGTAAAGGATACAAAGTATATATTAAAGATAAAAAATGTGTGAATGTGCAAAAATATCCAAGTACTTAGTTGATTGATAATGTGCAAATGAAAAACAATATAATGTTTCCCAGAATATTAAAACCAAGTATAAAATTAGATCAAGTTTCTTAGGATTAGTCTAGAGTTGTCTTTAAGGTACATTTTATTCGGTTTAAAGCTAACATAGTTCAATCTAGAGCTAATAAAGTTCATTACGGAGATCAGTTTAGATCCTAGTCTAGATCTTAGTCGTAGCTCAACCTAGAGCCCATTTTGGAGCTCATTCCAAAGCCAATTCATAAGCCAAGTTTGAATCTCATTCTAGAGCCAAGTTTGAAGTCCATCAGGAGCTAAAGAAACATGATCATCTTTGTAGTTATTTATGAAAGAGGAATCATGGATTAGGAATCTCTATTTTGGGTATTTAAATTTTGGAGGATTGAATTTGTTACATAAGAAAAAAATGGTGAAATTTTTACCTTTAGTTGAAAAACTAGAAATTATTTATGAGGGATGCATTTTGGGAAAACAACATAGAGATACTTTTGCAATTCAGAAATCAATAAGAACACATGCCCCACTAAATATTGATCATTTAGATTTATGCCCGACAAATGTAAACAACTTCTATAAGAGGTTCATATTTTCTTACTTTCATATATGACTATACTAGGAAGACATGGGTTTCATTCTTGAGACAAAAATCTTACGCATTTGATATATTTCAACAGTTCAAGGATTTGGTGGAGAAGAAAAGTGAATAATACATCAAATTTATGAGGACATATAGAGGAGATGAGTATATATCCAATGCATTTCTAAATATTTTCAAACAACATGGTATTCAAAAGTAATTTAGTGCCGGGTATGTGCCGGGTTTACGACTTAGAAAATGGTGTGGCAAGGAGGAATAATAGAACCATAATGGAAATGGATAGAAGTATGATGAAGGATAAACATCTATCAAATGAGTATTGGGAAGAAGTAGTAGTAACTATTGTTTACATTTTAAATAGATGTCCAACAAAAATTATTAGAAACATGGTTCCTCAACAAGCTTGGACTCGTAGAAAACATAGTGTTTCTCATTTTAAAATATTTGGTTGTGTGGCATATGCACGTGTTTTATGAGTTAAAGAATAAATTAGACAACAAAGGAGAAAATTTTATTTTTGTTGGACATTCAAATAATGATAAAGCCTATAAATTATTTAATCTAATCACAAGAAAAGTCATAATCAGTAGAGATGTACAATTTTTAATAAATGAGGCATAGGATGGAAGTATAGAAAAAATAGTCAGTATAGCAACATCTATTCCTCAAGATGATATGGTAGATGAAGAGCTAGCACCATAAGGTATTATTCATACAATACCTTCTTCCACTCCTAGACATGCACCTCAAGTTGTAGCACAAGCTACACCTCCTTCAACAGCTAAAAGGTCTACAAGATTATAGTCAATTTCAGATATGCAAGAAACTCCACAAAGATCACTAGAAGAAATTCCTTTAGCAAGTATCAGTTCAGCTCAAACAAGCCCATCATCGAGATAGTCCATTACAACAAAAACAAGGAGTCTTAGTGAGTTTTATAATGTTGATACAACTAACTCTTTTTCAATTTTTGCATTGTTTTCTCAAGCTACATATCCAATGTATTTTGAAGAAGCACTGAATGTTGAAATTTTGTCTCAAGGCATACACGACGAGATACATGTTATAACAAATAATTAGATGTGGGAGTTGGTAGATCTATTGAACCTGGTCAATTAGTGTTGTCATTGATTTCATGTGGCATTGATGGCAAGGTGTGAGTGGTGAAGTGAATATAAATTTAGGGACATAAAGGTTGATTGGTAGTTCCTTATCAATAGTTTTTAGTGGTACCAAGATGGTTTATTGAGCATTCGGGATAGTTTTAGGATTGGTTTAGTGTATTGCAGGCTTAATTAGTGAGGTAGGATCCCACTGGAGGTATGGAGATAGCTGGTGTGATGGAATCAAGTGTTTAACAAGTTAGAAATTATATCTCTAGAATGTGCAAGAGATTTTAGAGTGACCATCAGGTCACAGGTTGTAACTCTCTCATTTAGGCCTAGTTCTAGAGCCTAATGAGGTGTAAGAGCTCAATACAGTCATGAAAATCCTAGGTAAGCATGTTAGAATCCTAGAAATTTTCCTAGGGCATGCATGAGCATCCAAAAGGCTTACTTTAATTTTGGAATCAAAATTCAAATTATCACCAAAACTACCTTTGAGGACTACTAGTGAATGCTTAGGAAAATGAGATTGGTCTGGGATTTATAGGAATATTTATGATAAACCAAGCTATGGATCATGTAGAGGGGTGTGTTTTAGTACTTCATGTCAAATTTTGTCAAGTTTTGAAGAATATTGTGGAAGTTATTCAAGTTTTACTAAAAAAAGTATTTTGAGAAATGCAATCTGAGCACCATGTCTTCTTAGCCTCCAAAAAAACAAATATATCCTCCTTTGGATAAATAATAGAATTATTTTTTTCATTTTTATAACATGGTTTCTCTCTTCTCAAGCCTCCTTCTTGAAGTGGCAGGAAAAAAATGAGTTGTTTTGACTCCAAATGACTTTTGTAATTAGGTATAACCCACCAGAACTGTAAAATATTCTCTCGAGGTCAAAATGGTGATATGTGTACTATCCAAGCATAATTGCATTGTACGAAAATGCTTCTATTTAACAAGTTTTACATGTATAGTTTGGTTTTTGAGATTCCAAGGTGAACCACTAGGTTTGAAATAATTTATTTTATTTCTATTAAGTTCTCTCAAAGTTTCTCATGATTTTATCTCATTCATGTGGTATAAACTCAGTCCTTTTCTTCTCCTACCATCAAAGGGAAGTCATGCCAATCTAGTTATGAAGGCTTGAAAGGTATTTTGAAGGTTATCCATGCGCCTCAGTATGAGATTTGAGATGAAAATTATCATAATAATATTTTATAGGTAGAGGATGAGTTAATGAAGCTTTAGTATGCATTGGTGATGAGTTTTGAGATCTAAAAGACATTGCATAAAAATTGCCTTGTAGTGTCTAGCCTAGAAGACTATGGTTTGAATTGTGCATGAAGGTTTCTCTTGAAAAAATATGCAATCAAGGATTTGAAAGTTGTAGTGCCCACTTCCCTTTGACATCTTTTGAGATTGATCATGATATTGCTTATTATATTATGGACATGATTATGGACGTTATTATAGTGTGATGTTAGATGTGAGATCATGGATTATTGTTGACTTGATTCAGTTATGATGCATGATGATTATTAGAGACATTTTGAATATTAATATTGATATACTGTTTGACAAAGTTATACTATGGATGTTGTTTGGACATGTGATATTTGGATATTGTGAGTAGACCTAAAAATGGAAATTAGTTGATGATGATATAGTTATTGAGTAAAACTGCAAATGATCGTGTTGGTTTCTTAGATGTTGTTGTGATCCATATATCTAGATGATTTTGAAATTTTATTTGTATTATTTTGGATGTTATAATATGGCCACGAGGCTGAAGGAGGTATTCATGTTTTGTAGGTTAAAATATCACAACAAACATCGGGGATTGGAGACCAACCACATTGGAATTCTAGATGAATTCAACAAGGTCACCATGGCAACTGTATTTGTTGTGTGTGTTTGTTGTTGTTAGGGATTCCCATGGGGGAATCACCTTTAAATGTGACCAAGGGGTTTTATGTATTTTTCTTTTATTTGACCCTTTGTTTAATGTTTGCATGTATTTATTTTGTTGTGCATTTGCCCCTTTCTTTATTTATTAAATGTTGTGTTAATATTAGGTAAGCATGTTGTTAATTTAATAAATTAAAAGATATCATGAGAATCTAATTAATAGAGTTGTTGGTTATGATTTAAAGTGTTGAAAGAATGTGTAAGTAATGTGTAAGTGATTTTGTAAGTAATGTGTAAGTTGATTTTGGAGTGTGAAACACTTCATCTTCTTGGAAATTCAAATTTTTCCTTGGAGGCTGATTTTGGAGGCTTGTGGGACAAGTTAAACTTGTCCCATACCTCTTAAATTTATTTACCAACCATACATATGGTTGGAGGGTTTATTTTAGAATTTTATAATGCATTTGTGTAATTCAAATTGTAAGTTTTTATTGCACTTTTCTTCCATGGTTTAATTTCAGTCCTTTGGGGTGTGGGTTGGATTTGAGTATGTAAGTAAACTATCATATTATTCACCCACATATTTATTATCCATTGGAGAATGAAGTTGAATTTTTGGTTGGGGTTGAGGATGTGTGATGTGGCATCCTACATGGATCCACCTCATCCTCTTCCCTTCCCTCTTCTATAAAATTTGAATTCCTTGCCTTGTTTTGGGTTTCTTCACTTTGGAGACTTCATTCTTGGGTGATTTTTTTTCTGTTTTGGGAGCTCTTGCTTTTGGAGAAGTTTGAAGATTGTTGCATGCTTGTTGTTTGGTGGATTTTGGATTGTTTGCTTGAAACAACTACTATTTGGAACTTGTGAAACTCCATCATGGAGAGGTAAGGGCTTGGCTCTTGAAATGATCTTATTTTGTGAGTGTGAATGTTTTGGCATGTTTTTGGGTTGTTGGGTAGATGGCCTAGGAATGGTATAGGAGAAGACTATGGGTTTTATTTTGTGGGAGGCACAAGTGTGTTTTAGGGAGGTATAAGGGTGGAGGGAGTTGGGATTTAGGTTCCACCTTACAAACAAATAGCTTGCATTTATTTACTCATCATGGGGTGCCATAAGAGGTTGGGGAGGCATAAGAAAATGTGGGGAATACGGGTACTTGGGGGAGGCATAAGGAATTTCAGTGTTTTGATATACTATATTTTGGTGGTTTGTAATTTAGGTGGTGATACCCATTTCCCCTTTTGGGAGGCATAAGAATCATACCCCATAGTTTCTTGCTCCTTTGGCTTGCTTGATGAAGCCTCAGTAATGTTTTTCATGCTTTAATGTAGTTTTAAACTACATTCTGTTTTGGACTGTGTTTTTATTGTGAAAATTTTGCTTGTGTGTTTGTGAAGCTTTGTTGTTTCCATGAGTTGGATCGCATATTTTATTGCATTGTGGTTGGGGCTTGGGGAAAATTAAGACGGATGGATTCTCCTTTTCATTGGATGTCTTGGTTGGGTGGAGAGTGTTTCCTTTCCCCTGCTCTTTTTGTGATCAAAATTGGAAGAATGATAAATCTACATGTTGTTGTTCTGGAGCAAAGGAAAATGAAATAAAATAGTTGACAGACCCTTGTTGAGATAAATCTTATTGTAACCTTCCCACTTGAAGTGGATGAACTCATATATGTTTTGTAATGGAAATATGTTGTATTGAATATGAAAGTTGTAAATTGAAATGTGAAAGAGATATACTCTGTTTCTGTTTTTGAAAGAAAGAATTGTATTCTGTATGATGAATTTGAGGAATGAAAGAAAGAAGTTGTAAGTTGTCTTTTGGAATCAATAAATGAATGTATTACCTTTCTCAAATTGCATTGTTGTATTGAATATGATCATTTCAATGTATTTGAAGTCTCTGTTTGAAAGGAAGAAATGCGTGTGAGAAAAATACAAAATTTTATCGTTTGAAATTTGTAAAATTTGAAATCAGAATTGCATTTTGATTTGAATAGTCTGATTTGAATCAAATAAATGTATTAGATTGGAATTGGAATTGGAACATATTCTAATACTTGGAAGAAGAAAATGGCAAATAGACCCTTTAAAATTTGATCTCTGTTTTGTATTTTCAAACTAGCAATTATTTAATCCAAAATACATAGACCGAACCTGCAACAAAGAAATAACAAATGAAACATTAAATTGGACATAATAAGATCTAAATGAATTCATCTAGACATTAACACTTAAGGAATTTCTTAGAAAACTTAGCAAACTCGGGCTCAAATCGTTTCACTGTCGTTTTTTGTTGTCAAAGTTGTAGAATTTCAAATTAGAGCTCAATCAAACAAACTTACCTTCCAAATCCATCCTAAATCCATCTAAGAACATTTCTCCATGTTTAAAAAACAAGTTGATGGAGGAAGAAGATCAATTGATTAAAATTTCATAAGTTAAAATTTACCAGTTTGCCTTTTAAAATCTTTCATATAGTTTTCATGAAATTGACCCCTTAAAATTTATCAAAATTAAAATATTGTGATTTGTGTATAAATATGACATTGGGAGATTTCCAGAAAGCCCTCGTTTTCAAAAATTTGAACTCTCTATCAAAAGTTATGGCTTTCTGAAGTTTTTTCTTCATTTGGTGTAAAAAAAAATTCTAACTGTAAAAAAAAAAAAAATGGGAAAAATTTCCTTGGCGGACCCACGGGCCCGAATTTTTCCTTAGCGATTTTGGTCAAAAAATGCTAAAGGAAATAATTCACCCACCGCTCTGCTAACCTACAGGACTTTCGTTTTGGTTTAAAATCACCCAAGTTTGAAAGAAAATTTTTGGAAAATTTCCCCACGGACCCGCCGCCCCACTTTTTCCCTTTGGTTGTCTTTCACGGGTCCGCAACATTAAACTTAGCCTTTAAAAATATTTTGGGAAAATTTTCCTAATTTTCCTCGCTTGCCTGCATCCCATCGGAGAGGCTACTTATGTGGCACCATGAGGCATTGGTGGAGGAGCGGATCCCTTTTTAACTTAGTGCTTTGGAAAATTTTGGGAAAATTTTCTAAGTTTCCTCTGCCTCCCGAATGGCCCGCGACCAATCGAGCTTGACACATGTGGTGCCTTGGGCGTCAGCGGAGGCATGGACCATTTTGATCCCTAGCGATTTTTGATTGAAAAGACATAATGTCTTAAATCGCTCAACGACCCGATTTTTTCCGGGGTGTTGTAAAGCCGACATGTGTCCTCTTCAGTCTCACAGGCGCACAAAGGTAAATCACATTTTTCCCAAAGAAGGAAAATGTGACAAATTTTCTCCCCACTCCACCAGCCCGCGCATGGGAAAATTTTCTTCCCTAGGCCCGAGCCCGCTCTTTGGAAAAAAATTCACCCCAAGGCCACCGCCCATAACTCGAGAAATATGAGGAGTTAGGAGGACTTCTTTATATCACCGGAAAGTTGAGGAAATTTCCTATTTAATGGGAATGTTTTAGGGAAGTTTTTAGAGTGTTAATTCTGAGAAAAATAAATTTGAATATTTTAAGCCAGTTAGAGAGTGGTGTAGTGTGAAATTACCCTCTTAACCTAATTGAATTTTCTAACCCTAAATTTTGACCTTGTGACCTTTAATAATTGTTAATAGAGAAAAAAATATAGTCTAGTAAATTAGTATTGATCTGGAACCTTGTTTGTGACAATTGTTGTCTTGTAACCTAGTTGAAGACACTTTTAAACAAAAATAAATTATTCCATAATTTTCCTATCTAATCCTAGGTTGTTTCTTGGGTCTCAAGTGGGTTTTTTTTACGGGCGTTACACTTGGTATCATAGCCATGTGTTCTACACTTGGACCCTTGGGCACACTATAAAACTTGAGACATGAACTATAAACCTAGCACACGTTTAAATCTAGAAAACAACCTTGTTGAAAATTGAAAAAAAAAAAGAAAAAAGAAATACATATATAAAAAAATATTACATTACTCTATTCAATTGAACTACCAGAATTAAAATAAAAATAAAATAATAAGTTATTTGAATTGTTGTACTTGCTTAGCGTGTTGTTTTGTCTAAACCCAAGTAACTAAGAATGTCAAATTAAATTGATTTTTTTGAACTTCTAGTGTAGTGGAAACTTGGTTCCCTTTGAAAATGTGTTGTTTTACAAGTCCTAAATCTTGATCTAATTGTATGATGTGTTAATCCCTTTTGAGACCCTTCCTTATTGGAGTTGTTGGAATGATAAATTGTATGGTGTGATTCTTGTGGTTGGATAATAGTGGTTGTGTTCTAGGGTCGATAAGAGTTAATTAGAAGTTGTTTAGAGCTTCCTTCCTTCAGTGGTTAGGAAAGATGGTTTGGTTGTCATTTTTTCATTTTGTTACCCGTATGGGAGAGTGGACATTAACTCTAGGTGTCGTTTATGACCCAATCCTACGCATATGTGTCCTTGGAACTGACCTCGAGGTAGAGTACCCCTATTGGCGGCCATGAAGGGCTACGGAGTGAATATGGTGTTAACTTTTGTGCTTTACATTCGTAATCTTGTGTTATTTTATCAAGGACCAACATCTTATTTTATGATTGATTTGAGAATCTCTAAGGCTCTTTTAGTTATTTATATTTTTGCGAGAATTTTCAGACTTTGCAATGTGGCTACTTAGCCACTTTCCTTGATTGCCGATATTTCTTGGATTTTACTTTGACTAGTGACTCAGAGCTCGTTATCTGTTGGCTACTTAGCTAAATGTTACGTGATTCTCACTTGCATGTTGTTGAGTTGGTCCTACATTGTTGCCTTGTGACATTTTGTCATATGGGGGTACACCCTAGGTGTCTTGAATTTCCTCTTAGGTGCTTAAAGTTATGCCTTAGTTTTAGATATGTGGAACCTTGAGTGTGTCTAGGATCTTAGAGTGATTTTTTCGTTGCTCGACCTTGCTAGTTAGAGAGTTCGTTGTGTTGTGCGTTCTAGTTGGCAGTCTGTTAGCGGTGGTGGTGATTTCTTTACAATCCGGTAAGAGCTTGAACCTCGTCGAGTAGAGGTGTTTAATTATGGGCTGATGAATTATGTTAGGATCGGATTGCTTTTAGTTGGCTGTGGATGTTAGTGGAAAAGTGTTTGTCCGGTAGTGGATTTTCTTCGATGGCATGTTAAGTTTTATTAGGATTTCCTTATTTCATTATATAAAGTAGTGACTTGAGAGTTGTATGCATCTTGGTAATTATGGTTAGAATTAATCCCATTCGAGTAATGTGTGTAAATTAAGTGTGTTTGTTTTCCCTCTCAACCTATAAATAAGTCTACCCTTTCCTTAACTTTTTAAGTTACTATGAATAACACTCTATGACCTATTAATCTTGGATTACGTGGAGACACTTATGGATGCTTTGAGTCTTTTGGACCATGAAATTGGTGATGTTAGTGTAATTAGACCTTGATAATTTAATCTTGGTGGTATTTTATAATGTGATTCTTCTTGCGAAACTATAACTCTTGGTCATAAAGCCATGTTGAATAGATAGTTGATTGTCTTCTTACATTTGATGCTTTCTAGTGAGTATGTGGTGTTCTTATAGTTAAAATATTTCCTTTTCATTTCGATTTCTTGGTTGGTGGTATCCTATGGTAATATGGGTGTAGATTTGAAAACTTTCCTTGTCTTATCATGTGAGTAAATTGTTTTGCCAAAACAAAAAACATTGTTACATCCTAGTAGATCAGTAAAAGTAATTATGCTTCCTTAATGGGCCTTCCTTGTAACTTATTTTGAGAACTTGTAGAAACCCACTAGGAATGTTTTATGATACTTGTAATTAGTGGAAAAATCTTGAAATATTGTTGTGATCCATGTCGGTTGATAGATTCCTAGCCCTTACAAAAGTAATAATGTGTTCTCTATGATTGAATGTCCCTTGTTTCCTTAGAATTAAAAATGTGATGTGTTGATTTACCTCTCTCTCCCATAAAAGTAATAGTGTGATATGTTTACCCTTCCTTCTCATTAAATTTTTAATTGATATGTTGACTCACCCAAACATCATAAAACTATGATCGAGGAGATTTGGCCTTGAAGCTTAACAAATAAACTAGAACATAAAAAGAGAAAATGGTCCTTGCTTTAACCTTGGTAGATTAATAGAAGAAATAAAAACCATGTAGAAGAATAGAAAGGAGAAACCTTGTCCATCTACCTCCCCTAGGAGTAAAATAAACACTTTTTCTCTTTTTTGCCTTTACAGAATGGCGAGATATCATGCCCCTTAGTGGTCCTTATAAAAAAACTTGTGATGTCATAATAGGAGGAAGTTTAATTAAGAAAAATCATAAAGGAATGTGCTTAGAAAACGAAACTACCACTTTTGAATTAATTAGTTGAGTTATAAAATAGGAAAGATTTATGTGTATTGAGTGCAATGTTTAGTTGGACTTGTAGTTCTATCACCTACCGAGATTTGTGAAACACCTGGTGGATAGTAATGTGTTCTAGTTTCTTAGTACTTTCTTGTTCATAGATGTATGTGTCTTTCTTTGTGGGAGTTTTGGGTCATCATACCCTTATCATCCCACAGCTTGATGAGTGTGAATTGTGGCCCTTTTGGATTGAGACTTATCTCTTGTTTAAGAAGTAACCTCCTTGCGTGTTGTCTTGTCCTTAGAGACCTAAGTTATTGTAATTTCAAAGCAACATATGTTAAGGATATAAAATAACATTTGGGAAGTCTTCTTTTCTTCATATTTTCTTGGGTCACCTTGTTATTGTTGCCCCTTTTCCATTAGGATGGAAAGTGCAAGATGATGTTATTCACTTTTGATACGATGCACCCTTGGATTGTAGTTGGACCCCGTGTTACTTGTTCTTCTCCCTAGCGACCTTGAGTGCTCCTTGGTGTTTCTTGTTCTCTCTTTTATGGTTATTTTGAGCTTGAGTAGGAAATAAGATACATAATTTATTTATGTGCCTCTTGCATTGTTATGTTAGTTGCTAAGGGAGAGATATATATTTTTCTTCTACTAAATGGTGGACGTCTCTAGATTTGGTTGGTATGGTGTGTTCAATTCTTAAAACAAAAGTGTAAAAATCAGACTATAGGAAAACTTGTGGTCTTGACTTCACTTGTATTACCATGAAAAGTTAATTGTACCCTCTCGAGTTATAGAAGTGCTTTCCTTGAATAGTTCCTTGATTTTAAATGTTTTTCTAATTTAGGTGTCCTTGTTGATTAACCTCATCCTGTGTGATCCTCAAATTGTGGGACCTTGAGTAGACTTGTTCCTCATGTAAATTTGGTCATAGTTGATTTTTGCTAGCCTTGTCTAGACAACGAACCTTGAAATCATGGCTTAAACTTAGTAGAAACCTTAACTTTTATTATTGTAGTATGTTGTATTCCTTGGGAAACTATGTGGTCATTCTCAAACTCATGGAAATATCCTAATTATTCATCTACTTAGTGGTTACTCATAAGACTCTTTTGAACTCTTCATGGTATATTGTTATGTGTGGTATCTTGGTTGATAGCGTAAATTTAATCTCTAGATTTAAGTTTTCATAGCCTTACATGCAGAAAGTTTAGAACTCATCCTTTGCAATCTCCCTTCTTCTTGCTGAATTGCATTGGACCAAAATTAGGTTTTGTAGACCCACACTTGTTTGAAGAAATAAATCCCATAATGGAGTGATCCTTTTTCTATTGCATTTGTTCCTATCTCTCTTTCCAGTGACTTTCAGGAGGAAGTCGAGTCTAAGGTGAGGGGGATGTAGTGCTCACTTCCCTTGACACCTTTGATACGATCATCATGATAATGTTGATTGTATTATGGACATGATTATGGACTTTATTATAGTGTGATGTTAGATGTGAGATCATGGATTATTGTTGACTTGATTCAGTTATGATGCATGATGATTATTAGAGACATTTCGGATATTAATGTTGATATACTGTTTGACAAGGTCATACTATGGATGTTGTTCGGACATGTGATATTTGGATATTGTGAGTAGACCTAGAAATGAAAATTATTTTATGATGATATAGTTGTTGAGTAAAATTGTAAATGATCTTGTTGGTTGTTTGGATGTTGTTGTGATCCATATATCTAGATGATTTTGGAATTTTATTTATATTATTTTGGATGTTCTGATATGGCCATGAGGCCGAAGGAGGTATTCATGTTTTGCGTGTTAAAATATCACAACAAACCTTAGGGATCGAAGATGAACCACATTGGAATTCTAGATGAATTCAACAAGGTCACCATGGCAACCGTATTTGTTGTGTGTGTTTGTTGTTGTTAGGGATTCCCATGTGGGGGATCACCTTTAAATGTTACCAAGGGGTTTTATGTATTTTTATTTTATTCGAACCTTTTTTTAATGTTTGCATGTGTTTATTTTGTGATGCATTTGCCCCTTTATTTATTTATTAAATGTTGTATTAATATTGTGGGCAAGCATGTTGTTAATTTAATTAATTAAAATATATCATGAGAATGTAATTAATAGAGTTGTTGGTTATGATTTAAAGTGTTGAAAGAATGTGTAAGTGATTTTGTAAGTAATGTGTAAGTTGATTTTGGAGTGTGAAACAATTCATCTTCTTGGAAATTCGAATTTTTCCTTGGAGGCTGATTTTGGAGGCTTGTGGGACAAGTTAAACTTGTCCCATACCTCTTAAATTCATTTACCAACCATACCTATGTTTGGAGGGTTAATTTTATACTTTTATAATGCATTTGTGTAAGTCAAATTATAAGTTTTAATTGCACTTTTCTTACATGGTTTAATTTCAGTCCTTTGGGGTGTGGGTTGGATTTGAGTATGTAAGTAAATTGTCATATTATTCACCCACATATTTATTATGCATTAGAGAATAAAGTTGACTTTTGGGTTGGGGTTGAGGATGTGTGATGTGGCATCCTACATGGATCCACATCATCCTCTTCCCTTCCCTCTTCTATAAAATTAGAATTCCTTGCCTTATTTTGGGTTGCTTCCTTTGGAGACTTCATTCTCGGGTGAATTCCTTGTTGTTTTGGGAGCTCTTGCTTTTGGAGAAGTTTTAAGATTGTTGCATGCTTGATGTTTGGTGGATATTTAGATTGTTTTCTTGGAAACAACTGATGTTTGGAACTTGGGAAACTCCATCATGGAGAGGTAAGAGCTTGGCTCTTGAAATTCTCTTCTTTTATGAATGTAAATGTTAATGTGTGAATGTTTTGGCATGTTTGTGGGTTGTTGGGTAAATGGCCTAGGAATGGTGTAGGATAAGACTATGGGGTTTATTTTGTGGGAGGAACAAGTGTGTTTTAGAGAGGTATAAGGGTGGAGGTGTTAGGAAATAATTATATTAGTGCTCCATTATTAATCATTATTATTTGTTAGGTCTGTTATTATATTTGTTTATATGTGAAGTTGTTAATAAACAACTCACGTGAATAGGAGTTTGGTGAGAGAATTAAGGAGTGTTGTTATATCAGATTCCTATTTTATAGGAATGACTTATTCCTATATATTTGTAAGAGTTCTCGTTTGAATAATAGAGTGAAGAATATTATTCTGTGATATAATATATTGAAGTTCTATAACTGTGTATTCATTGTATAATCTGGTTGTGTGCTTACATCTGGTATCAAAGCGACCTCTATCATACCTCACGATGGAGAATTAGAGAAAAATAGGGGCACCAAATTTGTTTTCTTCTTGCCCCCAATTCATGAAAGCTCTGATATATTCCTTCGGAGTGTAGGATTTATTATTTGTTATTAGTTTTTGTTGGAAGGTTTGAAACATATTCCAGTCATCTATACATTTCTACAGCTGATTAGATCTACTATCTGTTAGCGGTATTTATGTTTTAAGAGAATACGTGGCATTTTCCTCTTTCAGCCATTGTGATTTGCATGCGTATTTGATTGATATCAAGTTTCACTGGCTTCTGTTACAAATTATGGCTGTGAACGTATAGCGTGAAAAGGTGTCACCACAAGCAGGTGCGAAGAGTCATTTGTATAAATAAATTCCAGTCATCTACGATGAGGAACAGTTGATTCGTTCAAGACATTGACGGGATCTTCTACTCAAATATGCACCAAATCTGACTTCCAATTGCCAACACATGGATTTGAATGCAAGAAGAAGTGCATTAAATTTTTTGATTGGCTGTACAGCTCAGTTTAACATGCCCAATCTCCAAACTTTCATATTACTGTCTTGCTCGCAAATATCAATCCGAGCTCTCCACAAACTTGGACATCTCAGCTGTAGCAACCAGGATGCTCCGTATGCATGTATAGATCCACCGAAGAGGAATCAGAGGCTCACTAGAGACAAGCGTGTTGTCCATGCAATAGTCCACGTGCAGGTTTAGAAGTATAGGGTCAAAAGGTCTGTATTAATCAATGTTGTGTTTATTTTTTTAAGTCTGTTGTCATTTGGTATCCGTAAATAAGTTTTGTTATCAAAAATTTCATAGGAGTCGGTTTTGTTTATAGTCAGTTTATTGTTCCATTATTTAGTAGTTGTGTAAGGGTCTTTATTATTTTGGTATGGTCGGTCCAAATAAACCTTGAGAGTCACATCTATATAAAAACAGGTTATTTTAAGATATTTTTTATTATCTAGTCAAAAGAGTTAAATTGTAAAAATCCTTGGCCACTGCCATCTTTTCCATGTCCTCTTAAATTCCAGTAAAAAATTAAAGTTGAGTCATTAAAATTGATAAGTATTGTTTTGAAAGTTAGATGTCAATGTAAAAGAGTCTTGTAAAAAGTGTCGTCTTCCAAAGTTCGAAAAATAAAAAAATTTGCCCGCATTTCAATTTTGGACGCATTTTCGCTTGTACGCGACGTCCAAATTATTGAAGGTATTTTGAGCTTAGTGATCACATCCCGCTGAACTAGCAGCATGACACCGGAGGAGAAGGAGGCATCGGAGGTTGGAGGTCATTCAGCGACCTCTCGTCAATTATTGCAATGCGGGGGGCGCCTGCAGATGGTTTGGTGACATTTTTACGGTGTATTTGCTTTCACTTGTGTCGTGTGCTTCTTGTCATAGTTCCCATTCGGTGTTCTGTTTGCGGTGTTCGTGATTGAATAAGTGGAAATTTCACATTGAGGGGGGGAACATGATCCAATGTTCCATTTCCGGTATGTCAAAAAGAATGTATGTATTTGAAAGCATGTTTGATAGAATTTCCTATGTTATTCCCTGCAGTGAGATTGTGATGAGAGTTGTTGATACTCTTCTGCATCATCATGATATCGTGGTTGTTAGTTATCCGAAAAAACTAACCATCCTTGCATTTGTGTGGTTGTTGGTTAACCACTTGGAAAACCATCCAGAGGTTGTTGGTATTGTCCTTGAAACCATCCAGATCATGAGCATGCTACGTAGCGGCACGTTGCAGTACAAAGGCAGGTTTTTCCCATGTTCGCACTAAGGGGGGGAATGTTAGGAAATAATTATATTAGTGCTCCATTATTAATCATTATTATTTGTTAGGTCTGTTATTATATTTGTTTATATGTGAAGTTGTTAATAAACAACTCACGTGAATAGGAGTTTGGTGAGAGAATTAAGGAGTGTTGTTATATCAGATTCCTATTTTATAGGAATGACTTATTCCTATATATTTGTAAGAGTTCTCGTTTGAATAATAGAGTGAAGAATATTATTTTGTGAAATAATATATTGAAGTTCTATAACCTGTGTATTCATTGTATAATCAGTTTGTGTGCTTACGAGGAGGGAGTTGGGATTTGGGTTCCACCTTACAAAGAAATAGCTTGCATTTTTACTCATTATGGGGTGTCATAAGAGGATGCGAAGCATAAGGAAATGTGAGGAATAAGGTTACTTGGGAATGCATAAGGAATGCCGGTGTTTTGATATACTATATTTTGGTTGGTTTGTAATTCACGTGGTGATACCCATTTCCCCTTTAGGGAGGCATAAGAAGCATCCCCATAGTTTATTGATCCTTTGGCTTGCTTGATGAATCATCGTAATGTTTTTCATGCTTTAATGTAGTTGTAAACTACATTCTATTTTGGACTATGTTTTTATTGTGAAAATGTTGCTTGTGTGTTTTTATAAGCTTTATTGTTGCCATGAGTTGGATCACATATTTCATTGCATTGTGGTTAGGGCTCTGGGGGCAATGAAGAAGGATGCCTTCCCTTTTCATTCAATGTCTTGGTTGGGTGGAGAGTGCTGCCTTTCCATTGCTCTTGTTGTGATAAAAATTGGAAGAATGATAAATCTACATGTTGTTGTTCTGGAGCAAAGGAAAATCAAATAAAACAGTTGACAAACCCTTGTTGAGATAAATATTATTGTAACCTTCCCACTTGAAGTGGATGAAATTGTATATTATTTGTAATGGAAATACATTGCATTGAATATGAAAGTTGTAAATTGAAATGTGAAAGAGATATACTCTGTTTATGTTTTTGAAAGAAAGAATTGTATTCTGTATGATGAATTTGAGGAATGAAAGAAAGAAGTTGTAAGTTGTCTTTTGGAATCAATAAATGAATGTATTACCTTTCTCAAATTGCATTTTGTATTGAATTTGACCATTTAAATGTATTTAAAGTTTCTGTTTGAAAGGAAGAAATGCGTGTGAGAAAAATAAAAAATTTGTCTTTTGAAATGTGTAAAATTTGAAATCAAAATTACATTTTGGTTTGAATAGTTTGATTTGAATCAACTAAATGTATTATATTGGAATTGGAACGTATTCTAATACTTGGAAGAAGAAAATGGCAAATAGACCCTTTAAAATTTGATCTTTGTTTTGTATTTTCAAACTGGCAATTATTTAATCCAAAATACACAGACCAAACCTGCAACAAATAAATAACAAATGAAACATTAAATTGGACATAATAAGATCTAAACGAATTCATCTAGACATTAACACTTAAGGAATTTCTTAAAAAATTTAGCAAACTTGGGTTTAAATCGTTTCACTGTCGTTTTGCTGTCAAAGTTGTAGAATTTCAAATTGGAGCTCAACCAAAAAAACTTACCTTCTAGATCCATCCTAAATCCATATAATAACAATTCTCCATGTTTAATGGACAAGTTAAGGGAGGAAGAAGATCAATTGATTAAATTTTCATAAGTTAAAATTTACAAGTTTGCCTTTTAAAAGTATGCAGATCGTTTTCATGAAATTTACCCCTTCAAGTTAATAAAAATTAAAATATTATGATTCCTTTATAAAGAGGACGTCGGGTTATTTCTATAAAGTCCTTGTTTCCCAAAACCAAGCTCTCTATCAAAATTTATGGCTTTCTAAAGTTTTTTCTTCATTTGGCATCAAAAAAAAAAAAAAATTGGGAAAAATTTCCTTGGCGGACCCGCGGGTCCGAATTTTCCCTTAGCGCTTTTGGTCAAAAAGTTCCAAAGGAATGAATTCCTCTGCCACTTCGCTAACCCATAGGGCCTTCTTTTTGGTCAAGAATCACCTAAGTCCAAAATATTTTTAGAAAATTTCCCATGGACCCATGACCCCGCTTTTTCCCTTTGGTTGTCTTTCACGGGTTTGCAACATTAAACTTAGCCTTTAAAAATTTCTTGGAAATTTTTTCTAAATTTCCCCGCCGCCCTGCAACCAATCAGAGGCTACCACGTGGCACCATGAGGCGTTGGCGAGAGCGGATCCCTTTTTAACTTGGCGCTTTGGAAAATTTTTGGGAAATTTTTCTAAGTTTCCTCTACCTCCCCGACCGGCCCACAACCAATCGAGCTCGACATGTAGCACCACAGGGCATCATCGGAGGCGTGGACCATTTTGATCCCTAGTGCTTTTCAGCTGAAAAGACATAATGTCTTAAATCACTCCGACGACTCGATTTTCTGCCGGGGTGTTGTAAAGCGACACGTGTCCTCTTCGGGCTCACGGGCGCATGGAGGTAAATCATGCTTTTTCCCCAAAGAAGGAAAATGTGCCAAATTTTCTCCCCGCTCCACTAGCCCACACATGGGAAAATTTTCTTCCCTAGGCCTCTGACGAACCGCTCTTGGGAAAAGTTTTCACCCCAAGGCCCATCGGCCCATAACTTGAGAAATATGAGTTAGGAGGACCTCTTTATATCACCAAAAAGATGAGGAAATTTCCTATCCAATGGGAATGTTTTAGGGAAGTTTTGAGAGCGTTAATTCTAAGAAATCTCAAGTTGAAGCTTTTAAGCCAATTAGAGAGTGGTGTAGTGTGAAATTACCCTCTTAACCTAATTGAATTTTCTAACCCTAAATTTTGACCTTGTGACCTTTAATAATTGTTAATAGAGAAAAAAATATAGTCTAGTAAATTAGTACTAATCTAGAACCTTGTTTGTGACAACTGTTGTCTTGTAACCTAGTTAAAGACACTTTTAAACAAAAAAATTATTCCATAATTTTCCTATCTAATCCTAGGTTATTTCTTGGGTTTTAAGTGGGTTTTTTCTACGGGCGTTACAAAAGTAGTGAATAGGAATTTCCTTAATTTTTATTGCTATAAATTTTCATGAAAATTAAGGTGTGTGGTGGCAAGAATCTTGCAAATAAAAATAGTCTTGGTTGGGTCTTAAGAATCGTCTTACTCGGATATGAAAATATTGGTTTCCCTAATCATTTCCCTTAAATAAACTTCTTCTTAAGTATGGAATTGTCATAAAGGATGTATACTCCTCAAAATAGAGGATTAAGGTTTGAGACAGAGACTTACACAAGGCATTTCATCCATTTTTGTAGATTAAGTCTGTGGTTTGTGATAGTCATAAAAGTTTGAAACCGAACCTTTAAATCTTGAACATCTCCTTTCATATCATGCAAATGAATACTTTAAACTTAAATAAAGATCATCTATTGAAGGTTTCATATATTTATTTTGGTGAAAAAGTGAAACATAAAAGGGTAAAATATTTCATATAGAGAACTATGGTTTTGAAACTTGAAACCCTGTCTATACACATTTTGTGAAAGATTATTAAGCTTGACTGATCATGTTATCATATTATCTGCTCAAGAAATGAATTTAAAAATTTGTGCGGGGTTCATATCTTCCTTATGAGATGATCTTGATCTCTTTTCTAACTGAGAGTGTATGTGAACTTAACCAAACCTCTCATGTTACTAGTATGAATTAGAGAAACAAGGTATGATATGCCTTAAAGCTTGTGTCTTAAAAATGATCGGTGGTTACCTAACCTCCTAGTTGTTGTAGATGATAGAGCACTTGATTCATCAACTTCTCTAGGATAATAAAACTCTTTAATTTCTATTCTCCTTTCAAAAAAACTCATGATAGTGATCTAAGCCCCTACTTCTTTGTGAAGTTAAAAATGATCAAGTCCTTGTGGTGTTATGATCTTCTTGTATACAATGTGAGAACATGATTGCAAAATCTTACTCTTCAAGGTGTATAAGATGAGATGATCCTAAATCTCTTTAAGGTTTATGACTGCAAAACCTAACTCTTACAATTAGTATGATTCTATTAACTCAAAATGAATCTTTTGAGCATAAATGTAGAATTTTAAGGGATGAAAATAGGTCATAAAGGATGTTTGAGGTATATGTAACGTAACTTCATCATGTAACTCCTTATGCGAGTTCGAGACTATCTTTGAAAGATAGTTATAATTCAGGTTGGTAGAAGTTTGTAAGCTCAACGGGATTTCGATTATAGGTGGTCGACTATATGGTATTAGTACTTGTAATTATTTACTAGATTTTATTTATAAGTGGCTAGTTATACTTATTTATATGTATGGACAAAATAAGCTAGGTGAAGCTTCCTTGTAGTTGAAGTTGAAAAATCATGTCTATATGTTTAAGACATCTAAAAAGAATTTTTAAGTACTAGTAAATTTTCTTCAATGATGAAGTGTTGTTGAGATATGTTGAAGATGAGGAGAGTTTTGAAAATGTTTGTTGAGAAGAGATAAGATAATTTATGGAGAGATATGAGCTTGAGTAAATCTATGAAGATGGAATCTACATAAAGAGAAAGTGAGGCATAAGAAGCTTATTCTTATGAAGGAGAAAGTATTAAGACTTAATATCGAAGTGAAAATCGGAGAGCACATAAATGGTGAATTGATGAAAATAGAGATCGTGAGCATGTATGAAACCTAGTTGAGGAAGGAGGTGTAAGGTATGAAAAATAATTCTTAAACACATGAAAATAGTATGCTTATTTGTGTGATTTAGGGTGTATAATGTGACATAAATATGTGTGTGAAATGAACCTTGTATGACAAATCTTGATTGTTGATTAAGTGATAAAGAGAGAGAGAGATTATGATAGAAAATAGAATAAGAGTGATCTGATCTAGTTGTCATTATTTCTTGTAGAAGATAACAAACTAAGTGTGATCAAAATCTTGCAAAATACTAAGTTGTATCCTAGCGAGAAGGGAGTAGTAGCTTCCTTGTGAGTTGTTTCTTGTAGAAGAAACAAGTAGAATCTTGATTGATTTTTGGGATTTTAAGCTTCAAGTAAAGTTGAAGCTTGTCAAAGACTAAGTAGGATCTTGGTTTTACTTTGGAGTTTAAAATGCATGTTTATTTGAAGCTCAACTATGAAATCAATGTAGCATTCACGAGGACATTCTTGTCTAAGCTATTTCATGGTTTCATGGGTTTTTCTCCCAGTTTGGGTTTCCCACATTAAATCTTGTCTTGGTGTTCTTTCTTTCATATTAGTTGCTTGTGGATTTTAGTTTGGTTTTATTGTCACAAATTAAGTGAATTGAATTGTGAGATAAGAGTTGAACAGACACCTCGATTCACCCCCTCTCGCCCTGATTTCCAAAAAGATCTTCTAGAAGGAAAGGATGTGATAAGAGTGAAATGGGTCTACAAGACCAAGTATAGTGCAAATGGAAAAGTGTAGAAACATAAAGCAAGATTGGTTGCAAGAGGATTTACTCAACAATATGGAGTATATTATAATGATGAGTTTTCTCCAGTAGCATGTTTGGACATGGTAAAAATAATATTACAAATTATAGCTCAAAACAAGTGGCCTATATATCATATGAATGTGATGTCAAAATTTTATAAGGATTTATTGAAGAGGATGTATATGTGAAATAGACGAGAAGGTTGTGAGATTGAAGGACATGAAGGAAAGATGGAAGAACACTTTATGGACTCAAGAAATCTCATAGAGCATGGTACAACATGATTGATTCTTATTTGCTTTAGAATGGTTTTAGTAGGTGCATCGGTGACCTTGCCTTATATATCAAGATAAATTAACAAGGTAATATTTTGATCATATGCTTATATGCAGATGATTTAATCATTCTTGTAGACCTATCCATAATTTCATTTAAATCACTCATGAAGAAAACATTTGAGATGATAGATCTAGGTCTCATGCACTATTTTTGGGCATTGAAGTTCAAAATCAGAAGATAGAATTTTTATTTCACAAGAAAAGTATGCTAATGACATCTTGAAAAGATTTAACATGCGAAATCGCAAGCTAGTCCCAAATACAATTGTAGTAGAACTAAATTTAGACAAAGAATAAAGTGGATATTTTATGGATCCAACATTGTTCAAAAGATTAGTTAGAAGTCTCTTGTATTTAATGTCCACGATGCTTGATATTATGTATGGTGTGAGACTCATCTTAAGGTTCATGGAGTCACCTAAAGACTCACATTGGTAGGTTGGAAAAATAATTTTGAGGTATATATGTGGAACTAAAAATCATGGAATCTTGTATTCTACATCTGATGAGTTCAAACTCATAGGATATATAGATAGTGATGATTATGGTAGTATAGATGACATAAAAATCACATCTGGATATGTTTTTCACTTTGGAACAAGGGCAATTTTACGGACATCAAAGAAGCATCCTACAGTCATACTTTCTTCAGAAAAATAAGTGTATGTAGCAGCCACACGAACAACATGTCAAGTTTTTTTGATGAGGAGAATATTGAAGTATTTTAGGTAGAATCGGAAGAAGCTAAAAGATTTTTGTGATGATAACTCAACAATAACATTGTCTAAAAATCATGCTTTTCACAAGAGGAGTAAACATATAGACACGACATATCGTTTCATCAGGGAGTTGGTTAACAACAAAGAGATATGTTTAGAATTTTACACATCTCAAGGTCAATTTTCATTGTTTTTACAAAGCCTTTGGGAAAATAAGAATTCAAGTATTTGAGGATTTTTGTGTGTGTTTATGATCAAGAATATTCCACCTCCGAGATACACACTCATATTCATAATGATAAAAGTTAGAAGGTTGAAATTAAGGGGGAGTGTTAGATTTAGTTCTATCTTTATGTAAACAAATGTTTGTCTTTTTACATGAAATCCATAGATTTCAGATGCTTTCATTTAAATTAAAATAATCTAGTTTTATCGTATTTTTAGGCAAATTCATATAGAACCAATAAAAACAAAAAAGGTATGTATTCATGCATGTGCAACCTGCCCTATTTTAGATACTTGTTTTTTTAATGTTGCATGATCTATTTTTATGAAAAAATTCTCTATATATACGAGGTGTATGTAATAGCTAAATGCAAGAAAAAACAGAGTTGTAGCTTATGCGAGGAAGCAAGGAGGAATAAGAAACACACATCGATCTTTAGTTCTTATTTATTTTTTTATTTTATTTGTAGTCTTTTAATTTGGAGTTCTCTATTTTCCTGCTATTTTCTACATGCTCAACATGATAGGCCAAAATTCATTGAAAATGATTATTTTTAACATTACCACCCATCTTTAATGTTATTCTAGCTTATGGCAGCTTATCATATCCAAACAATTTGAAGGATCAATGATCGTTGATATTTCTTAGCTAGAAATGGGAGTCAAACATTGATAGAAGAGAACACATGGTAATCAACCACTACAAATTTAAAAGAAATAGTAAAGTAAAAATGGGATGCATCAACTATCATTTGATAAAATTGAAATAATATATGTTATGCCATTAAATATCATACCTCGAGACAAATCTAGGTCAAAGCAAAGGGTGAGGGATGATAAGTTGACATTATATGAAAAGGTGCTACATTAGGAAAATTAATGATATAGTGTATCCATGACTTAGTGAAGAAACTATCTACTAACAAGGGAATAATAGTTTCGTGAAGAATTTTTTGAAATAAAAAAACTTGTAGAGTGGTAGCTTAATTTATTTTTGCAATATAGTTAAATTATTCAAAATTATTTGAATCCCACCATCAATATTTAGCTGTAAGAATAAAAAAGGAAGAGGCTCCATTATAAGCTCGGTTTTTGATCTTGTAACCTATGCTTCTTAAAAATGTTTCTCTTACATTACATGTATGTATTTGAAATTGGAATTTCATTGAGGATAATATAGGATGAGTGACTTGATAGTACAATTTTGATAGGATTTTCTAAGGTTTTAGCTCATATGGTCCCATCTTCCCACTCCAATTGTTGGAGCTCACTTTCTTGTATTTGTTTTTCTAAAATTGTTAGTTGATCTCACTAAATGTGTTCAATTGGTCGAGTCTTATGGGGTAAGAAGTTATAGTATTCATACACTCTTCCTCTTGGTGATTTACTTGTTTTAATTTATTTTTCTCTATCTTATCATTTTTCAAATCCTCCCTTTAAAGAACTAGGATTGATAGATTAGATTCATTTTCTTCATCTAGGGTTAGGTGGCTTAGCACAAGGTAGGAAATAGAATCGATTATCTATATAGGTTATCTAGAGATAGTTGTATCACACTAAGCATAGATCCCATGTTGTGCTAGATTTTTGAGTTAAACTAGATAAAAATAAAATCTAGTCATCAACAATAATACATGATGGTCTTGAAAAAATGAACACAATGTATCAAAATCACAAAAAATGACTAAAAATAAAGTAATAATAATCTAAGATGAACATAATGAAATATACATACCCATAACATACATTGACTTACCTTTGGCGGGTGCACAATCTTCTCATTTTAACCTTAATAGTAGTGATTAAAAAAGAAAACAATAATGCAAACTTGAACAAGTGAGTCTAAAAAATAAGTATTTACCAACGTAAAAATAGGTCAAAAGGGAGGGTATTAAGACGGGCCTTGATAAGTTATAAAAGGGATTAAATTGGTATAAAGGCTCATAAACATGATAAAAAGTTACGAGGTAAAGTGTGAATAACTTAACCTTTAACTTGTAATTTCATTGATAAGCTCACCTATGCTATTTAACTTTTTGTTATTATCTAGTGGTCAAGATTTATGATATGTATATTTGTTGTTATTTACTTTAATATATATTTTTTGATTTTCATATAATTGTTTTTAATTAGATAAACTTTTTTTTTTAAACCACATCATCTTGCTTGAAGGAATCTAGTTGGGATTCAAAAGTAATATCGACTTCTTCTAGATGAGCTTCTAAGGTAAAATTGTCTAGCTATTATTAAATCTCTTCAAGGATCTTGTCTATATTGTAGTTTGATTTATATGTTCTTTTAGAGCATATTTTTCCAACTTTATTACATTTGACATTTTTCAATATCTATATGAAACATTTGGGAATATTTTTCTAAGTATCCTATCGAATAAATGGTGCCTCATTTGCGTTATCTAAAGATCCTTCATATTTTGAATACACGTTTTATCATCGATGAAGTTTAAATTTTGATTGCAAGGGGAGTTTCATTCATTGCAAGAGACAATATAGATTTAGGTGATTTGTAATTACATGTCCCACTTCATTGTTTGGAATATCTATATTAATTTTTTTGGGAACATCAAATTTAGAATTTTTTCAAGTCGACTCAATTGTCACCATCTCTTACAAATGGAAAATTCTTATTATTTTCATCATATAACTTGTAGGCGTGGAGGATTCTAAAAATCATAAAAAGATACATTTGTTACTCTTGTGGTCCAACTTATTCCTTTTCTCCTTTAGAATCAATGCATAGCACGTGAATACAAAAACTGAAAAATGTTACATTAAAGGAAAATGACACCACTGAAATTCATATGAAGTCTTCATTAATAAAAGGTTGTTGATAGTGACCTGCTGCAGAGATACACTATTGTTTGGGTTGCTATGCCCAAAAATATAGATCAACCCCTTTTAAAAACAACATTGTGCAAACCATGTTCATCACAATTCTCATCATCTTCTCACCCACTCCATCTTTTTGGGTAGTGTGTTGTAACATGATTCTTTACTCCATTTTTCTTGAGATAGGGCTCAAACACCTTTGACGTGAATTCACCACCATTTTCAATCTTGAGTGTCCCAATGCGAGATGTGCTTCATTCAAAACACTAGGAAAATTTTCAAAGCCTTCTGATTTTTGCTGTTTTGTAAATTCAAGGTGCCGGCAATATACATTTTACGATTAGATTCTATTGTTTAAATCCAACCATAAGAACAATTTTTTGTTTAAGATAAAATGAGAGAGTTTGGGAATACTAATCATGCCATTGTTTAAGATAAAATGAGAGAGTTTGGGAATACTAATCATGCCATTGACATTAGCATTGATCAACAATGATAATGAAATTAGGAAGGGGGTGCGTGTGGTGTGGTGCGGTTAGTGGGGATGAGATCGTTTCAGTGTATATGTATGAGTTGGGTTTACTTTGTGCTCCCCACATGATATAGCCAGTGTGTTTTCCTTCTCCTCTGAATTCAATGGAGTCTTTGTCATATGCAACTCAGGGCAGTTACATCGATTATTATGGGATTGGGATTGATAAGGACAAGGTGGAGAAAACAAAAGCAGTAGTGTTAGATTTGGAGAATACGCTTGTGTACTCGACCTCCACTTTTCTTCCCCACCATGACTACACTGTATCTGTTCGAGGTCATCAAGAACATTCCTCTCCCTGCACCATCACTTATTATGTGCAGAAAAGGCCTGCCGTGGAACTTCTGCTGTTGGAATTGGCGAGATATAATTACGAAGTCGTCGTTTTCACATCAGCTGATCAGGAATACGCGGATGCCATTCTCGACAAGCTCGACGGTGATAAAATGCTCATAGACATACGCATGTACAGAGATTCCTGTACATTATTAGACGAAGGTGGGTATGCGAAAGATCTTAAGAAACTGGGAAGACATATGAACGATATTATTATAGTAGACGATAACCCACTCAGCTATAAACTTCAACCACAGAATGCGTTCCCCGTGAAACCATTTTCAGGCGATCTAAACGACAGGGACCTGTGGAATGTTCGAGAATTTTGTAAAATAGCGGCAAAATCCAGCGATATGAGGGAGACGATAAAAATATACCTCGCTCTCTGTGATAGCGATAATTTAGAATACGAGCAGTTACGAGAAAGACGGCGCGAACTGGAACTTATTCTTGCGGCGCCGTCATTACGGAAGAAGATAATAGCGGTGGAGTTAATGGACGTTCTGATAAATACGAGCACGGATGATATGAACGAAAGTCACGATTTCATTGTTCCCGTTCGCGTATCGGGAAATTTACGCACTGTGTTCGTGCGGAAGAGGCCCGGGATGGATAACCTTTTGTCTGAACTGGAGCAGCATTTTGAAATCGTGCTATTTACCCGCGCAACGCAGGAGCAAGCGGATCCCATTCTCGACAAACTCGACATTAATTTTCATCTGAACCGCCGCCTCTACAGAAATTCCTGCAGAGGGCGCGCTGTTGGAAAGATCTGGACGCTCTGAGGAAGAATTTTAACTTGGATGTTGATTTGAAGAATGTTATAATCGTGGACTGTGATCGCGACGCCTTCAGATTCAGTCCTAATAACGGAGTTTTGATTGCTCCTTTCAAGGATGGCAACCTGAACGACACCGAATTGTGCAAGCTAAAAGGGTTTTGTACAGGGGCGGCGCTCTACGACGACGTTCGGGAAGCCATTACTAGGTGGACAGATAATGAGATCAATGTATATAGAAATATTAAGAATCACAGGAGTTTCTCTTTTATCTATTAATGGGAGAGCGCCGACTCGAGAGCTTACAACAGTTTATTTCATTTCATATGTAACTAAACTGATAACTTTCTTTTAATTTCTGAAAATATTTGTCACAGACATCAATTACTGAACATTTTCAGTTTAGATATCTTCTTGTATATATCATGTTCTGTATAATTTTAACAAAATTTAGCGCGCAAGAATGTGTTAAACCCAATCAAAATTCAAATTATGTCAAATTCTCAAATTCCCTGTTTTTTCACTTCACTAGATATTGCTTTTATTCTTTCGTGCACCTTTTAGCTAATTTTGGAATCAATTGCCCATTCAGTGTTCTTTCGAACTCTCTCTTGGAAATTTTGTCTCTAAGATATTTCTCTAGAATTTGTTTTGTCATTCTCCTAACTTATCTATCCCAACTAATAGGGGTATAAGGCTGCAACATTGAAGAAAGGTGAAAAATATATCCTATTTTGAAACTCTATCTCATATGTATTCGACACAAAATTACTCAACATCTTGTATAGCACAATCTTTTTCACTTCAATTTATTATATGTTTAATTTCATAATCTATTTTTATTTAGGTATGTT
The DNA here is from genome assembly GCA_018340775.1 of Taxus wallichiana var. yunnanensis. Taxonomy (NCBI): domain Eukaryota; kingdom Viridiplantae; phylum Streptophyta; class Pinopsida; order Cupressales; family Taxaceae; genus Taxus; species Taxus wallichiana. Next base: position 767,964,761 of record CM031234.1, read on the forward strand.
AAAATCATGTCCCCGTGCATGAAATTAATATTTTCATCTCTTTTAGAATATATATGTCATTTATATTATACATTACTCTTATCTAATTATTTTTTCATTTTTAAATATATTATATACAATAGATAAAGTATTCCACTTCTTCATCTTCTTCATTACTTATATGATGTCATATGGTTATGTAATACCTCTTGGACTATGCCTATAGATAAAGGAGTGGTGATTTTTAATATGTTTGTTTATTGAATTGTTGTATGTAAAATCATCTTGAACCAAGATCAAGTCCCACAATCTTCCTCTTTTTCCATCTAAACATAATTAAATATTATAAAGATCCATATTGACTACCTCCATATAAGTGTATCTCTTAAGATAATATGCTAAGATAAACTATGACTTGTTATTTAGCTTTTTCCATAATGTTCTTTAGAAATGCTCAACACATTTAATATCCCTATTAAATATTAAACTACTTGCACTCTCTAGAATTGATAAAAAAACCATTAGACAAACACTCACAAATATACATACATAATAAATCAATGAAAGCTTAAAGTATATACATAACACCGATTTATTAAGGGTGGTATGATTATCACAATTTTATTAAGAAGTCTTAGCTTGAATTTTCCAAAGTAAGAATATTCTCTTTGTCACAATCTATGATCCAGTGATACTAGTTGTTCTCTATATTTTTATTAAAATAAGTGGAGGTTATTATTAAGGTTGAGAGTAGTTATTTGCATATATATATATATATATATATATATATATATATATATATATATATATATATTGAAATTGAATTAATTCAACAACTTTGGTTTGTATTCTTCTCTATTAATAAATATGGATAAGTGTGTATAAATGAATGAATAATCCATATATTAAATTACAAATACTACTACAAGTGTATCTTAAGCATATACAATGGTGTATGGTTAATTCAATATATTAATATTCCCTCTTTAAGATGTACTTCGATAAAAGTTGATGTGATCTTTCTATCGAGTGTCCAAATGTAGGGTTTTCTTTCATTTTCAATAATTGTTTAAAATATTTGGAAAACTTCAAAGGTTTATGGTTTTTCTTATAAAACATAGATCCATGTCATTTTTCTATAATGATAAGTGAAAAAAAATGTATAATGACCAATAGAACATGGTCTCAACCATTAGACTATGAAGGTTTTCCTTTCAGGTGTAGAAGGTGTTTCACTTTAGAACATATTCTTGCTGCTCACTATGAGATGGCGAAGGTAAAAATGAGAGAAAAAATTAGTGGAAAAATTCCCTCCCTTAACATTTCATTTTTTATTCCAAGGATAATTTGGATTCAAATTCATATTCAAACGATGTGGCCAAATCAGAGTGCCCACTTTCCTTTAACACCTTTTGTTACTAATCATGATACTGCTTATTATATTATAGACATGATTATGGACCTTATTATAGTATGATGATAGATGTTAGATCATGGGTTATTGTTGACTTGATTCAGTTATGATGATGATTATTAGAGACACTTTGGATATTGATGATGGTATACTGTTTGACATGGTTATATTATGGATGTTGTGTAGACTTGTGATATGTGGATATTGTGAGTAGACCTAGAAATGGAAATTATTGGATGATGATATAAGTGTTGAGTAAAATTGCAAATGACATTGCTAGATTGCTTTGATGTTGTTGTGATTCATATATCTAGATGGTTTTGGTAATTATATTTATATTAGTTTGGATGTTCTGATATGGCCACAAGGCTGAAGGAGTTATTTGTGTTTTGCATGTTTAAAATATCACAACAAACATCGGGGATTGGAGACCAACCACATTGGAATTCTAGATGAATTCAACAAGGTCACCATGGCAACTAGTATTTGTTTGTGTGTGTTTGTGTGTGTTAGGGATTCCCATGGGGGATCACCTTTAATTGTGACCAAGGGGTTTTATGTATTTTATTTTATTTTGGTCCCTTTGTTTATGTTTGCATGTGTTTATTTTGTGATGCTTTTACCCCTTTCATTAATTATTAAATGGTGTGTAAATTTTGTGAGTAATCATATTGTTAAAATAAATAAATCAAATATGTCATAAGAAGGTAATTAATGAGAGTTGTTGGCCATGATTTAAAGTGATATAAGTATGTGTAAGAGATATGTAAGTGATGTGTGAATTGAATTTTGAGTGTGAAACACTCCACCTTCTTGGAAATTTGAAATTGTCCTTGGAGGCTGATTTTGGAGGCTTGTGGGACAAGTTAAACTTGTCTCATACCTCTTAAATTTAATTACCAACCATACCTACGGTTGGGGAGTTGAGATTAGACTTTTATAATGCTTTTTGAGAAGGTAGATTGTAGGTTTTAATTGCACTTTTCTTACATGATTTAATCTCAGTCCTTTGGGGTGTGGGTTGGATTTGAGTGTGTAAGTAAATTGTCATATTATTCACCCACCTATTTATTATGCATTGGAGAATGAAGTTAAATTTTGGGGTTGGGGTTGAAGATGTGTGATATGGCATCCTACGTGGATCTGCCTCATCCTCTTCCCTTCCCTCTTCTATAAAATTTGAATGGCTTGCCTTGTTTTGGGGTTGCTTCATTTTGGAGACTTTATTCTTGGGTGAATTCCTTGTTGTTTTGGGAGCTCTTTCTTTGAAGAAGTTTTTGGGAAGATTGTTGCATGCTTGTGCTTGGATGTTTTGGATTTCTTGCATTGGGATAAAACTTGTTGTTTTGGAACTTGGAACAACTCCATCATGGAGAGGTAGGAGCTTAACTCTTGAAATGCTCTTCTTTTATGAATGTAAGTGTTAATGTATGAATTTTTGGCATGTTTGTGGGTTGTTGGGTAGATGGCCTAGGATTGGTGTAGGAGAAGACTATGGGGTTATATTTTTGGGAGGAACAAGTGTGTTTCAGGGAGGTATAATGGTGGAGGGAGTTGGGATTTGGGTTCCACCTTACAAAGAAATAGTTTGCATTTATTTAATCATTATGTGGTGCCATAAGAGGTTGGGGAGGCATAAGGAAATGTGAGGAATAATGGGTACTTGGGGGAGGCATAAGGGCATGTCAGGGATTTGAAATGATATTACACACACACACACACACACACACATGTGTTGGTGGTTTGTTCTCAGGTGGTGATACCCATTTCCCCTTTGGGAGGCATAAGAAGCATCCCCCATAGTTTCTTGCTCCTTTGGCTTGCTTGATGAAGCCTCGGTAATGTTTTTCATGTTTTAATGTAGTTGTAAAACTACATTCTATTTTGGACTGTGTTTTATTGTGATTATGTTGCTTGAGTGTTTGTGGAATCATGTTGTTTCCATGAGTTGGATCACATATTTTATTGCTTTGTAGTTGGGGCTTAGGGACCAATGAAGAAGGATGGCTTCTCCTCTTCATTGGATGTCTTGGTTGGGTGGAGAGCGTTGCCTTTCCCCTAATTTTGTTGTGATCAAATTGGAAGAATGAGAAATCTGCATGTTGCTGTGTTGGAGCTGAGATAAAGACAGTTTGAAAATCCCTTGTGAAATGAAATCTTATTGTAGCCCCTTTCCCACTTGAAGTGGATGATATGTGTATTCATTATAATGGAAAGATACTTTGTATTGGTAATGAAAGTACAAATTTGAAATGTAAAAGAGTTATACTCTGTATTCTATTTTGGAAAGAACGTGAAAGAATGACATGTGTTTTGTATGTTGTATTTTGAAATCAAATGGAAAGAAGGTTGTAAGAGTTTCATTTGAATTAATGGAAGTGTTTGCATTGTTCATATGATATTCTTCCATTGGAAATCTGTATTTAACATGTTATATGAAATCCTGTTTGGAAAAGAGGAAAAGTGAAACACGTGAGAAGAAAATGTAATATTCTACCCTATTTTTATATATATGATTTTGGAAGGAATAAAAGAAGGATGTTACAAAGTTGTCTTTTGGAATCAATAAATGATGTATCACCTTTCTCAAATTACATAGTGGCATTGAATCTGATCTTTTAAATGTAATTGAAATCTTTGTTTGAAAGAAAGAAATGCGTATAAAATAAATGTAATACTCTGTCCTTTGAAATATGTCAAAATTAGAAATCAGAGATGTATTATAGTTTTTGAATAAGTTGAATTAAATCAACTAAATGCATTAGATTAGGTTTGGAACACATTATAATACTTGGAAGAAGAAAATGGAAAATAGACCTTTTTAAAATTTGAACTTTGTCCTATTTTTTCCAATTGACAATTATTTAATCCCAAATGCTCAAACCGAATCTGCAACAAAGGAATAAAAATGAAACATTAATTTGGTCATAATAAGATCTAACTAAATTCATCTAGACATTAACACTTAAGGAAATTCTTATAAAACTTAGCAAAATTGGGCTCAAACCGTTTTGTAGTCGTGCTGTTGTCCAAAAATGTAAATGTTCAAATTGTAAATCAATTAGACAAATTGAATCTTGAAATATCTCTTAAATACACCTAAGAACAATTTTCCATGTCTATTTGACATGTTGAGAGAGGGACAAGAACAAATTTAACAAATTTAACAAGTTAAAATTTACTAGTTTGCATCAGTAAAAGCCTGCATGGGTCATTTTCTTGAAATTGACCCCTTAAAATTTATCAAAATCTGAAATTAATTATCCCTGAGTAAATAGGATGTTGAGAGATTTCCAGAAAGTCCTCATTTTCCCAAAACCAAGCTCTCTATCAAAAGTTATGGCCTTCTGAAGTTTTTCTTCCTTGTCGTTAAAAAAATTCCGTGGTGGGCCCACAGAGCCCAAATTTTTCCCTTAGATGTTAGGAAATTTTTTCTAATTTTCCCCATTTCCATGCCAACCTACGGCCAATCAAAATCTGCCACGTGGAACTACGAGGAGTTGGCGATGGGTGGATCTATTTTTAAATTTAGCACTCCCAAAAAATTTTGGGAAAATTTTCCAAATTTTCCTTGCCACCCGTCGGCCCATAGTTAACCAAGAGCTGTCATGTGGCATCGCGAGGTGCTTGTAGAGTCGTGGGTGAATGCTACCCTCTTAGCCCTTCAGGGCATTAAACTAATTTTCTCCCCGCCGCCCGCCTTCCCTGCGTTGGCTTAGGAGATGCCACGTGTCCCTTGCGGACTTGCGGGAGTGCGGGTGCAAAGTTGGCTTTCACCCTACGTGGGAAGATTTTTCAAAATGTATCCCCTTGCCCTACTTTCTCCGTGCTGACTTGGGAGTTGCCACGTGTCCATAGTGGACTTGTGGACCCGCAGGTGCGAGACTGCAAAATTGTTTTTTTTTTGCCCCGCGCAAATTTTTTTCCAAAGGTCTCCCTATGGCTCTCTAACCCGCCCATGGGTGAAATTTTCACTCCTGGCCCACAAACTCACTCTTGGGTAAAATTTCACCCCAAGGCCCGTCGGCTCACAACTCAAAAAAATATGAGGAGTTAGGAGGACTTCTTTATATCAATGGAAAGGTGAGGAAATTTCCTATCCAATGGGAATAATTTAGGAAAAATTTGAATGCGTTAAGTTTGAGAAAAATAAATTTGAACCTTTAAGCTTGTTAGAGAGTGGGTATGTTGAGGAATTACCCTTTGAACCTTATTGTACCTTCTAACCCTAAATTCTGGACCTTATGACCTCTAATAATTGTTAATAAAGGAAAATCATGTTCTAGTGAATTAGAATTATTTTGGAACTTGTTAGTGTCGATTGTTGCTTTGTAACTTTGGTTGTAGATTCTTTTAAACAAAAACATTATTCCATAATTTTCCTAAATAATCCTAAGTTGTTCTTGGGTCTCACATGGGTTTTTTTAGCGGGCGTTAAAAATCACTCCCGAAACTTCTACTGCATAAATTCCTCTTGGTGGGAACAAGGTAAAAACAAAATCTGATTCTATTGAGAGTTAAGAGGAAAAGGAAAATATTCCTCCTAATTCTCTCGTGGAAAAAGCGCATATATGTTGATTGAAGCTATTGAGGTTATTCTTCCTATTGAGGAGGTTTTAGATGGGTGGAAAATGGTGCACAACAAGAAAAAATCCATTCTCAAGAATATTGTTTCTCCTACCTAGCTAGTTCATTCGTTGTTGTGAAGTTGTTTAATTTTTTTTTAGGCTATAATTATTCTCTATCTGGACCTCCAAGCCTTCTTTTATTCCCCGGGTAAGGCCCCAGTAAAAAAACCTTTACCCTTAATAAAAAAATAATGACCAATAGCAAAAATAATTAGTAGAGAACACAAATAAGAGTTTACTAACTATATTTTTATATCGAATTTCTATAATGATTTTGAAATGCTTCCCTTGATGGGTTGTAAGATTTACATTTTTCAATTTTCTTTAGTAGATTTGGTAGGCCTACAACACCCTTATTATATATTGTGAAAAAAAAATCATAGTTGGTATGCCTAAATCTTACATGCCACAAAAGAGTTGGTGATTCTCCTTTTATGAAATGAGAAAAGTTTCTAGAAATTGAAGGCTCACCCTTGAGTTTTAGCATTTTTCCTTTTTAAAATTTGTCCATTACAAATTATTTATCATATTTTTGTAATTTTTACTTCTTCATCATCCAGTAGAATGAATTTTTGTTGTTGTTATATTAACAAAAGGAAAAATGGGTTTATTTTTAGTTGATAAAGTGATTTAACCCAAAAATAAAATAAGAAGTGTCTATGTTACTTATTATTCTTTGGATTAAGATAAGTAATGAGAGATATATTTAGATTATTTAATATACTATCAATGTGTAACTTAAAATATACATATATTAGAAATATGAAAGTTACAATGATCAAAATAAGTGTTAAATGAGATAAGACACAATAAGGGGGATTAACTTATATATTTTACTTGATTTGGAAGCTAATCTAGCTATGAAAGATGGGTGAATTAAAGACTATATTTGATACATAGGTGCTTTATTTTTATTTTGAGAGTATATGATGAATATAGACAAAACCATTAGTTATGTCTTGAGTTATTTGGCGCTTTGTACCTATTTGGTAGTTTCATATGAAAATTTGTGGGAGTTTTGTAACTTTTAGTTACGTACAATTGATTTAGTATACTTAAATCTATGAAACCCTAAGTCTCGAAAATATGTGAAAGCCTCTGTAAGACTTGAAAGAAATTCATATCCCACCAAAGGTAAGAGACCCTAAACATTATCGGTGGTTGGATTGAATTGTAATCCATACACAACTTACGTTGGTACTAATCTCAAAAGGCCTCAAAATGCACATATATCCATTTAGAGATGTAATATTGATATGAATGTAATAATATTTGAAAATGTAGACTTGATAATGCTCAATAGTGGCTTGATGTGCTTATGCTTGACATTTCTTGTAACTTAGGAATCTAGAAGATTGAACTCGGTTGGGAGTGTTGCACAGACCTATGTGGGGGATTATCTTAATACGTGTTAATACTTTTGGGGAATTCGGAGAGCTTTGAATTCTTTTATAATCATATTTTCTTGTTTTTCTCTTAAAAGTGTTAGGTAATTAAATGAGTAGATTTGACTTATTTATAGAGGATTTAGTATATTTAATTTTAAATTAAGGTTGACCTCTAAGGAAAGTAATGACCCATAGATAGATAGTAAATTGAGAAAATGGTTGTTAGGTGGTTGGGGATAAACTTGCCGGTTTAAACCAAACCTTTGGATGATTTTGTCTCTATTTTGTGGTCTTTTATGGGAAAGGAATGACATGTTGGGAATTTATAGGCATGATACTTGTAGTGATATATTATTGTGGATAGATGTAAACAATTATATGAGCGATTGAGATGTGTAATGAGGAGAGAAATTCATTGATAGGGATAAAGGTATGTAATTGAGTTAAAAATATGTGCACAAGTCATGATTTAGTGATTAAGATAATATTAACATTATCAAGTAATAAATTATTAAATTTAGGTGTTTACATTTTCCTCCCTTTTAATCAAGGGAATTATATTTTCTTACTTAAAGGAAAAGATACACGAGTGTGTAGAAACATTTAATATTTTCTCAAGGTGTTTGATTTTCTTGAGTATTGATACAATATCCATAATAAAACCTATAACATAGAGTGTAGTCAACACCCATAAAAATAGTTAAACTTTAAATCAAATTTGAAATTGAAAATTAAAAATTTGAAAAGTGGATAAATTAAGGAATGAGTTCAGTTATTTGTATTGTTGAAGGAGAATTTCCTTAATGAGGTGCTTGGAGAGATAGATTAGAACTATCCAATGGAGGATCGGGGGTGTGAGTCTTAATTTTTTGAAGGATATATTAGATCTAAGAGGGAATTCGGTGTCGATTGACCCAACACTACAAAAAGGTATCATAAGTTTTTCTCGGCGACCCAAAGAACCTTCTAAAAAGAGGAAGTGTCTACAAGATGTCTAGCCATTCCAAAATCACCCAATAAAAGTGAGAAGAAGATTTTCGTAATAATTTCTAATCATCCCAAACAAAATTATCCCCATATGCCACAATGTTTGTATATTGATTTATGACCAAAAGTGTAAAATAATAGAAATTTGAAAGGGATTCTCTTAATGTGTGTTGATAATTTTGGGGAACTCATGAGAGTTTCGAGTTCTTTTAGAATGATATTTTATTTTTGTACTCTTGAAAGTGTTAGGTAATTAAGTGATTATATTTGGCTTGTTTATATATGATTTGACAACTTTAATTTTAAATTAACATCGACCTATGAGGAAAGCAATGACCCATAGAAAGATAATAATTGAGAAAATGGTTGTTAGGTGGTTAGGGATAAACCTACTAGTTTTAGACCAAACCATTAAATTATTTTGTCCCTATTTGGTGGTCTTGTATGGGTGATTAAGTTAAATATGAAATATTGTGCCTAATATGATCCTATAGTAGCAGTAAATAAATAACGTGGTGAAATACATAAATATACCGAAGAAAGTTAAGCAATAAATAAAGAAACCCTAATTACAAACAGAGATTAAAAATCCTTTGTTGATTCATAGTGTTTCCGAAGGTGTACAAGACTGGAAACTAGAAAAATATGAAGCATTGAACATCACACAAGAGCTCAAAAAAATGCAGAAGCTGGAGGATCGGTGAACAATGGAGTCGGAGAGAGACAGGGGCTGTGGCTTCCATAGGCCTATTTCTCTGGTGCTTGGGTTTGTGGAAATGATAAAAAATCATCGAGGTGTCATGAGGTGTTCACATTTAGTCACCTTTGGTCGCTATGAGGTTACACCAAGATCGTTGAGCTCGTTGTAAATCTGCAATGAAGAATGAATCCACAAAAAACTCAAATAGAAATCAAATACCCAAAAATAAATATGTAGAATGAGGGGTCGACTATCCTCAATTGTAACAAAAAGGTGAACTTACGACTAAGCGTTGAACTACATCTCACACCCAATGTAGTTCTCTATGTGTGTGTGTGGAATTGTACCCAGGGTTTCTCTTGTGCTAGAGAAATTAAACCTAAACTAATAGAGGTGATGCACCAAAGGAATGTTGAACACCGGCTTTTCTATCAAACACAAACCATTAAAATGTAATACAACCACCATGCACAGATAACCAATATTGCAATGAAAGATCAGATAAAGGAAATGAACACAAGAGAGGGTTAAAATCATCCACAGACATGTATTATTGCTTCACAAATTGATATAGAGCATTACAATGGCCAAAAGGTGAAAAAATTGCATTACAGTCTTAATAGAAGGTTCAACTCCATGAATTCATCTGCAGACCAGAGAAGAAGGGAGGGTGCAAAACAAAAATGTCCAACCCTTTACAATGAGCCAAGCTCTTACCTTTATAGATGAAGTGAAGAGAGGAGAAGAAAAGAGGTGGAAATCTGATTTGGAAGCTCAACTACCAGCCATCAATGCCCTACAAATCCACCTACAATCTATCAAGTCTGCCTCTCCATGTTTGTTTGGCATGTTGAAGAAGGAAGAATGGCGGATCAAATCAAATTTGATCTGGTTGTTGAAGCAATCAGATCATACATTAATGGCATGAAAGACATTTTCCTATTTTTTACCCACCTAACCTTGTCAAAATTAAAGTTTCAGGCTTCCATGGCATAGATGAGGTCGAGACCTTTCCAATGGTACCAAATTTGTTGAATTTCGAGCACTGGATCAAAAGATATGCCCATTTGAATACTTGAATCAAATCCATACAAAAATGGCGAAAAAAACAGTTTTACAAAATGGATCCACGGGCCCAAAATTCACTTTGCACCTTTTACAAAAAAATTACAAAATGTAAAAAATTCCCCCATGACCCCATAAGCCCACAAATTCACTTTTCCCAAAAAATCAAATTGTTCCATTTGCAAAAGCTCGCAACAAGTTTTCCCATACATTTTCCACTTTGGAAAAAAAATCCTCCTTGAGCTCGCCAACCCACATTTTCCACTTTTAAAAAAAATTCCCATCCCACCTACCATTTTCCCTTTGGAAAAAATCCTTCCAGGCCTACCTCCGCGCATGTAATTTAGGCTCTCCACATGGCTTCTTTGGGCATCGGCAGAGGTGGGACTTACTTTTTGGAGGGGTACTTTACGCATTTTCGAAACAAAAGCCAAAAAATTCAAACTACCTCCTAGTGACCCGCCTTCCCGCTTTGACTTGAAAACATGGCCACGTGTCCCTTTGTGGGCCTGCTCTGTAATTTTGTGTTTTGACTAAGCCCCTCCTTTGTTTGTGAAGGTTTTATGTCTTACCTGGGACACGTGGAGGCTTAGCACACATTTGGGACCTGCCTCTAGATTTTCCCTTTGAAGTTGCACGGATAAGAGACACGTGGAGGCTTCCATTGACCCTTCTATACTTAGTCAATTTAAACAACTAGTTTTGTCCCCTTTTTGACTTTTGGACATGGTAAGCCTGCGCTTGTTTGGAACTGGCCTTTGGATCTAACCTTTGAAGATGTGCCAATTGGATATGTGGAGGCCTTTGTTTTCTCTCCTTTCCTTAGCCAATTAAATGGTCCATCTTTTCCCCCATTTCAGACTTGAGACACGTGGAAGCCTCACACTCATTTGAGTCTCTTCTTTGGGCCACACCTTTGAAGTTGCACCATGAGACACATGTGGGCACTCCTTCCGTTCTTAGCTCTTTTTTTATACTTAGCGATTTGGGCTTGCTTCCTTTTTTCCCTAGGGACATGGGAGGATGGCATGTGCTTGTTTAAGTCTCCACTTTTTGGATGCACCTTTGAATTTGCGCCGATGAGACACGTGGTGCCACATCTCTCCACAGTAGCTTTTTTACTTTTCAATTATCTAACTTTGTCTTGTCTTTTTTGACCTAGGACACACGAGGAGCCATGGCATGCTTGTTTTTGAGTCTCCACCTTTGGCTTCACCCTTGAAGGTGTGCCATTGAGACACATGTGCCTTCCACTTGAACACTCTTATACTTAGCTTAGATTTGATTTGGGCCCTTTTGTCTCCCTTTTTTGACTTGGACCACATGGTGAGCATGTGCTCATTTGGGAACCCACTCTTTGGACCCAGCCTTGGTGTTGCAATGATGAGACACATGTGAGGCTCCATGACACTCTTATACTTAGCTAATTTAGGGCCTCGAGTGAACACTGCCTCATCAGGTTTTGGACACGTGGAAATTTGCACTCATTTTTGGGAACCCCCTTAGATTTGACTCTTGAAGGCATGTCATTTGAGACACGTGGTGCCTTCCACTCGGTCCTTTTATACTTAACCAATTTGGGCCCGCTCTGAATCATATGTGAAGTCCAAAAACTTTGAGCCTTTCCCCATTTTCCTCCTGAGAGCCTCTGAGCCTCCTTTGACATTGTTTGATCCTTCATCGACCCTACTCCTCCATTGTAGAGCCCACCTACCCCCTTGACTATTGGATTTGAATGTGAGCTCGCATGACTGAACCGACCCTTCAATTTTCTCTCATGTGGGGGTCATGTTTGATCAATTTTTCTAGGGGAAAAATTGAGATAATAGTTTGGTGACTCACGGGGACATCTTCCTACTAGATGAAGAGACCAGTAGCCTTAGAAGTATCCATTGGGCATGGAGTCTACCTGTAATTTCAAAATTGGTCTAGAACTACCTTCCACTGCATGCACTCTTATCTTTGCAAGAAAATCTTGGATTCAAGATTTGTGAGAGTAGAGAGTTGTCTGAAACCTAGAAACTTCTCCCTCATTTGATTTTCTAAACCTGATCTGTTGGAGTGCAATGAAAACATCCAGACCTACTCCAATATGGATATTCAGAGATTTAATTTCTTGTGGCCACAAGTCTTTTCCATGAGTGAGATGAATTGTATACAAGCATACACACAGAAGTAATAGAGCATGTGCACCAACACTTAGGGAAATTGAAACCTAAACTATAACAAGACAATGTGCATACGCACTTGGAGAAATTGAAAACCTAGGCTAATATTTACAAGGGTGAGAAATTTTCCTTTTAGTAGCAGTGTTTGAGGTAGATCCCATTGACTGGAATCTACAATTCTTCACCATCCAACTTAGCCAACTGGAAGGCATTGCTACTTTTACATCTTGTGACCATGTAGGGGCCACTCCAAATGGCATCAAACTTGGAATGCCTTCCTGGTTTTTCCCGATCTGCATCCCACTTTAGAACTAAGTCCCCCTCTTGAAAGGTCCTTGTTCTTGCTTTCTTATCAAATCTCTTCTTGATCAATGCTTGATCTTTCTCCATGATCTACATTGCATGTTCTCTTGCTTCTTCTACTCCCATTAGCTCTGCATACCTGATTTCCATAGGTTCAAACTTAGTTAGTTCCAACTATTTCATGAGCTCCAAAGTGGGCAAGCTCCAATGATATGGGCAATACTTGCCTCTTTTCCATATACAAGCTTGTATGGGGAGCTTCCTAGACCTTTTGGATGTGATCCTATCAGCCCATAGAGCTGATTTGAGCTTTGTGTGCCAAGTTCTTTGATTTTCATCAAGAGTCCTTCTGATAATTCTTAGTAGGTTCTTGTTTGTGGACTCTTCTTGGCCATTACCTTGAGGGTAATAGTTTGATGAAGTGTTGAGGTATACACCATTCTTGACAACCCATTCAGTGATCCTTGTACTAAGGAATGCCAATGCATTATCTGATATGATAGTGGCAGGGGACTCCAAACCTAGTGACTATCCCTTCATAGAAATCCAAGATGTTGGATTCATTTACCTCCTTTAGTGCCACCGCTTCAGTCCACTTGGTGAAATAGTCAGTCACTGTGAGTATCCACTTGTGGCCCTGGCTTGAATTTGGGTTGATTACTCCAATGAAGTCTAGTCCCCATTGCATGAATGGCTGATCCACTAAAATTGGACGAAGGGGCAGGCTGCTAACTTTTCCTTCCCTATGAAGAATGCACACTTCTTGCATTTCTTGATCCATGAGTAGCAATCCCTAAACACCGTAGGCCAATAATAACCATCTTTCATGATTTTGAGAGTTGTTACTCGAGGAGAAAAGTGGCCTCCTTCTTCTCCATCATGGAACTCATGCAACACCCTCTCAATTTGGCCTTGTCCCAATGCACCTTAATAGGATGCCATTGATGTCCCTTTTGAAACAAAACACCATCAACAAGCGCATATGGGATGGCTTGTAATCTAAAGTACCTTCTTTTTTTTTGTTCCATTTTTGGAGGGCACAAACTTGTTTGGAGATAATGCACCAAATTTTGAGTCCAACATGGAATGGGTGCATCATTAGTTAGATGCTCTAGCTCATTCTACATTAATAGGACAACCTCTTCTTCATCTGCTGACTCAGTTTGTTTCTTGGAAGTGAGCTTCTCACACAGACCCTTTCCACAAACCAGCTTGGTCACTTTGATTTCAATATCATACTCCATTACATGAGTGATCCAACCTTGCTCTCTTCTCATTCAAGTCCTTGTTTAGGAGAAAATCCTTGACACCAACATGAGACACTAGTAGTTGAATCTTGTTGTTCGAGACCAAGTGTCTGAACTTCTTCAAACTCCTAATGACAACAAGGACATGATTTTCAATGAAAGAATACTTTACTTCATAATCCTCCAAGCTCTGACTGAAGAAGGCTATGGGCTGTTCTGAACCTTCCTTGTTAGGATGAACCAAGATAGCTGAGATTGTGTCTGACCCTCCAAAAGCATACAACATGAAGTCCTTTGAAAATTCTAGGTTAATAAGAGTTGGGGCCTGTGATATTGTGAGCTTGATGGCCTCAAAACTCTCTTTTCCTTTTGTTGTCCATTTAAATGCAAGACTCTTCTTCAACATCATTGTTAAAGGCTTCACAAGAGTGGAAAAATCAGGCACAAATCTATGAACAAAGTTTATTCTTCCCAAGAAGCTTTGGAGAGACTTCTTGTGTTGTGGTAATGGAAGTGTTCGGATGGCTTCAACTCTTTCAGGATCAATTATTAACCCTTCTCTTGAGACAATGTGGCCCAAAAATTTTCCCTCATGTGCCAAGAATACACACTTCTTTGGATTCAATGACACTCCAAACCTTCTACACCTCTGAAATACCTACCTGAGGTGGAAGAGATGGTCTGCAACATTCTTTGAGAAGACGGTGATATCATCTAGATACACCAAAACCATCTTGTTGATCAAGCCTTTGAACACCATATCCATAGCTCATTTGAAATGTTTCTCCGGCATTGGACAACCCAAATGGCATCTTCTTGTAAGCATATGTGCCCCATTTGTGGTGAAGGTCATCTTGAACTGATCTTCCTCTTTCACCATTATTATGATTATAGCCTGAGTATCCATCTAGCAATGAAAACCTCTCAGAGCCAGCTACAACCTGCAAGATTTTCTCCATCGATGGAAGTGGGTAGTGATCTTTGAGTGATGCTCTGTTTAGATCATGAAGTCTACACACAATCTGATTTCTCCATTTCTTTTCCTCACGGCACCAAGTTTGCAACCCAACTTGAATGTTTGATAGGGAAGATGATGTTGGCCTCAATTAGCTTGTTCAACTCTTTTCTCATGAGAGGTTCAATGTGAGGGTTTACTAGCCTTTTCTTTTTTCTGAAAGGCTTAGATCCCGGATCCAGCTCGATAGTGTGTTGTGCCAACCTTGGGTTGAAACCTCTTAAATCCTTGTAAGTCCAAGAAAAGACATCTGGGAATTCTTGACAAAGTTGAACAAACTCATATTTTTCTTGTTGGGTACTTACCTTGCCAATTCACAACGTTTTTCCTTCATCTATGGAAATGGGCTCTGAATCTTCACCCTTTACCTGAATTTTTCTTTCTCCTTCCAGAATTGATCATTTGGGTTGAAGATTGACTCCAAGGTTACAAGACCTTTTGGTAATTTGTTAGTTCTCAACTGCACCACTTGGTCACCATACTTGTTGTTCCAATTTGTCTTGGTTTCTAGAGGAGAACTCAACTTCTTCTTGTAGAAAATTGACAATTTTTGATCATTCTCGAAGACCTACCAACTTGTGTTATTATCTAGGACAATAGCTGGCCCTCACAACCACCTTGATATGGGGCTGAGACTTATCACTTTTTATACTTTCTATAACATCAAACATTTGCCCCCCAATTTTGCTAGTTTGTCTGTTGCATCATTCTTTTTCCTGGGTATGGACACAATGTTGAAAGCTTCAAAGTCCTCAATGAGGTCCCATACCCAGTTTTTATAGCTCCTGAGTAGGTCATTCCTTGCAGCATGTTGTCCTCTGACTTGGTTCACAATCAACTCACTATCACCAAATATTTGTAGATTCTTAATCCCTCTCTTTCTTGCCCAATGTAGTCCATGGATCAAGGCTTCATACTCTATTGTGTTGTTTGAGCAAGAAAATTGAAAATGGAAAGGCTAGTAATATTTCATACCTTGAGGTGAAACAAGCATAGCTCCTCCTCCTAGCACCTTGTCTACTTCTTGAGCCATCAAAGAATAACTATCCATACCTCATTATCATCCTTGTGGTCTGGCTTAGTGATGTTAGGAAGAGGATGATTCTCTTCATGCAAGCAATAGACCCCTAATTCAGATTCTTCCATTTCTTTGTAAGGGTCAAAAGCATGCCTCTTGTTTCACCCATTCATCAAGGGTCAAGTCTGGAATATATCCAACTTTAGTATCAGCTTCATGGGTGCTTGGATAATCTTCTTGATCAAGGGCTGAACAATTTGCATTGATTGGACTCGGTGTATGAGGCTCAATATGGAAGTTTGCAATAGGCTCAGATCTGATTGTAGCCTTAGCTCCATACCTTGTTCTGAATAACATGTGTGACCAATCAACGAAAAATAACCTCCAATTTTAGTAGTGAAGTCTCTTGACAAACACAATGCAAAGTGTGGTGGCAAGTCTATGACTGATACATTTTGCAAGATGGTCACATTGGGACATGCATGCAATGTGAGGCTCAAATATTTGATTACTCCAACCATTGTTACTGTTGTACCATCCAATTGTACCACACCTTTGGAAATGACTTCATATTGAAGACCCAACTGATCAGCTATTTTTTTGGCATTACAGAGCTACTTGCTCCCGAATCAATCATGTAATTATGCACTAGCTTGTCTCCAATGATCAATGAGACATAGAAGGGAGGGGCTTTAGATTCTTACCTTTGTGATCTCTATGATTTCCTTCAGGCTGAGCTGCATTGGTAAGCACTTTCTCTTGCTGATTGGGTGACTGATTTGATGTTGACCAATTTTCCATAGCAGCTTGCAATAGGTCTCTTTGTCCTAGGATAGCCAATGACTCCCACATTGAGATGTTTACATTTTCCTCTTCATCTACTCAATGATGTTGAATGGAGATGAGCTATCTCTTTGTTTCCCTTTTCCTTGCATATTCTTCTCTTGCACATGGGTTGTTACAACTGGCACTTGAGCTGGTCTAGGGGTGGCTTGGGCTGACCTTGCACATTGGGAGTTGTAACTTTGATTGCCAATACCTTGTGGAGTAATAGAGGGTTGTGGATTACCTTTGAATTTGATGATTTTCCCTCTCCAATATTCCTTTTCTTGGACCGTGTATTGGCAGCTACACTTTGAGAAGGGGCTTGGTTAACTCCACAAAAGTCTTTTTTTTCCAATTAACTAACATAGTTTCAGTTGGAGGTGTCTCTTGCTGAGCTTCTTGCTGCTGATTTTCCTCTTGACTAGGTTCTTGGGACACACCAATGGTCTGTACCATCAAGGCCTAATTTAGTGCACCATTGAAACACATTGATTGATTGAGGTAGATGTAGGGGTAACACCATTCATATACTCTTGTGCCATGTTGTTTTGTGTTGGAACTAAAGCTTTTGATGTTGAAGTTGCATTTGGATTATATGGTCGGAATGGCCTAGCAACTTGAGGTTGTCCTTGGTTTAGAATTTTGATTTGTGGCATGACTTGGTGGTTTATTTTTTTGGTATGGGGGCCTAGCTTGATATTGAGTTTGAGGCTGATATGGCCTAGAACTCTGAGCTTGTTGTCTCTCGATAGTCACTATCTTGTTTCCTAGGTTCTGTAGTTGTTTCAAGACTTCTTGGAGCTCATTTGAGGAGCTAGAAGATGAGGTGGAAGCTTCAGCTAAACTCTTGATTCCTTGGAGCAGGTATGGGAGCTAATGTGGGTGTTTGACTAGTGCTTGGAGCTCCTAGTTCTGGATATAGAGGCATAGGTGGCCTAGGTGCAAGTTTACCAGCCTGAATTAAACAATTTTCAGCTCTAATGGAAATGTTATAGGCTGCAGGTAAGGTTACACCTCCCATGGATTGAATCATTATGGAAATATCAGAATTTAAAGCTCTAAGGAAGTATAGAAAAGCACCTTCATCTATTGGTCTTACTGGCCACCGAATCCTATCCCACATCCACTAGAATCTGAAGTTGAAGTCGGTCAACTACTCATTAGGAGCCCTCTTGATTGTTGTCAGTTGTTCCAACAAGGATAGATTATCTCCCTTCTCTCCAAATTGATTGTGAAGAGCTCTACACAGATGGTCCCAATTCTGAATAGAGCCTGTTGTTAGACTCCTGAACCATTACAAAGCTTTACCCTTGAATGAAGAGGCTAACAATTTGACTACAATGTCCATCTCAATGATTTCATGAATTACAGATATTTGCAATGTCTTGAATGTGGTCACTAGGAGTAGTCTGGTTCTCTCTAGTGAAATATGGAATGCTCTTCAATGCTACAACTGGAACTAGATTTTGTGCATTGAGAGTGAGTGGGCTGCTGCTAGTGAAGTTGACATAGGGATTGGGTTGTGGATGTGCCATTATGATTGGCCTAAGAACCCTTGTTGATTGAATGAAAGGCCTACTAGGGGAGGTGTTGACAAGGTTCTATTTGGTGGAGATGGAGACCTTTGAGCTCTTCTTCCCCTTCTCCCTCTATCTGGGGACAAGTGTAGATAGACAAACAATCCTTCTTCTCTAGTTCTTGATCTAGTCTGAATTCTTCTCATGAATCTACCAAGCCTGGGCTCTACTGAAACTAGTGGACTCTGCCTCTTTTGGAGTCACTAGATGTGTAATTTCAAAGCTCCTTACAAGCTGAAAACTTACAACAAGTGCACATCAATCTTGCTGTAATAAAAATGGAGACCTCTTGGTCCCACCGGCATGCCAAAACTATTAGTGCAAAATCACAACACCCCTAAATGTCTGTAACTCGATGGGTTGAGACTCTCAGTGTGATTGCATAACATGGAGCATCTCTCAAAGTGTGGGACTTTGAAATCAGAGAGAGCTCTCGATGAAGGCCGGTTCCTATTCCTCTATTCAGTGCACACACACATAAAATTTATAGAGGATCTATTCTAAAATCTATTCTAACTTTCCAAGGAGACAGGTTAAGAAGATGCAAGAAATTAAACCTAAACTAACAGAGGTGATGCACCAAAGGAATGTTGAACACCGACTTTGCTATCAAACACAGACCATTAAAATGTAATACAACCACCATGCACAGATAACCAATATTGCAATGAAAGATCATATAAAGGAAATGAACACAAGAGAGGGTTGAAATCATCCACGACATGTATTATTGCTTCACAAATTGATACAGAGCATTACAATGGCCAAAGGTGAAAAAAATGCATTACAGTCTTAATAGAAGGTTCGACTCCATGAATTCATCTATAGACTAGAGAAGAAGGAGGGGCTGAAAAAAAATGTCCAACCCTTTATAATGAGCCAAGCTCTTACCTTTATAGATGAAGTGAAGAGAGAAGAAAAGAGGTGGGAAATCTGATTTGGAAGCTCAACTACCAGCCATCAATGCCCCTAATCCACCTACAATCTATCAAGTTCTTCCTCTCCATGTCTATTTGGCATGTTGAAGAAGGAAGAATGGCGGATCAAATCAAATCTGATCTGGTTGTTGAAGCAATCGGATCATACATTAATGGCATGAAAGACATTTTCCTATTTTTCACCCACCTAACCTTATCAAAATTAAAGTTTCAGGCTTCCATGGCAGAGAGAGGTTGAGACCTTTCCAATGGTACCAAATTTGTTGAATTTTGAGCACTAGGATCGAAAGATATGCCCATTTGAATACTTGAATCGATCCGTACAAAAATGGTGAAAAACTAGTTTTGGAAAAATGGTCTCATGGAGCAAAATTCACTTTGCGCCTTTTGCACAAAAAAATTACAAAATGTACAAAAAAATCCCAAAACCCCATCAGCCTCCCAAATTCACATTTCCCAAAATTCATCTCCCCATCCGCCGGCCCGCATTTTCCACTTGGGTGAAAAGTCTTCCTAGCCCGCCCCGTCAGCCCTTTTGGCAAAAAATCCTCCCAAGGCCCATGTCCCCACATGTAATTTAGGCCTCACACATGGCTTCTCTAGGTTTCAAGGTGGAGTGTGGCTTACTTTTATACTTTATGCCTTTTTGAAACAAAATGCAAAAAATTCAAACTACCTCCAGTGACCCGCCTTCCACTTTGACTTGAAACATGGCCACATGTCCCTTTTGTTTGGGCCTGATCTCTAATTTTGTGTTTTGACTAAGCCACTCTGTTTGGTGGAGGTTTTATGTCTAACCCGAGACACATGGAGGCTTCAACGCACATTTGGGACCTGCCTCCTTATTTTCCCTTTGAAGTTACGTGGACGAGGCACATGGAGGCTTCTACTGACCCTTCTATACTTATTCGATTTAAATGGTTGACTTTGTCCCCATTTTAACTTTTGGACACATGGGGGCTTGTGATTGTTTGGAAATGGCCTTTGGGTCTGACCTTTGAAGATGTGCCGATTGGACACGTGGAGGCCTCTATTGGATCTTCTTTTTGTCGATTCAATGATCATCTTTCCCCCATTTTGGACTTGGGACACATGGAAGCCTCGCGCTCATTTGAGTCTCTACTTTGGGCCACACCTTTGAATTTGTGCCGATGAGACACATGGCTCCTTCCACAGCTTAGCTCTGTTTCTTTTATACTTAGCCGATTTGGGCCTGCTACCTTTCTCGTCCCTAACTACGTGGTGGGCTGGCACATGTTTGAGTCTCACTCTAGGATGTATGCTTTGAATTTGCACCGATGAGACACGTGGTGCCATTTACTAGCCTGAGACTTTTCAACTGCCAACTTTGTCTCCTTTTCAGACCTAGGACACGTGGAAGCTTGGTGCTTGTTTGAGTCTCCACCTTTGGCTTTGACCCTTGAAGGTGCGCCATTGAGACACGTGGCATCTTCCACCGACACTCTTATACTTAGCTGATTTGGGCCCACTCTGTCCCCCTTTTTGACTTGGACCATGTGGCGAGCCTGCACTCATTTAGGAACCCACTCTTTAGACCTAGCCTTGGTGTTACACCGATGAGACACGTGGAGGCCTCTACCGACACTCTTATATTTATTCGATTTAGGGCCTCAAGTGAACACTGCCTCGTCAGGTTCTATGACATGTGGAAGCTCCGCACTTGTTTAGGGAACCACCCTTGGATTCTACCCTTGAAGGTGCATCATTGAGACACGTGGTGCCTTCCTCCAGGTCCTTTTATACCTAATCAATATGGGCCCACTCTGAATCGTATGTGAAGTCTGAAAACTTTGAGCCTTTCCCCATTTTCCTCCTAATAACCTCTAGCCTCCTTTGATGTTGTTTGATCCTTCGCCGACCCTTCTCCTCCATTTTAGAGCCCTGCCTCGCCCTTGACTATTCGATTTTAATGTGAGCTCGCATGACCGAACTAACCCTTTAATTTTCTCTCGTTCGAGGTTGTGTTTGATCAATGTTTCGGGGAAAATTTAGATAACAATGTAAAGGATAAAGAGGATAGAGGCATCAAGATGGGACAAGGGTGCCTAGCATTGGCATATTGGTTGGGCGTTGGTGTCTAAGATGACAAATTTTAAAGAATAAACAGGCAGACTGAGCAAGTAAGGGTGTAAGACTGAAAGTAGTAACACAAAGAAAATAAAGGTGACCAAAGACATGGGTTAATTAGTACTTTTCTTACTTAGGAATCATAAGAATAGTAGTATGTGATCGGGACTAAATAATTACCCAAAGTGTGTTATTTTTGTCTACAATGGGAAGGGAATGAGGTGTTGGAAATTTATGGGAATGATAATTGTAGTGATATATTATTGTGGATTAATGCAATAAATTCTATGAAATATTGAGAAGAGTAGTGAGGAGACAAATTCATTGAATGGTTCTAAAGGTGTACAATTGAGCTAAAAATATGTGCACAAGTCTTGATTTAAAGATTAAGAGAATATTAACATTATCACGTGATAAATTATAAAATTTAGTTGTTCACATTTTCTCCCCTTTTAATACAAGGAATGAAAAATTCTTACTTAAAGGAAAATATACATAAGTTTTTAGAAACATTTAATATCTTCTCAAGGTGTTTTATTTTCTTGTGTATTGCCACAATATCCATGATAAAACCCGTAACATAGAGTTTATTCCGTCTCCTACTCGGTAGGTAAGGTTACCCCACGGTGTTCGATGTGGTAGTTTATATTTCCCCTCCTCTTAGGACTCAAACTCATGAGGACATGGAGAAATTGGAAATCATCATTTCGGTCCACACTCAAGAAAATGTGCATCCGAATGTTGGTGATGGTTGGACTACTGCGTGGGAGAAGAAGAATGAGAAAAAAATTTCTTATCCCCTTAAATTACATTTAAGATCCCATGGGAATGAGTCTCAAGGATGATATTGTATCTTTTTTAATTTCTATTTGTAGCATTCTTAGTTTTATTATGTTTATGTTGTTTCTTTTATCCATTGGTAGAGGCAAGTTCACTCAATCCTCTTTGTTACATATTTTTCTCCACCGATATATGGTCTAAAGGGGTAGGGTCTCCTCAACCCATTTTCTCCATTAATAAAAATATTACATAAAAATAATTAAACTTTAAATAAAATTTAAAAATGTATTTAAAAATTTAAATTTGAAATTGAAAAATTAAAATTTGAAAAGTGAATAAAATAATGAAAGAGTATGCTTATTTGTATTTTTGAAGGAGAACTTCCTTAATGAGGTGCTTAGAGAGATGGATTGAACTGGCCATTGGAGGATCAAGGGTGACGAATCTTAATTTTCTTAAGGATATGTTATCTAGCCAAAGGGGATTATGTGTCATTTGACCCAACGCTACAAAAGGTATCATAAGGTTTTCTAGTTGCCCCGAGATAACCTTCTAAAAAGAGGAAATGTGTCACAAGATGTCTATCCATCCAAGAAATCACCCAATAAGAGAGATGATAAGAGTGTTGTAAGGCTTTTTAGTCACCCCAAAAAGTATTCTCCCCACATGCCACAATGTTGTAAATGGATTTAGGCCTAAATTTGTAAAATATTATAAATTTGAAAGGGACTCTCTTAATGTGTGTTGATACTTTTGGGGAATTCATGAGATTTTGAGTTATTTTAGAATGATATTTTCTCTTTGTGCTCTTCAAAGTGTTAGGTAATTAAATGATTACATGTGAATTGTTTATATAGGATTTAGTATCTTTAAATTTAAATTATGGTTGACCTATCGAGAAATTAATGACCAATAGAAATATAGTCATTGAAAAAATGGTTGTTAGGTGGTTGGGGATAAACTTGTTAATTTTATACCAAACCATTCGATGATTTTTCCTATTTGGTGTTCATTTATGGGAAGCGAATAAGGTGTTGGAAATTTATAGGAAAGATAATTGTAGTGATATATTATTGTGGATTGATGCAAAAATTCTATGAAATATTGAGAACTGTAATGAGGAGATAAATTCATTGATTATGGCTAAAGGTGCACAATTGAGCTAAAAATATGTGCACAAGTCATGATTTAGGGATTAAGATAATACTAACATTATCAAGTAATAAATTATCAAATTTAGGTGTTTACATTTTCATCCCTTTTAATCCAAGGAATGAGATTTTCTTACTCAAAGGAAAAGATAAATGATCTTTTAGAAACATTTAATATTTTCTCAAGGTGCTTGATTTTCTTAACTATTGATATGATATCTATAGTAAAACATATAACACATAGTATAGTCAATTTGTATAAAAATAATTAAACTTGAAATTAACATTTGAAATTGAAAATTTAATAAATTAAGGAATGAGTATACTTATTTTTCTTTTTGAAGGATGATTTCCTTAATGAGGTTCTTAGAGATGGATTGGCCGAGCCATCGGAGGATCGGGGTGGTGTTTCTTAATTTTTTGAAGGATATGTTTGATCTAGGAGGTAATAATGTGTCACTTGACCCAACACTAAAGAAAGGTATCATAGGGTTTTCTAGCTTCTCCAAAGAACATTCTAAAAGAGGATGTGTGTCACATTATGTCTAGCCATACCGAAATCCTCCATATAATATCGAGAATAATAATATCATGAGGATTTCTATTCACCCCAAAATATATTCTCCCCACATGCCACAATGTTGTAGATAGATTTAGGCCCAAATGTGTAAAATAGTAGAAATTTGAAAGGGATTGAAGTATACTCATGCCCCAGCCGTAAAGTGTCATAATATATCAAGTATGTAATTATAAATATATAAGGATAATTCCCATGCCACCATACCATGTATTATTAAGGTGATCAAGATGCACACAATCAAAATGGAATCAATTATTCATGTGCCCACACATTATGCATATAAACATAGTAAATACTACCCTAAATTGTGCCAACTATCCATGAACTTCTCTATGAAACCTGTACAAAAATTGTATGTTCCAACAAAATAAGAATTTTCTACTAAGAAAATTATTAGGATGAAACCATCCATCATAGATATTAACATCTAATGGTTTCATCCTATATTGGAAGATTTTATCCTTGTGTGAATTTTGATCTTGATCTATAAATGTTCTTATCCTCACGTATCCATACCCTATTCAATTATGTTTTAAATTTTTTATTTTGTCTACATGCATAAATTGTGTAGATATCTATGTGATAATCCCACTAAATGACCTCTTCATTGAGATGAGTAAGATGTGTAATAGATCACTTGGCTAAAAATAAGGGTAGTGTGTCCATGTTTTTCTGTAGTATATAGTAATCATTGAATCAAATTAAAGGTTCTTGTAAGTGGTCACCATAAATATCATATTTATGCAAAAGAGTGCATGGTAGAAACCATGACATGAAGTGATAACAAACAAGTATAATATAAAATAAGAAAACAAGTACAAAAACATATAAGCATATAATTACAACAAATAATGTCACATATGTTAGTCATAACAAAGGAAAATAGACACTTAAAAGAGACATATGAGTGTCACACACAAACTAGCATAATAAAAAGTAATAGAAGTCAAAAACAAGTACACAAAATTTTCATACGTGCATGCAAAAAAATTACATAGGATGCATACATGAAAACAAACATATAATTAAGTGAACATAATAGTATATAGTATCCTAGAGCATATATGCATATATATATATATATATATATATATATATATATATATATATATATATATATCTTTTTTCATAAGGCACATGTGTTAGATGAATTGTTAAACCCAGTACATTGGTGTTGTCATTGATATCAAGTGGCATTGATGGAAAAGGTGTGAATGGTGAAGTGAGGATCATTCATGGGCATGAATTTTTATTGGTAGTGCCTTCTCAATGGAGGTTAATTCCTTCTCCTTAGTGGTTAGTGTTCACAAATTGGTTTCAAGATGATCTCAAGGTGCCACAAATTTGGTCGGTGAGGTTGGTGCCCACTTTAGGTACGGATATCATTGATGTTCTTGGATTAGGTGTCCCACATGTCAGAAATTATGATTATAGGATGTGCAATAGCTTATAGGGTGAGCATCAGGTCAAATGTTGCAAGTCACAGTTGAAACTAGCCCATTTAAGCCTCGTTCTAGATCCTAATGAGGTGTATGATATCAAAGTAAGCCATAAAAATACTAAGTGAGGATGGTAGGAGCCTAGGAACACTTTCTAGATCATGTATGATCATCTGCAAGTCATAATTTATCATTTGGAGGAAAAATTGAAGTTTACACTAAAATTATCTTTGAGAACTAGTAATGGAAGCTTATACAAATGAGATTGGTATGGAATCAATAGGCTCATTTATGATAAACTAAGATATTAAGAATGTATATTAAGGTTTTTAATGCTTCATGTCAAATTTCATCAAATTTTGATGAGTAATTTTTAAGATATTTGGGTTTTACCAAGACCGAGTAAAGTGAGAAGGGATAAACCATTGACCTATCTTCTTAGCACTCAAAAAAATTTATAAAGCCTCCATCATATAAACCAAAGAAGTAATTTTTAAGCGAACTCAAGACTTAAATTTTTCAATTTTTTTGAAGTCAAATGGTTAAGGAACTAAAAATTTCTATTCATTTTACTACGAGTGTTCTTCTCTCTTGAAACCTCATTCTTGAAGAGACATGCATAAATTGGAAATATTTATCTCCAAATCATGTTTTAAATGTAGTAAAACCCATCAGGAATGTAGATTGCTTCCTCTAATTCAAAATGGTGGGTTTTTGTTCTTCATGGTTGTTTGTATCATATAGATCTATCTCATTCCTTGAAAGTCTTATGCATGATGTGTGATGTGAAGGTATTAAAGTTGAAATTTGTGTCATGGATGGTTATCTGATTTATACTATTTTTGTACATAAAGAGATATAGGGAAGTCATGTTGAAAAATTTAACAACATATGTCAATCTCAATCATATCTTTGGAGTGCAAGTCATGACAAGGACTAATTTTTAGTCTATAAGAACTTGATGGTTTAAGAACCTATATTCATGAACTACATTACTATAATCAAGAAATATGAGTCCCAAATAATTATTCGAACTATTATCTTGACAAAATAAAGGTAATTGGTGTATAATATCTAAAAGGATAAAACAATTAACTCATAACATTTACAATGGACTATGTCTTTGAGCATGAAAGCCATATTTTAATTCTTGAAGCCATACAAAAGGAGAGTGATCATGTTTAATATCTCCTTAGTTATTTAAAAGTGCAATGGGAAATTGTGTGAGTGAAGTTTTGTGAGAAAGAAGTCTCAATTTCAAGATTGTCATATAGCAAGTTAAGAAATAGTTCTCACAGTCTTAGAAATAATTTTTCCTTCATGGCATTATTCAATGTTTTAATGAATGTATCTGTGCACAAAAAGTTGTCTAAGGTATAGAGCTTACAAAAAATTTCCCTAGAAGAAATGGACAGAGTTCTATATTGGTAATTCATCTTTTATCTTGAATATTTTATTTGTTCTCTCATGAAAGTCAAGAAACATTGTATAATTGATCAAAAATCATGAAGATCTTTAAGAATCGGATGGAAGGGAAGGTTTTAACTTGAAGTATGAAGTTTTGATTAAGTCACCCCACAACTATTTTTATACAAAGGTGAAGAGTGAAGTGTTTAAATCCTTTATTCATATGCCTGTGGTTTGATCCTTAAAACCCTCACCAAGCACTACCTTGAAGATCAAGCTAGTTTGAGTCTTTTTCAAAACCGGATACATTCACCAAATAATTTTTCGTTCATGGACTTATTTGCATGCTTTCCAATTTGGGAGAGGCTAAAAACCAAGTGAATTTGGGATAAAATATAAAGTAGATAGAATGGATAAGCATGATTAGAAATAATTAATTAGAAATAGGAACTCATGGGAGTTAGAGATGATTTAATTAATCAACTAGGATTAATTAATAGGCCAAAATAAGCTTAAAATGTATTTGGAGGTGATTTAGGAGGAATTTGATAGAATTTGGAGGATTTGTAAGAGGGATTTAACCAATAAGATGTTTTATTGATTAAATAAAGGATTAAAAAGGCTTAGTTAACTAATGATAGTTAATTAAAAGAGGATTATAACTAACGAAGTGTTGTTAATTGACTAAGATGGAGGGGAATGCTAGCTAATTATTGGAAAATAACTAATTATAACAAGATTTATGGGAAAGACGATAAACAGTGAAATTTTAATAGTAAAATTGTGCTGTCAAATTTAGGTGTCTACATTTTCACCTCTTTGGTGTGGTGTAATGCAAGTGACGTCACATAAAATATAGTAGACAATTAAATTTTTGAAGGAAAATGATTAGAATGAAGGATGCCCTCTCGAGTGTCGATGGCGTGATAGAAGAGGTAAATCGAAGATTGAAAAGAAGGATGAAAAGTTAGCACAACAAAATCATACTGCAACAAAGGAGAGAGTTGAATGTGGCTTGGTTGGACATTGTTCAAATGGATTGATTGGAGAAGAAATGTTACGTTTCAATGGATGGAAGAAACAAGGATGGGGAGGGGGATAAATATAATCCCTATTTCCCTAGGTGGTGTTGAAGAGAATGATGATGAAGAAAAATGGTGATAAAGAAAAATGAAGATAGCTTTCAACCCAGATTGGCTCAAGAGTCGCTTGTTATCATCATTTCTCAATGTAACCAATGAACCATTTGATTAAGAGAAACTTTTATTTGACACATGCATGCAACAAAACTGTAAAATAACATGAAAATCCATAATACAATTTTTTTTTCATTGCAAAAAGACCGACTCAAAGCAATATGCATGATGCAATGCAATATGAGAAAGTAAACAAGTAGACCAACAAGGAAACAAGCACAAACAAATGTACTCAAAAAAACAACATTCAAGAGAGTTGCACCAATGTTTTTATTATCTAGTTGTAGTTCCCAAATGTTCGAGTTATATGACAAGGGTTAAAAATGGCAGCCCATGAAATGATACATGCAAGGTGGATAAATGGAGGACGTAGAATTCCTATGAAAAAGAAATTGTTCTATATGAAACTACCCTAGAAAAATACTTATGTAATGGAATACATACATAGCAAGCAAACCAACTTTGTTAATGGAGGTAGATATGGGCAATCTGCATGTCATGCACAAGAATAAGTGAGAACCAAGGAAATATGTTTTGTAGGATAATTTTCGATGTTTGAGGACATTGTGTCCTATGAAATATTTGGTTGTTGAAATGTTGTGTTTACCAATTTTTGGATTTTTTAAATTTTATCGATTTTTTGGATTTGTAGAATTTTACCCATGTTTTGGATTTTTGATATTTTACCATTTTTTTGGATTTTTAATGGTGTTTTTGATTTATTTCTTTTTGAAATTTTGGGAAGAATGTGATATATAAGAATGAAAATGCATGTGGTACACCCAAAAAAATTACAGGAAGCAAAAATATACCCCAGGGAGAAGAAAAGGTCACATTTTCTATATAGACATTGATGTTTTCACATGTCTATGATGGGAATTTGATATGTAATGCACTTTATTTTCTAAGATAGTATGTTTAGCTCATGTTTTTATCATGGTCTATGATGAAGGGGGATGAAATTAATCCCTATTGCCCCATTGATGATATTATATGATGTTAGCTTAGGATACATGTTGATTTAAGTTTATAATTATGTAGCTTAGCATTTTATTTCATGATGTGATAGACGTGATGATATGAATGTGAATGATGCAATGAAAACACACAACACACAAACAAAGAATACAAGAACAAGAAACATTTTAACAAAACAAAACAACACAACAATCCAAATAAAGGCATAATCTAATCAAGTAAAGAATAGACTAACCTAGAAATCATGCTATAAAAACACTATATATGCAAACATGCAAACAATCAAAGAAACACTACTTTGTTTTTTGGAACATTTTCGAGACGTTTTGCGTTGTTTTTGTATTTTTGTGAGACAATGTTATATTGTTTTTTGTTTGTTTTCGTGATTCCTATTTGATTTTTTTGATGTTTTATGAAAGTTATCCCACAACCATGGACAATAAAACAAATGTGTATGGATTCCCCTAACAATAGATGGGAATGTATAAAGGAAAAATCCACACATGTACACAAGAATAGGATCAACCAGATTAAGGCCACAAAGGATAGGCTCAAAAGGATCTTAGACATAGGAAAAACACTATCTTAGGAAGAAGTGATCATGCCCCTAGGTGTGAGATGATTATGAACAACAAGTTTTCCTACGACATCAAAAATGGTTTTCACTAAAGGTTTTTTCCAAAGTTCTACCCTTGCGTGGTTTTCACTTTTGGACTAATTTATTTCTCTTAATTTTTCATTTTTTTCTTATTTTTATACTTTTTTATTTTTGAAGGACCCCCACTCTTAGGAGTAGAAATGTTTGATATGCATGGCATTCATGGATTCCCAAAGTTCGTCACCATCAGGGTAGGAAATTGTATATACACTTGAACCAAATTTAATGACCATAACATATGGACCTAACCACTTAGATTCAAAATTTCCTTTATTCTCACGATATTTCATAACGTTAAACTAATTTATCTTAAGAAATAGATCTCCTACCCTGAACTAGCGAGGTATGATACATTTTTTGTATCTCTAGTGCACTTGATTTTGATATAATTTGAGGTGATCAAGTGCATGGAGGCATCTTTCATCAAGTAACTCTAGCTCGGCTATCCTATCCACTCTATAGTCTTCATCTTTGTCCAGATATTCTCTCAGGGATATCCACAATAAAGGTAGTTCAATCTCCAAAGTGGTAAGATGGCTTTAATACCAAATATAAGAGAATATAGTGCCGTACCTTTTAGTGTGCGGATAGATTTACTTGTAAGCCCAAAGGGTGGGATGGATCTGAAGATGCCAATTACAGTTAGTTTTACTGACAATTTTCTCCATGATATGAAAAAGATTCTTATTTGAGGCTTCTGCTTATTCATTACCTTGAGGATAATAGGGGGTTGATCCTTTTGGTGGATTTGGAAGCGTTGGCATAGTGCCTTCACTTACTTATTATTAAAATACTTTCCATTATCAGATACAATGGTAGAAGAGATGTTATAGCGGTAGATGATGTAATTCATTATAAACTTTGAAATTTGCACATCAATAACATAAGTGAGACGAATAACCTCTACCAATTTATTAAAATATTCAGGGGTAGTTATGATGTGGTTATGGCCCTTTGAGGAAGTTAGAGTGAGATTTCCTATGAGATAAAGTCCCCATTTAGAGAACGGCCATGGTGTTGTAATTGGCTCCAATGATTTTGCTGGATCATGTATTAGATTACCATGTTTTTGACACAAAAGACATTTTCACACATACCAAAAGAAATCAGTTTGCATAGTAAGCCAATAATATCCCACTCTAAAAATTTTCTTAGAAAGATCCATTCTACTCATATGTTCCCTATAGATTCCTTCATGAACCTCTTTGATTGTGAGGACAGACTCTTCAGAGTTTAAATAGCGTAACAAATTCCCATCATAGCCTCTTCGATAGAGGGTTCCCCCAAGTAGGGTATAATGGGAAATGCATTGGATGAGATTCTATTTTTTAGAATGGGTAATATTAGGAGGGAAGGTTTCATCTTGGAGGTAGTTAAAAATTTCAAGGTACCAAGGGGAAAAGGGACCAAAAACTTCGCATACCAAATAGGTTTATGATATTTCATACACAAGTATTGTTAGATGTTCTAAAAATAAAGGCATGTCATTTTTTCCTGGTGGAATTTGCAGTAAAGATCCAATATTTTTCATGGCATTTGTCGAATGGTTCTCGGCCCTAAGTACACATTGAAAGGTAATCTACACAAAGTATTCTTATAGAGCTTGAACCATTCATTTATATTGGATAAGATTCTCATCCTTAACCTTATATTCATCATTGACTTACTTTATGATCAATTATGAGTCACCTATGACCTTGAGTTGTCTGATATTCCATTTGATGGAAACTTTTAATCCTACAATGAGGGCTTCATACTTAGCTATATTATTAGTACATGGGAAGCCAAATCTGAAATATTTCTAGCCTTGTGTCATTTTTTCATTGATTTCTTGTTAGGTAGTCTTGGTGTGATTTGTTTTTATTGATGATAATGGTGTGTTCATGGTACCAAATGGTGTTGAGCCAAATTAATGTTCCATATCTAGCACATAGGTGATATGTGAGTCATTTTTTCATTACAGGTAGTCCTTGTATCTATGTCAATTCCTCCTTGTATGTTATTTTGTGCTTTCAAGCTGGTCAAATGTGTCAAGCATCTTGTATACTTCAATCTTGTTTCATAGTGTTAGGTATCTAAAAATCACCACTATAATGCTTTAAGCCTCAATGCATATAGCACTTAATAAAGATAAAAATGAAACCATAATTCATAAAACTTGGTCACAATGTTTATCAGATATGGAAGAAGGCCTAAATCAAGTAATTTAGGTTACCCACTTGCTCTAGTACACAAGCCTAATCCTTAGAGAGTTTAGCAAAATGATGCAGTGAACGAGATACAAAGAGGAAAACTAGTGGGAACATTTTTATTTCAGGTTGAGAAACTCAATTCAAGGCTTATAAGGTCACAAAACATATCTTGGATGCAAAATGAAAATTCTAACCAAAACTTCCCTTGAGAACTTGAATTGTACTTGCATCCAAATGAGTTGCAAAAAAAAATTCAGGACTTTTTGACAAATAAATAATTTCAGGTTATATAGTTATGTGGCCTTGAGCTCCATGACAAATTTTAGGACTCAAGGAGGCCATTTGAGGAAGATATTCAAATTTCACTAGGACCAAGTTTTACAAAAACCTCATTCGATCACTTAGACTTCTTAGGTGTCAAATTTTTTTCCAGGATTTCTCAAAAAATAAAGAAGAAATTTTGTTATTAAATTAACTTATAAATAGGGTGCAAAATGTGGTTTTTTAATTGATTTAGTTTTAGAGAAGTTATCATCATTTTTCCAAGCCTATTCTTCTAGCTACCAAACATCTTCTTGAATCGATAGAAGAAAGAAGTTGGGTTTGACCTCAAATATATTTTATGAGCACTCTAAAATCCTCCAAAGGCTAATTAATGATATTTCCATGCTCTAAAATGGGTGGAATAGGTTAAAAAAATTATGAAGTCAATCAAGTTCAGGTTTAGGCCTTACAAATAAGTATTCTCCATGTACAAGCATATTTGGTAATAAAAGAAAGGGAAATCTCATTTGCATATGTCCATAAAACACTAGAAGATGAGTTTTTATGTTTCATACTTCCTCTTTAATCCCTTGGAATTATTTCTAAGACTCAAAATAACTCTCTTGTTTGTAAACTGTGCACAATCATGGGTATTGTCTCTTTTTCATAGCTAAATCTTGTTGTTGGAGACATCATTGGGTGCTTTGCAGGGTAAAACATGGTTTTAAATGGCTAGAAAGTTTGTGTAAATACCTTTTAAATTTTAAATCATTGAAATATTTCAAAAACAACTAATAAACTCCTTTCTTATCCATCTTGGGCCTACACAAATGATCAAACCCTCAGCCTAGTGTTTCAAGCAATGTTTTGTCTTGTGTTCGAGTTTAAAATAGTGAAAGAACATGAAAAATCATTCTTATATATGTATGGTGGTCTTCATCATGTCCCCCAAGTCTCAAATCCTCCCTTCAAAGTCTCTTTGAGCTTCACATGACATAATTTCGTGACAATGGGTAAACGGTTGTGTAATCCTGTTAGTAATTGAAATGCCCTCTTCCTTCTCAACTAAAACTCTAGTCTTCATGCAAGATAATATTTCTATAAAATATGAGTCAGACAAACAATAATTGGTCTTGAATCAGCATGACAATGATCATATATCATGGAAAAATAAAATGTATATAATAGTCTCACTTTCATCCAAAGAAGGTGTTGAGTGCAAATCCAAATATCTTGAAGAGACATGCATTGAGTTAATTAGAAAAAATACAAACTGTAATGTCTAGAGGAAGTGCAATAAGCACTCACAATCCAAATAATTCTTAGCACTAGAAAAATAATGGTTGATAGCTGAAGTTCTTTTTGTCTAAGTTGTTTTGGTACTCAAAAAGAAAGTGCAAGATCGGTTTGAGTCAGAGCATCTCTCAAACACCCGTAACTTTTGAAGGTCTCATGAAACTTGTGCAAACTTACCATATATACTTTCCAAGGAAGATTAAGAGGCAATATTTGTAACCTTCTACCAGGAATATTAGAACTCTGTCAAAGTTGACAAATTTAGGGAGTAATCAACCAAAGGTGTAAAATAAAATGACACTTATTGAATCAAAAAAACTTCAAGAATCCTCGAAATCCTAGAGAGATTATGTATGAACTTCATGACAATTACAATGAAAAAAGTGAAATATCTTGCAAATGAATGACAAGTGGTAGAGTGTGCCTACATATGGGAAGCAAAAAAATAATTGAAAGATGATAAAGAAACTTCTTCTTCTTCTTGAATTGTAGAATCATGAAAAGGAAAAATAGTGAGATATAGTAAAGGAAGTGTATGTTATTCAAGTGTTTGTGAGTGAGATACTTTTTCATGAGTTTCTCCGAAGAAAATTGGAAAAGTGACTACGTGAGAAAAGTAACTCTGAGCTTTTTGTAGAAGACTAAGTGAGTAAAGAGGCTAAAACATCAACCTTAGAATTAGAATGTAAAGATGACAAAACTGGGACCTAAGAAAACACAAAGTGCTATAAACACATGAAATTATACTAAGGATTGGGCTAAGAAACGAGATCACGAGATTTTTTGTAGAAGTATAAGTGAACATTGATATAGTAATGTGATCATAATTTTTCGGTGAAGCAACATAGAAGTTAAATGATCAATATTGAATCACACATCTTTAAGTATGTGCTCTTTGCAAGTTATAGCTTGCTAAGCTAGCTAATTAGGTGCTTAGCCTTCATCAAGAAGGTACTTGAATGTGTCTTTGAAGTTTGTTCTTCAGTGATTAAGTGGGTGCTTAATCAAGTAGAAGTCAATGTATGCTTGGGAATAGGTGTTCCTAATATAAGGTTTGATTTCAAGTGGGTTTTCTCCTTCCTATATTTCCCACTATAATTCTTGTGTCCTAATCAATTTCTTTCTTACGTGAGTTTCCATTAAGTGTTCATGGTTTGATTTATGAATCCAATTAAGATTTTTTAAGAATTTGAATTATCTTGAAAGTTTTCTCAGCACTGATTCACCCCCTCCTCTCAATGCTTGTGATATCCAACAATTAGTATCAGATCATGGCCCTTTTTAGTGGAATCTTAAAATATTCAAAGTTATCCTCTATTCACAAGCATGGAAAACACTCAAGAATAAAGTGGATTATCAATGTCAAGATCACCTCTCTTCAATGGAATAAACTATGCATTCTAGAGGATAAGGATGAGGACTTATCTCATGTCACTTGGATTTTACATATGGGAAAGTGTGGACAAAGGCTATATTTCCCAAACACTCCAATTACCTCTATAGTAGATAAAACAGCATATGAGAGAAACTCAAGAGCCATGAATGTCATCCTTTGTGGGATTACTGAAACTAAATTTGTAAAAGTAATACATTATACCACAACCAAGGATATGTGGGATAAGCTTCAAATCATTTATGAAGGGGATAAAAAATTCAAACTTTCCAAGCTACAGACCTATAGAGCTCAATTTGAAATCTTGAAGATGAAATAGGATGAGAGCATTGCATCCTACATGCAGAGGGTGGATGAAGTGATCAATATGATCGAGTCCTAGGCAAAAATAAATAAGAGACTACCATAGTTCAAAAGGTCCTAAGATCTTTGACCTATAAGTATAATGCAAATGTTTCAATTGTTGAGTAAGCAAAATACCTAAAAATTTGACATTGGATGAATTAAAAAGTATCTTATCAACATATGAAATGAGAATAATTGGAGCTAAATCTACCAAGAAGGAAGTAGCATTCAAAGCCAATAAAGAGACTCAATCCAAGCAATAAAAATAAGAATCAGATTTGGAGGATGAAGAAGATGATGAGAATATTGAAGCAATGTTTGTAAAAAGGCTAGGAAGAGGCTCAGAAAATATAAAGGTAAACTCCTTTCAAGTGCTTTAATTGTGGACAAGTAGGCCACTTTGCTGCTAAATGCCCAAACAAAAACAAGGAAACTCAGTTTGAGCATGGTGAAGAAGGTCATAAGCATGGCAAGAAAAATATGAATTTCAAGAAGAAGGATGGTAAGAAGAAGTTTTTCAAGAACAAGAGAAAATTCTACTCAAAGGAAAATTCAAGTGATTTTGAATCAAGTGACTCAAGTAGCTCAAAGAGTGAGGATAATGGAACCCAATGTGAAACGTTGGTCATGGCCTTGAGATCCCTCGTGAATGCAACACCAAATGTAAGAACTCAATAAATTATTAATGTTATGATGAAGAAGAGGAAAAATTGAATCTAGAAGCTAAACTTGTAAGTCCTCTTGAAGAACTACAATGTGTAGAAGAAGGAAACAAACGCTGAGATGTACCTTAAAAATATCGTGAAGAATAAAACCACATCTTTGAAAGGAGGCAAAATCAAAAGGAATAAGAACAAAAAAAGAGCTCAAAGAACTTTAATCTCATCTTGAAAATATCTCTCAATCCGACAAGGAAAAGGAAGAAG
This sequence comes from Taxus wallichiana var. yunnanensis, assembly GCA_018340775.1. Classification (NCBI taxonomy): domain Eukaryota; kingdom Viridiplantae; phylum Streptophyta; class Pinopsida; order Cupressales; family Taxaceae; genus Taxus; species Taxus wallichiana. Next base: position 768,000,706 of record CM031234.1, read on the forward strand.
AATTTTGAAACTTAAGGTCTAATTTAGAACTCCAAAAGTCTGAATTGGAACAAATGACTAGTAAACTCAAGGTTTATGAGAATATAGAAAAGAGATAAAATTTCTTGGCCAATATTCTAAGCATTCAAATAGATGCAAATGACAAATCAGTAATAGGTTTTAAAGAAGAAGACAAGGAAGTTTAAGCAGTCAAGTAGAAGGAAGACAAGTATACACCAATCACCTCTCATACCATTAACAATAAGGCCACCAAAAATGTCAAGAGGAGGTCAAAATCTCCTAGAATCACCTATGCTATGAGGTATTCACATTCCTTCTATGGTTATTTATTTTTCATGTAACATGTTTGGACACAAAGCTGAAAAATGTAGAAGAAATGCTAGAGGCAATAGGAGAAACTATAATTTACAAAGTACAAGAATGGTTCATAACCTTATTTGATATAAATTCCAAAATGAGGGACATAGCTAACATGTGTAACCTACAATCACCAAAACAAAACAAATGGATATATTTTGTGAAGGAAGGATCTAACAAGAAGGGAGAACTTGGTTTGATAGCACAAACTACCTTTCATGTGCAAGATGAAGGAATGATTTGGTACTTGGATAGTGGTTTCTCTAGTCATATGACAGGTGACAAAATAAAATTCATTTCTCTATCAAATAATGCATCAGGTGCTATTAGATTTGGTGATAATAACTTAGCCAATATTGTGCGAAAGGGAAATATTAGCCTTAATAATGGAAAAATAATCACTAAAAATGTCCTATATGTTGAAGGGCTCAAGCACAATCTCCTAAGTGTAAGTCAAATGTGCAAAAAAAGCTACAATATGACCTTGCATGATAAGGGGTGTGAATTTTTTTATATCAAATCAGGAAAGAGAGTTGGAAGAGCCGAAGGATAAAGAATAACATGCATGTTCTCAAATAAGTAAATAGAGAAAAAAATTTACAAGTAAACTTGATGACAAGTGGGTTGTGGCACAGAAGTTTAGGACATCTAAGATTTGAAAATCTTGTGAAATTAAGTTTTAACAATGGAGTTAGAAACATTCCAAAGGTTTTAAAACTAGCAGAACCTATGTATAATGTTTTCTTACATGGTAAACAAATAAGAAGGTCATTCAAGTCCAAGGAGTACTCTCTTGATAAACCTTTGATCTGATTCATATAGACCTTTGTGGGACTAAAAGGACTACAAACATGCAAGGAGATGAGTATTTCATGCTCTTAATAGATGACTTCACCAGGATGACATGGGTAGCTTGCTTAAAACACAAATCAGAAGCCTTGGATAGATTCAAAGCCTTCAAAGCACTTGTGGAGAATGAAAAGAACACCAAAATCAAATGCTTAAGATTAGACAGGGGTGGAGAATTTTGGTCTAATGAATTTTATGACTATTGTAAAGAGCATGGAATACAAAGACAATTCTCAGCTACTAGGACACCTCAAAAAAATGGGGTGGTTGAAAGAAATAACAAAATGCAAGAAATGAATAGAACTATGTTGAATGAATCAAGACTTCCTGATAGCTATTGGAGTGAGCTAATTTATATAGCGGTTTACATTCTAAATAGAGTTCAACTAAGAGTGAACAACACCAAGAAACCTTAGGAGCTTTGTAAATTAATGCCAACTAATGTGAAACACATAAGAGTCTTTGGAAGAAAATGTTATATGGATAGGGATGAAGAAAATTTAGAAACATTTGATTCTCGGTGTGATGAGAGAATATTTATTGGGTATTCATTAGTTAGTGCTGCTTATAGATGCTACAACAAGAGGCTTCAGAAGGTAGTTGAAAGCAAAAATGTGAAGATTGATGAGTCTCAACCTTCAAATATCATAAATCAGCCTAAGGACAACAATGAAGATGATGCACCTTGCATTGATGATCAAGAATATGATGATGAAGTAGAAAGTACACATGAAGAGGTGGAAGAAGTGGAAGAGAGGCAAGACACCAAGAAACCCTAAAAAAAGTCAAAAGGGATCATCCAACAAATCAAATTATAATAAGTAAGGAAGGAGGTGTTCTCACAAGAAAAAAATTAAGAATTCAGAAAAATAATGAAAACACAACCCTCTTATCCATGTTAGAACCCAAGAATGTGATAGAAGCTAGCAAGGACCAACATTGGGTGGATGCCATGAATGAAGAGCTTGACCAAATTGAAAAGAATGAGTTATGAGATCTTGTGCCTAGGTCAAAAGACAAGAATGTTATAGGAATAAAATGGGTGTTCAGAAATAAAATGAATGAAAAAGGTGAAGTGACAATAAACAAGTAAATAATTATATGTAATGTTTATTCACAACTAGAAGGAATTTATTTTTATGAAGCATTTGCACCCGTGGAAAAGTTGGAAGCAATCGAATGTTCTTAGCATATGTTGCTCACAAGAAAATTAGAATTTTCCAAATGGATGTCAAGTCTACTTTTCTAAATGGAAACTTAAATGAGGAGGTATATATTGAGAAACCTAAAGGATTATATCTAATTGAAGGAAATGATTATGCATGTAAACTGAAAAAGTATGTATATGGACTCAATCAAGACCTTAGATCTTGGTATAGTAAGATGGATGTTTACCTCATTAAGCAAGGTTTTAGAAAGGGAGTGGCTGATAGCAATCTCTACATCAAAGAAGAAGGAGACCATCTACTAATTGTCATAGTCTATGTGGATGACATCATATTTGGAGGGGATCATGAAAGGATGACTCATGAATTTGCTGATGTGATGAGAGAAGAGTTTGAAATGTCTATGCTTGGTGACCTCTCATTCTTTCTAGGCCTTCAAATAAGTCAATCAGATCAAGGCATCTTCATATCTCAAGATAAATACATCAAAGAAATTCTCAAAAGGTTCAAAATGGAAGAGTGCAGACCTATAGGAACACCAATGGAGGTGGGATGTAAGTTAAGAAAAGAATACAACTCACCAAATGTGGACAAAACCTTATGTAGGTATATGATAGGAAACCTACCCTATATCACTACATCAAGACCTAATATTATGTAAGTTTTGGTTCTTAATGGGATATTTCAAGAAGATTCAATGGAAACACACCTTAAGGAAGCAAAAATAATACTGATATATCTCATGAGAACTCTAGAATATGGTTTTTGGTACCTGTAAGTAATTTTTTCAAGATAATAACATAAACTGATGTTGATTGGGATGGGAATATTAATGATAGGAAAAATACAAGTGGTGGCACCTTATTTGTTGGAAATTTTCTGATATCCTAGTTGAGAAATAAATAATCCTCGTAGCTATTTCAAAATGTGAAGTGAGTACATAACAGTTCCATGTATTACACTCAAGTTCTCTGATGAGGAAAATGTTGGAGGACTACAAGGTAAGGTTTGATGGCCCAAATCCTTTGCTTTGTGATAGCACTAGTTCCATTAGTGTCTCCAAGAACCATGTGTTCCACTCAAAGACCAAACACATTCCAATTAGATTTCAATTTTTGAGGGAACAAGTAAATGATAAAAAGATCAATCTTGAATATGTAAGCACAAAAGAAGAAATTTTTGATATAATGACTAAACCACTACCAAAGGAAACCTTTAAGAACCTAAGAGATGAATTGGGGTCATTCCTAATCCTACAAACAACTAAGAGAAATAGGATAACTTAAGGGAGAATTCTTGTGTAATAATGTACAAAAGGGACTTCAAGTGAGGCGGAGATAATCCACTAGCTCATGGTGATGTTCATGATATTATTGCACACAAGTTTGTTGTTTGTCGATCCATGTCCATTTTGGATATGACTTCAAATAGACTAGTGCAAAATGGTCATGGATCATAAATGGTGTTGGATTAGTATCAAGTATGTCTAAAAGGTATGTCATATCTCATGTATTTTCTTATCATTTCTATGTTCACCCCATCTTTGTCATAGATGTGAAAGGGGGAGTATATGTACAAAGTATGTCTAAAATTTTCCTTGAACATCAAATTTTGGTTAGTACATTGTCATCACTCTATTTTTATTTTTTCTCATCAATTTTTCTTTGTGTATGGGTGATGAAATCAATGAAAAAGGAGGAATTTGTTTCCCAAAACTGTCATGTTTTCATTGATGTCTTTTTAGGTGGTCCTAGTGTGATGTCTTTTCATTGGTGATAATGATGTGTTCATGGTGCCAAATGGTGTTAATCCAAATTGATGCTTCTTATCTAGCACATAGGTGTTATGTGAGTCATTTATGTCATGCATGGTATTCCTTTTATATGTTTCAGGTCCTCCTTACATGTTTTTTTTTCTCAAGATAGTCAAATGTTGTCAAGGGTCTTGTAGGCCTCTATCTAGTTTCACAATGTTAGCTATCTGAAAATCACCATTATAATGCTTCAAGATTGAATGCATATAACACTTCATCAAGAAAAAAATGAAACCAAAATTCATCACACTTGGTCACAAGTTTTATCAAAGATGTAACAAGACCTAATTCAATCAATTAAGGTCACCCACTTGCTCAAACAGGAGTCTAATAAAAATGGTTCTAGTACACAGGACTAATCCTCGGTGGGTCTAGCAAAATGAATTAGTGAAGGAGATCAAATGAGGCTAAACAATGGGAACATGTGTATTTTAGGTGGAGAAACTCAACTCAAGGCTTATAAGGTCACAAAACATACCTTGGATGTAAAATGCAAATTCTACCCAAAAGCACTTGAGAAATTGAACTATACTTATGCAAAAGCCAAATGAGATGGGCTGATAAATTCAAGATTTTTTTGAAAATTAATTCATTGGAAATGGTGGAGTATTAATAGGTTTCTTCATAAAATTTTGAGATATCCATAGATATCATGAGATAACTACCAAAGACTAAAGGAATCCACTAAGGAAAAGAGTAAGTCACGGATAATAAAGCAAAGTTGTCAAAGGTTTGAAGAAGTCATGTAAATAAAATAAAGAAATCCTTGAGATACTAGAATAAGCCACGATACATCAAACAAATATTTAAAACACTAAATGAATCTAAAGGAGTTGATAAAATCCGCAAAATAAATAATAACAAATCTAAAACAAAACAGAAGATGACAGAGGTGCGAATCAAAAGAAGTGACTCTTGGAATATTTTGTATTTTGTATATTTATTGTAATTAATATTTTGTATATGTGTGTGCCACAATAAATTTATGTGAGCATCACCAGAAAATATGAGAGAATAGGGAGGATTTTTGAATGAGAATGAAACTAATATAATGAATATTGGAATATGAATGAGAATTGATGTTTTGGAGCAAAGTTTGTTATGCACGTTTACATTCTTGCTGGTCACAAGTTAGAGTAGTTTAATTTTCATGTGTACATCACTAACAATAGGTCAATCTTCCTAAATCTCACACTTCTATTGAGGTTTAGGGCAACCATTTGGTGTCCGAGCTTAAGTTCCTTTTGTTAGTTAAATATCGGAAAAATATAACCACCGTGATATTGGAAGCCATCACTAACAGAAATTGAGGATTGGTGGGAAATTCAAATTTAGAAATTTTTCAAAGGAGAATCTAAAATACTGAAGGCATCATATAAAGAGACAAAATTAGAAGTACTTAGAGAATAAAAATAATAATTTTGGCCTCATTTTCCACATTTTTTGTGGCCTTGCATACTCGCACACACCAAGAGACTAGAGTGGTCATGATTACATTTGAGAGAACATTTTGAGTGGACTACAAAAATAAATATATACTTAATCACCTTGAAAACCTTGGAAGAGAGAAATTGGAGCAAGAGACCATTTTGTCAAATTAGTTCCATTCTTAATTAAGGTTTTTATGGTATAAAAAGGATTAATCAGAAGCTCAAAAAAGTTCCTTTAGGTAATAGGCACTAGAAATGACAGATGTGAAGGGGTGTGATCCAAGAGACATAACTTATCGAATTAATGGGGTGATGGTTGGGATAGCAAAAATAGGATGACATGAAGAAAAGAAAAATAAGAAAAATTACATAGTTGGAAAATATAAGATTAGGAGAATTAAGGGAATATAGTATCTTAACAAAACCAATTAGAATGAGGAGGATGGAAGAGATAGCTAGAATATCCGCAGAAAAGAATGAGTTAGAGAAGAACATAGAGAAACATATGTTGATAAGGGAGGAAAGAGAAAAGAAATTAAATGAAAGAAAAGAAAAAGTAAATAAAACTCAGAAAGTAGGAAAGAATGAAACACGCACTTTGAATGGAGGCCCATAAGTGGATAACCCGAAAATAGAGGAAGACATACAAAGTCTTGCTATAATACCTACAGTGAGTGGAGACCAACATGTTTTGGTTACCCAATAGAATCCCGTGGTACAATACTCCATAGACAAATCCAGCCTAATAAGTGATAGCAAGGCAAGTTATCCTAATGAGAGATTTACAACAGTTAGTAGGTGGTTTAGAACCAGATTTTAAGAGGGTATTAGAATCAAAAATTGGGAAGAAGAGGAAAGAGAAACACATTTACTGATGAGAGAAAATAAAAATAGTAGGTGAGGAAGATGAGGAAAATAAATTGTTGGAAAACGAGAAGAGAAGGAAAAATGAAATAAGAAGAGAAGAAGTGATGAAGGATTAGAGGATAATTATAGATTAAGGAGCAATAAAGGAAGGAATTTATTTGTAGAAGAGGATAATAATGAAAATTCTCCAACTAAGGATGCATCCCCCAACCACCACATGAGCGCAAAGGAGATGACCCCCCTATATTGGTCGTCATTTTTTGGTTGGATATTTTTTCAAGACAAAATATGAGGTTTAACCATAGTACATGGGATTAAATCCCTCCTCAAAGACAGGTGAGGCTGCCTATTTATTACTAGTCTAAAACACAGCAGAAATAATATACAGTATTCACACTAATCTAACCATTGGGGTTGGGATAGAATCCCGAAATATATATCCATACTAGGCGAGAGATATTGCTACTTTCAAAATGAAATGGATCAGAAAGGAAATTATTATTATGGAAGAAACACATATGGAAAGGAAATGAGGGGAACATACTTTCTTTCGAGCAAACGCAGATCATGAAATAATCATACGAGTTTTAGACAACAAATGTAATGTTTGAAATGATTAGAACAATCAAGATGCTAAACAAGGAATAGCTTAAGATTATGAACATAAGAACAATATCCTAAAAAAGATACATCTCACAACACAAAGTTTGCGAAATAACATCAGCTTCTATTCCTCAAATGATTAAAAGAAAACACAAATTCTTTCTTCTTAACAATAGTTCTCATTATTCCAAAAATATCAACCCTTTGGAATGCATAAGCATCCCTTATTTATAATAAAAGGAGTTGAGAGAAAATAGTATTTTTAATGAGAGTCCTATTTTGCTTGACTCTCACACAGAGACAAAGTAAAAATTTGCTTCCTATGTGACGAAACAAAAATGAAAAAGACATGTCGATTTCAGGATTGAAATGACATGCAACATTATGCCTATTCTGTTTCATCATCTTTTTCTTCCTCCAACAAAGCCTTCTTGTCCCGAAATTCTTGGAATTTTCAGATTATACCCTGCATCTCATTTTCATCAGGTGTGGTGGAATGATCACTCAGAACTTCACATGTTTCCTGAGTATCGCTAGTGTTTCCAGGAAGCTTCTTCAGTCTCTTGTTGAGTTTCCTCAGTGTTTCCAAAGAATGTTCAATTTTCACAAACCTATCAATGATTTCTAGACCGAAGCCATAAGTTGGTTCATGCTGAATTGATTCTTAGATCTACTTGTAAAGATCATCAACAGTAGAATACCCGAGCTTTCATTCAACACCTTAGCACAGATCTTGACTAGCTCTTCTTCTATGTCATTTGTGCCATCGACCAATTGATCTCTTGATTCCCTCAATTTTCTGCAAGCTTCATTGAGAATCTTTATTCTGAATCTAATGGCCTTGGTCAGTTGAAAATGCTTGTCCCCATGTGGAATGATGCCTTCTTTGATCAAGATGTGGGACGGAACCTATTTCAGCATTTGGAGAGCTTTAAAAGTTAACTCTAGGTTCCCGACTTTTGCTGAAAATTCATCTTCCATTTTCTCTCCATCCTTCTTTATATCTCCAAGGATTTGTAGACTTCCAAGGTGTCATTAATGACTTATTTTCCTTGCAGGAGCAACCTCTAGATCCATTCATCGACCATTCTCCCCTTCTCATTAATCTTCTCAATCATGGGTACCGATGAGAAATCGAACCTGATAGGAGTAGAGGATGATGGTGTTGACTCAAGAGGCTTTGAGAGCTTGAGTAGTACTTCTGTCAGCTGCTCTACTTTCTCTTTTAGCTCATCTCTGTTTTCCTTAGTTTCCTTTAGCTTCTGGCACAACACATTCATGGCATCTTATGCGTCCTGTTGTGCTCCCTCTATTGTTACTTTTCCTAGATCAACCCTTGTGATTTGATAATCTATGACCATTATATCATCCTTGGTTTTATCAGCCACAGGAGTAGCAATTTCTACAAATTTATGCCCTGAGGCATCCACTAAAATCCTTGAAATTTTTTTGGGTTTCTTGGCCGACTTGGTAGGAGTTACCTTGAGAGAACTGAAATCAAAGGTTGGTAGGGAAATACCACCTTCCTCTTCCTTGGGGTCTGATCTATTAACCATTGAGGCGTATTGGAAGAAGTTGCTCCCATTATAGGTGTTACGGTCACATCCTCAGGTGGAGGAAGGTTAGCTTGTGGAGTGGTGACCACTGCAAGTGTAGTGTCCATGGTAATGGATTCAAGGAATGAAGGCACAGAAGGAGGAGGCATGTCCATGGTTAACTAGGGTCCAGTGGGGAGAGGTGAGAGGCCAGAGAAGATACTAGCCATGGCTGAGGAACTTGGTGAAGAAATCTGAGGCAAGGAAGGCTGAATGGGAGGAGGCAATGATTCCAAAATTAGAGCTTGAGAGATAAGAGGAAGACTTACCTCTGATGAACTGTCAACCAAAAGAGGAATGGAAGGTTGAACAATCTCTTCTCCTGAAGGAGGATTTCCTTATTCTAGTTGTGGAGGTGAATCAAGAACTTCAATTATTTATGGGAGAGTGGCCACTGATGTGGTCACTTGATCTTCTCCCTTTCTAACAAACTTAACCTTTATTGGCCTCTTGGAAGGGTTCTTATCCTTTTCCTTTTTTCCCTTGGAGGGTCCCATTTCCATAGTATCTAGCTTTGAAAAACTCCCTTCTTTATAACTCATTCCCCAAGAAATGAGCCACAACTTATTACGGGCAAGAATTTGAGCAGCTCTCCCCATAATAGAAGCTTTCTCAGCGATGATCCAATCAATGGCTGGGAATACATATTGGTATTCACTTAACCCATCATATGAGGCATCAAGGACACTCTCGTTATCCGTGGTGCCCTCTAGGATGTCAGATAAATCTAGCATCTAGATTTATTCAATTGTCAACCTGCTATTGTCATTTCTTCAGATGGAAACTTCATCCCGAAGATCAACCCAAATATCTTCTATGTTGGGCACATGTAGATATAAAGTCCCATATAATTTAAGGACTCCTCGGAAATCAAATCCATCTCTATGCTTCATGTGCTTCTTCAACTTGTCCTAAAGCTCATGCACCACATTCTTAGATTTAACCATTATTGATCACGTGTACCTTCCGATGGAAATAGGGAAGGATACTATAGCCTTGTGTTTACTTTGTTGGAATTTTTGAAAATCCAATAGTTGTCTAACTAACTCCATCAGTATTAGCTTATCACCTAGGAATCTGGGTAATCGAAAAGGATCACTCAGCTACATGACCACCCGAAGGTATGTGAACTTCTTGAATTGCAAGAAGATATAACCCCATTTTGATACTTTGGCCCATGCCTCATCAGAGACTCTTCTCTTTCTTAAATTAGGGTTCAAAATGTAGATGTTCTCATAAAAGAAGGCTTCATTCACTCTTCCGAATCGATCCTCGACCCCTTCATTATCAATCGAGGGAAATACCGATATATATGTTCGGCTGACTTACTTCCTTAGCGTTCAACCCCGTATAATTCCTCATGCCAAAGACATGCTACATAGGTGACATATGACGACGTATAAAACTTACTGGTAGTCAAGACTGTATTCATTTGGGAATTAATCTCATTACTTATAAGACTACTCCAATCAATCCCTTGTTCATTATTCTTTATAATGACCATGAATTGATACATCCACCCTTGGAAGTCTCTTGACTTGGGGAGTCTAAATACTTGACTCAATAGGGTGATGATGTCACTGATTTCAAGGATGAAATCACTCCTGGAACAAATTTGGGAAACCTAGAGACGGTTGGCTTGGCCTTGATTAGGAACTTTTTATTCACATGCTTGATGCAATATTCTTGATCTTTGTCCTAGGATTTCTGTATGCTGACTTAAGATCTACATCGACATATTCCTCAAAGTTGGGTAATCTTAAGAGGTCATCAAAGTAACCTCCGTCCAACTTCACTATGGTTTCTCCTACTTGATTTTTCACTGAGTGGGAATCTGAGTCATAATTGGAAGCACAGCTAGAATGAACTCGGGGCATTGAGAAAACATTCGAATCCTACCGCGAGGGAGGCCACCGTTGGTTATTGACTTCATCCAGGACTCGAGAAGAATCCTTGGTTTTTTTCCAAAAGTCCTCCATGTCTATGTTATTAAGCTTTGTGTCTTGGATGTCATAATTACAATCTATGTAGGAAGGAGATTCCATTTTCTGGTACTTGTACTTCATCTTTCCTGACCTATCTGACTTATCCTTAGATGATCCAGGATCTAACATGAGAATTCTGAAGAAAGAATGCCTAGATAACTCTTGTTTGACCAATTGGGCTTGGAAGCTTGCTGAGCAACCCCATAGACCTGCCACACCAACCAGACTTTGAGACTTGTCAGATAATTCGTGAAACCCGACACACTGCAGAGTATAATCGGAAACTAGGTTGTGTCAAACACTTCGTGAAACCCGACACACAGGAGGAACTCAGGAGATGTTGAGAACTTTACAAAACCTGATACACTATGGAAACCAATCGGTTCGACAATCTATGAAACTTGACACAAGCGGAAGTCAGAGGATGCTGAGCACTTTACAAAACCGATACACTGTGGAATCCAACAGTGTCGAACACCCTATAAAACCCGAAACAAAGGTGTTGGGTTTCTGGGATGTCAAAACAGGTAAAATTTCCTCCAAGCTTGTAAGTTAGGTTTTATAGATTTATTCTCAAAAAACACAAGAGTATATCCATGGAAGGAAATAAGAAAACACCTAGGATGAATTTTTAAACAAGGGGTTTCATGGAAATTCAATCGAAAATGAATAAAACAACCCTAAACCCTAAACCCAGAGGCAAGAAAAAGCAAAGAGGAAAAACACCGAAAGAACACTTCAAAAACAAACCCAAAGACCCCAAAATGATAAGAAGAGAAAAATACCTTCAGAAATTCAAAAATTATCGAAGATGAATCATGAAATCGGTCAAGAAGTTCATTCGGGTTTGGAGGTCGAAGGAGCATGTATGAAAAATCCACATAGTGAAAATATGTCAAGTAGAAATGATGTGTAAAATTAGACTATTTATAAAACCCTAGCATTTATTACACCTCCTCTGACACGTGTGCCAACTAACCGAAAACTCAGCATTAATGCCATGTCATCATGCTTAGCACTTCCGAAAACCCAAAACAAAGGTTTTCTTAACAAATCAAGTTTTGGGAACCAACCGACATGAAGCATGTAAAAGACGTGTTTGGATGCTACTGAGTTCCAAAACCCGACACAAAGGATCATTTCGGGTTTTGGGTTTTGGGAAACAAGCAACATGTAACATGTTTTTTGTAAGGTATGTTCCGATGCTCCTGGGTTCCAAAAACATGTTCCACTGGTAAGTAATCATGTTCCGGGTTTTGGAAGACACTCGACATGAAGCATGTAAAAGACATGTTTGCATGCGATGGAAACCTAAAAACCCGAAAATCTCCTTCAAAGGGAATTTTTAGGAGGTTTTGTCAAAAAAAATTCTATGGTTATCTCAATTTTGGTTGGAATCACTAAAAACGAGATAACACCATTCTAAGTGCCACTTGAAATGCCAACTCGAGAGATAGAAAAAGGATAAATTTTGTAAGAAAGATATAAATCATGCAAGAAGAAAGTTAGAAGAGACATGAAATCATAAGAGAATTCAAAGAATTTTTAGGAGAATTATATTTTGATATTGAAATATATAGAGATAAAGGAAGAAATAATAACTTGACAAAGGTTCATAATCAATTAAAGAAAGTGAAACCAAAGAAATCAACAGCCATGACATTAGTCAACCCTATATACATCCTCAACCAGCTTAATATGGAACAAAAATCTAAGTTACCAGATTTGGCATAGACAAAAATTATGTCATAGAACATTTATTCATATTGGATTCTCAATGGAAGATTAGAAACATCACATATAACATGGTGAAGTTATATGATTTCATATGCACTCAAGGATGATACATTTCGATGGTATATGAAAAAAATTAACAGTGGAAATAAATATTTGGATGCCATTGAGAAAGAATTTAGAAAAATATTCATTATCCTGAAGCATCATCAGAAGGAGTGAGTAAAATGAGAGATCTTGTTCAGGGAGAAAAGGAAACAAATAAGGAATTCATCTACAAATTTTAAAAATATAACTAGGAAATTGGAAGAACCTCTCACGTAAAAAAGAACATGTCAAATGGTTCACTTTAGGACTCCTCCCTTATATCAAAGGAATTTTGGATGGAAAACCTTTCAATATACTCTCAGAACATGATAGAGATGGCCATTATACTAAAGGCCCGACCATGGTGTAGATAAGGAGAGACATCATTGAAAACCTAATATGAGAGAGTACAATTGGGGCTAGCTAAGCTAAAAATCCAACAAGAAATATAGAGGAACGAATATCTTAAGAGAAGTTCACCTCTAAGAAATGATGTAAGGCCTAATATTTTGTGTACAATGTGTTATGCATAAGGACACCATTGAGAAATTGATTGTCCTTACTTAGAGAAGGTAAATATTGTCTGCAAATTGTTAGACAACCTTCATCACAAAAATATTCTTCTAGTACCTCAAGAGAAATAACATAGTGTAACATTTTTATATTATGGCACCAACAAACTCAGGATGTTTTTCCTTCATTAGAAGTAGCTTCACCCACTAACCAAATAATGTATTGCACAACTTGTTTTTCTTACAACCATTATGACCATACATGCCCTTCTATAGAGGCACTAGAATTCTTAAAGGAATATAACACCCGTAGGGCCATGGAAGCATGACAGAACACAACATGGAACCCCCTCCTCAACAACAACCATCACCCACACTTAACCCACGACCTTCCCAACCAGTAATCATTGGTCCTTAATATCCAAATCAATAAGGTTGACAACCTCAATTCGGAGGTGGCTATCAAGGGAATATCTACAATCCTAATTATCAAGGATACTACGATGGAGGATACCACATAGGTTATAGAGGGGGTTATAGTGGAAGATATAGAGGATAATATTGGGGTGGATATGATAATTATCAAGGAGAAAGAGGATACCAAGGATATCATGGATATCAATGGAGATACAATTAAGGAGGTGGCTATCAAGAAAGAAGACCCCTAAATTGCTAAAAATGTGGACAAGAAAGGCATTTGGCTAGAAACCGCACATAACCCGATCCTTATGAGTTTTGTCATGAAATAAGGCATAGTTATTTTATTTTTCCTTAAGAAACTCAATTTATAGAAATGGAAGCATAAAAACAGAAACATTGGGAAGAGATGCTTAGAAGAGTGTCCAACATATCACAAAGATTCCATGGGATGATGAGGAAATAGAGAAGGACAAGGCAAGAGCATCTAGCTCAAAGAGCAAAGCCAGAGAATGAGAACAAGAAAAAGAAGCTAAAGAAATTTATCTCAAAAGAAAATCTACTAAATTAGGAAAAATAATTGAGGAACAAAATATTGAGTCACATTTATAAATAGAAGTGCAAATCCGAAAAAAGAGCTTACACTGGGAAAAAGAAAATAATCAAACTACCCCAAGAATAAAGTTCATCTAGTGGAGAAGAATGGGATTTTAAAGACATTAGGAAAGACCTCCATAAGAAAGAGGTGGAAAAAATTAGAGAGGCAATAAAAACGCATAAACCCAAGAAGAAATAAAAATATTTATTTAATGGAAGAAGAGATCGTTGTTCTAAAGGAGATAGCTAGAATAACGATCAAACATGGTCTTACAGATAAATTAAAACAATTCATTAAATATTGGAATAAGGAGAAAAACATTTTAATGCTCAAAGGATTGAAGTAGGTCCTCACCAGAAGAAAAGAAATATCTTCCGCAATCAACGAACATGGAATAAATCCGCCATCTATTTGGACGTATACATATTTGACACCACTATCACAAAATATTTATTGATATTGACACAAATGTCAACATGATGTCAAAAAATACGTGGGATATACTATGAAGTTATCCCTTGGAACCTGTTAGATACTCCATTGGATTAGGAGATGGATCATCAAGACAACCATTAGGAGCATTAACGAATGTTGACCTAAAATTTATGGTAATAAACAAGTTAGGAAACTTTTAAGTTGTTGAGAATGTGGCTCTAAATCCATCTTGCAATGTCATTATAACTTTAGAATGGTTCAAATTGATTGTAATGGAACATTAAATTTGGAAGAAGAAGAAGTAATAAATACAGTGAAGATGGAATTCACGTACATGTACCATTGCATGCAAGGATGAGTTTTACATGGGCTAAAGAAGTATGGCATGATACAAAAGGAGAAAAATTTGATGAAATCCATGGAGTATATGCCTTGAACAAATTTTCTAATATTAAGAAATATTTTGAACTAAATTTAGATGGAGACATATCAGTTAAAACTAATTCTATAACTGAAAGTTTAGATAATTTTATAGAAGCATGGATACATGGATTCCCATAATCTATTACAAGAAAATTACATTATGCAAGAAGAGTGCCATTGTGGATGATTACATTAGATGATGATGATGTTGTGAATTATATTTTTTGGCTTGTAAAAGATAAATTTGAGGAAGAAGATGGATAACATTCCACCAAAGAAGAAATCAAATAAATGCCCATCAAAAGGGTATATAGATTAAGCCATGGGGCTTCCCACCAAAATTTACCTAAGTACTCAAGGGTTTGGAGACTTAGAGGGTTATTTAGATAAAATGGAGTGAATATTCTCGAATGAGAAAGCAAGAATGGAAAATTTGGATGAAACCCTAACAATTAACACCGTAGGATGGTGGGCATCACACAAAGCTAATATCTTTCATTGGAATTCATTAACCACATTTCTAAAAATAAGATTTATGGAGAGTGAATGCTATTACGTGGAAATACCGAATATAATGGTGAAAGTGATCCACAAAAACACATTCAGGTTTGTGAAAGACATTAGCAGGTCTTAAGATAACATTCTCCCTTGGTAAGGACATAGCTATTCATATG
The DNA here is from genome assembly GCA_018340775.1 of Taxus wallichiana var. yunnanensis. Classification (NCBI taxonomy): domain Eukaryota; kingdom Viridiplantae; phylum Streptophyta; class Pinopsida; order Cupressales; family Taxaceae; genus Taxus; species Taxus wallichiana. The sequence continues at coordinate 768,016,251 of CM031234.1, forward strand.
GACACTAGGACCCATACCGCAATCTTCGTACATGCATCAATAACTTCGACATGAGACAAGAAACTAGGACCAGATCATAAAAGACTTTTTCATACACTTAACTTCTAAGATGTAGATATTAACATCCTATGGGCACTACTGAGAAGATTAGGAATTTTATATTCCTAACTCTATAAAAGACAATAGGACAATTCTCGTAGAAGGCACCAAAAATTAAATATCCACCAAGGTAAGAGAATCTAAACCAAAATTGAGAAATGGCATATTACTTTGCAGAAACTGAGAAGCAGGAGAGATATGAAAGGGATGAGAATCTAATATATAAAATAGTTGAAGGAGAAAGGGAGGTAGTGGAGACCAAGGTAGAAGAAGACAAATATTATTACCAGCCTTTGAACATAAGAACTGAAAACATTGGCACCAATGGAGATGAAAAACTCGCCAAATAAGAGACTACCGGTTAGAGGAAGAAGTGGCCAAAGTAATAGAACTCATTCAAGAATTAAAATACATATTTCCAAAGGATTTCAAGGAGATAAGGGGTATAAAATATGTGGGCACCATGAATATACAAATCAAGGAAGGGTTAAAACCCTTGAAAAATATGCCATATAGTTTAAACCCCAACTTAAAAGTTAAATCAAGACCAAAATAGATAGAATGTTGAATGCTGGAATTATAAAACACGTTGAAGATTCAGAGTGGATAATTCCAATGGTGATTCAAAACAAGAATACATGAGAAATAAGAATATGCATGGATGATAGAGGACTTAATAAAGCTTGTGTACATGACCCATTCCTGATGTCATTTACAGAAGAAGTGTTGGAGAATGTTGCATGAGCAGATTTTTATTCATTCACTTATAGTTTCTCTAGTTAGCATCATATCGTAATTTCCCTAAAGACCAAAAAAGACGAATTTTTATACGTAATGGGGTTCATTCATGTACAATGTTATACCATTTGGGTTAAATAATGCACCAAGAGGTTTTAGTAGACTCATGGTTAATGCATTCAAGGAATTTATCCACAACTTCTTAGAGGTATATCTTGATGATTGGACGGTATATGGACTACTAAAAACCATATTCAAGTGTTGAGATTGATGTTTTAGAGATGCAGAGCATTACAAATATCTCTCAATTTAAATAAATGTATATTTCTAACTCCATTTGGAACATTATTGGGGCATATAATTTGTAAAGAGGGGTTGTTGATTGATCCGGTAAAAACTTCTGTGATTGTCAATTTGCCTCCTCCCAAAACATAGAAATACATTAGAACAATTCTTGGGTATACTGGATATCATATAAAATTCATAAGAAATTATGTGGAGATAAGTGCACCTTTGGAGGAGTTGCTAAAGAAAAGAACAAACAAGAAAATACAATGGACCACACAATGCGCAGATGCCTTTGAAGTTTTGAAGGATAAAATTTTACATGCACCTATCTTGATATTTCTAGACTAGAAAATTCCATTCCATGTTGACGCATCTGGTATTTCTAGTGGGGAAGTCCTTGACACAACCTAGAGAAAAAATGGATCATCCAATTGCATTTGCAAGTAGAAAGTTAGCTAAAGCTGAAAGAAACTACTCAACTATGGAGAGAGAAGCATTGAGCATGGTCTATGCCTTGTAAAAATATAGACAATATTTATTGGCTACTTCATTTGTGTTTTATATAGATCATGAGCCATTGAAATATTTATTAAATAAACCAAAGTGTTGCAAGGAAGGATATGTCATTGGCTGATGCTTTTTCAAGAATTTGACTTTACCATTGCAGTAAAACTAGGAATATTAAACAATGGACTAGACAAATTATCAATAATAGAGACACGAGAAGATGAGGGGCCACTTGATGATGACTTCCCTAGTACACACTTATTTATAATAGAGGTGATTACAAAGGAATTGGATGATATAGCACAGTTATTGCACATAGGAGAATTCCTCAGTGAGTACACAAAGTAGTAGAAGAGGAAGTTGTTAAGTCAGGGATTTCCCTTTACATTGATTCAGGGACTATTATATAAGAAAGGAAAATATGATGTCCTCATAAAGGTGGCCTTGAAACATGAGAGAAAGAATATATTGATAGAATCTCATGAAGGTATAGTTGAGGTCATAATGGAGGAGATCAAACATCCAGAAAAGTGATGATGGCCAGCTTTTGGTGGCCTATGCTCTTTAAAGATGCACAAAAACATGTGAGGACTTGTGATATTTTTTAGTGGGTGGGAAAACCTAATTCTCATGATGAAATTCCCTTAAAGTCAGTCTCGGCCTTAGCCTCATTTTAAAAGTGGGCTATAGACTTTATTAGACCAATTAAACCAACTAGCAAAACACTCTCATGAAAGATTCATAATAACAAGGAAAAATTATATAACATGATGGGTGGAAGCTATCTTAAATATTAATTATACTACTAATACAAAATGTAAGATTCATCTATGAAAATATCATTACGTGATTTGGATGTCCTTTGAGTATTACAAGTGATCAAGGGAAACATTTTGTAAATGCTACTATCAAAGAATTGTTAAGCAGCTTCATGATTAACCATAACAGAAGTACATCTTACCATCCATAAGAAAATGGGATATTTGAATCATTCAACAAGGTATTAGAGAGGGTTCCTACGAAGATATGTTCATTACAACAAGCATATTGGGATTTAAAGATACTTGCAGCCTTATGGGCTTACTTCACCACATACAAAAGGATAACAAAATACTCTCCTTTCATATCGGTATATATGGACTCGAAGCCATGGTCCCCATAGAGTGTTTAATTCCAAGCTTAAGAATGGCAAGATTATGCAGGATGAATGAAGATTCTTCACTACATGAGAGATTCATTGAACTAGAAAAAATAGATGATAAGAGGTTTCTAGCATAATACAACAAAACCCAAGAAAAGAGAAGACATAAAGCTTGGCATGATTGCCACAACAAAAGGAAAGAGTTTGACATTGGGGATCAAGTGCTACTCTATGACAATAAATGGAAACATCAAGGAAAAATAAAGTTGAGATGCCTAGGACCTTATATTATTAAAGACATATTATCCTCAGGAGAAACAAATTCGCAGCCACTACAAGTTGAAAAACTACTGTGCTATGTGAATGGACCAATATTAAAAAGATATGATACATAAAAAAATAGAAATACAATCTAGGCTATTTGAAAATAGAAAATTTTGTGGATAGTACAAGGGGTAGGATGAAAACTCACAAGGGCATCCTTACTCTAATAAACATAAGAAACAAGAAAAACAAAAAGAAGCAAGATATGCGAAGGGGATACCCACACAATAAAAGAAATAAAAATGTGGAGCTAGGAGGCAGACCATGGTGGAAATAAAGCCTCAAAACAAAGGAATTAAAAATACATGGTATGATCCAAGGAACGAAGGAATAAACAAAAGCCACACAATGAAGAAAAAAATAACAGAATACATGAATGAAAGCATGGATATCCGTGAGATGATGAAAAACACAAAACAAGAAAAAAAATTCAAATGAAGGAAAATATGTGGAACACGTAAAAATACATGGAATGAAGAATGAAAGCCATGGTAGAAAAAAATTATCCCGCCAAAATGCAATAAATGTGGTAGGTACAAGAAGGAAAGGTATAAAATTCATCAAATTGTATAAAAATAAGGAAAAAAAAGCTAAAACTAAGAAAGAATTATTCACTAGCGAAGTGCAAAGAAGAGAGCTAGGGAAAACTAGGAAAATTGAGAAGAAAACATGGATAATCAAATAAAGGTTGCACACGACGAGATCCCAAAACTATTTTATCACAAGCTCTCACTCAAGTCAACCAAGCATGATCTTGAGGGAGATTTCTTGTATATCTCATTCAAGGTTACCCATACACAAGATTTTTAGAATTACATTCACTCCCAAATAGTTGAATATGATCATACGCATTTCAAGTAGACAAATATATACTCGAAAGAAAATTTTGATAACAAGTATTTACAATATAAGAACAGAAAAAAGTAACAAGTTAATTGAAGATAGATGCTTGGAGCCAAATTCCATATTTTTCTAGGGTTGATCATGTAATCAAGGTTCTTTTAGCTGACCACATAACCATATATTGTGTTTGGATCAATTGTACCTAATTAACACAGAGGTCATGGCTAGGGTTACAGGATTATGGGCACAAGGATGGTCAACACTTACGAATAAGAATATGGAAATGAAATATACGACATAGGTGATGGGAGTGATGAAGAAAAAGAATGGGATACACATTACGTATATTGCAAAATCATGCATTAAGGTAAGCCTCTAAATTCATATGCTTAAAGATTTATTATACTAATAGAGAAGATTCTACCCATAGGATTAGCACACAAATAGCATTAGATATGATGAATTCACATTCAGAGTATAACCTAGCTGAGTTATTGGCTTCAAAATTCAATTACAACACTAAAAAAATAATGAAAGCATACTTTATGTTAAGGGTCAATATTGATATGCCTAGCTATCTATTTCATGAAAACCTTATCCCAGAAATCAGAATTGGTAGAATGGTGGTTAGATACACCAAAAGATGAAGAAATTTGAGAATACATGAATACCTTGGGCGTTGTCACCCAAATTACTTCTTTATTGCAGTGGTTAAATAAAATAAGGAAGATAATTGGAAACAAGTCCCAGGTTTCAGAATAAATTGTGGAAAAATATGAACATGAGATATATTTTATTGTTGATATCAATTATACCTTCATTTGACCTCTAGTTCTGCATATAACACATATAACCCCATTTCCATATGAGGCTTCTAATGAGTTCTTATCTACCTCGGTTAGATATATTTTATCATTGCTAAGCAACTAGAAATCTCCCCGTGGATCCTAGAAAACAAAAACTTCCAAATTTTGAATGTCATTGAAGAAACATTTGAAAATTATATGCAAACATACCCAACCCAACATGGAAAAACAAAATCAAAAGGGTGTGACATCATTAAGGATAAGTATGGAGCTCATATATGGAAGATAGTCAAGTTGACATAAAAATATCAAATACATCAAAGGGAACAGTTTGAAAAGATAATGGATATGCAAGAGTTTAGCATGCCATTGGATAGAGCCATTATTAAAATGCAGCAAGAGCTCATAGCTTCCCAAAATAGATTGGGTCAAGTGGAAGAAAAATCACCACCATCAGAGATCCTTTAGTTGATCTAAGAAAATACACAACTACAAGAATGTGTGAAGTAGATAGATACACATTTGGCATTGTGGTATAATTTTGAAAAGAACATTATGCCACAAATCACTAAGTACATCCCCCCAACACCACCATAAAGAAGAAGAAATTTTTAGGGGACTATGGTATACCATAAGTCCAGTTGGGTGAGTCAAGCGAAGGAACTCTTCCTTACGCTAGAAATATAAGTTCTAGGGAAGTGATGCCTATGTTATATCAAAGTGGTATCCAAGTAAGTCCAGTCTAGTGAATCAAGAGAGGGAACCTTTCCTTATGCCCGAAGTCTAAGTTTCTAGGAGGTGATGCCCAATTTTGGCTTCAGTAAAAAGAAAGATAATTTTTTTCTCAAATTTTTGAAGACAAGATTTTTCATCTTGTTATTATCTTGAGGACGAGACAAGGCTTATGTTGTGGGATGATGCCTATAGGGTTCTTCATCAAAGTTTGAGATAGCCACAGAGATCAAGAGATAACCACCAAAGACTAAAGGAAGACATGAAGGAAAAGAGTAAGCTATGTATAATAAATGAAAGTCGCCAAGGTTAGAAGAAGTCATGGGTAAACTAAAGAAAGTCGTGAGATACTTGGAATAAGCCATGGTACATTATAAAAATCTGCAAAACACTCGAACAAATCCTTGGGATCCGACAAAAATTGTGAAATAAAGACTAACAAAGCTAGAACATAAGAGAAGTCGACAGAGGCATAAATCAAAAGAAGCGACTCTTGAATGTTTTATTTTGTATATTTATTGTAATTAATCCTTTGTATATGTGTGTGCCATGAGAAAAATATGTGAGCATCACCAAAAATATATGAGAGAATAGAGAGTATTTGTGTATGATAATGAGACTAATGTAATGAATATTGAAATATGAATGAAAATTGATGTTTTGGAGCAAAGTTTGTTATGGTCGTTTACATTTTTTCTGTTCACAAGTTAGAGTAGTTTACTTTTCCCATGTACATCACTAATAATAGGTCAAAATTCCTTAATCTCAAATTGGTGTTGAGGTTTAGGGTCAAGATGGAGGTATGTTTCCTTTATATGCATGCAAAATTTAAGGACTTAAGGAGGTCGTTTGAGTAATATATTGAAATTTCAGTAGGACTGAGTTTTGAGAAAACCTCATTCAGACCACCTGGACTTCTTAGGTGTCAAAAAAAATTATCCAAAATTGCTTAGATAAATAATAGAATAAATTTTTGGAGTAAATTCACTTGGAAACGGGGTGAAAAATTCAGTTTGTCAATTGATTGAGTTTTATAGAAGTTATCATCATTTTTCCAAGCCTATTCTTCTAGCAACCGAACATCTTCTTGAATCGATATAAGAAAAAAAGTTGTGTTTGAACTCAAATATCTTGTATGAGCACTCTAAAATCCTCCAGTGACTCATTCATGATATCTCCATGCTCTATAATGGGTGGAATTTTTTTAAAAAAATTGATTACGTTAGTCAAGTTCAGTTTTAGGCCTTAAAATGAAGTATTCTCCATCTATAAGCTTATTTGGTAAACAAATAAACTTATATCATTTGTAGATGTCCCTTGAGAAATACAAGATGAGTTTTTATGCTTCATAGTTCCTATTTAATCCCTTGGAATTCTTTACAAGACTCACAAGAACTCTCTTGTTTGTAAACTATGCATAGACATGGGTATTGTCTCTTTTCCATAGCCAAATTTTGGTGCTTTGGAGACATATTTAGGTGTCAGAGGGTACAAAATGGTTTGAAATGGATGGAATTTTTTTCTACAGGCCTAGTAAAGTTGAGATCATTTAAATATGTCAAGAAATAACTAAGAAACTCCTTACTAAAGCCCTCTCGGGCCTGCACAAATAATCAAACCCTCACCTTTATGGTTTTAAAAGTGTTTTGCCTTGTGTTCGAGTTTCAAACAATGGAAGGGCATGAAAAATAATTCTCATATCTTTATGTTGGTATTCATCATGTCTCCCAAGTCTCAAATCCTCCCTTCAAATTATCGTTGAGATTCACATGAAAAACGTTATGTGACAAAGGTAAAGGGTTGTGCAATCTTACAAGTAATTGAAATGTTCTCTTCATTCTCAACCGAAAGTCTAGGTATTTCGAAAGAGAATATTTCTCTAAAATATGAGTCATACAAATAAAAATTGTTCTTAAATGAGCATGACAATGATCAGAACTCATGGAAAAAGAAAATGTATATAACAATCTCACTATCATCTAAGAAGGTGTTGAGTGCAAAGCCAAATATCTTGAAGAGGAATGTGTTGAGTTCATTGGAACAAATGCAAACTTAAATGGCTTGAGGAGTATAATGTGAATTGAAACAAGCATTCATAGTCCAAATAATCCTTAGCACTAGAAAAATCAAGGTTAATAGCTGAGGTTCTTTTTGTCTAAGTTGTTTGGTACTCAAAAGGAAATTGTAAGATCAGTTTCGAGTACAGAGAATATCTAAAACACTTGGTAACTATTGAAGGCCTTGTGACACTTTTCCCAACTTACCATACATTCTTGCCAAGGAAGATGAAGTGGCAAGCTTTGTAACTTATTGTCGGGAATATTAGAACTCCTAGGTTGATAGAGTCGGGAAGTAATTGAACCAAAGGTGCAAAAGAAAATGGCACTTGTTAAATCAAACAAACTTCAAGAAGCATGAAAGCATAGAAAAATGGTGTATGAACTTCTTGACAGCTAGAAGGAAAAAGTGACATATCTTGCAGATGACCGACAAGTGTTAGAGTGTGCCTATGTTTGGGAAGCAATAAAAGAATTGTAAGATGACAACCATCTTCTTTTTTGAATTATAAGCTGTTGTAAAAGGAAAAATAGTGAGATATAGTAAAATAAGTGTATGTTATTAAATTTTTTATAGTAATGAATGTCTTTGAAGAAAATTGAAAAAGTGACAAGGTGAGAAATGGAACTCCGAGATTTTTGTAGAAGACTAGCTGAGTAAAGAGGCTAAAAATCAACCTTGGAATAAGAATGTAATGCTGATAGAAATAAGAGCCAAGAAATTATAGGTGCCATGAACACACAAAATTATACTAAGGAGTGAGCTAATAAATCATATCATGATATTGTTTTTAGAAGTATAAATGAACATTGATATAGTAATGTGATCATAATCTATTGGTGAAGCAACATAGAAGCTAAATGATCAAGATTGAATCAGTACATCTCTAAGTATGTTCTCTTTGCAAGTTGTAGCTTGATAACCTAGTGAAGTAGGTGCTTAGCCTTCATCAAGTAGGTGTTTGAATTTGTCTTTGAAGTTGGTGTTTTACTGATTAAGTGGGTTCTTAATCAAGGGCAAATAAGTGTATGCTTGGGAATAGATGTTCCTAATATAAGGTTTGATTTCAAGTGGGTTTTCTCCTTCATGGGTTTCCCACTATAATTCTTCTATCTTGATCAATTGTTTTCTTGCATGAATTTCTTTCAAGTATTCATGGTTTTATTTATGAATCCAGTTAAGAGGTTTTAAGAATTCGAATTAGGCTAAAAATTTCTTAGCACCGATTCACCCCCTCTTAGTGCTTGTGATATCCAACATGAAAGTATGAGGGATTAAATCACTTGTAGGGGTTATAAGAATAACACCCACTTTGTTTCCATTAAAATTTGAAGACCCATCAAAATACATCTTCCATACAACAAATTCCTCTATATACATCATAGAAGCATCCGACAGATCCAGACTTAATGGTTCGGTTCTGGTAACGGATCTTCGGTTAATCGATCTTCAAAACACTTGTCCCTTAACTAATTTATGGCTAACATATTCTATATCAAACTCACTTAATAAGATGATCCAATTGGCCATCCTCCTAGTACATGTGGGTTTGGATAAGAGATATTTAAGTGGGTCAAATCTGGATATGAGCTTGGTTTTATTGTTTAGAAGGTAATGATGAAGTTTTTGGAAAGTAAAAACAACAACCAAACAAGCCTTTTCAATTTGTGGATAGTTGAGATCATAATTAATCAACATGTGACTAAGATAATAGATGGATTTTATTTTTTATTCAAATCATATTGATCCAAAAGCACACCAATTACAAATTGAGTGGCTAAAATATAGTAAAGCAAGGGTTCATCTAGGGTAAGCAACATAAGTAGAATAGGTGGTTTGGCCAAATACTCCTTGAGTAAGGAAAACATTTGTTGTTGTTCAAGACCCTAATGGAAATCAACATCTTTCTTGAGAAGATGTGTGAAGGAATGACATTTATCAGCAAGTTGGGATATAAATTTGTGTATAGCTTGGATCTTACCCTGCAAGCTACGTAATTGCTTGAGGTTCTTGGGAGGAGGCATGTCTGTGATAGTTGTGACCTTTGTTGGGTCCACTTCAATTAATTTTCTAGACATAATGAAGCCTAGTAATTTTCCTAAGAGCACACCAAAGAAAAACTTATTTGGGTTGAGTCTGACCTTGTAATCTTTGAGACATTAAAAGATATGTTGTAGAATCTCCAAATGTTCTTCTCTAGTCCTATACTTTCCCAAGATATCATCAACATAATCTTCCATTATATCATTTAGCATGTCATGGAAGATTACAATCATGTCCCTTTGATAAGTAGAACCTACATTCTTAAGGCTGAAAGGAATGACTTGATAAAAAAATTTACCCCAAGGGGTATTAAAATCATTTCTATGTTGATCTTCTTCTGTAATCTTGATTTGATTAAAACATGAAAATACATCCATAAGAGATAACATTTAATTTCCTACAATTGAATCGAAAATCATGTCAATTTTGTGAAGAGGAAAATCACCTTTTGGACATGATTTATTAATGTCTCTGAAATCCACGTAGATTCTTATATAAATGGGTTTCTTTTACATGGGTATTATGTTGGATATCCACTATGCGTATTCAATAGGTCTAATGAAACCTATTGATAATAATTTTTCTAGCTCCTTCTTTACCAAAAGAGCCACACAAGGATGCATTTTCCTTAATTCTTGTTTGATTGGTTTAGCATATTCTTGCACAACCAATTTATACACTACTAGAAAAGAATCCAATCTAGCCAAGTCTACATATGACCAAGAAAATATATATGAGATTTCTCAAAGAAGCATGACAAAAGTCTTATGTTCTTGTGCTAAGAGGAAGCTCCCAACTTAACCATTTTGGGATCATCTTCGGTGCCAATATTTACATTAATAGTCTCCTCCACCATCGTTTTGGATCCATCTTCCATATGTGTAGGATAAGGAGGTTGAGATCTTGTTCTAAGGGCATCTCAACAATATTTTCACCCTTAGAGTGGTCACTTTTTGTATCCATTTTAAATTTTTCATTTTACGCATCAGATAGTGCCTCAAATAGGTGTTCACTATGAGACTTGGATTTTTTCTTTTGATGAGGCTTTTGGAATTTATTTTCCCTCATTCTCTTTTTGATTTTTTTGACCACAAAACTCAGCCTCCTCCCCAAAGTACGTGTATGTGTCAAGATCAATAGAGAATCCTTTCTTGTGATAGCCAATAGGTATATCATTATGTAGACCCATAAATTGTCCAGTTTCTTCATCATTCCGAATAATTCAATTGGTATGTGTTTTTTTGTCCCAATTCATAAGGGATGGGTGAACAAGGTCTAATGTGGGAGTAGTAGGGGATACATTGAAGATAGATGTGTTAGGAAATAGGTTATTAGAGGAAAGGTCTTCATAGAGACTACGGTGGGAATTTGCTTTGTTCTCGCAATTAGAAGAACTATCATCATGCTCATAATAAGTAGCTTCAACTTCCTAGGAGGATGGGAACCATACGTTTGAATATCAATGTAATTTTTTTCTATATTTTCATGCGGTGTTGGAAGAGGTTCCAACATGCCTTTCTCATCAACACCACATCCATATCCTTAATATCCCATAGTGTACATCATCTTATTAGGGATGGAATACTTGGGAGCTTGATAGAAAGAAGACATCTCATTATCAAGAGACCAAGATATAGGAGCATCAAGTAGTTTCTCATCTACTAAAAGCCACTAGGAATAAAAGTGTTAATGTTAGAATGTTCCCGAGACCTTACAAAGAAGAATATGAAAATTAAATATATGACACAGAAATGGGAGTGACGAAGATAAAGTGTTGGGTACGCATTACAAATATCACAATCATGCATTAAGGTATGTCACTAAATTCATATGCTTAAAGGTTTATCATACTAATTGAGAAGATGACACCCATAGGATTAGCACACAGACAACATTAGATATGATGAATTCTATTAAAACACTACAAAAATAAAAAAATGAAAGCATACTTTTTGTTAAGGGTCAATATTGATATGTCTAGCTATGTATTTAACAAAAACCTTGCCCTACAAATCAAATTGGTCGAATGGGGGTCGAATACACCTTGGTAGCTGAAAAAATTGATAATACATGAATACCTTGGATGTCATCACCCAAATTACTTCTTTATTGGGATGGGTAAATAAAATAAGGTAGATAATTGGAAACATGTATGAGGTTTTAGAATAAATCATGGCGAAAGAAGAACATGAGATATATTTTATTATTGATATCTATTATACCGCATTCGACCTATAGTTCCATGTATAACACATATACCCCCATTTCCATATGAGGCTTCTGATGAGTTTTTAGGTACCTTAGTTGAAGCATTCAGAAATCTCCCCATGGATCCTAGAAAACAAAAACTTCCAAATTTTAACCAAGTCATTGAAGAAACATTTGAAGAGTATATGTAAAAATACCCAACCCAATATGGAAAAATAGAATCAAGAAAAGGAGGTCCTAAAACATACAAAAGGAAAAAAAGGCCCTACTACTTTATCACCTACCACCAAATGCCAAAGAGCATTAGCAGCCAAAGTGAAACTAAAAAGGTCAGTCAATTAAGAAGAAGAAGATGTGGAGATTTTCAAGAGATAGAAGAAATTTATGAGTAACATGGGAGGAAATTTTTTTATAAGAGGTCAAGCATGGGAGGAAACACATTTAACTAAGTTAGCATATGGATACTAGAAGAAATGTTTATCTTTAGGAGGCATTTCTCAGGTGGCCCAAGAGTATGTGGAAAACACAGTGGAGAACAAATGGTTACCACCAAAGCCATAATATATTACATGGATATATTTTCCTTAGAAATTGAAACATTAGTCGTCTACTTCCACTAGAGTTAGCCAAGGAAATTCAAGAACAAGTATAGGTGGAAGAAACAAACTGCATACAAGCCCTTCAACAAGAAATAACAACATTAAAGAAAAATAAGAAAAATACCACTAAGGATCGTGAATCGAATGAAGGAGGTGGAAGAATTAATTGGAATTCTCATTAAAATAAATAAAGAAAGAGAGGAAGAAGCCTTGAAGTGTGCATTAAAAATCAAATAGACACAAAGGAAGAGGTGAAGGAAGAGAAAAGGAAATTCCTAGAAGTAGAATAAATGAAAGTTATAGGAAGTAACTAGACAAAAGAAATTAAAATTAGAAAAAAAAAAAAAAAGAGAACAAGAAGAAAACAGAAGGAAATTGAGATATCTAAAAACTAGCTAAATAATAACAAAAGAAAAAGGAGTTGGAGGATGCATAGAGGAAACATAAAGAAGTAGAGAAGAAAAAGAAAGAACAAGAAGAAAAGGAAAAATAGAAGGAAATTGAGGAAGCTAAAAACCTAGCTAAAGAAGAACAAAATAAAAAAGGAGTTGGAGGATATAAAGAGGAAACAAAAAGAAGAAGTAGAGAAGAAAAAGAAAGAACAAGAAGAAAAGGAAAAACAAAAGAAGATAGTAGAAGAAAGAAAACAGAAAGAAAATAAGGAGCAAGAGGAGAATGAAGAGGAGTAGGAAAAGAAAGAAAAGAAGGAGAATGAAGAGAGAGAGAAAAAGGAGAAGGGTGAAAGATAGAAAAGGATGGGGAGAAAGAAAAGGAGAAAGAGGAAGAGGAAGAACAAAATTTACAAAGAAGAACAAGAAAACAAAGAGAAGGAAATCAAAGAAAAGAAAGAAAAAGAAGAAAAGGAAAATAAAGAAAAAGAAGAAAAGGAAAAGAAAGAAAAGGAAGAAAAAGAAAAGAAATAAAAAGAAGATGGGGAAAAACAAAAACAAACACGAACAGTGGAAAAATATAGAAAATAAAAAGAATCAAAGAACAAGATGAAATAGTAAAAGATAGAACAAAAGAATATGGAACAAGAATAAAAGGAACAAAAAGAACTTAAGAAGGAATAAGAACAGAAAATGGTACCATCAACATCATCCACAGAGATACATCCACAAGTATGGTACCAACACAAACACAAGAACCTAAAGACTCTTTGGAAAAATATAAACAAGCACTGCAACAAAGGAAAAAGGAGCAATCTATACAAATTCTGCGGCAAAGAAGGGGTAGTGGAACAAACCACATATATGGATCAGTTTACCTAGTATTTACACATATAAATGAACTTATGCATGTAATTTTCAGCAATCAATACACACTGTGCCCATATTTTCTAAATTATATAAGGTATAATATATACACAACCATCTAACTGTTTTGTAAATATTTTCTGCGGAATCTTAACCCCAAACCTTCCAACCCCTTATGGTCACTCTAAGAATTTCCTATTAACCCAAGTCATCCAATAGATTCGTCTAACAAATTTGTTGAACCATCCAACCAATCCATCCAATTGAGTCATCCAAGAAAATCATCCAACAAAACCGTCTTATTGAGAGTCGTCCAACTTAAATCCATCCACTTTAGAGTTGTCTAACTCGAGCCATCCAACTCGAAGCCATCCAACATCAAGCCATCTAACTCAAATCCATCCAAATCAAAGAATGTCTCGTGATCGCCTGTTTGGCACCATTTCCATTGATTTGGGAAAGCGTAGTAAGAAGGTTTCTTCAAGTTCAAAAAGAGTAACAAGGCATTGTTTAGTTCTTTTGGAAAATTGCAAAAAACCAAAGTGATGTGTCCAGATTTGCTGAAAACATAGGCATGTACTATATAGTAATTTAGAGATTTTTATTACTTTATTTTTCACTTGTATATTTCAAATAATATTTACACTATTTTATTTTTATTTAGTTTTGTTAATAATAAAAATAATTAGTACTATATCTATTACACTTTTAAATGCGACATTTTTCAAACACCTTCACAAACTAGTAATCTTGATGATCCTTTCAGTTTTAATTATCGATTGATCAAAACAAGGTCACTAACAAGAGCCCTAAATGCATGGCCATCCAACCTAGGTTACATAGTTGTCTAACCTAAATAAACAACCATCCAAAATATCTTAATTTGACAATAGTTATGCCCATCCATCCAATTGAAATCCAATAGTCGTCCAACAACATGAAACCGTCACAAAATACCCTACAAATTCTCCTTTGCCATGAATCATTTTTTTGGAAATTCATCATCATTTTGAAAATCCATATTAGAGATTCATCACCCATTCTCTAAGAATTTTCTAGAGGGGGGTCTTAAAATGAACCCCGGTACAAATAAAAATCTTAAAACCAAAAACTATGGAGAATCAGAAAAGGAGATCACAGATGCAAACCGCATTAAGTAAATTAGAGGAAGAACTGAATAATGTTATGACCTACTACACATACACCATAGGATGTCCCAGTGAGACACAAAAATAAAAATCATAACTAGAAAAGTTGGAGCAAAAATTCTTTTAGCTTCAATAGAGTATGACATCATTAAGGATAAGTATGGATCTTATATACGGAAGATATCCGAGTTGACAGAAAAATATCAAATGTAGCAAAGGGTGTAGTTTGAAAAGATAATGGATATGCAAGATTCTATCATACAATTGGATAGAGCCATTATTATAATGCAAAAAGAGCTCACAACTTCCCAAAATAGATTGGGTCAAGTGCAAGAAAATTCACCACCATCATATATCCTTCAGTTGATCCAATAAAATACACAATTACAAGAATGGGTGAAGAATAAAGATGCACATTTGGCATTTTGGTATAATTTTGAAAAGAACATTAGACCAAAAATCACTAATTACATCCCTTCAAAGACACACTATAAAGAGGAATAAATTTTTGGGGGACTATGGCATCTCGTAAGTCCAATGAGTGAGTCAAGCGAAGGAACTCTTCCTTACACTAGATGTCTAAGTTCCTAGGAGGTGATTCCTATGTTCTCTCAAGGTGGTGTCCTAGAAGTCCAGTCAAGTGAGTCAAGAGAGGGAACCTTTCATTAATCTAGATGTCTAAGTTTCCGGGAGGTGATGCCAAATTTTGGATTTAGTAAAAATAAAGATAAAACTCTTCTCAAATTTTTGAATACATGGTTCTTTATCCTATTGTTTTCTCAAGGATGAGACAAGGTTGAAGTTGGGGGATGATGTTTATAGGGTTATTCATCAAAGTTTGAGATAGCCACGAAGATCAAGAGATAACTACTAAAGACTAAAGGAATCTACAAAGGAATAAAGTAAGCCACGGATAATAAAGAAAAGTCGCCTAAGGTTAGAAGAAGTTGTGGGTAAACTAAAGAAAGTCATGAGATACTATACTAAGACACAAGTACATCGAGAAAAATATGTAAAACACATAAGTTGTGTTTTACATTCTTTCTATTCACAAGATAGAGTAGTTTACTTTTCCTATGTACATCATTAATAATAGGTCAAAATTCCTAAATCTCACATTATTTTTGAGGTTTAGGATCAACATGGAGGTATGTGTCCTTGATCTCCATGCAAAATTTAAGGACTTAAGGAGGTCATTTGAGTAATATATTCAAATTTCACTAGGACCGAGTTTTGAGATAACCTCATTAAGACCACTGGACTTCTTATGTGTCAAAACAAATTATCCAAAGCATTGCTTAAATAAATAATAGAAGAAATTTTTGGATTAAATTCAATTACAAATAGGGTGAAAAAGTTAGTTTTTAATTGATTGATTTTTATAGAAGTTATCATCATTTTTCCAAGCCTATTATTCTCGCTACCAAACATCTTCTTTTATCAATAGAAGCAAAAATTTGCGTTTGAACTAAAATATATTTTATGAGCAATCTAAAGGCCTTCATTGGCTCATTCATGATATATCCATGCTCTAAAATGGGTAGAACAAGTTAAAACAATCGATGAAGTTAGTCAACTTCAATTTTATGCCTTAAAATGAAGTATTCTCCATGTACAAGCATATTCGGTAAACAAATAAAGTTATAAAGTTTACAAAATTCCCTTGAGAACTAAAATATGAGTGTTTATGTTTCATAGTTCCTCTTTAATCCCTTGGAATGCTTTCCAAGACTCAAAATAACTCTATTGTTTGTAAATTGTGCACAAATGGGTATTGTCTCTTTTCCATAGAAAAATCTTTTCTTTGGAGACATCGTTGGGTGTTGTAGGGTAAAACATGGTTTGAAATGAATGGAAATTTTATGTACATACCTTTTGAAGTTGAAATAATTTAAATATGTCAAGAAACAACTAAGAAACTCCTTACTAAAGCCCTCTCTGGGCTACACAAATGATCAAACACTCAGCCTAGGGTTTCAAGAAATTTTTGTCTTGTGTTTGAGTTTAAAATAGTGGAAGGTCATGAAAAATAATTCTCATATTTTTATGGTGGCCTTAATCAAGTCTCCCAAGCCTCAAAGTCTCCCTTTAAAGTCTCTTTGATCTTCACATGAAAAAAATTATTTGACTGTAGGTCAAGGGTTGTGTAATCCTACAAGTAATTGAAATGCCCTCTTCATTTTCAACTAAAATTCTAAGTCTTCATAAAAGATAATATTTCTCTAAAATATGAGTTAGCTAAACAAAAAAATTTCTTGAATGAACATGACAATGATTAGAGCTCATGGAAAACAAAAATGTATACAACAGTCTCACTATCATCTAGAAAGGTGTTGAGTGCAAAGCCAAATATCTTGAAGAGGCATGTGTTGAGTTCATTGGAACAAATAAAAACTTTAAATGGCTTCAAGAGTATACCGTGAAGTGCAAAAGCACTCACATTCCAAATAATCCTTATTTGAAAAATCAAGGTTAATAGCTAAGGTTTTTTTGTCTAAGTTGTTTTGGTACTCAAAAGTAAATTGCAAGATCATTTTCGAGTACGAGACCATCTCTAAAACACCTTGTAATGGTTTAAGGTTCCATGACACTTTTCCCAACTTACGATACATGCTTGCCAAGGAGGATGAAGAGGCAAACTTTGTAACTTCCTGTCAGGAATATTAGAACTACTAGGTTGACAGAGTTAGGGAGTAATTGAACCAAAGGTCCAAAATAAAATGACACTTGTTAAATCAAACAAACTTCAAGAAGCCTGAAAGCATACAAAAATCATGTATGAACTTCTTTACAATTATAGGTAAAAAGTTACATATCTTACATATTAATGAAAATGTTAGAGTGTGCCTACGTATGGGAAGCAAGAAAAGAATTAGAAGATGACTACACAACTTCTTCTTCTTCCCGAATCAGTAACTATTGTAAAAGGAAAAATAGTGATATATAGTAAAGGAAGTGTATGTTATTAATTTTTGACAAAGTGATATACTTTAACATGAATGTATCTAAAGAAAATTGAAAAAGTGACAAGGTGAGAAATGGAACTATGAGATTTTTGTAAAATAATGAGTGAGTAAA
The DNA here is from genome assembly GCA_018340775.1 of Taxus wallichiana var. yunnanensis. Taxonomy (NCBI): domain Eukaryota; kingdom Viridiplantae; phylum Streptophyta; class Pinopsida; order Cupressales; family Taxaceae; genus Taxus; species Taxus wallichiana. The sequence goes on from CM031234.1 coordinate 768,034,119, forward strand.
GAGGCTAAAAATCAACCTTGGAATAAGAATGTAATGTTGACAAAAATAATAACCAAGAAAGTACAGGTGTTATGAACACACAAAATTATACTAAGGAGTGAGATAATAAATGAGATCATGATATTGTTTATAGAATAATAAGTGAACATTGATATAGTAATGTGATCATAATCTATTGGTGAAGCAACATAGAAGCTAAATGATCAAGATTGAATTGTACATCTCTAAGTATGTTCTCTTTGCAAGTTGTAGCTTGATAACCTAGCGAAGTAGGTGTTTAGCCTTCATCAAGTAGGTTTTTAATGTTGCTTTGAAGTTGGTGCTTTAGTGATTAAATGGGTTCTTAATCAAATGAAAATCAAGGTATGCTTGGGAATAGATGTTTCTAATATAAAGTTTGATTTCAAGTGGGTTTTCTCCCTTCATGGGTTTCCCACTATAATTCTTATGTCTTGGTTAATTGTTTTCTTGCATGATTTTATAGTAAGTGTTCATGGTTTTATTTTTGAATCCACTTAAGAGGTTTCAATAATTTGAATTAGCCTAAAAGTTCTCTCAAAGACTGATTCACCCCCTCTCGGTGCTTGTGATATCCAACCCGAAAGACCGAGGGATTAAATCACCTATATGGGTTATAAGAATAACACCCGCTCTAGATCCATTGAAAGTGTAAGTCCCATAAAAATACATATTCCATAGATCATATTCCTCAATATACATCATAGAACCATTTGATAGATTTAGACTTAATGGTTCAGTTCCCAAGTAAAGGATCTTTAGTAAGTTGATCCGCAAGCACTTGTCCCCTTAACTAATTTTTTATGCCATATTCTATATCAAACACACTTAATAAGATGATCCAATAGGCCATCCTTTTAGTAAAAATGGGTTTGGATAAGAGATATTTTAGCGGAAAACTTTGGATATGAACTTGGTTTTATTGTGTAGAAGGTAATGATGATTTTTTTGAAAGCAAAAACAACATCCAAGAAAGACTTTTAAATTTGTGAATAGTTGAGATCATAATTAATCAACATGTAACAAAGATAATAGATGGATTTTTATTTTTTATTCAAATCATCTTGAGCCAAAACTACGCCAATTACAAGTTGAATGGATGAAATATATAGTAGCGAGGTTCACCTAGGGTAAGCTACATAAGAACAAGTGGTTTGGAAAAAAATCCTTAAGTAAGGTGAACATGTGTTTCTCTTCAAGAGTCCAATGGAAATCAACATATTTTTTTAGAAGATATGTGAAGGAATGACATTTATCAACAATTTGGGATATAAATTTTTGCATAGCTTGGATCTTACCCAGCAAGCTATGCAATTTCTTGAGGTTCTTGGGAGGAGGCATGTCTATGATAGTTTTGACCTTTTTGGGTCCACTTCAATTCCTATTCTAGAAAAAATGAATCCTAGTAATTTTCCTCGAGATCACACTAGAGGCACACTTACTTGGGTTTAGCATGAATTTGTAATCTCTAAGACATTAAAATATGCATTATAGGATCTCAATTTGTTCTTCTCTAGTCCCATAATTTCCCAAGATGTCATCAACATAGTCTTCGATTATATCATTCAGCATGTCATGGAAGATTACAGTCATGGCCCTTTAATAACTAGCACTTGCATTCTAGAGGCTAAAAGGAATGAGTTGATAACAAAATGTACCCCATGGGGTAGTAAAATCAGTCTTATGTTGATCCTCTTCTGCAATCTTGATTTAATTATAACTTGAAAATCCATCCATAAGAGATAACATTTCATAGCATGTAGTTGAATCGACAATCATGTCACACATTGTGAAGAGGAAAATAATCTTTTAGACATTATTTATTAATGTCTTTAAAATCCATACATATTCTGATATAAATGGGTTTCTTTTACATGGGTATTATGTTGGATATCCACTCTGAGTAGTCAATAGGTCTATTGAAACCTATTGATAATAGTTTTATAGATCCTCCTTAACCAAAAGGGACACATGAGTAGTCAATTGTTCTAAGGGAATCTTGATGATATTTTAACCCTTAGAATAGTAACTTTTTTTTATCTATTTTAAATTTTTCATTTTGCACTTCTGATAGTGCCTCAAATAGGTGTTCACTATGAGACTTGGATTTTTATTTTGATGAGGAATTTTAGAAGTTATTTTTCCCTCATTCTCTTTCTGATTTTTTTGACCACAAAACTCAACCTCCTCCCCGAAGTACATGTATGCGTCAAGATCAATAGAGAATCCTTTCTTGTGATCACCAATAGGAATATCATCTCATAGACCCATAAATTTTCCAATTACTTCATCATTCTGGAAGAATTCAATTGGTATGTGTTGTTTTTGGTCCCAATTCACAAGGTCTAATGTGGGAGTAGTAGGGGATATATTGAAGATAGATGTGTCAGGAAATAGGTTAGTAGAGGCAAGGTATTTGTAGAGACTATAGAGGGAATCTATTTCGTTGTCACAATTAGAAGAACTATCATCACACTCAGAATAAGTATCTTCGACTTCCGAGGATGGGAAGCGTGCGTTCGAATACCGATGCCATTTGTTTCCATATTTTTATGCGGTGTTAGAAGATGATTCATCATGCCTTACTCATCAACACTACATCCATATCCTTGATATCCCATAGTGTACATCATCTTATTAGGGATGGCATACTTGGGAGCTTGATAGAAAGAAGCCATCTCATTATCAAGAGACCGGGATATAGGAGCATAAAGAAGTTTCTCTTCACTACCGAAATTCCACTAGGAAGAAAAGTGTCAATGTTGTAATGTTCCCAAGACCATTGAGGCTGATAGTTAGGCCTACCACATTTTTTTGGTGATAGGGGTAGATTGGAGATAAGGAGTGTTTGGCTGAAGTTGTATTATGACCAGTAGGGAAGAATTTCATGACCCATGTAGAAAATGGAGAAACTGGGTGTGGAGAAACTGGCATAGAAAATGGAGAAAAATGGAGAAATTGGCATGTAATAATGTAGGAGGAAAGGGCTTGGGATTGAACCTGTACAACTATCTCTATAGAAGGACATGTTGGTACCCAAATTGATTCTCCCTCAAAGCAGCTTAGCGGCATCACATTTTTGACAGGGAAGCTTACGGTAAAGCGAGAGCACATTATGTGTTGTTTTGTAGCTGGGAAGAAATTTGGCTTTCTCTTTATCACTCAGATGTGGAGAAATGGGTAGCACCCTTAAGAGGATTTGATATATCCTCACTACTTTATGGTTGTGCCTTTTAACCAAGGTGAGAGGACCCTTTTGTATCCTGTTGTTTATGGAGGATATGGAGATATCCTTCTTTGCAACATTGTTAAGAAGACCTTGAAGAAAATATTATCAATACAACAAAATCTAACTCTCATGAGTTTTCACCCTAGATAATGGAGATATTTTCTGAGCAAGGTTCAGGATACTAAAGACAATGAAAACCTAATTTCTTTTGTATGTTTTGGTAATAGAGATTATGCATTTGTACACACATAGGACAAACATGGGTAGTATGGGTAGGATTGGTTGTTTTTAAATGAATTTTGGTGGGAGGTGAGGTAGAGTGGATTTTGACTCACTAGATCTTTGAGAGATTTTACAAAAATGGAAGGCTTGACCAATAGAATGCTTCAAAACAACTAAAATGTCCCTTTAACTAGAATGGTGTGCTTTTAGTGGAGGCCCAGATCAACACATTTTCACACAAACTTTAAGGATCCAAAATGAAGGCTCAAATTGAAAAACTTAATTAAACACTATCAACCTTTATTTTATCACGCCTAAGATACCCTCAAAGGCTAACAAACAATCTTAATCATCATGCTAGGAGTAAAGTGATTTTAAACTTGTTTATTTCACTATCAAATGAAATCTCTTCTGATAAATGAAATTGCAAGTGCCACCAAACTATCACAAAGCTAAGATCTTGTGTGATTCATAGAGATTTCAATGTAATATTGCAATGGGAACAAGAAACTATTTGCAGACATTCAGAAATGAAGCAGACACAATTTTTCTCAAAATCAAACACGATTTACTCAAATTTGATTAAATTTATCAGCAGGGGAAAGTTTCTAGAACAATCTCAAATCTTGTCAATGGTTATACACTCACAACCACCTTGACATGATCAAATTTAACACAAAATAAATAAATAGGTTCCTTAGATAGTCTCTTAGAAAGATGGTCTCTGTCAAAAATTTCTCTCAAGAATTAGCTTTTGACCTCTAACACTCTAACCATTTGCATGAAAAATTCATGTAATTTATAATATTTCATTTACAACAAAGTTTTCCCCAAACCAGGAAACATTCAAAGCACCATTACGTGTGACAACCTTGATCGTGACTCTCAGAATCAGATTTGCAAAAAAAAATTAGGTGTGCAGAGGGAAAATCTCTCCAAATATTTCCAGCATTTAATTCTTCACCTAGTAAGTCGTTCTTCATCTTGTGCGCCAACTACTTCCTCCTCCAATCTGTCAAATCTGGTTCTTTGCATGCCAAGGAAGGAAAAACTAGAAAATCAGATCGAGGCCAATAGTCAGATCACATCTTAATGGTAAAAGATGTTTTCAGATTTTTTCCCACCAAACCAAGATATCAACAGTCTCTCATGTGCCAAGGAAAGAAAGATCAAGTCAAATCCGACAATCAGATTACATCTTTAATGGTGAAAGATGTTTTTAGACCTTCCCCACCAAACTAGGATATCAAATTAATGTTCCTCTTCATTTGGCATGCAAGAGACTCCAAGAAATGATTAAAAAACCATAAAAATTTGCATCCCCAGGAGCTTTAGAGAAGAAATGGTGGAAAATTAGATACAGATGCACAATTACCGTCAATTTCCCTTTTGAATTTGGATTGTCCACGTGGGAGATCTGAGTTAAGATGGGCCAGGGGTTCCTTTTTACTTTTTACACCTTTTGGAAAAAATGTAAAATTTCTCATTTTTCTCACCCCTCTTCCTTTGAAAAATGGGCTTGACACGTGTCCCAATGTGGGTCCCAAAGGAAATGCTTCTGAATTATACTATTTCACCTATTTTTGGAAAAATAATTTTTTCCAAATTTTCCCATAGCTCCACCCTTCCGTTTTTGGTTTCTGATGTGGGTCCTAGCGGAACCATGCTTCCTTTTTACACTTTTAACCCCTTTTTTCACAAAAGGAAAATTTTCCAAATTTCCCCCGAAAGTCCGCACCTCCACCATTGACTAAAGAAAATTTTGACTATTCTCTATCGGGCTTACGGGTCATTTTGATGACTTTAATCTTTTTGACAATAAGGGGCAAAAATCCAAGTTGCCTCTCGATGGCCCACCTCCCCACCTTTTTACTTTTCAAACAACCACGCATCTCAATGATATGTCTTAAGATGGTCCCCAAAAGTAGAGACCTTGAATGAGCACGGGCTCACCATTTGTCTCACCTAGTAGAGTTTGCTAAAAATCTTGAGAGTTCAATGCGAGAAGGTGCCATGTGTCCAAGGTCCGAGACAATCTTCTTCAGTCATTGAAAAGTCTAAGAAAAAGGGAGAGTGAGTGGAAGCCTCCAAGTGTCCTCCTAGCGCTTCTTCAAAATAAAACTCAAGGGCTGGTCCCCAAACATGCGCGGTCCCTCCATGTGTCTTAGGCCTTTTAGGAAGTTTCTTGAAAAATTATAAGGAAGACCCGACGAAACCTCCACGTGTCTTTATGGCGCAACTTCAAGATGGTCCCCAAAAGTGGAGACCCTGAATGAGCGTGGGCTCACCATGTGTCCATGGCCTACCAAAACTATATCAGTTGCATGAAAAAAATTTCTAAGTGTGAACAAAGCAGCGAAATCCTCCACATGTCCCCCCAGCGCAACTCCAAGGCCAAACAAAAGATGAGTCTTCAAACGAGCATTGTTCCTCCACGTGGACAAGTTTTGGGTTAAAACGATCTAAAAATTTTTAGAGTGCCCCGCCAAGATGCATCCAACCAAAAAGGGCCATGCTTTCACTAATGCAAAATTTAAATTTGACGAGATAAACACACCTGTCAAACCATAAAAATGTAGGGAAACCACTGTTTGAGCCCAGAGATGAAATCTTCTTCAAGGCCAGAGAATTTGGAAATGTTGTAAGGTTCACACATGACCCTCCGAGCTATGTCCATTCACATTTTTTTAGTACCTGAGACAAAATGGCAAGGACAACAACACACGACTGTAGAAAATGGAAGGGAAGGAACAACCCGAGTTTTATGCCCAATTGACAGACACCTTCAGATGGAAAAAGGAACAAATCAACAAATTTTGGGCTTTTAAGTGACCTTTGACCAAGGAGGAACTAATCATGGAAACCAAATGGAGGACAGAGTCCTCAGGTACCAACACGGGGAGATAAAAAATGTGACAGAGGCTACAAACTGAGGAATTTTAATGGAAAATGGGGCGAGACTAATTCGAGCACCAACAAGACACTCAAATATAGTGGACAAATAACTAGATAACACTCTACAATATGTAAATGGTTGTGGGTGCCCAGGAATGGTAAGCATATTTCCTTCACGGTAAAAATTTATACATTGAACGAAAGTGGAAGGCACAACCTACATGGCATGAATCCATGGGTGACCAAGGAGCATATTGTAGGGTAGTTCCAAGTCCAAGACATGGAACTAGGTATCATTAATAGTAGGCCCAACTTCCACAGGAAAATTTATTATACCAACTGACTGTCTCTCCACATTATCATAGGCCTTGATGGTAATGATATTAGGCTCAATTTCCACATCATTGCATCCCATCTGTCTAATTAGTTTCAAGCTATAGATATTCAAGCCATATCCATTGTCCACAAGCTCTATTTTTAATCTTTTTACAAGTTTTGATAACCTCTTTGTACAAGGGAAGATAATGGGTATGATCATCCATTGGAATCTCATGCTAACTGAAGGTAATGTGTTTAGATGGAGCAAACAACGCGACCAAGGCTTGGAAGCATGTAGGATCAATATCCATAGAAACTCCTGACCCTTAAAGGGTTTTGTAAAGGATGTCCTTATGAATGTTGGATATTTTAAGAAGATCTAAGATAGAAATATTAGTATTAGTCTTATCTATTTTTTCTAGAAGATCATACTGAATATCCTGAGGAGTAGGAAAATGAGGTTCTGGGATAATAAGATGAGCGCATTGTGTTGCCACAACACATGTTTGTGTCTTAATTTTAATAGTGTTCACAAAGTAATTAGCATTTTTATCCCCGTGTTTATGTTTGGGAAATATATATTTATAAATCTCTAATTTTTTTAGAATTTTTACTAGGTCCAGGTGAGTCCATTTCAACTTCCCCACTATCTATGAGGTCTTGAATGAAGTGTTTTAACTTCAAACATTTTTTTGTGATATGACCCTTAACACAATGAAACTCGCAATACTCATGGTATTTGTACTAGGGCAGTTTTACTACACCGTCAATAAAAGGCGTAGTAGTTTTTAACCTAACCATGTTCACTACATCTAAATTTTTGGGATTGATGATAAAGAGTTTAAAAAGGGAGTAAACACTCAACGGTTTATTTCTAGTATAACCGGTCCTTTGAGAGTTTCAAAGGAGAACTGTTCTAGATGGATTACACACATTATAAATCTATAATTCCATCACCTACAACATTATTTTTTATTTAATAATTTATGTTTTTCATTAGGTTTGGAATCATGGTGATCTCTTTGAAAGGGATTTAAAGTCCCTTTATCCAATAAATATTTCTCAATTTGGATTCCTTTTTCTATGACTTCCTCAAATGTACTCACACAATGCATTTACAAGTGGAAATATATTTCAGGATGTAGGTTTGGCACAAATATACTAACTAGTTGTTTCTCAGGGATAGAGCAGGGAAGTGACTAGCTAACCCTTACCACCATTGTAGGAAACCAACAAAGTTTTTGTTGTTACATTGTTTGGCGTTACACAAAGCTAAAATAGTAATGTCAATTTCCATATTGAATGAAAATTGGAATACAAAATCTTCCGCTAATTTGATCACGTGGATCACCTTTACCCCTATATTTATCAAATTTAGGGTAGTCAAAGTGAGGAGGAAAGGGGGTGTGTAGCATTTCCCGATCAAAAGGATAGGGACATAGTTCTTCGAATTGGTACTTTTAATGTGTCCTACGTTGTTTTCTTGTAGGCTCATAAGGGAATTCTTCATAGATTTCCACTCTTGATCAAATATTTGGCCACGTGAAGGGGAGGCTGGAATATATATGTAGTTTTAATTTTATGTCTCACCTCCATAGTTTTATGTGTAAAGATCATTGTACGTAACCTTAGGTTTTCCTAATGCACATGTACGCCCATATCTTTGTGGGCATTATAGGAGATATTTTCCATTTGATGACTAAGGGCTTGGATTTGATGTTGTATAGTAACCTTGTTGTTATGGGGTTCATCTTTATTTTCATGCGGAGAAGGTTGTTAAGAAGATTTATCTTCTCCTAAATTGATGGGGGTTGTACTTGATAGCCACCATTACTTCTAGGAGGTAATTCTTCGTCGTTTTTTCCTTTCCGGAAGTAGAAGCATGTTCAAAGTTTAATATTTCATCAATAGTGGGAATGGGATGTTCTAATTCTTCCTCTCCATGGATCATGTTCATAAGAAGAGTATGGTCAAATTCAGGTGGCAGTCTAGCCCCTAATTCCACTACTTGTGTGAGAACTTGGTCTCAGTTTGGAAGAGGAAATTGTCTATACGAGTTGGGTTAAACTCATAGTTGTCTCAAGGAGATACCACCTCATCACCACTATGGTCTATCATGGTTTCCTCTTCACATAAGGGGTCTAAATTTTCATTGACAAAAGGATTAGATCCTAATATTCTATGTCCCATTCTAGTAATAGGAGGCATATGAAATGTTTTTATAAGTTCTAACGAATGTGCACAAGTATCACAAAGAATCTAGAAAAAACCTAGCAAGGTGACAACCACAAATAGTCACAAAGAATGTCACTAAAAATATCCTAAAGAATACACTAAATAATTTCCTAATCCACTAAAAATAATTTCCCAAAGGGATAAAGAATATATGACCAAATGCCACCAATGAAATAATATCCCATGGAAATAATATCTAGCAAAATATTGATCAAGGGATCATCCTGAAAATAGTCTACTCCCTATGTCTATAAAATTATTTCAAATATTGTTACTAAGAAGATGACAACACAATTTAAGTATTTAAATCAAGTTTTGGATAAACAATATTTAAATACTAAAAAGGAGTTGAGGTGATATGACCAACATAACAATGTAAAGTATATACTCTAAACTTAGTTTAATATAAACAAAGTCTAAGTGTTGGAAATGGAGGTTACAAATGTGGGAAGCGTAACAATACTACTTGGATACTTTTAATCAAGTTTTTAGGAAAAACAAAATGTTAGTATCAAAATAGGATTGACACAATGCAAATAGCATAACGATAACACCTTCCAAGACTTAAGGCAATGTTTGAATAAAAACTAGGTCCAAGTATACCAATGAATCAAAACAATGGAAGAAACATAACAAGACAATCGAGACACTTATATCAAGTTTGGGAAAACAAGATGTAAGTATTAAAAATGTATTGTTATAATGCAATCAATGATATGATTTAAAGGGTAAATCAAGGTAGTATCACCTTACTTCAATGATATATCTCAATATGGGTATCAAGACAAAATTTACCAAAACATGAGGACGTACCAACACACTTTTAACACTTATCATCCCTGCCACAACATGCCTATGCAATTGAATATAAAATTGGTGGAAATTATTATTTTTTATAGCACCGCATATGTTTCTCTCTTTTGAACAAAAATGTCAAAAAGAAAACAAGGGAAATAGATCAAGTGGTGATGAAAAATATGTAGCACAACTTTGGCAGAGTTTCTCCTTTTTATAACAAGGTAGAAACTAGGACAAAGTTTTGCATGGTAAGTTTTGTGATGAATGACATGTGGAAAAAACTTCAATGAACTCTCCCCTTGTTCAAATAACAAGGTTTTGAATCCAAATAAGTTATTTCTTTGTGAAAGCTCTTTAGAACACGATGGATAAGGTCAAGTTGGCCCCAATGCCAAATGGTTTCCTAGGATTTTGTTCTCAACACTCACTAATACTTTTCTAAGAGAGATATGCTTCACTAGATAAATCCTAGACAAAGGACCATTATCCCACAATCAAATTAATGAACGAGGCCTCATACAGACAACTTGAAGCATTCCGAGCACGGTTTTTTCTACATAAGTAGGTGTGCTCATGTTTTATTAACTAAGTTATAAATCGAAACTAATATCTACATAGCCTCAAAAGTAAATAATAATTAAATAATGAACTATCAAGATAAAGGTTAAAGTAAATGCTTCTTCGATGCATAAATGAAAATACATGCTAAGCTATTTCCTACTCTCTATGATTGCTAACTTAAACTATGAACCTATGAAGAACATAAGAAATCAAATGTGGTTGGTGGTGATGTCAAGAATTTAGAATGGAATCTCACCAATAATGGCTACAAGGCCATTTTGGATCTTCCCATATTACTCATTCTTGAGTTAATGGATGCACTAAGAAGATGTATTTCCAACAATGGAGAATGGCTCAAGATCAAAAGCCTATGGTTTTCACTATTCAAAGCATGGTGTTTCTAGAAAAGGAAGGAGCTTGGTCCTTTATATAACCTGAATTTTGGAGAGATATGTGCAACTTGGTGCATGTGGGATAAGGGTAAAACAATATTAGGAATGTATAAGGTTTCTTTATAAAAGGTAATCTTGATTTAGAAGAGCTTAATTTATCATTAGTAAGTCATCGAGTTGGGGGTTTTTAATTAATCAAAGGTGATTAATTTGTAGGTAGAGGTAAGTTTATATAAGATAATTAGAGGAACATTAGTATGATTTGTGGGATGTAATAGAGGAATTTGATCCAATAAATGGTTATTTATTGATTTAGATTTGTGAGCGTAATTAATTAACAATAATTAATTAACCCAAGTAGAAGTGGATATTAATTAACGAAAGGTTGTTAATAAACATTCTTAATGATAGGAAGGCTAATTAATTAATGAAAGTTCGTTAATTAAAAAATATGAAGAAGAATGTTATCTAATTAGTGGAAAAGAACTAATTATTATAGAACTGATGAGAAAGAGGATAGTTAGTGTAATTTTAGTATTAAAATTGCATTAGCAGATTTTAGGTGTCTACAGAGGTAGTGGGGAACTTCCCATTTCTTCCACCAGTTCCCTCAAGCTGTGGACTATTGTGGGGTTCCTATGGTAATACTCATAATGAGTTTTATGGATTATGTGAAGATACTTCCTATAGTTTAAAGAGGACTAGTTTTAATCCGTATCGAAACCTGCAAATACAATCTGCTTTTTTGAATGAAGTGGTGTTTTTTATATTTTGAACTTAATGTGGCTTAGCACACCCTTAGCAACCTATAAAAAATTGTAGTTAACATTGTTTTGATTTGATTTCTTTGACAAGTGTTAGGTCATGTATACAAAATATTTAATAGTTTCTCATATAAAGAGTGCCAATGTTGTTTTTGTTTCTCAACATCAAAGAAAAAGACATAAGAGAAGAACATACACAACAATTGGTCCAACTAAATATAAATGAAAAAACTTAAATCAAATGAATTTGAAAACTACTTTGTAAAATATTCATTCCTTAAGCAAAAAAATGATGAAATTTCCAAATTAATCAAAATGTTAGAGATGAAGACTAAATTTGCTTTTGATTCTCAAGATCATCAAAAGGTGCAAGAGAAGAGCATACACAAAATTTATCCTAACTTAAGAAAATCATGGAAATAAAACATTCATTAAAGCATTTAGACATGTTAGAAAATTAATTTAAATCAAAACCTGCAAAACAAAAGTCAGAAAACCTGCAAAACAACAACAAACACCAAAAATTAGATTTTGAATTTCTTGAAATCCGAGAAAAAATTTACATAGACTATTAGTGCATGAGTTTTAACACTAGCACACATGTAGCAATGCTAACATAGGGATATCAATGGTAATGCATGGTAGCAACGATAATGTAAAGGTTTTAATGCTAGAATAGAAGATTTAATAATAGCACAGGATATTTAACAAAGGTAGTGTAAAGGGTTTCTCTCAGCAAACAAAGAAGAAAATACATACAACACTAGCGCATGGGTTTTAACAAAAACATGTGGATGATTAAAAATAGCATGTGGAGCCTCTCTATGTATGAAAGAGATGAAAATTCTAGAAATGGTAGCACACAGGGAATCAACAAGAGTACACGAGTTTTAACGTAGATGCATTAACATTAACATTAGTTCATGGTAACTATGCAACTTCAAGAACATGATAATTTGACAAAAATAATGTCAAAAATCTCAAATATTTACTGATAACCTTCAAATTTGACAACACTTTACCTCCTTCACACCTACAATAAAGACTCAACACATGCAAACTCAACAAAAGGAGTTAAGAAATACAAGATTTATCAATATATGTGAAATAGAGGTTAGTATGTAAAAATGAAATTTAACTACAAAAACTTGAGAAAAAGCACATGAGACAAAGGGATGTCCCACTGGGCATGCCATATGTGTGCATGTGAATAAATCAAACTAAGTTAATGAAAGGAAACTAACACCAAGTAGAATCCTAACCTATTTAATCTACCAAAAACACCATGATAAAGCTATGCATGGATAAAAGCTAATTAATGCATCCAAATTAAACTTGAAAACACTAAGCCATTCCTTACTAATTTAGATATTCTTTCTAGATTATAATTTCTCCTATGATTATAATGAGATCAAAGGATGGATATCTCCAAGAAGAGGAAAGGATCTCACCAATATGGCTTAATTTCCATGTATGGATCTTCCTTTACTACTCTTTACAAAGAGAGGATAAATGGGTGCAAGATCAATAAGCTTCTTCAATGGTGGAGAATGCTCTTATCATGTGCATATAATAACACTAATAAAAGTGTGGTGTCATGTGTGAAGGAGGTACTAGGTTCTTTATATAGATTTTCAATTTGGGGGAGGCTAGAAACCTAGTGAATGTGGGATAAAATATAAAGTATAATTAGAAGAGATAAGCATGATTAGAAATAATTAATTAGAATTAACAACTCATGGGAGTTGGAGATGATTTAATTAATCAACTAGGATTAATTAATAGGCCAAAATAAGCTTAGAAATCTATTTGGAGGTGATTTAGGAGGAATTTGATAGAATTTGGAGGATTTGTAAGAGGGATTTAACCAATAAGAGGGTTTATTGATTAAATAAAGGATTAAAAAGGCTTAATTAACTAATGATAGTTAATTAAAGAGGATTATAACTAATGAAGTGTCATTAATTGGCATCCAAAATGAAGGGAAATGTTATTTAATTAACGAAGTGTCGTTAATTGACCAAGATGAAGGGGAATGTTATCTAATTAGTGGGAAATCACTAATTATAACGAAATTGACAGGAAAGACGATAAATGGTGTAATTTTAGTAGTAAAATTACGTAGTCAGATTTAGGCATCTACATTGGTCATCGCTTAAGCTAAGGGTGTCCTAATAGACCTGATAAGTCTATACATGTAAATGAAACTAAACAGAGTATATGATGACTCCTTAAGGATTTTTTGTTTAAAACCTCTTCATTTCCTTTGTATGTAAAAAAAAATGTGAAAAGTGAAGATCTTTGAATGTGAAGTTGAAAATCCAAGTGTAGGAGGTTATATTGTCTACAAAAAGAAAAATTTTATACTTGTAAATGTTGTTTATTTTTATGAGAGCTAAGTGTTATTTTAAGAGAGTGAGAAGGGTGCAAATGGGTTGAAACTATGGCAAATTAGGAGAATAGAAGATAAGAAAGGTGAGATGAAAAAATCATCACGATATGTTTATGTAAGCAACTGAGTGATGAAGGTGATCAAAACGTTCTATGATCAAAGTTTGAGTTATTGCTCATAAATTTGGGAGTGGGTGCTTCCTTGCAAGTAGGTTCTTGAAAATATATCAAGTGGGTGATTGGCCTTATTTTGGAGTGGGTGCTCAACAGATGGTGAAATCATTGTAACTTTATAGGACAAATGTCCAAGCTAGTTCTTTGGTTTCAATTGGTTGTTGTCCCTTGATGCGTTTCCAACATTAAATCTTGGCTCCCCATGTATTAATGTGTGTTTTGTTTTTCTCTCCCTCTCTCATGGTTGAATATTCATGCTTCATCAAAGTTAAGATAGTTTAATTTTGAATGATTTAATAACTATATATTGTTTCGAAGTTTAAATGAAAACTAATTCACCCCTTCTCTCGGTGCCTAGAATTCCTAACATGAATTAGTCTAAATAAATAAAATATAACACTATATCAAAAATTGGAACAATGAGAATGTGAAATAATACAATGTATTGAAACAATAGCACTTGAAATCATAAGATATTCCCTAGATGTTTCTGACCACTAGATAAGAGGAGGTACCCAATGTTGATAAGAATTTTAGTCTTTTATATGTCCTACATCATGCTCAAATACCTTGTGAAACAAATGTTTTTACAGAGTATATAGAATATGACATATATAAAACCATGTGACAAAAATATATGTAATGAAACTAATAAATCATATCATTTACTCGGTCTTGATTTTGTATTTTGATAATATTTGAATATTTATGTGTTTTTAAGATTATTTGAATGTTTTTCTATTTTTTAGAATATTAATGACCATTTCATTAAATATGGACATACTCCACTAAATATGGATTTTCATTGTTACAAATTTAGGCACCCTTTAATGTCTAGAATGGATTTCATTATTGCTACTATTGGATTCCAATAATTGTATTATTAGACGTATTTGTTTCAATATTTCTATTATTGGATTTCAATATCACTATTATCATATTCTAATATTTCTTATTTGCACTCCAAAAATTATATTATTTTTTTCTACCTATGTTATAGTTTTTGTTTCATTATTGCATTAATTACATCTAAATGTAAGTAGATTAATTTTAATTGTTGTTTGTGAATTATTATGAGTTCACAATTTAAAATTTATCCTACATTCATAGCTTAAATTTTTTTTAAATTAATTTATTAAATTTAATAATACAACAAAAAGGTCTTCAAGTATGACAAGCAATTTTAAATAATAATTAGTTTCTTTAATTCATCATTACTTATATACTACACAGCTTAAAAATTAAGCTCTTAATTGAACATGTTTTGGAGTAGAAATTTCAAATAACCCACATTCTAAGCCAAAATTATGTTACTCGATTTACAATTTTCAGCATATAAAAAGTATATGACATGTTAAGATTCATTTGAATTAGAATCCATTAATTAAGTTTGTTGATGATGTGCAAGGTATGCTTGAATGACTTCATGTCCACAATTTAATGTTTTAATTTTATCTCCTTTCTAGATTTTCCTTGGTTTCAATGCCCAAATAGATCTATCCACGTCAATAAATGATGTTTCTCTTGATTTATGACACTATTGATTTTTGTGTAAACATACTTAATGTTTTTTTATTTATGTATTTTTTTCTAGTGGGTTCTCATTAATGCATCGTCATTTTTTGCTACCAAATTTTCAACATCCTTTATGAGGTTCCCTTCTAATATAACCATACATATAGGGCTATGTTCATTACTTGGGTCATACTACAATCATCTTTCTACTATACACATCCATTATTGGATTTCATCTATATGCCTATCAAAAATAGGAGAAAATATATATCATTGTTTGAAGGGATATTTTGATTGACATGGTCATCCATAAAAAAATGGTGTGGATTCCACTATATAATCATATTTTTCCACTTCTTGTATTATTTTTGGCCAAAAGAAATCAATCATGACACCCCACTATAATTGAAATAGGGTTTGTCTAGAGTAAACAAAATATTTTGTCAATATATTATCTTTTGAAGCTAGAAAGCTTCACCTTCATTTATAGAAATATTTTACCAATTTAAAATATGCACTATTATTTCCTTTTACATAATCTCCATATCATGCATTTTTTACGTAAATCCATTTCACTAAAATTCAATTTGCCTATAGTTTTCCTAAAATATTGGTTCACATCATAACTTATTACATTTTTCATGAATTAATTAAGCACGCAACTTTTAATGGCATCTTCTATCATAAATTTAGTAGTTATCGAACCATAATTGAATGAGACAATAGAAATTTTAGAGATACACCTTTATTTGAAGAATTTTTCTTCTCATAATATTATTAACTATTTTCACGCATTAATTCAAGAATGTATTAAACCTAATAAAAAATAAATAAATTTTATACCACATGAATTTTGAACCTTTTTCACATAACTTGTGAAGCTCCCAAAACACATTTGGCATTATTTAAAAGCATAACAAATATGTCGGTATTTGATGTTCTAGCCAAACACAATAGTAAGAAAGAACAAGGTTGTTTAATATCGAGTTATTCCCACACCCACACACACACACACATATTTACATATACTTGTGTGTGTAAGTTAAACAAATAATGATATGATTTTTATGAATATTTCATATATCACCTTTTTTAGGAAACATTGATGCACTCACGATGTCAAATCTTAAAATTCTTGTCCTTTACCATTCACTAGATATTTTATTTTCTCTTTTCTGCATATATTTTAATAACTTTGGAATCAATTACTCATTCAATTGTCTTGCACACTTTCTCTTATAATTGTTTCCTCCAAGTTACTTAGCCGAAAAATAATATCATTCTCTTAACTTGTTTGTCCTTATTGATATGGGTACAATATTGAAACATTGGATATATGTGCAAAATCTATATCACATTTGGAAACTCTATCTTGTATGCATTGGACACAAAACTACTCAACACCTTGCATGGTTTGATCTATAATATGTTCAAATTGTAAACATATTTTCCCCGAGGAATGTTAAAACCATGTCCCCCACTTGAAATTTATTTTTGTTCTCTTCAAATCTACGTGTCATTTATATTGTATATTACTCATGTATAGTTATTTCTACTTTTTATAGTATACACGAAATATATAATAGAGAAATATATCCCTCATAAAGAGATGAACACCAAGGGGAGAATAAGGATGAAGATGGGAACTATTCCATGAGATCCATAGATCTATAAATTGTTTTCATGATATGCATAGAACTAGAAACCCTAACCGTAACAACAAACCCATTTTTTCACCACTAGTTTGGTGTAACTTGAGTCTAAGAGTGGTTTTCATAAGGGGAGAGGGGCCTAAGGAGAAATCCAAAGGATATAATAGGAATTGGAACTTCCAACATAGAGGAAGAAGGGTTATCAAAAACCCTAACCATAAGTAAATCGACCTTTTAAAATTAATTAAAAACTTGAGATAGTGAAGGATGATAACGAAGGTTAGTGTTAAATTTTAGATAAGTGGATGGTTATTTATTATTGTTGGTGGATATTTGTTAATAGTTTGAGGTAGTGGAGGATTATTTAACTTTTGATAGTGTAGGTTTTTGAATGCTTTGATATAGTGGAGGATTTGGTGGAGATAATGGGGAATCTTGGAAAATGGAGGAGAAATTGGGACATGGGGTAGAGGATGAGGTGGATGAGATAGTGATATTTAAGGTGGAGGATGAGGTGGATTATAATATTAGCATATGAATAGTTGGTGTAGGATCAAATTAAATGGGCGAGCATGTGATTCATTAATTAATAGTAATTAATTAGCTAATCAACTAATCATTGATGATGTGGGATTAAAATGGGATGAAAGGATTGATTAATTAATGTGATGATGTAATTAGGGTGTCAAAACTAACCACGGTGTAGGACCCCTATAAAAGGTTGTTTTTTGGGCTGAAACACCCATGCATCACCTAATTCGACACTACTATAAAAGAGGCCTAAAAATATATGTAGCATTATGCCTGACATGTGACATTTATATGGATACAAATACTTTGACAACTTGATCTCTTGAAAATAGGAAACAATATCTTAATTTAATATGTCTTTCACAAATCTCTAGAATGGGAAGTTGGTTTCTAAATTTTTATTTTTTTTTTAAATGGTTGAGATTAAGAGGGTAAAATTTGGTGCGCACAAAAAGTATGTCTATTTTTGTGTCAAAAATATAAGAACCTATTTTTTGTACGCCCTTCCATTTTTTGAGTTCTATAAATTATTTTTCAAATCCCTTCTGCAGAAAGTTATCTAAGACCATGTATGAGGTCCCACTAATTTTTCATAATTTTTGGATGACTATATAATTTATTACTAATTTTCAAAGTGCACATATCCCGAAAATGAAATATTTATGTGTTGACACCCATAACTTTGAAAAAAAAATCATTTTTTTGTTTTTTTAGTATGTGTAGAATAGAGTTTAGAAAAACCATTTTTTTAAAATGGATGAAAAATCAAAAATTGTGCACCAAAATGTACACATAGGTTTTTGTAAGAAAATAGGGCACTAGCAAAAGAAATTATGGATGAAAGCCTTAAACCAATCAGATTTTAGAAATAATTATATTGCCATCAAGGTAAAACTAATCTTGACATCATAGTATAATTTATTTTTGAATATTATGTTGTAATGCATGAGATATTGGGGTGCACACATGAGATTTTGATGTTTTTCTGTCAAACACGGTTTCATTCACAGATTACACAGTCCAAACCTTTAGTTTGGATATCCAAGGCAAATCCAAGCCTATGGATTGGGTATTCCAAACCCCAATAAGATGAAACACGAGTGTGTTATAATGCAATCACATTATAACGTGCTTAAAACTTAAATCCAAACACAAAAAAGACAAAAATAATATGTGATATTGGTCCCACTGGTCACGCGTTGTCTGCAAATTCCTACATATTTTTATTCTTGTCAAGAATTTTATATATTTTATTGTAGACACTAAAATTAGTTCATACTCCCCTTGGTCCCTCGTTAAATAAATACCTTGAACACATCCACCTAGCCATGGTCCCCTTCGCCCCACTATAATATTAATTTAATTGTTTAAATTAAATTAATTCATTATCCTCACGATATTTATAATTTAAGTACCCTAATTAGGATAATGCCCACATATCCACCTCACCTAGACACCTCATCTAGCCACCTCATCCTAAGACCTATTCTTAGTAAGTTTCCATAACTAACTAAGACCTACCTAAACCCTAAAAATCAATGCCTACATTCCCTCTAACCACATTCCCGTCTGTTAGAAGGAAAATTCCATGCTAATCCGCAGGTAAAAATGAAACGAGAGCCTAGAAAATCAAGGGGATCTGCCTAGTTTAGTAAACCTAGAAAATCCTACCCTAACCGATGTTGGTTACCCTTAACCACCACCGGTTAAGCCGGAAATGCCATCGGTTACCATTTAACCCCCAAAACAACCTTCTTTTGAGGTTGGCACATTTCTGGGAGATAATCACATCTTTTAAGAACAAGTGATGAAACCATAGCTGCATACAAGTAGAACCAGCATTAGTATACACATCAGAGCATCCATAGCCCGTGCATCAAGCAATCACACAGCCATCTACCTTCACGGTAACATCCGGGAAGTGCCAACACTACATCAAGTTCATTCTGCTTGATCACCACCATTACCAACCAAGCATCAAGCTCGTACAAATAGTAATTTTTGTTAACCGTCACTTATCCATTTATTATTTCATAGAGCCTTTTACATCTCATTACTAGTTTTTTCTCATTTCCATCCCCCATCATTTACCTCCATGCAAACTTGACCATCTTTTTATCCACATCCTTACATTGCCCATACCTGGACCTTAATCATTCATGTGCATACCTCATATCCATACGAATCTTTCCATTTCCCTTCCATCTTCATCTAACCTTAGATCTATCACCCAACCAAGTTTTATTGAGTTTCCAATTACCTTGAACATATCGGCTCCAGCTACCCATAACCATTTCCTAAGGTTAGCCTAAACTAATACCGGTCATACCAGACCAACATCGGTCTCTATGTCTTTTACCATAAACCAAGAATAGAGCTCCTAAACTTCCAACAAATACCCAAAACTACCCAGAATCTCACCGACCAAAGCATCGGTGCACTTGATAGCGACCTTGACCTTTAGATTCAATCATATCTTAGCCTGTTCTAAATGAATTTTCTTATTGTAGATGAATGAGATACCTAAATCATTTTAACTACAGTAGGATATCCTTTATTTCTCGCATTAATTTGCTTTAAATAGTGGATTGACAACCATCTAGGAAGTATCACACTTCCTAGATCTAGCACATGCTAGGCAGTCCACTGCATATATTGTTTAACTTTTATTTGGTGGTCTTGTGTTCTATTTCAGGTAGTTCCTCCAAGTAAAAAGGAAGCTCTCACAATCAGCTATGGATTCAGAAGTCATACGTGCGCAACAACCTACAACCAACATTTCAACAGGTATTCCTCCTAACCCATTACCCTTATTTGTTTCATCAACATTCGAAGAAATGCTCTAGAATCAGGTGAAACATTTTGGCAGGCCCGGTGGGACCCATTCGGGGTTCTTTGCATTCTTTCATTTCTAGGTGAAAATTTTGTATGTTTGTTTCTTTTCTAAAAGTTCTTACATTAAAATTTATCCCCTGGAATCTTCTTCTCTTCTATTGTCTAAAAGCAATCGTATTTTGGTGCTTAAAAATGAACATTTCTTCCCTTTCATTAGTATCGCATTAGTGAAAGAGCATCCCTTCTCCTGTTCATCTATTTGTGGCATCAAATTCTACATTTTGATTTGGGTTTAAAAATCATTGCATTTCATTCTACTTTTTGGCATTAGCTCACATTAATTGAGGGCAACCTATACGCTAGAAGTCATTCCCAGCTGATGGTTGACAAATGAATCATAGAAAAGCACTTTCTTTACTCTTCTCTCTCTGAGTATTACCCAAACATCACAAATTCAATATATATACACATTCTTAAACAACATCTCACCCGGAAGAATTTGTAGGTGATCACATGATCATGACATAGTGGGTACCCCACTGGTTATCTCTATCCAGTTCCCCATTAGAGAATGGCCCGCCCCGCCATAACATACCTAAAACCTCCCCTGTAGATCTCCTTCTTTGTAGGAAGCCATCCTCACCAAAAAACTCTATTCTACAGTTCATGAGTCAGTCCTTAAAATAGCATAAGCTAAACAAACATAATAGAAAAGGAACTCTTAGGATCGTATTTTTATTAGTGTTTCTGCTTGGCTTGTGTTTTGAGGTGAGAGGTCATGCTCTTCATTTTTATTATTTCTCCTTGCACGCTCCTCATCATAGTTGGTGTATTCTAGCTTCATCTGAGTGTGCTTGGACCATATTCTCATCATTCTCAAGATTCTGGGTTTGATTCCACATTAATTTTAACTCATAACCACATTTTTCTTCATCATTGTTTCAATTTCACAAGAATCGTGTCGGATCACAGCGGTGACCATCGTCTATTACCCTCGACCATCATCAGTTTTAACTAACGCTCGGTCCACTATTCTTTTTGTTAACCAACCCAAAAAGGACACCTATTCCCCTTCATTAGTTGTTTAGAGTCTCTGTCACTCTTATCATATCCATTGACCTAGTAAGTCTCATCAGTATTTGGCATACCTAGAAAATTTGGCCTTATACCTTGTTTTTGACCAACTGTCCACTTTCCACAGTGATCGACAACGGTTACCTATGACCAGCATTGGTTTAACCTAACCAAAGAACGATTAGCTTGTGTCATTTTCTAGCTGACATTTTAACCCCAATTCACCTACCACCACCTATTTATCCTACCTGTGTTGTATTTCTGTGTCATTTATAGAAAGTAGTCTTACCATGTTAGTACCTGTTCACATGGTACTGACGCATCGACAAGCAAGTGCCCTCGTATTCCATGCCAGTTGTCAACCACTCCCACCTAGCCCTTCACCACCTTCCATTTTATCACCAACCATGGAACCTATCCAACCTATCTCTATCGCTACCGAGAGACAAGGAGTTCACACAACTCCTTGACCAAAATCCTACCGCCTTATAGTTTTACCTTTCCAAATTCATCCACTAAGATGCCTTGGGTGAATTAATATATGACATGCCTGTATCTATCCCCCCAACTCTCATTCCCACTCCTGCGTCAGTCCCATCTGGCTCCGTGCTACCCACATCTACCTTACCTCTAATCATTACACAACTAGGTCCTATACCCATTATTACCGTCACGTCTGCTGCTACCTCCATTACACCCACCACATCCACCATACCCTCACCAACCACCTGCACAACCTCTTCTACACCTATTGTCTCACATATACACATAACTACACAACCACCCCCAGGTGTTGGTGACCCCTACCCCTTTTCAAAATTTCATCCTTTCTATTCCATAATCTTTAGCCCCATTTCCACTAGGGTCACCACGACCCTTCCACCTCCATATACGTACTATCAGTAGCCTCCTGTTTCATCTATTATTCACTCTAGGTACATACCCCCTATTTCACTACCTTCTTCTCAATCTACCTATACGGAAGCACCATATACTAGAATTCCACCCCCATTATATGCCCAACACCAACCCTATTATGCTACAAGAGTCACCCATCCATCACAACCTACCAACGACCTAATTAAGTTAATGATGGACAAGATACAAACATTGGAGGCATCGGTTTCTGGCTCCCATAACACTCTCACCTACAATGAGATTTGTAATGAGCCTATACATCCATCCATTCATATCCATCCATATCCCATGCATTGGGAAATGCCTAAATTTAATCGCTTAATAGCAAATAAGACCCACAACAACATTTGTGGTCTTTCAAACATGGGTGTTATTTGATCACCCATGATGATGCTTTTCTCTTGAGGACCTTTCCCATGTCTCTGACTAGACCCACATTAGATTGGTATAGTGGGTTACCTAAACACTCTATATTCTCATTTAATCAGGTAGCCCAAGCCTTCTTGGATCACTTCTCCATTAATATTGTTAAGAAGGTTACCATGACTGACCTATACTCTACGCGTCAGTATGACGATGAATCTATCATAGATTTTTTTGCTCGTTGGCGTAGCCTGATCAATCAACTCACATTCCAACTACAAAGAAACCAAACTCATCAAACTCTTCAAGTGGGCTTGTGTTAGGCATATCTCACCAACCCTGTAGGTTCAAACCTTTGATGAAGCATTCACCATGGCACGAAAGCTAGAGATTCAAGCTATTGAAGAGAAGAAAATCCAATTACGCAATAAGAACTTGGCATTCAAGTTGAATGACACCTCTTCTTCTTCAAAACCACATAACAATTATTCAAAATCCAAGGGGACTGCTAACGTAGTGGTACTCAAATCTGGCCATGCACATCTATCGAACCAGATAGCCCCTCATCTAATCTCTCACCCGTTCAGACTTTTCAATTCAGACGGGAACAATGGAAATATACCCCAATTAGGGAACCTTATTCTTCTATCTTGAGAAGCTCATCAAAGCTGGGGCCATCACCCTTCCTCCCGTGAAACCACACACTAGTTTTGACCCTACTCACCCCACACCCACGTGGTATAAAGAGCACAAATTCTATAACTACCATCGAGTAAAGGGTCATAGTGATAGCAATTGCATCACCTTTAAAAACATTGTCCAAGAAATGCTCGAGAAGGGTGAGCTAACCTTGGATAATCCTAATGCACCTACCAATCAGAACCTACATATCTTCAAGAAACCCTTTCCTAATCATGCCCCTTCTTCTGATCAAACTCGGAGAGACTTCAACTCATGATAGCCATACCCACGAGGTCCATGCTATTTTCAGCAATACACCTGATGCTGCCCAATTACCTCATATTCCTTCCATAGAGGAAATTCTATCCTGAAGTCCTCCTTCTGCATTGGAACCCACCTCACCTATTCCTCCACCCACAGAGGAACACCTTTCACCTCCTTCATCACCCGTAGAGGAGCCTTCTGTTAATATCAAGACTATTTCACCCTTGGCTTCTCCACCTAGAGATCCGTCACCCGTAGTACCTCTCCAGCCCATAGAAGAGTACCCACCATCTCCTCCACCCACAGAGGAGCACCCATCATCTCCTCCACCCATAAAGGAGCACCCATCATCTCCTCCACCTATCAAAGACCCAGTAGAGATACCTTTTCCTCTAGGTGATCATTCTCCATCAGCTACCCAAGATCCTATAGACTTACTTTTGGCTCTCTTACCCATGGAAGTCGAAGCTAGCAAATTCCCCATCTCTAAGACAAATTTCACGGGAATTGTCATTAGGTCCTCATAAGCCTCACCTATAGACGTGCTTCCTTTCTCATCACAAATGCAAATGAAACTTGCTGACACTTACACTATCTATCCAAAGATATTTCGCCAATTGAACCAAACACAACCTCCTCTATCACAACTTATTCCAAAACACCCACCATAGCTCAACACACACCCTTACCCATAACCCAACATACACCTAAATCCAAACCCACACCCACATCATCTTCCTTGACTAAACCTATTACTACCTTAGGGGTCACCCCAACCACCACCTTATTCATCCACCTATCAAACTATATTTACCTACATCCTCCAAAGCCAATACCAAACCTACTCCGACACCCAAACAAAAATCCAACTCCATAAATCTCATACTCTGACCTCATCGATCACACTTTCTTCACCTTCACCCTCTTCGTATGTCTTAGGACCTCGTCCTTCTAACATGGGTAAGAAACCTCCACCCACTGGTAAACTAAAAATGTAGCATCCCATTCCACCATTGTAAACCTCAAACATACCCAAGCACCCACCATGACTTCCACCCACATCTATAACATATTTACCACCCATACCTCTAATACCATCGATCACCCCTTCACTACCCATGACACTTCAGTCTCTTTCCCTCACACCTCCGACATGACCTACACCATCTACCTTCATAGCACCTTTGTTATCCCCATGGGTAACGTGCCCTCTTCCACCATCCACCTTTCCCTCTAGATCTCATGTGCCCGTATCACCTTTACCCAAGAAGGTACAACCTAAGGACAAAAATCTGCTACCCTCCAATAAGGTAGTCAAAACAACCATACACTCTCCTGTCAGTTTGTCTACCATACCCTACCCAAACAAACATGACCAACACCTAAGATCACACCAACACCTAAAACCGTAGCTCAACCTACTCCCCCTCATGTAAAGACCATTCCTCTACAGTCCTTCGTGCCTACACCCAAACCCACCTTCACTTCCCATTGCGATCCACTAGCAGGGTCCTATGCCAAAATTTTAACCAACCTCCTTGAAACTTATGTCATCACATTACCCCCTTAGACCTTATGACCCTCTCAAGCCCAAACCAAAGGGGTTTGACGACACCAAAATTTGTGCCTACCATCGTGTGCCAGGACATGATGTAGAGAACTATAAGGCTTTGAAAAATGTTCTTATCCAGTTGTGTCCTCCCGAAGAAAACTTTGACGATGATGACCTTCTTGATGAGGACCCTATTTCACCAACACCCATTCCCACAACTCTTCCCTCACTACCTACTCAATGACCTAGACCTTTACCCCCATAGCTCCTAGAACCACCTCCGAGATTTGAAATTAACATGGTTTGCATCAATGACCTCACCAAACCTCCACCCAAATGTCAATGTGCCCAGCTCATCTCACAAGGCTCCTTCGTGTCATTGAGCTTTTGCCCTTCGTGTCACCATACCTTTCATGGCTCACCTACCTCACCTACCTCCCCACCTCAGATCAACATGATCCACATTGCTACCCGTGCTCAGAAGGACAAAGGAAATACCAAACCTATCAAACTAGATTTAGCTACATCCTCCAAAGTCAATACCAAACCTACTCGACATCCAAACAAAATATCCAACTCCATAAATCTTACCTCCCGATCTCACCCGTAATGGACAACGCACCTTCCTTAAAAAGGTATCTCGTTATGTCATCATGGGGGCTCCTCTAATGGTATTATCTTGTGATGCCTCACAAGTTCTAAAATTCCTTATACCATTAAGGAAGTTTATGATGGCATATGTGGAGGTCACTTCGATGTGCCTTGCTATTTCTAAGCGTATTCTTCGCCTAGGCTATTATTGGCCAACCCTTAACCATGATTGTTGTGACTACATCAAGCATTGTGTAAAATTCCAACAACATGCCAACCTTCATCATACACCCAGTCACGCCTTACAGGTCACCCGTGACCTTTGGCCCTTTCTCAATGAAGTTTAGATCTTGTTAGAGAGATCAATCCCCATTCTTCCCAATGAAATCAATGGATCATCACTACTACCAAATACTACACAAAATGGGTTGAATTCATACCACTCATCTCCACCAAAGCTGAGAAAATATGTGAGTTCATCGATCATCACATCATTTTTTCGCTTTGGTGTTCCTCATCACCTCATCACCGATAATGGAACACAATTCAAAATAAGACCTTGCCAAAAAAATTGATGCCTTCGGCATTCACTAAGTTTCTCATCACCTTACTACCCATAAACCAATAGCCAACCTAAATCCACTAACAAAACCTTGAACAAAATTCTCATGAAATTAGTTAACAATACTTGGGAAGGACTAACATACGCACATTCCTTTTTCCCTGTGGGCATACCGCACTAGTATTCACACTTCCACTTTCACTACACCTTTTTCTCTGGTCTATGGTACAGAGGTTTTTCTACCTCTCGAAGTCCAGATCCCCTCACTCTACATTTCTCTTCATGACATGCTCAATGATGATGAATTTTTTCATGACTCATTTAGAATAACTTGAGTTATTAGATGAACATTGTCTTAATGCTCTTGATCATCTTCAAGTTTACCAAAACATATCAAACGTTCCTATGATAAACGTGTCAATGAACTATCCTTTCACGTTGGTGATCTCATCCTAAAAGAAAATCAACATGTAACTAAAACAAAAAAAATTAAACGGGCCAAATTTCTCCTAATTGGCTTGGACCATACATCGTGACCCATACTTATGGATCAGGTTCTTATCATTTATCTTCACTCGATGGTAAACCCAAACCTAAGCCCCTTAATGCCTTGCATCTTCAACCATATTACTATTGATTTTTAGTCCTACCTCACCTTTTTCCTCTTTCCATGCTCATCCCTTGAGTGTTATCCACTTCCTAAGTCATCACCAATGATTAAATAAGAGTCATGTGCATACCCATCACTTGTTATCTTCTCTTGAATATGTGTACCATGGCGCTTCACATAATATGATTCTCATGGGTAATTTTTATCTACTTATAGATGAGATCACATGGTCATTTCACCCCGCTTTCGAACAAGAATCCTATTCTCCACCTTGGTCTTGTATATGAATTTGAAGCCCTCACATGGGATCCAACTCCTTGAGTCAAACTTCCCATAAAAATATGACTCCCTCAAAAGGACATCTTCCTCTCTACAATCATTGCTATAAATAGACTTCTCCCTCAAGGAAAGCTATATAAAGCTCTTTAAAAAAAAAAGAAGTGAGAGAATCTAAAGCTTCCCACATCGATTAGCTTCATGAAGACCTCAAGGAGTTAATTTCCTCATCCTATATAGACTTCCCGCATCAATCGGTCCTATCTCACGTTTCAGCAACACAGAAAGCCTTTTAGTCATGGACTTGCCCATTGTGACCTTGGATCTCTTGCCCAAAGAGCATGTTACCTCATACCATATAAAAATTAACCACCTTTCACCCCTCTCACCATTCACAATCCCATTTCCTACTACCTCAAGGGACCTCTTGGAAATGATGACATTTGGTGATCATGTGACTACTTTTCACCCTTAGAACAATCAATCATGCAATGTCTTTTAGGGTCTTACGTTCATCACCTCCTCCAAGGTATGACCTACTTGGTATGATCCTAACCAATCAGGTGGCTTTCTTGCCCCCTCTTATCTTTTAACCTTCTTTATTACATATTGATTACCTTATACAGACTTGGTCCTCGACACTTACCTTTGGGGTAATCTTCTTCTTCTACAATAATCGAAATCACCTATACCAATTTTCCCACAACTCACCCATACCTAGCAAACCTAAACTCAAATCATGCTCAATCCCCCTCCACCTTTGGCATCACCAATCTGCCACCTCCCCTCCAACCAATAAAATAAACCAATCTAATCTCATGGACCCGCCTCTCCACTACCAATCACCCACTACATGGCTCACCAACTTAGTCCCTAGTCTCTCTCTATCACTTTCCACCATTTCTCTCTCTCTCTCTCTTGTTGTTTTCCTAATTCGCTAAAAGACAAATGATTTGAAAAATACGAAATTTTTTCTTTTTACAACTTACTCTCGACTCGACTCAAAGGACAGTTCACCTTAACCGACATTGACCTATGCCCTAACTTACCGTGGTCGGTCCATCTTGACCAACATCGATCCCTTCTAACCATCATCGGTTATACTACTTATCCTTTCTACTACCTCCTACCCCCAATTTTTGACCTGAATCCTTTTTTATCTTACCCTCACCTCACTTGGCCACACCACTTGACCTTCTTGACCTTATCATTTACTACCTAACCTCATCTTAATTTGGGGACTCATTATTTTACCCATACCTCGTCCCTACTCATGTCGTGACTTCGATATTTTGACTGACCATCACTAGTGACCTTTGACCCCATGTGTTTTCTATACCTTATGACACTGTTACCTATGATTTTCAACCTAATGACATTAATTTCCTCTTGTCATGACTGTTTATCTTGACCCAACCTTTGGTGTACCGGAACATACCTAAACATTCCTACACTTGACCTACATCATGTTTCTTGACCATATCCTATACCTTAGATACCGGGATCACTTCAAGAATGTTTGGATAAACCTATCGACCTTAGACATTGTAGAGTTTTCCCCGCTCTTCACTGGTACCATGCAGCAGCTTTATACGTGTGTGTGCATTTGACGCTTACTACCTTTGACCCTAACCTCCTTCCTCTTTCTCTTCATCACATTCACCTTTTATCAAACCACTTACTGATTCCTCCTGGAACCTCATTAGTTCCTGGTTTGAGGGGGATCACCTTCACCCACACATGGGGCAACCACATCTTATTTTTGTCAGCGTCGCTTACAGATACAAGCTATGCAACAAAAAGGGGAAAAATGTAGACACTAAAATTAGGTCATACTCCCCTTGGTCCCTCGTTAAATAAATACCTTAAACACATCCACCTAGCCATGGTCCCCTTCACCCCACTATAATATTAATTTAATTATTTAAATTAAATTAATTCATTATCCTCACAATATTTATTATTTAAGTACCCTAATTAGGATAATGCCCACATATCCACCTCACCTAGACACCTCATCTAGCCACCTCACCCAAAGACCTATTCTTAGTAAATTGCCATAACTAACTAAGACCTAACCAAACCCTCAAAATCAATGCCTACATTCCCTCTAACCACATTCCCGCCTGTTAGAAGGAAAATTCCATGCTAATCTGTGGGGTAAAAATGAAACAAGAGCCCGTAAATTTAAGGGGATATGCCTAGTTTAGTAAACCTAGAAAATCCCACCCTAACCAATGTCGGTTACCCTTAACCACCGCCGGTTAAGCCGAAACCACCGTTGGTTACCATTTAACCCCAAAACAACCTTATTTCGAGGTTGGCACATTTCTAAGAGATAATCACATCTTTTGAGAACAAGTGACGAAACCAGAGCTACATGCAAGCAGAACCAACATTAGTATACACATCAAGAGTATCCATAGCCCATACCTGAAGCAATCACAAAGCCATCTACCTTCACAGAACATCCGGGAAGTGCCAACACTACATCAAGTTCATTTCATTTGATTACCCACCATTACCAACTAGGCATCAAGCTCATACAAAAAAAAGTAAGTTTTGTTAACCAACACTTATCCATTTACCATTTGGTAGAGCCTTTTACATCTGTTACTAGTTTCTGCTCTCATTTCCATCCCCCCATCATTTACCTCCATGAAAACTTGACCATATTTTTATCCACACCTTTATATTACCCATAGCTAGACCTTAATCATTCCTATGCATACCTCAGATCCATACGAATCTTGTCGTTTCCTTCCATCTTCATCTAACCTCGGATCTATCACCCAGCCAAGTTTTATTGAGTTTCCTATACCCCGACCATACCGGCGCCGGTTACCCACAACCATCACCGGTTAGCCTAAACCGATACCGGTCATACCAAACCAATGTCAATCTCTATGTCTTTTACTAGAAACCAATAATAGATCTCCTAAACTTCCACCAAATACCCAAAACCTCCCAGAATCTCACCTTGACCAGCATCAGTACCTTGATAGTGACCTTGACCTTCAGATTCAATCATAGCTTAGCCCATTGTGAACAAATTTGCTTATTGTAGATGAATGATATACCTAAATAATTTTAACTACAGTAGGATTTCCTTTATTTCTCACATTAATTTTCTTTAAACAATGGATTGATAGTACAATGCTAGGAAGTATCACACTTCCCATCTATCACACGCTAATTAGTCCATTGCATATATTGTTTAACTTTTATTTGGTGGTCTTGTGTTCGATTTCGGTAGTTCCTCCAAGAAAAAAGGAAGCTCTCACAATCAGCTATGGATTCGTAAGTCATACGTGTACAAATAACCTACAACCATCATTTCAATAGGTATTTCTCCTAACCCATTACCCTTATTTGTTTCACAACATTTGAAGAAACACTCTAGAATTAGGTGAAACATTTATGTTATATAGAGATATGTGTGTGAAATATTTAGGCATTATTTGATATATTTAAGTGTTTTTCTATTGTTTATTATATTCCTAACACTCATTAACATTTTTTCAAATGTTTTGTGAATGTAAATATAATTTTGAGAATTATTGAGAAACCATGAAGGTAAACACTCAAGGAATTGGAAAAAAAGGAATGAACGAAAAAGGGCGTGAAAAACAAATTTGAACACATCTTTAACAAATATTGAAGATGTTGCCGAAAATTGTATATCATCCAAAAAGCCAAGAAAGAAGATATAAAAATAAAGCAAGGGAGTGAATGCAAAAAATACATGAAAAAAAGAAATCAATGCATGGATATGAAGGTATGTCATCTCTTCCAAATGAAATTGATGGTGCAACATATCCTCAAACACTAATTGATTCAATAAATAATGAATATTCAATGAATGACGATGTAATTCCAAATTTAAACATAGATGTTACACCAAATGACCAACCTATTGAAAACATATAGTCTTTACCAAATTATGAAGATGAACAAAAATAGAAAATGAACAATGTTTAGACGATATTCAACAATCATTTCCATTGAAATCACCGATTAAAATTTTGTGGAAAACACCCAAACTTTTACTTGAGATTGATGAAAATATTTTAAATCCAATACCTAATAATATTTGTCAACGCACTTGTAGAAGAAAAGCTAATTAGATATGGAAAACATATTTTAATGACTTAAATGAAACATGTAGATGTCAATTATTTGTTGAAATGATGAAAATATTAATTATAGACCTATAATGAAAACCCTTGGTCTAATAACATCTAAGACCGACAATGAAAAATATATTATAAAAAATATAATGAATGCATACCAATCAGTAGGTTCAACCTCACATACCAAAGATAGTAATGTTACTTGACGTGTTATTACATCGACTATAGTAAGTAAAGCAACAAAAAAATCTCATTTAATTAGAAAAACAAGTAGTACACTAAAAATAAAAATAAAACACTATACAAAGATCTTGAGCATATAAATAACAATGAATTATGGGAATTCTCTGGTAGACTACCATGAAAATACAAAGACATAGTTGATGAGTTAAAATCAAAAATTTAGAATTTTAGAAAAAAAAATACAAGGGTTTCACCTAATGAAAAAGATGTTTTAAAAAGAATAATTGGTTCTAGAAACCGTGAATCACATTCTAAACATTTTTGGATATGACACAAACACAATTTTTAATAAGTTTAAAGAGACTCATCCCAAAATACAAATTAGTCAAAGGTATTTTGAAATGTCAAAACTTTTTATGTTAAAATAAATCACTCACAGACTACTTTTTGTTGTAGGATCCATATTGAATTTGTTATGCATTATGATTTTTTCGGCATATATGTGTTAATTTGCATAATGAGAATATTTTGTAGGAGTGTATGATAAACATTCCACCTAAATCAACAAGATATTTCATCTCAAGTGTTTTTTTACAAGAGAAGAAGGAAAATTTTTTTATAAGAAATCATGTTTAGAAGGAACTTGTGATAGTTGTGGTGGTTTACAACGTTTACAAAAATGTATACACATAGAGAATACACATGTAATTGGAAATGAACTAGTTAGTTTTGGAAAATACAATTCAGTGACATACACTTCA
The DNA here is from genome assembly GCA_018340775.1 of Taxus wallichiana var. yunnanensis. NCBI lineage: Eukaryota > Viridiplantae > Streptophyta > Pinopsida > Cupressales > Taxaceae > Taxus > Taxus wallichiana. The sequence goes on from CM031234.1 coordinate 768,066,617, forward strand.
AAATATGGTAATGAAGCCAAGAGGTGTGAATTAGTGAGTAAAGAAATAAGTGTATCAAATTTTATCACTATATTTCGAGAGAAGCTAGTGTATGAGTATGCACGACATACACACAAAGCTTGATGGTTAGATGAGAAATTCAGGTTATGCAAGGACACATTTCCTCTTGGTACCATTATTTTAGTTGTTGATTTTGTAGAGAACTATACTCTACAACCACAAAATGAAGTGCAATCGCAATACTACAACTCTATTCAAGTTTCCATATTTGTACATATAGTATTCACTCATGCTCTCGATAGTACAGAGGAAGAGAGAAATATTTTGAGGGAATATCATTTCTATATTAGTGATGATCGTGGACATTCATTAGATTTCGTACAAGGTTGTTTTGAGATCTTCTATGGAAATTTGAATAACAAAACATCATATTTGATAAACACATCATATGGTCAGATAATTGTACATCACAATTCAAGAATTTGTGAATGTTATACTGGTTGAGAAGGATGCATAGGATAATAGGTGTTCAAAATTTTTGGAATTTCACTGAGGCTAGACATGGAAAAGGAGAACATGATGGTGTAGGAGCATGTGTTAAAAGAGCCCTAAAGAAGAGAAGAATTGAAGTACAAAGATGGTGCCAAGTTGATCAATGCAAAATCCATCATGGAATGGTGTAACTCAACAATGGGTCTAGGTAATGAGGGTAATTCTACAGTTCGTAGGTTTTTTTGGTTGGTAGAAGAAGCTAATTTTTTAAAATATGAAGATTTTTGTACACTAACGAGATCTAGTGAGTTGCACTCTTTTAGAAGTTCAAATGTAGGTTCATGGACTATTTATACAAGGAAAATGGCATGCTTTTGTTCTTCATGTACGTATTCATTTTGGGATGAATGTGATTCAAAAGAGTGGGTTGATGAATGGTGTTGTAGAAAATTATATCCACTCGACACCTATCAACCTCCATGAGCTCTACAACTCACAGTGAGAGAAGCATCAATTGACTTTGACCATATATCAAATCTAGTGCAACTAGGTAAATTATATATCTACATTATTTTGTAAAAATTTATAGTTTTTCTCATGTTATGGAACTTATTAATGAATCAATTATTGAAACTAATGATTTTTGTATAATGTGATGTAGGTCATGTTTTTGTGGTTGTTGCAGAAGAAAATAATAAAGAAGGAACATCTTATTATTTGTGTCGTTGTGTTGAGGAAAAAAATAAATTGATATCCCTAATCATAGATGGAGAAGGCCTAGAATATCCTATGGGGTCTGTGGTTATTATTGGAACATGGCTAAGAAGATACCCAATGAATAAATCCAATGTGTGGTTGTTTGAGGACTTTGAAACTCATAGAAAGATTCTTCATTATTCTCACCTAGTTGTTGCATCTAATGTTCAATTGATTAAATATGGAGGTAGACCACGCAATAAGGTCTTATGGAAAGTTCATGAGTCTGACCATGAAGCAATACTTGACACGTAAAAATTAGATCGGACCTAGATGGTTCACTGGATTGAATTTGTACAAATGAAGATACACAAAACTACCCTTAAGCCTGCCAAGTGGCTTACTTTCTCAAGTCAAAGGTATGTTCACTTAAGATTAGATATGTACATCTACATGAATTTAATTTGAATATTTACTTTAATGATTTTGTTTTTAAATTGTGTAGGTTTTAAAATTCTATTTAATTGTTTACTAACATGTTTATGTAGGTTAGTGGTGCCAAAAAATCTTCCACCTTCACGTGGTTGGCACTGTTAGTAGAGAATTTATTATTCTCAAAGCTAAGAGAAGCTAAGGAAAATTAAATATTGAAATGAACAAGAAGAATAAATTCTCATTTCACCACCTATATTGTATGGAAAATGTATTTTTTAATTCTCATTTCACAACATGTATCAAGTATGAACAATCTCTTCTTAACATGTTTCCTAGTGCTTATTTATAATTGAAAGATTTTGTGCACCGAAATGAATCCTATTCAAGCATTGACCAGGCCACCCTAATGCAATGACACAAGTGGTTTGGTGCTAGGAACATGTGTTTGTAAAATATTGCGTTGGAAAACCTTATATTGACTCAAACTAGATTATTTGTCACTTTTTACAAACAATAGGACATCGAGAAAGAGAAAAATATTATGCTACTAGAATGGATAGTGAATTTGACGTAATCTCCTGAAGTGTTAAAAATAAGCATAGCAACAAGGAAATGGCTAAGAACACAAAGGGGTTATCAACTACCTAGTAAATCTTTCTTTTTAGTTCTAAATGGGATTTAGCTAGCCTACGACTTAGTGACCTTCCATTCATTGATAATTCTTTCTATGATAAACCCATGGATGTTTTCAAAAGTGCCTTCAAAAAGATAGGGGTAGTCATCAAGCCTAGAGAAGGGTGTGATGTGATTTCCAAATAACTTGAAATGCATATATATTTAAAGGTCATAACAAGAATTTACAAATATCTCTATCATTATAAGTGGAATCCAAGTAACGGTGTCTCCTCACTGTATCCAAGGATTGAGGACTACTGGGGTCTATGGAAGGATTGGACATTGAAGAATCATCGAGTGTATAAATTAGAATTTCATTACATCTAGAGAAAAATTTTCAAACATTAGAGTTATGCATCTTAGAAAAACAAAATTGAACCTCAGAAATCCTCTCAAATTACCAGCTTACACAAAGCACTAGACATATCAAGCTCTGTTCTTCGAATGAAACCTTCATTCTCGATAGCTTGTAACTAAAATAATTATTCAAAAGAGTGTCAAAATGATCAAATTTGTTTTGTATCCTAATCCATCGACCCAAAAATACCACCGGAATTATTATTCTCAATTAATAACACTCTTGGAGCTCCAAATATAAATCACAAGCTATAGAAAAAAGGAGACAGTTGTATTGGGTAACATTTCTTTGTAATGAATTATTCTTGGATATCTAACATTTCCCTCATTCAAAATATTTGGCATTTCCCATTTATATTTTTGGCAATGTCAATGATGGCAATGGCGATGCTAATGACAGTGGTACTACGTGTGGAATTCATTTGGAGGAAGGTGGGATTGTACCCTTGTTGTTTTTTTCTCATGGTATCCATAGGTATCCTTTTTGGTATTTGTTATCCATATTTCTCCCCGAGCTAAATATTGGATCAGCCATGACCCCGCATAGAAGGAACTTGAGAAAAATCACTCAAAACTATAAATGGTTGCAAAGGAACTCAACAAATGAGGGGGCAGGGGCCAAGAGAGACTAAGGGACCTGTATAATAGAAACGAATCTGTTGGCCGTTTCCATGTCTTAAATCTGTTCTCCAAGTTACAGGTAGACTCAACTATGAGATAGTAAGGTCGAGATAAGAAAGGCGATGCATGAAGAACCAAACAAGAAGGGGAAGAAATAGTGAAGATCCAAAGTCCTCAAGCTTGAAACGGTTCAAGAAAAAGCTTTAAAATGACTAAGTATGGAGGAGGTAGTGGAAGGAGCCACGTGTCCTAATGGCGCTTCTCCAAAGGTGAATCCAAAAGGGGAACCCAAACTTGTGCCAGATTCCACGCGTCTAGATCCCCAAAGAAGTTGTGGGGCGTTGAAAATTATTCAACTAAAAATAAGGTGTCAGGTGTCAACTCGGCACAAATTCGGAAAGGAATCCCAGGGCAGAGATTCAAACTTGCGCCAACCCTCCATGTATAAAATGGTCAAAACAGAGTCAAAAGGCGGGCTTCAAATTTGGCTAAGTATAGATGTATCAGCAAAGAGAATGCCAAGTGTCAGTGTGGTGCATCTCCAAGAGTTGATCTCGAGGTCGAAACACAAATGAGCGTGAGCTCACCACATAGCCCAAAGTCTAAAAAGTAAGAGGGACCATTGAAAAGTCCACAGATTTAGTGGAGGATGACAAGTGCCAACTTGATGCTCCTCCAAGGGAAAACTTTAGGTCAGGTTATCAAGTGAGCACGGTGCCTCCACATGTTATTCCATTAGGGCAGATTCAGTTGAATAGTCAATGTATGAGCTTCCATAGGTAGAGGCTTCCAAGTGTCTTAATGGCACTGATTCAAGGGTTGAATAGAGAAAAGGTTTCCAAAGGAGCGCCTAACTATCGTGTGTTGCAAGGGAAATCAGGCCATTGGGGAAAAAAACTTTCTTTACCCCTTGTTATCTCAAAAGGGGTAAAAGTTGCAAATGGCATGCAATTCCGCCCAAAGAAAAAGTTAGCATTTGAGCCCGAGTCAAAACCAAAGTGGGAGTCGGAGGAAAAAGTGAAAATTTTCCTTTCGTTCAAAAGGCACAAAGATAAAGATAGAAGTGCATTCCCCAGCCAACCAAAAGGAGCCATGTGTCTAGGCGGAGCTTCGGGGTTATGGGAGTTTTTTTTGAGTTTTGCATTTTTGTGCAAAAGGGAAAAAAGACAGATTGCGGACCCGTAGACCCAATTTTTCTCTAATCTGGCTGCCACATGTCCCATATAAAAAGGGGGACCCATTTTTCAAATTGTTTTCCCGCCCATTTATACGAGACTTGATACAAACTTTGAAGGGGCATATCTTTCACTCAGGGCTTGAAATATTGGGAATATGACACCATTGGAAATATCTTGGCCTCACCCACACCATGGAGGCCTGAAAATTTAATTTTGAGGAGGTTAGGTGAAGAAAATGGAGGAAACATCTTCAGGATTTCAATACAGGATATTCTTTCCTCAACAACTAGATTAGATCTGATATTTTTTTCCAATTTCCTCTTCCTTCAATGTGCCAACCAAGGATTGATGCAGTAAAGATGGATTTGGGGGTAGATTTTATCAGAAGCATTAACAACAATGGTTGAGCTTCGACCTGCTTTTCCCTCTTCTCTCCCTCTCTTTCTTCTCTCTGATCAATCTATAAATATAGGGGTAGGATTCATTGTAAAGGGTTAGACATTCTTTGTTTTGCAGGCTCCCTTCTCCTTCTAGCAAAGGGATTTGTGGGGTTCAGGCCTTCCATTAAAATTTTAATATGTTTTTCCTTTTGGCTATTTTGTAATGAACTGTACCAATCCATAGAGCAATAAAACACATCTATGATCGATCTTAGATCCTTTCTTGTCTCTTTTTCTTTCATTTGGTCTCCCATTATAGATCTGGCTATCTGTGCTTGTTTATTGTATGCATTTTGTTGGTTTGTGTCTATTGGAAAAATAAGTGTTCATCATTCCTTTGGTGCATCACCTAGTAGTTTAGTTATTTCTTATTCCTTATACTCTTTTATCCTTATCTCCTTGGAAAGTTTTAGATTAGGTATAGAGATAGATCCTCTACAAATCCTAATGTATGCACCTAAACAGAGGAATAAGGAACCAACCTTCAATCTGGAGAAATTTTCCATTTTTGCAAGGTCCCACACCTTGGGGAAAGTTCAATGTTATGCAATCACACCAAATGACCTTGCCTTAGAAAATCATACTTGTATAACTCATTTGGGGGTGTTGTGATTTTGCACTAATAGTTTTGGCACACCTAGTGGGACTAAGAAGTCTCCATCTTATTACAATAGGAATTGATGTACACTTGCTATGATTCTAGATTTTAAGAAGCCTTAAAATTGTACATCTAGTGACTCCAAAAGAAACAAATCTACTGGTTTCAGTAGTCCAAGCAAGTTCATGAGAAGAATACAAACACGGTCAAGAACCAGAGAAGAGGGATTGTTTGTCTATCTAGACTTATCCCCAAATAGAGGGAGAAGAGGAAGAAGAACCCAGAGGTCTCTATCTCCACCAAGCAGAGCTTTATCAACACCTCCTCTTGGCATACCATTCATTCAATCAAGAGGGGTGCTCAGATCAATTAGGATGGCTCATCCAAATCTTTATGTTAACTTCACCGATAATAGTCCACTTGTCTTAATGCACAAAATCAAGTTCTTATCGCAGCATTAAAGAGTATCCCATATTTCACTAGGGAAAATAAAACTTCTCTTGGTGATCATGTCCAAGATATTATAAATGTTTGTACAATCCATGAGATTCATGAGATGGAAATTACAGTCAAGCTGCTCACCTCTTCACTCAAAGGGAAAGCTTCACAATGGTTCAGGATTCTTGAGGTAGGCTCTATCTATCTAAATTGGAATCAGCTATGCACAGCTCTTCACAACCAGTTTTGAGAGAAAGGTGATAACTTGTCTTTGTTGGAACAACTAACAATGATCAAGAGAGCCCCAAACGAGTAGCTGAAAAACTTCAACCTCATATTTCAAAGTGGACCTAGGATAGAATTCCAACAACAGTAAAGCCCACTAATGAAGGTTCCTTCTTATACTTTCTTAGGGCTTTAAATTTTGATATTTCTATGATTCAGTCAATGGGGGCACTACATTACCTACAGCCTATAGCCTTTCCATAGGGGTTGAGAACCATTTGATTCAAGATGGTAAAATCACTCCTAGGCCATCCATGCCTCTATACCCTGAGTTAGGAAGCCCAGATGCTAGCCAAATGCCTACATTAGCTCCTATACCCACCCCCAAGAGTCAAAGTTCAGCTGAAGCTTCCACTTCATCATTTAACACCTCTAAGGAACTCCAGAAGTCATGAAACAACTTCAAAACCTAGGGAATGAGCTAGTAACTATCAAAAGACAACAAGCTCAGAGTTCTAGGCCATATCAGTCTCAGCTCAGTCTCAGGGTCAATATCAAGCTAGACCCCAATATCAGTAGAATAGGCCACCATCTCAGACTACAAATCAGAGCCAGAACCAAGGACAACCCCAAGCTACTAGACCTTTTAGGTCATATGATCTAAACACATACTTCAACATCAAGGGCATTGGTTCCAGCACAGAACAATATGGCACAAGAATATGATTGGTGTTTTCCATGAAATCAAGCACATAACCAATCAATGTGCTTTAATGGTGCTCTAAATTAGGCCTTGATTGTGGAAACTAGTATGGTGCCACAAGAACCTATCCAAGAGGGATATCAGTAATAATAAGCTCTATAAGGTGGAACTCCATGAGAGACTATGCTTGTCAATTGGTAGGTTGAAGACTTCTATGGAATGAATCAGTTCCCTTCTCAAGGTGTGGCTACTAATACATGGTCCAAAAAGACAAATATTGGAGAGGGCCAACCACTAAACTTAGGTAACCCTCAATATTCCATCACTCCACAAGGTCCTAGTGCTCCAAGTACAACTCCCAATATGCAAACCAATCCAAGCCACCTCCCAAACCCAGTCAGGCACTGGTTGTAACAACCCATGTGCAAGAAAGAAATGTTTCTGGAAGGGGAAAAAAAAGATAGCTCATTTAATATTATTGAGCAAATGAAAAGGACAAGTGTGAACATTTCACTATGGGAGTCACTAGCCATTCCAGGTAGAGGGATCTATTACAGACTGCCATACATAATTGGTCAAGTTCAAATCACCCCCTAACCAGCAAGAGAGAGTGCTTGCCAATGCATCTCAACCAGGAGAAACCATGAAGAACAACAAGGTAAGAACTTGAGACCTCCTCCCTTCTATGTCTCATTAATTATTGGAGACAAATTAGTGCATAATTGTATGATTGATTCTGGGGCTAGTAGTTTTTTGATGCCCAAACAAATACCTTATCAGTTAGGTCTCCAATATGAAGTCATCTCTAGAGGAGTAGTCCAATTAGATGGGATAAACAATGACCACTATGGGAATCATCAAGGATCTGAGTCTCACTCTGCATGCCTGCCCCAATGTGACTATTTTGTAAAACATGTCAATCATAGATTTGCCACCACATTTTACTTTGTGTCTATCTAGGGACTTCACTGCCAAAATTGGAGGCTACCTATCTACTGATTGGTCACATATTCTCTTTAGGAAAAGGTATGGGGTGAAGGCCACAATTAGATCTGAACCTATTGTTGATTATCATATTGAATCCTATGTGCCTAGCCTAATCAATGCCAATTTCTCAGCTTTTGATCAAGAAGACCTCCTAAGCACTTCTGAAGCAAATACCAAGGTGGGATGTATCCTAGACTTGACTCTCGATGATTGGGCCAAAAAATTCATGCTTTTGACCCCTATAAGGAGATGGAATAATTTGAGCTAGGTTTCTACTTGCCTACATGAAGAGAATCATCCTCTTCTTGATCTAATTAAGCCAAAATACAAGGATGATAATGAGGTATGGAAATTGTTCTTTGATGGCTCAAGGAGTAGACAAGGAGCTAGAGGAGGAGCCATGATTGTGTCCCCCAGAGGTATGAGATATTATTCAACCTTCAGATTCCAGTTTTCTTTCTCAAATAATACTATTGAATATGAGGCTTTAGTCCAAGGTCTTCATTGGGAAAGGAAGTTGGGGATCAAGAACTTGCAAGTGTTTGGTGACAGTGAACTAGTTTCCAATCAGGTCGAGGACTTAATGCTATCAAAAATGACCTGCTTAAGAACTACAAGAGTAGGATATGGGATCTCATGGAGGATTTCGAGGCCTTCAATATTGTGTCCATACCCAGGAAGGAGAATGAAGCTACTGATAGACTTGCAGCAATGGGAGCAACGTTTGATGTGGTTGACAACATCAAGAGGGATAAAGAACAACCACATATCCATGTGGTTGTGAGGCCAATAGTGCCAGATAACAACACATGTTGGCAAGTGTTTGAAAATGATCAGCATATCATTAAATTTTTGCAAGAAGAGTTGAATTCTCATTAGAAACCAAAGTAGACTAGAGCAGTAATATGGGAATCAGATAGTATAGCTACATACAAACAAGCTTCCCAAAGGCTTAGTGACACTGGAATCTATTTTCAATCCAAATGATTAGTTAAAAAGGAGAAGGCTAACATACAGATCAAAGGAGAAGATTCGTGAGTCAATCCTAGTTGGATAAGACAAAACGCTTCAAATTTGCAAAGTGGCCACCGAGGAAGAAAGGTATGAATTTATACAACTTTGCCAAGAATTTCTAGATGTGTTTGCTTGGAGTTATGAAGACCTAAGAGGGTTCAATCCAAATCTAGCACAACACATAATCAAACTAGATCTAGCTGCTCAGCCCATTAGGTAGAAATAGAGACCAGTCAACCCACATATTGAGCCTCTAATGAAGAAAGAGCCGAACAAGCTGATAGAGGCAAGTATCATATTTCCAATCAAACACTCAAGTTGGGTTGAAAATTTGGTCCCAATCGAAAGAAAATGGAGAAATTAGGCTATTTTTGACTTCATATATTTAAACATATCCTCCCTCAAAGATCACTACCCAATCCCTTTAATGGAGGAGATCTTATAAGTAGTTTCTAGGTCAAAAAGGTTCTCCCTCCTAGATTGGTTACTCAGGTATAACCAGATCATGGTGAAAGAAGATGATCAATTCAAAATAGATTTCACCACCAAATGGGGCACCTATGCCTATAGTAAAATGCCATTTGGATTATCCAACACTAGAGCCACTTTTCAAAGGGAAATGGATATGGCATTCAAAGGAATGATCAAAAAATAGTACTGATCTATTTGGATGACATTACAATGTTTTCCAAAAATGCAGCAGACCATATTTTCCATCTAAGGCAAGTGTTCCAAAGGTGCAGAAGTTTTGGGTTATCATTGAACCTCAAGAAATGTATATTCTTGGCCTATGAAGGCAAGCTTTTAGGCCATATTATTTCAAAGAAAGGATTGGAAATTTACCCGAGAGAGTTCAAGCAATAAGAGCATTGTCATTACCAAGTCACAAGAAGGCTCTTCAAAGCTTCCTGGGAAAAATCAATTTTGTCCGTAGGTTTGTTCTAAACTTTGCTACCCTTGTTAAGACAATAACATTGATGTTGAAGAAGAGCTTAGAATTCAGTGGAAAGCTAAAGGGAAATCAAGTTTTGAGGCTATCAAAGAAGCCATATCACAAGCCCCAACTCTTGTGAATCCATATTTTTCCAAAGACTTCATACTTGTATGCCTTTGGTGGCAGTGACACAATTTCTACAATCTTGGTTCAGCATAATAGAGAAATTACAGAACAACCAATTGATTTCTTCAAATGAGTCCTGGAAGATTATGAGGTGAGGTAATCCTTCATTAAGAAGCAAGTCCTAGCGGTGATTAGAGGATTGAAGAAGTTTAAGCATTTGGTTTCAAACAACAAGATCCAACTATTGGTCTCCCATGTAGGAGTTAAAGAGTTCCTTCTCAGCAAGGACCTAAATGAGAAGCGTGTAGGATGGATCACTCATGTCATGGAATATGACATTGAGATCAAGGTCACCAAGCTGGTCCATGGGAAGGGTTTGTGTGAGCAACTAGCCTCAGGTCAACAAGATGAAACAAATAGTGAAAGGGAGGTTGTTTTTGTTCTACAAGATGATCAAGAAGAAGGGAGAGATGATGTACCTGCTCCTTGTTGGACCCAAGACATGGTGCACTTCCTTAAAACAGGCATGTGTCCTCATGGGATGAGTAAAACAAAAAGGAGACATTTCAGGTTATAGGCCATCCCATATGTTCTTATTGATGGTGTCTTGTTCAAAAGAGACATCAATGACATTTTGCTAAGATGCATTGGGACATATCAAGTAGAGAGAGTGCTACAAGAATTCCATGTTGAAGTAGTTGGAGGCCATTTTTCTCCAAGAGTGACAACACTCAAAATCATGAAAGTAGGATATTATTAGCCTAGAATGTTTAGTGATTGCTACACATGGATCAAAAGGTGCAGGAATTGTGCTTTCTTCAAGGGAAAGGAAAGGCTAACAACACTTCCATTACACCCAATCTCGATCGACAAAACTTTCATGCAATGGGGATTGTACTTCATTGAGTCATCAATCCAAATTCCCGCCAAGGCCACAAATGGATTCTCGACAACGACGGATTCTTTCACCAACTAAACCGAGGTAGTGGCACTCAAGGAAGCTAATGAGTCTAGTATCCTAGATTTATATGAAGGGATAGTGGCCAAATTTGGAGTGCCATCCACCATCATATCAGAAAATGCATTAGCATTCATAGGTTCCAAGATCACAAGTTGGGTTATCAAGAATGGGACTTATTTAAGCACTTCATAAAACTATTACCCTCAAGGTAATGGCCAGGATGAGTCCATAAATAAGAACCTGCTAAGGATCATCATAAGAACTCTTGATGAGAATCAGAGGACCTAGCACACAAAGCTGAAAACAGCCTTATGGGCTAATAGAATAATGCCCAAGAGATCTATAGGCAGCTCTCCATTCAATCTTGTCTATGGGAAAGAGGTAGTGTTGCCCATATCACTTGAGTTGCCAACATTGGAGCTCGTGAAGCAACTAGAGATGTCTGAATTTTGACCAATGGAGGCTAGGTATGCAGAGCTGATAGAATTAGAAGAAGCTAGAGAACAAGCACTCCAAGTAATAGAAAAGAATTAGGCCTCAATCAAGAAATGTTTTGACAAGAAGGAAAAAGCAAGGACCTTCCAAGAAGGAGACCTGGTTTTGAAATGGGATGCAGATCGAGTGAAACAAGGAAGGCATTCCAAGTTTCATGCTATTTGACATGGCCCCTACATGGTCACAAAATGTAAGACTAGTAATGTGTTCCAATTGTCTACATTGGAGGGTGAAGAGTTACAGATTCTAATGAATGAAATCTATCTTAAGCACTGCTACTAAAAGGGAAGTCTCACCCTGTATATATTAGTTTAGTCCTCTCTTTCCTTTAAGTGCTTGTGCACATCGCATTGCTATAGTTTAGGTTGTTTTTATCCTAAGTGCTTTACATGCTCTGCATGTTCTATTTGGGGCATGTCTTATTTCAAAATTAGTATATAGTGTGGTGTTGTTTTGTGGCTCTTATGTAGTCCATTCGGAAAGATAGATGAAGCCCTGGGTCAAAACAATTTTCTACTCTCAGAAACCTTCATTTCAAAGATTTCTTATGAAAATTGAGAGTGTAAATAGTCGGGCTCGTGAATCAAAGGCAGAATTAGTACCAGACCATCTTTCTCGACTCCATACCCAATTGATACGACATGGAAATTGATCTTTTCATATAGCAGAAGATACCTCGTGAGTCATCAAATTGTTATCCATATTTTTCCCTAGGCCAAATATTGGATCAGCCACGACTCCATATAGAAGGAACCTGAAAAAAATCACTCACAACTGTAAATGGTTGCAGAGGAACTTGACAAATGAGGGGTGAAGGAGCGAAGAGAGACTAAGGGACCCTATACAATAGAAACGAATCTGTCAGGTCATTTACACATCTTAAATCCATTCTCTAAGTTACAGGTAGACTCAACTATGAGATAGTAGGGTCAAACAAGAAGGGGCGATGCTACAGAGGAACCAGAAACAAGAAGGGGAATAAACGGTGAAGATCCAAAGTCCTTGAGATCGAAATAGTTTAGGAAAAATCCCATAAATGACTAAGTATGGAGGAGGCAACAGAAGGAGCCACGTGTCCTAATGGTGCTTCTCCAAAGGTGAATCCAAAAAGGGGAACCCAAACTTGCGCTAGGATTCCACATGTCCAGAGCCCCAAAGAAGTTGTGGGGCATTGAAAATTCTTCAACTAAAAAGAAGGTGTCAGGTGTCGACTCGGCACAAATTCGGAAAGGAAGCCCAGGGTGGAGACTCAAACTTGCGCCAGCCCTCCATGTAGCAAATGGTCAAAATAGAGTAAAAGGTGGGATTCAAAATTGGATAATTATAGATGTATCAGCAGAGAATGCCAAGTGTCAGTGTGGAGCATCTCTAAGAGTTCATCTCAAGGTAGAAACCCAAATGAACGTGAGCTTGCCACATAGCCAAAAGTCTAAAAATTAAGAGGAACATTTAAAATTCCACATATCAGCGGAGGCTGACAAGTGTGAACTCAACGCTCCTCCAAGGGTAAACTTTGGGCTGGGTTATTAAGTGAGCGCGGTGCCTCCACGTGTTATTCCATAGGGGCAGATTCGGTTGAATAGTCAATGCATGAGCCCCAGTGGCGGAGGCTGCCAAGTGTCTTAATGGCGTTGATTCAAGGATTGAATAGAGAAAAGGTTTCCAAACAAGTGCTAGACTGCCACGTGTCCCAGGGGAAAGCGGGCCATTAGGGGAAAAGTTGGTTCTTTGCCCCTTGTTATCTCAAAAGGGGTAAAAGTTATAAATGGCCCATAACTCTGCCCAAAGAAAAAAAGTTAGCGTTTGAGCCCGAGTCAAAGCCAAAGCAAGGAGTTAGAGGAAAAATTGAAAATTTTCCTTTCATTCAAAATGCACAAAGATAAAGATAGGAGCCACGTGTCTAGGCGAAACTTTGGGGCTTGGGACTTTTTTTTTGAGTTTTGTGTTTTTTGCACAAAAGGGCAAAAAGACAGATTGCGGACCCGTAGACCCAATTTTTTCTCTAATTTGGTTGCCACGTGTCCCATATCAAAAAGGGGACCCATTTTTCAAAAAAATTCCCATCCATTTGTACATAATCGATAACAAATTCAAGGGACATATCTTTTGACTCAGGGCTTGAAATATTGCGAATCTGACACCATTGGAAAGATCTCGGCCTCGCCCATGCCATGGAGGCCTAAAACTTTAATTTTGAGGAGGTTAGGTGAAGAAAATGGAGGAAACATCTTTAGGATTTCAATGCAGGATCTTCTTTCCTCAACAACTAGATCGATCAGATCTGCTTTTGTCGCTTTCCTCTTCCTTCAAGCTACCTAACCAAGGATTGATGCAATAAAACATATTTGGGGGAATATTTTATCAAAAGCATTAATAGTAGTGGTTGAGCTTCAACCTGATTTTCCCGCTTCTCTCCTCTCTCTTTCTTCTCTCTAATTGAATCTATAAATATAGGGGCAGGATTCATTGTAAAGGATTGGACATTATTTGTTTTGCAGGCTCCCTTCTCCTTCTAGTAAAGGGATTTGTGGGGTTTAGGCCTCCCATTAAAATTTTAATATGTTTTTTTCCTTTTGGCTATTTTGTAATGAACTGTACCAATCCATAGAGCAATAAAACACATTTGTGATCGATCTTAGATCCTTTCTTGTCTCTTCTGTTTTCATTTGGTCTCCTATTACAGATCTGGCTATATGTGCTTGTTTATGGTATGCATTCTGTTGGTTTATGTCTATTGGCAAAATAAGTGTTCATCATTCCTTTGGTTTATCACCCGTAGTTTAGTTATCTCTCATTCCTTATACTCTTTTATCCCCGTATCCTTGGCAAGTATTAGATTAGGTATAAAGATATATTCTCTGCAAATCCTAATGAATGCACCTAAATAGAGGAATAAGGAACCAACCTTCAATCTGGAGAAATTTTCCATTTTTGCAAGATCCCACACCTTTGGGAAAGTTCAATGTTATGCAATCACACCAAATGACCCCGCCTTAGAAAATTAGACTCAGTATAACTCATTTAGGGGTGTTGTGATTTTGCACTAACAGATATTATCAACAATAACTCTCCATGCTTGTGTGATAAGTTTAAAATCTCCTTGCTCCTGGGAACTTTTTTTTATCAGGATATAATAACAAGGCTAGTTTTCTATATTGTTTCTTAATGAGAGAAGAATCAGAGGAGGAGGTTACCTATAAGATGGCATACCAGTTGATGAGGCCTGAAGAGAGTTTAGAATGAGCAACAAGGTGCACCTCAATGGTAGTTATCATGGGTGACAATCCCTCGAGGGAAGGGTACAACTTGTATGCCTTCTAGGTGAACTTGTAGCTTCCTCCCACATCACCTACCATCAACAACTTATCTGCAATTTCCTTGGCTCCAAAATCTTCCTCTCTCTTATTCTCCATTCTTCATACCACCATCGAATGGGTTGGGTTTATGGGTTTCTAAATCATCCTTGTGGCTAAGGATCTTTCACAAAGTTCTCACTATTTTTGAATAGGAATCCCTCCATCCAAGGAGTTTTCATGCTCCTCTAATCTATAGTAGTGATTACAAAGTGAAATATTCTCTTGATCTTCTACACTACAAGGATCAGAAAACCTCATATATTTCCGGTAGGTCTCATGAGTGATTTCATCTTTTGGAATATCAATATTAGGACCATATTTCCTAGTCTCATGCCTAGAACCATCATTGAGTCTTCTTGTATAACTACCTTGTTTATGAGAGGTGGCACAAGTAACTAAATGGATATGGAATCTACTTTGTGCCTTAAAATTCATATTACACATCTCTTTCAAACTTGTTTCTCACCACATATACTTGCATTCTTGAATGTCAATTTATTCACACTCGAAACAAATTTCACATTTCTCATATTTCCATGTATGGTGATATCTCTGGTCTCCACGAAACTTGGAGATGTCTCATCTAATCCTAAACCTCCATGTTAGGACACTTTAAAAAATCATGTTTATGTTTTCTCCATCTCCATTTGGTCATCTTGTTGTCTTATTATTTGCAAAAGCACCAAATAGTCCAATTTAAGACAAAGAAAGTATGTCAAACACAATATTTTACAAATGGAATCTCTTATCATAAAACCGAATGTGAAAAAACATCCGAGTGGCCTAGTAAATTCTATTGAGGCTTCATTTTGGTGCTGAATGGTTTCATTGCTTCCAGTGCTACTTTGTACGGGCCTAGTCCATTAAGATCCCCGAGACCAAAAAGTGCTATAAATTTGATGGGTGATATCTCGGTCTCCATGGCACACCGGAGAGGTATCCTATGATCCTACACCTCCACGTAGGGACCCTCTAAATAATACTACATCAGTTTTCTCCATCTCCATTTGGTTCTCTCGCCGTACTATTGTTTGTAAAAACATAAAATATTGTAGTTTGAGTCGGTCCTAAGGTCACAAATGCAATATTTTGCGAACAGAATCTCTTGGCACCAAACCAATTGTACAAACATGTTTAGGTGGCTAGGTAAATACTATTTGAGGCTTATTTTTGGTGTTGGATGGTGTTGTTGTTTCTAGGTTACTTCGTCCCTGGGCATAGTCCCTTAAGAGCCCTCACCACTAAAAAAATTATAACTTCGATGGGTGATATCTTGATCTCCATGACACCTGGAGATGTCTCATGTGATCCTACACCTCCATGTTGAGACCCTCTACAAAATTATGTTTCAATTTTCTCCATATTCATTCTATCCTCTCATTGTCCAGTTGTTTGTAAAAGTGTAAAATATTATAGTTTGAGTCAGTGTAAGGCTGTCAAACACAATATTTACAAACAGAAGCTCTTGGCACCAAACCAACTATGCCAAAACATTTGAGTGTCCAAGTAAATGATTTTGGAGGATTCATTTTGGTTCCATACAAGTGTTTTTACTTCCAAGCTACTTCGTTCGGGTGTAGTCCCTTAAGAGACGTGTGACAAAAAATGTTATAACTTCGACATGTGATTTCTTGGTCTTTGTGGCACCTGGAGGGGTCTCGTATGATCTTACACATCTGCACTAGGACCATATAGAATTTCATGTCTCAGTTTTCTCCATATCCATTTAGTTCTCTCCCCATCCTATTGTTTGCAAAAGCACAAAATATTGTAGTTTGAGTCAGTCTAAGGTTGTCAAATGCAATATTTTACAAATGAAATCTCTTCGCACCAAACCAACTGTGCAGACATATCTAGGTGGCTTGGTAAAAAAAAATTGAGGCTTCATTTAAATTTTAAATTTATAACTTCAACGGGTGATTTCTATGTCTTTGTGGCACCTAGAGAGGTCTCGTATAATCCTACACCTCTATGTCTAGACCTTATACAAAATATTTTCTCAAGTTTCTCCATCTCCATTTAGTTCTTTGTCATACTATTGTTTGTAAAAGCATGAAATATTGTAGTTTGATTCAATGTAAGTTTTTCAAACATAATATTTTACAAACGGAAGCTCTTGGCACCAAACCAACTACTACAACATGTGCGGGTGGCCTATTACACAATTTTGTAGGATTTTTTGTTCCAAATAGTGTCCTTTCTTCCATTCTACTTCATCTGGTGTAGTCCCTTAAGATCTCTGAGACCAAAAATGCTATAAATTTGACGGGTGATTTCTCAGTCTCCATGGCACCTAGAGATGTCTCTTTTGATCCTATACCTTCATGTCGGGACCCTCTACAAAATATTGTCTTGGTTTTATCCATTTCTATTCGGTCCTTGTGTTGTACTATTTTTTGCAAAAGCACAAAATATTGTAGTTTAAGTCGGTGTAAAGCTATCAAATGTAATATTTTACAAACGAAAGCTCATGGCATCAAACCGGCTGCATCAACATGTCAGGTGTCCTAGTAAATGCTAGTGGAGGCTTCATTTTGGTGTCAAACAGTGTCATTTATTTTGGGATACTTCTTCCAGACACGGTCCCTTAAGAGTCCCGAGACCAAAACGTTATAACTTTGATGGGTGATATCTCGGTCTCCGTGGTACCTAGAGAGGTATCATCTAATCCAAAACATCTACATCAAGAGACCCTCTACAAAATTCTATCTCATTTTTCTCCATCTCTATTTGGTTCTCTCGTCCTCCTATTATTTGTAAAAGCATTAAATATTGTAGTTTAAGTGAGTGTGAGGTTGTCAAATGCAATATTTGACAAATGGAAGCTTTTAGCCCTGAACCGACTATGCTAACATATTCAAGTGGCACAGTAGCTTATTTTTGGTTCTAAACGGTGATGTTACTTCGGGATACTTTGTCTTGGCATAGTCCATTAAGATCTCGGAGACCAAAATATTTTATAACCTTGATGGGTGTTTTCTCGGTCTCTATGGAACTTGGATACGTCTCATCCGATCCTACACCTTCGCGTCGTGATGCTCTACAAAAGCATGTCTTGATTTTCTTCATGTACTTTGTTGTCACCTCTTCATGAGCTATAAATTTTCTTCTCTATTCTCAATTTTTTTGGTTTGGTGACTGATTAAATACCTTTGTGGAGGTCTTATAAGAAAAATTTAATTCCAAAAGAGTTAGTCATTTTTCAAAATTTTGAGTTTTGATGCTTTTTTAGCCTTTTGTAGGTATTTTGGCTTTTCTATCCCTCATGTCCCGTTTCATCTAGGCCGTCTATTCACCGATTTTCTACTTTTACAAATTGGTCATCCTTTTCATTTTTGTCGTCTTTTTCAACTTTACACATCCCAGTTGTCCCGATGTCTCAAGTCTCTTCTCATAAATAATCTTTTTCCCTGGTTGCAAGATGAAGATCAGTTTTAAAGGTCATGAACACTTTTCTTCCTTGGAGATGGTTGTACCAAACATCAGAGATAGTGAAGCACAACACCTAGACTTGGAAGAATTTTGGGCATGAATCAATTTTCAAAACCCTACTCCTATGGCCCAGTTCATTAAAGATAGTGAGATCACAAAGGCATGGTTTTTCCCATTTAAGTCTAGTGCGCCAACACAATTATTTCTTGTAGCTCTTGTTTTGATCCTGATACAAAAGAAATCATTGATCCTCAGGGTCAGGTGGTGGCACAACTTGACGAGGATTGCATTCACACTACCCTTAGAATTCCCATGGTTGATAATTCAAACACTCTCACCAAGGATCAAGCTCAAACTCTTTTTGATCAAGACAATGAAAAATACAAGAGCAGAATTTCCAAGTCTTAGTTCAAGAACCCTAAGAAAGGAGCCTCAAGCCTTCCTAAGACAATGTTCGAGTTGATTTCCATGAAGAATTGTCGAATTCATCACTTTTTGGAATGGATAAAATGAATGTCCACCACTAATGAGTTTCAATTTTGGATGTGCCCCTACATCAATATCATATGCGAGATTAAGCAGAGTTTAAACTGGGTAGGAATAATTTATGATAGCTTGATCGAGAAATTATCAAATGTTCAAAGAAACCCAAACCTTCTACATGACCTCCTATCTAATGTACTCTATTGCAGCTTATAAATAGTGGTTGGGTTTCTCCCCGTGGATGACAAGAAGGATGCCCACATTTATATGTATCGTCCACAGTTGAACCTAAAGATTGGAAATCACCACTTCATGAGGGTGAATGATGCATTCACTATGTATATTTTCAGGCTTCGAAGTGTATACTACTAAAATATTTTTAGATGAGGTAAAAAAATTGATTAGTGTTTATGGCAGTTTCTTCACCCAATTCAAGAAGTTTTCATACAAAAGATTTGTTGGATTTGAGGGACAGCCCCTAAAACTTCCCATGTATTATAGTGATAAGATGGCCTTGGTAGAAATCTAAAGACAATTATACAATTTACATTGAACTTATAGGGACAAGAAGATTGTAGGTATTCAATTCCCAATCACATTGGGTAATTATACCTGCAGGACTGCCCTAGATGCTCGAAATGTGGATAGAAAAATTGCTCCTCTCACTCTTCATTACTATAAGCCCAAAACTTTCTTTGACATTAAGGAGTTCATTTCCTCCAATTTCAAAATGGGTTATCAACATCTTCCGATATTGAATACTACTTTGGGAAGATGGTTCTGATGATTATGAAGCTAGGAGGAGATGTTATGGAAGGCTATCTCTACAGAAGATTATTAATTTTAGTATATTTTATGTCCCTAAAGGATTAGAAGATGATGACAAGGAGTTAAAAATATTAAGTATGAAATATCAATCAAACATTCTCCTATTGAAACCATTGATTGTTTGTTCAAGGAGAGAGATGATTTGAAGGAGCTAAATAATTTTGTCCTAGTAAGAACTAGAATTTGGTTTGACATGAATATGAAGGGATTTAGGGAAAGGAAATCTAGGTCTACTTCACATGATACCCCTACCCCTCAAAAGGAAATACCTATGCTAGCTCCCGAGACAATTGAACAACTGCTCCCCTCTCCTTTGGAATCGTTAAATCTTGTGTACACTAAAAAGAAAAAATCAAGAAAGAAGATAAGGTGACCGATGTTATCCAAGAAAGTGAATCCTATCCTAGGAAATTTTAATCAAAGGAAAAAAATTTGACTTGGTTGATGATCATGATAGTCAAGGAAAAGAAAAAGAAAATCCTAGAGAGAATACACCAAGAAAACAGGTGATGGAAGATAAATCAAAGGAAATGGTTTCAGAGTCTGTAGAAATATTTGCCAAGGAAGCTCCTGACTCTACTCAAACCGATACCTCTATGTTAGAGGTGGATCTTTTATAGAATCTGAGTGCTATGAGTTCTTCTACACTTGGACCCATTTCCCCTTCCACTTCTAGCTCCTCATTCACCTGGGTACAACCATTACTAGAAAGCAAGAAGAGAAAGGCTACTTCAAGTGTTGTTCTAAAGTTTGATGCAAAGGGCCGATCTTCTAGGTAGTACTCCTCCACCTCTCGCTAAAAAGGAAAAAATCACATCAAGGTTAGTCTCAAACTCTCAAGTTCAGCAATTCATGTAAATTATAAAACCAAATTCGATAAAGATGAAAAGGACCCATCAATGTGTGATCTAGAGTTGACTAGAATTCCCTTGGAGAATCAACCCTAGAAATTGAAGTACATAATATGAGGGAGACTATGTCTAGGGTGATTGAAAGAGTTGATAAGGGGAAGAAAACACAAGAGAAATTGGAGGAGTAGAACCAAATTCTATCTAGTTTCATCAAATCCTTATTGGTAGAAGATAAGGTTCTTGATCCCACTCCCCTAGCTTCCATCCCACCTCCTGCTATCTTTTCCACTAATGAAGTTCAAGCCATTAAATACATCCATAAGCATGTTACTTATGGTAAAGCAATGGAATCTATGGTTGATGATTTAATAATCATAGGCCTGAATTTTATTGAAGAATCATTCAAGGCATATGAGAAAATTGCCAAAATTCAACTGAAGTTCTCTACAACACTCAGTGGTTTAGATAGAGAATTGAAATTATGGAGTGAGTGTATTCAATATCTCAAACTGATGAGTGGGACAGATGTACAGGTCCTTTTGGCTAATAAGTTTTTTGATGATGTTAAGCAGAACTGTCTAGAAATGGATCTTTAGCATTGACTAGAAAATTAAGGTTCTTGAGGAAGCCATTGGTGAAATTAGAAATATTTGGAAAAAAGGAGAAGATTTTAAATCTTGTGTTTCTTCTACCTTCTGATTTATACACTGTCGAATTTTCAAATAAAGTTCAATTGATAAATTTAATGTTCAAGAGATCAAATCTCAATTCAATACTTTTTTCAGAGAAGACTTGTTTAAACAAGATACTATGTCGAAGGAGAAAATGAAAGAGTTTTGCCTTGCATGTTTCCATCACAGATGCCAATAAAGAGTTCTTGGAAAATGCAGAATTCGAGAAATACATGGAGAATTTTTTGGGTCGTTGGACTCATGCCACTTCCAATACAACAATTCCTTGGGAATGGACATAGTTGCAACATTGAAATGATTTAGAAATCAAGTGTTAAAGACAACAAAGACTTCCAGTGCATCTACTAGTGTCTCGAATTCCTATTTTCTATCTTTTCTTATTTTAAAGTACCCAGTTAAAGTGGCTTTATCTCTTTAGTTGTATAAATAAGAGATAATTTGGGTTTGTAATATTTAATTAGATACTTATCTTTGAATTAAAAGAAAGGAAACTGAAAAGACTCTTTTGTAACCGTTTGTTGGGTTATTTAAAGATCTCTTCTTGTCATTATAAGGATCGAGATTTTGATATCTAGATGTAAAAAGAGAACATTGAAATACTCAATACAAGATAAATTTCACCCTCTCTCATGTTTCTTCTTTTTCTTTTCTTTTTCTGATTCATATAAGGTTGTGTGTGTTTAAAAGCAAGAACTTTGTGTCTTTCAGTTGATAAATGTATCTTCTAATACATGCATGTCCTGTGTTTTATATGCATAGTCTAAATCTTGTTATTTTATTGGAGCATCATTAAGATATCATTCTGCAATCTATATATCTGAAAGTGCCCTTCTATCTCTCGAATATCAGTCCTGACTTTTCCTATTCTCTTCTGTATTGAAAACCTTTAATAAATGCATCTAAAGATATCAAAATCCTCACCAAAATATCTTACATATGTTTATACTATAAATAAGGTTTTTGGATTTCAATAAGGGAACCTCTCCCATAAAGAGGAGGGACTGTTGTCCCCTGACTATTGCTTGTTTTCAAAAGATCAAATTCTACAACCAACAAGTACTAATAGAAAAAAATGAAATCAGAATTACGTAACTTAAAATTTCAAAGAACATTTTGTCCTAGAAACTATTAAGGAACAACATTAGCTCCTTCATAGAGCATTTTATTTTTCTCTCGCTCTCATATTATCTCATACCTAGGGCTTGTCGGATGTGCCCATAGAGTCAATTTTTCCAATACGCTCCGAAGGGTCAAGAGAGATGAAAAGGGATTTCTTGTTGCTCTTCATGGGTCCTTTATTCTTTAGTGAATTTGGAAGGCATGGGAACAAGTGAAGAACTTGGTGGTTTGGAATCCTATCTTCTCTTCATTTGAAATTAGGTGTCAAGCCTACAAATTAATTTCGTTGAATCGAAAATATAATGACAAGATCCTTGCCTTGACAAGAGGTTGTTCTGCCCTCCTTTGGTTTGAGAAAGGAATTAAAATATTTCATGACTTGTATAGATTTGGGAAGTGATGGAATGGAAAGACCTTGAAACTTTCTATAAGCTTCCTAAATCTTAGTTCAAAATGTATAAAATTCTCAAAAATTCTTTCACATCTCCCTCTACTGGACTAATTATGGAGGATGAGAATGACTTTTGGGATACTATGAGGTGGCTCAAAGGACCCCCTCTCTAAGAGGCTACTTCCAAACAACTCTATGATAATATTTCCTTCTCCCCAAACCTTTCCCTGGGCCATAACAACAAGTGGAATGTTTGTGAGACCATAGTAGATGGACTCATAGATTTAATGTTTTGTAGTCTTCTTGTATTCAATCAAAGAAATATTTCTTTAGATGGCTTCTAATTCATAATAAGCTTGTTGTTGGCTTCTAATATTTTATATGTTGCAGAAACTATAAGCTTATTGTTTTCTTTAAATTTATATATATTTATATTTCTTTTAATTGGATGGCATTGACGTTGACATTATATTATTGTAATCGATGGAATTGAATGATTATAGTATGATGGAAAATTTGTAAATTCCTTACACATATATTTTAATTCCTATGTTAAAAACATAAAAAAATTAACACTAATAATACATATTAACATAACATACATATGATATCATATTAATCTGACTTAGATACATGTATAAAGCATGTTTCATTGACTATACAAGTTTTAAAATATTTTTTTCTCATATATTATATTGATTCAAAAATCCTCGATAACATACAAAATTTGATCAAAATCAATGTCTTAACAAAGCCATGTAGGCATATACAATGATATACATCGACAAAATATAAATCTACACCAATATGCCACGAAGGAAGACAACAAAATATGTATACATCTAAGCTATGGGGCATCATCAAATAATCTAGTTCTCTTCGCCCATCGGGAAGAGGACTTAGGCACATCAGTGGAATGTCCCATATTGTGTGTGGACCTCCTACGCTCAAAGGATGCCTATAGATCCATCTATCAATACAAATAAACAACATACCCATTAGTATACAATTAGTAACATATAAAATGACACTACTTAAAAATAAATACTTACTGCAATCTGATGATCACTATCAATCATCCTCTACCTCTCAAGATCATCAACAACATCAGTATGAGGTGCATGCACTGGTGTAGTCAACTCCTCCTGTTGGCAATCATGATGACGAAAATTAGAATATGCATGAATGTTATTTAGTTATACTAAATGATGTTATTTAATACAATATCTTCATTATGAAAATTAATTTACTAGTGCATACCTATGTAAGAGGCATGGAAGAAGCTATGCCCATCACAACTCCAATATCTAAAGAGTGTTGAATCTCATCAGGAGACTGTAATGACATCATCAACTAAAATAATAATAAAATTCACATTAGTAAATTCATAGGTTAACTATAGTACATTCTCTTCATGTATATATGATGAAAACAATAATTATAAAACACACATTAGTGAATTCACCAACATGCGATCTCATACTAACATTCACCTATTCAACATCAAAATGTAATTTTAGGATCTAACATCTCTATACATGGAAAACAAAATAACACAATAAATTTAGTAATTTATTACCAATTTATACTGCGGGGATGAAGTGCCCGCAAACAACTATGAAGCTATGGAATGTGATATAGGATGCATAGTTTGACCCTGTAATTTTATAAAAACACACATGATTAATTTTCATTCACAATTGATTAACATTCTAAATTATAAGATTTTGTAATATATATATATATATATATATATATATATATATATATATATATATATATATAATTGCAACTAATTTCATGTAAAATTACTTGTTGGTCAATACCAAATGCCGCATCCGATATATCATCTATGAAGATGATATTCTCCAACATTGAATCATGATGAGCCTCCTTTATCCGGACACTTCGCTCATCCTTTAAAGATGCCTCATGAGGCCGTGAAGTTTTCACATCAACAACATAGGTTCCTCTAGCCCACAAGCATGACACATGTGGTATATGATGTCTACTACCTATAAGAACTAGGATCGTCAGTCTAGGAGAGATGAGTTCCATGTTGAAGCACTAACTATGTCAATGATATGATATAACCAAGGGTCTGAACCTCCATAGTCTCCTTCACAATAGTAGGGATTGAATCATGATGAACATGTGGGTGGGAAATGGATCTAACCACCTGTTCTATAACCACCGTGCCCTCTCTCTATCTTGAGCATATCCCTTGCCTCTTCCCTAAAAATATTTAATGTCATAATAATTAGGTATTTCATTGAGGATGAACTTACGAGTAGAGTTTCCTCAAGAAATATTGTGGTACCTCGAAATTATTGTAAGGTGGTTGGTCAAAAACCATCCACCACCTATCCCAAAAATTATTTTTTATCCCCTCGTGATTACACCAGTGGATGGGGAATCTTTTGCAATCCAATCATAATGGTGCATTGTTTTAGGATCAGTAAATAATGCACACAATTTGTCTTTTGTTATTTTTCTTCTTCACTGCATCATACGACAACTTTTCGGCATAAAAATTATGGTAGTTGGTTTTAAAACTCTCCCATGTGTTAATTTTTTCAACCACACTATCAATATTAGATACCAATGATCCTAAAGATGCAGCTAGGTTTTGATGATGTGCATTTGTGGCATTAGGGTTTCTTAACGTTTCTATCAAACCCTCAATTTGAGCTTTATTGTTTTCAATCTCCCCCAAAATTTGTTGTTGGGTGTTAGGAGGATGTCATGCCATAGAAGGGGGTGTTTGAGGGATGTTTTCTTCTTCATCTTAGTGTGGAGGTGAATATGGGGTTAAATAGAAGCTACAAATACATCTGAAAATGAAAATAAACAAAAAATCAAAAACTATTCAAAAAATAGATTAATAAGGAAAATAAACCTAAAACAAACTATAACTGACCTTATGTTCTCACCACAATCACCGATTCAAGGTATCACAGAGATTCAATGCCGAGAAAATGTGATTGTGTTTTCCTATGTTTGTGTTTTTCTCGCTTAGATTTTTATTAGCCATAACACGCTCACATTATAAAGTGAGTATGTTATAACATGAGCATGTTATGGCTCCGATTTATAGATCCATAATGTGTTGGCATTATAATGCGACCCTAAATTTTCCCTATCACATTTTAACACAAGAATGAGTGAAAGTGGAGGGAAATGGGGAAGAAGAGGGAAGATAAAAATGCCACAGTCCCAAAACACATTCAAACCTCCAATCTCGTGGAGAACAACAAATTTAATCCATTCAAAGGAACATACTATGCACAATATACCTACAAAATATAAATCAAGCTAGGGAAATAAGAGCCACAAAACACTAATTTTATTTCTTAAAATGATGCACAATCCATTACAATATAGGCACAAGGAAATAATCCTTCAAAAATGCATAAATTTGAGGCCTGTAGCTCATAAAAGTGCTTTGGAACAATTTTGGCAGAGTTCCTTTACAATTTCAAAAATCTCTCTCTTTCAAATGAGGGGAATTTACATATATATAGAGAAAATAAGCTACCAACCAACATCCTTCATTAAATTCTTATATGTAGGTATGGGCAGCCATGATGGTTCACTTTTCAATGGTACTTTTCTTACACGATGAATAGGGGTGCCATACCTCATTAATCTGGTTGTTGAGCTACCTTATACGATATCATTAATTTCTAGTTGTATCTAAAAATATTTGTTGTTGCCCAACATAAACCACTAGCTGATGCACAACAAGGAGGAATAGTCATGCCAATGAGGAAAATACTTGTCACACGACAAGAATAAATGTTGTTGTGCAACAACAAGGGGAGGTTGATGCGTGACAAAAGGAGGTTGACGCGACGAGAAGGTGATGCTGATGCGTGACAAGAAGAAAGCGTTGACGTGTGATAAGAGGAAGTGGTTGATACACGATAGGAGGTGATGTTGACATGCAATAAGAATAAAGCATTGACATGTGACAAGAGGAAGCGGTTGATGTGCGATAAGAAGAAGAATTTTCATGTGATACAAAGAAGTCATTATCACATGACAGAAGAATTTGTTATCACATGAAAAGAGGAAGCGATTGATGCGCTACAAGAGAGTTGATGCATGACAACGAGAGGGTATTGTCACACGACATGAAGAAGAATTTTCATGTGACAGGAAGAAGGTGTTGTCACATGACAAGAAGAATGCATTGTCATGTGATAGGAAGAAGGTGTTGTCATGTGACAAGAGGAAGCACTTAATGCACGACGGGAGAGGTTGACACGTGACAAGAGATTTCATTATCATGTGATAAGAAGAAGGCATTGTCACATGATAGGAAGAAGAATTGTCTCATGATAGGAAGAAGGTGATTATCCATACATATTTCCAGTTTGACCATTAATGTAAATTCTTATCGAAACCTTCGTCATGGCTCACAAGTTTTTCATGAGACACCTTGTAAACTTTTCCCATTAACTATCAATTCCCAGCACACAGTAGGTTGATTCATTTTGCAAAGGGGTTACAAAAATGGATAAAATTTGGTGACCTATAGGGTGATCTGCATGCTAGATCTAAAAGGCTAGTGAATTTGCATCCATTAGGCATGGAGTCATTCTGATTGCTTTGAAACCGGTTTGATGTCCGAAACCGGTCTAATGTCTAAGATATCTTGCTTCTCGGAACACTCAATGAGACGTTATGTTATCATCAAATCTTTCCTAAAATTGGAAAGTGCAACAAAAACAAAGCACAACCATGTACAAATAACAAAATCATACACATCCCAAATGGAACATGTAAAGAGTGCACAAGAACTTATTTGAAAGCAAACCTAGCTCTGTGAAAAAAATGCGTTGCAAGAACTTGGAGGAATTACGAACTCTAAAATAATATTTAAAAGAAATATACTCCCATCAGTGATAATTCTTGAGATAGATGCCATTTACTGGGATCTGCAATTCTTCTCCATCAAACTTTTTCAATTGGAAAGAATTGTTCTCTTTACATCCTAAAATCAAGTAAGGGACACTCCATATTGCATCAAAATTAGAGTGCCTTCCAGGTTTAGCTCTGTCTATATCTAATTTTAGAGCCAAATATCCTTATTCAAAAAATTTATCTTTGGTCTTTCTGTCAAAACTCATCTGTATTTGAGCTTGGTCTTTCTCCATTGTTTTCATGTCCTGGTTCCTTATCTCTTCTAGCTCCATGAGCTTAGCATACCTGACTTCCATAAATGGAAACTTGAACAACTCTAGCTGCTTGATAAGTTCCAAGGCTGGTAATTCAAGGGATATTCATAACCTTGCTTCCCTTCCATAAACCAACTTGAAAGGGGAATATCCAGTTGACTCCTTGGGAGTGATTATATCAGTCCACAAGGCTGATTTCAATTTGGTATTCCAATTCCTCTTATTCCCATCTAGGGTTCTTCTTATTATTCTCAACAAGTTATTTTTCATGGAATCTTCTTGTCCATTACCCTGAGGGTAGTAGTTAGAAGAAGTTCTCAAGTAGATGTCATTTCTAACAGCCCAATTAGATATCTTTGCTCCAAGAAAAGCTAAGGCATTATCTGATATTATAGTAGAAGGAACACCAAACCTTCTTACAATACCTTCATAGAATTCCATAATTCTAGTTTCATTTGATTCATTAAGTGTAATTACTTCTATCCACTTATTGAAGTAGTCTAGTGGCTATAAGAATCCATTTTTGACCCAGGGTAGAACTTGGATTGATCATCCCAATAAAATCAAGCCCCATTACAAGAAAGGTTTCTCAACTGAGATATGATGGAGTGGGAGGGCTACTAGCTTCTCTTTACCTGTGAAGAAGGCACACTTCTTGCATTTCTTGATCCATGAGTAGAAATCATTGAAAATATTAGGCCAGTAATAACCATCCCTCGTGATTCTAATGGTTATTTCTTTTAGGGAAAAATTACCACCTTCCTCTCCATCATGAAACTCGTGTAGTACCCTCTCTATCTGATTTGTCTTGATGCACCTTAAGAGGACACCATTCACATCCCTTTTGAACAAAATATTATCTACAAGCACATATGGGATGCAATGAAGTCTAAAATATCTCCTTTTGGATTTACTCAATCCCTGAGGACTTTGACACGTTTGAAGAAAATATACAATATCCTGAGTCCAACAAGGAATGGGTATACCACCTGCACCTATTTTTATTATCTTGCAACATCATAACAACTTCTGCCTCCTCTCTTGATTCAACATGCTAGTTAGAAGCTAGTTGCTCACACAACCCTTTTCCCCTAACTAATTTGGTCACATTTATATCAATATCATACTCCATGACCTTGGTTATCCAACTAGCTCTCTTTTCATTAAGGTCATTATTTGAAAGAAAATCTTTTACACCAACATGTGAAACTAATAGATGAATTATGTTATTTGACACTAGATGTCTGAATTTCTTTAGAATTCTAATCACAACAAGGACATGCTTCTCAATGAATGAATATCTCACCTCATGATCCTAAAGGATTTGGCTGAAGAATGTGATAGGCTACCGTGCACGATGCAAAAGTGACATGTGAGCATGGGAATCTATAAGTACCTCTTCCTCATACCTCCGACCTTAGGATGTCATGCCAAGATGGCCATGAATGTGGAATATAAATGGATATAGAAAAACTAATTGGGTAATCTTATATCCTCAATACGTAATAATGGAATTTGCGAATCTAAGGCAAAGAAGGCCCTCCTAACCTGAATTGGTGTAATGGTTCATTTGGATATAATAGCTATTTGAAGGCTCTAATCAATGTCGATCTCGTCGAGATCCTGTTTATTGTTGTTGGATACGTGAGAAGTGACCTATGGGAGATTTGTATATATCTCCGCATAAGGTCATGAAAATGGTGATAGGAGGTTTAGTGGATTTGTAGTGAACTATGGGTGGTTTCTCGTCTAATCCAGAAAATATAAGATTTATTGCTTCTATATTTAATATAGAGAACTCGTGTTATGATATCCGGTGGGAGTGGTGAGGATCTAAATGCCGAGTTTGTAAGCCAAAGATCAATACTTAACTAATTTGCGGTGCTCGTTGGGTTGTGGGACTTGGGGATCACAACCGTGAGTTCATGGTTATTGTGGACTTGTTATTGTCATGTGAAGAATCAATCCCTTCTTCCGACTATCCAGGTAATCATACGCCTTTTTATCCTTTATGATTAGAACTAGAAGTTGTATAATTTTCTCGAATACCGTATATGTGTTCTAGAACTTGAATGCGTAAGCTAGTATCTATGTCAACGCAGGAGGTCTCCTACATCAGGTTGTCAAACTAAAGGATTGTAACCAAATACTTGTTCTCTTTCAAATCCTTATACAAATTCATTCGATATTTTATCAAGGTAGTCTATAGTTAGGATGATTTGACCAAAATGTGTATGCCTTATCATCTTCGATATTTAACCCTCTCAGTTGTTCACTAATTTCTTGTAGGTTTGTCGTTGCTTGAAAGACCTATATCCTAAGGTCTTGATCTATATCAGCTAATGTTATGGGTAGGTTTGGTTGAGGCACTATTGGTTCAAATATATATTCTCTAGGCTCTTTAGGTCCTGTGATTGTCATGCAAAATGATTCAACTTTTAACTAAGATTAATGAACTAATTATGGAAGATGTATCTACACTATGCATATATTCTTTTATTTTTGTATTTTCGATGAAGTATTTTAACGAAATTAAAGAGCAGCTACTCTAATATATTTAGAAAATGGAAAACTAATCTAGTAACAAAATTAAAACAAACAAAGTAGCTTGGTGTGGCTATTTGCTTGTGTAGTTGTGATTTTATCCTAAATATCTAAGAAACTAATTATTTTAAATTGAAATACTCTCGATCCTACCTCAAAAGTGAGGAATGAATCATAGTTTCTTAGAAACTATCAATCCCCACAGCTTCCCTAGCGATATCAAGAGCAAGCTTTTGACTGAAATAAAATAATTCACTACTCTATTTGATACGTTGTAACTAGAACTTTGATAGCTCAAACCTGGCATTTACAGAACAATGGTAAATCTATTTGTGTGTGACTTTTTCCCCTCAGTGTGATATCCTCATTCCTTTGTGTTCTCGTGAATCTAGAAAAGTGTGTATATGATAGCATCAAAAGAAGAAGGTATTTGAACAATGGTAGCTTTGGATATAGACCGAATACAATGTAGGAGAGGGATAGCGCAAGTGAACGTAACTTGACTATGTAATTCCTAGCGGGATTTATTGTAGGATTACAACACAAATGTGCCGCAAGTTTTAGAATCTATCCTTGTGACAAAACAACACCTCTTCAACTATAAATGGATTCTAATCTAGAAATGAAACTATTCTATGCTAAGCTGATTGTATGGAACAACAATGAAACAAGAATGAAACAAGAAGATTGAATGACCTCTAAACAGCAAAGAAATACCAACAATGGATGCAAAACATGAAACTAATAGAATTCTAAGCAAGAAATTCAAAGACTAAATTTTTAAACAAAGAAGGAGAGGGGCCTTTTTTTTGAAAACAAGCTGGCTATTTATAGCAAATGCCTTTACCAGAGGGTAACTCCCAATTGAACTCTTTACTATAAACAAAGGGAAAACACTATTCACGGTGGCGGCAAAACATAAATGCAAAGAAAGTAGCTGAAGAATGCTAGTATAAATTGAAGATTTATTTTTGACGTGATTGTCATAACTTTGTAAAAACGTGAACAGATCACGCCTTTGTCCTAGGCGGCGGTCATGGGACCGCCATCTAGGCGGGGTGGTGGTCTCATCATCAAGACCAAAATGTAAAGAAAAAGGGGGCAGAGGGAAAAACAAAGCATGTGGAGGCTAAGCGAGGCATGCGGGATAAAATTGTATACTTGGCGAGCTTTTTGGAATCAACACCTTGCAAGGATACCTGTATCATCATTGGGGTATGTGTAACATATTTCCAAAGGTGGTGCGAGACTGAATTTTGGGTATGTACATATTGCCCCTCGGAGAAGCATCTTAGCCATGAAGAGGCATAAAACGGTGGATCTGAGTATGGCCATCCTAAAATGGGGAGTTAGGAGTTATACTTGACACGCTTGTGTGTCGAAAAGTCACCATCCAAAATCTGCTATCTACAAAATGAAAAAAGGGGACTCGAAAGTGCAGAAGATAAAACAATTTGAGAAATAAGAGTAAACCGATATGAAATGAGGACTAAACATCTACGCAGGGTTTATAAATTACCTCTGTCGACACTCCGACCCTGCAAAAGACGTTCAAAATCAATTTTAAAAGGGCTATCTATATATAAAATGAACTCATTTCACTATTCATTTGTGTGGATTGATTTGATAGTTTTTGAGCTCTAGGACCCACGATGATAGTTTTCGACGAGAGTATAGTCAAAACGTTCATGGTGAGATAGCGATCATGCCTCCGAGAGTGGAACATTGACCCGCAGAGTCTCAGGTTAGTTCTTCTCAATTTATTGTTTTTAAACCTAAAATGTGGAAATAATGAAATCTTTGTCTCAGGGGGGTTATTTTTGAAAATATTTTTTTAAATGACTCTCTAGGGGGCGCCCATAGGGTAGGTCCTTATTTTGGTTAAAATGGTATCTTTTTCTTGTTTTTAGGCATTTTTAGGGCTTCAAGTTGTTTACTATTTTTGGGACAGACCGCCACCTCACATGGGCGCGCGATTGGGACTGCCGCTTAGAAGGTGGCGGTTATAGAACCACCGCTCTACACAGGGTGATAGTTCATGATAGAAAGTAAAAATAAATGCTTTACTTACTCAATTTTGCATTTTTAGCACTTTTCCAATCAGATTTTGATACTAACTTACTCCTTTTCTATGTTTTTGGGTGTACGCGAAGGAGGAGTATATTAGGTGGAGCCAAGAGAGGGAGTGTGATTAGCTCCCAGTAGTGTTATAGGTACTCACTCAGGAAGAGAGAGATACTCTTATGAGGGCTAGCATTTGGAGGATTGCATAGGTCCCTCATGTTGCACCTGCTAGTCACATACTATGTGACTTATTTTCATACTGGGATGCGGATCAGAACACCTTCTGATTTCCAAGAATTAGGGGTGAGTGGACCATCACCCTGGAGGATGTTTACCATATACTGGGGTTCGATCTCTTGGCGCGGCATGTCTCTTAAGACAGCGATCAAGATCTCGTGGGTTCAAGATAGGCCACCTATATGAGAGATGCACGATTGTTTCGATGTGGTCAAAGAAGGGAGTGAGGATCCGCTCCATTGTTGAGACAGACATTCATGTGCTCCGCAAGGCCATCATGGGCATCCTTGCTTCAAGATTGATTGAGAAAAGGGAGGAGACACTCTCTTATATTTTTGGGCCCCCATTATTGCACAGATTGAGGGCCATGGACACGTTAACACTTAAGGAGCAGACATCCTTGGGACCACCTACCACAATTTATATAGGGTGGTCCGACTATAGGGATAGTCACTGAGCCCCCTGACTCTTGTCATGAGTTGGGTGTATGAGCATATCACTCTGTACGGGAGAGGTGTAGAGGTGGAGGATCCCGGGGCCGTCAAGGCAGCAAGGTGGATAGGGATGACCGTTCTTAGAGCACCTCACTAGCCAGTGGCCTCTTTGACCACTGCAGACATGGAGGCCACTCCTTATCAGGCCATGGCAAGGTTATGGGGAGAGGATACTGTCACGTTGATTGCTTGTCAAACTACTAGTTAGCTTGGTAGACGAACGAGCAGGAAGTTGGAGATCCACCCCTTTGATAAAGTACCACAGCAGTTCGGCCTCCCATACATAGACATATTTCCTCCAGCGGGGCCAGTGTATAGATCTATTCGTGAGGCTCGAGGAGGTCCTAGAGGCCAAGGTTGGACTCACACAATCCCGGTGTTCCCATCGTGGTCGGGAGGGTGGTAGTACTCGAGGGGATCCAGGTGCTCCTTAGGTACCTTTACTTCGAATTACTGCCAGTCTCACCCATAACAGCGATGAGCCCATTGATGTGGACTCTGAGTCTGAGGAGTTCACTGAGGGAGAGATAGAGGAGGAGACAGCGAGATGGAGATTAGAGGGATAGGTGGGGAGGATGATAGTGATTCCAAGTGGCATGAAACTCAAGACATCCTACGGTCCAAGAGGGCGGAGTGAAGTGTAGAAAGGATGACTCGATCTCGGAGGAGTTTCTCTCTCTCAGGATTTAGAGGAGATGACAAGTCCATTGTAGACCATCACATTGCCCCGTATGTGGGAGATAGATGCCGAGTTAGCAGCAACATCAATGGCGGGTGCGGATCCTAGAGACCCTTCCTAGAGGCCTAGCGATATGAGTAAGTTACTACTCTTCTCTTGACTTTATTTTAGTTAAAATTGTCTTAGTTGTTATTTCTCTTTGTTTCATTTACTCTTGGTTTTATTTTTGATCGTTTTCTAACTTGTTTTCTCCTTTATTTACAGTGATTTTTGATGAGTGGCGAGACTTGATTCATTGAGTATGCACAAATACCTTGTTGCTCCCCTCAAAGAAGACTCGTGCTGAGATTTTTGTGGATGTGGGGGAACCTTCAACATCCGGTAGGCATACCAATGTTTTTGCCTCTGTCTGGCAGGTGGCGAAGATCATGACTTCTCTCTAGTCTGAGGTAGCTGGATATAGGATGGCCGAGTGCTTGATGAGGAGTCATTCTCATAGTGAAATGGAAACTATTGGCCATGACCACAAGCCCTCAGTGCATTTAGAGCGCTAGCATAGCCGGAGTCATAGACGTGGTCATGCACCCTCTAAGGGGTCCCATAGGGATTGAGAGGCCATTTTTGTAGTGTTTTGTCAGATATTTATATGATTGTTTTTGTACTTTTCAGCTCATTGAGCATTTTGACCATGTTTAAGGCATGATGGCATTGTATATAAAACTATCTTTATATTTATATATATATATATATATATATATATATATATATATCTTTTTGATCTAGACTCTTGGTGCCTAGAATTTCATGACTTGTTTCCACATGTCTACTAGATGTTTTTTAGAATATTTGCTTTCATGCTTTTCAGAATGTATGCAATGGATGACAAATGATAATAAATGTTGAGCAGAATGTTTCTCTTTGTATGTTTTTGTAATGTTGATATGTGATGATTAACACATTGTAGTATTGAACTTCTAACCTCTTTGGGCAATGTCTGTGATTTCTTCTTATGTTGGAAAAATGTGATGAATGTATAATGATAAAGAGATGAACTTGCCCCATTCCCAACTCCATGCAACTAGTAAGATGTAAGGGCTCAACACCAAGGGTGAGGAAGGGCACAAATTGTATGAGTTTGACTAAATGGAATGATGAGAGATAGACAAACCAGTAACAGAAACCAGACTTAGACCTACACACTTACCCTACTCAGAACTACCACCAAGCTTAGAAGGCCACTTACTTTCTAGTTTATCTAGAATTAGATTTATAAATGGCAACTTGGTTGACAAAATCTAGTTTTGAGGATTTGATCTCTTTAGAATTTGGACATTTGTTTTCTCTTAATTAAATTTTATTTGTATTTTTAGAATACCAAGATTTGTTAAATTGTTTGAATGGACCCCCACATCCCGCCTCATGCCACTAGTAAGAAGCACAAGTTTGTTACCAAAGGCGGGATATAGGTGAGTAAGGGCACTTCTTTCCTTTCCTAACCTCACAAAGCACCAATAAGAGATGTGGGATTATCACCGAAGGTTGATGGGGCAAAGAACTGTGTAAAATAAAATATTTTGTTTGCTTGGTGCCTTTGATTCCATTTGATTGTGACTTTTTTGACCTATAACTTTGGGATATCATTTCTTTTAAAGATATTTAAGAGGGATAGATGTGACACTAAGAAGCTTCTATAACAGACCGTAGGTAAGGACAACTTCACCTAGTAGAAAGAAAGAGCAAAACCAAGTATGTAGGCCTTGGTATGGTTTTCATCAATACTTGTTTGTCGAACTTGATGAGAAGATTTGAAAATACTTGATGATGTTTGAAGAGATGTGATTTGAATGCTTTTGCCAATACTTTTAAAAATTTGTAATAAATTGCTTAAGAGTAAGTTCATGGACTACAATTTTTATGAAATGAGTGGACAAAATGAAACAACTTAAATGACTAATGCAATGTAGGTAGCTATAATGTACAAGTGGTGATTCTAATGTCTTATGCGTAAAAACATTTAAAATGCAAGGAATTGATAGTTTCATTGAATTCCTCACCTTCTAGTGTGCACAGAAGATACGCACCATTTCCATAGTCCTTCATGACTTAGTATGGGCCCAACCACTTGGGCCAGAACTTCCTTCCTTCGCCAATTTTCTTATCAATCTGGTTGTCTAGTCTTAGAACTAGATCTCCCTCATATATTTCTCACTCATAGACTTTTTTGTTATACTACCGACACATCCGATCAACATAGGCTCTGTGTCATTGTTCGAATTTATCCTGGCCTTGTCAAGGCTTTCCAGTTGAGAGAGGTGTGCCTCCTTGTAAGCTTCTTCATCCAAAATCCCTTGTAATGAGATACGAAGACTGGGTATTTCAACCTCAAGTGGGAGAACTACTTTTGCCCCAAATACCAATGAGAAAGGGGTTGCTCCTGTTGGTGTTCTTATTGAGGTTTGATGGGCCCACAAGGCCGGATATAGTTTTAAATTCCAATCTCGCTTGTTCTCCTTGACTATTTTGAGGAGAATAGCTTTTAATGTTTTTTTGTTGCTTCATCTTGCCCATTAGCTTGAGGGTAGTAAAGAGAGGCCGTGTGATGGTTTATCTTGAATTTTCTGCATAACTCACGGACCTCGTCATTTTTAAAGGATGTTCCATTATCTGAGATAATTACTTGTGGGACACCATACCTGCAAATGATTTGATTCAGAATGAAATTGGTAATTACCGAACCTGGATCTGTGGTGAGATTCATGGCCTCCACCCATTTGATAAAATATTCCATGGTTGTAATTATAAAACTATGGCCATTGGTTGATGAAGGAGATAATTTCCCTATCAATTCCAGACCCCATATGGAGAAGGGCCACGGGGTCGTTATTAGTTGCAGGGATTGTGTTGGCATGTGAATCTCGTGAGAGAATTCTTGGCATTTGTGGCACTTACATAAAAATTCCACTGCATCATGTTCGAGATTGGGCCAAAAATAGCCCATCTAATGTATTTTGCAAGTAGTGGCGTGACCACCGAAGTGGCCTCCACATATCCCACTGTGGGATTCATGAAGAATCTTCTTGGATTCTTTTGTGTCAATGCATATTAGAAGCATGTCATCGAAGGCTTTACGATAGAGTACCTATTCTAAAACAACATATTTAGCAGTAATAATGTGTAACTACCTTCTTTGTTGTGATGTGGCACCTTCCAGGTATGTGTGGTCTATGATAAAATTGATGATATCAGTGTACCAGGGACATGTAGAGATGGGGGGCCTAGTTTTGACAAAGTATACACACTCATCAGGAAAGTCCAGATTTACCAAATCGCCTCCATCTAGTGGATTGTCAGCTAACCAATCTGCAATGATTTTTCCCTTAATGGATTTTTGGTTTACGAATTTCAACTCAAATTCACCCATTAAGGTTATGAAACGCCCAGCCTTTTTAGATAAAGACCCTTACGTGAGGAAATTTGTAAATGATTTGTCTTTACAATGACCCTTGTTTCTTGGTGTAACATGTAATGTCTTAAACGTTTTGTTGCAAAGACTATGGCAAGGTATTCTCTCTCCACCTGTTTATAATGTGTTTCATAATCGAGAAACGTTCGGCGATGATGAAATAGACCGTATGTTCTCGTTTATCATTGTCTTCTTAAGCCAGCATGTAGGCTAGCGAGACATGAGTGGCTCATGAGTATAGGATCAAAGGGTGATCTGGTTTGGGAGGCATTAGCGTGGGTGGAGATAACAAGAAGCGTTTAACTACTTCAAAGGCCTCGTTGCATTCTTCAATCCAATCAATGCTATAATCTTTCTTTAATAGATTGTTGATTGGATGAATGGCAAAACTTAAATCTGGGATGAACCTTCGGATTGCACCGAGCTTCCCAAGAAATGACCTGATTCTAGACTCATCCGATGGTGGGATCATTTCGAGAACAACCCATATTTTGGTTGGATC
Organism: Taxus wallichiana var. yunnanensis; assembly: GCA_018340775.1. NCBI lineage: Eukaryota > Viridiplantae > Streptophyta > Pinopsida > Cupressales > Taxaceae > Taxus > Taxus wallichiana. Next base: position 768,104,310 of record CM031234.1, read on the forward strand.
AACATCAATCCCTCGTGAAGATATAATATAGCCCAGAAGTTTGCCTCCTATCACACCAAACACGCACTTCTCTGGGTTTAATGTGACGCCATATTCAATTAATCATGAGAGGATGATGTGAAGTACTTATGGATGATCACAGTGCTTCTTGGCCTTGGCCAATAAGTCATCCACATAGGATTCCACAATTTTATGGATAAGATCATGGAATATGTATGTCATTTCCCATTGATATGTAGCACCGGCATTCTTAAGACCAAATGGCATGATAGCGTAGAAATATGTTCCCCAGGGAGTTATGAATGTAGTTTTGTCTTGATCCTGTTCAGATATTTTAATCTGATTATACCCTGAGAACCCATCCATGAGGGACAACAGTTCAAATCCACCGCTTGCATAAATGATAACGTCAATGGATGGTAATGGGAAGTCATCCTTGGGAAAAGCTTTGTTAATATCCCAAAAATCTATGCAAATGCGTATCTTCCCATTCAATTTGAGAATAAGAACGATATTAGATACTCATTGTGAATAGTCAATGGGTTTGATGAATCCCACTTGGAGAAGTTTATTACTTCCTCTTTTACCATGAGAGCCACTTTTGGCTTCATTGGTCTTGACTTACCTTTAATTGGTTTTGCATATGGTTTAGTGACAAGATTATGTACCACGATATGTGGTGCAACGCCCATCATTTATTTATAGTTAAATGCGAAAGCCTTTTGATGTTCTTTGAGGATTTGGGTGTGTATTTCTATCTCCTTCAAGTTAACAAGGATCCCAACTTCAAAAATTTTGGTTCTTTCTTCATTCCAATGTTTATGTCAATGGTTTCTTCTATTAAAGAAGTGTTACCTTCTTCAAATTCAGGTGGGGCTGGAGGTAGTTCTAAGATTTCTCCATTTTCTATCTCATATATATCGAGATCCTTCTGTGGAGAAGACTCTACCATGGTATTTCCAAAATAGGAAGAGGAATGTGGTATTAGGGAAAGATCCACTATGCGGTGAGTAAGATGTATCTCCGCATAGGCGTTTAGATATTTGAGAGTGACTCTATCATCGTCAAAGTGATCCATGATACAAAAATCATCCTTAGCTTCTCCATGATTCAAGAGTGAGTTTGCTGGTATTTTACGCACTAATGGTTTGGTACGAAGTGATACTTTGTGAAATGTGTATCTTCCAACTCGTTGTTTGGAGTAAACAGAAGTTGAGGTTGTTATTGAGTCTTCAAGAAGGTTCTGATCTCGTGGGATTGCTTAAATTGATATGAAGTTAAATCCCTTACTTAGATCTAATACCGTTGTTTTATAGAGTTGTAAATGCTCGACCTAGTTTCATATGCCTCGTAGACTTTGTTTGTAACTAGTTGTGAGTCTCCTAGAACTCTAATGTTATTGATGCCCATTCTTTTGGCTAGGATGAGGCCAAGGAGGAGATCTTCATACTCAGCCCCGTTGTTTGTACATTCAAAGTTTAATTTAAAGGTGAAAGGAAGGATCTTTCCCTCAAGTGAAGTAAAGATCACTCTTGCCCCATCTCCAAAGCGACATCTAGCTCCATTGAAATGGAGAGTCCAATATTTTCTTGGAAAAATGGATGTTGGGATAATTGTCATATCTATTTGTTTTTATTCGGTCACTTCTACCATAAAAAAATCATCTGATAGAAGAGAAGAAATTCCCAGGTGGGCCCCATACCCATAGAATCAAATGCTAGGAGAATAGGTAAGTCTTTCTCTAACAACTTGACAATTTTTGTGGTAGTCCCTAGTGACATTGTTTCTATAACATTGGTCTCATTTTTTAGTGTTGGAATGTCCTCGGCTAGATTTGTAATTTCCAACTCTATGGTGGGTATCAAATTCTCTTTTGGTTTTGAATTAATTGGTTTGATAAGTTGATTTTTTGGGAGTTCAAACTCGGAGTGAACACCTGGTCTTTTCTTCAAATCAGCTAGGTGTATATCGAAGGGTTTTGGGTCACCTTGTGCCACAAATATTTTCCCTAAGTGTAGAAATATTATTTCTTGGAATAACGTGGAAGGGATTGCCTTCATGTGATGTATCCATGGCCGACTAAGGATCATATTATAGTTGGTTTCCTGATCTATAATATAAAATTCGGTGAGGACCATCTTGGGTTCTAAAGTGACTGGTAAAACTATGGTTCTAATCGAAGTGGCCTTGAGGATATCATATCCTCTTAATGTATTTCATGTTGTGGAACACTTTGTCTCTCCATATCCTAACTTTTGAGTAAAAGTGAAGGGGACTATGTTAACTGCTGCCTCATCATCAATCATTGTGCGTTTAACATAATTATTGTAAACCCATACTTGTAAATGTAAATTTGGGCCACCTCTTCGCAAGCAATCTCAATGTATATTGGAAATTTTCTTGTATCAAATATATGTTAGGAATTAGAGAACAAATATGCAAAAACAATTCCTCAAACCACAACAAAGAGGAAACTATATAACATAATTAAACTTGCGAAATATAACAACATAAATGAATAGTGCACAAAAGAAGACACGACAATATTTAACGTGGTTCACCCAATGTGGGCTACGTCCACCAAGAACTTGCTCAAATTTTATTATCAACAAGAGTAAAACAACTTTCACAGTATTATCTTAGTTATGAACTCACAATAGAATTCCAAAGATGCTAAACCACATCTAAACCACAATTGACACCCAATTGCATAACCTTGATCACTTTTGATCACCTCTTGATCATTAAGACTCAAGACCTCTTGAACACTCAAGATATCTTTAAGATACCCTAACACCTATATTTATAGGATTACAATCCTTCTAAGAAGCCATAAAGCCGACCCTAGAAGATTGAAATTCGCAATCTTTCAACTTCCCATAGTTGGAAAAATAGTCTCCGACGTTGATGACCTATTAAAAGCATGTTAACAACAATGGCGCAGAAACATCACAATGCATAACTGCAGAAATTTCTTGAGTCTCCAAACTTAACTGTTCGAGCTCTAGCACTTCAACACTAATTCAAAAAGACCAAAAATAGGCTCCACACCCCAACAATCTCCCACTTGGAGACTATTTTCATTGAGTAAAGTTCTTAACCCTTCATTATCAACCATGAAGGCCAATCAAAGTTGAACACAACTTCAAATTCTCCCTTGTGACCACCTTGGTCATCATATCCATAGGATTATGACTAGTATGAATCTTTTCTAGCTTCAACTTATCTTCTTCCAAAGCTATCCTAATGAAATGATATCTCATCTGAATGTGCTTCATCCTAGAGTGAAAATCAGAGTTCTTCACTAAATGAATAGTGCTTTGACTATCACTGTGTAGTCTCCCAACTTCCTGCTTATGCCCCAACTCATCAAGAAACTGTTGTAACCAAATCATCTCCTTTCTTGCCTCTGTGGCAGCAACATACTCAGCCTCTGTGGTTGACAAAGCCATAACCTTTTAACCGTGAAATCCAACTCACTACTGTATCACCAACCGTAAATACATAACCTATCATGCTCCTCCTGTTGTCCAAATCTCCTGCCATGTCCGAATTTACATATCCACGTAATGTAGTGTCTGATCCACCAAAACACAATGCTTCTCCCATGGTCCCTCTCAAATACCGAAGGATCCACTTTATTGCATGTCAGTGCTCTCTACCTGGATCACTCATAAACCTGCTCACTGCTCCCACTACATGGGAAATGTCAGGCCTAGTACATACCATAGCATACATCAAGCTACCAACTGCTAATGAGTACGGTACCCCAGACATCTATATTCTATCCTCCTCAGTCTTGGGACTCTGCTCCTTTGATAATTTAAAGTGACCTGCCAAAGGAGTACCAACTCGTTTAGCATCCTACATAATAAACCTCTCCAAGACCTTCTTTATGTACTCTTCTTGAGATAATACCAGATTCCTCTCCTTCTTGTTCCGATTTATTCTCATACCAAGGATTTGTTTTTGCTGCCCCCAAATCCTTCATAGCAAAGGATTCACTTAGCTGCTTCTTGAGTACCTTTATTTCCTGCATGTTCTTCCCTGCAACAATCATATCATCTACATACAAGCACAAAATAATATAACTACCATCAAGAAGCTTCTTGATCTATACACAATGGTCTGAGTGAAACCTGGAGTAACCATGCTCCTACATAAAATTGTCAAACTTCATGTACCACTATTGTGGAGCTTGTTTCAGGCCATACAAGCTCTTCTTCAATTTTCACACTAACCTCTCCTTCCCTTTGACCTCATAACCCTATAGCTACTGCATGTACAATTCCTCCTCCAACTCACCGTGAAGGAATGCAGCTTTCACATCCAACTGTTTCTAAGTGCAGGTCTTCTACTGCAACTAAACCAAGAACAGTCCTAATAGAAGTCATTTTAACAACTAGAGAATTTTTTTTTATCAAAGTCTATACCTTTCTTCTATGAAAATCCTTTGACCACCAACTGGGCCTTGTATCATTTCCTACCTCCATCTTCCTCTTTGATTCTATACACCCACTTGTTCTACAATTCTCTCTTTCACTCGGGTAGCTCCACCAAATCTCAAGTCTGGTTTTCCATAAGAGATCTATGCTATTCATCCATGGCCTACTCCCACTTCTTCCTGGCATCCACCTGCACTGCTTCCTCAAAGCACTCTGGCTCTCCACTATCAGTGAGCAATAAATAATTCAAATATGGAGTAAATCATTCAAGTTTCCTTCTTACCCTAGAATACCTTCTCACCTCAGGAGTTTGGGGTTCCTGATAAGTAGGTACCTAAACTGGTTGTGCTTTGGAACATGTTGTACCTAAATCAGCCCCTTAGACACCTTGTTGTCTACAATTTCCTCTAACACTGTGTATTCTTTCTTTGATTTCTCTTTCTGTTCATGCAACTGATCTTTATACATGACTTTTTCATTAAAGACAATATCTCTAAACCAGAATATTTTCTTGTCTTTAAGACTCCAAACAAGGAAACCAAAATCATTTTCATCATATCCAACAAAGGTGCATTTCTTAGACTTAGCCTCTAACTTGGTCCTATTATCTTTATCAATGTGAAAAATACCTCACATCCAAATACTCTAAGAAATGAGTAATCAATTTTCTTACTGGACCAAGCCTCCTCGTATATATCTCCATCCAAGGCCATGAGGGTCCTCTCGTTAATCGATAAACATTTGTGCTTACCACTTCTACCCAAAACATGAGTGGAAGCCCCACATGTAACCTCATGCACCTAGCACACTCCATGATTGTCCTATTCATTCTCTCTGACACTCCATTTTCCTATGGAGTATTTAGAACCGTTATTTGCTTATGGATCCCATTTACCGAACAATAATCAAGAAATTCATTGCTACAATATTCCCCTCCATTATCTAACCTGAGACATTTCAGCTTGAGACCTATTTCATTCTCAACCAAGGCTTTCCATCTTTTGAAAGTTTCAAACACATCAGATTTCTTTCTAATGCAATATACCCAAACTTTTCTAGTTACATCATCAATGAAAGTGACGTAATAACATGAACCACCAATAGATTTTACCTTAGCTAGCCCCCATACATCTGTATGCACTAACTCCAACTTACCCTCCTTCCTAGTAGGTCCAACCTTGAGGAATCTCACCCACTTCTATTTCCCATAAAAACAAATCCTCCCACGGTAAGTCCAAATCTAACTCCTTTAATCTGGGCAACCTTCCCTTTATAATTTGCATGCTCTTATGACTCATATGACCAAGTCTATGGTGCCACAAAGTTGCATGCCATCTCGCAACAACTAAATTGCAATAATCAGCACCACCGGTTAAATACAAAGTATCGGTTTTCTTACCTCTTGCAACCACAAGAGCTCCCTTAGTAACCTTCCAAGAATCTGCTATAAAACTAACTCGTATGATAGCCATCACTACCCAGGGCCAGACCGATATCAAGTTCTGCCTCAACTTAGGCACATGCCTGACGTCCTTAAGTAGCCATGTGTTCCCATTCTGCATTTTCACCTGAACACAACCTTTCCCTACTATGTTGCATGGTTCATCATCACCAAGATATACATGTCCAAAATCACCTTGAACAAAATCAGTAAAGTAATGTCTATGTGGGGTGGCATGGAAAGAAGCCCCTAAATCTAACACCCAAGATTCAGCAATATTATCTAAAGAAAGAATTAAGGCATCTTGACAAACATCACCTGCTACCAAATTTATCTCTTTAGTTTCCTCATTCTTTTTCTTCTTATCTCGAAGAGCCTAGCAATCTTTCTTAGCATGACCAACCTTCCAACAATGCCAACATTCTAACTTACTCTTGGACTTTGACCTTCCACGATCATTCAACTTCCCATGGTTACCTTTCCCTCTATTCTTTTGTCTCCCTCTAGCTCTCCACCGTCAAAGTGTTTCCAGAAGTAGAAGAATCTCTCGGTGCTCTTCCTTCACATTTCCTCGCTTAGGATCACACCTATTACATCCTCAAACTTCAGCTTTGAGTTATTAGAGACTGAATTACTTACAACCATAACCAAGTTGTCCTAGCTATTTGGCAAGGAGCACAAAATCAACAAAGCCCTAACCTCATCATCAAAGTCAATTTTTACCGAGTTTAACATACTCACAACCGTATTAAATTCATTCAAATGATCAGCAACAAAACCATTCTTAGACATCTTCATATTAAATAACTTTTTCATCAAAAATATTTTATTAGAGGCAGAGGGTTTTTCATATAACTTCCCCAATGCACTCATGAGACCTTTCGTGGTCTTCACCTGCGATATGTTGAAAGCAACTGAAGATGAAGGCATAAATGAATTACCCCAAGCACCTTTCTATCCAGCAACTCTCAATCCTCATTCGACATGGATGTTTGCTTTTCCATCCAAAGGAACATGGAGGTCCTTCTGATATAAGTAATCCTCCATTTTCATCTTCCACAAACAAAATTTCTTCACATTGAACTTCTCAACCCTTGATCTGCCCTCATCTGCCATAGCTCCCACTCAAGCTAAACGTTCCTCGTGATTTATAACTTCAGCAAAAACCAGCAAAGCTCGATACCAATTGTTAGGAATTAGAGAACAAATATGTGGAAACAATTCCTCAAACCACAGCAGTAGGAAACTATATAGCATAATTAAACTTGCAGAAATATAACAACATAAATGAATAATGCACAAAAGAAGACAAGACAAGATTTAACATGGTTCACGCAATGTGGGCTACGTCCACCAAGAACTTGCTCATATTTTATTGTCAACATGAGTAAAACAACTCTCACAATCTTCTCTCAGTTATGAACTCACAAAAAAATTCCAAAGATGTTAAACCACAATTGACACTCAATTGCATAACCTTGATCACTCTTGATCACCTCTTGATCATTTAGACTCAAGACCTCTTAAACACACAAGATATCATGAAGATACCCTAACACCTATATTTATAGGATTACAATCCATCTAAGAAGCCATAAATCTGACCTAAGATTGAAAGTCGTGATCTTTCAACTTCCCATGGCTGGAAAAATAGTCCCGACATTGTGACCGCCATTAAGCGGCAAAGATGTTAACAAAAACGTTGCAACAACATCACAAAGAGATTTGACATCAGAGAAAGTTCATGGAGTCTCCAAACTTAATTTTTCAAGCTCTAGCACTTAAACATTGATTCAAGAAGACCAAAAAATATGCTCCACACCCCAACAATATAAACTCGGATCCTATCTAGCTACCCCGGAGGGTAGATGTAAAATTCTATATGGTTTACTTGCGTTTCCAGAGGAGGAGTGATGTTGATTAAATGACCAAGGCCTAATGCTTCTAAGAGGGAAACCCTGTGGGTGGGAGAGTTCTTTAGAAATCTAAAAAAGAGATGTGAGAGAAGGTTTTAGTTAAGTCATTAATTAAATCATAGGCGCCTTTATGGGTTTTACCAATGTTTGTTGATTATTGTCTAGTTCCAATGGATAACTTGGAGTAGGTTGTGAAGAATAATCCCATGTTCTTGTTATGGTTTATATGGGTAGCTCATTGTCTAACTCCACCTGCACCAACTATCTTGGTTTGGGGTTGAGTTCCTAATTGGGGTGCGATTGGTAGCTTTAATGAAGTTGAAGCTTCATGATCATTGTTTCTCGTTACAACACCCTTGTTTGTTCCACTACGATCTAGCCTGTTATTGTTAGAATGGTTTCAGAGTGTATCATTAAAGATCCCGAGGGGTGCATTTTGAGGGGAGATTGACCCTGTATAAGTATTTGGCATAGGTAGTACAGAATTTGCTAAAAACATATCTATAAAGAGTTTTTTTATCTTCTGAAAGCGCTACATGAATTTATTGTAGTCACGACAAGTCCTAGTATCGTGGCCTTGAACCTCTTGTGGAAGCCACAATAAAAATTGGGATTATAATTTCGAGGTTGTCTATTTAAAACCTATTGTGGCCCAAACTTTTGATAAGGTTGTTAGTTGTTAGAGTTAAAATTTTGAGGCTGTTGCCTTTGGTTTTGACTCTGATATCCAATTGGGTTTCGATTTGGACCTTGTGTTTGGATTTTTCATTATTGTTGTTGTTGTTGTCATGGTGGACAATTAAAATCCACCACATTGATTTTTGGAGTAAAATTGTTACTTCGCTAATTATTAACAGATGGCAAAATGTTTACAACGTTTTCCCATTTAACTTGGTCAGTTACCCCATCTATTGTAACTCCACGGTTCTTGTTAAGGATCTTAGGTCCTTGATTAGCATTCCCGGTATTAGGATAGGCCGCAGTGTTTTGATTGGGAGTGGTTAATTTACCGTTTGTTCCATATGTCTTACGACCACTATCTATTACCGCTTGATCAATTCGAGAGCACTCTCGAGTACTTTATCATAAGTTCTTAGTGATAACTTCTAGACTTCTTCCTTTATCTCTCTATTGAGATAATTAAGGAATAAATCACATAGTTCCATTTTATCCATGTTTAGAGCACTTTTGATGACTATAGAACCGTATGCCATCTTTGGACAAAATTAGCAAAGTGGATTCATTATGTTCTTGTTTAATATGCAAGAATTCCCTGATTCCTATTCTTAACAATTTGTTCATGTCAAAAGCTTTGATGAACTCTGACATGAGTTATTTAAATGAGTGTATCAAGGCTTCAGGTATTCTCAGAATACCAATCAAGGGAAATACCCTCTAAGGTCTTAGGGAATATCTTAAAGAATAACCATGTCCCAATGGAATAATTCCCATATTGTTGTGGCATAGGCCTTAATGTGTGCATTTGGATCCCCTTCCCCTTGATATTTGGGTAAATCGGGAACAGGTCTTGGAAGCATAACACTTTGTATGGTGAAGTCTAGGGCCTCTTTTAAATATTCTAAATAATTCCCTATTGCATAGGCCTCGACCATTGATGGTGCTTGCTGAGGGGGTGGGGGTGGCATGGTTTGTTGATATGGCATAGCATATGTATTTGCAGGGGCATAAGGGAATCCTTGTGGTTGAACAAACATCCCGAGAGAAGAGAACATGTCCCCTTGTGGTGACTTTGAATAAATGTTTAAATAAGGAGGAGCATTGTTCTGGTATGGGTTGTTTGGTGCCAAGCCGGGAGGTGTCATGTTTTCAACTGGAGCGGCATTTGAAAACACGGTCCTAGTTGGCATTTTTGTGGGTAATTATACGGATGTTGAGGAGGCATGCCTAACATGCCTATTCCTGTAAGGAGGTCAACCTAACTAGGATGATGCGAGAGGGTTGGGGATTCCTGCTTTCCCAAAATATGAATTTTGGTTTGCTTGAGTAAGTTCCAGCCCTCTAACCTTTTCAACTAAGGCTAAAATGACCTCTATTGGTGAAGACACAGTGTTTTTCCTTAATGGCATTTGTTGTATACCTTGAGGTTGTAAAGGGGTATGATACCCTACTATGAATTGATCATTACCCTGCCAAGCTTCATCGAGGGCATTTCCCATAGGTGGAGGAATGGGGGTGTTTTCTTGGAATAGGGTATCAAATTGTGTTTGTAAACTCCCTATAGGTGGATACATGTTTTGGAAACGTTGTTCACTTTTAGCATAGCATGATAAGTACTCCTCATCCAAAAATGGGAGTGGATCTGACTGTCTACTGATCTATGGTCTGAACAAGACCCAAGGAGATGAAGTGGATTCTCCAGTAAACATCATATTATTAGAGCCTGAGGGCTCTGGTTGTTGTGTTTGTGCAAGTTGATCAAACTCCTCAATTCGAATGAAGAACTAGAACTAGTTCTGTGAGGGGGAGTTTGAGATGACAAGTAATTACTTGAATAGTTATTAGCCCATGTAGAAAGCGAGGGTGATGGTTGTCTATTTGTTTGACTATAGCTTGCTTATAAACCTAAGAGAGGTCTACCATATGCATCGTATCCTAACATATTCGGGGTATATGAATACCCGCAGAATAATGGGAAAGAGTGAAGGTGGATGAAAGAAATGAAAACAAAATGGGAATATTTGTTTATTTCACATCAAGTTCACCAATTTGTACGATGGAAAAGTGACATGCGAGCATAGGAATCTACAAGTAACTCTTCCTCGTACCTGACCTCCCGAGGTCGTGCCGAGATGGCTGGTGAATATGGAATATATATGGATATAGACAAACTAGTTGGGTAATCTTATATCCTCAACACGCAATAATGGAATCTGAATCTAAGGAAAAGAAGGCCCTCCTAACCTAAATTGGTGTAACAGATTGCTCGAGATATAATGGTAGTTCGGAGGCTCCAATCAATGTCGAGCTCTACCAAGATCTTGTTTATTGGCTATGTTGGATACGTGGGAAGTGACATGTGGGAGATTCATATATATCTCCAGAAAAGGTCATGAAAATGGTGATAGGAGGTGTAGTGGATTTGTAGTGAACTATGGGTGGTTTTCTAGTCTAGCCCAGAAAATATTAGATTGATTGGCTTCTATATTTAATATGGAGAATCATGTTATGATATCTGGTAGGAGTGGTGAAGATCTATAAACCAACGTTCATAAATTGGTATCAATACTTAACTAATTTGTAGGCCTGTTGGGTTGTGGGACTTGGGGATCACAACCATGAGTTCATGGTTGTTGTGGACCTATTATGGTCATGTGAAGAATCAATCCCTTCTTCCAACTATCCAGTAATCATACGCCTTTTCAGCCTCTATGTTTAGAACTAGAAGTTGCATAATTTTCTCAGAATACCTTACAGGTGTTCTAGAAACTTGAATGCATAATATAGTATCTATGTCAACGAGGAGGTCTCCTGCGTCAGGTTGTGGAACTAAAGGATCACAACCAAATACTTGTTCTCTTTTGAATCCTTATACAATCATTTGGATATTTTATCAAGGCAATCTATAGTTAGGATGATTTGACCAAAATGTATATGCCCCTCGCCTTCTCTCTGTTTAATCATTTAGTGTTTGAGTTTCTTGCTTAGAGTTCCACTGGTTTCATGTTTTGCATCAATTATTAGTTTTCCTTTGTTGTTTAGAAGTCATTCAATTTTCTTGTTTCATCTTATTTCATTGTTGTTCCATACAATCAGCTTAGCATAGAATAGTTTCATTTCTAGATTGGAATCCATTAGAGTTACAAGTTTTGTTCATCACAAAGGATAGTTTCAAGAAATCTTGGCGTATTTGTGTTGTATTCCCGTAATAAATCCTGCTAGGAATTACATAGTCAAGCTCTATTCACTTGCGCTATCCCTCTCCTACTCACATTGTATTTGGTCTATATCCAAAGCTGCCATTGTTCGAATACCTTCTTCTGTTGATGCTATCATATACACACTTTTCTGGATTCATGAGAACATGAAGGAATGAGGAGATCACACTAAGGGGATGAAGTCACACACAACTAGATTTACCACTGTTCTGTAAACACCAGGTTTGAGCTATCAAAGTTCTAGTTACAACGTATCAAATAGAGTAGTGAATTATTTTATTTCAGTCAAAAGTTCACTCTCGATATCGCCAGGGAAGCTATGGGGATTGATAGTTTCTGAGAAACTATGATTCATTCCTCACTTCTGAGGTAGGATCGAGAGTCTTTCAATTTAAAATAATTAGTTGCTTATATATTTAGGATAAAATCACAACTGCATAGGAAATAGCCACACCAAGCTACTTTGTTTGTTTTAATTTTGTTACTAGATTAGTTGTCCATTTTCTAAATATATTAGAGTAGCTGCTCTTTAATTTCATTAAAATACTTCATCAAAAATACAAAAATAAAAGAATATATGAATAGTGTAGATACATCTTCCATAATTAGTTGATTAATCTTAGTTAAAAGTTGAATCGTTTTGCATGACAATCACAGGACCTAGAGAACCTAGAGAATATATATTTGAACTAATAGTGCCTCAACCAAACCTACCCACAACATTAGCTGATATAGATCAAGACCTTAGGATATAGATCTTTCGAGAAATGGTAAACCTAAAAAAATTAGTGAACAACTGAGAGGGTTAAATATCGAAGATGATAAGGCATATACATTTTGGTCAAATCATCCTAACTATAGACTACCTTGATAAAATATTTGAATGACTGTACAAGGATTTGAAAGAGAACAAGTATTTGGTTGCAATCCTTTAGTTCCACAACCTGACGTAGGAGACCTCCTCGTTGACATAGATACTAGCTTACGCATTCAAGTTGCTAGAACACCTGTAAGGTATTCTGAGAAAATTATACAACTTCTAGTTCTAAACATAGAGGCTAAAAAGGCATATGATTACTAGATAGTCGGAAGAAGGGATTGATTCTTCACATGACCATAATAGGTCCACAACAACCATGAACTCATGGTTGTGATCCCCAAGTCCCATAACCCAACGGGCCTACAAATCAGTTAAGTATTGATACTAGTTTATGAATGTTGGTATTTAGATCTTCACCACTCTCGCCAGATATCATAGCACAATTCTCTATATTAAATATAGAAGCCAATCAATCTAATATTTTCTAGGCTAGACCAGAAAACCACCCATAGTTCACTACAAATCCACTACACCTCCTATCACCATTTTCATGACCTTGTCTGGAGATATATACGAAGCTCCCACAGGTCACTTCCCACATATCCAATAGCCAATAAATAGGATCTTACTAAAGCTCGACATTGATTGAAGCCTCTCGAATGCACCATTATATCCAGGCAATCCATTACACCAATTCAGGTTAGGAGGGCCTTCTTCACCTTAGATTCGTAGATTCCATTATTACGTGTTGAGGATATAAGATTACCCAACTAGTTTGTTTATATCCATATATATTCCATATTCACCGGTTGTCTTGGCACGACCTCAAAAGGTCAGGTACAAGGAAGAGTTACTTGTAGATTCCTATGCTTGCATGTCACTTTTCCATCATACAGCTACTCCATTCCTTCTTAATTTGGTTATACCAATATGAAAGATATTGTATATGTGCCCCCAAAAGTTTATAAAATAAAGTCCTTTGAGAAATCTAGATTTATGAGGGCTAGAGCATGTGTAATGGTCTTCTTTAAAGATTCAAAGCTTTCTTTTCCTTTAGCAATCCATTTGAAAACCATGGTCTTCTTCAGCATCAGTGTGAGTGGTTTGAAAAGATGGGAAAAGTTAGGAACAAACCTCCTAAAAAAATTAATTTTCCCCAAAAACTTTGGAGATCCTTCTTATGACTTGGCAATGGAAATGCTCGAATGGCTTCTACCCTTTCTGGATCAATTTTCAACCCTTCCTTAGACACGATGTGTCCTAAGAGCTTGCCTTCATGGGCTAGGAATATGTACTTCTTTGGATTCAAAGACACTCTGAACCTCCTACATCTTTAGAACACTTGCTTAAGGTGAAAAAGGTGATCTGCTGCATCATTAGAGAATATAGTAATGTCATCTAGATACATAAGAAATATGTTATTGATCAACCCTTTGAATTCCATATCCATCACCCTTTGGAAAGTGGCTCGGCATTTGACAGTCCAAATGGCATCTTCCTATAAGCATATGTGCCCCACTTCATGGTGAAGGTTGTCTTGAATTGGTCATCTTCTTTCACCATGATTTGATTATAGCCCAAGTAGCCATCTAGTAATGAGAACCTTTCGGAACCAGCTATAACTTGTAGGATTTGCTCCATGGAAGGAAGTGGGTAGTGGTCCTTGAGAGAGGCCCTATTCAAGTCTCGAAATCCACACATAACCTGATTTCCCCATTCTTTTTCCTAACCGGCACCAGATTTGCTACCCATGAAGAGTGTTTGATTGGAAAGATGATGCTTTCTTCAATGAGTTTGTTCAATTCTCTTTTCATGAGAGGCTCAATATGAGGATTGAATGACCTTTTATTTTTCTTGATGGGTTTATCTCCTAAATCCAATTCAATCATGTGTTGTGCTAGCTTAGGATTAAATCCTTTCAAATATTCATAGCTCTAAGCAAACACATCTAGAAATTCTTGCAAAGTTGTATAAATTCAAATTTTTCTTGTTCAGTGCTTACCTTGCCAATTTGAAGTGTTTTTCTTTCTCCAACTGAAATTGGCTCTAAATCCTCACCTTTGACATGAATTTTTGATATTTCCCTCCAGAACTAATCATTAGGATTGAATATTGACTCTAGATTCACTAAACCCTTTGGTAGCTTATTTGTCCTCAGTTGAACCAATTGATCACCATATTGTTTCTCCATTTTATCTTGATTTCTTACCAAGAACTTGATCTCCTCCTACAAGAAATTAATGATATGTTTATCATTCTCTAATACTTTTTTAGCTCATGTTATTATCCAGCATAGATGGCCTCACAATTACATCAATATGTGGTTGCACTTTATCTCTTTTAATACTTTCCACAACATCAAATGTTGCTCCAATTGTTGCAAGCCTATCCGCAACCTCATTCTTCTTCCTTGGTATGGCTTGAATATTGAACGCTTCAAAATCATCAATTTGATCTCATACCCAATGCTTGTAGGCTTTGAGTAGATCATTCTTAGTAGCATGTTTTCCCTAACTTGGTTGACAATTAATTCACTATCCCCAAACACTTGCAAGTTTTGTATACCCCTCTTTCTTTCCTAATTCAATCCATGTATCAAAGCTTCATACTCAATGGTATTGTTTGAACAAGTAAACTAAAAATAGAAAGTTGAGTAGTACTTCATACCTTATGGTGAAAAAATCATTTCTCCTCCTCCAATGCCTTGCCTACTCCTTGAGCCATCAAAAATAGTTGTCATACTTCATTATCACCCTTATCATCTGGTTTGGTGAGGCTAGGAAGGGGTGTGTTTTCCTCGTGCAAACAATAAAATCCAAACTCAACCTCCTTTATTTCCTTGTATGGATCATAATCATGAATTTTGTTTTCCCATTCATCAAGAGTCAAATATAAGATGCCCCCAACTTGGTATTTGTTTCCCAGTGTTTTTACAATACTCTTGATCAAACATTGAGAAATTTACATTGATTGGGCTTGGTACACAAGGCTCAATATGGAAATTTGCAATAGGTTCAGACCATATTGTAGCCTTAGCTCCATACCTTGTTCTGAAGAGTATATGCAACCAATCAACTGATAAGTAGCCTCTAATTTTGGCGGTGAAGTATCTTGACAAGCACACTACAAAGAGTGGTGGAAATTCAATCACTGATATATCTTGTTGAACTGTGACATTAGGACATGCATGTAATGTAAGGTTTAAACCTTTTATGATCCCAATAGTCCCCACTACTAGTCCCATATAACTATACTACTCCTTTGGAAACCAGGTTGTATTTTAAGCCCAACTAATCTGTAATTTGTTTCAGCATTACCGAATTGCTAGCCCCCGAGTCAATCATGCAATTGTGTACAAGGTTGTTCCCAATAACTATATACATATATATATATATATATATATATATATATATATATATAATGGAGGAGGCTTCATGTTTTTACCTTGCTGACCTCCATGAACTCCTTCTTTTGGAGTTGCATTAGTGAGAACCTTCTCTTGATTCCTGGACAACTCATTTGATGTTGACCAATTCTCCATGGCTACTTGTAAAAAATCCCATTGGCCCAAAATTTTCAATGATTCCCACATAGAAATTCTTACATTGGTCTTCTTAATTTGATCAATAATGTTAAAATGATATTGATTCTCCTTCTGCTTCCCTTTACTCAACATGACTTTCTCCTACACATGGGCTGCTGCAACCGACACCTGAGTTGGCTTAGAAGGTAGTTTGGGTTGATTTTGAATGTTTGGGGCTGCACTTGGATTTCGTGTGATAGAAGGCTAAGAAGTACTTGGATTAGATGACTACCCTTCCTCTATATTCCTCTTCTTAGACCTCGTGTTGGCTGCCACACTTTGAGAAGGGGACTGATTTATTCCACAAAATCCTCAACTTTCCAATTCATAAGTGTTGTCTCGTTTGGAGGTGCTTCCTGATTAGCTACATGTTGCTGACTTTCTTCTTGGTTTGGTTCTTGAGGAACACCCACCGTAGTCACCATCAATTCTTGATTTAAAGCACCATTGAAGCATGTTTCTTGATTATGCAGTTGGCTGCATGGGAAACACCATTCATATTCTTGTGTTATGTTGTTTTGAGTTAGAACCAAGGCCCTATCTGTTGAAACTGTATTAGGGTTATATGCTTGGAATGACATAGCATCTTGAGGTTTTCCTTGGTTCTAGTTAGAAGCTTGAACAGGTGGCCTATTTGGCTGATATGGAGGTTTATTAGTTTGGAACGAGGATGATAAGGTCTAGAATTTTGAGCTTGCTTACCTCTTAAGAGTTACCAACTCATTTCCTAAGTTTTGCAATTGTTTCATAACCTCCTAGAGTTCATTTGAAGGACTAGAAGAAGAATTGGAAGCTTCATTTGAACTCTAATTTCTTAGAGTATGGATGGGAGATATTGTAGGTGTTTGATTAGGATTAGGATTCCCCATATCTAGATAGAGAGGCATAGGTGGCCTAGGTGCGAGTTTACCGGCTTGAATTAGGAAATTATCATCTCTAATAGCTATGGCATAAGCATCTGGTAGGGTTATTCCCCCATAGATTGTATCATAATAGATATATCAGAATTTAGAGCTTTAAGAAAATAAAGAAATGCACCTTCAGTTTGTTGTCTGACCGCAATTGGGATCCTTTCCCATGTTCTTTGGAATCTAGAATTGAATTCTATCATCTTCTCAGCTTTGGTGCCCTTTTGATTTTAGTCATCTGTTCCAAAAGGGATAAGTTGTCATCCCTTTCCCCAATCTAGCCATAGAGAACTATGCACAATTGATCCCAATTCTGAATTGATATTGCTCCCAAGCCTCTAAACCACTACAATGCTTTTCCTATGAAAGAATAAGCAAACAACTTGACCACGACATCCATCTCGAAAATATCATGTATGGAAAAAACATTTGCAATGGCTTGAATGCGGTCGATGGGAGTCATGTGATTTTCTCCAGTGAAGTATGGGATATTTTTTAATGTTGTTATCAGGACCATATTTTGTGCATTATGGGCAAGTGGAATGCTTCTGTGAAATTTTTAGAGGGGTTTGGAGGTGGTTGATTTGGTGGTTGTAGATGAGCTATCCTGAGCGACTGAGAACCCTAGTCGATTGAAGAAAGTATCTTCATAGTGGAGGTGTTGATAAAGTTCTATTTTGTGGATATGGAGACCTTTGAGCTCTTCTTCCCCTTATTTCTCTATCTAGGGATAAGTGTAGATAGACAAATAGCCCCTCTTCTCTAGTTCTTGACCTTGTTTGGATTCTTCTCATGAACTTGATAAACTTAGGGCTCTGAAACCATTGGATTTGAGTGAAGGAGTCGCTAGATGTGTTACTGTAAAGCCTCCAAAGGTTATAATTTTAGCAAGACAGACACCCAATCTTGATAAAAATGAAAATATTTAATTTTGTCCCGCTCAGGCGTGCCAAAAATATTATGTCGAAAAGTAGCACCTTGGGATTTGCACATTACAAAACCCTACTTTTGAATAACATGGGATTGTCTCAAGGTGTGGGACCTTTGCGATTGAGAAAAACCTCCAGAGAAGGATAGTTTCTAACTTATTCCAATGTTGATCTACTCCTAAACTACCAATTCCAAGGGACTAGAGGAAGAGAAATACATAAATGTAAATCCTAAACTAAGGGAGGCAATAACACCAAAACAAGACTAGAGAGATTCCTAGTGAGTGAAAGTGGAGGGAAATGGGGAAGAAGAGGGTAGATAAAATTCCATAGTCCCAAAACACATTCAAACCTCCAATCTCATGGAGCACAACAAATTTAAGCCCTACAAAGGAACACAATATGCACAATATACCTACAAAATATAATAGAAGGAAAAAATGCAATATAAATCAAGCTAGGAAAGAAGAGCCACAAAACACTAATTTTATTGCTTAAAATGATGCAAAATCCATTACAATATAGGCACAAGGAAAGAATCCTTCACAAAATGCATAAATTTGAGGCCTACAACTCACAAAAGTGCTTTGGAACAATTTTGGTAGAGTTCCTTTACAATTTTGAAAATCTATCTCTTTCAAATGAGGGGAATTTACATATATATATATAGAGAAAAGGAGCTACCAACTAACATCCTTCATTAAATTCCTGTACGTAGGTATGGGTAGTCATGAAGGTTCACTTTTCAATGGTACGATTCTTGCATGGTGAATAGTGGTGCCACATTTTATTAATGCTGGTTGTTGAGCTACCTTGTACAATATCATTAATGTATGGTCATATCTAAAACTCTTTTTGTCACCCAACGGAAACCACTAGTTGACACATGACAAGAAGGGAAGATTCACCGCCGATGAGGAAAATAATTTTTGCACAACAAGAAAAAATGCTCTCACGCGACAATGAGGGAGGTTGATGCACGACAACAAAAGGAGGTTGACGCGCGTGATGGGAGGTAATCCTAACACGCGACAAGAGGAAGCACTTGACACATGAAAGGAGGCAACACGACGCATGAAAAGAAGTAATACTTGATGCATAACAAGAGGAAGCGATTGATACATGACAGGAGAGGTTGACATGCGATAGGATGAAACATTGTCACGTGACAAGAAGAAGATGTTATTGCACGACAAGAGGAATTGGTTGGCGTGGGGAAAGGATAGGTTGACGTGTGATAGGAGAGGACATTATCATGTGACAGAAGAATATTTTTTACATGATAGGAAGAAGGTGTTGTCGCATGACAACAAGAAGGCATTGCCATGCGACAAGAGAGGTTGACATGCAACAAGAAAAGGTATTATCACACAATAGGAAGAAGGCATTATCGCATGATAGGAAGAAGCATTGTCATGCGACAAGAAGAAGGTTACAATCCATAAATTTTGTAAGTTTGACCACTAATGCAAATCCTGCTCCAAAACTTCACCGCAACAAGCTTGGAAAATGCTCCCATTAACTATCAATGCCCAGACCTGTAGGTTGATCCATTTTAAAAAGGGAGATGTAAAAATGGATAACATATATTTGCGATGGATTGGTATGATTTTTATGAGAGCAATTTAGAAATTTGAATATCTATAAGTTAGTCATTTAAATGGGATATGGATGGGTCAACTGTTAGTGTGAGTTATCCTATGTGTCCTCCTCTCATGTTGTAGGGTCATCTCACATGGGTTAGGTTTAGGGTTTCATGTGTGTCATGCACTAGGGTTACTCAACACCCTATATGTACCCCTTTTCTATTCATTTATGAGTATGTCAAGACACTCTGATGTCTTTCCTCTATGCAAGCTTTGTTTCTATTGAGCAAGTGCTTCCATTCTTGATCAATTTTTCCTTCTTTATCATTTGGATCTTTCACGATTCCTTTGGAGTGCAACTACTTAGTGGTGCCTTGTTTCTGATTCGATTCTTGCAAACTCTTTTCATGGTATCAAAGTTGAGATCAGGTAAACATGCACTCGATTTTTTTTTTTGTTATTACTCCTTGGTTTCGTTATTTTACTCTGCATGCAAGTCCTTTGATCACTATTTTCTGGAAATTATCTTGCAAATATCTCTAACAAGCTTTCTCGGAAAGTTTTTGTGTTTTTTTCTTCTTGTGCATGTGCAGGTTTTTTCAAAATACCTTGAGAAATCAGAGGTTTTTCTACTCTTTTTAGTTGGATGTAACTAAATCCAAGATAGAGATTCATTTCATTTTTTTTAATTTATTCAAATAAAAGTGAAATTTTTTAAGATCTCTAGTTTTTGCAGGATATTTTTCTATGCATTATAGTCTGTGGTTGCAGGATATTTGTGTTCTTCTGACGTGGTTTCTCGTGGAGGAAATTTTGACTGCATGGCCTGTAATCTCTTTTTTGGTGCCCACGCATCTGCCAACAAGCATCTGTAAACACCACATGCATTTTCAACAACACAGCCACGTTTTTTTGCTTGAAAGGGCGTTTTCAACAACACACCACATTTTTACTTGAACAAGTGTTTTAAACCATCTACCACGTTTTTATTTACTGAAGGGGTTGTCCATTCCTATGTGTGGACTGTAAGATCATTCCTAGGTGTTTTTAAACAACTTTGCCACATTTTTGGTTTGAGCAAGGTAAAACGTGGCACATACACTCTGCGTGTGGCCTACAACCGTTGTTTTTCTCTCGCATTTTGTTATGGGCGTGGCCTGTCCCTCTCAGTCTGGTTTGGTAAGTTTAAATTCATTTCTTTCTTTTAATCTTACTCAAAACAAAAAAACGCTACTTTTTCCAAAAACGGGCCGCTTTTTTTCATGCTCAGTTGTTTTTGTTTTGTTTGGTAAAACAAATCCTTCTTTTTAGTAAGTTTTTAAAATTCTTAACTTTAGAGTTTTTTTATATATATCAAAGTTTCTATAAACCAATTTAGAAATTTGTTTTAAAAACTCTTCATCTAAAATTCTTTTAAACGCCTTCTTTCTAACACTTGTAAGTTTTAGAAAATCTTCAAGAAAAGTGCTTTATTCAGTGATTTGTTTAATTAAAGCCTTTTTCAAAATTCAGTAGATTTAATTTAATTAAATCTATCTTTTATTAATTTCACATTATTTAAACACTATTTTCTTTGGCATTATACAATTTGGTTTTTGGCTTGTTGTATTTTTAACCTTTCATCGAGTGCAAGACAAAGGGTGAGGTCCGAGATTGGCAGGTGGCTAATCCCCCTCATAATACAAACAAAACCTATCTCAAATTCCATTCCATTTACAACGAGCATACATACGACACCCTTTGCATGCGTTTAGGGCACTTTTTTAATCCATTTGTAGGCTTATTGGCTTTTTCTCATTAATTGCGGGAATTAGTTTTTGCTATAACTTTTGACTCGTTGCTCAGTTTTGAGCACTTATTTAGTCAAAGTTGTATGTTTTTTCACACTCTAGATGATGGGATCATTAGCTTTATAAATGTACTAATTTTATAAAGTGCCACATTCTGGGGGGGTGTCTTTGTATTGCTTAATTCAACTCATTCTTTTGAGTTGTGTTCTATTCCTTTTTTGTGGACTTGTGAGCGCGTCCGCCACAGTCTTACGACAAAGGGATTCTTTCATGCAACGTGAGATGCTTTTTCTCACCACCAGGGTTGGATTTCGCCTCCTTTTTGTTTTTTTCTTGTGCTTGTTTACGATGTCCTTTTTTGATGCGCTACACAAAACACTGTTTTGGTCTCCTCTCTTGCGTGTTATTACGCTAATTGCAAGATGAGTTACCAAGTGTTTCAAACCGCATGCACGGACCCAATTGTAATCAACGCACTAACCTATAAAGTGCCGAAAGCATGGGGTTGTTATTGTCCTGGGTGGTTGTGTTTCTTTTCTGCAGTTCTTTCTCTCTCTCTCACTATGGATGCACTTTCAATTCCTTTTCTTACGCCATTCAACTTTTTCGAATGGAGATCAAAAATAATAATGAAACTAAGGGGTAAATGGTTATTCCGCATCACCATGGGAACGAGATCAACCGGATGACGGACTGAAAAATCTAAGCGGTTAAACCGTAGTGATGAAGCTTTAGGTCTTCTTTGCATGTCCATTTCTCTTGACTTGCTTTTCCAGATTGAGGTGTCTAAAACACCTACATCTGTGTGGAAAAAGTTGGATGTGATGTTTGGACAACTAGATGACATGAGAGTGCATGAGTTGGAAAACGAACTACTAGGGTTAAATCCTAGTGAATTTGAAAACCTACAAGCCTTCTTCTCTCAAAATTTCTGAATTTGAAAACCTACAAAAAATTTGTCCACATTAGATTATTGTTAAAAGGATGTCAAGTAGAAAAGAAGTATTATCAAATGATCTTGTCAATTCTCTCTAAGCTAGGTCCCGAATATTTTATCTTTGTGTCAACTTTCTACGCTACAAAATCTTCTTTGGGCGATACTTGGACGATGCCCTCCTTTGACTCTTTTTCATCCCAACTCATTCGAGAACAGGACAAACTCATTCAAATGAGGTCTCTCAAGTCCAAGTCACATGCCCTCAGTAGCAAGTACTAAAGAAAGGAAAGAATACTGAAAAGAAGAAGGAAACAAAGGATCAACCTAAGAAAGAAACCAAGATAAAACCTAAAAATGACACAAACACTTCGACTTCTGAGCCTAAGGCACAGAAAAGCAAGTATTCGTGTTCCTATTGCAAGAAGACTGGTCACGATGAGCAACACTATTTTAAGAAATAGATTGATCACTTATCTCATTTACTTGAGAAAAATAAATGTTATCCAAAATTCACCCTCGAGGTAATTTTGATAACATGCATAAAATTCTTTAGTCCCAAGTAAGTATATTGAGTCCGGACAAAAATTCATGTTTCTAGGGTCCCCTCAGATTTTTTCTAACTCCCCTGTCCAAGAAGAAGAGAGCAAGTTCTGAGAAAATGTGAAAAAATTGCAAAACAAGCTCGGGCCAGAAAAAATCATGAAAAATGGCTAAGTCCTAGTCCTCGCAACAGTCGGGACGTGAGGGACAAAAGGGCGCGAACCGGCTGAAAGGCCGCCAGGCGGTCCACGCAGCATTTGGGACATTTGAAACAAAGGGACGCGTGGGACGCGGAAATCCGAACTGGCCGAAAAATGGAAAAATTTGACTAACTGTTGAAACAGGCAGTCTGGGACATCTGGACAGTTAGTACGCGGAGGATGCAAGTCAGCCGAAAAGACTTAAGGCAGCCCGGAATAGTTGGGCCGAAGGTGTGCGAAGTACGCGCACCGGCCGGTTCAGCCGAAATGAGAACTTTTGCCTGGGCAGTTGGGACAAAAGGGCGCGAACCGGCCGAACCGGGCGAATCGGGAAAATTTGTCCCAGACGGTCCGAAAGCAAATGGGACATCTGGGCCGCGAGTACGCGAACCGGCCGGTTCAGCCGAAATAGGGAACTTCAGCACTGGGACAAATGGGACAAAGGGACGCGCGGGACGTGGATAGCCGAAGGAGCCGAAAGCCAATCAGATCACGCCACGTGTCACCGGCAGAAAAGGGACATGGAAGCCCATTTCGGGCGGTTCGGAAGAATTTGTCCCATTCAGCACTGGGACATATGGGACAAAGGGACGCGTGGGACGCGAAAAGCCGAAGCAGCCGAAGGCAGAGAAGAAAAGTCAACGTTTGAGTCTGTGGAACTTCAAACAGCCATAACTTTTGACTCCGAGCTCTGATTTTCACAAAATTGGACTTTCTGGAACGAGCATGACGTCCTCTACGCCACAAAACTGGATTTATTAATTTTAATGAGGGTAGATATATTTAAATAAAAGAAACATATTCGGCTCCAGTCAGTTAATGCTCATTCCCGTCAAATGACAGAAAATGCCTGCAGGCCCAAAATAGCCGCCCGCACTCCAGAAGGCCATAACTTTTGCATTTCTCAACGAAATCGCATAAAATTGGTACCATTAGAATCGTGTTTCTGAGTTCAATGCACGAAATCAATAAATTCCAGATTTTATTAGAAATTGATTGATTTTTAATAAAACGTGGCCGGGTTCAGAACAGTGTTTTATTTGGTAGCTGGGAGTGCAATTAAGAGGCATGGTCATCATTCCTTCTCTGCTGCAGCACATGGGATAGTATGGGGAGCCTTTTGCAAGTAATTTATAACCATTTCACTCAATTTAATGCCTCTTACAGGTGGTTGAAGGACAGATTTTGGGATTTCCATTTTCCCTTCTCTTCCCCTTCTCATTTTTTCTATAAATTGGAGTGTTGGGCTCATTGGAAAAAAAGAGAGTTTTTGGGTAGTAAAGCTCGCCAAAATTGCTTTGTGAAGCTTGAGTGTTACAGCCCTTGTATTGGACTCCTTGCATGGTGATCCGTGGCCCTTATCTTGTAATAGATTGAACTGTGCATATCATGAAGCAATAAAATACCAGCTTTATGGATGTATCTTCCCCGCTTTGTGTTTTCTTGCATTCTTCTTGCCCCTTTGATCTTTCCATAAGAATATTGTGTCTATTATTATGTTATTTCAGGGATTCATTAACATTGTGCATGCTTGGAATATTGTTGTAAATGCATTTTGCTAGATTATGGTGAACTCATCACCTCTTCTAGTGTGCACTTTGCCTCTATATTTCACACACTTGGAGACTACTCTCGCACCCTCCTTTTCTGGTGTATCACCTCTTTAGTGTAGGCTTTCATTTTATGCATTCTCTCTCCCTGGTCCCTTGGAAATTTAGATTAGAACAGCTTAGCTTATCCCGCATTAGAGTAGATTGTGGCGGGTAGTTTAGGAGCAAGAAACTGGCTTTCTCTGGAGGTCTATCTCAAGTAGCAAGTCCCACAAATTGGAGATAGTACCCATGTTATCCAATCACACTTTGGATGCTTAGAGTGATCAAACTAGAAATCTGATCAATATCCAGGGCTTTGTGATTCGGTGATAACAATAAAATAAGTGTTCCCGAATCCATAAAATAGAGTGCTCAGAAGGCTGAGTCTTCTGCTGTAAAAGGTGCTAAAAATGATAAGAAGAAAGGAAAGGCCCTTGTAGCCAAAGTTGCTCCTTCATTGACATGGATTATAGATTTCGATGCCTCTCACCACATGGGTTCTTTGCATGTTAAGTTTTCCAACATCGAACCTTGTGGAATGTCCCAAATCACGATGGGTAATGACACGACAGTGTGAGTTTCCGGTAGTGGATCGGTAGAGATGGATGGGGAACATTTAACCAAGTGTTAAGTGTTCCTAATCTCTCTACCAATCTCCTATCAGTTTACCAAATTACTCACCTTGGTGAAGGAATGCCATGGAATTTGGTCCTAACTCGATAATCATTCGTGAGCTTAATAATGAGACTATAGTGGTGAGGAAAAGGCAAATCATTGTTCATAGTTGTACACCTTCTCCCACTTTACTTCTGATTCTACACCCACTGCCTTGCTCACTCATGCAAATGAGGTTAGTAAGCTATGGCATGAGCGTTTTGGACATCTAAATTATCGCTACCTTGAACAATTGAGTCAAAACGAAATGGTCAACGGGTTACCTCACGTCAAGTTTTCTAAGGGTCTTTGTGAGGGTTGTACCCTTGGAAAGCATCCTGAAAAGAACTTTGACAAAGGAAAAGCCTAGAGAGCCACTCGTCCCTTGGATCTTGTTCATAGCGATGTTTCTGGTCCATTTCCTTCTCCTTCGTTTACTAGAGCTCTTTATGTGCTAACCTTCATTGATGACTATTCGCGATATACTTGGGTATATTTTCTTAAGCTTAAGTTTGAAGTCTTTGAACATTTTCAGGACTTTAAGGCTCTTGCTGAGAAACAAGCGGAATGGTCTATCAAGGTTCTTCAAACCGACAATGGAGGTGAATATGTAAACAATAGGTTCATGGATTTCTATACTTCTGAAGGGATCTCTCTGCAACATACAATTTCTTATAGCCCTTCGCAGAATGGAGTCATAGAAAGAAAGAACCATACTCTGAAGGAGATGGCCACTTGTATGATTCACTCAAATCTCTTCCTCCGTAGTATTGGGCCTAAGTAGTGAATTATGCAAATTACATTCAAAACCGTGATCCACACAAGGCAGTAAGAGGGATGACACCCTTTGAAGCCTGGTTTGGATGCAAGCCTAATGTTGAGCACTTTTGAGTCTTCGATCCAAGGCTATGGCTCGGATTCCCAAGAAGAAATGTAAGGCCTTGGAACCACAATCCAAACCTTGTATCTTTATAGGGTATCCTGATGGCATGAAGGGATATCGATTAATGAATTCTACTTCTCATGAGCTATATATTGAGAGAAGTGTTAAGTTCAATGAGTCTTCTTCAACTTCTACTTCTCTACCTATTGAGGTTCTTCAGCTCGCTGATTCGGATTCTGACTCATTAGATGATGATATTGTTAAGCGTGCTCATCTTCCGAGATCCTCCCAACCATCAAATCTTTGAGTCTTTTGATTCTGACAAAGAGTGATGATGAGGACTATGTCCCTTCTCACTCAAGTGAAGAATCTTTCGACTCTAAGCCTGATCCTCCTGGTCCCCTTTGGGCTAGGAAAACTTTGCAAAGTGCTGGAGATTTAGTTGGAGATACTTCAGATATGATACATACTCGCTCAGATTTCATTGGACCCCACTTTTTCTTCACCTCTACTTCTGATCCAAAGTCTTTCTGGGAGGCTTCTGGTATTCCTGAGTGGGATTCTGCCATGAATGAGGAGTATTCCTCTCTCATGAAGAACGATACTTGGGATCTCACCACTCTTTCAAAAGGAAGAAAAATTGTTTAGTGTAAGTGGGTGTTTCGAACAAAGTATGGAGTAGATGGAGACGTTGAAAAGTTTAAAGCGCGATTAGTAGTTAAGAGTTTCTCCCAGATAGCTGGGGTTGATTATATAGAAACCTTTTCTCTTATTGCAAAGATGACTTCTCTTCGAATGACCCTATCCATTGCCACAGCAAATAGATGGAAATTCCATCAAATGGATGTTAAGAGTGCCTTCCTTCATGGTGACCTAGAGGAAGAGATCTATATGGAACAACCTCTGGGTTATGTCCAAGATTCCTCCCTCATTTGTAAGTTAAATAAGTCTCTTTATGGCCTTAAACAAGCCCCTCGGGCTTGGTATGCCAAGATGGACTCCTTACTTACATCAGGGTTTACTAGGTGTCACTCTAATCCAAATGTTTATATTCTACAGCAAGATGACTCCATACTCATTCTTGTTCTATATGTTGATGACTTATTGATCACAGTAGCTCTTCCTCTATTATTGATTCTGTGAAGATCGCCTTAGCCAACAAGTTTTCCATGACTGACTTAGGTCTGCTTCATTACTTCCTTGGGATATAAATTTCACAATCGACTCAGGAATCTTGATTTCACAACCTAAGTATGCTCTTGATTTTCTAGCTCAGTTTCATATGTTCGATTGGAAGTCTTCTCCTACTCCTTTTCTTTCCAGGGGTTAAGTTGGTTTCAGATTTCTCTACTCCTTGGTTGATGGTACTCTTTACTCACAGCTTAGTGAGGAGCTTGATCTACTTGACTCACAGTCGACCAGATTTATCATATGTTGTTGGGATCATGTCTAGATTCATGCAGGAGCCACATGAGCTGCATTGGAAAGTAGCTAAATGGATCCTTCATTATGTTCGTGGAACTTATGTTGATGGCATTCACTATCATGGAGGGGTTGATATTGACTTGATTGGATTCACAAATTTTGATTGGGTTGGTGACTTAGATCATTAGAAATCTACTTCGGATACGCTTTCTCTTTTGGTTCAGTCTTATTAGTTTGTCTAGCAAGAAGCAAAATGCAATTGCGATATCATCTACAGAGGCAGAATATAGAGGAGCAATTAACGCTGCCACAAAAGCTATTTGGCTACAGGGTATTCTGACAGAGTTTGGCATCCACTTTCGGTGGCCTACCATTATCTATTGTGATAACATGAGCACAATCTCTATTTGTATAAATCCAGTTCAGCATCAGTGGACAAAGCACATTGAGATCCATATGCACTTCATACGGGAGCTTATTCATGATGGTATCATCGACATTCAGTACATTCAGATAGCTGATCAAATTGCAGATTTATTCACCAAGCCCTTCACTGAGATGAAGTTTCTTCACTTACGGTCTCTTCTTGGGGTGAGGTCTTCTGCAGCTGCCCATCTTCTTAGGGATATGTAGTCCTTCTTTTCTTCTTCTTCTTCTAGGAAGATTATGTTTGTATATGGGCACCTTATCAGGCCTTTAGTTGTCGGGCCCCATTGACACATCTTTCTTAGTTGTTTAGGAGTGTCTTCCTCTTCCATCTAACTCATCACAACCGCTACCCCAGCTTTGATGAAGGGGGTGTTAGTGTGAGTTATCCTATGTGTCCTCCTCTCATGTTGGAGGGTCATCTCACATGGGTTAGGTTTAGGGTTTTTAGGGTTTCATGTGTGTAGTATGCACTAGGTTACTCATAACCCTATATGTACCCCTTTTCTATTCATTTCGAGTATGCCAAGACACTCCGCTATCTTTCCTCTATGCAAGATTTGTTTTTGTTGAGAAAGTTCTTCCATTACTGATCAATTTTTTCCTTACTATCGCTGGAGCTTTCATGATTCCGTTAGAGTGCAACTACTTCGTGGTGCCTCATTTCCACCCGATTCTCGCAAACTCTTTTCATCAACTAGGCATGGATGTTTACTTAGTTCACGATTTAGGTGCAAGGCCAAAGTTACTATTTAAAAATAATAACTTTCCAATTTTTTTCATACTTAGATATTTGAATTAGAAGCAAGCTACTTGAATGATTGGGTGTGATCAATCCCTATTTTTTGTTAAAAGAGATGTTAGAGCTGCAAAGGAATTGGGTGTCACTTAACCCAACACTAACAAGTTCCAAAGGACTTTCTAGTCATCCCAAGAATATTAAAGGAGGGTTACCATAGGAATTTTTGGTCACATTGATATTCTTATAAAAAAGTGAGAAAAAGGTTTCGTAAAGGTTTTCTAGTCACTTTGATATTCTTATAATCCCATGGACTACACTGCTGGAACAAATAGATGTATGTCCACATGCAAAATAGAACAAAATTGAAAGGGAATGATTGGTCACATGTCCCCTTCATGTGATGTTCTTATGAGTATTATTATTTTTAATGTTGAATATAAAAATAATATGAAGACCCATTCCCTCAAAAATGAATGTGTTATGTAGTGCTTTGAAAAAGGAATAAAGTTCCCAAACCCCCATTGTTGATGGTGAATCATAGCACCCCTGAATTTCTGCAACTCGATGGGTTGAGACTCTCAGTGCAATTGCATAACATGGAGCTTTTCCCAAGTGTGGGACCTTGTGAATCGGGAAAACTCTCTGGATGAAGGCCGGTTCCTATTCCTCTATTCATATGCACACATAAAAATGCAAAGGGTTTACTCAAAAACCTAATCTAACTTTCCAAGGAGACAGGGTAAGAAGATGCATAAAAATAAACCTAGACTAACAAAGGTGATGCACCGAGAAATGAAGAACACCTGTCTTGCCAATAAACACAAACCATTAAAATGTAATGCAAGATCATGCACAGATAACCAAATTTGTAGTGAAAGATCAGGAGGATGTAAATGAACATAGAGAGGGTTGAGAATCATCCACAGACATGCATTATTTGCTCCAAATATTGATACAATACACTATAAAATGCCAAGAGGCAAAGTTGCATTACAGTTTTAGATGGGAGGTTTGAACTCCACAAATTCACTTGCCAAAGAGAAGAAGGGAGGGACAAAAAAAGAATGTCCCAACTTTAGAAAGAAGCCCCTCCTTACAATTTATAGGAAGGATGAGAGAGGGAAGAGAGAGGAATTCCAAATCTACCCCAACCACCTCTAAGTTGTATTTAATTCATCTCATTATGGCGGTAGGTGAGAACCCTAAGCAAACCCAAAAATGGTGAACTGTATTTTGCATTTTTGAAGAACTTGTTCTCACCCAATTAAAGATATCTGAAAATTCCAACCTTGCATGAATCTAAGCTCCCTGTGAAAAGTTATGGCCATTTGAATATCTGGGTCAGGGTTTGCTTCCTGTCGGGTTCGGGTGTCAACGCTCAAAATGTTGCGCCTCCTAAAGGTGTGCCTTGGTGCATCCATCCTCACGTCAACATACTTTTAAGTGCACCATAGGCACTAAAAATGTGGTGTTGGTGCCTTCTAATCTGTGCCAGGGGCACAAATTTTTCCATGTCGGCGCCTTCTAATCTGCGCCAGGGGCACAACTTTTTCCATGTCGGCACCTTCTAATCTGCGCGAGGGGTGTAAATTTTTCCATGTCGCGCCTTCTAATCTGTGCTGTGGGTGTAACTTTTGGTGTAAATAAATGTCAGGTTTTGAGTTTCTTTGATTTCCATATTCTTTTTTTTGTTTATATTTACCCAAGGGGAGATATATACAACACCCATATTATGTACCAAAATGTAGTAGACCCTACGCTAAAATATGTAATTTTTCCATAATCCCATATCAAAATCATGTAATTATATATGGGAATCTAATTTTTATGTAATATGCTATAAAAATATTCCCTTAGGATTAAACTGTCCCATTTAGAGCCATAACGTCTGGTAGTTTTAACCCTTTTGGATGGTTTTATCCCTATCTCAGAAATTGTTCCTATTTTATATCTAATTTTATTCTTAAGTATATGTACCTTATTTCATTTTATTTTTGAATTTTGAATTTTGTTTATTTTCCTTGTGCATAGATATCCATGTGATAAACCCCACTTAATGCCCCCTCTTTTGAGGTGAGTTAGATATGAAAATAGAATGCCCATCTTAACGAAATGATGTGTATCCATGTTAGATGTATTTGATATTCAATGTTGAATGACATAGAGGTTTTTCTTTTTGTAGCCACTATTAAGATATTTTTCCTATAAGGGTTGCATAGTAGAAACCATGGCACATGGAAAATGCAAACAAGAAACAAACATAAAATCAATCACATATAGAAGTAAACAAGTATAAAGGTAACTAAGCATTGAGGTTAAAAATTAATGTTGTATATGTTTTAATAACAAAGACAAGTGATCCTTAAATAGGTGGAATGAATGTGTCGAAATATAAGGATAGGAAATGTTATAACCCCAATACATTAATAAAAACATACAAGCAAGTGAATACAATAGAAAACACTCCTAGATGCACATACAGAAAGTTAAGATAACACTTCACAAGACACGGTTTTACATATTAGTCTAAAAATATTGTATTACACAATATAATAAATTGAGCATAATGAGGAATTGAAACTAATTGTATTGAAACAACAACACCTAAATAGTGTAGGAGATTCCCACATATTAGTAAGGCCACTAAGATATACTTAGGCAAACACCTATCATCATGTATAATCATGTTTATCATACATCAATCTCAAAATACCTCATGAACAAATGTATGAAAACATTATATAGAAAGTATGCTATCCATTGGACCAAAAACATATGTAAAGTGAAAAGATAGAAAATCAAGTCATATGTAGGTCATAATTGTGTAGTTTTGAAAA
The DNA here is from genome assembly GCA_018340775.1 of Taxus wallichiana var. yunnanensis. Lineage (NCBI taxonomy): Eukaryota > Viridiplantae > Streptophyta > Pinopsida > Cupressales > Taxaceae > Taxus > Taxus wallichiana. Next base: position 768,135,860 of record CM031234.1, read on the forward strand.
TATTTGAATGTTTTTGTAAAAAAAAAAAATGAAAATCTATTCAACATCGAGAGAATAATACACACCAAGATCAAATCTGACAGGTCCTAAATCATCCATATGATAGAGTCTTTGAAAATAAGGGTTTTTTAACTATCTATATTCATAAATCTAATAGTGTCATAATGTATTTCTAATTAGTATAAGGAAGTCCTTTTTTCCATGGTATGTTTCTAATGTGTCATATTTTTTAGTAATAAAAAGGCATTCATGTAAAACAATAACAGAATTGTGAGGTAAAGGGAAAGTAATATTGAGATTATTTTCATCAATAGTACATTTCTAGCATCCCAACTAGGACCATCCTCAAAAGAGGTGAGTGGATTAACGTTCAAGGAAAGCCATACATTAGTTGCAATTATACACAATCTAAAATAAATAAGAAAAATAATATAACCTTGAAAAGTGTATGATGAAACAAGGAATGACATGATATCTCTGATGGGGTAAGACCAAGGGTGTGTGAGGAATCATAATTACATATATTATTGTTTGTATCTAAATTAAGTACAACATGTTCTCAATATGTTTCATGGATATATAGTTTTTACTAGATGTGTGAAATAAGGTTGATTATTTGATTTTATAGTGACAAGAGAGTATAACCATTTTAAATGTGGAGACACATTGAGTAGTATGTGAATCATACCATTATATTTTAGTAGATTTATTTTAGTTACCAAGGTTTGGCAATGGTCAATGTCATGTTGAGATATACAATGATAATCACATAAGAAATTGTTGAGATTCTAAGATAGATTCTTAGTGGATCGATGACATGTAGAAGGTATTGTAAACAACTTATGATCAATCAATATAGACAACAAATATTGTGGTGTGTCTATATGTTTTCGAATAGTAACAAAGTTAAAAGTAGGTATAAAATCAAGTATATTTATATTTTGTTGCGTAATACCAAGGTTAGTAGTGGGTTTTTATGAGTGACACATATGTCATCAAATAGACTTAGAGGAATCAAAAAGTCTCTAGATGAGTAAGATTACAAGAATTATTCAAATTATTATTAGTTGTGCTAGAAATATCTAGCTCTATAAGAGGGTATTGTTAATTTCTATCATAAAGGATTTAAGTCGTTAATTCACATGGCTAGTAGAGATATAAATATAATGAATCATGGACCTATCATCCTCCATGGGATTAAAATTAATCTTATGCAAACCATCATCAAGTAAGTTCTATAGTATAATCAACTTATGGAATCTATGATGGGACCATATTGTTGCACCAAATTTGATGATTATGGTAAAATTTAGCAAAGATTAAACACAAAAATCTGATGCTTCCTTAATGATATTCAATAAACTTGGTTACATTATATAGGTTTTTTTGAATCCTAAATATAAGGATTCCTATTCAATCTCTTAACTCACATATACATGAGTTTGTTTCTCACACCCAAACAAAAATTAATTTTTGCAATAACTCAATAACATGGGTACACTAAATAATTCCTAACATTCCCTCTTAGTGTGAACATAAGGCAAGGAGAACTGAAAAAAATGTATGTCACTTTGCATACTTTTAGGTCTGCATATTGTTGTTTGGATCTTGCTGCACATGATCACCTACATATGACAACTTATCTCACTTTCACTTCCAAAGGTGAAATTTTCACCAGCCACTCATCTTCCAACAAAGTATGGAAGTCGAGAGGATCTCTACGATCGAGAGGTCTCTACAAATCGGTCTCCCTCTATGACTCTCACAAATTTGACACACAAGTACAACAGTAAAAATACAGAATATTTTTTTGACTTACATTGCTTGATACATGACAACATAAGGGATTGCTTAGGAAAATGCATAACACATGAGATGCTTACAAAAACATTATCCCACATAGATAACATGAAAAATACATGATGCACATCAAGGCCACCTTTCCCCAAATGACAAGGCACAACATAATAATTCAACTACAGTATAACTCCCATATAGGCACCATCCATGACACAACACTTTCCCGGTTTACATATTTATTACCTTCATATTTCGTTATTGACCTTAATTATTTGAAAATCACTTATCATGCAGTCCTTCATTCATCTTTAAACTAGACTACGTTATCTTTATTTTACTTAACATTTCACTTGTAATGATTCCCTCTATTTTTCTTGTTTCCCTTATCATAATAGAATGATGTAGCCTGATTGTTGATAGGAACATATGTGCCCACATGAGGCTACTGGTGTTTGTTCTAAGGATTTGTTTTCTAAGTTTCATGTTGTTTGGTTTTGTAATTTATCTCAGTTGCAACAAGGAAGGTTCACATGAAACAAAGGAATTTTATTAGTTCAAGAGTAAATAGATTATGTGTTCCTTTCATAATAGCATTTAAGCACTAGAGTTACACTATTTTGCTTTAAGTTATTACAACTAACCATACATTCTAACTACTTCCCTTAGATACTTAGTTTGCAATGATCATGATATGTAGTAGAGGATTTTCCTTGAGTCAAAATGGTTAATCCTCAAAAAAATCTTAATTTTAATCATTTAATAATATTTTTAAAACCATGTTGAGGGGTGTGGTGATTATGTTTGTCCCTTACGTATCACAAGTTTCCCCATTTACTGGGTTAAAATATCACTAAGGAGACATTATTTTACTTTTTTATTTGTTATAAAAATCATCTTAGTCATCTTAGAATGTTGACATCATTCAAGTGTATGCAACATTTAATAACAATTCCAAAATATCCTCTCATGTTCTTGTAACCCTTACATCATTATGTTGACCTCATGATGACTTTTTTTAGGTCAACTATGGTTCATATACTATTTTTCCTTTACTTAATCACTAAGATCCTAAGGAGTATGATTTCACACTTAACCAAGTTTGGATTATTCTGGGAAATTTAAGTATTAGATGTGTATTACAAGGTGATATGCAATTATAATGTTATACACCCTATGATCCTCTAACAACTACCCTTCTCACTGGACAAATTATACTAATGTGTAATTCACCCTAATTCTCATAAGAGGTCCACTTTTGACTAATTTCCATTATCACCTAAAAGGGCCTACACCATACCAATAGGAAAAACTAGATAAAACAATTATGCCTACCTCACAACTTATGCACAACTAGAGGGACTCCTGCCAAGATAACACCCCTATTTGTGAAGAGACAGGCTTCAAAATCAAAGGTTTCATGCATAGGTATCTTACGACGTGGGTTCCACTCATGGTTCAAACCCTCATTTCATAGGTACATAACATGCTTAACACTAATTCCATGGAATAAATCATGATTTTTAATTTACATTAGGTTCAACACCTCATTAGGACCAAGTCTAGAGGTTTATACTAGATATGATATTCACAAGGCGAAACACAAGGGTACAACCCATCATCATGAGGTTCTATCAAAGCACGAAACCTGAGAGAAGAACTACTAGTTGGTAAATACTAGAACCCATACTTAGGATGGTCATGGTTAGAGTGGGGATCACTCAATATGGAAGAAATCTCATGTTGTTCTCAACTATCTAGTGTTAAGGCTCACCTACTAGCCATGCAATAATCGAGGGAGGATGTAGAATTGAAGGGGTTTAAAGCACAATTCCATTTTTATTTATAAAGAGATACTTCTTCCTTCCATACATGATGTAAGTTTCACAACATAGCTATAAATGAAGTCAAGAAGAGCATTAAGTAATATTTGGATAACTCTTAAAACTCGACAACAAGGAACAATTACAAGTTTATTTAAACTTCATGCACGACAAGGAAAATCTTTTATTTGAAAGCAGATAGGAAAATGACACTTTACTACAAATGTAACAATACATATCTTTTTTTTCCATTAACATATATAAATTATAACAATACACAAAATGAATTACACCCACATCATTTTGCCATCTTACATGCATCCTACAAAACCATGTGAGCATGAGTTAGGAAAATTGTTGGCATGACATCCACCTAAATCTAGCATAATTAACATTTTTAGTTTCCATTTACATAACCAGAATAATTTACACAATATATGGTTAGAGACAAATATTCATTTCATTTCTTAACTAAGGGAGGAGAGAGAAAGAGATAGGGAAGAGAGAGAAGAGAGAAGCACTATTTTTCCAAAAGTTATATTTCACACAACAAGCCACAAGAGAGAGTTGTATACAGTTAATTATAAGTATCACTAAGTTCTCATGACAGTTTATTGTCTTGACTAGGGTCATGCATCCTTATTTTATATTTTTCTAATATTCCAAAATGTCAAATTTTGGCTCAAAGGCTAAAGAACCACGATCTAAAACTATCTTCCGATGGGAAAATTCAAAACGGTTAAGTTCCTACATGTATTCCTATATACCAATAATTCACAGGAACTAGCGAGAATTCAAAAGCGGCAAACGACCGAAGGCCTACAAAAATCTCGTTGCCAAACTAGCTAGAAATGTTTTTTTCCTAAAATTTAAGGTTACATGCAATTTCCTACTAGAAATACTATAGGTTTATAAAGGTGGAAAAGCATTCCTTTGCTTAGGGTCCGAACGATTAGCGAAATGAAAACCAAATTTTCACTTTTAGCAGCTCCCTAAAATTGTAAAATGGGATAACATGGCTCCTAGAGGGGCAGAGATGAGAGAAAAAATTGTCAATTGGGGTCAATCTACAACTTGATGTGACTCCCCACATAACAAGGGACACAGACGAAACTTAACATCCCTTTTCTAGGTTTCGAAGTTGTTTTTGCGAATCTCTCAAATATTACATTTTTTATAACTTTGCAAGGTAGACAAAAATGGTTTTTAGTTGATGACTCATCTAACTCTCATTGGTACCAGTGGACACAAGCACCTAATTACGATACCCTATTTTAGCAACGCATAAGGTTGTGGTAGCAACACGTTTGATGGTCAAATTGTAAATCGATAACATAAATCACAAGGTGAAGTTTTATTGTTTCACACTAACAATCTGGTTAAAATATCCAATTGTTTAAGTATCTATTGGTTTATTATTTCTATTATATTGCAAATGAAGAACCAAATTATACGAAAATAATAAAAGATGAAGGTACGAGACCATTCCTTGAAATACTAGTGTCCACATTGACGAGGTTCTCCAGGTGGGTTCACCCACATTCCACAAGGATTCATCCCTCTTCCGGACATTTTGCCAAAGGATTTGGGATGTAATGCCCCGCATCGGGACACCAAAAAACACTACCAAAATAAGACTGAAAATTTGGGTAATTTTTTTAAAAGGAATTACTAAACAATACTAATCTGATTCCCATTATTATTTATTTTAAACTAAATTGATTTACCCAATTACTTAATCACTAGCCCAAAACAATATTATTTATTTAATTTCTATTAAGTTTACTAGGGACACCCTAATAAGAGTCTACACCCCTTTTAAAATTAATTAGATTTCCCCCTTTTTATTTTATTTACCCCCACACACATCCTAAACTTTATTTCCCATTCACATTAAAAAAATACCCATGGCCTAAAATTATGTAGGGTTAATTGTGGACCCTAGGATCAAAGAGATCTTAGCCCTTGATCTAATTTTGCCCTAAATTTTTCCCTAACACATCTTTATCTCTTATTTTCTTTCTTTTCTTCATTTTGTTTTGCTTGTGTCACTTGCAGGTTGCTTGGAGAGGCCATGAATGGCCATGAAGAATTTATTTGAAGGTAAACTACCTGAAGTACATAAATACATATGGATATAGGAATGTATTATTTTATTTTATTTTTTAAAGAAGAACAATGTTTTGTTTAAGAGTCGGGAAAGAAGGACCATTGGTTTGATAAAAAAGAATCAGTGGTAAAGAGGAGAAGGCATGCGTGGAGGATTAGGATCCATGGTGGAAGGGTCTTCGTGGAGTATGGGTGCAAGGTGGGTAGTGGGCGGTGATGTGGGAAGGTGGAGGGATTTGGGGGCGGTGTGGGGGGCGGAGTCGATGGTTGTGTAGATGAGTGGGAGGATAATGGGATGTGAGGCTATGTGGAGTTGTGTTACGGGTGTGGGTGTATTAGGTGGAGGGAGGATGCATGGAGAAGGAGAGGCCAAAGGAATGGTGACCGGTGGTGAGAAGGATGGTGCACGGATGTGGAGAGGGTTCGGCCCTCCCCAACCCAATGTCAATTACCAAAACTTACATCGTAATTTCCTATTCAATTTTTTTGTTTGTATTGAATAAAATTTGTTTTATATTGAAAGTTAATATATAGATCATAATATATTTATAAAATAGAATATACTTGTATTATAATATATCAATTATAATACATTTATATTACGAAAAATAAAGCTCAATATAAATTATCCTATAATTACTATTAAATCATTGTATGAAATTTAACAAATTTAATACATGGATTAAATACGTAAATACGTTAAATTCTAACATAGTTTGATAATGAAAAACAATTCTATTTTACAAATGTAATTATATTTCCATTCAATTATTGTTGTAATTATGTTTATATACATAAATACTCCTCATACAAGGTTTAACCCAATTCAATAAACCATGTTTGATTATTGCGTGAAGTATGAACTCACTATTTCCTTTCAATATATGAAATTAACTTCTTGATTATGTGTTTAAAGGAAGACTTGTATAAATCTAGTATAAATAGAAGGGTGATTTCAATTATATTTGAAATTGTAAGAAAGAACACATACACAAAACTGATTTTTTTAATACGAACAAATCATTTAGTATCACATGAAAAGAAAATAAAAAGAAAACTAATCTCATTTCATTATGTAATACCACCAAAAAAATTCAAGAAGAGAACTATTATAGAATGATAATATTTCCATTTAAAATAAATTCTCAACCACTATGCAACACTAACTTCCCTTCAAATGTAATAACTAACTAATTATTGCAGATCTTTACAAGGAGATTCCAACAAGGAAGAGAGCACATTTTATTTCGATAGCAAATAACATAACAATATGCTCTCTTTTTTTAATAAAATATAAATTTCCAATGAACCAACTTTCATTTCAAAATGGAGATTAAAATAATTTTATATTAAAGGAATCATTCATTTTACAACCTTTCTTTTCAAATGAACTTAAGCTCCCAATACCATTTTTCCAACATATCTAAAATATTCAAGAAGACACATTACAAAGCTTCTTTACAAGCTTGAAGTAGATTACTCAACAAAAGTGACACAGATTTACAAGTGATTCCAATTCACAAAAGGATACTTTACAAGGCAAGGAACTTTCCAAATAGCCACATTCATGAGATTACAATGAGAGTAATGTCCACACAAAGGAAGAAGGACACAAGAGAAACCAAAGTGACAAGAGACTCCAACCAACTACAGCTTGAGCTCCAACTTCAAATGCTTCACAAGAATCTAACTCTAAGAGAACAAGGCTTGTTTAACCACCCAACCTTTAGGCATCATTACATGTCTTTCCAAGGTTGGAAGACATGCTAGCCTCCCCCAAGCCCATGGGAGAGAGAGCTAGCTTCCACAACTTTGTGCACAAGATTTAGGAGACAAACACCACAATACACTCACAAACATAAGACAACCCATGCACTAAGAAAAACACAACATTTAGCAAATAAAAGAAAGGAGGAGAAAACCATATTCATCCTCATAAATGGGGAAGAGTAGATGAGATACCCGAAAGTGCCAAAAGGTGTGATCCAACCATAGGATGCACACAACAAGATTCTTCACAACCTCCTTATTCCTTTGAATCAACAAACCCTCCTTATTGCTCCACCCATTCACAAAGATCCTTCTTCGGAGTATTTTCAAACCCATTGGGTTTCCTTTCCAAGAATGGGAAAGGGGGTTCAAACCATATGAACCACCTTCCTCACCTCAAACCATATGAGGGGAGTAAAAGGAACCTACATGGCTTGTCCATCAATCCATGAGGTTTAAGAGGGAAATCCCTCCCTCTTCCCCCATATAACTCCAACATCCATCAAGCCATATGATGGATGGAGAAAAATAAATACAACATACTTAAGCAATAACAATACAAGCAACTGAAGCATACATTCCAACTATAAGAAAGCTAAGATCTAGCAATAACATAAAGCATAAAACGAGCTCAAAGATCCTACCTCCAAGAGCTCTCCAACACTCTAAGATTTTCCAACTTTCTTCCTCAAGCAATTCTAGCTCCAAAATCTTCAAGCACCAAGCCAATCCTCCCAAAACAAAACAAACCAAAATTTCTATCTCCCCCCCCATGAGGGAGAATTTGAAGAGAAACCAATATATTTCCTCACCAATGAGGGTGTGACATGTGTCACCCTCTCTTCCCTTCATGTCCAAGATTCCCCAAAATAAAGAAAATTAAATTTATATTAAAATACCCTTCTCCCCAAATCACTCAAAAGGAAGGGGGACAAACTTATGCAAATTCCCACAACACACCCATTCCAACAAAGATGGGGATAAGGAGGAAAAATGGGAGGGAAAACCCTTTTGCCTTGAAATTAAGCCCCCTACCCCATAGGTAGGGTCCAAGGACCTAATTTCATGCTAAGTGACTCCCAAAGCTAAAAGGAGGTCACATGAAATGCCATAATTAGCCCAATTTCGGGTTTGACACTTTTGGGCACAAGTGTAGAGGATGTGGGGCCCACCCAAGGGTTCACATGTGACCCTAATCCCCTCTAATTAATACAAAATAAACCAAACCCAAAACTTAATGCAAGTGGATGCCATTAATCCCACAAACCTAATTTACTTAATAAAATACAACATTCTAAACAAAATTAATTTTCACATGACATACTACAACACAAAGAGGGTCACGCATGGTGCCCAACAATACATTTAAATTGTAAGGTGTCAAACAAACAACATGGTTAGGACATAGCCCCGTGGGCCGCTTGTGTACAATTTGTGTAACCACCCTGAAACCCACTTTCTCTTGTGACCTGTCACCTGCACACACTCATTGCACACATTAAACACACGTCCAATACAAGAGTAAACTAACTACTCAATAAACAACTCATTCCAAACATGAATTCTATGTCATCACAACATCAATATGGAAACGTAACTGATAAACATGCACCATTTCACTCAATTCACCATGAATTAGCCATAAAGATAAATATAAAGGACATAAATCCAAGCTATCATATGTACTCATTGATAAACGAATAATCTATAACATTAAGACATGTGACTAACTAAGTATCCAACATATATAAATTTGGTCCAGATAACATCACAATATGTCAGTATCCACAACATCAAATGAAATATGCCATAATGTTAATCAACGATAAATTGGTGCTACGCACCTGAATCACCATACATGTCCAAAATATGTCTAATCCCTGTCAAATCATGTCTATGAATAAGGAAGTCAACAGATAACCGAGGCTATAAAAGTGTGGGCAATACAGGGTGCATCCAAAACACCCATCCACTTTCCTTTTCTCAAAAGTCTCTAAAGCTTCTTCAACAAAACCATTTGTGCACATCCCTAAATTGAAGCATTCCATGAGGCTACATTTGTCTGAGGCATTTCATCAAACACTTCACGTCTCAAGTGCAAGATTCTACATTTTACATGTTTTTCCGGCCAACAATATTACTTATAAACAGTGAAAAAATACCATTCGTGCTCTGTGAATTTCTATTTCCATTATATATTTTCACACAAACATGTTGTGTGTATTTTTGTTATATTGTTGTAGAGCTCCCATCTCGGTGCATGCGTTAAGTACCCTGGTCAATGTAGTGTCATCCAACCTAATACACGCCTCTTGTAGTTGCACAAAGAGATTAAAGGTATCCACTACATAATCATTCTGAGAAATCCCGCGCCCCCCCCCCCGGCCCCTAAATATCAAAATCCACAACACCTTATATTGCACACACATTCCACCGTAAATAAGAAATGCATCCCATATATTGCCACATTTTGCATAAATTTCCACAAGGGGATTCTCCAGAGGCATGAGTGGGATAGCAGGAAAGGGTACTTTCAATGTCTTAAACAATACAATGACTATTATAAATAAAAGATGAAGAGCAGGAAAACGAAGTGGCAGCTGGTGTCTCCCGTGAGAATAGTACAGCATGGTTATAGTGCATGTAGCATATCTCAGAAGCAGAAGAAGCCAATCAATACAACAAGGCACTACGCCTAAATGCAGTGCCCCCCTAAACCTCAATCTTTTCTTCTTCGCCTCCATACAGCAAACTATATACCAGCAGGTAGTCGTTTCCTCTCAAAGAAAAATTGAACCTGCTTCAGAAGTAGATACAGATCCAGATTAAGCAATTTGTCTATGGTGAAATGAGGAGATATTTGGGTATTATTTTATCTTTGTGCATAGCTGATTTAACTCATAATGTACTGATTTTTAATATGGCTACGGGCAAGAGCTCCGTTCAGCACAGCCCCCTCACACGGCGGCGTCCTGCCCTTGCTATTAAACGTCCTTATGGATGACCAGACCGTGTTCCAAAGCTATTATTTTGGCGCAGAAATTGAGAATAAAGGCAAATGTTGAGGAATCTAATTTTACACCTGTCAATACATTTTTCTGGAAGTTTTAAAATCCATTTTAACATCTCCAGTCTACGTATAGCCTGCAAGTCGCATGTTTTGAAAATGGTTTCCAAAGTCTTTACAACCAATCTATGTGGGTCAGATCCTATAATGCAAAAATCTACTGCCAAAGGATATGGTGTTAGGCTCAAAAACTGACTTAACTATGCTTTGATAACCATCCTCACTCTGCCCAAGGCTCCCGAATTGGCTCAAGCTATCATGTCATTGGTAAAGGAAAGATCCGTTGGAATGTGTTTGATGATATGGTGAAACAGTGTGAATGCTACGTGAGGAAACCTTTGTCTTTTATTCCAACGTGGAGACATGAGGGCACTACACCCTCCTATACAATTGTTTACAGTCTCACACCTTCCACGCATATCACAACACATCCAAGAGGAAATATTGGAATTACAAATATCACTAAACTTCTATTCTTGTTCACACACACACATCTGAAAATAAAATTTCCACTATTACATATGTGTGGCCCCATCATTAGCAGCTAACAAAAGGTTGTTGAATGACCTCCTTCCTCTGTTGCCTCAATCCTCACTAACTCAGTTAAATAAATATATGAAGCTCAATGGTTTCCATATTGTCTGGTTACACCGAAAATGTGATTGTACGGTAATTTTATTTTATTTTCCAAACTTTCAACAATAACTCACAAATTAAACTTTTACAATACGAACAATAATAAAAATAATAATTGACTATTACTTTAACATACATAACTATTTAATTGACTCTCAAAATGTCATTGTTTTTACTTTAAAAACAAAAACAAATACGAACCATATAATTTTAACTTTAACAATAATATCATTTATAACCACTTATAGACTAAACTTAGACACATACACAAACTATTGGTTAGTACTAAGAAGACTAATCAACTCATAAAACATTCCTAACCGACTGAAAATTAAGACTTTTTAAAATACTTTAACTAGATACTCTATTCACGATGACCACGATTTCACTGCCAAGATCTACGCCGGACACAGAAACGTGAGAAAATAAGAATTCAAATTTGTCAACAAGTGCACAATTGGCAATGCGCAGGCATCGGAGAGCATGTTAAGAATACTAGATCCTCGGAGTCAGAAAGACCCACATGAGACGTTTACTGTCACAAAATACTCTGCCTATCCTTGACGGATATTTCCTTTGTCTTTTATGCATATAGATCTGTTACGGATACAAGAGGAGACACAAAACCTGATGGATATTTCCCAATTTTTCAATGTCATACTAAGTAGAGATGCTCAAGCCTTTAAATAAGAATAGAATTTGAAGAAGCCGTTACATATGCTGACAGGTCTGTACAAACCTTTGGGCGATGAATAATGATCGATGATCATCAGATATGAATCCACCAGTCATGCAAGAAATGGCCTAACCGTTTTACACAACTGCAATAATAAACCTACGTTTGGAGAAGATAGGAAGCTAATGTTTTCATTATTTCTCCTTAACCGTAATTTGGATTTTCTTAAAATCTGGACAGAATTTTCTCAGCATCAAAACCAACAAACCCAGAAAATATCGCAGCGACCCAGACTAAGAATCTTGAGATACTATTAATTTGTAGGTCACTTTTTAAATATCAGAATATGCCTGGGATGTTGACGGAATTGACTGCTTGCAGAGAATTAAAAATGCGGCTCCAAAGAGGCCTAACATCAGATCCTATACGTAGATGGTGAGAAGACCACAAAACACAAAAGGAGTGAATGAAAACTACACAAAATTGAAATTACAGCCACCTCACGCATCTAAATTAGTTTATTTGTGTCTTCACAAAACTCTTTCTCAGACTTACATCCTCTGATCCAATACTACGCGAATTCCCTCTTGATAATTTTTTTAGATTCTCATCATAAGACATGAATCCGACTGCTCTGATACCAAATGCTGAGTTTGGTCAGAGTTAGCAGAGATTAAACACAACGATGATGCTTCATTAATCATATTCAATAAACGTGGTTACATTATATAGGTTTTGTTGAATCCTAAATATAAGGATTCTTATTCAAGCGCTCTTAAAAACTCACATTATATATGTGAATTTGTTTCTCGCACCTAAACAAACATCGAGTTGTTGCAACAACTCGATAACATGAATCCTCATGAGTGGAAGTATTGGAGGAGATAGTATAGATTTATATTGATCAACATGGACCTTAGTCTTAGAGGAAAAGATGAAATCGTGGTTAGCTCAATAACTACCCGTACCAAAGGAGTAATATCATAAGTTTTACTTGACTCGCATATCATATAAATTATCCATACGAATGGTCTAGGATGCAGGGGTGATAATAGGATCATTAAACACAAAGGAATCAATCTTGCAATATTTGAAGGGTTCTTCATTAGTGGCAATAGTGTACTCATAACCATTGTGTATAAATTTGACACGTTGATGAAAAGTGGATGGGATCACTTCCATGGCATGGATATAAGGGTGTTTTAAGATGATATTGTAATGAAAATCATTATCTATAATCTGAAATGTAGTAGGTATTTTCTTAGGACCAATTAAGACATCAAAAGTGAGCTTACCAAGTGTCTATTACGATACATTATCAATGCTTAGAATAGGGGTAATAATTCTATCAATTGTAGTCATTGAAATACCCATTTGTTAGAGCAAAAAGATAAGGCATGAATTCAAAATAAATCCACTATCGATCAAAACATAATTAATGATAAATACCTAAATTTGAGTTATAATAAGCGGTGGTGGGCATTGATATACAATGTCCTTAGGAAGAACCTCAGTGGGACTAAAAGTAATATCCTTATACATTCTCTCAAATGTGATTGAAATACATGCTAAGGTAGAAAATTGAGTAATAGTAGGTAAAATAATAGATTACAATGCCTTATATAAAATGTCCTTATAAACATTTACCTTCTTAAGTAATTCCAAAATAGATATATTTGCAGGGTATTGTTAAATTTATCCATTATATCATATCCTTTTAAGTGGAGCACTAGGATTAGTAATAGGAGAAAAAGGTGGTGGGGGTAAAGGTTGATTCCCCCCCCAACTAGTTTCTTATTATGTCTTGTATCAACAATATTGACTACATATCCCAAAGGTCAAATAGAAGAAGGTGTATAAACATTTGGATGTTTCAAAGTAATAATAATGATATCATATTATACATCAATATAAGTGATATCCATTTAAGGCTGAGCCAAAAAGCAAGTAAGATCAACACGTGGGTCCCATCTCTCAAGATGAGTATGCGCATGGAATTAGTTAAAGGGATGGTATTTTTATTATTTTAAGGGGATGGACCCTTAGGTTTATTTTTAGACACTTCCATGAAGGTAAAAATGAGAGAAAACCTAGGGATAAGAAAAGGATCATACAACAAAGAAGGGAAGATAAGCCCTTGTGCTACTTAGATTTCAAGCAATGATAAGGTTCACTAAATGATTTTACCATAAGAGATATATTAAAAGGTAGGGGTTGATAGAGTGTGCGGAAATCCTATTTATCTAAGGTTTAAAGGGTTAGAAACATGTTGTATATTAACATTAATTAATAAAAATTAATGATTAAATCAAAATATCCATTTAAAGAAATTTTAGGGTTCATTTTAAGACCCCTTACCAAAATCTAACTTAGATTTCTTTGGCTAATCCTAAAAATGTTAGGAAATTAGTTTCCATGTAGTGTGAACATATGGTTTAAAAATTAGTATTATTTAAATATTTAAATAATACATGAGTGTGCACAATTAGTTGTCATGCACAAGTTATAGATAGGGGTGTGGGAGTAAGACTATGGAATAGAGGAGAGGTATGGGGATAAGGTGATGAGACTTGACTCCATGATTATAGGAGAAAGCAATTGTATAAAATTCCCTTCATTATTCTCTACATTCTATTTGTTTCTATTTTTATGTGTTAATCTCAAATTGATGTTGTTTAAATTCATTATCAAATCTAGATTTTTGATATCATCTGGTATCAAAGAAGGTACGCTCATATTAGGTTCATTACAATGGAGTCTTAATTTTTGGGAAGAAGGGCATCTCGAAAGATATGTACTTTGCATGAAGGATTCTGATCTTTAAAAATAACACTTGGTAAATCGATTGTTTCTCCAAAACCCAGATTCATAATCTTGTGAAAAATAATTCGTTTGTTTATTTGTAATATGGGAAAAATTTGTCAAAAATTTACAAAAACTTGGTTCCTATTTTAATATAAATCATGGAAACTATTCTAACGCCTTTGATTATTCTGTAAGAAAATGGAAAATTGAAAGCTTGGCGTTCAAATTGATGAGATTTGTGTTGTGTGTATATTTTGTCCACATCTCACTATTTCCATCTTAGAGAGATCTATTGTAATCCTTCAACAACACCACTCGATCGTTAACTCCAGCTTATTTGGTGATTTCATTTCACTAGTTTAGTCACACGTAGCACTCATCTAGTTCTCGTTATGTCTGTATGTATTTAGTCTCCACATATTCCTCCATCTTTACAATCTTTTAAATAGTCATGTAACGCCCCACCTTGGGACACCGAAAAACACTAAAATTCAACTAGAAAATTTTGGGTAAATTTTTTTTTAAATGATTAATTAAAATTAGTCCCTTTTGAACCATATCCCATTAATAATTTAATTTATACAGCTTTAGTTTTCTCAACCTTAATAATAGCCCAAAACAAATTAATTGTTTATTCTATTTAGCTTACTATGGCCTCCAAAATAAATACACACATCCTTTTAAGTTTATTATTTTTCCCTTTATTTTTTTTTAATTTGCCACACCCCTTTATAATTTTCCCTCCCATACCCATAAAGTGCCCATGACTTAAAGTATGTAGGGTTGAATGTGAGCCCTAGGATGAAACAAATCTTGACCTTTGATTTTGAAACTGCCCTAAGTTTTCCCTAATGCATCTTTATCTTCTTTTCTTTTCTTTTCCATATCATTTTGGTTTTATTTTTGTTTCTTCTTGTGTAGGTGGAGGAGGAACTATGGAGGCTTGATTCATGGATTGGAAGGATATTTTCCTCATTGTATTGTTTATGAAAACCAAAACAACAGGCCATTAATGATAAATGTACATTTTTCTCTGTGTGGCCACAGATTAGGAGGGAGTGAGTGCATTCGGGGCTCATGGTGGTGAGGCCTGCGTGAAGAAAGAGAAGGGGGTTGCGTGGGAAGAGGAGCGGTGGAAGGGAGTGGGCACACGAGAGGGGGTATGGCTGCACAGCAGTGAGTAGGGCAGCATGGACGGTGGGTAGAGGACATCTCGCATGCGTGGGAGGAGGTGTGCACAGGGGTGTGAGGAAGGTGGAAGTTAGTGGAGTGTCACTCGGGTGGGGAGTGTGGCAGGACAAGGGAAAGGAGGATAGGGACGGTGGTTGCGTGGGGAGTGAGGGATGAGGGAGAGTGGATAGTGGAGTAGATGCGGTGGCTGGTGGGAAAGGTTGTGCAGGGTTGGGAGGAGTTCAACCCTCCCCGCCATTCATTCTTACCTTATTTTCAAAAAATTAAATCCTCCATATAGAAACTTTTCTATATTAAAATTTCTTTGTTTAAATCTACATGTTGTAATAAAAGTTAAAAGATTATTATATAATATAATATATATTATCTGATATTATATCAATTTACTCTATTCCAAGTAGTTATATAACAATATAACTATCATATTAATTCATACATTTTGTATTATATATGTATATATCTTTTTCTTTTGAATATTACAACATAGCATTTACTACAATAAAGAATATTAAATAGCCAATTACCATGTAAGAACATAAGGTTGTTGTTTTTAAACATATAGTTGAAAGGTACATACTTTTATATTGTATATAATGTTCTAGGGAAAATATATTGTCACAAGTTGAAAATATATAATAACTTGGTTTGTTCTCAACAAGGACTATGAAGCTTAATCAAGTTCTTACTTTTGACCAAATCTAGGCTATCATAACCTATTTCTTTATGTGAAAATAAGGAATGTGGAATTGTATATCAAACAAGAGAATAAACTTGAAGCATGTCAAAATAAGTTGCTACAATGGATACACATTTTAAAATTGAATTTCTAATGCAAACACATATTAAGTTTTTCACATGAACAAAAAGTATAAGCTAATTCCATTTCTTTGTATAAAGCCACCAAACTTTTTGCAAGAGAGTAACTATTACAAGGCTAATCATTACTTCCAATAAACCAACTTTCCTTCTCAAACAAGGATTACAACAATATTCTTATTAAAATAACATTCATTACAATATTTTATTTCCAAGAAGCTTGAACACAATATGCAATATTTTCTAAAAATACCTAACTACTCACAATAATTCCCATTACAAGTTTCTTGCAAGATTGATGGAGGGTTGCACAAACAAATGTGACTCAAGTTTACAAGTACTCCAACTATACAAACGAAGATTTTACAAGATAATGAAAGTTCCCACATAGCCATGCCCAAGATATTACAAAGAAAGTAGTGTCCACAAAATTTGAAGAACAATGAGGTGCCAAGGTATCAAGTATTCCAACCGACTCCACATTTTGAGCTCCAACTAAGAGTGCTTCCAAGAATCCAACACAAGGAGAAGAAAGGCTTGTTTAACCACCCAACCTTTAGGCATCATTACATTCCTTTCCAAGGTTGGAAGACATGCTAGCCTCCCCTAAGCCCATGGGAGAGAGCTAGTCTACAAAAACTTTGCACAAGATTAAGGGAGACAAAAAAAACATTAAACTTTTCCCATTCAAGACATTCCAAACACTAAGAAGAACACAAAAATTTGCAAAAGAAGGAAAGAGGAGAAACCACATTCTCCATCCAATTGGGGAAGAGAAGGAAGAATATCCAAGGTACCAAAAGTGTGGTCCAAAAATTGGAGCACATAAACAAGAATCTTCACAACCTCCTTATTTCTCCATCCATTCACCAAAATCCTTATTGGGAGGATTTTCAAACCCAAAGGAGTTTCCTCTCCAAGAATGGGGAAGGGGGTTCAAGCCATATGAACCACCTTCCCCACCTCAAACCATTTGAGGGGAGTAACTAAAATCCTACATGGCTTGCCCATCAAGCCATGAGGATTGAGAGGGAAAAATCTCTCCTCTTCCCCCACAAACTCTAAAAATCCATCATGTCATATGATGGATGGAGGAAAATAAAACAACAAACATAACAACAAATAGCCACACCCAAAAGCAACACACATTTTAAACAAAATAAAACTACAATCTAACATGATATGAAACATAAAGAAAAATGAGCTCACAGAGCCTACCTCCAAAATCTCTCCAACACTCTAAATTTTCCTCTTCTTTATCGAAGCAAGCTCTAGCTCCAAAATCCCCAAGCCTCCAAGAAAAAGATCCAAAACAAAAGGTTCTCTTCTTCCCCGTGAGGAAGAATTTGAAGAGGAGCCAACAAAATCCTCACAAATGAGGAAATGACATGTGTCACCCCTTTCTTCCCTCAAGATCAAAGATTCTCAAAATAAAAAGGGAGATAGGATAAATTAGCTTTTAACCCTCTTCTCCCAAATTACTCAAAATGAACAACAAAACAAACTTTTGCAACTTTTAACAAATCACACTTACCCATCCACCTTACATGAATGTGACCAAAGGAAGGAAAATTTTTAGGAAACTCCTCTATGCCTTGGAATTAAGCCCCCCTACCTATTAGGTAGGTTCCAAGGGCCCATTTTCATGCTAAGAGAACTCCCAAACTAAAAAGGGGTCACTAAAAATGCCTAAAATAGCCCAATTTCGGGTTTGGCACATTTGGGCACAAGGGTAGAGGATGTGGGGCCCACCCAAGGGTTCACATGTGACCCTAATCCCCTTTTGATTAAACACATCATTATACAAACTCAAAACTTAATGCAAGTGGGGCCATTAAGTCCCCAAAACAAGTTTACAACACAAACTAAACACCCTAAGCAAGATTAATATTACAAGACATATTACATTACAAAAGAGGGGTCACTCATGGTGCCCAAAACAATAAACTCTAATACTAAGGCCTCATATAGTAAACATGGTTAGGGCTTAGCCCCGTGGGCTGCTTGTGCAAAATTGTGTAGCTGGCCTAAATCCCACGTTCTCCTGTGACCTGTCACCTGCACACTCATTGCACACATTAAACGTACATGTCCGATGAAATGTAAATCACTACTCAATAAGAATTCAATAAATTCTATGCTAGCATATCATCATTCTGGAATCGAAAATGTGACAACATGCATAATTATACACAATCCACCATGAGTTAGTCATAACGATAAAGTGACATACATCCATAGAATCCAAACATGCAACCAAACTGAGTATCCATCAAATATAAATGAGTTCGAACAACATCATATCAGTTATTATCCATGACATCATAAGATAAGGTGACAACATAGTAATCAAGCCAAATTGGTGCTATACACCTAAATCTCCATGCATGTCTAATAAGATCAAATATCCTAATGCAATGTCCAAAATATACCAAATCCTCACAAACATGCCTATGAGTAAAGAGAACAAAAATAACGAGGCTATAAAAATGTGGGCACTAAAAGTTAAAAGTCAAATATTTTCCTTTTGCAATGTTATGTTCCCCATGTAAAAGATTTTTTTTTTTTTAAAAGGAGTTATAAAATGTAATGCCCCAACCTACCTGTCTCAATCAACATTATCTTCTGGCTGCGTGGAGGGGAGACATTAAATCTTGGCGTGTAATATTATAGTTAAGAGCTAGTTAGGTGCTACATGCAAATGGACATTGGTTAATGATGTGTTGACTCTTGATATTACTTTTCTATGGTTATTCCCAAGATGACAAAAGATCTCAATCACTATCAATCAACTCGCACTTATTTGATTTGGTAGATTTGAACTTTGAACTGTTCTCATTAAGCGGTTCACTCTGACCCAACAACTGCTTTAATGTTACGTGGAGGCTCATAAAAGAATTTAGGTGGAAATCATGGTTGGGGGTGGGTGGCTCAACCAACACCTGCCAAAAAACATTAAATTTCCCCTCCTCTTGCGTGCCGAACAGCTCCAGGTCGCATCGTTGTTTGCTTTTGCAAAAGGATTCGCAGTCTTCTGTCCCCGCCCCTTGTTTTGGTCTACCTGTTGTTTTCTGCCTAAACCACGAATGCTTGTTTGCGCCCCATCAAATGCTGCAACAGATGAATTGCTACAGCGTGTTCTGGATGGTGGATTTCATGGATGGTGAAATGAAGGTCTATCACCCTGATGTTGCGAGGGTGGGCGTGTGGTTTTTGAACGAATGAGGGCAAGGCGATACAAGAGTGATAGATACAACTGCAATAGCAATGGCGACGGTCTTTGCTGCTCCTCCACGAGCTTCTTATAGTGTCCTGGTTCGGCCTGAAACTCACTCTGTATTCAACGTGAAAGGTTTCGTGCAGGTAGAAGCCCGTTTGAGCGCTCCAACAAGCAGGTTGTCCACTATGTTGTTATCTGTTCAGTTTGACTGCATCCTCAAATTCGGGATTCTCCTTCAAGATATTTTGTTTCAAAATCGATTAAGTGACAGCAGGAGCATTACCAGCAGACCTGATGAAGATTTATTGCAAAGTTTTTCTATTGAAACCTTTCTGTTTGTTTCACGATGCAACCCATGGAAGAGGATCTCTTTGAGGCAGATCTGTTCCATTCCAGTGTATTCATGAAGCACAATTTGCTTTGCAAGTATGAACTTGTCAGGAGATCTTTGCAATGTTGGAGAAAATGTCTTGGGAGATGAAGGTAGCAGGATATTGTTCAGATCCACAATCACCATGTCAAAAAGGTATGTGTGTTTTGCATTTGTTTTAGATACCCATACTGCTAAACGCATATGAATCTCAACTAAATGGCAGGCAGAGGATTTCTTGTGAGATGGATCCTGTACGCCAAGGAATTTGATAATAATGAAGAAAGCTTACAAGTATTTGGGCGATTTACATCTGGTTTGCTTTTTATATGTGTCCTCAGACGAAAAAAAAAAAAAAAAAAAAAAAAACCGATAATACCATGTCTAGCAAATCAGTGTATCGCATTGTGTGAAAATGAGTCACCACACAATGTCATCCCTTTCCCATATCTATCTCAAGCTGAGAACACTTTGTGGAGAGGGTTTGCACATTCTTCTGCTCACTACAAATTCAAATGCGAATAATCCTCCTGTACAGTCCTCTACTTATCGTCATCTATTGCATACTTGCATTGCTAAGAAAACAGTTTCAGAGGGTAAGGAAATTCAATCTCACATCAATGACAGTGATAGGAGATTTCCATTTGCCGTACCAGCATTCTTCGCTCGTGTGCCAGCCTCTTTGCCTTAAACCAGGGAATACAGGTGCATGGATACATTATTAGAACCGGTTTGGAGTCTAATGTCTTTGTTGGAAGTGCACTTATTGATTTATATGCAAAATGTGGAAATTTGGGTGATGCACACCAGGTGTTTGAACAAATGCCTGAACGAGATGCAGTCTTGTGGACTACCATGATGGGAGTATATGCGCAAAATCAGTTTGCCGAGGAAACCTTGAAACTGTTTTGTAAAATGCAGTTCGAAAATATGAAGCAAGATGGCATTGTTCTAGTGACCGCTTTGATTGCCTGTGGAAGCTTGGCAGCTTTGATACATGGTAAAATGGTCCATGCCCAAGTTATCAGGGCTGGATTTCATACAAATTCCATTGTTGGGAATGCAGTCGTAGATATGTACACCAAATGTGGAAAGTGTAGATGATGCAGCTCTAGCCTTTGACAAAATAGTCAGTAAGGATTTGATCTCATGGAATGCCATGATTGCTGGTTATGCTTACAATGGAAATGACAAGGAGGCTCTCCAACAGTTTAAATTGATGTTAGAGGCAGACATGAAGCCAAACCGAATCACTTGTTTAAGCGTCCTGTCTGCATGCAGCCATACAGCCCCTGGTTTTCTGATGTTGAAAAGCATGATGCCTTCAAGCTGCCCTATGGGAGAGAGCAACAAGAGCTTGGAAGAAAGAACTATAATCAGGCATGTTAAATCTACTCCTTGTAATAGTTTTCTACCTTCTTTCAGTATCTTGAAATGAATTTTCTTTCCTCTTGAATGGCGCCTAGACTAGATGTTTTCGTGGTTGTTTATATCACTGCCTGATTGTGTGGTTGTTCCTTTAAATCTCATTCCAATTTCACTGATTTTGCTTGGAATGTTCCTTCCTCTCTTATAGCTTACTCTATTTCATATTTGTCTAAATGGGTTACTGCAATATTGAGTGATGCAGTCTAGTTCGTAGGGAAGGAAACATTATTGAGTTTTGTTTGCTTATATGACTTTCTTTTAAAAAGAATTCTGTGATGGTAATTATAATTGAAGGTTACTAAATAGAAGGTTAAGCCTACATACCTCTTTTGGTTGAATAAATACGCATTTCCTGTTTAGGGCTCTCCTGTTTTGCTAAAAGGTACATTAATAGTGACGTTGTGTTCTGAAAACTTGTTTAAGCCTGTGGGCATTCCTTACTTTATGTTTGATTAGAAAATGGCATTTGGGGTTCGTTTTAGAACTGTACATGGTTGACTGTTGTACCTAGTCTAGATGAGGGATAACCTGGCATCTATTTTGGCCTCCACGTGTTGAGAGTATTACTATACCTATTTCTTGATGTAAACTCTTGTTTGATTAAAGCAAGGGGAAACATTGTAAGTTTAACTGAATGAAATCTCTACAATTTTTATTAAGGGTCGCAAGCAAGCTATTACTAGCTGGACTGAAACAAAAGTTGTAGGTGAATCCATGGTACTAGACTTGTGAACTCGTTTCCTGTTAGATGACAGCTGATTTCAGTGATAATATCATAGGTGGTTGCTATATTTATCTGTTTGATATTTTCTAAGACTTTTCCTCGATAAGCCCACATGGATCGGGTAAAATTTTCCATCTTCTTTACCTTTGGCAAGGAGTTCATAGAACTTCTAGCCCTGACCGCACTGCGTAACCTTCCTGATAGCTATGTGCGTTGGTTCTTGGTTTGTGCTTGTACTCGTGGTAAGGTCTTTTGAGTCTGGGGCATCGTTGGTGTTTTGCCCTCTGCGTATCGAATCCCTTTATTTTTCGAACTCGAATACCTTATACTTCAAACTTGGTTACAAAAAGGTCCCATTTTGTGGCCTTGTTAGGGAAATCAATTTTTATTTTAATGTTTATTGACATTGTCTGAATTATATAAAAAAATTATTAACGACTTTTGGGTTTAGTCTTCCCTTATATTATGTAGAGAAGTTGATGATTAGGATAGGGTTTGTTGGTAGAATAATGGCCCTTTCTGTGTCTCTTTCGTACGCTTTTGGAAGAGTGGATTTTGTTTTGGTTAACTAGTACTACGTTTTAAGAAATCCGATAAGGAGGTAGTGGTAAACTCCTTGGTTAAAACCAAAACTATAGTTGTGTTCTTTTAAGGGCATCGAACCCATATTACTTTGCAGCCCCCCTGGAAGAATTAGATAACGTCATTATTGCTTCGCGCCTGCGATCATAATTAGTACGCTTTGTCTTCTCTTGGACGCCTTTAGTTGGATGGAGTAGATTTTGGATTCCTATCATGTAACCCATAGCATTACATGAAGGAGATATCAACACTCTTGACTTTCTTGTTCCCAACCCATAAGGTCTTGCCTTGATTTATGTAATTTTGTTCTTACTAGTATTTGGACTTTCTCCTTGTTGGATGATTTAATTTTCTCTCTCATGAGATTAATATTGGAGTTGTGAGTTGTGTTTTAATCCATTTCTGAATTTAGAATATTCCTTTCTTGATATTGTTAATTGTTAGCTTACTATTGCATTGTGTAGCCTTAACATGCTCAGTTCTTGCGAACTGACTTTAGTTAATATTTGTGCAGATGGATTATGCGAGTAGACTAGAAGAAAAGAGTGTAAAAGTTTCATCTGTACCATTATGAAGTTCCTTGTAAAAAAAAAAAAAAGTCCAATGTGTTGTAAATTGTGTAACATTGCTTGTAAAGAGAGTTGATATGACCTCTTGCCTTGTATTGTTTGGTAATGGTGAAATAAAGTGTCTTGTGCTTGTGGTGAGAAATGGCATTCAATCTTTACATTGATATGAGTATTGTAAAACTTTGATCTTGAGAATAAATTATTAAGTTAAATCTTTCTAAGACTTAGCGACAATATTTTATAAGTAAAGAAAAATGAGTCGGTTAACCCTTAAAGAAGCTAAACAAAAATAATGATTTTATATTCAACAAATAAATGTAAAGGTGATCTATTTGAAATCAAATAATTCCATGAGTGATCAAAATGAAAACATCCTTTGTGAGGTAAACATTTATTAATCGATACCCCTAGCTAAACTAGCGAACACTATCCCTTTGGGGTGAACTCTTAAACAAGCTTAAAGGAAAACAATGGTTAGTTTCTGGAAGATATTAAGATTTAGTAAGTAGGAGAAGACTTTAAGTGAACCACTCTTGAGTGTATAAGAAATTAACTCAGTTGGTGAGATGAATTTGTGCAAACCATATATTGATTTCCTTCTGAAAACTTAAGTCATGAGCTAAAGGGCGTCTTACCAAAATAAATAAACCCTAACCATTTCTTATTGTGGCTTGCCCTAGCCGTGAGTGTGTCATGTGGATTGGACTTTCATGTTGTCTTGTCAAAAGAAAAATAAATTGTCTTTGATAAGTGTGAACGTTTCCGTGCTGACCTTGTGGTCTTCCCCGTAACAAATGATTCCAAGTGTTGATTGTAACCTTGTGACGACATGTTGTGTCGTGTTGAGTCAAAGCAAGTCAAAAAAAAAAATTATCCTGTATTTCACTGTGTTGTTCTTGTGTTGGTAATTTTGGTGTGTTACATAAAAATAAAGTGTCATGTGTGGTCTTTTAACACATGTTTAGGATTCATAATTTTACATAGTCATTTCTTAGATTCCCATTATAAAATATTCATTTGTGTATGTTAATAATGACAATGTAAAAATCATTTCATTTAAATGTATTATAAAATGTTATTAAAATTGTGAGTGAAGTGGTCATTATGTGTCAAGTTGTTAAGCGTTGACCATATCTAGATTTTGGTCTCTTGTCAATAGTATTGTCATTAGTCTATATCAAAAGTGTTGAAAAATTATAGATTTGTGAGTGATTGTAAAAGTATATTTTTAAAATCTTAAAAATTACCTCACTTTTCAAAAATTATACGCATTTTTGTTTGTATGTGACGTCCATAATGAGGGGGTGCATTATCGGTTGAAACCGACACCTAATAAAATTGTAAAATGAATCTCAATGAAAAATTCAGCATCAATAGCAAAAACATGAAGGCTGGAGGAAACAGAGGAAGGGGGCATTTTAGCGACCTATCATCGTGCACCATCGATTTAGGCTCTAGTACTACTTTGGTGGCCATGTTTTTTCAATTGTGTTTGGTATGTTTAATTTTAGCATGTGTGGTAGTAAATAAAGAACAAAAGGATAATTCATGTTCATAGTTAGAAACATATTTTCCTATATATTGTTCTCTTTTGTAAAATGTGAGTGGGGAAACATGTACGCTTCTATGGAGTGGTTGGTGGTCCACTAGAAAACTAATTTGAGATCTTGTGAATCTCTTCAAAAATCACATACAAATTGGTTAATGGTTCCACTAGAAAACCTGTTAGAGTTGGTGGTATTCTTTAAAAACCATCATAATGTAGAACATGAGCAAGTACTAGAAAGGGATCACTCATGTTCACACTAAGGGGTGAATGTTAGAAAATTAGTGTTCATAGTGTGAACATATGGTTTGAATATTAGTATTATTTAAAATTTTAAATAATACATGAGTGTGCACAATTAGTTTTCATGCACAACTCATAGATAGGGGTGTGGGAGTAAGACTAGGGAATAGAGGAGATATGGGGATAAGGTGATGAGACTTGACTCCATGATTATAGGAGAAAGCAATTATATAAAATGCCCTCCAATATTTAATAGAAATTGCTCCATTATTTTCTATATTCTATTTCTTTCTTTATTTTCTCTATTTTCATGTGTTGATCTCAAATTATTGTTGTTTAAATTCATTATCAAATCTAGATTTTTGATATCAAAAAAATGGGTTTCATATTGATGGTGAATATGGTAAAAATGTATATATAGTGATGAAGGAAAATAATATATGCAGGGAAAAGGGAGGTGGAATTAGGAAAAAGATATGCAACGATCTGAGATGACCGGTTGCATCGCACCAAGACATAAAGATGAGCATTACATGAATATCAAGGTAAATGCCAAGAATCTGTGTATATAGAAGCCCGAATGTAAAATTAACTAGGTTTTGATGTGTGTAAACAACTAACTACAACAGAACCGGTTGGATGCATATACAAATTCCCATTGCATATGTAGCCACCCGATTGCATGTGCAACCGAGAAGCTAAATATGTAGACTCCTAGATGCATTTACAATTGGGTGGATACATATAAGATGCATGATTGCATATGCACTCGCCTGGTTGTAAATACAACCAAGTGGTTGTGTATGTAGAAAATGGATTGTATTTACAATCGAGTGTTTATGAATACAAATACCGGTCTGTGAACTCAGCTGAATGTTTACATCCGTAGTCACCCGAATGCACACACATATACCCTACCGACCTTTCCATCCAGCTTTCCCAACATAGTTACCACCACGTGCCCCGCCCCTTTATTTCCTATATATAGCCTCGTGCCCTCGATGCCTATTTCATTCTCTCGTCTCTCCTCTCTCCAACTCCAAGCTCCGCTCCGCCTCTATTGAATATGATTTTAGACTACGTACTACATGATCCCACAGAATCCTAGAATCCAGAATTACTACCCATTCGACATCATTCTAGAATAGCTCATAGGATAAACCCAAAATTCAATAAAAAAATTCTTATGTACCCCCGAATTTCCACATTTCTCAACCTAAATGACACATTCAAAGGATGGGGACATTAAATGTTTCTTTCGAGAGATAATTTACATGCTGCAATATGACAGTAACACCGGTTTAATGTAATTTCTTTTATCCAATTTTGAAAAATCCACCTATGTCTTCAAAGTGAAACTTCCATCACAACAATTTTCTTTTGGGACATCTCCAGAAGATATCCAACTCTTAACAAGGATTACATGCACAAATGTTAACCCTGTGACAACAAAATATTTATTCTCATATGCGGATAAAAAGTATCTGGAGTCCCACTTCAACATACAAGTTGAAGGTAATAATCTTCTTATTAGTATTTACATTGAATTTTATTATCACAATCATTTTATAACATGAATTTCCCTTTTTTGAATGTCAAATGTGTAAGTATTGCTAACACCTCTAAATCAAGACAGAGGTTATCTATGCAAGTTGTTTAACACACATTTTTGCAGGCCATGATAGAAATGTTTCAAGCTAGGATAGTCTTGCAGGGTAGACAATCTGACATACCGTACAGGGTTGTTGTTTACATCCTTTGTTCCTTAATTTGCAAAAGTTTGATTGGTGTACAAATATATCCAACATGATACGACATGATTTGACACATTTACAATGAGGCTGCAACATTATCATGTTGTAATTATATACGTGTGTTATATTCTCAAGCATTTCTTGATTCTAAATCACCAAATGCTAATATTCCTATTGTACTTGAAGAAAAATGAGAATAAATTTCCTTTCTAATGATGAGCAAGAGGTAAGTTTAAAACTTTAAAGTTTTAATTTGTGCAAAATATTTTCATGAATTTATTTGGAAAATTCAGCTAATTTTGAATTTTCTATCGGAAGAAAGTGATTTTATTACATACAAGAAGACAATCTGCTGTAAGAGGTCATCAACCTTCTAAGGATTCTACATATTCATACCTATATGTACAAGTATCTTTGAATCCTCTACTTTCGAGAAAAATATGCATGAGGAGTTCTACCGCACCCACTAAATTGTAGGTGCTTTAACCAACTCGCATCAATTGTTCCAATTATTAATACTAATATGTTAAGCTATGGAGTAATGAATCATATATTATTATTTTATTATTAATCAATTATTGGTGTGTATTTTTAAACATTACTACATATTTACATATTCATATGATAGTATTCATGAAACTTCCCGACATGAAGTTGAACCAACGGGCTCCACGAGGATTCAACCACTGATAGTGGAAGAAACTACCACCCCTACACATACTCTGCATGGTAAGTATTATGTACATTATTATTAGTTACTTCAAACTTTAAATTTTCTGCTAAATTTACTAAATATTGAATTCTTGTATTTTTTTCACATTTAAATTTTGCAATTCCTTTTCACACTTCTCAAATGAAAAATATGCCACCTCCACTACCGCAAAGACAAGTTCAGACAAGGGGGAAAAGAATATCTTTTCCAGCTCATAGTGGTGGCACAGTTCATTTGACAAGAACAGAGTTTCCAAATTTCTCCTTTGGTGGTCTCCCTAGTGCAATGGGCACCACCATTTTACAACAAATTGATCTTGATGATGATTTCTTGGGTATTGAGAGTGGTACGAGTGATCTTGATTCCTTTAATCCTCATACTATGATTTAGGGCCAAACCCAAATAGATCATGTTTTACTTGGCATAGACATATATGTTTCTAGACAACACGCCCTCTCTAACTCATATAGTACCACAATCTGATGACCAATTAACAAGTTTTTGATTGCTTAATTTGATGGAAAATAGCTATCATGCTAATATGAAAGAGTTTGTTATGCCTGATATAGAAACCTTGAAAACATGGGAATTCCAAGAAAATATTTTGATGAAGGAAATAAATGCCCGTTATCACAACCATTCCCAAATAAATTCATTATTTTCTTCAGTTCAAAATGAGCCAAGAAAGATTGATGTATTGCTAAATAAGGCTCTTTCAGGTGCCATTACAGTAGAAGATTGATATAATGATAAAATTTTGGATATTATGTTAAAAATATTAGAAAATTTAAATGGTGAAGCCCAAGATTACTATAACAAATGGGATAGAGACAAAAACTTGGTTGTCATTGCAAATGCAAAAAAGATAAAGATATTGTAAGTGTTTCTCTTTCTTTGCATTGAAATTTTAATTTTACATATTTAAATTTTTAACTAATAATATTTCTTTTTTAAATGCAGAAAAAATGAAAAATTGAAGAATGAAGTACAAGTCTTCAATCTTCATCTAAAGAGTGCACAACAAATTTTAACTATTGTTAGTTCATTGAAATAAAAACTTTTAATCCTTAATAAACAAAACAATACGTTGAAGAAAATTATTAAGGAGTGTGGCATGGATACGTATATATTTTCAAGCATAAATCTAATGTGGATCCTAGTTTACCTTCAAAAATGATGTGGCGAAAAATATATTGAAAATATTTCTAGTATCAATTTCGTAGTTGAAGATCTAATTAAATCAGGAGTACTAAAAGATGATACAA
The DNA here is from genome assembly GCA_018340775.1 of Taxus wallichiana var. yunnanensis. NCBI lineage: Eukaryota > Viridiplantae > Streptophyta > Pinopsida > Cupressales > Taxaceae > Taxus > Taxus wallichiana. Next base: position 768,164,963 of record CM031234.1, read on the forward strand.
GACCAGAGGGAACATCATAGAATGAGACAATATTTTGTTATATTGTATGACATTGTAATACTCAGAATTGAAATATAAGTCTCAAATATCAACTGAGATGTTTTGCACTTTTGTAAATTATTTTGAAACAATATGAGTTAACACTTTATTATTTTATCTTTAATCATGGAAAATTTTAGTGGCTAATATTCGTTAATTCACAAATATTCCATTTTTAAATTTGAAATTGAAAAATTCTTAGGTTAGGAATTAGGACGAGTTCGCCAAAATTTTCTAAGTACAAGTTAATTTTAGGGGTCAATTCACCATTCCTATGAAATAGAAATTCACAAAATTCTCCTGAATATAGTCATTCGGTAGCATTTTTTTATGCTATTGGCCGACATCATATAATATGTTGTCACCCGGTAGCATTAAAACTAATACTAACTAGTAGCATATTTTACGCTACCAAATGATGGCATAACTATATGTTGTCGGCCGGTAGCATAAAATATACTACCTAATGACATCATAATATATGTTGTCGATTGGTAGCATATAAAAAAGCTACCATCTGGTAGCATTTAATAGTGATGTCATGATGTCTTGATATTCGCCATTCATGCAAAATATAGTTGTCACATATTCACTAACGAATTTTTTTCGGGGGGTCTTAAAATTTTCCATGTTGTCAATGTCTTCATAGTGTCTTTGGTGTTTTGTTTTACACAACAATGTAAAGTATAATATATGTGTTCTATTCATAATTAATGTTTTTGTATCTTATTATTGCATTACATAAAAAAATCAAAAGGAATAAAGATACTGAAATCATTTATTCAAAAAAATACTAACTATAAAAATTTCATATGAAGTTTACAGATATGATTATATTTATAAAATATGCCTCTTACTAAGGAACAAGCCTAAAAATCGGACAGTGAAAAAATGTTTAAGCAATCTCTTTTTCTTCGAGACATTTTCATTTTCTCGTGTCAACAGAGCATCCACCTACTTGGTCATAACTAATATCATATTTGTTTCTCATTGTGTTAATGACTACTCTTCTTTCAGTAAGTGAAATCAAGTAGAAATTTCCCTTCCATAAGGTTATGCATCCATGAGATAATGTGAAACATACAATCTCAAACATGTCTCCAAATTTTTATTTTACCTGTTTGAAGCTTTGATTTCACAAAATATAATTCACTAAAGACACGTTCATATTCTACTGATCCAAAATCACATGATCATTTGAAAAGATCACATAGCCAAAAATATTCACTAAGACTTTCCTACTTGGATTTTTCTTGGATATGTTTTTTTATAGCCTTTGTTATAGCTCCATTTTCTATTGGTTCATTTAGATGTCGATATTGATCAAGCATGGTAAGTTTGAAATGTGATGACTGAGATGTCATTGAATATTTTTACAAAATAACTTTAATCTCAACATCATTTATCTGTACATTCTTGCTTTGAAATGCTTTACCAAAACAAACATATAATTGTGAAATAAATTACCTACAAGCTCTTTACTATGACCATAAAGGATGTTTCATAATATGGGATTAACTACCCCCATATCCTCTAGAAGAGAATCCCTTTTAAAATGATCACAAATTTCTGTAGATAAACTTTGTGAAATATTTCTCAATTTCATCCGTGTATCAGAAATAAATGTGTCATATAAAATGTGTGTTACAAGAACTTCTTCAATTCTGCTCCAACCAAATCAACTCTTTTCTTAAACATATGCATTGGAATCTCCTTCCCATTTATCAATATACAAAAATAATTCTTAATATTGAATTTAAAATAGTAGTTATGATCCTTGATGTCTGTTAACATTTGATAATTCTCAAATACTTGCCCTTTAAAATTGTCTTGGGATGTGTATAAAATATATAGAGTTTGACATACATGTTTCCTCAACCGTATGAAATCAACAATATATATTGACCTCTCTTGAGCATGTTTACTCAAACAGTTAATTTCATTTTACATAGGTATTATTCCACTTAATGTTAGTAACATTTCCAAATCTATTAAACGGTATAATGATATTTTACCTTGTCAAATTCTCTATGATATTTATACATAAAACCTTCCAATGATGGATATTCTTCAAAAATTCTACATGCAAGTTCATACATGGAAATCTACCTTGTATCTACATCTTTTAGTAGCTTTTTACCATCAATCACACCAACTATGAATTTATGGAACTCTAGGAATTTTTGGGACTGTTGGACATATATGCATACAAGTCACATATTAGCTCTTCGAATTTTGCAACGATGTCAAATGTGCTGACTATTCTGTTTGAAAGATACATTATGTGTGCCATGCAATGTATTGGAATCATGTATGGGGAAATAAAGGTTTGTAGTCGAATACAAAGACCATTTCTATTCCCTTGCATTATTGATGCACCATCTGTACCAACACACACCAATTTAGTGGCGATACTATAATCATCCATTCCCGTTATATTCCTCAAACTTGAAATAACCAACTTGTAAATGTTCTTTGCATTGTAGTTTTTTGTAATTTTATGTATTGTTAATAAATGAGGTATCCTTAGATGGTTCTCAAAAGTATAGATATGAATGCAAACCCATGATGTGTTGTCAATTGTTGTGACCTCATCAATAGACAGTGGAAAAATCGTGCATTTTTTACTTTTTATTTCAAATCCTCCTTCTCAATCATCACTAGACATTTGGAAATTTTCCAAGCATTGTTGTTTGACCAATGTGATTGTGGAAGATTAGGAAATCCATTAAGTTAAAATAAAATTGTATAATACTAAAAATTAGAAATAGGTCTAAACTTTTTTAGAATATGGTAAATAGTTGAGAACTATATATTTTTGGCTCATGATTAGATTGAACATCTTTTTGTAGAAATGAGATGTAATTATTCCTCCTTTCTCAACAAATTTTTTTAGGCATTTATGTTCATTTGCATACTCTTCTACATATATGACATGCATGCATTCTTTTTCATTTTTCCATTTGTGTTCATTTTATTTGACCATCTACTTTTTTAACTATTACATATACTTTACCACAATGTTTCTCAATTGTGTCAAGTTTGAGTTTCATTTTTTGATCTTTTCCAAGTTTCCAGCTACAAATAGTACATTTACATTTGGTTGGAATATCATTACCTTTTTCTCGTTGTACTGGTTCAATGAATGGAAACTTAGCTTCCCAATCAAAATTAAAAGTCTTTCCAATGGTCCATGTGCTTCTCTTTCTTCACATAGATTTTGGGTTGTATTATCACATGTAATAGGTGTTTGATCACACTTTGTGTAGAGATATATTCAATTTTTGGATCTCATCAACATCATCCGGGTTGTTTTTATTCTCTTCATTTTCAAATAATTGAGATTAGGGTTTCCATATGAAGTTGGTGTTTGATGACTAGAATTATCTTCTCTTTATTACATTTCATAATTAGGATTTTCCTCAAGTGGAGGCATATCTTCAGCTTGTTGCATATCTTCTTGCTTGTATGTCTAATGTAGGCACATAATGAAGAATTTCCTCAAGTGGAGGCATGTCATTTTCAATCGGATATCTTGCATCTGTAAAAAGGGGATTTTGAAATTTTTTATTATTAAGTATATTATTGGAATTTGTAATTTGAAAATAAATAAGGCTTAATTATTTAGTTCATACAATACCTGTATTTGGTGTGTATGGGGGTTGCACTTACATATTTTTGATCCCTTTTGTAGATTGCTAAAATATGATAAAAGATTCCCTTTTTATTGGCCTTTACCTTCCGCATTTCAATCACCGTAGGATCCCTAGTGAGGCATTGTCACATGTTTGAAGTGCATAAAATGAAGTCAATAAATTGGGGAAGACATCTGGAATATTTTTCCGAACATGTGAGTGTATCCGGTGAATGCTTTGGTATGCACTGTGAATATGAAGAAAGCAACCAGCATTAGGAATATGCGGTTAGGCGTCTGCAGTGTAGATGGGTGTCTCAGAATTTCAATTGGACATCCGGGTGTCTCAAATGGCTAGGTGTTTAAACTATGTTGTTTTCAAAAGAGAATATATCTATGATTAAGATCTATATGTAGGCGAATCTAATCTATTTTTTTGTTTCAATGCATTAGCGATTATATGCATATATATGAAATTTATTATAAACATTAAGTGATCTAACTCACAAAAAAACTTGCACTTGGAAATTTTAGGTGAAATATTGCTCTAAAATACTTCTCAAAATCACCAAATGCAAATTTCAAAAATTTAAATATTCTTGAATTAGTGAAGAATCACCACCAAAATTTTCCTTGAGAAATTTTCAATATATAATGATGGATACAATTTCTCAAAAAATAAGAAGAAGAGTGTACTTAGCTTATTATAAAATAGAACGTTGAGGTTTAAGTGTAGAATCAGTATAAAAATTAGAAATTACCAGGAGGTTCTTTGTGTATGGAGTTAGAGTGAAAGTTTAAGTTGGTATAGAAATGTATTACCCGTATCAAAACATGGTATGGTCTCGGTTCTTTACTAAATAGTTTTGAATGGTGATGTACTAGTAATCAGTAACTTTTGTGTGGCTATAAAACATGTAGAAGCTAAGCATGGTGGATCCGAGCTTGGTGGGCCGGATCCTATCACGGTGGAGATGAGGGGAAAATGAGCCTCTAAGCTATTCAAAAATAGTAGATATAGTATTTTCTGCAACTCGAACCCGAACGGAAGTAATACTTATCATGACCGCAAGTCCCAGTTTAGTGGTGAATAGAGCACACAAAGGTGGGTTGAGTTTTTCTTGATCGGTTCTATGCCGGATTAGGCCAAATATTGATCAAGTAAGAATCTGGGTGAGAAAGAAATGGAAGACTCTAGGAAAGTAAAAAAATTCCCTATCTAATAGAAGTTTTCTTTTTTTTCACTCTTGAAGAATATTTAGTCCAAGTTGTGCAGGGTGGTTCTTTGTTCTATGGGAGAACCACACTCTCCATTTTTAGATGGAATTCGGGTGCTAAAACTCACACTCCCTCTATGAGCCCAGGTTTGGGTTAGAATTTTAGGGCTTCCCAGAATTTTAGGAAATCGACGTGTTGGGTGGAATAGAAATATAAATTGGAGACATGATTACTTTGGACTCGACCATAACCACGAGAACCAGATTCACAACATCTAGAATGTGTGTTAATGCATCTATTAGCTCCTCTCCCGAAAGACATCAACTTGGTGACTAGAAATAGGGTTTGGAAGTGAAAATTGTTATATGAAGACTCTCAAGTTTATCGTGGTAATTTTAGGAAAGTAGTTCATGGGGCATCCAAATGCAAGGAAAACCACCTACATATCCAAAGCAAGAGACATCCCAAGAGAGCATCATAAGTGAACAAAGAAATAGGAATGAGCATAATACGCTTTCTATGGAGTAGTTATCTCTCGTGAATGGAAGATCTTGTTTTTGAGATCATCATCGGCCCGAGTGTTGAGGCTAGGAAAATTTACAGATTCATGTATTTTATCTAGCCCTCGAGACTCCTGTGAATGTGAATGGGGATGTGACACAAAGGATTGAGGACGTGGCAACTTTTTTGAATAAAAAACAAGCGGGAGAAACCATGAACCATTGTAAGGGTCCTCTAAATATGATGGATAGCCCACCCATTCTATTTTTGAATTCTAATCCTCTGCTAACATTAATGGACGTAGTTAATAATGGCGGTGGCATTTAAAATTCATGCAACATATTTGATCCTATGGGGAAGGTTTTGGTAAAATGTGTGGGCCCCTACAAAGCACAATATGAATTCTTGTAGAAAGGAGGACATTTTAAAACCATTACCTACTCCACAATTAATGATAGCAGCTTAATCAAGAAGGTGGGGAAACAGCTTGGGAAATCAATTAGTGGAAAGCCTTAAGAAAGATCCGAATTTATTATAGGATAGGAAATTATCAAACAACATGACCTTATGTTTATTTATATGGAGAAACTAAGGAAGCGATTCCCCTTACGAGTCACGAAAAACATAAAGGTAATCTCGATGATTACTAAATCCTTAAAGAAGGTGGACATCTCTTTTGAGGGAAATGACAGATGGTCTAGAGTAAAAAAGAAAAAACCATGTGTTTGTCATCTTGTCACGACTAGGAATCATGGTTATAATATGAAATTATAGACACCATTTTGGGATATGTTTCTCACTGATTTAGATCATGTTTCTTATTTTATTTTTGCTATTTTTAGGCTACTCCTAGACTAGTCATTCTGGGTGTTCTGATATTTATTTCTTTAAATCCTCATTGATATATCTGGATTGCAGATCTATGTTGTAATAGGTTAGGGACCCCACCAAAACCCTCCTTTTACCCTAATATCAAAAAAAAAAATTGTGTGGCTATGATACTTTGTGATGACCTTCACATTAGAACCACAGGTGTCACACATTTTTGAAACCCTATGTTTGATGCATAATATATTCAAACCCTAACCATGGGTAGGATAACCCTATATAAAGGTTAGTGTTAGGGTTGTAGCACCCTTATTCTTCCTACATTATAAATACTCCCATGATACCTAAAACCACACTTAGTTATCCACCTAGCATGTGACATAAAATACATCACATACATCTCATCATAGGGTTGGGAGAAAAACATGTGGCGTGATCCCTATTTGGAGTAGTGGTATTAAAAACAATACTTATCACATCAATGAGGGTGTAGTGAGATAGTTTATCCTTGTAGTTACTAACCCCTTTTTTAGGGTTACAAGTAAGGAGAATATATATATATACAAGAGGATAAATCGCATAAATATGATCCCATAAAGAATACCTCTAGAGACGATCATACTATATCCTAGAATCTAAATCCAACTTATGAGACCAAAGAACATATTCATAGTGCTAGGGATATATTCAACCAAGAGCCTATCTTGTACACATTCTTTTATCATGATCTTTTATAAACAACTTGAAAACACTTAGATATATATTGTATGCATATTTTGAGCTCTCTGTCACATCATCTATCCATAATAGAACGGTTATATTTTTTAACCCTAAATCATAATTGCATTTTCATTTAGTATATTTGGAAAATATGATAGCATAAGTTAAAATAGCATAATTTAGAACCTTTTGGATTTATTAATTTAGTTCTAAATTATCATTATTCTTAAATATACTTAATTGCAAATAAAAATCTAATTTTGTAATATAGTATGTATTTGGATACTATTACGCCCCTTATATAAATTAGTGTTGCAAGTAAATAAATGTCACATGTTATATAATTATAATTTTTTTATTATCAAAGTATTTTATATAAATTTATAATCAATGCATATGTAAGTCAACAACTAGTCACATAGCCAACATAGGGCATTTTTCTAATGCATTATGGGGAAGTATATGACTCAAAATACGATATGTGTATACCTTTACTCCATCATATACCTTCACTCTAGGATGGAGTAAAGATGGGTTTAGAACCATGGAAAATGACACATTACAATATTACATTTTCGTGATGTATTAGTCCACCAACAAGAGAAATCACATAATTACTAGGCCATTCTTGTCCACTACAAAATTATATTTTGTCTTGTGTTGACACTCTTGGCCAAACCTAAAAAATTAGTCTGATTTAAAAACTAAAATAACATCCTATTGGATATGAGGTTTTCTTAATTTGTTCTTAAGTCTTGCATTTATAAAAGGGGTAATTATGTTTATGAGGTTAACTTCCCATTAGTAATATTATAATCTCTTTTATTATAACTTGTTTACTCCCTCAATAAATTTTTTATCTAGGTATCTATTTGATTTAACCCGAAAAATTAATCAATGGTATATAAATTAGTGTTTTACCTATTCAATTTCGACTAGTGTTATAAATAGGAGGTATATTTAGATTAATTGATTATTGTTATAATTTAAATAAAAATATAACTATCTAGTAATATGCAAGATATAATGATTAAAACAAGTGATAAATTTTACAAGGTGTAACAAGGAAGATGTACTTTGTTGATTGGGTTCTTAGAAAGTTAATCTAGTAGTGAAGAAAAAGGTGAAAAACCTAGGATTGATCTACAAGTTCTTTGTTTTCTATCTAAGATTTTAAATTGATTAGGGACACAATTGATGAATTTTATGGAATTATTTATAGGTTTTGTAAGTATCTAGTAATTCCTATGATTGATTGTGTTTTATAACTTTTTTATTCATGTAGGAAACTCTAAAATATGCTTGATTGTGAAACCTTAGGTGCCACACATATGTGAAACCCTTTTTATGACCTAAAATAGCTTCAAACCCTAACCACATGTAGGAGACACTGTAAAAATTTTGGTGGTTGGGTTGAAGTGTAATCCGTATACCCCATATGTTGACAATACTCTTAAGAGTCCTCAAACCACATGTAGTTATCTATCTAGCATGTGATATATACATGGATACAAATAGCTTTATAAATTTAAACTCTTGATAATAGAGCAAATGATTGGGCGTGTTTTGCTTGACTTGTCCTAGATGGCCTCTATCTTTGGAAACATCACTCTAAAAACTAGTTAAGTATGCTTCAATTTTTTTACACCCTAAATAAATAAATAAGGGTTTAATATAGATTTGTATCTATTTATTAAAAAATGTATTGTAGTTACAAGAAGTATATTATAAATTAATTAATAAACATTAACATGAAAAATAGAATATATATTTTAATACAATGTAGGATGTAAATTTATTTTTAAAGCATAAGGAGGGAATAATACTTATTTGCATTTAGAGGTACAGAGGTGATTTGGATGTACGTAATGGATTTTTCATCTTGGTATCGATCTGAAATGTTGTCTCTAGAAATTTGATTAAAAATTGATCTTATACTAAACCATAAATTTGTCCTGAGGTGTAGTACAATTTATTGTTGGGTTTTATGGTTTTGTACCAAAATATGATAGGGTTTAGTAACATTGAGTTATCTGTGGTGGCCTATAAATATGCTTGGCTCTTTGTCACTACAATTGTGGAACACCATCTTGTAATGGGTAAAAACCTTAGATGCCTATACTAGCACTTCATAAACATGAATAGATAATAAAAAGGAGAAATATGTGTGTGGGTATAGTTGGAATGAACTTGGTGTTCAACCCATATTGAACCAATATATGCACTATAATACACCCCCTTACAAGTGGGAGAAAAATATGTATCGTTATCTTAGTGTATGTTTAATTTTGTATGAAAATATAAGCCAACCCATATCCTTTCCTTATGTCTCTTGATACAAAGAATAGTAGGTTTAACTATAGATAATATGAGGTACCTTATTGATATAGTGGGTTGTGATTTATATGTTAAATAGATTCCTTTGACCCTTGTAGACTTTGAAAATGTTTCATGTTGACTTTCTATCACTATGATATGGATCTAAGACCTTTTGTATGCTTGGATATGAGGAATCAAAACCTATGAACTTGTTTGGAATGTTTCATACATGAGTGGTGGCTTCTCTAAAATATTCATTGTTACTTTAAGAATATTTACAAGAGCCTTCAATGTTTTAGGAGTATGTTTTACAATAGGATCTCTTAAGCAAATCAGGTGAGATATTAAGCGTACTTTATAGTTTCTTATATAGCATTTTGCAAGTTAATCGACCAACCTATAGGATATGAAAATACCCAAAGAAAGATATCAAATTAGAAAAATAGAAATTGGAGAGAGATAAACATGACCTTAAGATTCAACCTAGACTATAGTATGGCATGCTCCCAAACCGTATAGTAGTGGATAGGTAGTTCATGATGTTTAGGTAGTATTCTATGTGAGATTCCTAGGATTAATTCACTACTTTTGATAAATACAAATGATTAAATATGAAAAAATTGTAGTGTCTATATTTGATAAAGTCACAAAATAGATAAGGATATATCAATTAGGATCAAGATGTGTGTGCAGTCATAACATAGACACAAATCCAAAATTGTCATTACCAAAGGATAATTTTGTAAATTTATGTGTCTACACAAACCTATATAGGGGTTTTTTCTAGAGTGTGTTACTATTTTAAGGAGATTTAGGAGATCTTAGAGTGATTTTGAAATTATATTTGCATGTAGTCCTCTTGAAAGTCTCAAGTGAGTTAAATGAGTACATTTAGCTTACTTATATAGGGGTTTGTATGTATAATTACACATTAGGGATTACCCATAAGGAAATTATTTACCCATATAAAAATATTAAATTGAGAAAATGGATATTTGAGGGAGGGTATGAGACAACCAGTTTCAAACTAAACCATTTGATTTTTAGTCATTGTTTGGTGGTCCCATATGAGCAAGGAGTGAGGTGTTAGAAAATTTTGGGCATGAAACTTGGAGGTGATAGACTAATTTGTACTAATGGAATAAATTTCCTTGATCAATAGCGTAATGATATTAAATATAATAAGTCATATGATGGGATTAAAATAGTAAATTCATCTCGTGATGTGTGCATAAGTCATGATTTAGGGATTAAGCCAATACTGACAATATCAAGTGATAAATTACCAAATTCATGTGTTTACATTTTTCCCCACTTTAAGTCGTGAAATAAAATTTTATTACGTAATTGTGTAAACATTATTCTCATTACTTGATGTGCTTGATTAGCTTGAGTTTTGACACGATCTCCATAGTGAAAATTTTAATAGAGATTGTAGTCAATGTGCATTAAAAATTTGAGCTTTAACTCATATTTTAAAATGTAATGAAACTTACAATTTGAAATAAAAACTTGTAAATTTTTAATTAAATAAAGCAAGGAAGGAGTACACATATTTGTATTGCCAAAGGATAAGCTCCATGATGATGTACTTGGATATATGGATTGGAACCAAGATGTTAGAGGATTAGGGGTGATAAATCCCTAATGCTTTAATAGAGATTCTAGAGCCACAAGTGAATCTGGTGTTACTTATCCCAATACCAAAATAAGGGTGTTACAAAGCTTTATATTCACCCCAATAACCTTCTAAAATAAGTATGGGTGTCACAAGGATTTATATACACCCAAAATTCTTCCTAGAAAGAGTGATAAAAAGGGTATCATAATGCTTTCTAGTCACCCTAAAACATTATACCCATGGACCACATTATTACAGATGGATCTAGACCCAAATGTGTAAAATAACACAAATTATAAAGGGAATGAATTATACTCATTCCCCCACTACATGATGTCCCATGTGTATCAAGTATCCAATAGTTAAATATAGAATAAGGAGACCCATGCCCCTATATTGTGTTTTGTAAAGGTGTGAGCCAAAGATGTGAAAAATCAAAAGGGAATGAAGTGATCATACCCATCACATTTTGTAATAAAATAAATAAAAACGCATCCCTAAGCTATGCCAAATATCCCTAAATATATATCATAAACTTGTAAAACTATGTATGCTCCATAAAATGCTAAATGTGTCACTAAGAAATAGCCCAGATGAAATTTTTCATCCTTGATAAAGAACATCTATTGCTTCCATTTTTTGTTGATGGTTTTATACCTATGTAAATTTCTAACATGTTCTGTATGTATTCACTTTACTTATGTATTAATAATATATTTCATTCTATTATAACTTGTGTATTCTATTTGATGCTTAAATTGTTATATTTTTGTGTGATAACACCAATGAATTCCCTCTCTCATGGGGTAAGTGAGATATTAATATATATCTCATCTCAAAATAAATGATGTATACCCACGCGATGTATACGATAATTAGTGATGCATCACATTAAGGGCTTACTATAGGTGTTCACCATAGAGATAGTGTTCCTAAAAAGAGTGCATGGTAGGAACCATGGCATGAAGAGATAGAAAATAAAGCATACTATAAAATAAACACAGAGGAAAACAAGCATAAAAACATAGTATCAAAAACATACACGTGGAATAATTAGAAACTAGTTGGGGAAATCCACATTTATCTCCACCACCTAGTGCACTTGTTACTAAGCCTAGTGTTCCCTCTAATGGGTATGATATATTAAAGAAATTAAATAATACTCCTAATAATATATTTGTTTTTTAATTATTCAAGCACTCACCCATTTATAAGAACATCAAGTATATGAAGCTTTAAAATCTATCATTTTTCCTACTAATACGCATCTTGCCTTTGTATCTATTATGGACACGCCGAAACCCACAATTAAGTAAATTACTTGAAATCCACTAATTTTTCTTCTAAATATGGTAGGGATAATTTCCAAGCATTGATTATTACAACCTATATTCATGGATTCCTCATCAAAAATATTTTTTTGATAATAGGTTTGTTATAATATATTCCCTAGATATTTCCTTAAATAAATGGGTATTTTTATGATTCAAATTGATACAATTATCACTATTGTGTGATGATTTGATATCATCACATGATCTATAATTGGTAAAATCACCATAGATATTTTATGTGTCCCTAAGAAACTCACTACTACATTGCACATCATGGATAATTCTCTTCATTACAATATTAACTTAGGACACCTTTAGATCCATTATATGGAAGCTATCCCATCTGTTATACATCAATGTGTTAAATTTATACATGATGGTTATGAATATACTATTTTCATTGATGATAATCCTTTAAAATATATAAATTTTGATACATATAACAGATTTAAGAAATTAAATCTTTATCAGATGTCTGAGATCAAATAGATAATATCATAAATTCATAAGATCTAGCATGTAATGGAAAAAAAGTAAAAACAATGAGAGGATGACAGTGACTTAGCTTAGAACTCATTGTTTGTGTTGGATCTGGTTATAAATGATTTTTCTATTAAATAGATATATGTAAGTATTCTAGACAATAGCACCCATAAGAGGACATGACCACCTAAGCGCTAAGTGTCTATATTGGGTGCTTAGTGTCCTAGCGATAGTTTTGATTTGGTATTTTTAGGGTATGATTATGTCTTCTTCACTTTTATTTTTGTCACTCGACTTCATCAGTAGGGTTTCACTGTTGCACTTGTACCTACAAAACAAACCCTAACTACCTATACAAGGCTCAAGCACACATTATATGGAATAAAATATGCATATTCTCTCACAAACCGACCTTAATGATAACCCTAATGTGATTGTCACAAGCGTTGAGATATATTTCATAATCAATATAGGTATAGTGTGTGTGTGTGTGTGTGTGTGTGATATAATTATGTCCCTTGAAGTTATTTTTCCCTTGTTCCATTTGCACCAAGATAGCATGATACAACTACTTTTCCCCCAAGATCAATGTGTGAGATGGAATACAAAATTTTCCCTTCTTATGGAGTGATTGATGCAACCCAAATACATTCCTTGAGTGTTTCTCTTTATTCTAAATAGTAGATAAGAATTAATAGCCCAAATTTTCCAACCCCTTAGAATACTAATTCATGTATATATATGATTCCCTACTTGAATTTCATCAATAACAACTAAAACGATGCCCCAAAATGATAATATAAAGTTTTATAAAATATCATGGTTGATGTGGCATTTTAAAACATAAGAGAAGAGGGAAAGAGGAAAATTTTCTCAAAGGAGACACTAGCACCTTGGAACTCTTATACCTATTGGGCACTAATGTCCAAGAGGCTCCAAAGATAAAACAGTTGCACTTAGTTGAGTCACATGTTCTGCAATGTCCAAAAGTAAAGGAATAGTTTCAAAAAAAGAGGACGGAAGTATAAAAATATAAATCAATGTAAATGTAAATTAAAACAAATATTTTTAATGTCTTTGCTTATGAATCATGCATATAATGACATACTATATGCATGATATAATTTTACTAAGTACTTAATTTTGTGTCTACATTTTCCCCACTTTATTCAGTGAATGATTATTTGGTAGCATAAAGTACATAATAAGAGTATACCTTATGGAGATCCAAAGGAGGTCAGAACCTATAGCACACCGAATGAAGATTGTAATTAATAATGTGTCAAATGGAGATTATATAATGTGTAACACGGAATATAATATGGGATGAGAACACTACGAGTGACCTTGTGTTACTAATCAAAATGATGCATGTGTTTGTAACTTGGATATTACCTTTTACCGAGTGCTTTTTGCTTGAGGTTGCTCCTTATTCCATTTATGTTGCCTTTTCAAGATAATTATAGACCTAAAAAGAACAAAAGTGTAATCAATGCTCATGGTATATGAAATTTAAATTTAAATTAGAAAAACAACAGAGAAGTGTGTATGAAAAATAAGTGAATCAAGGATAGAATACACCTAAATGTCACGAGATAAAAGATAGAATTATTCTTGTGTTTTTTTCCTTGATATGGTTGGAAGATCCGAGAGTGATCAATTCTCAAATGAATGTGAATATATTGAATATTTAGGCATCATGTCGCCATAGGAAGAGTGTTGTGAGATCTATCATATTTTCTCTCTACCCATTGATGCTTCCCCACGATAAGTGCCACTACGATGGACAAAAACCCAATATAAACTATCCATTTATGACACGTTGTTCCGCATATTTTTTATCCTTCATATTCCCTAGGTGTCACTCCTTATTTGATTCCAGAGAGAAAATATGTAAAATAAGAAATAAGAGAAACTATTACCCTTGCTCAAAGTATGAAATTTTCCACTAATTTTGTTTCATTTGCACTATATAGTAACTTGTAACTGGGTATTTACTTCTAGATTTTAATAAAAACCCATCACTGAGAACTTGTTTAACATGTAAGGTACCTATTTTTTCCCCCCGGGACATAACCTCCCGTGGTGGGACACTAGCTCCCACCATTCCTATTTGTATTGGGTGCTTTTGTCCCTATGATTGTTTTGATCCAACTTTGATTTAGAACCATCTTCTTATCTTTTATTAGTTAAATCTTTTTATGTACCATTTTTTGTCTATTTTATGGACTCTGAGATGGTGAAATAATCACCTGATGATTGTCCCCAATCATTCAGGTGCATGAGATGAACCAAAATGAGCACATCCTAAATGAGGAAAGTTGAAGCTAATGTACACATCTGAAATATAGATCCTACAAGGGGGTAGGGAATGTGCATGGTAAAACTATTACACTTGTAAAACTATGGGAAAATCTAGCATAAGGTTTCAATAAAAACAAAATGGTATAATGTAATAAAAACTAGTCAAAACACATTGTAATACAACAAAAGATCAACGTAGGAACTAGTGGAATACATGGGAAACTACTCAAGATGTCAAAATAAAAGTGAATCTTTCAAGGATATACAAGCATACAAGAAATCAAGTATAGGGTATAACCCATAAGTAATGACAATCAAGACACAAGCATAGACAATATACAAGCAAATAATGTTGGTAGTAGTCCTACAAGAAAATGCTATGCATGAAGCACCCATTAGCATGTTATAAAAATTGATACTATGTCACAATTTATACAACTAAAAATAGGAATGAAATTATTAGATATTGCAATGATAACACCTGAATATAGAGAAATAGGAAGGTAGATGCCCCTCAGATCCTTAGTGGGACTGGTAGAGAATAGTGTCAAGCATCATGCATTGTGTGATAACCTATAGATAGTCTACATTCACCTCAAAGTACCATGTGAACGTGCATGTGTATATGTAAAAGGATAGAACATACTATGAATCAAAGTAACATGATAGGAAAAATACAACATAGAATAATATAAGCAAGAAAGGATACATGCAACCAAGATCTAAGCTAATGTTTTTGTATTTTTTCCAAAATGTTTTTGAATTATGAGAATATAAAATACTATGACTAGGGGAGGGAGCAAGGTTTCCCCAGTATGTTTACAAATTGAGATTCATGTAGGTAATTGTGCCATCAAATATTGTGTTTAAACCTAGAACAAGAGTGTTTCATCACGTAGCAAGGATAATGCAAGAGCTACTATAGAACAATGTCAACATAGTGATGGGAAACCCTATATCATAAGGTTGTGTGTTCATTTCATGTCGTTCACCAAATAATTTAACAAAATTAAATATTTATTAAAGGACCAATATAAAATAGATAGTATCATAAATTCATAATATCTAATATGTGAAGGAAAATATAAGTATAAATAATGAGAGGGTGAGAGTGACTCATCTAATAACATGTTTTCTATGTTGGATCTCAATGGAATAGTTATGGAATAGGATAGAAATTGGTTATATATGATTCATATGGAAAAAATATAGATATGTAAGTATTCTATATAATAGTTCCTAGAAAAGGACAGACCACTCGGGCACTAGTGTTTGTACTAGGTGATAGTTTCCGAAGTAGTTCTAGCTCTAGTCTTTTTAGGGTATGATTATGCCCTCTTCATTTCTCTAGTTTTTTATGGATTTGTTGTAGGGTTTCATAAGTATCCTTGTACTTGCAAAACAAACCCTAACTACCTGCACAAGGCTCAAGCACACATTAGATGGAATAAAATATGTATATGGTTGATTCATACTAACCTCGATAGTCACCCAATGTGATTGTCACCAATTTTTTAACTACATTTCAAACTCAGTGTAGTTTTATTATGTGTGTGATAGAATTGTGTCCTTTGAAGCTATTTTTCCTTGTGCTACCACACCAAGATAGTTGGGTACAACTATTTTCCCCAAGATCAATGTGTGAGATGGAATTTAGAATTTTCCTTCATATGTAGTGACCAATGCAACTCAAATGCAAAGCTTCAGTTGTTTATTTTTGTTCTAAATATTATATATGAAGTAATAGCCCAAATTTTCCAACCACTTAGAATAGTAAGTCATATATATGATTCTCTTACTTTAATTTTGTCATTAACAATAAAAATCCAACCCAAAGTGATAATAGAAGTTATAGAAAAGATAATTTTCAATGTTGAATTTTAAAACATAAGAAAAGAGGGAAATGTGACATAAACACTAAAGGGGACACTAGTGCCTCGGCCCAATCCTATCCCTACTAGGCACTAGTTTTCATAAGGCTCTAAAGATAAAACAAAAGACACTAAGTCAGGTCACATGTTGTGTAATGTCCAAAATTAAAGGGTTAGCTCAAGAAAAGTAAAGGACAGAAACTTATAAAAATATAAATTAATTTTAATGGAAAGTAAAACAAGAGTTGTTAATGTCTATCTTTCTTACTTAGGAATCATGCATATAATGACATAGAGGTGTGATGTAATATTAATAAGTGCATTATTTTGTGTCTACAATAACTCTCATTAACCTATTATTAAAAATCCTTTAAATTCTTTTCGTATGGATAATCTACATGCATATTTGGTTTGTGAAACAATTCATATATCTAATATTATGCCTTTTGTGTTGTCATTGGTTGAGAAAATCAAAGTTCTATCTTCTTCCCCTACCATTAAGATCCATGTATTGATCAATCATATTCTATCATATCTACTCCAACTATTGCTCACAGCTTCTTGACTTGTTAGCTAATGTGGAAAGGCATGATAATGCTATCAATGATTAGTCCGATAGTGATTGTATCATGAGTGTTTACATAATCTTAATTTCAATCCTATAGATGAACATGAGTTTATGTTTTATTCTCTTTTTCTCTAATGTCCCTAGGCATTATCAACTTAAACATATTGTCGTAAATACTATTTATGTTACTACTATACATTTGATTGTTATTGCCACACCTATGCCTATTTTGAATACCCTTTTCAAAAAATTGACGCACCAAAACCCTAACACAAACTAGAAAATTTCAACACAAAATGTTTTTTGATTTAAAATAAATACATTAATTATGATTATTAAAAATACTTGCTCATTTATTTAATACATCCCTTTCCTTAGTTAATATTATTTTATTATCCAAAATTATTATTTTATTAATCATATTTATTTAATTAATTAATCCCTAAATTAATTTTATTTAATTTCTCCTCTTAAATTTGTAATAAATTACTAAAATTAATTCCTAAGTTAGACTTAATTTATTTCCTAGTAAGAAAATAATACTTTTGTCACCCATTTAATTAATTAACTACACATTTAAGCTTTAAACATTTTAATCCCTTTAAGTAATATAATAAAAATTACCCATGAATAGTATTTATTTATTTTCCCATAACTAAAATACCCTAATATGACCTAAGCCACCACTACCCGTGAATAGAACTCCCTAGATTCCCTTTAATTTAATTCACTTGTACTTTATTAAACAATTATTATATCCCATCACTTAAAGTGGCGAGGATTAAATATGGGCCATTAAGATTGGTTTAATCCTCACCCTAGGTCCACGGTTTCTAAAACAAGCCCTAATTTATCTTATGTTTTTCCTTTTCATCATTTGTTTGACCTAATGTGTCTCCATTTGCATAGGTTATTTTTGCTGGAAGGGAATGAGAGAGGCCATGGAAGCTTGGGAAGATCTATGGTGAAAACATTTTGTTTCGATCCAGCATTATTGGTAGCCAGAATAATATCTCCCCATATTTTCTTTATTTTCCCTTTGAATTTCAACCCTAGGGTTGTAAAATATATGCATTTAGCTTCTAATTTTGTTTACCAAATTCTTCTAGTTGTGGGTAGTGTATTTACCCTAAGTTTTTTTGTATATGACAAAGATAGATCCGAATTTTTAAAATATATATACTTACGCATTTTATGTGTGTGTGTGTGTGTGTGTGTGTGTGTGTGTGTGTGTGTATGGGCATGTTATGACACCCATAAAGGGTTGTGCACAAAGGGTTTTGTAGGTCATAAGGCTTGGTCGCAGCTGCCATAGGAGAGGGGTGAGGGTGATGTGGCATTCCCACACCACCCCACACAAACATAAGAGGTTTTGCGGAGGGGAGGAAGGGGGTTGTCTTACTATTATATAATGTAAATATGTGTGTGTGTGTGTGTGTGTGTGTGTGTGTGTGCGTGCATAATATATATGCGAGTTTTTTGACTTATTTTGTACAAGAATAAACAAGTAGATCTACTATATATACAACTTGAGTATATGAAAATATATATGTTTACAGTGCTCAAATTTTCATATGGAGGTACAGAAAGGAAAGAGGCAATTTTCTCTTGGAAACAAATAGGAATATTTAATGGAATTCCAATTATATTGCACAATTATAACAGAGATACTAATCCCTAAATTTTTCCATAATACATAGGTATACAATGATAATCTAATTCTTAAGTCTTCTACAAGAAAAATCATAAAGTGGATCCATAAAACAATCACAATTATTTTCCCCTTCCTTAACAATGAAATAGTTCAAGGAATTCATACTAATCATAAGCGAACTTATAGCTCAAAACAATTTTTTATTTCTTTCCAACAATACTCGAAATGGTAAAAATAAAATATAAAATTTATGATGCTTGTAATACAGACAAGTATTTTCAGATTTTTCCTACATTATAATGCAGATTTACAATAATTTATAGAATTTTCAAATAAGTTACAAACTTACTTTATAAAGTAGATTCTACAACAAGTGAAATGCAACCTTTCTATATTCATATTTCAAAATACATACGTACTTATTTACATCCCTTAACAAAATAGATTTGAAAATAAAATGTAACTTTTACAAGCCCTCCACCTAAAGGTGGAGACAATATGACAAAAATTTGAATTTTCTTTCCTATTCATTTTATTTACACATTTACCCTAAAACTTTATCATCACCAATCTACAACTTCACCCAATAATCAAATCTGCAACCTCTTTTTCACAACAACAAAAGGGTAGGAGCTAGGTAACATTCACCTCCCGGACTTAATCCAATGAGAAGGTGAAGCCAACCTCCTCATTGTAGCACATGCCACAACCAAGAAGAAATGAGGTAAATTCACAACCATGGTAGCCTAACAAAAATTTGCTTCAAACATCACACACATACACACCATAAGACGACAAGACACATAGAACAAATAAAGGAAAAATATACAACATTTAACAAGCACATAGTCTCAAAATTTGAGCCAAAACGAAGGGAAAACACGGTGGCCACCTCCTTATACCTCCCAAGTGGGATAGGGATCCACCAAAACCCTCCACTTGTGCACTATTTCACACACACACAAACCCCTTATCTCTCCATCATGCAAGATACATAAAGATATAGTAAATTTTTCCTTGTACTCCACATAGGTCGATCACCCTTCCCACACTCCTCCAAAACCTCACATACTCCATTTTACCTCCACAATGGCCCCATTTCCCTCTCCCTACACCTTACCTATGGCCAATTCTACCCATCCTTTACAAAAACACATGTATTTACACATTCACAATTCAAAAAATTCACAAGAGAAACCAAAATGCAAAGGATGAGGTCCTACCTTGCCATTGATGACTCCTTCAACCTTCAAGAAAATCCAATCTACAACTTCTTTCCTCAATGACAAGCAACTCCAAACAAGCTCTCCCAAAATCCCAAAACAAGTAACATGAGGACACACGCACACACAATGGCTGTCCAAGGTGACCATGTTGTAAATACACGGAATTCCTCCAAGGTTGGTCTTCCTAGTCCCTCCTTTGTTTATTTTGATTTCATTCCCTGCAAACAACCAAGACAATACCACCTTCGACCTCAAGGCCATATCAATACATCAAGAAATCAAAACACATATATCATCTATCATATAACATCATCATATGACATAGTTGCATCATTATCATGGTTAAGAAATTATATTATAAATAAATTATTCATAATTACTAATCATCACAATTTTACCATATCCATTAACATTTACTATCACCCTACACCTAAGCATAACCATATATCACAATTCATATTTTATAATAACCATGCAATTCACATACTTACTATAATTTAAACCTACTTAGATGCATTTGACAACCTACTACTGATCACTTATTATCATCACATTATTAATAAACATAACATCAATGTGCACACATGGTTAGTCCAATCATCTAAACATAATCACCACTTCCAAGAGTCCAAGATGTCAACATATAAAAAAATAACACTAAATCATCATCATGTACTGCAATATCTATCAATGTCCGCTAGGAATCCATACAATCCATAATAAGAGTCACAAACACACTGATAATCATAATGTCCATATTATCGAACAATATGCTATCAAAAATATCATAATAATGTCCATGTCACTAAGAAACTAATAATCATGATCATAGAAAATAGGTGTTGAAGAGGAGTGGGAACTACATCCCCCTTCCCTTAGACTTGACTTCCTCCTGGAAGTCACTAGAAAAAATGTGGAAACTATGCTCGTAGCAGTGTGGCATCCTCCCATGTAGCTGATGACTCATCATATTGATCCCACTAGACACACACCTAGTCAATCTCATGCCCTCAAAATCCCAAGGTCATATGCTCTAGTATGCGCACAGGCTCCACAATTACATGTCCCTACTCCTGCACCTACAAAGTGATCTAATCTAAGACATGGGATGGATCTAGTATATATCTCCATAAGATAGACACATGAAATACATCATGGATGCAAGACAAACTAGGTGGCAAGGCTAGGCAGTAGGCTATGGGACCAATCTGCTCTAAGATCACAAATGGACCCACAAATTTCAGAGATAGCTTAGAGCCTTTTTCCATAATGGATGGGGCTCTTATGAGGTTTGATTCTCAGGAATACCTTCATACCAACCTCATAACTGTGTTTTATCCTCCTCTGGTCCACATACTTCTTCTTCCTATCATGTGCCTCTTGTAATCTCTTCCTAATCAAAGTGACATGCTACTCCATGTCTTGTAACATAGTTAGCCCAATAGTAACCATGTCCTCTAATCTATCCCACTTAAGGGAGTCCCGCACTCTATGCCATAAAATTCCTCGGAAGGTGTCATGCCGATGGAACTCTAAAATTGTTGTTGTATGAAAACTCTACCAAATACAAGTACTCTTCCCAACATGACTTCTAATCCATAACATACATCCGAAGCATATCCTCTAGTTTCTAATTCACCCACTCAGTCTGACCATCTATCTTAGGGTGATAAGTTGTACTTAAATTGATCTTCATCCCAAGTGCAAATTACATGGTGGTCCAAAAGTGTGAAGTGTATAAAGGATCGTGGTCACAGATAATCTTCCATGGAATCTCATGTAATCTCTCTATCTCATCCAAATAAACTCATGCAACTTCATTGGCTGTGTAGGTGGTCTTAACTAGAGAAAAATGAGCCAATTTTTTAAATTTATCCACCATGACCATGATCACATCATGGTGATATCTCGACATAGGTAGCCCAACAATGAATTCCATGGAAATGGTGTCCCATTTCCACTCGTATATCATGAGGATAAAGAAGGCCAGCTAGATGTTGATGCTCGGCCTTCACCTCTGACACTCCAAACACTAAGACACATACCAAGCTATATCCCTTCAAGTCCACTCCAATGAAATAATTGTCTTAGTGTAGTGTGCATCTTCTTCACCCTTGGATGGGATGAATAAGGTGCATGATGAGCCTATAGTTTTTTTGCTTAAGCTAAGTTAATGAAAAATAGAGACTAACACCTAGTAGCCCTAATTAACAAAGCTTAAAACAAAGTACAAAGCACCATCAAGATAAGAATTAAGCAAGGTTAGACACTAACATTTATCATATTAAAACTTTGAAACTTAATATGCTAATTGTCTAAATCCTCTATTCTTTTGATTAACAACAAATAAATGAATGAACCTATGTAAGCTCCATGATAATCAAATAGGTTGCTCTTGATATTCCAAGAACCTAGGAATGGGGGCTTATCAAAGTTGGGCTACAAGACCCTTTTGACACCTCCCATATGACCTAAGCACTTTTGGCTAGAAAAGAGGCTTAACTCTCCAAGTGGTGAACTCTCAAGAAAACAAAGGAAAGCTTTTAGTCTATTTTTCTATATGCTTTTCTTTTGTCTTCTCAAGAAGTTTAGGTGTAGGTATAAAGGTAGAGGAGGGCTCCTTATATAGCCCAATGGATAAAGGAAACACTTCATCCCTTTGCATGTGGGATAAAAGGTAAAACAAGATTAGGAATGGATAAGGTTGCTTTATAAAAGGTAACCTTACTTTAGAAGGGTTTAATTTATACTTAGCAAGTCATGGGAGTTGGGGGTGTTTTAATTAATCAAAGGTGATTAATTAATAGGTAGATGTAAGCTTATAGAAGCTAATTAGAGGAATATTAGTACGATTTAGGCTATTAGAAGGGGATTAAATCAATTAAATATTGATTTATTGGTTAAATGAAAGGGAAAGCTAATTAATTAGTAATAATTAATTAGTCTAGATAAAAGGGGTGATTAATTAACGGAAGGTCGTTAATTAGGGTGTTCATTGGATAGTGACTTAATTAATTAGCATAGTGTAATTAATTAACGATGATAAGAGAGAATATGAGCGCTTTTTGACAATATGTCACCAATTTGTAAGAAGGGAGATAATTAGCGCAATTTAAGTATTTAAATTGCTCGGCGTAATTATGGGTGTCTACATTTGCCCCTCTTTGGGGTGGCGTAAGTGACGCCACTTCAAAGATAGTAGATGGATGAAATTTTGAAGGGATAGAAGAAAAATTAGTAGGAGGGAGAGATGCCCCCTCGAGTGTCGATGGGGTGATGAAGGAAGACGATCGACGATCGAAAAGGTGAGAAATAGATAGAAGAATGGGAAGGGGCAGGATGCCTCGATAAGATGGAAGATTAGGGGTGAGAGAAAAGTGATGCAGAAGAAATATGGAGAAGTGGAGAGAAGAGCTTAGCCTCTAGCCATTGTTTATTGGAACAATTTTGATGTCATCATATTGCCACAAGAGCTACATCATCGGTCCTTATGAAAAATATAAGCATACAACAAAGGTAGAATGACATGAAATCCATACTACGAACAATTGTCCATTCCTGAAAATACCAACTCCATGCAACATATAACAATGCAATGCAAGATGAGAATGAAACAGCTCATTTAACAAGGAAAACAAGTATGAATGCACATATCCAACCCAACAATGGTCAAGATAGTTGTACAAATGTTTTGTTATCAAGCTGAAGAGATCCACATGTTCATGATTGATGAAAAGGGTTAAAAATGATGCCCCGAGAAAGGATACATGCAAGGGGAAATGATGATGGACACTAGGTCCAAGTAAAAAGTGTTGTCCATAACAAAATAACACCAGGAACAAGACGTGCCCTAGAGTATGCACGAATCAAGCAAGCAACTAGCTTTGTGAATGGTTGTGAATCCGGTGATCCGCAAGTCGTATTAATCGGAAGATGCAAAACAAACCAGTAGGATATGGAGAGGATACCATGCGTAAGACACAAGTTTCAGCTGCAATAAGTTTGTTACCTATTTTTGTAGTTTTTTTACTTTTTAGGATTTTGTGAAAAATTTTGCCTATTTTTAGATTTTTGACGCGAGATATATATATATATATATTTTTTTTTTTTGTTTTCTAAAATGCGGTGGATAGTAGAAGAAAATAGAAGAAATAGAATGAAGGGCCTAGGTGCAACAAAAAGTTCCCTAGGTGGAAGAAAGAAGAAACAAGTGACAAATAATGTCCTTGTGTAGTGGAAAAATTAATAAAATAATTATTTTTGAAAAATAATTATTTACGAGAGTGTGAATAAGAAGAAAAATCACCTAGGAGCAATAAAATTGTCTTAGGGGAAGAAAGGGGTATTGGACAGCAAAAAAATGCCCCAACACGGTGAAAAATAAGAGAAAATAATTATTTAATAAAAATAATTATTCAACGGTGAACAGAGGAGAAAACGGCAATCAAAACGAGCCTCCAGGCATTCATGGTGGTGAAAAACAAGTTGATATACCCCACCCGGGGGGTAAATCACCATGACCAATTCACTTTTACCACTCTATTGAGATTTTACCATGAGGCTCTAATAGCGATGAGGACGATGGTGATCACACGGGATCGACTGAGGCGAGCAGACGCAGTCCGAGGGTACCAAATGACACCGACGATGGCACCTTTGTGAGTACTCAAACCTTTGCCCATCAATTTTTTTCATTAATGCCCTAAAATTAGTAATTATTGTTAAGGGTCACGTCGGCACGCATGCACGTAGGCACAGTGTCAAGTTGGGGGCATAGCATCCCTTCGGGGGCGCAGCATCCTAAAGCATACGCACGCACGCACGCACACACACACATTACACACCCACACGTATGCACACATGCCACACATGTGCGTGCACGCACACGTGCTAGAAGGGAGTGCACACACCAAAGGGAGAGCACACACACTAAGGGGTATGCATGTGCACACGCATGCAGACATGAGTGATGGCATGGTGCAAGCACTAAAAGAGTGGCGCACATGCCCAAAAGGGCGCGCAGGTGCATGAATGATGGCGTGAGTGCCCTAAGGCAATTACGCGCACACGCACATGCCAAAAGGGAGGTGCACATGCCCGAAAGGGTGTGTAGGCATCCTAGGCCGATGGAGATAGACAAGAAAAATGCCAAAAAGATGACACTTAGAAGAAAATTTAGGATTTTTGGGTTAACCCTAAAATGATAGATAGATTTTTAGAAGAAATGTTAGTGACTGATGAGTGGATTGATATTTTACGAGATGATTTCCAAAGTGTACAAACATGAGAGCATCATTCCCAGATTGTTGAGTTAGAGGGGAGCATGCGTCGGTGAGACCGGTGGGCTATGGCCATACTTCTCGAGGCGGTGGGGCTAGGCCTCATGCTCGATGCCATCCATCATTTTGGACCATGGATTACTTGACTGCACTAGCCGAGCGATAACACAACGAGAGTCAGTGTTTTAGAATGCCTAATGGGAGATGACTGTGACCCTAGAGGATGTATGGTAGATTCTCCACATGCCGATCATGGGTTCTTTGATTGAGTACACCTCTAATATGGGGCAGATTAGAGCAGCTTGTAGCGACCTTTTTGACAGAGATGACATACCGCATGATGGTATGATTGTTGCATTGCATGAGTGTATCTCCAACCCAACACTACATCGGGGCCCCTATACATCATGTCACTTATCAGTGGGTTTTCTCACTGATAAGATGGGGACATCTTTCCCGAGAGGGCTACTACCATTAGTACATGGCATTTTCAGTGGTGAGCATTATTGTTGGGGGTAGTGCATACTGGCGCACTTGTACTGGGATTTACATTTGATCACTTACCACTGTCAGAAGATAGTGGGGCCAGCCTCATTGCTACAGATTTGGTCATGGGACCACATTGCTATCGGACGCCCTGTGGGCACTTTGCACGTTTGAGACCCAGGAGCCATCTTACATGGCGTGGGTATCAGTAGGTGGTGATGTACGAGGCCACCTAGGTAGCCTATATAGATACCGGTGAGAGTTCGATGAGCTACCAGAGATAGACATCATATGAGACCCTACAGGACATATTCAATGGCTAGAGGATGCCATAGAGCTTAGTGTGTGCTCAGTAGAGCACTTTATCCTTGGCATTCGTAGCTACATCATAGAGCTATACATAGTTGATAGTGCCAACGAAATTTTGGTATAGTATAGGGGGTCTTGCAGCTGACATATGGTATGCCCGCCGAGACTCCGAGAGGCATACTTTGGGGCCTCGCATACTGGTGGCCCGAGCTAGAGCGAGTTTCCTTCAGGTGGTCCCACAAGCATGGGACCCAACACAATAGGTCATAGATCCAGGCACCACGATATATTACTGGACTTGGTACACCACTGTCTTACCCCAGCATCTTACTATCCCAGAGGAGTCCTGGGCAACAGGCACCCGACCGCCTAGAGAGATTTAGTATGGTGTTGAGTAGAGAGAGGGTGTAGCAAGTCACGACCTAGAGGACTCCATTCGATGGGATACCACATGATGAGCAGGGTACCATCTAGGTACAGGGACCAAGGCCACATGGTCTAGGATAGGCACCAACATAGATTCCTAGAGCTAGAGTCCTAGAGTAGGGCTAGTCATCTAGGGTGCCACAGGGACCAGTCTTGGTGGCATAGCCAGTGGCATAGATAACCACCTTGCAGCAGTAGTTACAAAGAGGCTCTAGCCAGAGAGATCAAGCTAGAGCAGAGAGAGACGAGGCCCAAGCCTGAGTGTGACAAGATAACCGAGCGAGATCAGATCGGACTCATATTTTGACTTTATTAGCAGAGTGAGATCAAGCTCGGGCCCAGGCTAGCCCAGGAGGTGACAGTGTTGTGCACTTTCAATAGATCTAACAGATGGCCTCTCAGATGGCCCAGGTGACCGATCTATACCAGCAGACACAGCCCAGCTGCATCCTGTGATATTAGAGCGAGATAGGCTTAGAGTAGAGTGCATAGTGGGCCAGGCCAAGCTTGCCCAAGCTTCAATAGAGATAGCATCCTACCGATGCACAGAGGGTATAGTGGTGACTACCTGGACACATAGAGATCTAGCTACAGTAGAGGGCAGAGCCTCATATTACAGGTCCTTATACTTTGAGGTAGTTCCGTCGACTGAGCATGGCGAGTGCCATCCTATAGCCAGCAGTCGAGCAGGGGCACTAGATCTGAGAGGCCTCAGGCCTCAGTGGAGCAGCCACGTCCTGGGAGAGCCACCGATGCCCATGCCATGCTGCCACCACAAGACATCCTAGCTACTCCTTTAGAGGGCTCGAGTCAGCCCTGATGTTTTTATTTCCACATACACCTCTTGATGAAGGCTATGAGCAGATTGTGCTCTATGTATAGCATTTTGTATTTGTACAGCAGTTTTGACACATGCCTTTGATGAAGGCATTTTTGATGTATAGCATTTTTGACACATGCCTCTGATGAAGGATTTTATATTCAGTGATTTGATGTATCATTTTATTGTATGCCTCAGATGAAGGCATTTTTGATGTATAGCAGTTTTGACACATGCCTCTGATGAAGGCTTTTATTCTTTTATAGATGTATCACCTTTGTACGCCTCAAATGAAGGCATTTTTGATGTATTGTCGTGATGTATATCCATTTTTGATACATATATACCACACATGTATTATATGGACATTTTTGACATGACATATGTGTATATGAGATGGACATTTGTTTATTATTTCTCATGGATAGATAGTTGTGTTTATGATGTTAGATGACTTGATTTGACATGTATATGTATCAATGATCTTGTTGATGTATCACATGTGTTTTGATTTCTAGATGATTGATCTTGTAGAATATATCAAATGTGTTTGTGTATATGATGTGCCATACTTAGTGGATGGGATGATATGATGATAAGGGGTGCGGGGGATAGATTTTGATATTTACGATCCCTCTTGCCCCCATTTGATGATACGATATGTGATGATTAGCTTAGCATTCATGTATGATGTATACTTAGATTTTTCTTGATATATGATGTATAGATGATGTTAGATGTGATGATGTGATAACAAAACAATGCACATGCAATAAACACAATCAAATGCTAACAAAGAACACAATGAATTAACATAATAATGCACCATGATTCACTAGCATGCAAAAACATACCTCAAATGCATAAGTAAGAATAAATCTAATCTAACCAAGAAAAGATGAATCCTAACAAAGTATGTCCAAGAAAAAAATAGCCTAAAATCACATATATGAAGCAACTATACAAGCAAAAAAAGCAAGAAAAAGAAGACAATGCAAGTAAACATAAGTAAATGTTTTTGTAATATTCATTTTCATGCAATAATTTTCTATTGTTTTTGTGTTTTTGAAACAATTTTCTATTGTTTTTGTGTTTTTGAAACAAATTTCTATTGTTTTTGGTTTTTGAAACAATTTTCTATTGTTTAGGGTTTTTGAGAAACAATTTTCTTTTTTTTATGTGAAATGATTTTCTATTGTTTTTGTGTTGTTTGCATATTTTGAATGTTTTTACGGTTTGTGAAAAAAATTCTATTGTTTTTGGTTTTTGAAACAATTTTCTATTATTTTTGGGTTGTTTTCTAACAATTTTCAAGAACTATGCACAGAAACCAAGAAAGCGTGGATTCCCCAGTGTTAGATGGGGAATATACAAGGGCAAAGGCCACGCACTTATGAACAAGAAGGTGAAATCGTTGAATTACCCCAGCATAAGATGGGGAATAGTGAAAGACCATGCCCCTCATAGATGAATAAAAGAAGACAAAGTCGATCAAGGCTTGACAGGATTGGGCTCACAGGGAATCTCAAAGGTAGAACTAGTGCCAAGCTAAGTAAAAGTACCCTCCGATGTGAGATGCTTGGAAATAACAAATCCTCCCAAGGTGTTGGAAAATAATTTTCACCCAAGGACCTATCCAAAGTGCCACAATTGCATGGTTTTCACTTGTGGATGACCTGTTTTCTCTTTTTCTTTTTCTCCTTTTGATTTTTTTGTATTTTTGATCATTTTACCATTTATTTTTATTTTTTTGGTTTTCTGATTATGTGTCATGCTTAAGCATATAATCGCTTAAGGTGCATGGCATTCATGGGCTCATAGATTTCATCACCATTGGGTGAGCAAGTTTATATGCCCCGTGCCATATATTGGCTACTATAACATAAGGTCCTAACCAATGTGGTTTGAACTTTCCTTTCTTTTCTCGTTTTTCTCTTGTGTTGAACCAATTCTCCTCCATGACTAAATCACCAACCTCAAACTAACAAGTTATGATTCTCTTGTTGTATTTTTGTAGACTCTATTCTGATACACTTTGAGGTGAATAAGAGCGTGAATGTACTTCTCATCTAGGATCTCTAATTCAGCCAGTCTTGCTACCTAGTAATCCTCATCTTTATCCAAATAATCCCTAAGAGAAATTCTTAGGGAAGGAAGTTCAATTTCTAGTGGGATGATAGATTCCATCCCAAATACTAGAGAATATGGTGTCACACCCATAGGAGTGTGAATGGAGGTTCTATAAGCCCAAATAGTTCGGTGGATTTACAAGTGCCAATTACAACCTGTCTTACTTGACCATATTTTCCATTATTCTCACCAAATTCTTGTTTGTGGCTTCATCCTGTCCATTACCTTGGGGATAATATGGTGTAGACCATTTTAACTTGATTTGGAACCATTGATAGAGACCCTTTACAGTTTTATTCTTGAATGACTTTCCATTATCCGTAATAATGGCTGCAGGAATGTCATACCAAAAAATGATATGATTCATAATAAATTTGGAAATCTGAGCTCTTGTTACATAGGTTAGAGGAACGGCCTCCACCCACTTTGTAAAGTATTCAGTAGCCATGATGATGTGGGTATGACCATCAAATGAGGTGGGGGTTAGTTTCCCTATCAAGTCAAGTCCCCATTTAGAAAATGGCCATGGGGTAGTGATAGGTTGTAATGGTTGCGATGGAGCATGGATGAAGTTTTCATACTTCGAGAAAGTACACACTTCCTGACATAATTACAACAATCGGTTTCCATGGTAGGCCAATAGTAGCTTACTTTTAATAATTTCTTAGCCAAAACCATTCCATTTGTATGTGCTCAACACACCCCTACATGTACTTATTTGATCACTTAGATTGACTCTATCATATCAAGACAACGTAACAGATTCCCATCATAGCCACGACGATAAAGCGTATCTCCTAAAAGGGTGTAACGGGCTATTTGGAAAATCAGGATTTGTTTCTCAAAATGGGAGATATTGGGAGGGAGCATATTTTCTTTGAGATAGATAAAGATGGGATCATACCACGGGGAATTGGGACCAATAACATCACAAGCCATAAAAGACTCGACATGTCATACGCAGTCGGCGTAAATTTTCCACAAAGAATGGCATGTCGTTATTCCTAGCAGAATATGGAGCATAGAACCCACTATTGCCATAACATCTACGATCTATTTTGCAATCTTGGAATTTGTTCAAATGTAATATGTAGAAATTACTATTTCGAGTTTCTACCACTTTTTGTAAGGTATAAGCTTTTCATCTTTAACCTTATATTCATCATTAACCTGCTTAATAATTAACTGAGAATCACCCACAACCTTAACATGGTGGATGTCCCATTTGATAGCGAGTTTCATCCCTACAATAAGTGCCTCATACTCTGCAATATTGTTTGTGCAAGGAAAACCTAGGCAAAAATCCTATGGTATAGGGTCACTGTAAGGAATAATGAGGACCACCCCTACACTGCACCGTGAAAATTAAAGGACCCGTCAAAATGTATCTACCACATGAAAATTCCTCAATGTATAGTAATGAGGCATCTGCAGATCTAGATTCAAAGGTTTAGTTCCTTACAAAGGTGCTTCTGCTAATTGATCTGTGAGTACTTGTCCCTTAACCGACTTCTGGTGTACAAATTCTATATCAAATTCACTTAGTAGAATGATCCAATTAGCCATTCTACCCATGAGTGCAGATTTAGACAAAGAAGTACTTAAGTGGGTCAACTTTGGATATCAAGCTTAGTTTTGGTATTCAATACATAATGGAAAAGTTTTTGAAAAGTAAAAACAACATCCAAGTAAGCTTTTTCAATTTGGGGATAGTTGAGCTCATAAGCAATGAGAGTGTGACTGAGATAATACACTACTTTTTCTTTGTGACCAAGGTCATATTGGGCGAGCAACACACCAATAGCAAATTACATAGCAAAGATATAAATCAAGAGTGGCTCCCAAGAGTTAGAGGCATGAGGACAAGTGGATTGGCCATGTATTGTTTAAGCAAAGAAAAGGCTTGTTGTTGCTCTAGTCCCCAGATGAAGGTGACATCCTTCTTAAGCAAGGTGGGTGAATGAATGGAACTTATCGGAAAGCTAGGAAATGAAGTGGTGAATAGCTTGTATTTTTCCCTGCAAGCTACGTAATTGCTTAATGTTCTTAGGAGGAGGCATTTCAATAATAGTAGACACTTTAGCAGGGTCTACCTCAATTCCTCTTCTTGATACAATGAAGCCCAACAATTTTCCTGATAACATGCCAAATACACATTTCTTTGGGTTCATCCTAACCTTATACTCTCGTAGGCATTCAAAGATACGCCACAAAATAATAGGGTGATCCTCTCTTGTCTTATACTTTCTAAGGATGTCATCCACATAGTCCTCCATGATATCATGAATCATATCATGAAAAATTACTGTCATTGCCTGCTGATAAGTAGCTCCTACATTTTTAAGGATGAATGGCATTACTTGGTAACAAAAGGTACCCCAAGGAGTTGTGAAATATGTTTTGTGTTGATCTTCATCAACAATCTTGATTTGGTTGTATCCTAAAATCCATCCATAAGAGATAACATCTCATATCCTGTTGTTGAATCCACAATCATGTCAATATTTAGTAGTAGAAAATCATCCTTAGGGAAAGCTTTATTAATGTCTCTAAAATCTATGCAAATTTTGATACCGACAGGATTTTTCTAGACAGGGACGATGTTAGATATCCATTCAGAATAATCAATAGGCTAGATGAATCTTGATGCAAGAAATCTTTCTAATTCTTCTTTAACCAATAGGGGCTACCCTTAGGTGCATCTTTTTAGCTTTTGCTTAATAGGCTTAGCATCTACGTGCACAACCAAGTTGTGCACGACCAAAGTTGGATCTAAGCCTAGCATGTCTTTGTAGGACCATGTGAACACATCTATAAACTCTCGTAGCAGCATGACGAACATTTTCTGTTCTCTAGCCAAGAGTGAAGCTCCCAATTTTACTATTTTTGGGTCCTCTTCTGTACCAATATTCGCATCAATAGTCTCTTCGACTAGTAATTTTGACGATTCCTCCATATGCGTAGGATCGGGAGGAAGGTTGAGATCTTAGTCCAAGGATGTCTCCATGATATTTTCATCCTTGGCATGGTCACTTTTATTGTCCCTTGATTTTTACACCTATTTTTCAGCTAGTGCCTCAAAGAGGTTTTCACTATGTGACTTGGACTTTGATTTTTGCCGAGGCTTTATGTTGGAAATTTTTCCTCACTTTGTCTTAATTTTTGTTGACCACGAAGTTCAGCCTCCTCGCCAAAGTAAGCGCAAGTATCCAAGTCAATATAGAAGCCCTTTTGTGGTCTCCAATGGGAATTGTATCCCTTATTCCCATGAACTCTGCGATAGCTTCATCATTCTCAAATAAATATAGTGACATATGATGCTTTTGGTCCCATTCAACAAGGGAAGGGTAAACAAGCTCAAGGGTAGGTTCCGTAGGGGTTATGGTTAGGACAAAGTTGTTCATGAATAGGTTTGTGGAGGCAAGATCCTCATATTGGCTACAATGGGAATCCATATCACTTGTCTAGATAGTCAGAGCTATCCTCATGTTTAGAAAAAGTAGCATCTTGATCATTGGGCTATGCTCCATAAGGGTGAATTCCAATGTCGTATCTTTCTATTTTAAAATGTGAAAGAGGCATTGGTTCTCTCTTTCCTTGTTCGTTTCTTCCACATCCTAGGCCCTTGTAGCCCATGGAGTACATCATTTTACTTGGATTTATCATATTCGGGGGTTTGATAACATGATGCCCGAGTATCCTCTCGGGACCCAAGTTAGAGGTGGATGTAACAATTTTTCTTCAGCCAACAAGCCTCCAGGTAAAAATAACCCAATAGTGTGTTCATTTCTAGGTCTTCTGAAGTGATAGTTGGGTCGGCCTCTAGTCTTGGGTGACAATGAGAGGTTTGAAACCAAGAGGGCTTGATGTACATTATATTCTCTGTAACCATATTCAAGGATTTTCATCTCCCATGAATCAAAAGGAGAGGTTGATGTAGACACACCATGGGCGCAAGAACTGAGAGAATCTAAATCTATTCATGATTCTATGGCTTTAGATTGGAGAGGGACAGCTATATCGGGTGAAGGGACGCGCATATGTTCCCTTATCAATGAAGGGAATCTCCTTGTATTGTAATGGTGTGTCCCTCATGCTTCAATTTAATGCACTGATGGAATGTCGATGGCACGGCCTACATGGCATGAATCCATGGTCACCTAGAAGTATATTATATAGAAGTTCCAAGTCCAGGACATGAAACTTTGTTTGATGGCAAGTGGGACCCACCTCCATGGGCAACGTGATTGTTCCCATTGACTCCCTTTCCACGTTGTCATAAGTGGTGATAGTGATGATATTTGACTCAAGATCTGCTTCAGTATGTCCTAGTTGCTTAACTAGTTTTAGTGTGCATATGTTCAACCCTGATCCGTTGTCCACAAGCACTCGTTTGATCTTCCTACAAGTAAAAACTACCTCAATGTACAAAGGAAGATTATGTGTTGGATTTTCAGTAGGGATCTCCCTATGATTGAAGGCAATGTGTTCATTTGGTATGATGTTTTCTACTACGGCTTGAAGATGTGTAGGATCTACCTCTAATGGCACTCCCGACCCCTGAAGAGTTTGGTATAGAATGTCTTTGTGCACATTGGATATCTTAAGAATATCTAAGATTGAAATCTTAGCAGATGTCTTCTCAAGTTGTTCTAAGAGGTTGTATTTACCAGTTTTGGGGTAGATGGAGAAGATTCTAGAATCATGAGGTGGGCACGCCTTGTTACCGCGGCATAATCCTTTCCCTTGATTCGATGGTGTTGACATGGTCAGTAGGAGAGCGAATACATCTAATAAGCGAATCATAATGATTGTTTTCTTTTTTGGTGTATAAGTAATTCGTTGCTTTATAACCTTTGGATGACTCTCCCTAATGGGGTTTGACTTTTCTCATTTATCATGTTTGGGGAATGGGTCTTTATATATCCCCATATTTTAGTTGGGTGTCTGGGTTTTCTCAGGTTTTTCCACCTCTATCTCCCCATTATCAATGAGGTCTTGGATATAATGATGAAGTCACAGACATTTTTCTATCTTATGTCCTTTGACACGATGCATTTCACAATATTCATGCTCCTTGTACCATGAAGGTTTTGGAGCATTGTCATCAAATGGTTGTGTCATAAGATATGTCACCATGTGAGCCACATCCAACTGTTTTAATATAACTAACAAAGGTTCATTAAAAGGGGTGAAAATTCTTCATTTTAGTGGTGGTTGAATTGGTCCTTTGGTCAATTTAAAAGGTTGACCAGTTTGGACCATTTGTACACATTTGGAATCATGATCTCGCTCCTACCATGTTATTTTTTTGTTAAAATCCTTTGGCTTCTCTATGGGTTTAACATTTTGATTATCTCTAGATTGGGACTTGAGAGTTCCTTTGGCAATGAGATCTTTCTCTATTTGAACACCTTTTTCAATGACCTCCTCAAAAGTGCAAACACAATGCATTTGGAGGTGGAAGGCTATGTCCGGATTGAGGTTGGGCACAAAAATACTAACCAGCTATTTTTCAGGGAAAGCGTAAGGGAAGCGGCTATCTATCCCTCTCCACCATTGTAGGAAGCTAGCGAAAGTCTCATTAGGGCATTTTTGGCACCACATAAATCTGCCATGGTGACATCACTCTCTATATTGTATGAGAAGTGACGCACAAACCTTTATGCCAAAACTGGCCTAGTGAAGATTGATCCCCGAGGTAAACGTGTAAACCACTCCAAGGCTTAACCTCCTATACTCTTGGGAAAAAGTCTTATGAGATAGTTATCACTATAGGATACCTCTTGACATGCCATATAGAAATCTTTGACATGATCCCGTGGATTTCCCTTCCCTTTATATTTTTCAAATTTTGGCATGTCAAATTTCTTAGGAAAAGGTTGAAGGGTCATAGTCTTGTCAAAAGGATAGGGACATAATTATTCATATTGATACTTTCTAATGCTCCCTATATTACTATGTTGAAGGCTTGGGATTGTTTCTTTCATAGACTGTTCCTCTTGTGTGAGAAACTGTTCTTTAGTGGGAGAAGCGGAGATATATACTTGATGATACCTCGTATCGTCTTCTCCTTGATTTTCTCTATGGAGTTCACTGATCTTGACCCTAGGCCTTGACTTTTGAATGTTTTTTCTTGATTCCTTTTGTACATGAGAGGTCAACAAAGCTAATTGTCATCTTATGGTGCTAATTTGTTGTTGAATTGTGGTTTCTTCTTCTAAAGGTTCCTCCTCTTCTTCGTATTGTGGAGGTTCGTTCACATTCTCATGTCCTATCTTTTTTTTATGTGGCACTTTGATAAAGGGTATTCTATGCCCCACTATCTTATTATTTCCTGCATTGGAGGTAGAATCATGTCCATGTGTCAAAATATACTCCATGTTGATAGGGGCTTGTTCTTCTCATTAGCGTTATTCATAGGTGGGATTGTTTCATTTTCAGTGGGAATTTTGGCCCCTAATTCTACAACCCGTGCTAGCACTCTATCCTTATTTATGAAAAGAAACTCATCTAATAAAGTAGGGTCAAATTCTAACTTTGCGTGTGGGGATTCCATTTCACCACCACTATGATCGACCATATCTTCTATCTCTTTTTCCGTAGAAAACAGAGGCCCTAGATCATGTCCAATGAAAGGGTTTGACCCTTGTCTATTTGAGGCTTCCCAAGCTTACACTTTTTGTTCCTCGTATGTTTGTTTCTTGAGTCCTAATCATGTTTTGGGAGCCATGATTTGTGATAGTTTCACTAAGGTAAGTTGTAAATGTGTTCAAAACTTTGTGACCACACCTAAGTGAAATGCAAGATAAATTTCCAAGAATATGAATGAATAACAATGTGAGAATACCAATGTGATAGAGTGATAAATCACCAGTGACACAAATGTTTGGTATCTAAGCCTATCAAATGAAGTACTTCCTAGACTACGTCTCAAAAAGTAGTTTAGCACCGCAAGATAATTAACAAGATGTTCTCACTTATGCCAAGTTCAAGAGAATGAACAAGACGTAAGTAAATATAAAAATTTAATGTGACCTCCCAACAAGATATACTAGAAGTGAGCTCAAATTCGATTAAGAACTATATCCTAAAAAGTGCTAGTTTACAATTTGTGAGTGACACAACAATATCACTAAGATATGTTGACCAAAATTTGTGAGAAAGTAAGGTATTGATATCAAGATGCTATTGATACAACACGCACAAGTGTTAACACATAGCACTCTTCAAAATCGAGGTAATAATAAAATCAAACTAAAATCTCAAAGTATAGCTAGGAATAGTTAAAATGTGTGCAAAGCATAACCTTACAATAGATATATTTAGGACGAGTTTACAAGAATCAAGACATAAATACCATAATTGTAGTGATACGATACAAACAAGGTAACCTTTCTAAGGAAGTCCAAGATGATGAACCATGCCTAACTACAATGATGATCTTGATGTGGGTATCAAGATCAAAAAGGCCACCAATGATATGAATACACCTCCACACACTTTAGATGTTTAACTTACCCAGCCACAAACATGGATGGGCGTAATTGGACAAAAAAATGACAGAAACAATCATTGGTAACATAGAGGTAGTCACCCTTCTTTTGATCAACAAAGTGTCAAAAGAATGTGAAGGAATTAGATCAAAGAATGGGGATGAAAAATCCTGGCTTCACTTCGACAGAGTTTCACCTCGCCCTAAGGCAAGTGAAAAACTAAGAGAAAGTAATGAATCCCACATTTCGTGATGAAAATATGGTTCACAACTCAACACTATTTTAGAATGGTCAAAGTGGGATCTTGGCCAAAGACTATCTTCCTAGGTGGTCCTCTTGCTCTGGGTGTTACAAATTTGTCTTAAGCGAGTGCAATTTACCCAAACAGTCCCGACTATCTTGGGAGTATCTCAACTTTACTTTACCCCCTTCAAGAATAGTAGGCAACTAGTGCATCTATGTGTACTATCACTAGGGTCACCATACGGAAAAATGGTAATGCTATCTCACAAAGGAATCACTATTCAAGTAGGTAGTTCGGAGCTTGTCCCGTTTCATCCACAAGGTTCCCTCTTGCGTGGACTACTTTGGGGTTCCTAGAACCACCCCCATTGTTGTAGCTTAAGGCGTTATGCCAAAGGGGTTATGTTCTAGTTGAGCGGAGAGGGACGTACCCTTTTCTAAAACCTGCAATATAGTGTTTTGAATATGTTGTTCTTTTTATCTTTTTTAATTAGGTGTGGTTTGCTTGAACACCTTTTGGTAACTTGTATAACAACTGTATTAGTATTTTTGACTTCATTTTTGATTCCTCCTTTCTTTGACAAGCATGGTGTTTTGGTCCTGTATGATGATTTTAGTAGTTTTCCATCAAAAGAGTAAACATCATTTCTGATTCTCCTAGATCATCCAAGGATGCAAGAGAAGAGCATACGTGATGTTTCCAAAATCCAAAAAGATATCAAATGGAAAAACACTTTAATTCAAACACACCAAGTTAACCAATTCCAATTCAAATATTCCTAACAACCTCAAAGCATCAAAAGGACCTAAGAATCATTTCTGATTCCCAAGATCACCCCAAGGGATGTGAGGGAAGAGCATACGTGATCTTATTCCTATAAGTAAACATGCAAATTTTATCTAATCAAGTAAAAGCATGTAAAAACACCCTGTAAAGACGAGTATTTAATTAGATAAAACCTATAAGAATGTTAGCACCTCAACACATTAACCTCAAGAAAACAAAAAGACACCTGCGCCCCTGTTTTGGCGTCTACATGTGGGTTAGGGTGTATGTGCCACTGTGCATTTATGGCTTTTCATATACTTGTGCCACCCAAGAGGCGTGTGTGCCACCAGAAGGACGTATGTGCTACCTTCGATAAAAATAGGCTTAAATTTACACAGAGCACTTGTCTTTGCTACCAAAAATGTATGTTCACCATCGAAAAAGCATGCGTATGCTACTGAAAAAGTGTGTGTGCCACCACTTTGTAGAATAGTCTCGGATTCTGATAGAATGCTTGCGCCACCAAAACAACGTGTGCGCTCAGGTTAGGGTGTATGCGCTGTCAGATGGGTTTACATTACAGTGAAGGTACAGTATGAAATGACGTTTGCACTTGGGTTAACGTGCATGTGCCCTAGTTAGGGTATGTGCGCTTGTGCCAAGGTCAATAGAAAGAGATTCGTGTTCGACAAAGTGCTGCATCACCAAAAATGTTCTTACACTCCGGTTAGTGCACTTGCACCACTCTTACAACCAAAACATGATAAAAATACAACAAAGCTCACAATACTTCAAATTTTGGCAAGTTAGTTTTAAAATGGCAATAACCCATTAAAATTATGGCTATGAACAAGAACTTACACATATAAAATTAGCAAAAATTCCAAAAACTGGACATTAATTACTACATATGCATATCAAAAGTTACCCAAAATAATGAAATTTAAACTAAAATGCCAAGGGACTATGTCCCATTTAGGGCATGCCGAATGTGTGCATAGTTTTTTTTTTGTTTAAGGTAAGTTAATGAAAAATAGAAACTAACACCTAGTAGCCCTAATTAACAAATCTTAAAGCAAAGTACAAAGCACCATCAAGATAAGAATTAAGCAAGGTTAGACACTAACATTTATCATATTAAAAATTTGAAACTTAATATGTTAATTGTCTAAATCCTCTATTCTTTTGATTAACAACAAATAAATGAATGAACCTACATGCAAGCTCCATGATAATAAAATAGGTTGCTCTTGATATTCCAAGAACCTTGGAATGGGGGCTTATCAAAGTTGGGGTACAAGACCCTTTTGACACCTCCCATATGACCTAAGCACTTTTGGCTAGAAAAGAGGCTTAACTCTCCAATTGGTGAACTCTCGAAAAAAAGGGAAAGCTTTTAGTCTATTTGCTATATGTTTTGCTTTGCCTTCTCAACAAGTTTAGGTGTAGGTATAAAGGTAGGCGGAGGGCTCCTTATATAGCCCAATAGATAAAGGAAACACTTCATCCCTTTGCATGTGGGATAAAAGGTAAAACAAGATTAGGAATGTATAAGGTTGCTTTATAAAAGGTAACCTTACTTTAGAAGGGTTTAATTTATCCTTAGCAAGTCATGGGTGTTGAGGGTGTTTTAATTAATCAAAGGTGATTAATTAATAGGTAGATGTAAGCTTATAGAAGATAATTAGAAGAATATTAGTACGATGTAGGCTATTATAAGGGGATTGAATCAATTAAATATTGATTTATTGGTCAAATGGAAGGGAAAGCTAATTAATTAATAATAATGAATTAGTCTAGATAGAAGGGGTGATTAATTAACGGAAGGTAGTTAATTAGGGTGTTCTTTGGATAAAGGACCTAATTAATTAGCATAGTGTAATTAATTAATGAAGATAAGAGAGAATATGAGTTCTTTTAACGATATGTCACCAATTTGCAAGAAGGAGATAATTAGTGCAATTTAAGTATTTAAATTGCTCGAGCATAATTATTGGTGTCTAGGGTAGGCTCACATTGTCTTTCCCGGGTGTGAATCTTCTTCCCAACAAAAATGAAGCCATCAAACTAAGGCATGTACCACTGCTGCAAGCTCAAGGTCATGAGTCGGGTAATTGAGCTCATAATCCTTGATTTTGTGAGACTCAAATGTGACAACACGTCCATCCTACATCAATACTCCTCATATCCCTACCAATGAAGCATCTGTATAAAAAAAGAAGTGCCTCTGCGGATCTGGCACTACTAGGATAGGTGTTGTAGTAAGGCATTCCTTCATAGTCCTGAAGACCTACTCACATTTTTATTACCAAAAAAACTTCTTCCCTTTCCACTGTAAGGAAGTAATGGGATGAGCAATACATAAGAAATCTTGTATAAACCTCCTCTAATATCCTATTAATAGCATAAAACTACGTACTGGTTCACATTGGTTTGTGCTAATCAATGATAGCTCAAATATTGGAAGGATCGATTGTAATACCTTCCCCAAAATGATGTGACCCAGATACTAAACCTCTGAGTTAAAAATGTACACTTCTCTAGGTTCCCATATAGATGTTACTCTCGAAGACACTAAAAACTCACAAAGGTGATCCTCATGCATTTGTGAGTATATCAATATGTGATCCATTAACACAAGCATGAAATGATCCAAGAACATCCTTAATACCCCATTCATCAAGCTCATGAACACTGTGGGGGTATTCGTTAGTCTAAATGACACAACTGTGAACTCATAGTGACCGTATTTAGTGTGAAAGGTTGTCTTATGAATATTTTCCTCTATAATCCTCAACTAATGATACCCTAACTTAATATCTATCTTCAAAAATATAGTATGCCCCTTAATTTGATCAAAAAAATCATCAATGTGTGTAAGGGGGTAACGATTATTGATTGTTACTTTGTTCAACTGCCTATACTTAATGCATAATCTTAGGGATCCATCCTTCTTCTTCAAAAAAATTACTGGTGCACCTTCAAAAATTGCTGGTGCACCCAAAGGAGATACACTAGGATGGATTAGGCCCTTCTCAAGAAGGCCCTCCAGCTATAGCTTGAGCTCAAAAACTCAGGGGTAGTCATCTTGTAAGGTGTGCATGAGATAGGCTCTGCTCCAAGAACTGATTCTATATGAAAATATATCTCAGGTGGGGGAGGTAGTCTAGGTAAATCACCAAGAAATACATCTGAAAACTCCAGAAAATGTGATGGTCATCGAGTGAAGGTCCACTAGTCTCATCTTCTAACCTATCACTAAATATAATGGCATATAAATGGCATCCCTTACGCGCACATCACTTTAGCTACATAGCGGATATAGTGCGAATGGGTATAGGCCCCTTACCCCAACAATCACTGACTCAACTCCCGAATCATCTCGCACAAACATCACCTTACTATAGCAATCCACTCTAGCCCTGTGTGCTAAAAAATCCAATCCATACCCAAAATAACCCCATAAGATCCCAAGGGGAGAATGCGAAGATCCAAGGTCATGGTGAAGGGTCCTAGGTCTACTACACACTCCTTGACTAAGGATTCCACTGTGAGCTTGGCTCTAGAATCCATCTCTATGTCCCAACTACAACCCCGCCTAATTGTCGTGAGCTCTTTGCATCACTCTACTAAAGATGGGGAAATGAAAGAATTAGAAGAGCCTAAATTAAATAAGATAGAGATAAGAATACCACCAATGTTACCTGAGGTCTCGATCATAGTGCTCGGTGCTCTTCCTAGGGTTTCTTAGCTACTGCATAGATCATGTGACTTCATGCCATGTCTCTAATTATCGGATCAAAAATAGGGGCCTTTCCCTTGTTATGTGGGTTCTGCGTAAAATCTCTCAAGTGATTCCCCTATGCACCGCATCCATTAAAACTTTCAAGTCACCTCTAATAATAATACACTCCACCAGGTGCTCTCTAGTAGTTCACGTTGTAGAACCTAACAATCCTACTTTAGACTGATGTGGCTATTGTGAACAATCTCGACTAACTGAGCTCTAAGTGGTGTTTTTTGTTGTGACGGGTCCTCTAGCATGTGTCCATATACTCCACCCTATCTATGCATCATATCTTTGTGGAGGTCTAAATGATGGATAGGTATGTGGCTCTTGTTGTGGCCGAAAGGATGACTGTGTAGATCCGTGTCTACCATGAGGAGGAGGGGTTGCCTCCTTTGACCAACTTTCCTACATCTACTGTATGTAGATACTCACTTTGTCTCTCGCATGTTGTTTCTTCCCCCTATTCTCCTTTATAATATAGGCCTTCTCAAATGCCTCGCCTAGAGACTGTGGATAATGAATGTGCACTGCCACTCTAAGATCTAAATTTAGGCCCCTAATGAACTTGTGAACCCTGACCTACTCATCGTGCATATAGTCGGCGTACTATAACAAGTCCAAAAATCTACTCTCATACTCTGCCACTGTCATACTTAGCTATCGCAAATCATGAAACTCATCAATTCACTGTTGAATGAATCTCCTAGATAGATATCTACTCTAGAATCACTCTTCAAAGAGATCTCATGTCAAAGTCTCTAAATCTAGGTGGAGCTTCTTCTCCTCTTTCCTCCACCATACTCCATCCCCATCTCTTAGAATATGTGTAACAACATGATCCTTTGTGTTACTAGTGCATGGACATATCTTGAAGCATTCACTCAAGATAACTAGTCAAGCCTCAGCCTGGAACCCTCCCGTGTCTCCGGCGAAGTGAGGAAGATAAAGCTTCAGTATCTCATGGATGTGATCGGCCGCTGACATTTGTTTTTTCCTGGGTCTCTCCTCATGACCATCTCTCTGCCTAGGGCTCCTAGATCTCTCCCACTACCTAGCATCCTTATCCCTCTGCTCTTTCTATGTTGATTCATGTCTATCTTCCTCCACATGGGATTTCTATGTCCTCTTCTCCTCACTATGTCATGGAGAATCCTCATCCTCCTGTGACGGCTCCCTCTCATGCTAGATAGGTCATCCCCCAAGTGAACCTCCATGTATGGTAGAATTTACCTCCTGTAAGGTATGTAGGATTTGTGGTAATATGGCAGAAACTTCCTAATATAGGGGTGATCCCTCTAACTCAACGTGTAAGAACCCCCCCTGTCCGCACCTCCCGCACGCACTCAAAATAGAAGTTAGTCCATTATTAACTCAGTGTGTTTCAGTTTACGAAGTTCCTACATTTTAAATTATTAACAATATCGGGTTTCCTAAGTGTAGGTTGCATTGGGTTTTCATATGTTTTCCCAAAGATCCAAGTTGAACCCACGCTCTACGATACTAAAGTGTGATGCCCAAAATTGACGCACCAAAACCCTAACACAAACTAGAAAATTTTGGCACAATTTTTTTATTTAAAATAAATACATTAATTATGATTATTAAAAATACTTGCTCATTTATTTAATACATCCCTTTCCTTAATTAATATTATTTTATTTATTTATTTATTTAATCCCTAAATTTATTTTATTTTATTTCTCCCTCTTAATTTCATAATAATTTATTGAAATTAACTCCTAAGTTAGACTTAATTTAATTCCCTAAGAAAATAATCCCGTTTCACCCATTTAATTAATTAACTACACATTTAACCTTTAAATAGTTTAATCCCTTTAAGTAATATAATAAAAATTACCCATGCACAATATTTATTTATTTTCCCATAACTAAAATATCCTAACATGACCTAAGCCACCACTACCCGTGAATAGAATTCCCTAGGATTCCCTTTAATTAAATTCACCCATACTTTATCAAACAATTATTATATCCCATCACTTAAAGAGGTGAGGATTAAATTTGGGCCATTAGATTGGTTTAATCCTCACCCCAGCATCCTAAATTTCTACAAGAAGCCCTAATTTCTCTTGATTTTTTCCTTGTATTCATTTGTTAGACCTAATTTTCCTCAATTTGCACAAGTTGTTTTTGTAGGAAGGGAATGAGGAGGTCATGGAACCTTGGGAAGATCTATAGTGAAAAAAATTTGTTACGATCCGGATTATTGGCAGCCAGGGAGAATATCTCCCCATGTTTTCTTTATTTTGCATTTCAACCCTAGTGTTGCAAAAATATATGCATTTAGCTTCGGTTTTGTTTACCAAATTCTTACGGTTGAGGATATTGTATTTACCCTAAAGCTTTTTTTGTATATGACAAAGATAGATCTAAGTTTTTAAAATAGATATACTTCTTCATTATATATATATATATATATATATATATATATATATATATATCAAATGAAGAAGTATATTTGTGTATTATATTTTTTTGGGCATGT
This sequence comes from Taxus wallichiana var. yunnanensis, assembly GCA_018340775.1. NCBI lineage: Eukaryota > Viridiplantae > Streptophyta > Pinopsida > Cupressales > Taxaceae > Taxus > Taxus wallichiana. The sequence goes on from CM031234.1 coordinate 768,209,537, forward strand.
TATAGCTCCCATAAAGGGCTATGCGCAAGGGGTTTTGCATCTTTGTAAGGCCCGGCCATAGGTGTCGTAGGAGAGGAGTGAGGGTGATGTGGCATTGCAACACCACCCCACACAAACATAAGAGGTTGTGGGGATGGGTTGTGCAGCCCCCGCCCCACCCCCCCCTCAACATATTTTTTTATTAAAAATATATATAACAATTTCCTTTTCATTTAATATTGCATATATACAAATATATATATACCCTTTTGATAACAAACCAAGGTATATATATTCTTCTTAGTTTGTTATCAAAACGGTATGTGTGTGTGTGTATTTGTAGAGAAGAATTATAGTTATAAATATATATACATTTATATATATGAAAATTGTTGGAATTATTTTGTAAAAGAATACACAGTAGATCCACTCTATATACATTTTGAGTATATAAAAATATATATGTTTACAGTTCGATTTTCATATGGAGGTACGAAAAGGAAAGAGGCAATTTTCTCTTGAAACAAACAGAATATTTAATGGAATTCCAATAATATTGTACAATTAGAACAGAGATACTAATCCCTAAATTTTTCCATAATACACAGTATACAATGATAATCTATTTCTTAAGTCTCATTATAAGAAAAATTAGAAAGAAAATCCATAATACAATCACAATTATTTTCCCTTCCCTAACAATGAAATATAGTTCAAGTAATTCATATTAATCAAGAGAACATGAAGCTCAAAACAATTTTTTTCTTTTCATCAATAATCCAAAGGGGAAAAATAAATATAAATTGTATGATACTTGTAATACAGAAAAGAAGTTACATATTTTGCCTACATTATAATGCAAAATTTTCCCTCATTATAATGCAAATTTACAATAATTTACAGAATTTTCAAATAAGTTCTGAGACTTTCTTTATAAACTATATTCTACAACAAGTGAAATGCAACCTTTCTATATTCATATTGCAAAATACCTACATACTTATTTACATCCCTTGACAAAACAAATTTGAAAATAAAATGCAATTTTTACAAGCCCTCCACCTAAAGGTGGAGACAACATGACAAAAATTAAGTTTTATTTCCTATCCCTTTTTTTTACACATTCACCCTGCAACTTTATTCACCACCAATCTGCAACTTCACCCCATAATCAAATATGCAACCTCTTTTGCGCAACAAAAAAGGGTAGGGAGCTAGGAAACACTCACCTCCCATCCTTAATCCAATGAGAAGGTGAATCCAACCTCCTAATTGTCCCCGAGCCACAATCAAGAATAAATGAGGTAATGTCACAACCTTGAAAGCCTTACAAATATTGGCTTCAAACATCACATGCATACACACCATAATACCGCAATACACATAGAATAAACAAAGGAAAATTATACAACATTTAACAAGCACATAGGCTCAAAACTTGAGCCAAAGGAGAAGGGAAAACATGGTGGCCACCTCCTTATACCTCCCAAGTGGGATAGGGATCCACCCAAAACCTCCAAGTGCACTATTTCACACACACACAAGCCCCTTATCTCTCCATCATGCAAGATACACAAAGATATAGTAAAATTTTCCTTGTACCTCCACATAGGTGGATTACCCTTCCCACACTCCCTCAACAAAACCTCACATACTCCCTTTTACCTCCATAATGGCCCCATTTCCCTCTCCCCACACCTTACCTATGGCCAATTTTACCCATCCTTTACAAAAACACATGCATTTACACATTCACAATTCAACACATGCACAAGAAAACCAAAATGCAAAGGATGAGGTCCTACCTTGCCATTGATGGCTCCTTCAACCTTAAATAAATCCAAGCTCCAACATTTTTCCTCAATGCAATAAACTCCAAGAAATCTCCCCCTAAAATCCCAAAACAAGTAACATGACGACACATGCACACACAATGGCTGCTAAGGTGACCATGTTGTAAACACATGGAATTCCTCCAGGGTTCGTCTTCCTAGTCCCTCCTTTGTTTATTGTGATTTCGTTCCCTGTAAACAACCAAGACAATACCACCTTTTGCATCAATGTCATATCAATATGTCAAGAAATCAAAACACATATATCATCTATCATATAACATCATCATATGACATAGTTACATCATTATCATGGTTAAGCAACTCTATTCTAAATCAATTATTCACAATTACTAATTATCACAATTTTACCATATCCATTAACATTTACTATCACCCTACACCTAAGCATAACCATCTATCACAATTCATATTTTATGATAACCATGCAATTCACATACTTACTGCAATTTAAACCTACTTAGATGCATTCGACAACCTACTACTGATCACTTATTATCATTGCGTTATTAATAAATCATAACATCAATGTGCCCACATGGTTTGTCCAATGATCTGAACATTTTCACCACTACCAAGATTCCAAGATGTTAGCATAGAACAAAATAACACTAAATCATCATCATGTACTGTGATATCTATCAATATTCATTAGGAATCCATATAATCCATAATAAGAGTCACAAACACACTTATAATCATAATGTCTATATTGTCTAACAACATGCTATCCAAAATATCATAATAATGTCCATGTCACTAAACAACTAATAATCATGATCATAGAAAAATAGGTTACGAAGAGAAGTGGGCACTACACTTTTGATGTGTTTGAGTTCCTTTGACGACAATTGTGATGATTGTACAATACCCACTATGGCTAGTCATGATATCCTATAGCATGCTATCAATGCATTTGATTCTATGTGTGATGTCATTTATGTTACTATTCTTGAACATCTTTACACACCTTAAGAATAACTATCCTTTTTATTTTATCTTAATTTTCTTGAATGAGTATTTATGTGTCATCACTCTATTACAAAACTATCCAAAAAAACCTAGAAATTGCTTATATGACTACAATCATATATTTGGTCATGATGCTAATAATTGTCAAAAACTATTTTTGAAATAAATGAGATCAAAGTTAAGGTCACAATTAAAATTTTTAAATCCCTTCAAGTGTCTCATGTGAATCTATTGAGAAGCCTTGTGTTGTTTCACATTCTATATTCCTTTATCATCCCAAATTATAAGTTACATAAATTTCAATCTTGATTAGAATAAACCACATAAAAATTACATTGAGTAGTCTCTATATGATCTCAGATATGCTTGATCACACCTTATATATAATTCTAGATTTCCATAATATTATATTTCTATATACATCTTAGTGGATTGTGGCATATGCTTCACACACACTACCTTTTTGGTTATCAAATATGGATAATTAGATGTACTTTATCTTCATGCTCCATGGTTCAAATACATTAATGTAATTCCATATGATGATCATCTTTTGGTCCCTCATAACGGTCAATATATCATTATTCCATGTGACTCCTATTCAAATCACATGTAATATAACACATTGGAATTCTCTTCTAATGTGACATGGTACTCCTATTACTAATGAGGAGTTTATTACCACTATATTTTTCCTTTGAGAGGTTGGTCACTTTAATTCTCATTGCCTTTAACAATTACATCACTTAATTACCAGCTACTCAAAATCCTTGTAATGGTCTATTAGTTTTATTCTAAACTTACCTTATCATCTACATAGTTAATTTTTAAAATATAAAAAACACCCAAACAATCATACAATCCAAAAACATTTAAATACTCTATAATAATATTGAATCCTAACTTAAATATGACTAGATTGGCTATTAAGTTACTTTACTTATGTTTTTATCATGATTGGTTTGATAGATTGCATATTTTCCTATATATTATTTGCACACATACATTCATGGGGTATCTAAAGTTTTAATGCCTAACATACACATATTGATACACGATAACATATATTGGCCTAGTCAATTCCCAAAGGACCATGATCATTTGATGGAATCTCCTACACTATACGAGGGATTTTTATTCATTACTGCTACTTTCACTTCCTTTATTCTCAATTACTTATAGTGTGTATGCATTATCTTTTGGACCAGCACAATTAATGTGTCTTGTGAAGCACTACCTTATCTTTTTCTATGTGCATTTTGAATACTATTTTATATGTGTTTCACCTACTTGGTTATTATACGAATTTGTTACTTGATGGATTAAATACTTGATTGATTATTTATATATTGTATATGTTTCTCCTATGCTTTTCTTATGACACTATTGTGTCCCATGTTTTTGGATCTATGCCTCTTTTTTATGTGACATTTATTATGTACTTACTTCTTTATCTATGACTTGTGTACCTTCATTTTGATTATCTTATGACACTTTGGTGTCCCATGTTTGTATATATATACCTTGATATGACTCTTTTACATGCTATTAATAGTCTAATTATACTTCTTTTCCTCAATTCTTTGTTTATTTTACGCATGATAGTTATTTCTATTATTACTTGTTTGGTGTTACATTCTTTATACACCATATTCTTCACCATGTGAACCCCTTATAGGAACATGATTCTAATGGTGGCCACCATAAAAACCATCTATGTGATCCAATATACATTATCATACTTATCTTACATGGGTATACATCATTTATTTTGAGTCAAGTGTTCTAATTCTATATCTCGCATGCAACAAAAAAGGGGGCATTTCTCAGGGTATATTATATATGCATATGGTAAAAATATATTATAGGAATAAAATCTAGATTTAGACATAATACAAATTGTCAAAAACAAGAAAATATGCAGAAAATGAATATAAATCACATTGGTACATAACCATCCACCGGGATGAAATTTTAGTATGTTATGGCCCTTATTGAAATTTTTCATCATGGGGAAAATTTAAAGAAAATTTCAGTATTCTCATATTCCTATAAATATTTATAGACTTCTAGTACAAACTCATATATAGATTATATAGTTCATAGTAGATTACAAGTGGAATGAATATGTAATTCCTTCTTCATTTTGTTACTTGAAAAATAGTTGCAAATATAGGATATGGGGATGGGCCTTCTTCTCGTATGTATTACTTAGTATTTTCATAATCAAACACAATTATTATGGCACATGGTTAGGGCATGGGCTATCCATTCCCTTTAAACTCTTTTTATTAAGTTATTGGGCTTAGATTCTTTTGTAATGGTATGGTTTGTAGGGTTGGAAGATGTCAAAGTGGCTAGCTACTCCATAGGTTATTCTTCCATTCCTCTCTCTTTATGAGGGAATAAATCAAAGAGGCTAGATACTGTATAGATTTATCTTCCCTCTTTTAAGGTTCTTTAGGGCTGATCCAAAAATGGATATGAAAATACCCAATTCCATGTATTCTCCATATTGGATACTTTTAGGATATATTCTCCGTTGATTATTTCTTCATGAGATGGTCGAGTCATCCTAAGGGTGATCCAGAAACCTTTGAATGACATTTCATGCCATCATTATTTTGTTTAGGGGATTTTATAGGTGACATTTATGCAACCACCCCAATGGTAACATAATCGTTGCTCTTCACATATCACAGGTAGCGCAACCACCATAGTGGTTATGTAGCCATTGGTTATAGGTTCTTGTGGTTGCACAACCTCCGTAGCGATTACGTAACCACCACTCTATTTTTATTGGTAGTTCTGTCCATGACAATTCCATAATCCATGAAACGCAATAGTTTTAAATATTTGGGATTCAAAACGGTTCGGTTCATATTTCCATTCGACCTAGGAAGAGTAAATATAAATATGAGGTTGTATAAATATTCAAGAAAGTTATTTTTAGTGAATTATAGTGTGAGAAAAGAGGAAAAGTTGTATTTCTTTCTTGTTTTGTTCATTTTAAGTGATTTTACTATTGATTAAGAATTATAAGCAAGGAAATACAAAGAGGGGTGAAGATTGCTTCTTAAAGGTCATTTATTGACAAGAGATTTGTATTTTGGATACTTACATAATGAAAGGAAAATAATTTTATCACCCACTGGATTTTTTTCCACCTTGGGTTTCTCCAAGATAAATTATTGTGTCTCATTTGATTTTTCCTCTCAATTTGTAGTATAGTTGTGTTTAATTCTTACACATTATATTGGTTAAAAGGAACTTAGTTATTTTCCATTCAATTATCACTAAATAGTATATGTTTATTTTTGGAAACAATGTAGTTTATAGATCATAATAGTATCGAGAAGTTCATATTTTAGTATTTAAGTGGCTAACTTGTGTTGAGATTTCAATTAAATGCCCCTTACCTAAAAGGGGAAAGAAAGAATTGTAGGTATCCTTATTCCTTTTGAAGCAAAGATTCCACCAGGAATTCAAAGTAAGGAATCCAAGACGTGGCTCATAGAGAAATGTAGATGACATTGGAGAAGAGTGTTTCTAAAAGTTAGTGGAAAATTTGGCAAGTTTGTCCAAGAATGTGGGAAGTATTTCCTTGTTCATAAGGAAATTGGATTCCATCATGGGGCTACTCATGGAGAAACTTGGTGTTCCAAACAAGACACTTTGGAATCCCATGAAGAATATGCTCATGAGTACAAAGAAGAGAACCCCAAGCCATTCCCACACCTCCTCCATTAAAATTAGAGACCAAGATATAGATTCAATCTTATTATGGAGACGTGAATGTTGAGAAGCTAGATCATTGGCTATCCCAACTTGAGGTATATTTCAGTTTTCATCAAATCAATAAGAGTCAGCAGATTTCCTTTGTAGGGTTGAAATTGACCAATAATTATTTAACTTGGTTTGAAATTTATGTTCATTCATTAGTTCTTAAGAATCTTCCTTCAATTACTAAGTGGATTATTTTAAAATTCTAATCAAAAAGAAGTTTTATCCTATTTGTTATGAGAAAGAGAGGTCCATGTATTGGCAGTATCTTGGGCATAAGCAAAGCCGAAACATGAAAGAAATTTTTTCGGATGGGAAAAGATGTAGTGGATCGGGACCTTCTAATGAAGTATATTGGTGGACTTCATATCCATGTGAGGAGATCAGTCCTCTTGGCCAAGCCATCGATGTAGATGAGGCTTGTTCTCAAGCCCATTATTTAGAGATGGATAAGAGGAATAGTTCATCTATGATGTAGATCTTATGACATAATCATTTTCTCAAAAAAAAAATAGTATGACTAATCCAACTCAAATCAATTATTAAGGCTAGGAAATGCATACTTTTCACAACACTAAAAGCCATCAAACATGTTATTTTTTCTCAAAATTCTTAGAGTGAACTATGTAAATCTTATAACATGTTCTCTAACCTCCAATCATGTTATTACCATCATCAATTCGGTTAAAATATCAAGAAATAGATTTTTAATAAAGGGTAAACAAAGGGTTTTGGCAGGTCACTTCCCTATTACAACAAGGATCTAATATCCATATATAGCTTTGAGCATTACAATAAATAATAATTTGAAACAACATGAACAATCAGTCCAAGAGAGGCCTAAAACTAGGATAAAACCGGAAAAAAAATTTGACTAGATCGGCATGACACCAAAGCCAAAGATGCTAGACATCTAGAATTTCATATTAGGTCGTGACTCCTAGTCACGATGGGGTGACAAACAAGCGTATAGTTTTCTTTTTTACTCTAGTCCATCCATCCTCACCCTCAAATATTTCTTTGGCATTATTACTGTGCCTTGTGGTATGTTCTACATTCATTACCTATTGTCTATTTTTACACCCCTATAAAAATTAAGCAACTTGGAAAAATATGGACTTGGTTGTTGGATAGGTTTCAATGATGGATTTGAAGAAAAACAGGTGATTTCATGGTCCTGGGCACTTGGGAATCATTGTGAGGTATTCCCCTTATTCTATGCTTTGAAAATCCCATACTTAGCCTAATTTCAATAAAACAAAATGGTTAAAATTGGAATATATTGGATTTTGGGAACTTCACTATATTTTCTCTAACTCCCATGCCCCAAAAAAACCTAAGGAGTTAGTTAAATTTTGGTTAAAATTGAGAAAAGTGGAAAAAGTGGTCTTTTATAGTGTATTTCAGCTTTTTCTATCTGGGAAGGCCCACAAGGTACTTGTTCCATAGGGTATTGAGTGTTCCACATCCCTAAAATTTCTACATTACATTGTGTGCGGGTGATTCCAATGTTTTTCGGGTTGGAGACAGTTGTGTGATTAATTGGATCTAGCATGACACATGTTCCCGAGAGGTGGGTGTTCCCTACATGAGTGGTCAACCCACAGGTAAAAGCTAAGGCACGAGCCAACGAAGGAGCTCAGAGAACTAACTGAGCTCACCAAGTTGGGAGTTAAAGACATAGCACCGAGTTTCGGATGGTGTGGTTCTTTCAAACCCGGAGGAACTCATGACCCTATTCCACCTTTGACACAATTATTTGCACCCTCGTTGACCCGTGGTCATGCAGGAAAGAGAAGAGAGAAAGAGTAAAGGGCAGGATATGGTGGAGATTAGAGACCCATAAGCACCTATTCATAAAGTTCTTCAATCAACACCCGTAATATCCAATTTATAAAGGATTTGGGGTTGAAAATATTAAAATGAAAAAGGGGTAAAGTATTAGAGTTAAAAGGAAGTATTTGAGGACTAACCTACAATTTTTACCCAAAGCCCGAGTTTTTCTCAAATGTGCAAAATGATATCCTTGGATCCATAGGATCATAAATTTTGACCTGGTTATCCATTTTTCAATAAATTGATATCACTAGAAAGGTTATTTTTATATCTTCAATCATGGATCCTCATATTTTGATTTTGATGTAGATAGATGAGGAATAAGGAAAAAAACAATTTTGCTTAAAAAATACATTTCCATATTTCCTCATCCTCCGTAAATTGAATGTGTGTGGTCTTTTCTCCTTCCACGAGATGAAAATCATTGGGAAATGAAGTTTGAGGTGCACAGGATCTTTTACAAGATAATATTGACTAATCATGAATAATATTAGGTTCCTCTCCTCTCCTTCTCACTTTCTCCCATATGTTGTAAAAAATGAGTCATTTGTAATGTTGGAGATTGTTGTAATACTTTTGTATTCTCTCCCAAGGATATTTATTTGTATTATTTATCTTAGACCTCATATTTGAATGTATTCATGGTGAATCTAGCTTGATATCTCGATATAATGTACTACGCATTCATCTAAGCAAAAAAATGCTAGTTTTGTGACTACAAAATTGTCATAGCTTGTATTTTCTTCCAATTTTCTTGCCTTACATTATTTTTGTAGGTATGTGTGCATCTTATACTCATTGTGCAAGGTTCAAATTGTTGTGTTGTAAGGAATTGAAGGTTAGAAGTTGTATTGGATTGTGGCATTCATATCTACTCTTTCCTTGTTATTTTTCCTTCATTTTCTAGATTCATAGTGTCTCTCCACCCTCTTTTGGTGCATCACCTCCTTAGTTTAGGATTTATTTATGCAATTTCTTCTATCCCTGGTCCCTTGGAGAGTTAATTTAGGATTATATAACTTCTTTTCCAACAGTAGGAGTAGTGTAGCATTAGAAATAGGAAGAGAAAGTCAAAATTCTCCGTAGGTATGTCTCGATTAAGTCCCACAACTAAGAAACAACCCATGTTGCCTCAGAATTCATGATCCTCATTGATCATATCCAGTGGTGTAATATTTAGCTCCAACAGTTTAGAACACCCAAAGTGGGACCAGTTTGGAAGCTTTATTTCATTATTTTGCTATGTTTTGGTGTGTGGCTTAGTAATTTCTCACCTTTTGAGGCTCATCTCTACACATCTAGTGACTCAACGCTCCAATCAACTAGTATCAGCAGTCAAAGTGCCTTAATTTCATGAGAAGAATCTAGACATGGTCTAGGACAAGAGAAGAAGGACTATTTAAACATCTACAACTATCACTAGGAAAGGAAGAAGGGGAAGAACTGTCTAGAGATCACCATCTCCACCAAATATAAATCTTTCAACACCTCCACCTGGTATGCCATTTTTATATTCCTCTAGAGTGCTTATACCAATCATAATGGAAGAACAAAAACCACACAACAACAAAAGTCCATTTGTCAATTTCATAGTAGCATTTCACTTTCCCTCAATGCACAAAATCCAATCCCAATGGTACCTTAAAAACTATCCCATTCTTCACAAGAGAGAATCATACCACTCTAGTTTATCACATCCGAACATTGAAAATGTATGTGCAATCCATGAAATTGTTAATATGGATGTAGTTGTGAAACTTCTAGCATCTTCATTCACAGGAAAAGCTTTACAATTGTTTAAAATCCTAAGAGTGGGATCAATTCAAAATTTGCATGTACATGTGCATATAGCTCTTTGTGATCAATTTGGAGAAAGGGGAGATAATTTATATTTGTTAGATAAATTGACTACCATCAAGAGAGCACCAAATGAAAAAATGGAGGAATTCAATTTCAGGTTCTAGAGAACATGGGATATAATTTCAATTCTTGTGAGACCGGTGGTGAAGGTGAATTTCTCTATTTCCTAAAATATTTAAATTTTGATATAGTTGTTATGATTCAATCTATGGGAGGGATAACATTACCTGGAGCCTATGCACTAGAAATTAGATCTAAGAATAGTTTAATACAAGTTGGGAAACTAGCTCCTAGACCACCCATGCCCTTATATCCTAAATTCCCTCAAATTGATCATCCACATATTGCTCCCATCCTGAACAAAATACCCGATCTGCTGCCTCTACATCTCATTCTTCTACACAAAAAAAAGGAAGATGAAGATATGAAAGCATTAATCTGTAATTTTACCAACAAATTTATATCCCTAGAAAAACAACAAGCTCAATCACATAGGAATTACTCTAATCAAGGACAATATTCTTGAAATCAAGGATATCAGCCATATAGGAATCAACAATTTAACCAAAGATATGGGAAAATCAAAAAAAAAAAATGGCGAGGTCAAAGTACACATATTCCTTTGGCAAGAATTCCCCTCTTCATTAACTTCCTACTCCTAGTCCACGCCAAGATTTAGTTCCATTACAAAATAACATGGCTCAGGAAATTGAATGGTGTTTCCATGTAATCTTCCACATAACCAACTTAGTTGTGAAAGGGAAATGCATCTTCAAGCTTACATGGTTCAAGGTTCTTCTAGTCAGCAAGATCCACTTTTAGAAGCACCCAATTCTAATGTGGAAGAATTCTAAGAAGCTAATCATGAATGTAATCTCATGTTCTTTGGAGAGCTGTGTGGATTTTTGTGCAATCAATCAAATAGCGGGAAGCTCTAGAAACCTCAAGTAAGCATTGCTTGACAATACAAGATATAAGAAAAGGATGCTAGAATCACAACCTTCAACTTCCTCTTATCAAAGTAATGTTGCTAACAAGGAAAAATAAGTTAATGCAAGCAGCAGTAAAGTGTCTCAATCTCTTGTCAATCCTATCTCAAATAATGAGGCTTCTCCCCAAGAAAATCCATCTATTCCAACATTACAACAATAGAGAAAGGAGAATAGTGTGCCACATATGCAGAAACCCATGGGTCTTCCCTTCAATATTATTGAACAAATGAAGAAAAAAATGTCAACATGGAAATGTGGGATTTTTGGCTATTCCATCATAGCAAGATCTCTTATGTGAATCCCTCAAACAACTTCCTCAAGTTGATCTAGTAGTGGAGAAGACTCATGTTGTTGTTCATGTGTGTCAAGAAAAGGAAGAACAAGTAAGTAAAAAGACTATCAAGACCCTCATAATCGCATGATCACATGATAGATTCAGATTGAGCACCTTCATAATGCCCAAGAAAATTACCAATATCCTGGGTCTCAAATATAGTCCTTTTCTAAGGGATTCTTGCAATTAAATGGGTAAACTATAGGTGTGTTAGGAATAATTAAAAATTTGGAATTAACACTTCATGTTTACCCAAGCCTTACAATAACCCATGACATATCGGTGATTGATTTACCTCCTATGTTTTCCATATGCTTGTCTAGAGATTTCACTACTAAGGTAGGTGGTTATTTGTTTTTAAACTGACTCACATGCTCTTGAGAACTAGATATGGTACAAGATTCACTATACAAGTTGAGCCCATATTTTCTTACCATATTGAGTCATATAATCCCACCCTATCCAATCAAATTTCTTAGTACAAGAGGAACATGAACAAGACTTAGCTTCAAATGAGAAACCTATTCCTCCTTCCATGCCTGATCTAGTGTTTGATGAATGGGCTGAGAGAGACCACAAATTTGATCCTTATGTTGAAGAACTTACATCCTTTGAGATTGGTCTTAGCACTTATTGCATTCTTGAGGAAGGATTCACCCTACCTACACTATTCAAGAAATAAAAAGAAGATACTCCTAGACTATGGAAGATATTCTTTAGTGGGCATAAAAGTAGAAATGGAGTCAAGGTAGGTGTAGTGCTAATATATCCAATGAATGAGAAATTCTACTTCGTGCATATATTGTAATTTACATGTTCTAACAATGCAGCTAAGTACAAAGCATTGGTGCACGGTCTTCTAATCATTTGAGAAGAGGCAAATTAATACCAATTTGGTTATTCATCAATTCAAAGGAAATGTGTTATAAAGAACAAGTTGTTTAAGGCTTACAAACATAGAATCTAGGATCTACTAGAGATTTTTAATGCTCTTAACCTACAAGTTGTACCTAGAAAATTGAATAAGGAAAAAGATCAAATGAAAGCTCTTGGTTCTTAATTCTCACCACTGAGGATTTGATCAAGGGAGATGTGCAACATATTAAGATGGTAGTTAGGCCTTCAATTCCATACAATCAACCAACTGGCAATTTTTTGAAAGTGATGAACAAATTGTCTAATTTATAAAAATAAAGCTGAATTTCCTCAAATATACAATGTGATTTGCAAGAAACCTATGGTGATCGGATAATTTAACTAAAAACAAATTTCCGAAGGGATTGGTCACTCTAGAATAGATCTTCAGTCCAAATGATGAATTCAAAGGTGTGGAAAATAACATAGCAGTAAGGAAAGAATATTTCTAACTAGTAACAATCGCACACCAGAAAGGAACTTCTACTTGGGAAGGTATGTGATGAGAATGAGAAGAAAAATTTTATTTCCTTATGTCAGAAGTTCAATGATGTATTTTCATGGGACTATGAAGATTTAAAATAATTTAATCTAAATATAGTTCAACATTCCATTGATCTTGATCCCAATATCAAGCCAACTAGATAGAAGTAGAGGCCAGTTAACCCCAAGATTGAACCCCTCATGAGGAAGGAATTGTCCAAACTCATTCAGGAAAAGATAATTTTTCTGATAAAATACTCTACTTGGGTGGCAAATCTGGTTCCAATAAGAAATAAAAATGGGGAAATCATAAATTTTTTGGTTTTTTGGGATTTGAACAAAGCATCTCTAAGGGATTATTATCCTTTACCTTCCACGGATCAGATTTTACAAAATGTAGCAAGAGATGAGAGGTTTTCCATGCTTGATGGTTATTTCGGCTTTAACTAGATCAAAGTGAAAGAAGAATATTAGTATAAGACTGCATTCATAACCAAATGGGGAATGTATGCATATCTTAATATGCCCTTTGGTTTGTCAAATGCAGGTGCTACTTTCCAGAGAGCAATGGATATAGCTTTCAAGGGTTATATCAATGAGTTTATCCTTATCTATCTTGATGATATCACTATTTTATCAAATCATAGTCAAGATCATATCATCCACCTTGAGAAAGTATTTGAGAGATGCAGGGAATTTGGAGTGTCTCTCAATCCTAAGAAGTGCAATTTTGCAGTTCCTAGAGGAAAGCTCTTGGGCCACATTGTGTCAAAGGAAGGTATTACTATTGATCCGGAAAGAATATCAGCTATCCTATCTCTCTTTTTCAAACTAACAAGAAGTCATTGCAATCATTCTTGGGGAAGATTAATTTTTTCAAATATTCATTCCAAATTTTACAAAACTTATTAGACCAATTACTCTCATGCTCAAGAAAGACTCATCTTTCAAGTGGACAACTAAAGGGAAGAATATATTTGATAGGATCAAACAAGATATTTCTCAAGCTCCTACATTGATTAACCCAGATTATGCCAAATATTTTATTCTATATGCTTATGGCACTGAATCCAGTATTGCAGTTGTTCTAACCCAGTAGAATGACCAAGAAATGGAGCAGCCAGTAGCATTTTTCAGTCAAACACTAAAATATTATGAACTCAAGTACAGTCACATTGAGAAATAGGTATTTTCTATTATGAGATCTCTTAATAAATTCAAGAGTATGATTTCTACCAATCACATCAAATTTCTAGTTTCACATTCCAGTGTTAGAGATTTTATCATGGGAGCATAAATTAGTGAGAAGAGATCTGGTTGGGTGACTAAGATCATGGAATATGATGTGGCTATCAAGACTACAAATATGGTAAGAGGTAGAGGAATTTTTGAATAGCGAGGTTTTGGATGCTCATAATGACCAAGATACCTCATTCTTGAATGAAGAACTTCCATATGATGTTGATTTTCAATAGGATGAAGGATTATCTTTGGGAAGATAGGATAATAATGAAGAAAGTAATTGGTACTTCTCCTACAAGATTTTATATGTTAAAGAATCCAAACTTTTGTTGTCACTTGAATTACGTTCACCTGGAGTTAACCCAATAGCTGGAATTTGAAGATGTTGATCAAAGGGAAGTCAAAAATGGAAGATTTAGTAGAGTTTTAAGAACTAAGGAATATTTTTATGATTAATTTGGAGAAACATCAGGCATCCACCAAAAAATGGTTTGAAAAAGGGCCGATTTCAAATATTCAAGGTTGGAGATCTAGTCTTGAAATGGGATGTAGACCGAGCTAAACTAGGGAGACACTCCAAGTTTGATGCAATCTGGAGTGGACCATACATCATCACTTCTTGCAAGGAATCTAACTCATTTGATTTATCTAATCTTGATGGGAATTTTTTTCAAATATTGTTCAACGAGATTCATCTCAAACCCTCTCATTAAGATATTTCATTGCATCTTGTACATAGTAGTTTAGGATTTCAATTCCTCTAAGTGCTTTCAGCACATTGTATTGTTGGTAGAGTAGGTTTCTTTTCCTAAGTTCTTTACACAATTTTTTTCTTGAGGATAGTCTTGTTGCACGTTTTTCATTATGACTTCAGAGAGGTTTTTGTGAGGAGTTTCAAAGAGTCAAGGATCAGTTGCAGTGCTTCATATAAATCAAATGTAGAGAAACTAAAACCAATTTGGGGCAATTTTCAGAGTTTATCTACTCAACTTCAACAAGATCAATTATAAGTTTCAGGCCAATTGATATGCATTGGAGGTGGAATTGTTGTTTGCTTTAGAGTATTTGTTTCTTGCAATGGAAATAGATTCATATTTTAAATTCAAAACAATTTTCCACTCAAGAAATTTATTATAAGAATAGGAAAATTTAAGCAATTGATCACCTCCAAGGTTTACATAGTGCTTCAAGTGGCTTAGGGGCAGATTTCCAAATTTTCATATCAGTTTCCATGTTTTCCAGATTGATTCCATGCCCAATGGATTCTTAAGGCTACTAATTAGCTCATCTAGCAAGAAAATGGCCCCTATGAGTCGCCAAAAATGTTGTCTTTTTTTACACCCTTGCAAAATTTGAGAAACTTAAAAAAATATGGAATTGGCATTTGGATAGGTTTCAATGATTGATTTGAAGAAAAACATGTAATTTTATTATCCTGTGAACTTGGGAATCATTTTGAGGTATTCCCCTTCTTCTTAGTTATGAAAATCCCATTCTTAGCCTAACTTTAGTAAAAAAATGGTTAAAATTGGAAAATATTAGATTTTGGGCACTTCACTATATTTTCTATAACACTCATGCCCCAAAAATCCTAAAGAGTTATTGAAATTTTGGTTAAAATGTAGAAAAGTGGGGAAAGTGGTCTTTTATAGTGTATTGTGGATTTTTGGCCTAGGAAGGCCCATGACATACTTTTTCCAAAGGGTCTTGAGTGCTCTGCATCCCCGCATGTTCCGCATTACATTGTGTGGGGCATATTCCAGTGTTTTTAGGTCGAGAGATGAGTTTTGGGTGCTTGGAGTTAGCGCGGCACATGTTCCCGAGAGGCGGGTGTTCCCCGCATGAGTGATCAACCTGCAAGTCAAAGGTAAGGAGCGAGCCAATGAAGGAGCTCGGTGAGCTAACCAAGCTCGATGAGTTGGGAATAAGAGATGGAGTGCCAAGTTGTAGATAGTATAGTTATTTCAAGCCCAAAAGAAACTCGTGACCCTATTCCACCTTTAACCCATTTCTTTGCACCCTCATTAACTCCGCAATGCAAAGGAAGAGAATAGAGAGAAAGAGTCAAGGGTATGGAGATGGTGGATATTGGAAACCCACGAGCCCATGTTCCTCAAGTTCCTCAATCACCTGCAATATCTTATTTATAAAGGATTTTGGGTTGAAAATATTAAAATGAAAAAGGGGTAAAGTGTTATAGTTAAAAAGGAAATATTTGAGGACTGTGACCTGTAATTTTAGCCCAAGTTTTTTTCAAATGTGCAAGATGACATCCCCATATCCGTATGCTCATAAATTTTGACTTGGTTATCCATTTTTCAAGAAATTGATATCACTGGAAAGGTATTTTTGAGATCTTCAACCTGAGATCCTTAGATTGTGATTTTGATGGAGATATATGAGGGAATATGGGAAAAACATTCATACTCATAAAAATGCATTTCTAGATTTCCTCACCTATAGAATTGAATATGTGTGGTATTTTCTCCTTCCACGAGATGCAGAGCATTGGGAAATGAAGTTAGAGGGAGCAAAAGGATCTTTTTCAAGAGAATAGTGAATAATCAGGAAGAATATTATGTTCCTCTCCTCTCCTTCTCACTTTCTCCTATATGTTGTAAACAATAAGTCATTTGTAATGTTGGACACTGTTGTAATACTTTTTTATTCTCTCACAAGGATTTACATTTGTATTATTGATCTTAGACCTCAGATTTGAATGTATTCATGGTGAATCTTTCCTAATATCTCAGATATAATGTATTGTGCATTCATCTAAGCAATAAAATGCTAGTTTTGTGACTCCAAATCTGTCCTATCTTGTATTTTCTTGCCTCTCATTATTTTTGCAGTATTTGTTCACTTCTTCTCATTATGTAAGGTTAAAATCTACTATGTTGCAAGGAATTGAAGGTTAGAAGTTGTATTGGACTATGAAATTCATATATGTTGTTTCCTTACTATTTTGCCTTCATTTTCCATATTCATAGTGTCTCTCCACCCTCTTTTTGGTGCATCACCTCCTTAGTTTAGGATTTATTTATGCAATTTCTTCTATCTCTCGGTCCCTTGAAGAGTTTTTTTAGGATTACATAACTTATCTTCTAGCAGTAGGAGTAGTGTAGCATTGGAAATAGGAAGATGAAGTTGGCCTTCTCCAGAGGTCTGTCTCGGTTAGTAGTCCCACAACTGAGAGATAGTCCCATGTTGCCTCAGAATTCATGATTCTCATTGATCATATCCAGGGTGTAATTTTAAGCTCCAACATTACCCTTCCCCCATTTGAAAGTACTAATTCCACCTTTCCCAATGAATTTGTAATCCCTGAAACCTTTTTATTTCTCTTGTTCTTTGCGGGGTATCCATGTCTCATTATTTCATTTACCAAATTGGATTGGGATTGAACAACAAGTCCCACAAGATTAGATCTACCACTTGATTTTTCACTAACAGATTTTCCGCAATCCTTATTAGATGTGCCCATCAATTCTAGAAGAGGATCAAATTTCAAAATAGTAATGGGAAGGCTACCCACCTTATTCAATGTCCCATGATAGTGGTTCACATTTTATCCTGCTTGTTTCGGTTTCAAAATTGATGTCGGTCTTCCATATGATGTGCCACTCCTCAATCACGTTTGCATGGGTCTTTAGGGCCAGATCAAACATAGGGGATTTTGATAAACCTTGGTGATATTCGAACCATAGATGTAGTGCTAGGATCATAATCCTAACACTACGCCTCATAACACGCCTTTGTCAAATCTCAAGAAATAGTATATTTGACCTCTCTTTACAAAAATTGCCTTTATTACTTCTCAAGAGCAATGATATTGGTGAGTTAATGGATAGACCTATCTAAAACCCTTAGAATAATCTAAAACCACATTTAGGTACCCCTTTCCCTTTTTATGTTGTGCATTGAATTTTTTTGGCTCAGTTCTCTAGGAAATTATCTTTCCCTTCTCAATATTCCTTCTAGGCTTAGCCTTGACTTCTAGCCATGTATAAAGAGAATTTCAAACATAACTTTCTATAAATTGACTCTCTAATCCAACTAAACATCATTTGTAATACACATTTAGGCCAAGTTTTAGGGTATAAATTTTCATTGGACCTTTCTTTGGACAAAATTCTCCAATTTTATCGCCTTAGTCTTCTTATTAGGTCTAAGTCAAGCCTATCATGTCCTAGGAACCATTTGTTTTAAAATTTTGGATAATTTTAGCATACCCCTACTTATAAACTATGAAAACATTTTATTCCTTCTATTCAACATGTTTTTCATCAATTTTTAATAATAAACTCAAGATCTATACCTCTGTTTGGTTGACTTAGCCTTCACAAATAGGAATTGTGTTGTAGCAGGTCCCCTTAGACTCTAACTGATAAAGAAAAATCAATTGTGTTAAGTCCTTTATCCCTCAATATCTTCAATATATGGTTACTAGGGAATCCTAGGGTAAACCTTATAATTTTCCACCCTTATCTCCACCTTGAAACCCCTTTACCGATCTTACATTTTTTTCTCTTAAACCATCAATGCAAACCTATAGGTCGAAAAGCTAATAAATACACTTTTCAAAAAAATAACACCTTCTTAGGATGATATTCTTCTTGAATCTAATTATATACTCCTTTAGGATGGTTTTAATAAATTCTTATCTCTCGAGAAGGTCTGCGAGAGTCTTCAAAGTGTAAACTATTCAAACCCTTGGTGGGGTATCCCATTGTGAGTCCGAGAGGGTTAATTTTAAGCTTTAAATGACCAAAATGTGATGTAAAATATTGAAACTACTCCCTATGCTCTATGAAAACCTAATGAAACTTTTTGTTCTAATAGTAAGGCTTCTCAAGTCTACCACTATCCAAAATAACTCAATTCCTTCATATTATTTTTCTTATAGCGGGAATAACTAACTATTGAGAAACTTTAACCTAGGTGATAACTAAACCTTCTACTTCAAGGTCTCTAAAAGTATAATGATACCTCACATGGTCAGCTTTAGTATAGTCCTTCTTATTTGATCAAGGTTCCCTTTAAAAGTAACAATCTTGAATAGATTATTGTCTTAAAAATGTGTGCTACAGTGTTCACATA
Organism: Taxus wallichiana var. yunnanensis; assembly: GCA_018340775.1. Lineage (NCBI taxonomy): Eukaryota > Viridiplantae > Streptophyta > Pinopsida > Cupressales > Taxaceae > Taxus > Taxus wallichiana. Next base: position 768,228,886 of record CM031234.1, read on the forward strand.
ATTATTTATGTTGACTCTACACAAGTAAATGAAATTCTCATTAAACAAAAACCATTTACAACCAATTTCTTATTACCCTTCATAAGGTTACTTCAAGTTAAATTTTCTATCATAGATGATCATCGTATGCTCATACTCGAGACTTGAAATTGACTCAACTGTTTGCTAACATGAGTTTTCTTCTTTACTAAATCTTGGGGATCCTTCCTTCATTCAAATGAATGATGAAATTAGTTACAAAAATGGTTTGTGTGTTTTCCCCACTCTAACCAAAATTTTGAGTCTTACCAACACCACCATCACATAATTTAATAACATTACATTATAATGAGTCTCTTCTAAACAAGACCTCTTTGACTATAAGAACTAACCTTCTTAACAAGACTCCTAAGATTGGGAATGACCTAATACCACTTCATTATGACTTGTTTACTCCACAAAACACACAAATTACCTTTAACAACCCAAAATACCCCCACAAATTCAAATTTACAAAATTGGAGGAAAACCTAATTCAAATTTTAAACTAGCTAGACCCAACTTATCACTCTAGAATGAGTCCTAATAACTCTTTCGGATCCTAAGACCATCTAAAAACACACTAAAAACTAAAAATAGTACTAACAACCCAAAATATTTGAATAGAGGGATGCTCCTTCATCATAATCTTAGGGGAGAAATAAAAACTTCCCCATAGACTTGTATTGTATGCTTAGTTTCTCCTTCTTCCTCTACTTCCAGTTGAAAATGATCTCTTTGAAATGATTCTTGACTGAGCTCCATTCCTTCTAAAGCTTCATCAGTTGTGGTTTTCCTTCTACACGAGGCTTGTTTATCTTTGCAATTCTCATGTTCTTAGATAAGGTAATTCTTTTAGGTCTTTGTTTTGTCCTTATCTTGGGTCTAAGAGCATACACTGATTCATATTTATATGTGATGTATTCCCATCATCCTTGACTATAATACTACCTATTTGTTCTTCACTTTTTCCCTTTTTAAACACATCATCCTTGCCTTTGGAAAACACTATTTATTGCTTAAAAGAATCATTTTTCTTAGATTGTTTCTTACTTATTCAGTTTTCATACTTGTATAAACAACACTCAAAGAAAGTTTGGAGTGGAAAATATGATTTGTATCTTCCTTAATCACCATTTTCTTCTTATATTAATTCCCTTCCTGGTCTTACATCCTAAACCGATTTAGTACTCTTTTAAAAACTAGTTTCTTCTTCCACAATATATGATTACTTCTTACTCTCCTCAGGTTTTAATTTTTTTCCTTTGGTGATTTGCTTCTTGTGCTCCTAAGATCTTACCTTGATCTTCTTCATTTATGAGATATGTAGATCTACTTAAATCACCTTCTTGATTCTAACCTTCCTCGGTCTTCTTCCTTTGTATACTTTCTTGATAATATTCTTCTCCAATAATCCACTTCCATAGCTTTTGGACCGTACCACCCTTTTTTGACCTTATCACACATCTTTCTAGTTGTACCTTTCATAGTTTCATGGCTATCTTCCTTCTCCTACTACAAGTAGAACTTCATGCTCATCATCATGACTCTAGGATAGCTCTCATGCCATGACTGATTGCCCTTAAGAGGATTCAATTTATGCTTCATTCCATCCCTCACAAGATTTTAAGTTTTTTCCCATCCATTGTGAATATACCTCCCGTTAAAATGACATGTCATTCCTAACAGAATATGGAAAGCATTCATAGGAATTATATAACAAAGTAATTCATATCTCTACCTTACAATCTAATAATTGACAAAACATTATTCACTTACCGATACCTAGTGGTTCCTTTAGACCCAATATACTTTATAAGTCTTAGGATGCTTCATTTTCCTCAAATTCAACTTGTTAACCATTTCAAAAGATACTAAATTGTTTGTACTAACTATATCCACAATAAGTCTACAACACTTACCTCCTAACTTACATACAAGTTTTGAATAAGGATGTCCTCTGAGATGGTTCTTCTCTCTCTTTTCTTGAACTCATTAGCACTCTCCTCATCATTAATGCTTCTCCAGTTTTAGGTTCTTCTCCTTGAGTTACTGAACCCTCACTTTCCTTTTCTTCACCTTCCATAATATGATTTCTTTCTTATCCTCTCTCGCTTCTCATTTTTAAACTATATAGACACTAATATGCCTTATTACCTACATACCTATTGCATTTAAAACATATACCTATGAATTCCAATCTCCTCCATTCATACTTGTTTTTCATAGCACGATGTGCTTGTGAACTAGTCTCTTTACTGCATGTCTTTTCTCTTACTAGTGTTCCTTGCTTGCTGCCCTATACCTCTGATTTCCTTCCCTTTGTCTTTGTATAACATGATGCATTTTCCTTCTATTCATCTTATCTTCATCCTTCAATGCCAACTAATAACACTCTTCCAATGTTCTAGGACTAGCAAGGCTTAATTCATCATGTATATTATACCTTAACCCATTAAGATACCTAGCTATTTTGTCCACATCATCCTCCATATGACCTGATCTGATACTTAATTTATAAAATTCTTCAATATATTCTTTCACACTTAGCTCTTTTTGCCTCAAATTCTGAATTTTTCTATACAAACTAGTCATGTAATCACTAGGCAAAAACTTACCTTTCAGTTTAGCTATCATTTTGTCCCATGATCTGATCCTAGCCTTGTTTTTCTTCACTCTTTCCTCATGTATGTAGTCCCACCATAAAGATGCATGTCCCTTCAACTTAGTTCTAGAAAACTTCACATGTTGATCCTCAAGTACATTCTCAAAATCAAAGTATTTATCAATCTCACTTATCCAATCAAGTACATCTATTCACCATCTAGTTTCCTTGCATAATCTGGAATCTCCATTTTAGGCTTTGTTCCTTGACCTCCTACTTCTCTCAATATCCTCTCAAATATTTTCTATTCCTCCTCTCTTTCTTCCTCAATGGTGCATATGGTCTTTGAGTTGTTTCCTCTTCTTGGTCACTCAAATCACCTGTATCCATTCCTCTCCTTTGATTTTATTTAATGGATGAGATTTTTGCATCATAATTCACTCTCATATTCCTCAACTCCTGTAAAATAGTTTCACCCATCTGTAAAGTTGCTCTATCACCTATTACATTCCTTCTTGGGGGCATTTTCTCACTTCTTGGAAATCTTAATCTATCTTCTTCTCTTTTGTAATGAACCTCACATTTTCCAACTTATTCTAATGCCTTAGCCCACTATGATACCAAATGATGTAGATATTATGACACAATCACTTTCTCAAACAAGTTAGTATGACTAATCCTTGGATGCAAATCAATTCTTAAGGCTAGAAAATGCACACTTATCACAACACTAAAAGCCATCAAACATGTTATTTTTCCCCAAAATTCTTAGAGTGAACTATGTAAATCTTATACCCTATTCTCTAATCTCCAATCATGTTATTACCATCATCAAACTGGATAAAATCTCAAGAAATATTTTATTTGACCTCCTTTTAAAAAAATTGCCTTTCTTGCTTCTCAAGAGCAATGATATTGGTGAGTTAATGTATAGACCAAACTACAAACCCTCATAATAGTTTAAAACCACAATTGGGTACCCTTTTCCTGTTAATGTTTTGTGTTGAATTTTCGGCTCAGTTCTCTAGGCAAGTATCTTTCCCTTCTCAATCCTCCTACGCTTAGCCTTGTCTTCTAGCCATGTCTCAAGAGAATTTAAAGCATAAATTTCTCTAAAATGACTCTCTCATCCAACTAAGCATCATTTTTAATACCCGTTTTGGCCAAGTTTTAGGGTATAAAGTGTTAGTGGATCTTTCTTTGGACAAAGTTCTCCAATTTTACTATCTTAGTCTCCTTATTAGGTCTAAGTCAAACTTACCTTGTCCTAGGAACCCTTTGTTTTAAAATTTTGGATAATTATAGCATACTCCTACTTCTAAACTATGAAAATATTGTATTCCTTCTCTTTGACATGATATTCATCAATTTTCAATAATAAAATCATTCTCTACACCTCTATTTGGTTGATTTAGCCTTCTCAATTAGGAACTATGTTGTAGTAGTCCCCTTAGACTCTAACCGATAAAGAAAACTCAATTGTCTGAATTCTTTTATCCCTTAATATCTTCAATCTATGGTTTATATTGAATCCTATTGTAATTATTATAAGTTTCCACCCTTATCTTCACCTTCAAGCCCCTTTACTACTCTTGCAATTTTTTCTCTTAAACCATCAATGCACACCTATAGGTCGGAAACTTGAGTGCCACGCTTTTCAAAAAATAACAGCTTTTTAGGATAGGATTCTTCTTGAATCTGAATCTACTTCTATACTCCTTGACGATTGTATTTACAAAATTTTAGTTCTTGAGAAGGTCTCGCAAGGTCTTCGGTGTGAACTATTCAAACCCTTTGTAGGGTTTCCCACTTTGTGAGCCCGAGAGAGTTAGTTTTAACATTTAAATGACCAAAACGTGATTTCAAATCTATAAAATACTCCCTATGATATGTGAAAACCTAATGAAACTCTTTTCTCTAATATTTAGGCTCTCAAGTCCACCACTATCCAAAATAACCCAATTTCTTTGTACTCTGCTTTTTGTATAGCAGGAATAATTAATTGTTAAGAAACATCAAGCTATGTGACAACTAAACCTTCTACTTCAAAGTCTCTAAAATTATAATCATACCTCACATGGTATTCTTTAGTATATTATTTCTTCTTTGATCAAGTTTCCCTTTCAAAGTAACAATATTGAATAGATGATTGTCTTAAAATTGTGTGCTACAGTGTTAACAAAGTTGCTTAAGTTGACTCTACACAGTTTATGTAGTTATCATTAAAACAACAAACCATTTAAAACCAATTTATTCTTACCTTTCATAAGGTTCCTTCAATTTTAAATTTTTATCTAAGATGATCATCATATGCTCATAATCACACTTGAAACTGACTCAACTGTTTGCAAACATGGATTTTCTTCTTTACCAAATCTTGGAGCTCCTTCTTTCATTCGAATGAATGATCAAGTTAGTTACAAAATTTCTTTATATATGTTCCCCCACTCTAACCAAATTTTGGAGTCTTCCCAACACTATAGTTACATGATTTTATAATATTACATTAGAGTTTCTTCTAGATAAGGCCTCTTTGGACCATAAGCACTAACCTTCTTAACACGACTCTTAACATTGGAAATGACCTAATACCACTTCATTATGATTTTTTTGGTCCAAAAAATACACAAATTACCTTTAACAACCCAAAATACCCCCTCAAATTCAAATTCACAAAATTGGAGGGAAAAATCCTAATTAAAATTTTAAACTAGTTAGACCCAACTTATCACTCTAAAGTGAGTCCTAATGACTCTTGTAGTATCCTAAGACCATTTAACAATACACTAAAAACCAAAAATAGAAATTTTATCCAAATAGATCCCCTAGAGATTTAGGATAACTTGTATACACATTCTGGCCCTAATTTATCTATTAAAGAATTACGCGCACTCAAAATCATTTAGCACATTCCCTTGGTCGCATTTTTCTGCGCATGCCTTTCCTTCCTTCTTTCACTTCCCCTCACATGCTCCATCCACATGTTTACCTTCTTCCAAGTCAGTTTCCTTCCACCCCACGCGCTTAAGTCTTTGACCCTTCATGTGCTTTGCACCCATTACTTTGTAATAGTTGCACCTTAACCATACGTTCTCTACTCACCGGTTTGATTCATCTCCCCATGTGCATCATGTGTGCTCCCTCCACGCTTTCCTCTATTTTCTCCATGCACCCTTCTATGCCAGATCATCTTTTGACACACTTAAGTGTGTAGCATGTGACCAGTCAGGGCATGCCAACAGGGTACCAAATCCTTACAACAAATGAATGATTAACATGTGGCAGAAATGACAAATAGTTGTACATTGGCCACCATCTCAGTCAATCATTACACGCCACATTTCTTTTATACACTCAAGACTCGACATCTTCTCGAAATCTATATCGTCAGCTATAGAGCTCAAATCAGCGTGCACCTAGACTTGTCAAAAGATGCTTGACATCAAAGCAATAGTGCTAGAAATTCAAATTTCAAATTTTAGCAGATCTGGTAGGTGAGAATTGGGAAAATGTCTCTCTGAACATTGATGAGCAGATCTGATTGCTCCAACCACCCAATTTAGTATGATCTACCCTCTTTTGTCTTCAACATGTCAAACAGGCATGGGGAAGCGTATTTCACATATTTCCAAGTGGATTTACTGGACATTGAATGCTTCTTGTTGGTGGTTGTATTTCAAATTCAGGTTTTCCCTCCTTTTCCTTTCTTCCTCCATGGATTCATCTATAAATGTAAGAGCAAGGCTCATTTGTTATGTTGGATACTTTGGATCCTTACGCATGTTGCTAAGGACTCCATATTTTCTGTATTCTGGTTCTGAGACCTCCATGTTTGGCTCTTGCATGTGGATATTGGCCTCCTTATCATTGTAATAGTTATGTGCATTTTGGAAGTAATAGAAACATCATTTTGTGACTATTCTCTGTCCTAGCATGTTTTTGTTCCTTCTTCTTGCCTTTTCTCTTGCATTGTGTATTTTTGTGCTACTTCAGGTCCCCTGCAATTCCATGTTTGGTTGTGTTCCATAAGGACAATTTGGCGAATGCGTGTTTTTCTATGCTACTCATGCCTAGCCTCCTCTCACACATTCCTTGTCATTCTTTCTCAGAACATATAGTGTTCATCCCTCTTTTCTGGTGCTATCTCCTTTTAGTGTAGTTTACTTCATGTTATCCTTCTTTCCACTGGTCCTTGGCATTCTTAGCTTTGGTTTGCCCTTTCAACACTAGGAGTAGCAAAGAATAATAGAGATAGATAGAGGAACTGGCCTTCTCCGAGAGATTTGTCTAAAGCTCACAAGGTCCCATAACTTGGGGACAGTTTCATTGTCATCTCAGACACCTCGGTCCCTTTTTAGAGATCTGAGATACGGGTGCACGTTTGAGAAAACAACATTTTCTAGCACACCTGGTGGGACTAGCATTGAAAGCTCAAATTTCATATCTCTAAGTTCTGGTGTGTGGACTTAGTGTTTCAGCCTTTGAAGAGGCTCCTTTCAAACACATATGGCAACTCCCCATATTTTAAAATCTCTGTTTCAATAGTCCTAAGTGCCTTTCATGAGAAAAGTGCACACAAGAAGAAGTGCAGCAGCTGAAGACTCTTTTGAGTACCTCTAGTTATCCCCGAGAAAAGTTCATTCTAGAAATCCCATGTGCCCATCTATATCTCCAGATTGCACCATTCCCATTCAGCTCCTCTGTGTCCCTCGCAATGGCGCATCAGCCACCTCCTCCATTAAGAATTTTTACAAACTTTGATGGAGGGAGTCCCTTACTCGACCATGTAGCATGATATGCCCAATGGCATGCTCAAAAGTATTCCTTACTTTACTTGGTGAGAATCAAGTCACCCCTCAAGAGCATATCTAGGATGTAGCAAATGTGTGTTCATTTTATCTGATCACACATAATGATGTAGCAGTCAGGCTACTTGCAGCCTCTTTCAAAGGTAAAACACTTCAATGGTACCGAGGCTTGAGACTTGGATCTATCACCACTTGGGATGAGCTGGGAACAACTCTGTGTAGTTATTTTGAAGACAAGTCAGATCACCTATCTTTGGTGGAGTAACTGACAACAACAAGGAGAGCGCCTAATGAGAAAATGACTAATTTCAACATCAGATTTCAAAGACTTGGGATAGAATTCCCCTTGTGGTAAGACTTATAGCCCAACATGCTTTCCTTTATTATTTGCAGTGCTCAACAACGATATTTCAGTTATGATTCAATCTATGGGGGTAGGACTCTACCAGCTACTTATAACATTATAGTAAGGGCAGAAAATAGTCTCATTCAGGCGGGAAATTTGGCTCCTAGACCACCCATGCCCTTGTTCCCAAAGATTTCACAAGTGCACCACCTTCTCAGTGGCCCCTATTCCTACTCCTGAGAAAATCACGTAACTAGTTGCCTCAACATCCTATTCTCCATCACAAAGAAAAGGAAGATGAAGAATTGAAGGCCTTGATCAGAAATTTATCAAACAAGGTCATATCACTAGAAAGGTAGAAAGTGCAAGCGTATAGAGGCATTTCCAATCAGGCACATGGCCAAGGCAATCAGCCATGGTGGAATCAATACAAAAATCAAAGATACGCACCCAATCAACAGAATGATAGGTAGCAGCCTAATGCACATTTGCCTTTGCAAGTTGTCCCTCCCGTGCCTTCTCTCCCAAAGCACCCAATGTGAGCTAAGAGCTCATCCCATTTTAGAACAACTTGGCTCAAGAATCAGAGTGGTGTTTCCCTTGATAAATGCCTCATAGTTAGTACCATTATGTTAATGTTGTGCGCGCCTAAGCCTTCATGATCCAGAATGATTCATCCTGAGCCCTCAACAAGCGCCCATGAAGCAGATAATCTAAAAGGACCAGAAGTTCCTCTAGAAACCTATTTGATGTTCTTTAGTACAGAAGAATTCTATGTAATCAACTAATCTGTAGAATACGCAAATAGACCACGCGCCCAAGTTGTGGACAACACAAGATATAAGAAAATAATATTAGAGTCTGGCACATAGGTCACAGTCCCAGCAATACAAGAAGATCTTCAAAAGAAAAAATAATCAGACAAGACCTCTTGTATCAAAAATGTTCAAACCCCTATGCAGAGGTCCCACATAAATCTCCTTTTGAAGCAGCGCGCACCCATCCTTTGGTAGGCCAAGGCTATGTTCTGACTAAAATTCAATCCTCCATGCTTGAACACTCGAAAAGGGATGTTGTTCCCCAAATTTACAAGGTAGGATGGCTTCCATTCGATTATTATTGACCGATGAAGAAATAAAACATAAATGTCATAATGTGGGATGCCTTGACCAGTCCAATTTAGCGAGATCTACTGCATGAAGCTCTGGCGCAACTTCCACGTGCTAACCCAGTTATGCAAAAGCCACGTGATTCTGTCAAAATCTACCAAGAAGAGGAGAAACAAGTAAGAAAAATTGCTAAAACCCCACCCTTCTATATGTCCTTGATTATAGGAAAACACCTAGTGCATAACTGCTTAGTTGACTTAGGCACTAGTACTTTTGTTATGCCTAAGAAGATAGCTGATGTCTTAGGTCTGAAATTTAGCCCTTTGTCTAAAGAAGTCCTACAACTTGATGGCTCAGTTATAACTACCTTGGGATTCATCAAGGATCTTGAGTTAACCCTCCATGCATGTCTAAGCCTGATAATTACTCAAGATGTGTCAATTATTGACCTACCTCCTTTGTTTGCCCTATGTCTATCAAGAGAATTTACTGCTAAAGTGGGTGGTTACTTGTCTTCTGATTGGTCTCATATGTTACTCAAGACAAGGTATGGTACCTGGTTTACCATACAAGTTGAGCCTATATTTTCTTATCATGTAGAGCCATATGTCCCATCCCCTCTCCAAGCCAATTGTCTTATCCAAGAAGAACAAGTTTCAGTTCCTGAAGAGAAAGTCTCTTCCACCCTCTGTTCTACAGACCTAGTACTTGATGAATGGGTAGAGAGACATCACAAATTTGATCCCTATGTTGAAGAACTAGAAGCCTATGAGACTGGGCTTGGTACTTATTGCATTCTAGAAGAAGACACTATGCTTCCACACACGCTCATAGGAGACAAAGTTCAAACTGGTCTATGAAAGTTATACTTTAATGGATCTAGAAGTAGAAATGGTGCAGGATCAGGAGTGGTTCTCATTTACCCTAGGGATGAGAAATTCTTCTTCATGTATAGGCTGTAATTTACATGTTCTAACAATGTGGTAGAATATGAAGCGTTGGTGCATGGCCTGCTTATTGCTGAAAAGAAGAAAATTAAAGTGCTTGGATCTTTGGGGACACATAATTGGTCATCCACTAGGTCACCAAAAAATGCCAGACAAAGAATAATCTTCTTAAAGCTTATAAACATAGAGTTTGGGACCTACTTGAGAGCTTTGATGCTCTTAATTTGTAGGTAGTTCCACACAGAATGAACAAGGAGGCTAACCAAATGGTCGCGCTTGGTTCACAATTTTCTCCTGTTGAGGACTTTGTCAAAGGGAACACTCAGCACATTAAGATGGTAATTAGACCATCCATTCTAGATAATAACACCAGCTGGCAAGTGTTCAATAGTGATGTGTAGATCGTCCAGTTTATCCAAAATGAAGCTAAATTTTCATCAAGTATGCAAGCTGAATTGCATGACAGTTATGGTGACCAAGTAATACAGCTAAAGATAAATAGGTTGCCTAAAGGGCTGTTCATCTTAGAGAAAATGTTCAGCCCTGATGATGAGTTCAAGGGTGAAGAAAGATACATGCATGCCACGAGAAGAGGATTGCTCCTCCATTTCTATTGCGCATGGAAAGGAGTTGTTGCTTAGTAGGACTTTGCGCATGTAGAAAAATAGGCCTTCACCTCTCTCTGCCAAAAATATAGCGACATTTTCTCATGGGAGTATGAATACCTCAAATTTTTTGATCCAAGTGTTGCTCAACACTCCATTGACCTTGATCCTGGCATAAAGCCCATCAGATTAAAACAACGGTCATTAAATCCAAGGATAGAGCCCCTCATGAGAAAGGAACTATCAAAACTCATTGAGGCAAAAATTATCTTTCCTATCAAATACTCTACCTGGGTCACAAATCTAGTTCCAATACATAAAAAGAATGGTGAAATCAGACTTTGTGTTTATTTCAGAGAATTGAATAAGGCATCTCTAAAGGATCACTATCATTTACCTTCATAGAGCCCGATTCTACAGATCAGTAGTGACACGCAAAGGTTCTCCATGTTAGATGGGTATTCGGGTTTCAACCAGATCCTGGTTAAGGAAGATGATCAATTCAAAACAGCATTTACAACCAAGTGGGGAACATATGCATATCATAAAATTCCCTTTGGTATGTCAAATGCAGCGCAACATTTCAGCACACCATGGATATTTCCTTCAAAGGTTACATCAATGAGTTCATCTTGGTTTACCTTGATGATATAATTGTCTTCTCAAAGCAGAGTGTGGATCACATGGCACACTGGAAAAGGTATTTGAGAGATGCAGAGAATTTGGGGTGTCTCTTAATCCCAAGAAGTGCAATTTTTGGTGGCTCAGGGCAGGCTCTTGGGCCATGTGGTTTCAAAGGATGGCATCGCAATTGATCCTAAGCGCATTTCAGCCATCCTAGCCCTTTCCCTGCCGGTGAAAAAAAAGCCTTACAGTCCTTCCTTGGCAAGATTAACTTTGTTAGGCATTTTATCCCTAACTTTGTAGGACTGTTCGGCCCATCATCCTTATGCTCAAGAAGGACATAGCCTTCAAATGGATAGCAAAAGGAAGAGAAAAATTCAACAAGATCAAGAAGGAAATTGCTTGTGCGCCAACACTCATCAATCCAGATTACTCAAAGGATTTCATCCTTTATGCTTATGGTATTGATGCAAGCATTGTTGTTTTCCTAACACAGGAAAATGAACAAGGACTGGAACAATCAGTGGCCTTCTTCAGCCAGATGTTGAAGGATTATGAATTGAAATATAGTCACATGGAGAAGTAGGTCTTTTCCATCATGTGCACACTCAATAAATTCAAAAGTATGCTTGCCACAAATCATATCAAGGTGTTAGTCTCTCACTCATCTATTAGAGACTTCATCATGGGAGTAGAAATTAGTGAGAAGAGAGCGCGATGGGTGACCAAAATCATGGAATATGATGTGACTATTAAGGCTAAAAAGTGGGTTAGAGGTAGCACACTCTGCAAGCAAATTGCTTTGAGGATGCACAGAGTGAACTGAGGCTTCATTATTTCTAGATGAAGACCTCCCGCATGTAGAACATGAATAAAACATAGACCCCTGATGCGCATGACTAGATGAAGGACATGATCACATTCCTTTCCGAGGGTGCATACCCTCCCAGTTTGAATAAAGCAAAGAGAAGGCATCTCAGGTTGTAATATATTCCTTATGTTTTGATTGATGGACTTATCTTTAAAAGAAATCTAGATGACGTACTGTTAAGATGTATCAACGGCGCACAGACTGAACAAGTGTTAGTAGAATTTCACGATGGATTCTCTAGTGGACACTTCTCTGCCAAAACTACAGCAATGAAGATCATAATGGCAGGTATCTTTTGGCCTACCCTGTTTGCAGATGCACATAGGTGGGTCACAAAATGTAAAGAATGCACTTTCTTTGTAGGAAAGAAAAGATTGGCAACGCTTCCCCTCATCCTTTTTGCAATGGGGTCTCGACTTCATAGGCATGATCAATCTACCTTCAAGCGCTAGACATAAATGGGTGCTAACAGCTACATATTACTTCACCAGATAGACAGAAGATATCACGCTTAAAGAATCAACTGAGGTAGTCATCCTTGACTTTCTTGAAGGTTTAGTCACAAGGTTTGGCATTCCTCAAACCATTATCTCTGATAATGCAAAGGCCTTCCTTGGTGCTAAAATCACTGATTGGGCTCTAAGTTTGGGCATTTACCTAAAAACCTCTTCCAACTATTACCCTTAGGGCAACGGTCTAGTAGAATCAACAAACAAGAACTTGATTAGAATCATGAAGTGCAAAATGAACACCAGCCAAAGATAGTGGCATACAAAGGTCTTGCACGTGCTCTAGGTAGATAGAATCACAGTCAAAAAGGCAATAGGAACTTCACCTTACAAGCTTGTCTATGGAAAGGAGGTTGCCCTTCCTTTGACACTAGAACTAAATTCATTGGCACTTGCCTAGCAGCTGGAATTTGAGGGCGCGGATTAGAGAGAAATCGGGGTGGCGAAATGGTTCATCTTGAAGAGATCGAAACTCTATCATGATCAAGCTAGAATAGCATCAAAGCCAAGAAACAAAGAAATGATTTGTGAAAGGCTAGGCCTCAAGCTTTCAAATTTGGGGACCTAGTTCTAAAATGGGATGCTTGTGAGAGATAAACCAGGTGTGTCATTCAAAGTTTTATGTAGTTTGGAGTGACCCATACATCATCAAGTCTACAAAAAGCTAACTCTTTTGAGTTAACTCATCTTGATGGAAGTGCACTACAAATCCCAGTAAATGGAATCTATCTCAAACCCTTCAATTAGGTTTGTTGCATCATGTTGTATATATTAAAGTAGTTTCAATTCCTTTAAATGTGCTACATACACATTATTTGTTTGTACATAGTTATTTCCTCTCGCGGGCTTCTGCGTGTGCTCTTTGTTGCTTCTAGTGTGCAGAGCTTCTCTCAGTAGTTGTGAGATTAAGGTCAAAGTGTAGAAATGATACTCAAAGTGAAAACAAGGGCATTTTCATGATTGAACAAGCAGACTCCATGCCCAATGGATACTTCAGGCTACTGGTCTCTTGCATCTAGTAGCGGATGACCCCAAAAGTCACCAAAACTATTATCCAAATAGCTCCCCTAGTGATTTAGGATAACTTGCATACACATTCGGCCCTAAGTTATCTATTGAAGAATTACACGTGCTCAAAATCATTTGGAACATTCCCTTGCAGCAGATTTTCGCACACCCCTTTCCTTCCTCCTTCCACTTCCCCTCGCACCCTCCTTCCACATGTTCACCTTCTTCCAAGTCATTTTCCTTCCACCCCATGCACCTAAGTCTTTGACCCTTCACGTGCCACACCCATTACTTTGTAATAGTTACACCTTAACCATACGTTCTCTGCTCACCGGTTTGATTCATCTCCTCGCGCGTGTTGCGTGCACTCCCTCCATGCTTTCCTATGTTTTCTCCATACACCCTTTTGTGCCAGATCATCTTTTGACATGATTAAGTGTACAAAGATGCATCGACCATCATGGCGCGCCAAGAAGGTGCCAAATCCTTGCAACAAATGAATGATTAACACATGGCAGAAATGAAAAAATAGTTGTACATTTGGCCACCATCTCAACTAATCGGCACGTGCCACGTGTCTTTTATAGGCTGATGAATCGACATCTTCTAACAGCCATATTGTCAGCTATAGAGCTTAGATCAGCGTGTGCCTAGACTTGTCAGAAAGCTGCTAACATCAAGCAACAGTGCAAAATTCAAATTTCAAATTTTGGCAGATCTGGTAGGTGAGAATTGGGAAAATGTCTCTCTGAACATTGATGAGCAGATCTAATTGCTCCAACCACCCAATTTAGTATGATCCACCTATTTTGTCTTTAACACATAACACGGGCATGGGAAAGCGTATTTCATGATTTCCAAGTGGATTTATAGACATTGAATGCTTCTTGTCGGTGGTTGTATTTCAAATTCAGGTTTTACCTCCTTTTCCTTTCTTCCTCCATGGATTCATATATAGATGTAAGAGTAAGGCTCATTTTTTATGTTGGATACTGGATCCTTATGCATGTTGCTAAGGACCCCATATTTTTTGTATTCTAAGTTGCAGACCCCCATGTTTGGCTCTTGCATGTGGATATTGACCTCCTTATCATTGTAACAGTTCTATGCATTTTGGAAGTAATAGAAGCATTGTTTTGTGACTACTCTCTGTCCTAGCGTGTTTGTGTTCCTTCTTTCCTTTTCTCTATCATTACGTATTTTTGTGCTACTTGGTCCCTTGCAATTCCATGTTTGGTTGTGTTCCCTAAGCACAATTTGGTGAATGCATGTTTTGTTGTGCTACTCATGCCTAGCCTCCTCTCACACATTCCCTATCATTCTTTCTCAGAACATATAGTGTTCATCCCTCTTTCTGGTGCTATCTCCTTTTAGTGTAGTTTACTTCATGTTATCCTTCTTTCTTGATCCTGGCATTTTTAGCTTAGTTTCCCCTTTCAACACTAGGAGTAACAAGAGGCAGTAGAGATAGATAGAGGAATCAGCCTTCTCAGAGATCTATCCCAAGCTTGCGAGGTCCCACAACTTAAAGATGGTTCCATTGTGGTCTCGGACACCTCAATCCCTTTTCGATATTTTAGATGCGTGTGCACGTTTGAGCAATGAACAAGCACTAAAAACCAAAAGCATTTGTAGAGAGATATGCTCCCGCATCAATCTACCTCTCGCTTCCTCGACAAGGAAGATGACATCAAGCCAAAGGAAAAGGAAAAAGGTAAAGTTAATAAGAATGTTACTTCCATTTCTAAAAATGATACTAAAGTTCATTGTGGTCATTGTGATGTTGACACTGATTCCGAGGAAAATTGTTGGAAACTCCACCTAGAATTACATCCCTTCAAAAATAAGAAAAATAAGAAGGCCATGGTTATCCTCTAAGGAGATGAAGTATTTAGTAGTGAAGAAATGGATGAGACTATGTGGTGTGCCTCTTTCTACAAAGAGGTATGTTTGGGTAATAATAGTGATGCTCAAGGGAATGAACTTACTAAGCTCTTTCATATAAAAATTTAGTTGAATAAGACAAAAGTGAGTGCTCTTTTTTATACTTGTTTGTAAGCTTGGTTAGTAAATATTTAGTTGATATGATGATGTTAGAAACTTACAATCATCTAATTTTGTACTCATTTGGTTGGGTAAAGAAGGGTGTAGACATCAAGGTTACCAAACAATGTTAAATCACTTTTGCCATTGATAAGACATTTATTGATGAAGTTAATGTAGATTTTTTCCCCTTGATGTGTGTGGAGTAGTGTTTGGCAACCCATATTTGTATTTCAAGGATGTTATCTTCATGAGGAGAGTCAACTAGTACCATTTGGTGAAGGATTTTAAAAGCTACATCATTTTATCCTTTTCGGAGACTCAAATATTTATTTGGTAAGTGCCACTGAAGCCCAAAACTTAATGCTAGTGGGAGATTTTATTTACTTCTTCTAAGGGATAGACAAGCTGAGGAAGTTATCTCTAATACCACTCATATCATAGTTGTTAATAAAAGAGCGAGAAAGAGGTGGGAGATTTTATTCATAAATTCAAGGAATATCCTGTGGGGTTGCCCCTGGATAGAACAATTGAAAATGTTATGTAGTTGTTACCCATTGGCCCGCTTCTAGAATTTGGATTCCATAAGAAGTCTATGAAGGATGCCTATGAAAATAAACAGCAATTATAGTCTCTTTTAAGAAAACACACACTTTAGGGGTGGTTGGTCACTCTGATGTGATAGATATTGTTGAGCACCTACACAGGTGTGATTTTTTCCAAACATGCACATAGTAGTTGTTAACCTTATCACAAGTTTTGTTTCATGTAGTGAAGAAGATTCGGGTTACATATTCCATTATCGGTTATTTCTTGGCCATGGATAAGTTTCTCCATGGATTTTATGGATAGTTTTCGGAGCTACTTCCAAAAATGGTGTGATTATGTTTTGATGGTGACAAATCGGTGGAAAAAATGTATATTTACATTTCTTGCATGAGGTCCATGTTACAACAAATTTGGTTATTGTTAATAAGTGGATTCATTCAAATAGGGAATCATGGTTCATTGGTGATTGTTGGTATATCTTGTGGGAAAATGGGGATGCTAAGAGTTCTACCACATGTCATAACTTGGCCTAGTTTATGATATATCCTAGGACTTGGGGTGTGTATTTGGTATATATCCAGTAGTCTTATCACATGACAGTTCATATTTCTACCAATAAAACTCTTTTTGAGACATGTTTTGGTTATTTACCTAAGAGTGCGATCGAGGTTGTCTTGAGATTACCATGCAGAAATAAGGGGAAAATGGGGTTAAAATTCCACAAAGATGATAAAATTGTTAAGACAGATTCAAAGATATACACCCCCAAGAACAAGAGTAGTATTCCAAAGAATATGTGGGAATAAATTCCTGACATGATCAGTCCTTAAAGCTTTTAAGGACTTAAAAGCCTCAAATTGGGGAGGTATGATCCAAAAATGGATCTAAAAATACCCAATTATATGTATTCTCCATATTTGATACTTGCAGATAGATTCTCGGTGATTATTTCTTTAAGAGATAGTCCATTCAAGATGGCGGTGAACCAAACACCTTTGAATGACGTTTTAGGCCATCGTTGTTTTGTTCAAGGATTTTACATGTGATTGTTACACATTTGCCCCCATGGTTGCACAACCGCCATGGTGGTTATGTAACCTCTGGTTATAGGGTCCGAAGGTTGTGCAACCACCACAACACACAACCTCCACTCTATTTTCACCATTGGTTCTATTCACGACAATTCTAACATTTTGCAAACTCAACAGTTGTAAATGTTTGGGCTTCTAAATGGTTTGGTTCATCTTTTCATTCAACCACAGGCGAGTAACTATAAATATGAGGTTGTAGAAGCATTCAAGCAAGTGATTTTGAGTGAATTCTAGTGTGAGCAAAGAGGAGTTGGATTTCTTTCTTGTTTTGTTCATTGTGAGTGAGTTTACTATTGGTTGAGAGTTGTAAGCAAGCAAATACAAAGAGGAGTGAAGAATCCTTCTTGAAGGTCATTTATTGACAATAGATTTGTATTTTGGAGAATTACATAGTGAAAGGGAAGTAATTTTCTTACCCCTAGATTTTTTCCCACCTTGGGTTTCTCTACAATAAATTCTTCTGTCTCCTTTCCTTTTGTTAGATCTTAATTTGCGAGTATAGGTGTGTTTAATTCTTACCCATTATATTGGTTAAAAGGAATTTAGTTTTTTCCATTCAATTATCACTAAATAGGATTTTTTATTGTTGGAAACAAGGCAATTTATAGATCAAGGGGAAACGTCATATAGTACATATTTTTTTATGTTGGTTCACATGCACTCGACTCCTCTCCTATTTTAGCTTCTCCTTCAGTAAAAAATTGGAGACCGATCACCCTCGAATCCTTTAGCATCACAACACAAATCAAAATTCACAAGTACAACAAGAATGAGAAATTTTCCATCCATAAAGTGAATAGGTGTATTCCTCCCATTCTTTGCATCTCTTTAATTTACTATACACAAATTTAGTTTTTTTAAGTACATATTATTATTTCCATTTGAGTTATAGTTTAATTTCTTCTATGGGAACTCACTACACTCTGTATAGCAGGGTTTCATCGTGGAGAATTCCAACACCAATGTAAATAACGACATCAATTGAGAAAGTGAAAATTGTGTATGCATACTTAGGTATTTTTTTCCTTTAAGTATGTAATTTTAATTCCACACTTAAGGGGGATTGTAGACACTCAAATTACATAAATTATCCTTGGGAAATGAAAATTTTGGATCTCTCTCTCTCTCTCTCTCTCTCTCTCTCTCTCTCTCTCTCTCTCTCTCTCTCTCTCTCTCTCTCTCTCTCTCTCTCTCTCTCTCTCTCTCTCTCTCTCTCTCTCTCTCTCTCTCTCTCTCTCTCTCTCTCTCTCTCTCTCTCTCTCTCTCTCTCTCTCTCTCTCTCTCTCTCTCTCTCTCTCTCTCTCTCTCTCTCTCTCTCTCTCTCTCTCTCTCTCTCTCTCTCTCTCTCTCTCTCTCTCTCTCTCTCTCTCTCTCTCTCTCTCTCTCTCTCTCTCTCTCTCTCTCTCTCTCTCTCTCTCTCTCTCTCTCTCTCTCTCTCTCTCTCTCTCTCTCTCTCTCTCTCTCTCTCTCTCTCTCTCTCTCTCTCTCTCTCTCTCTCTCTCTCTCTCTCTCTCTCTCTCTCTCTCTCTCTCTCTCTCTCTCTCTCTCTCTCTCTCTCTCTCTCTCTCTCTCTCTCTCTCTCTCTCTCTCTCTCTCTCTCTCTCTCTCTCTCTCTCTCTCTCTCTCTCTCTCTCTCTCTCTCTCTCTCTCTCTCTCTCTCTCTCTCTCTCTCTCTCTCTCTCTCTCTCTCTCTCTCTCTCTCTCTCTCCCTTAATTTGGATATCTTATGTCTATTGTTTCATCTTCCTTAGGTTGGACTTAGTGTGAAATCTAACCCATAGAAGCCTATATAATGTAGTCAAATTCACTTCATAACTCACCTACCATTCTTATAATAATACATTACAAATTACTCTCCAAAATTAATTAAGTTTATATTAAATCTTCCAAAAGTAGAGGCACATCTAATAGAGTAGCCACCACGCATGTTTGAAGCACTCAAACCAAACTTAAGAGTCTAGCTTCCTCCAATATCAAGCATTCAAAGGCCTTAGATCCATGTCTTAGCAAGATAAAGTCACTCCAAGATTTACCAAAGGTCCTAAGGGAAAAGGGGGTCATTTTTAGCATATGAAGCACACTAAACCACATTACTACTGTGTTGGGTACATTTCTATACTATATATAGTAACACAATGTTATTATTTGTATCAAGAGATGTGAGGGTAATATAAGAGGTTGTCTTAGATTGCACACATTATTTATACCAATACTTGGAGAAATACATTATTTGTATTATTTCTCTAGGGGGTGTAGAGTACTATATGAATTGGTTTAGTAGGGGTTGACTATCAATGTTAGTTTAGCCTCATCCACACACAAATTTCTCCTTTTACTATCTAATCATTTGATGAAGTTTACTATAGGTATCTAGGGTTTTATATTTATTAAATTTCATCACAAGTGGTGTTGAAGGTGTGTAAAAATATAAAAATGCAATTCCAATAATTTCCAAAATAAAAATAGGCATGTTAAAATTTATAGAGCTCTATCATTCTCCAGGAAAAAACTTTACTTAAAACAAGTCTAGATTGTACATTTCCTATATAATTATATGACTTAGATAAACTTTTATATGGTAAATAATAGATTATTATTGTGTTAAAGTTGTGTAACCCTGACCAAAGTTAAGATTTGTTATTAGAGCAATATGATCTTGTGCATAATGATAATTTAAATAGATTTACAAAGGATTTCATTTCTACTCATCCCTAGAGATGAGAGATGTCTTTCCTTGAAGAAGAAACGTAAGTGGTTAAGATTGTGTGATAATTACATATTGGACATAAGAACTATCTCCTACAATAGCAATCTTCCCGAAAAATATTCTCACTCCACCTCTTCATAAGATCTGATACCAAATCATAAATTTGGTCAAAGTTACACTGATTTTAACACAATAATACTCTATTATTCACCATATCAAATTTCATCCAAGTCATACAATTATATAGTAAATGTATTCCTATAATTATGGATATCATATCTCCTCATATAGTTCACTCGCTTATCTCTAACTATTTGAAATATATATTTTTATATAGCAATATATATATGACTTAATCAACTAACCAAAAATATTACTAACTTACCGTATTAATCATATGATAATTACAAACAATGTAAATAATAATTTATCGTACGATAAATCATAACTAACATATGAACACTAAATTCCTAACAAATACATCCCAACATGACCTATATGGTTTTTTAAGGAAAAATTCCAAGAACAATCTCTCAAAAGAAGGATCTTTAGGTTCACATCATTCATTCAACCTAGTTTGCACATCCAAATCACTTTTGTATCACTTTGTACACCTATTTCTGCATCCCTTCTTGTGTTTTATGTTATCATTTCATTGTTAAAATTTGTTTAATGTATTAATAGCTATATTATAGATTGCATGGCTAATGTAGATTTATTTATTCTACATTTAACATACCTTACATCCTTCAATGTAATTTTACAAATAATTATTTATGGTGTAGAGAGAGTGTCACCACATTCAACATCAAGGAGGGAATTATAAATGTGAGATGCTAAATTATTAAATTATAAGATCAAATTTGAAGTTGAGATATATTTATTTCATATATTTAGATTAGATTTTTATATTTTTAATGTAGTTTGGTATTTCGTAATTAATGTATGTTGATATGAAAGTAGTGCATGAGATTTTAAATAGATGATTATTGAAATATATGGTTATCTATCTCATCTCTATAAAACTATGTAATGTCAATAATACAAGCAATTGATCTTAAAATGTAAAAACAAAAATTTGATTCAACCTCTCTAATATTTTCCTTAGAACATTCATTCTTGATTAATTAATGTTCATTTTTCATAATAGCTATAGATAATATTTAGTTGTCCATGAATTATTACTTTATTCATAATTTGATGTTTAAAACCATAGTATAGATTATGTACTCCAAGATTAGAAGATCAAACAAAATATATATATTCGCCTTAAGGTTGTGATAGGGATTCCTCAACATGTAGGAAACCAAAGGAGAGATGGAATAGTAGTTGGAGGGTATTGGAAGGATGATCAAATACCATATGATATCAAAAATTATCTTTGATAAAAATTAAATTTAGAACAATAATCAACAAATTTTTACACACTAAAAGAATGCATTTAAACAATATCACTATTAATTTTTTAAATTTATGTCTTATTATATCAAGTCAGATATGCCTCTTCATTACAACTTGAAATTATTCTAGACTCTAAAATACTCATTCATTCAAGTAAATTAATCTCAGATTAGTTGGTGAGCTTGGTTTATGACAATATATAAACCCCAACATATCATAATCCTTATTTTAATGGTGGTGACCACTTGTTTTTCAAGCAATGATCATTTTTAATAACTATCAAATTCTTGGAGGATTTTTTTCATATTGAAAATTGAGAAACATATGCATTGTAAGAAATATTTTATGGTGGTTTTTAGGAAATGACTATGGGCTGCTAAGTTTTGCTAGGATTTGATGAGGAAGGCGAAAATGAGTTAGCCATAAGAGCATGTTGATATTAAGAAATAATTGGAAGTCTATTAAGAGGTAGAGTTGCTATGAAAATGTGATCAAGAAGTAATTTTCCCTGGAAATTCTCCTTCAATGTGCATGTTTTACCTTTTTCTCATACTAGAAGGCAAACTACGAGGATGATACGAAAATTGTTCACTCAATTTGAGTGGGTGAGTGTTATTTTAGGGGAGAATTGGAGGAGAGGCATTGGGATTTTATAGTTGATGTGCTACGGTAGGAGTCACAAATGTCATTAGAAGAAACTTACAAAAGTATAGGGAGCAAAAACTAAAAATTAGTAACTTGCATATAGAGTTGGATGAAGGACGCGAGAGAAAGAGGTAGGAGTTAGAGGTGAAAGATGTGGATATTAGGTAGTTGAAGACTTCCTTGG
Organism: Taxus wallichiana var. yunnanensis; assembly: GCA_018340775.1. Lineage (NCBI taxonomy): Eukaryota > Viridiplantae > Streptophyta > Pinopsida > Cupressales > Taxaceae > Taxus > Taxus wallichiana. Next base: position 768,250,956 of record CM031234.1, read on the forward strand.
ACCTGGTTGGTCATCTAGTAAATATAACCCTCATGTGTAGATCACCTCCTAGGGTCTATGTTATTGTCCTAAAGGAACACTAGTTAAAATTCATTCTTGGACAGGTAATCCAGAATAAACGTTCTATTGTAGTCTCTGCAGTCATGTTCTCAAACACCTTCAAGATGGTAGATGAGGACATTAAAAATATGATGTGTGAGGCATATATTCACAACGTTGTTCTACACAAGTCTGATTGGAATATAATTTTCTGGTGGGAGAGGTCCATGTTAGGGCCTTTTGTCTCATTTATAGAATGAAGCCCTTTGGGTAATCGAGAGGAGGGAATATGAGCAGTTTGAGCTTGATGTTCCACTTCTGATCTTTGGAGAATACATTTCTCCAAATAAGTTCATAGAAAAGTGGAATACCATGATACGAGATCAGGAGCTTCAAAAGGTCGTGTTTGCTCTTCGATTGGAAGCTCTCCAGAAGCTGCAGGAGTATGACAAATCTATAATGACTGCACTAATAGATGGTCATTTTTTCTGACAAATTGAAGATGTGGGATCCTCACTTCCCTTCCCAGATCTTAAATACCATACATAAAATGGTGTTTTATGTCATGATGGTTATTCAAAATTGTGTAGGATGGATTGGAATCAAACTCCAATTATTTCCCATATGGATGCTTGTTACATATTGGAGAGTAAGTCTCCTCCAGTCCCCCAAAAGGATCCAAGTATATGGGTATACTTTCATGAGAATAAAGGGTCTGTATCTCCACAAGAGGCTCTCCATACTGCACCATGCAATTTTAGGGAGTTTTGGAAAGGAACTAACCAAGAATGAATTGAAAAATTAAGCTATTGGAAGCTAGTACGAGCTACAGAAGTGGGTTGGCTAGAAAGGGTAAGGAAGATTATTCAAATATTGCTTTAGATTCTGAGATATTAAAATGTATTGACTTATAGGATGCTACTATGTAGATGGTCTTTAATGTATTGGCTATTTTTGAATTGTCTCCTATACTTCAACAATAGTATGAGCAGATTGTAAACTTTTTCTACATATGAATGAAAAAGGGGGAACCCTATAACCATTTTATTTACCAATAATAAAAAATTAAAAGAAAATACATAGAATTTTCTTATTTTGATGAATTTTAAAAAAACTCTAAATTTTATTAGAAATTTTAGGAAATATTTTCAAAAAAAAAAAAAAAAATTGATTGGTGGATATTAATTTTGGAAAATTTGTCAAAAACCATTCAATTGGTAAAAATACCCTATTAGTGACTCCAAAATTGAATTTCCCCTCCAAATAACATAATGGTTGATTGATTATGAAATAAGTATTTTTATTTCTCGGCCTTCCTATCTCCTTCTTTGTGGCTTCATAATCGAAAACTATCCTTTATAGTTCCCTCTAAACACATGCCTTACTTTACGTGTACTACACCAAATTGAATACGCCTCACTAATACATCTTGGAATTGCATCTATTACTCTAAAATCCTCAGTCATTCATAAAATTAATCCCAAATTGATTGGTAGGCTTGGTTTGTAGTCATATATAAACCCCAACATACCATTGTCCTTATGCCAATGGGGTTGACACCAAAATAGAAGTGGCCCTCCTACTAACATAATGGTTGATTGATTTTGGGATTAGTATGTTTTCTTGTTTGGAATTTCTTTCCCCTCCTCTTCATAATCCTAAAAATTAATATGATGTTCAATTACTTCTAAATGCATACCTTACTACATCTTGGAATTGCTTTTATGACTCTAAAATCATCATTCATTCATAAACTTAGTTCCATATTCTTTGGTAGGCTTGGTTTGTGGAAATATATAAACGCCAACATACCATGATCCTTTAGCCAATGGGGGTGATGCCAATAAAAGAAGTGGCCCTTCTACTAATTATATAATCATTGATTGATTGTGTGATGAGTATTTTTTCTTGTTTGGTTTTCCCTCTTCTTCTCTATGGCTTCATTATCCAAAAATATATATATCCTCCTCAATTGTATAATGTCAAGCATGTATCTTAAATGTCTCTTGAAATTGCTTCTATGTCTCCAAAATGCTCGTTCATTGATAAACTTAAACCCACATTAGTTAGTAAGCTTGATACATGTGGTAATATATAAATGTCAGCATACTATGATCCTCATGTCAATGGGGTGACACCACCATGGAAATGGCCCTATTACTAACATAGAGATTGATTCGTACATCTTTGAATTGCTTCTACAGCTCTAAAAATCTTGTTATTAAAATTAAACCCACATTAGTTAATTGATGAGATTGGTACGTAACAATATAAAAACCCCAAGATATTGTTGTTCATAATATAAAAATAATATATCATATTCAATTTCCTCTAAATACATACCAATTACTTTATTCCTAACTAGATGTTGGAAAACATGGTGGAGCTGATGTACTCCAAGATAAGAAGATCAAATAGAAGATATACTCGCCAAACCATTGATATCACTGAAATATAAACCATTACTCCTAAAACTTATTGAATTTCAAGATGTCATAAGGAGGTTGTTCTTAAAACAATATGTGCATGGAATATGTTATCTTAGCTTTAATTTTCAAAAAGTAATGTGAGTTTTATTTCCATCCCACCTAAAATAGACATCAAGAGAATATTGAAATGATAACATATTTGTGCATGAAGAATAGAAAACTTAATACTTTCTTGTGTATTTTTATAATTTTAGACCAAGAGAATATTGAAATGATAACATATTTGTGCATGAAGAATAGAAAACTTAATACTTTGTTGTGTATTTTTATAAAAAAAAAAATTACTTCGATGTTTCTGTATAATACTGCAGCTTTGATCCGTATTTGCACAAATATCTGTATTACTATGGTATATTGAAGATGATGGAAAATTAATTTCAAGGCAACCTTTGTCCAGCTATTGCCTCTATCCCATAATATTTTGTATATGTTGAATTGTTTGTATATATTTGGAGTGCAATGATCCATTATGGGTGGCAAACAATTACAAATGAAAGACTCATGAATTTCAGAAATGGCTACCAACATTAATTAAAAAATTAACCCTTATTTACCTTCAGACAGGGCCATAATTAAAAATGGTTTACAATCAAGAGGAAGAGCATAGAGACGTCATTCTACACCAAATATCCTCAAGAACATATGACATTTGCATATCAGGCATATATGAAACCATTCCTCCAAACATAACAAAAAGAGATTTATAAAACCAGCAAGTTTATAAATGTACAGTATTGTACATATATTTATGCTCAAGAAGTAGCAGTCAGCAAGGAAAAATCATCTGGACCAATGGGTGGGTGCTTCAATATTTTTGGAGGCTTTAACTGTTGATTTGCAGTGGTTTTATTATTATTATGATTGTTATTTTCTGCTGCAGCCGCCATTGCAGACGCAACACGCCTCTCTTCTTTCTTGTACCGAATGCCACATGCATTACATAGAGACTGTTCATCATCCCACCAAAGAAAACAAGCATCAATAGGCAGAGAGGATCTTTGTGCCCTAATTACAAAAATATTAAACTTCTGTTATAGAAAAAAACAACTGTATGGTGAAATTTACCTTGGCACCCTTAGGACCATTCCTCCACAAAGGTGTTGTGGTGGTGTGGCATGTAGAGCACCTTCTTGCAGAGTCATCTGCATTAACATTTCTTCGCTGCCTCTGCTGCACCATTCTTGTGGAACTGCCATTATTATTCTTCTTAGGTCTAGAAGCCAGTTCTGATCCCAAAACTGTTGCATAACTTCTAAGTGCCACAATATCCCTGGAATCCATAAAATTTGATCTGGAATGGGTTATTGGAAACCAAAATGTGGGATTGGAACTTGTAGTTTCATTTCTTGCAGGGCTCCAACAAGATTTGTACAGATGGGGTCTATAAACATTGTTGTTTGCTGATGTTCTGTTGCTTAATTCACCAAATGGAACAGCCATGGTGTTTGAAGCTTTCAGGTCAGAATTAGTTATCTGTTAGAAAAACAAGCACCCAAATGATTTGAGGGAACCAGAATCCTATCTATTCAACTTTCATTTTTACAAAAGAAGCTATTTGTTGGTTGAAAGATTGAAGCAATGCGTTTCACTTGCTTCTTGGTGGATGACGCTATTTGGCTAGCTCACTCTCTCACACACACATATATATACCGAAGTTTACATTATCCATGCTATTAATCATAGAGTACCATTCATAGCCCAAAATAAACTGGTAGAATAGAATCACATTCAGACCTAAAAGATTAATTAAGGAAATCAAATAATGCCCTTTAAGATAAAATGAAATTGGCAATGTTCCTTACAAATATTAGAATAAAAGGAAATCTGTACCTTGGGTGAAGGAAGTTTAGACTTCATTATTTCTACGACGTTGAATCTACTGTGAGCATAGCTACTTTCCGTTGTTCTTTTCTTCAAGATCTCCATTGGCTGTTGCCCCTCTGCACATGGTACATTATTGACCTTCCCAAAGAAAGGGTGCAGTCCACACCACTTCTGAAACGAACTGAATTATTTCCCTCAAAGCCGCTGCAACTCTCCATCAGACAACTGATAAGATCCTGCTCCTTCAACTCCCCCGGAGGATCAGCACTTATATAACTACTGTTATTACTATTATTCAAACTCTCTGTGTTTTCGCCAATGGTCTCACATGAAGTACTCCCACTAAACAAATCCAGACTGCAACTGTATCTTCTTTTTTTCCTTCATAGGGGAACAAGACAACTTCAGCCCAAACTCCATCTCCTCCTTATACCAGTAATCCATCTGCTTCAGCTCCATAACCTTGTTTAATGAAAACAGTCTTCAAATCTTAAAAACGACTTAGTAGCGAAAATGGTGAAGTGTTTTGTCACGCCATTCACCAAGGTACATGAGATATTACAAGGGGATGACGCTGGATAGTAAGCGAATTCAGCTAAATGATACCAACAAATGCTAAAAGACTCAAAATAATCTGGAAAACACAATTAAGTCAAATCAAAACCATGAAACAGAGAAAAAAACAAACGCTTTTACACACAGATGTTATAAAGGGTAGAAATACACATATTTGCAGTGACAACATGATATACCCTAATTTGAGCTTTAGATCAAAGCGTTAAAAACCCATCCATCTCATGTCCTGTGGCAGATTAACTTATGCTAGATGTCAACATTCTCCTGACTAGGAACAGAAATAAACAAGAGATATCTTAATCTTCGACATATACACATTGCATATACTGTCTGTACATACCCACAACAGTAATCCCAACCACCACTGCCCTCAACAACATATGTCAAATTTATAACTCTGCAAAACATATTCTTTCAACACTGGTGTATATTGTCTTTCCATTTTTGAGCGAACTCTCCACGACGTCTGCCTTAATATATTGCATGCATATATACACAATTAATATCTATCAAATAAATAATTGATGGGAGATCTTCCAACAGGTGGTCAATGGAACTGGGTTTGTAATCCATTCTCATTCCATTCTACAATTATCTTCTTCACCAACTGGCTGGCAGAAATGCAGAAATAAAAGCCAAAGAAAGACAGATTTGGCTAATCTAGGAAGTGATTTTATTTTCGCCTAATCGCTGACAGAACCCTCTAAAAATAGGGCTGGCGCCATGATTCTCCAAATCTGAGATGCCCAGTTGAGCGGCCAGGTGTTTTCCGATTGTCATTGACTGCATTGCACCTTCTCTACATGTTCATAATCATATTCTTATTCTTATTCTTTCGATGATTATTATTCTCCCCGAGTCCTCATCTTTCTATTTTTTTCATACCAGTAACACCTTCCATTGCCAAACGCCGCAGGGCAGATCTGTCAGAAGAATCCATCTATTTTTCTTGTAGCTCCTCCGAATGTGACGCATGTGGGAGTTAAGGAGCTCCGACAGTACCCTAAAGGATTCGATCCCGAAACCTCCCTCCCTCCAGGAATAATTTGTTTGCCCCTTTTATGATGATAGATCTTACCGGGATTTGAGCATGCAGATCCATAAGAACGTTTTATTTGGCGTTTTCAAGTTTAGTCGTTACATTTAAGTTAATTCCATCTTCTTCCCGTTCATGTTCCACACCACTTAAGCTTACTATTGAGTGTCATGCTCTTGCAATGTGAGCCCCCATCTATGCAATATGCCTTTTGATAGATGCACATAGAATGACAATGAAAATCATTGGCATCCTCAAGTTTTATTACTCAAATATTGACCACATGACCTGCATGTTTAATTATTCAAATAATGACTTTTGTACCCCCTAATTGAATATTTTAGGATATTGACCCTTCACCATAGGGAGTAGGTGATATGATAGTGAGAAGGTGATATGATGTACACTTGGCCAATGTTTTTATAGTTTTGTAGAAATTTTAATTGTTAAATACTAATGTTTTGAAAAGATTTTTGTTTCATATGAAATGTTACACAACCAAATTTTATATTTTAGTAATTATTTATCTCTTTGGTTTTATGTTTATTCTTAAATATTTGTACCATTGCCCAATCTTGTTGTTTTGATTTTTAATTGCATGGACGGTAGTTTTTAGTAACATTATGTTTATGAAAATGAAGTATATATCTTTTTCTATAATGATAGTGTTTGTTTTTACAAGATAGTTGCTTGGACTATAGGGTAGGCTAAGTTTATGAAAGCACAAAAAGTTTTAAAATTAATTGTAGAGGCTTTAGAGAATTGTCATAAAAAAATAATACGCCTTTATAATTTTAAAATGTTGTACTTGACGTTTAAAGTTTAGTCATTATAATTTACGAATATGTTCAAATACCACTTGTTTCCATTGTTGCATGGTTTGTAATGTTTTTTCCCCAATTCCAACTTATGAACTTCAAATTCCATTTCATGTACAAATTTCTTTTTAACGGTTTGACTTTGTGGCTCAAGGTCCTCTCGTGGTGACAAAACAAAACTATTTATGGAAATAGTCGGTTTGGTAATGATTTGGGGATGAAAATTCAATTTTGGTGAGGATAAAACAAAAAGTATTCTTGAAAAATAGTTATTAGGGTGATTACTTGGGAGTGAAAATATTTTATGTAATAAAAGTAGTACTCCAAAGAAAAAATCATTCAATATATTTTATTATTTTAAATTCGAGTATCTTATTATTCCAAGTTCAATATGCTTCTTTTTCATGTATTTGAAAATATTTTTATTATTTGTTTTTTATAAATTCAATACTTGTAAGTGTTTTTCCAAGAACTTGGTTTGGTGTTTTAGGGCGAGACATTCACGTCCTATTTTGCATCTCTACACCTAACTAACTATTCAAATGTTGAAGAAAGACTTTCCAAGCACCATCATTTAGTGTTTTAGTGTGGACTTACATTTATTATTGTCCTTTTAATAAACACAACACTTTTCGATCAAATTTGGCATTTATTTGAATAACTAACTTATACTAGATTTTGTTAATGTGGTTTTGAGTTGGTTCAACCCAAGTAAGCTCGAAATTTTTTTTGATGTCTTCCATGAGGTATCCCTAATAGCTATGATACACATTCTAATATACATTCGAATATGATTACCAAATTGGGATAAAAATTATGTTTTATTATAGAAACACATTCTTGTTGCTTCTACTCAATCTAAATCAAAATTGAAATCATTTCCTTAAGAACCCTACATGAGATATCAAGATCTAGCTTGTATGTAAAACTTTACCAAAGGATTTTTTTCCTATTTAGATTCCAAGATCCTAACTATTTTATTTATCCATTATGATCTATAGCCCTTGGATTCTTATGCCTTCCTTATCTCTTGGTCATCTTTGATGCCTCTTTAGTGCATCTTGGATTTGTTTCTATAGCTCCAAAATCTTGATTAATTAATTCAAATCATTAATCTCAAATTTTTGATAAGATTGTTTTGAGACAAGATATAAACCCCAATATACCATGATCATTATGTGAGTAGGTATGACACCACAATGGAAGTCTCTTGCTAACATAATAATTGGTTGGTTGCATGATGATTATTTTTTCTTTCTTAGCCTTAACCTCTCCTCTTATATAGCTTCATTATCAAAAAAACTATATAATTTCCTCTATAAATATGCCTTACTACCCCAAGTTCTATATGTCTCTTCATGCATCATGAAATTACTCTTTTGAATCTAATATCCTTATCCATATAAACAACAATAGTTGAATAATTATAGGCTGAGCATGTTTTCTTTCTCATCCTTACTCTCTTCATATGTGGATTCATAATAAAAGACAATAACTATATAAAATAATCAATCACATATTGGTTGATGGTATTGATCCATAACGACATTTATAAACCCCAATATCATACCATGTCACCCTTCAAACATACATTACATGCAACTCAAAAACCATCATAAAATCCCATTCCATTCTCTATATCATTCATTATTGCTAATTTTCTATCATGAATATAAAAATTCACAATACTCACCTTGATTCAAATGTACCCATAATCATGTAAGCCTCAACAAATCAGTCTTCTAGCATTCAATACTCCTAGCCAAGTTTCAAAACTTTCTTATCTTCTTTTTAAGAACAAGAATCACTTATATGCATAGAGACAATTACAAGAATCATGCAAGAATTTGTCACAAGACAAAGGTAACACAATATACATGAAATTAGCTACAAAACTAAGTTTTCTCCTTATTTTCCTTCCCGGAAACTTCACGTTTGGATTCATACCTAGGTAGAATGTGTAGAATCAGTTACATTCTTTCTTTTATCTCTTCTCTCACATCCTCATTCGAGGTGGTTGCTCATTCCATCAGTTATAAACATGAGTCATCATGAAATTCTATCAAGAGGTTACATTTTACCTAAAATAACTTAAGTTCAACATGACTTAGTTAGTTCCATACATGACTTGTGACCCTAGAAGGTTCTAACACCTCATGTTATCCCATTCCACCCTTATACATTATTTTCCAAGTTCCAACAATACATGAAAACCTTCAAACTAATCCAAAATGGCCAAATATAGAAATATTGCTAAAAGGAGGGAAAAGTTCCATTTGAAATTTGAGAGGCCTAGGCACCACATAGACAACTAAACAACTCCTAGTGACCTATGACACACTACCAACACACTTGACAAGAAAAATATTATCCTTATGACTTATCTATGGGATGCCCTCGCATCATGTTAAAAACCCTAAAATTTATGTTAATACTCCGAGAAGAGTGTTTGATCGAATATTTCATCCTTTCATGGTTTAGGAATGTTATATTTATGTATTTATTATTCTATATTATCTTAATACAACACATTGCAATATCATAATTAGGTTTATCCTATTTTTTATGCTACACTTTGGACCATATCGATCCTTGAAAACTCCTTAACTAAAATAATAAAACAATTAATTTAAATTATATGGAAGTAAGGATCTTAAACCAATTAATTTTAGTTAATAATAGTAAATATATGCTACATAAAACATCATGAGTGGAGTAACAAAATTTACAACACATGACAAACTATATCCTCATAAAATTAAATATATATTCTTTAAAAAAAAATTATTAAACTCTTAATCTTGAGCATTTGGTAAAATAATGATTAAATTTTAAATTTAAATCTAATATTAATGATAGTTTGCTTCCTATATAAAGTTCACCCAAATAAAATTGACCTATGATTTAACTATAACATGTATCAAGCAATATTAGGCTAAGTTGAGTTTATTTATCATTAAATTACATGTTGTAGACCCCTAAATTTAGCATTTAATTACTCTATAATTGCAATATTGGCTTAGTCCCTAAATCATGACTTGTGCACACATTTTGAGCTTAAATTCCCATCTTTAGCCCTATTGCATCACTTTATCTCCTCATTACACTACGTGTTTGCTCATATAAATTTTGACATCAATCCATAACAATCTATCACTCCCAATCATCATGCCCATAAATTTACACCACCGCATTCCCTCCATGTAAAATACCACCAAATAGGGACTAAACTACCAAATGGTCTATCCAAAACTAATTGTTTTTTCCCAAGCCACCCAATGGTTATTTTCATAATTTAATATCTTGTATGGATCATTAATTTCCTCACATGGATCAGCCTTAATGTGAAATTATACCTACAATACCCTAAATAAGATATTCAAATGCAATAATTTACTCATCTAGAATTTTCAAGACCACTTGCTTGCAAATATCATTCCAAATACACTCAAAACTCTCCTAAACTTCCCTAAAAAACAACACACATTAAGATTATCCCCTACATTTCCCAAGCCAAAGACCATTAAATCTAAGTCAAGTGCAAGTAAGTAAAGCAAGATTTCTAAGCATTTTAAGTGAGCACATTTCTAAATATAGTTACATCCATATAAATATCACATCTCTAGTGGAGAACTACGTGCAATTGGAAGCCTCTTTAGATAAATACACCCAATGTAGGAGGTGTCCAGATTGTACTTTGACCCAAATACTAACCTTTTTAGTGGTTTTACCCATAGTTAGGGTTTGAATCCATTTTACACTATTACAAATAGTTTTGTACATTTTTGAGACCTAAATTTTCATAAATAAGACATTCTAGTCAATTACATAGACACAAGGTTATAAGTCACAAACATCTCCCCATACATAATCACCAACAAGTATGTAACTATGAAATAGTTTTGTACTTAAGTACCAATTTCATCCCATCTTAATATACACTTCTATAAATAGAGAGAAAACATCTTCGAGTCACTTCCATCCAATTCATCGTCCTTTCACTCCTAGATCACTTTCGGACCCATAGAATAGCTAAGTTTAGTTATCATCTTGTGTCTTATTTCATTTAGAACTAATTTCAATTGATCCATTTTTCATGTTACTATATATTATATTATTATATACGTGTTAATATTGTATTAATTAATGTAAATGTATCTCTTGTTTATAACCATAATCCAAAGTTTTAAAAACAACACGCGCTTGCTTTCTTTTGTGTCGAGTCATTTGGTGAACTCATTTATTGATTGAATTATTAATGTGTTTGGCCTAGATCACCTTATTCCAAACAAGGTTTTTATTTCCTTTCTATGTGTTCCTTTTCCTTGTCTTATATTTTTTTATCCTTTTTTATTTATGGCTTACTCTACCTATGACTTACTCGGCCAATTACAAAAAAATTGATCCAAAATTTTCCTTACATGAATCAATTAAAATCACCCCTGCACATAAATATATTATCTTTGAGGTATTGTAACGAATAATGCACCTTATCAATGTAGATCCCTAACATGTGGTATAAATTATAAATACTCTACACTTGACAAAAGAGAGCATATCATTTGGTGTAAAATGTATTCCTTCTCAAATTGTCATAAATAGTTATCTCCATTGTATATTCAAGTTTAGGTACAAAATCAATTGGTTAAATGTGTATTTATTGATAATGGATCGGGTCTCAATATTTATAACATATATTTCAATCATATGTTGGGTATAGTAGCAGATAATATCACTTGATCGATATAAACATTCATTGTTTCCATAATATACTCCACAAATTACTTGGAAAAATTACATTCCATATTACCTTAGGCAAGAAAACACTTTCCAATGTATGTAAAGTTATGCCCAGTGATCATATTTACAATATTATTTTACTACAAACATGGATGTATGGCACACATTTTGTATGATATACCTTATATACTTGCTTAAAATTCAATTATCAAGGTTCTATAAATACCTTCTATATGGATTCATAACATTTTAAGAATTGTATTATGACACATAATGAGTGCAAGTATTTATCCTATATGTAGCCACCTTCTTCTACTATTCCACGACTACTTTTACTGAGAACACCACACCCTTTTATTTCCATAAAATTTGAGGCTAGCTATAAGTATCGAAAAAATGGGATTCACTGGGAAAGCGCTCATATGCATGAGAAAGGTATCCATGAGTCCATTATGTTTCCTAAAATATTCCATGACATGGTCCTAGCTAACACTCTCATAAAGTTCCTAAATCTCCTTCCACACTAGTCTCATCCATGCTTCAAGAACACCCTTGCAGGATGTTTGTGAGGTCTATCACCCTTATTTCCTAGTAATTTTTTTACCATGACCTAATTGACTATAGTGCTTCACCTAATATCCCTACAATGGATGTATTTGATAATGAACAATTACTTCTAGAGTATTGAAGGGTATATGGGGATGTCCCTACCTTCTTTCAAAATAATAAGTTTCCTCATGTACCATAAATTCTCACTTGTATTTCAATGTATGGACACAAAATCATGCACATATTACTATTTTACTATGCCATTAATTATGTTATATGCATGGATCTCAAGTGATAAAAGTATTCACTGGTGACACAATCCCTTGTCCATCCACTTGTTTTGATTTGATTTTTATTGTATTACTCTTCTACATCTATCATTTCTACACCCAGTTCTAGTCAAGTCACAGGGATCCATGTTTGTCTTCCTTTTATATCTATTGGTATTTATCCTAGGACACCAGCACCCATTCTGAACACTCGTGCCCAAGCAATACTATCCATTCTAGGTGCTTATTTCCTCTTTGTTATTGTTTACAAATTTTTTACATTTGTGGTCTTCCTTTTAGTTTTCTTATCCTTATCCCGAGGTCATAGTCGGCATGTCATGTCACTAGTGTTGAAATTCAAACAAGATATCCATATATATACACAACATACACGTAGTATTATTTTGGTAGGTAATTCTAAGAGGAAATCACACCTATATAGTATCATTACTATCAAATGGATTGCATTTTTGGGCTACATACGCTGCATAGAAGGGGAAGTGTTGAATTCCATCTCACACATTTGCATCAAAGTTATCTCTAACCCACTATCTTGGCGTCATTAGCGTGAGGGAAACCTAAGGACAAATTTTCACACACAAAAACAAAGAACTACATGGATTCTATAATATAGTGCAGTTATCGGTCATAATTTCACTCTTCAGTGTGACCATCGGGTCACTTTGACTTCACATATTACATATTTCATTCCAATTTGATGTGCACGTAACCTTATGTAGGTAGCTAGGGTTTGTTTTGCAAGTTACGGTACCTCCTGTGATCAAAGTGTGAATATCAAGTGATCAACATATATTAATTATGAAACCCTAGCAACACGAGAAAAATAATATTTTGAGTATTTACGCAATCGCCGCACCTTAAGAGGTCTCTAGAGCACATGCGCGCATATTGTTCTCTGTCCGTGAAGTGAAAAATTAATATTGGGAATTTATGATACTCTTCCTAGCATGTTCATCAATTTTCCCAATTCAAATATGCTTGATTAAGCATAAATCAGCTAAGTCTTATATCTCTCCTATTTTCTTACAAGATTACATCATTAGAGTGCCTAGCATTTGTATTTTATTGTACTTTATCATATTAGTTACTCAAAATTAGATTTAATTTAGTTTTTATGAAATTTTTAGTGAACCCCTCTTGTTTGAACCTCTTTCCCTAGGATCCCAAAAACCCTAATGGCTAAAAAGAGATCCTCTTTTCCCAAGTAGACTATGAATCATGTCAGTGTGCAACTTATGCTTGAAGATGTTACTGCAGAATCTAAACTTCGTGATCTTTATTGCAATGCTAAATTTGATTCTAAAACCCTCCAAAAGCTTCTTTCTTTCCAAGAAACCATTCCTCTTGGCCTTGACACCCCTCATATTTGCATGCTCTCTAATGACCAAAGCTATGTTGCATGTTCTCCCTCATCTTCCATAGCCACCCATGTTGTTGTACCTTCTTCTCCTCCTATTGTAATGCATGATAATGTTAATGTAGATCCTTTTCTTGGTGACATTTTTTCTTGTATAGATGTCAATAAATCTACTCCTAAGGTTACAAATGTACATGTGCATGATGATGTTTCCATTAATAGTCAAAATGAATGTAAAGCTATATCTCTTACTCCTATTTTTGAAAATGTTTCCAATGATTGCAATGATAAATCTCATGTTAGTACTCCTACTACTTCTTTATATGTTGATGATTTTCTTGATGAACTACTCGCTTGTGAAAATATGACTGATAGTGATGTTGATTATACTTCTTATTATGAACATGTTAGTGAGGATGTTACTTCTTTTAATATTGTTGAATGTGAATTTTCCACTCTCTTTCTTCTACTTCTAAGGTTGTCTCTAACATTATTTGTGATGATTCTCCTCCTTCCATTAGTGTACCTTTTATTATGTCTCCCGAGTCTACATCTAGCATTCCCATAGAGCCTTCATGTTCTTCTCCTCCTCACCCACCTCCATCTCCTTCTTCCATATCCATTCCTTCCTCTCAAGTCCCCATGATCACTCATAATGGCAAGCTTCAACCTCTCAATGTGCCTCTCACTTCTTCTACCATCCCTTCACATGATATTTTATCCCTCATGCATGTTGTTGGTAATTTTCAAGCCCAAGTTCATTCTCTCACTCTCAAAATAAAAGCCTATTATGCTTCCATTGATCATAATTATCTTCCAGAAATCCAATCCCTAAAAAAATCACAATTCAGCTTTCCCTAAGGACTTCATCATGCCTACCTTTACATGTTTTGATGGCACCGAAACCCTTATTTGCATCTCAAGCATTATCATTTAGCAATGGCTTATTATTCTAATGATCACTTGCTCCTCAAATCTTTTCTTCATAGTCTTGTTGATCATGTTCTTCAATGGTATACTCATTTTCCTTATGGATCTATTAGTACTTATTATGATATGGAGAATGATTTTATTAGGTGCTTTTTTACGGTTAAAATTGGTCTCGAGTTACATATGTCATTTACTTTAAAATAAAATTTTCATTTGAAAACATCTCCTATAAAAACCTAGGTGATTCAAAACATGTAGTATACCTCAAGTAGCTTACCAAATTACCAATACTCTTCCATCTGAAGTTTGAACTCGCATACTCTTAAGCACCAGATTAATATGGCAAAAATTTAGCTTTTAGTTTGAGGGTTAGTTGTTGACGATGTCAGTGATAGGGGACATATAGTTGACGGGGTCACTGACAAAAAGAGTTATTATAGAAACCTAGCGTGACAAGGAGATATTGCAGACACGGGAAAAAGAAATAGGTTTGACACATGACAAAGAGAGTTGAGTTGATTATAGATGCGTGACATAGATATTACATAGAAATAGGTTTGACATGTGACAAAGAGAGTTGAGGCGTGATAGGCCATAGCAATTGATGCGTGACAAGGGCAGAGTTGACGCGCGACAATAACTTTAGATAGTGGATGCGTGACAGGGCATAGGAAGTTGACGCATGACAAGTGCAAAGTGGACATGTGACAGAAACCTCAGATAGTGGACGCATGACAGAGACCTCAGACAGTGGATAGAGTCGCTACTTGGTTCTTTTGCTGACGCAGGACTCTCTTCAGAATAATGGAAGGTGCTAGTTCAAAGAATGTGAAGAACCTGAAAGTAAGTAAGAAATCTCAAAAATCACTCTTCAAGTATTTTGGAAACTCTGTGGATACAGATATTGAAAATACCAACCATATAGATGCCACCACAAAGAATCAAAATACTGACTATGTGGAAGGTATTATTGAGGTGGACATGCATTCTGCACAGTATCAAAGTCAAACAAATGAAACCTACGATAATATGCCAGATCTTGAAGATATTGTTCCTGTTGGGGTGCAACCAGAAGTGCATCAAGATATCACACATACAAATACTCAGCAAAATGGAACACAAAAATCAAATTCAAACTCCGGTCCAAGAAAGAGGAAACTAGGTGATTGTGATATTGCTCAAAATTCTACTCAAAAAAGTAAAGCATTGAAAACGAACAAGAATATGTGGACCATTGGCAGGACATACAAGTTTGATTGGGTAGCTAAATTTTTGTTTATTGAACCTGTACAATCATCTAATTCTGAAGAGATCCCATCTAAATGTACATGTACAATATGTACATGGAAATTGGGAAAGCAACAAAAAATGCAACTGAAGCTGGACACTATAGAAAAACATTGTGGAAAACAATATTTGACTGTAACGGGGGCGGATGGCCAGAAAATCAAAACACATAGGTGGAAAACTGAAAAAGAATGCATGCATGTTAGATACGTAGTGGAATATGAGGCAGAGCAGAAAAAACACAGACATCTCTTGGAAAAGGGAGGAACGATCACATCGCATATTGGTAAGATGAAAGAAACAAATCTACATGCAAAATTCATACAATTCTCTACTCTATTTCACATACTAAAAAAAGGAAGACCGATTTCGGATTTCCTCGATTTCAAAGTTTTGTATCAATTTAATGGAATGCTGAATGTACCTCAGTCTCATTGGTCTAAAAGTAGTGGATGGGAAATGGAAAAATGCCTTTCGATGATAGAGAAGGAAGATTTGAAAGAGAATGTAAAAAAGCAAAGTTTATCTCTCTTTCAATTGATGAAGTGACAGCAGATCGACAACACAACACTGCATGGGTATGTATCCACGTCTATACTTTAGAAAATCATATAAGGACACCTCATCTGTTGGGTGTTATGAAAATGGTTGAAAATTGCAATGCCGAAAACCTACATAAAATAGTTGTTTCTCATTTGAAAGATATTGCTTGGAATGATTGATTATGAAATTGCTACGAAGTTGGTATGCGTTGGAGCAGATGGTGCATCTATCATGCAGGGTCACCGAATAGGGCTGTGTGTTAGATTACAAACAACAGTGGCCCCATATATGCTACCAATTCACTGTATGGCTCACAGAATGAATTTAGCGTATAAAATGGTAAGCAACCACGAAAATGTTGCTAAATTAGAAGACCTTATAAGAGAACTTCATGCCTATATGTCAAGCAGCCCAAAGTGATTTCTCGAGTTCCAAAAATTTGCAATTGGAATTACAGATGGCAAAAAACTTCTGAAGGATGTCGAGACTAGATGGATCTCTTTGTATGAACCTGCATGCAGAGTTCGTGAGGAGTATCCTTCGTTGGTTGGTTTCATGCACAAATATCGTCATGAAGTTGATAGGGCGAGGGACTTGTTGTTCCATTTAACTGATTTGGAGACATTGCTTACATTGGTTGGTATTCTTCCAATGTTAAAGGAGATCAATACACTGATGAAGCATGCACAAGGTAGATTAATCTATATTGTGGATTTTATACGGATGAGAAAAATGGTATGTCAAAGTCTTGATATATTGTACTGTTCCCAAGATAGTTTTGATGCACCTATTTTTGAGAATTGGAAAGCTTTATTAGATCTTAAAAATCCTAGCACCTTTTTGAGATTTAATATCCACGATCACCTCTACATCACTGTTAATGGGAGGGAAATACCACTGCACATTTTGCAAAAATGTCAAGATATTACAGGATCGGAATGAGAAGATGTTCCCGTGACACGTAATCTCTTTGAGTCTGTTATAGTTGAAACAAGAATAAAGCTTAAAAAAATTTTAAAACCTTGTCATCAAAAATTAGGGAACGTTTCTGTAAAGATAAAATTTTGGAAGCCATGGGTGTGATGAATCCTAATTTTTGGAATA
Organism: Taxus wallichiana var. yunnanensis; assembly: GCA_018340775.1. Lineage (NCBI taxonomy): Eukaryota > Viridiplantae > Streptophyta > Pinopsida > Cupressales > Taxaceae > Taxus > Taxus wallichiana. The sequence continues at coordinate 768,268,538 of CM031234.1, forward strand.
CTGAAGGTGGCCATGCAGACTTTGTCAGAAAGCATTTCCATAAATCCATGGGTACAATAATGGAACAATTTACAAAGACTTCAGAGCTCAAGGGTATGGAAATCAAAGGTATACTGAATGCTTGATTTATTAAAGTTTCAATCAACAAATTTTGCAACAACAATGAGGAACCAATATAAAATTTTAGATGAACCTTCTGAAAGTGGTGCTATTACAAGGTTGTGGTGAGGAATCTATCAAAGTTCTATCTTACAAGAAGATATCAGTGAATATTTTAGATTATATGAGTTATGCCAAACAATGATTTTGGGGTCTATGGAGGATGAAAGGGTTTTCAGTGCATTATCATTTATAAAATCAAAACTGAGAAACAGGTTGGATAAAAATCTGGAAAGTTGCATGAGGTGTTATGTTTCTCGATACTCCATCGAAACCTTTCCGTTCGACAGAGAAATTGCGCATTGGAATTCCCTTTGCGAAAGAAGAGGTGTGAATAATACAGCTACAAGTACAAATATTCCCAACCTTGAGAGTGTAATTGGCTCATCGTCACATTCTACAGAAGACAACATCGAGTTTGATGAAGCTATTGATAATGGATTGTTTCAACTTTAAATAGGTATCTTCTTTATCTTAATCTTATTGTTTGTCACTTTACATTTTTTTCAGCTCTTGTTATCATTAAAGATGTTACAGGTCTATATATTTAAATTTATTTAACTACAATCTTTTTATTTTTTTTTGAAAACGTGGGTTGACATCCATCCGAGAAGTTACTTCTGGACCCGGTTTCTTTCACCCATCTATCTACTAATCCATTTCTCGTGTTGGGTTTTCTTAAAACACAGATCTAGCACATTACCAGTGGCAGTGATGATTTCAACTTTAAATAGGTATCTTCTTCACCTTAATCTTATTGTTTGTTACTTTACATTTTTTTCAGCTCTTGTTATCATTAAAGATGTTACAGGTCTATATATTTACATTTATTTAAATACAATCTTTTTATTTTTTTGAAAACGTGGGTTGACATCCATCCGAGGAAGTTGTTACTTCTCGGGACTGACAATGTCAGGAAACTCACCCATCCACTAATCCATTTCTCGTGTTGAGTTTTCTTAAAACACAGATCTAGCACATTACTAGTGGCAGTGATGATTTCAACTTTAAAGAGGTATCTTCTTCACCTTAATCTTATTGTTTGTTACTATACATTTTTTTCAGCTCTTGTTATCATTAAAGATGTTACAGGTCTATATATTTACATTTATTTAAATACAATCTTTTTATTTTTTGAAAACGTGGGTTGACATCCATCCGAGGAAGTTGTTACTTCTCGGGACTGACAATGTCAGGAAACTCACCCATCTATCTACTAATCCATTTCTTGTGTTGAGTTTTTTTAAAACAAAGATCTAGCACATTACCAGTGATGATTTCAATTTTAAATAGGTATCTTCTTCACCTTAATCTTATTGTTTGTTACTTTACATTTTTTCAGCTCTTGTTATCATTAAAGATGTTACAGGTCTATATATTTACATTTATTTAAATACAATCTTTTATTTTTTTGGAAAACGTGGGTTGACATCCATCCGAGGAAGTTGGTACTTCTCGGGACTGACAATGTCAGGAAACTCACCCATCTCTATCTACTAATCCATTTCTCGTGTTGAGTTTTTTAAAACAAAGATCTAGCACATTACCATTGATGATTTCACAACAATCTAATACACAAGAGGTAAGTTAAACCCTATCATATTTGCAATTATGTTTAATTTCTTACCAGTGATGATTCTTTCTTGATTTCTTACAATTATGTTTAATTTATTTTTTATATTTGCAAAATGCTTTGATATATTTTTTTAACTATGGGATAAAATGACAAATTGAATTTTACAGAGGAAGATATTTCTATACTATACAATTCATAATCCACGATACATTATACAATTTATAATATACGTCCACATAAAATTCATCATCATCCATATATATCATATCATCACCATATCATTATCATAATCCTGAGTCCTGACACTACAATTATTATTAAAACAATTATTTATCTAATTTAAATTTATTAAAACAATTCCATTTTTTTAAAACAATTCATAATCATATCATTACAAGTATATCCGTTCTAATTTCATCTATATCCATTCTAATCATTAATGTCATCTATATCCATTATAACACATTCCATTTATTTATCATCTATATCCATTCTAATGACATTATGATCATATCATTACAAGTATAGAGAAGAAGAATTATCTTAAAACAAGTTTAAATGTCTAGAGAAGAAGAATTATCGTGCTTGAAGCTAAATCTACGTCCACATTAAATTGATCATCATCCATATATATCATATCATTATCATTCATCATCATTCATCATCATCTATCATCATTCCATGTTTCTAAAACAATTATCCATTATCATCATTCATCATCATCTATATCCATCTATATCATTCATCATCTACGTCCACATACAATTCATGATAATCCAAGTAAACAAGAAACATACATCATCATGATTCATCCCCATCTAATGCAATCACCATTAAGAGTAAACCAAAAAGCATAAACTCCATATACAATCTAAAAATTCTATCAAATCCATATGCAATCAAAATTAAAGATTATATAGTATTTCAAATTTTAAAAGGCTATCAAATCCATATAATTAAATTCAAATACCATACTCAATATTTAAAGTTTCCACACTCAATATTTAAAGTTTCCACACAATAATAAAAGTTTCAAGTTTTCAACCCTCTTTTTCTTTATCCATTTCTACTCTTGTGCTCCTTTCCCCAATGGTTTCTTCCCTATGGTTGTACCCCTTTCCCCAACAGCAGAAATAACCCCAGAACTTATAAGATCTTCCGCAGCTTCTGTCCATTTTTTAAAATTCTTTCTTCTTGATTTGTCGCATCTCCATGCGAAAAAATTTGGATCAGCTGTTGCCTTAGCTTTGAATAATATTTCAGGGTCGAAGCCATGCTCTTTAATTATCCGCTTTAGTGTATTGTTTTGTTTGTTAACCAAAACAATATTTTCCTTCAAATTCTTTGTTGCGGATAAATTGTTCTTCATTGTTTCCAAGTGAACTTGGAATACCTTTGCTTGACTCTTCAAATTTTCATATTTCAACTGCACAAAAAGAGTAATGTCAATTCAACATATTACTAAAAAATGAAAATTTCAAATTAACAAGAATGATTGTTTGAAAGTGATAGTACTTACAACCGCTCTATCTCTCTCGGCATTTGCAATTGCTACCAGATCCTTGTCCTTAGACCATTTGTTAAAATATGCCTAGGCCTCAACACTAATATTTTCCAATTTGTTTAATGACTTATCCAAAATGTCATCTTTATAGTTGTTGTTATATGTGATAGTCCCACTTCTTACTTGGGTAAGTAAGGAATCCATCTTCGCAGGTTGATTCTGGACTGCAGCGTATAAACTATCCCTTTGCCAATAATTTTCATAACGACTAATAATCTCATTGATAAGAACTTTAGCCCTTCTCTCCCATTCTATGAGCTGATTGATATGAGGTAGAATAAACTCACTGACATGGGATTGACAATCATAACCAATTAAGTTTTCCAAAGGAAAAGGTAGCAACTGTTCACTATCTGAATCTGATGAAGATGATCTTGCTGGAGAAGTATGGGGGCTTTCGGCAAGATCAACTACTACTTGTTTCTACCTTTGGGTGGCCTGATCTTGTTTGTGATAAAATTAATCAAGATTCAGATAAATAAATTTAAATTGAAATGTAATTCAATATTGTAAAGCATATTTAAATTGAAGTATACCTGCTGGCCTTGAATCATCTCACGGGTATTGAAAAAACCAGTTGGGTCATTGCTATCAATGCCCAAATAATCTTCATCTAAATTTATATTGTTCAAAACCGATATGCCCATTGCACTGGGCAAGCCACCAAGTGAGAGCATTGGAATTTGAAAGGAGGAGGCAATGTTTAGTGTCCCGCTAGGGGCCGGAGCAATTGGCATGCATTTACCAATGTTCTTTTTCACTGTTCCTCTGGTTGGCATTTTAAAAATGATTGGTTGAGTGGGTGTCGGTGCCATTTGTTTGATCGAAGGACTGTAATGTGCTGAAAAGTACAAGAAAAAACATGAAAAATAGGAAAACAATCCAAAAAGTAAAAACTACGAAATTAAACGTACTATTGAAAAGTTGTACCTTGTTGTCGAGGGGTAGTTTTTCACGGTGCTAAGGGTGGCCATGTAGGAGTAGTATTCGGTGGTTGTTCAGAAGATACGAATGCATGCGACTATATGGAGTGAGTTGGGGAAGAAGGTTGAGTTTCTGAAACACGTGTATGGTCCAAAGTCCCTGCAATGTCATCAACATTAAATGTTATGTCAATTCATTTGGTTAAAATTTAAATTGAAAAATAAAAATACAAATTTGGAATTTGTAAATAATATATGAGAAGGTATTACTTCTCTGGCGTTTAACGAGTTCAAACTGTTGAGGGTTCGGAGAGGAGTGAGCTTCCATTTCAGATTGGGAGTCTCCCAAAGCCTCAGCGTGTTGTTGGCCTCTTCCTCTTGATAACGCCTTTTTTCGGGAAGGGCTTCAATAAATCTTCTCTGCAAAACATAAATTGTTAATAACTATGCAGTGTAATGTCAAAATTGAAATACAAACTAAATAGTTTATACTTGTTGTTCTTCAAATGGAATTGACAACTTCATCAACTCCTCGTCAGTGCAAGTAGGAATTTTTTTATCTTTTAAATTTAAAAGTGCCTCGTAATAAAGGCCGAGGAGATAGTTTGTGGAATAAATGACAGGTTTTTCTGAAAGCTTTGAATTTGTTATGTCAGTTCTTATTTTTTTTATAGATAGGTGCACCAATCAAATTTTTGTTTTGAGATAGTGGCAACTATGTATGCAATGGCCCAGTTTGGTATATCTTTTTTTACCGACCTGCAAAACTATTCTGGATTGAAAAAATGAAATCATTGCAGCAAGAAAGTGGTGTGCAATTGATTGCGTATCCACACCACGCCTGGATTTATTGACATGAGCTGCAAATGCCAAACAGTGAAATTAATATAAATTTATAACACCAAATTGTATCAAAATAAAAAAACAGAATAAAAATGATGAATTAAAATGAATTATACTTACAATCAACATGGAAACCGAACGTTGATTCGAGAAATTTCTTGTCTTCTTCCAGGAGTGTTGCCTTCATTGTAACAATTGGTAAATTTCTGAATGGAAGGCCCGTAAACCGATGGATGTCATTTTCTTCGATACTGAATTGGAACATTCGGCCGTCATTCAGAGTCACATAAAAAGGTCATCCTCTGTGTAGGATGAGAGAAGGTAATTCAAAATATCCGGATCTGTTTCGAAATGGGGCATGTCAACGAGCCCTATAAACTCACACGCATCCATCAAATATTTATATTTGGAAGACATCTTTAAAATAGTATGGATGTGGGGGCACAAGGGATTCTTATAGATGATCTTGCCCATGGATTGGATTGGATTCTCTTCTTGATTTTTTCTTGAGCTTGCGGTTGGGAAGCATGTGAAGTCGACATTATAGTTGTGCTTGCATCTTTGACAATGAGGGATACCTGCAAAAAAAATCGAGAGCCGGAAAGTGTAAACAAGAAAATGACCGGTGGGAGGGTATTTATAGGCCAAATCATGCATCAATGGCCTCTGTTGACACACATCAATGGGCTTTGTTGATGTGCGTCAATGGGCTCTCTTGATGTGTGTCAATAGATTCCATTGACGTGCATCAATCGAGTCCATTGACACGCGCATCAGCCGAGCCCATTGATGCGTGTCAATAGAGCCCATTGACGTACATCAACAGAGTCCATTAACGTGCATCAACAGAGTCCATTAACGCGCGCATCAAAATGGCCATTGACGTGCGTCAACAGAGGCCATTGACGTGCGTCAAAGGGATCTATTGATGTTATCTTGACACGCGTCAAGGATGGTTATTGATGTCATATTGTCACGCGTCAATGGTGCAACCATGTCTGGAACTCTGATTTCTCCTGCATGAAAAACTAGGCAAAAATTTGGTTTTGGAATACTTTCAAATTCACCTTTCGCTGAAATTGGTTCCGGGATATTCACCAGGTATTTTCCACCTACAATTTTATAGAAGATGATCGCACTTTCTGTAATTTCCATCACATCAATGGCCACCGAGATAATGATTGTTGTTCTCTACATGACAAATTATAACAATTAGAAGACAAAGGTGTCATTTATTTCAGTTCTCACTCTCGTGAGTGCTCTCTTTGTCCCGCTCCAAATAAGCAAGATTCTACTAGTGCCCATTTGTCTCATTTTCCACCTCTTAAGGTTCTCATTCATCTAACTCCCAAGGTTATCATCCATCCACGGCCTCCATCTATCTCACCTATTGCTACATCATCCCACCCTCCTTACATTGCTACTTCATCCCATTGAATTCCTTGGTTAGCGACATCCGTGCTTCCTACCGCTACACCTCCCATCATTTGCACCATTTATCTGGCATTCCATTTGGCTCTTACTCTCATGTTGATATTGGTTCACATGCTTCCACCATCCCTCTAGCCTCTCCATCTTTGGTAGGTGATCTCCATATGATCAGCTCATTACCTGATGACGCACTTGTGTTTTCTACGGTTCATACATGAATGTCAAGGGATTTATTACAAAAATGAACCCCATTCTCACACTGGGGGGAATCACTCTTCATTCCTCTGTCTGCATTCTCTATCACACATGATTCTCAACATTGCTTCACATATTCTCACTATACATTTATTAACATCTCATCCTTTATACTGTCTACATCACATTGTCATTTTTACTCCTCTATCACAAGACATCATGCATTCTTTTCATCATATTAGTATACTAATTATTCTCATTCCAACTTAAATTTTTTTATTAGATAAGGTAAAAAAGATAGGGATTGTGGCTCCCAGAGGCCATATAATAAAAATGCATCATGAGAGAATCGAGGAGAGAAAGATAAACCTATGAGGATCAATAGAAATAGCCTCTACCAATGGTTAAAGAAGAAAACCAACACAAAGGGAATCTAAATCTAAATCCCGGTCAAGAAGACTTGACCCGACCTGAAGATAGAGATACACCTTATGACCCACCCCGAAGCCTCCAAAATGTGACTCCATAAAACCTAATCGACGAGCTGACTTTGTGTTTCTTGTGTTGGACCGTAGTCCATTCTACATCATCACTCATTGGTCCATTCCTAGTTACCACCTATTGTCTACTCATTACATTTTGTGATGTATCCAAGGTGGAATTAAAACTTGAGGGGACCTCATCCCCAAACCAAGGCACACTTCTAAGTGGTCAACCATCGAACCATGTGGCGGGCTATAACCACCCAACCTATAACCACCTCCACCAACTGAAACTAATGCCTTGTTGATCGCTTTCCAAATTTGAATTCACATTTTAAAAATTTCCCACCCATCGTGACTTCATTGCTCCCACCTACCATGCGGAGACAAATCCCCGCTCCACCCCAAAGATCACCGACCTCCACCCTACCAAAAACCAGCCCTTTGAGTGGCATAACTAGAGGCACACTCACTTCCACTTCCTCCACATTTGTTTCCTCATCTATAGATTCATAGTCAACTGGGTAACCGCACAAGGGGCGTCGCTTGCTAAGAGTCACCACCACAATTCTTCCCATTATAACTAACTATCATGAACTCGTCACAAATTATAGGGAGCTCACGAAAGTCAATATTTTTCTCCCAAGTATCAATCTTAGAATCCGAAAACATCCTTTGGGGCACTTTAGATCCTATGGAAATATTGATGCAGAGACAATAAAAATCCAGGTCTAGATTGGGATTTTGTAACTGTGTCGATGGAAATCAAAACCTCCATGGCACGTGCTATCCCGAGGAATACTTCAAGCTCCCAAAATCCGTAGAGGAATATCTAATAGACGTATCCATATAGGAATCTCCACAAATTTCTCTTGAGGTATCATACCAGGATGCCAATGATGCAGACTGATGGCAGCCCTCCCGAAAAACCATGGTGCCCCATATAAAAATTTTCACAGATCCAATTCTTCATGGAGGAAAAAAGGAAACCATCACCTGCAAGATCTTTGACCTCCACCTTGCAATTCCACTTTCTTATGCACCAATCTCTCACTAGGTCTATGTTTGGTCTTATTCCAGCAAAACTACCCACAACCAAAAATTTGAGTCTAGCTTTAGCCCTATTCACCACCATCTCCAGAATGGCCAAATGAGGACCGTCCCAAAAAATCTTATTCTATTACTACTTACCTATTATTTCCACATCATGATATGTTTTAAACATTCAACAATCATGAAAATCATGAAAATGCATACAACATCTATCAAATCAAAGTGCAAATAACAATCATCACATCATATACCAATGAAATTATACAACACATCGATATCTAATACATGTCTATATATAGTCAAAAATCATAGTTACAAAAATACAAATGATGGGGGAAGCCCCCATGCATCAATACATCCATATACATCATATATCATGTTCGTTATCACTATATACAATCGTGGGAGCTCTAGAACTAGATTCTTCACAACTCTCTATATGTCACCGGTTGTGGCCTCTATATTTTTCTATTTTTCACCGTAGTATAGCCACCTTGGTTATCCTCTCCGTGTATCATCCATGTAGCTCCACTTATCTCACAAATACGTCTTGAGTGACAGATCCTCCTCCTACGGCCACCTAGATGGCTCAGTCTTTACACAAGCTTCATCACACTCACTCAATAACACAATACACATGGCTATTATTATCATCACTAGATCAAATAAATGGGCATGCTCACCCACAATCACATCCAATCACTCTAACATGCCTCCTCCCATGATCACATTTGGAGGCACATTCCACATCAACATGTGTATCGATGAATCCACAATCAATGACTAATACACATCACCTACAACCATACAACACTACATTAGTTACTATACACATTTATAATATCCAACCACTATAAAACAAATAAAAATCGTAATAAACAATACTTACGCTCCGCTAGTGACACTACTAGGACATCTCCATTGGGGGCATGTGCATCCCCCTCTACTCCTCCTATAGTTAGCTCACCTACCACATCTACAATAACTAGAAATAGTAACACCCATTGGTGTGTTGCCCACTAATCACTATACACCTAGGTACACCCCACATCATCAACCTGTATCAGCTCTATGGCCACATCTTCCTCATCTAGACTATGGTGAACTAGTTGTGCTTCAGTAGGGTCCGACTCGCTCCTAGCCACCTCATCGCTCTAGTATATCTTAACCATACATATGGCTCAGGGGTACATCCTAATCCATACCAAATTTTCTAGATATATGCTCTTCTGGAATGACTCACTACTCCAAGGATTCGCTCCTCTAACCACATGGTTTGCCGGATGTATTGTAACTATACACCATCCTCTACCCAACCACCATAGTCTCTATATGGCCTCCATATGATGGCCCCTAGACCCATCCGACTAATCATCGGCCTATAGGTGGTTGTGTTCATCCTCTTACTACGGGTCCTTACCCACCTTGTTGTAAAATTATCGTGTCAAGCCCACTCATCTCGTGGCCCACTAAGTGGCCTCAATATCACAATATGCTCATATGCCCACATGTGTAATAAATTGGTGGCTCCTAGTCCACCCCCATATCCTCCTTTGTGAATCTATACAAGCCTTTGTACAAGTGGTCTAATACACACCACACCCATGCATATCTTGTCTCATGCTCTTATATCTCGGTGACAAATATCATACATCTTATACAATATACCAAATCTTCCACCCTTTACTGCCACGATGAAGCTAGAATCATGCGATAAAATTATACAACCATGGAACACTATATCTCAATATAGCATCCAAACTGATATGATTCTCTACATGTACTCATGTGCTAGCAGAGTACCTCCTCGCTACCCTCATCTACCTCTCGGGAATCTACTATAATCATGACTTGTATCCTCTCTCCTATAATTGACAATTTTAATATCTGATATACATCCTCCAAAGTCACCATCATCTCACCAATAGGAAACCAAAATGTACATGTATCGACACACCATCTCTCACACAATGCAATCAACATAGGCATATTATGGGGAATCTCCCCCAATCTAGTAATGTACCACAGGCTGAAATGGTTCATTATATCCCACTCTACATCTCCTAACCCCAACATAAGCAACGTAATCAAATAACGACCCACACTAAAATCTTTAGAGTGTATATCCCTATATGCAACAAAAAAAACCAACAAATTTCTTACATTAGTGCCACTTACATACTGAAACATAACTCATCACAATATAAAATTATTCAAAATACAAGTATTTCACATTATACTTTGCCAAAACCCTATCTTACGATGCTATCACCTGTGCGTAAGTCACGGTTGCCCTGACACAAGTCACTAGTGCCTGGGCGAGCACTTTGGTGTCCCACAAGACAGAAACACCATGTCCTCCTCCATCTAGATCGAAACACTAAAAATACATAAACAAAAATTTTGTATAAATCGACAAAAACAAGCATATTCTACAATATTTTCCAAAAATATTCATGCATACCATCTATGAATCCACAACCGCCGCTACTCTCTCGAATCTTGTCAAAATACCTACTCTAACATGGGGTATCTTCATAGCTTAGAGCTCAAATTTTCACTCAAACATGGTACAAATGAAATCACTATTCACTTTTCACTATTACTATATATAGAAATTTTAAATTTTCCATATACTATAGTTATTATTTACAACTATTCTTTCAACTAATACACGACACACACTTTCACTCATATCTTGATCCTCATTACTTCATTTTCTTCCCCATTTATTCTATTCAGATCAAAATTCATGCTAGCACCGTATTATACATGTTGCAAATGCTATATTCAAATCTATCACATGTACTAATCAATATACACGTAATATTACAATATCTTATATATTGTCTCTTATTCAGTATTACCTCTATATAACCCTACTTTCGGCTCAATGCTCATTTCTCCTAGCCCTCGCCATTTTTTCTGAAATGGGGCATACAATTAGGATCACCTTATGATCCCTCTTAGGTTACAATATAATTAATGATACTCTTAACACATCACTATCACAATTTTTCTCTAATTATATTCAAACAAAGGTACAAACCATTCTATTCAACATTAAAATACTTTCTACTATTTCAATTCTTTTCCCCCTAAGGACCTAATATGGGAAAAATTAAAAATCTCTTCGTGAGTAATCTACTAGATACATCTTATTTCAAATCAATCTTCTATCGTTTAAATCAAATCAATCAATTGGTACAAAAATCACATTCTACTATATCTCCTAGATAACCTAACTTGGGAGCTATAATACATTACTAATTCTCCTAGGTGATCTAGCTTGGGAGTTACATTACACTCGTAATTGATTCCATATGACCTTACATGGAAGCCATCAAATACAATTTCAATTGAATAAACAATTTTTCAATCAAATTAATTTGGAGCTAAATCGAAACTAAATTTGGTCTTTATCTGTCTACAACACTTGGAGATTTTGGGGATGTATTCATAGATGGATATAAAACTAGACCTCTCTCCCTAACACTCTTCCTCTGGCAGTAAGACACTCAAATCCTCCCGTATTCAAACAAGTAAAATCAGGTTGGGAATTGATCACTCCCTACCTCTTCAATCTCCGTTGGCAATAATTCAAAATCTCCAAATTCTACAAATCATTTCAATATTTCTCCAAGTGTTCCTTATGATGGTTCACTATCTCCACTTATGCCATATGGATAAAAATGTTGATCCATGGTTCACCACGATACAAGTTCTTACATTCTATGTGCACTTTATAATATGGCTTCGCAGAATTTTTGTAGGTACGTTCCTCTCTTTCTTTACACTACTTGAATTTAATTCAAATATCATAAAGGAGCGGGGGCGAATGTAGACACAAAATCATGCAGATATTACTATTTTAATATGTCATTAAGTATTTTTTTATATCCATTAATCTAAAGCAAGAAAAGTATTCAATGGTGACACAATACCTTATCCATCCACTTATTTTGATTTGATTTCTTTTATATTTATTTTCTACATCTATCATTTCTACACCCATTTCTAATCAGTCATGGGAACCTTGTATGTCCTGTCATTTCACATATGTTTTCATTCATCCTAAGACATCATCACCCATTCGGACACTAGCACCCAGTGCTCCTGCACATTCTAGGCACTTCTGTCCTCTTTGTTCTTGTTTACATTTTTGACATTTTTGGTCAACCTTTTTATTCTTCTTATCCTTATCCCAAGTTTATATTCGGTGTAGTCACAAAATCACGCACTTTAGACATTATTTAGTCTCGGTCTCATACTACTATTCATATGGTTTTTGAGTGAAGAAAGTACTAATTAACCCATGTCTTTTGGCGATTTTTCTCTGGTTTATGTCCCCCTTCGACCTTCAAAGACATACTTACCTAGTCTTTTTTTGTTGTTTGGCATCATTTTACCTTTGACTGAGCCATCTGCCCCAATAATGGGACGCTGGATCCCATTTGGGGCACCCTGAGCCTTTCTGCACTTTCTCGCCACTTTTTGGGCACTTTTTGACCATTTGAGCTTCTTATCTTTTTAGTGGTTGGCCTTTTCAAGGTTAATTATGAAATTAGAACAAGAGAACCATATAAATATAAAGTTATGAGACCATAATGAGGGACCAAGAACTAAGCACTACTATCATCACCTAAGTTTGCATCCATCAAAGGCTCCATTTGCATCCATCTAGCTCCATCACATGGAACAAGGTTGGTTCATCTACATCACATTTCATAAGAGGTAAGTTTATTCTATTTCATCTCGCTATCAGTATTACATTTTCTACACATAGTTATTGCTCGCTACTTTCACAAAGTGTGACTGCACAAGAACACCTAGGGAATGATTATAGGTACAAGCACATAGAAATAAATCGGATTAAGATGTAGTGTAGAACTCAGTTAGTAAGTCCACCATTGTGGAAGCTGAGGACAATTTGACCCCTTCATATACATCTTTATTTTTTTAGGGTTTGATGCTTGTCTTGGGGTTTTATAGGTCTTTTCTTCATCACCGACTACCAATAACATACAGAGCAAGCAGCAAAGTTAGTGTGATAGGAAGTGAAGGTAGGAAACCATTAAGCGACACCTCAGAGGAAGTGCACATATACCTATTCAGTGTCCCAGTTCTCAAATTGCCCAAATCTACACTTTTAAGGACTTTGGAAAAGTCATTTCCTCCTATTTCTCCAACCATCTTTGTGACACAGTCCACTAAGCTTTTCAAATCAGCTAGTCCTTTTCAACTCTCTTTGCACTTTAGGGTTTTGCATATCTGCTTTCTTATTTTATTGGGTCACTTTCTATATTTATTTAATACGTTTATTCATTGTTATTTATTGTTTTTCCTAGTTTAGATTAACTATAGAATTAACCATTCTTCCACATTTTTAGTTAATCATTTTTGTTAACCTAACGTATCCAACCCTTTCTTTTGATCATGTCTTCACCTTATCAAACCATGACTCAATCGACTTATCCTAATTTTCTGCCACTAATGTTTCGGGTATAGTTATTACTACTATTGATTTTATGCGTGTGTGTACTCAACATCCTCCTCACTTTATTACGCCTAGGGATGACCCATCTATTAATGTATTTACTACTCATCACACTCACCTTAATCCTCCTATGGCTCCACCGCTTCTATCCCTCCACCCATTGCTTTGGAAAGTCTTCTTACTACTTCTAAGGGCTATGACATCATTGAACAACTTAAAAATACACCCACCAAGATTTCTCTTTATGACTTATTGTGTAATGTACCAGACTTTTATAACACACTAGAAGCTTCCCTTCGTGCTATATTTATTGAAATTGATAACTTTGTGGTGTCCTTTGCACATCTCATACAGTCTCTTTACAATTTTCCACATGCCATATCTTTCATTGATGAAGATCTATCACCTTTTGCTAAAAGTAATCCATGTGTACCTTTACTCATTATTGTCGTTGTTAGCACCACTTGTATTAAGAGGTCAAATCAACCATCAACTTATGTTCTTATTCTCTTCTAAATAATTTGGGTATTAGTGATACTCTTATTTCTAGGAATTCTACTATCATCTGAGGCTATGACTCATTACTCGCACATGTTCACAAACTATTTCATTACATATCTCGGTTTGGGCCTAAACATGTTCTAACTGATTTATATGTTATAGATGCCTTGTTTCAATTCAATCTCTTGTTAGGTAGACCCTAGGTTCATAAAATCCAAGAAGTTCCATCTTTTATTAACCAATGTGTCAAATTTTTACATGATGTCTTTGAACATACTATCACTGCAGATCTAGAACCATTCAAATATTGTCGCATAGACCCTACTACTACTATACCTATCCCACCTCCACAACGTATCCCATATAGTAGTCTCGACACATATGACATTGGTCAGTCTAGTGCTTCACTACCTTCTTCTATTGCTACACATACTCCGATTATTTCTACTCATACTATGGAAATCATCTCACCCACCATACCCACTCCAATGACCACTTCTTCTTCATCTATTGAGGCACCTTCAATTCCTTCCCCTAGTATAACTCCTAACAATATACTCGACAAAGAAACACAACATGATGATGCCCACACATATGATTATGAGGAATTTGATGATGAAGTTGATGCTATCAAACTCATTGATGAAGCATTAGGACAACTTAACTTTACTCCTATAGAGGTAGATGAATCTTATTTTGAAGAAACCTTTATGGCTAATGGCCCAGGTGAATATAAATTCAAGACCCATCCCTCTACTAATGTTATGGTACTATATCAAGGGTCTATAAACAATGTAGATGCTATTTGATCTTCTCATCCATGGGTTACATATTTTCTTCCCCTTTTGCATGCACATTATTTATCAACGGGTCCTTTTGGCAGCACATTCTGATTGACTCCACTTGCTTAGCTACTATTTTTACACATGATGATTTGGTTAGGTTTTGCATGATACTTAATGACATCTTACCACCTCTTCATTCACCACATATTTATCACAGCTATTTTCACATAAAGGCCACTTATGGTCTATTTGTATTTCATTTGACGTTCTTTGTTACACATACCCCTCGTGATTCTCCACTCACACTTAGATAGTCTTGGCTTGACTATATTGGCAGTACGATAGACGTTAGTAATTCTTTGCTTACATTTCCTATGCCTTTTGGAAATATATCTATTCCTAATGACTCTTCTCCCGCTTACACTTTGAATATCTCTCATTGGAATGCTCATAGTTTTCCACCAAAAACCTTTACTAATAAGGAATATGTAATGAATTTGTACACACTATGCCGCAATGGGTCCTTATACAACCCTCCTCACTCTATAGCTCATCATGTTTCTAATGCTTCTCTAGTAGGTTTCGACTATGATAACGATGATCTCCTTGATAATGCGCACATAGTCACCTTCTCTATCGTACACTTGGGGGCATAGCATCTAACACATCACCCCTACTCATAGTCACATAATTTTATCTCTCATATATTAATTATCATACATTTGTATCCTCACTTAAGCATATTCATCACACATTTTAGCATCATTATTACCCGATGACACACTCGCATGCTTTGGTTCACATTTGACTCCGCTTAGGTCCTACTACACATGAACCCCACACACTTTGCACACTAGGTCATTCACACATTTTATGCCATATGTCTTACATCTTACATCATACACTCTACATTCGGGTCTACATCATTTGTGCATCTACACATCATACATCATGTTAATCATCATTAAATGTGTGTCACGCTCTTAGGGTCTACATAATATGCTTCTCATCTTGCATACTGCACACCTTACACTTTTCTTCTACATACACATCTTGCATTGTGCATCCATACATCATACATACTCTACACATCGTACTAGTATTCATCACATATGTGTCACACAACTATTGTCTATGAGTCAAGCATCATATACTAATCATACTACATACTAAATAGCACACATCTTCACACTACTAGTCTATCTACACACATTACATTTCATATTATTCATCATGCATTACACATATTACACATCATATGGTTGGTTATTATCGTCACGCATACTATATTGTCTTTTACGCTCGCAATCACCACCCTATGACGTACTTTATTTCCTATGTCTATAGTTGACTTCCGATGGTTTACAAATCAAATGGACCTTATCATATGTTCATCACTCAACCTTCTATCATGTGACATTGCTAGGTTAGTGACATACACTATAGGCTAACTAGTCACATATCCCTTCATCTTGTACTGGTATACACTTTACGCTACATCACCAATCTCTCTATTCATTTTATCATGATCTACACTTTAGGCTACATCATCACTCTTTCGATAATCTTGTTGTGATATACGCTTCGGCTATAAGGTTCACACACACATCATTTCTAGGTTTCATATCATCACACATACACAATCATCACAATACATTAGACACACCACACATTTTTACCATTTCCCAATGACGCACTCTCATTTACGGTTCATTCTTGACTTTTGAGGGGGTAAATCAACTCAACCTCATTACATACATTTTCATTCATTCAAGGGGTATTCAGATCCTATCATCCATCTTACATTCCATTCAATCCATCCACAACATATTGTATATCCTGGTTTCCTTTACTCTTGCTTGCATTTTTTTATATATGGTCAACTTATTACATGTGCTAGTTAGATCTCTTGTATGTCATTTATCTATCCCATACACATATGCATGTTCACACCTTTTCTTAGTTGTGATCACGGATACATGTCTTTTGCATTTAGTATAGATGTTTTCCTTATACCCATACTTGACTATCTTGCAACATCGTGAGTGATGTCCCGTGTTTGCCACCCGCTTTAGTGGTATATTTATTTCTTGCGTGTTTTATTGCATTCTAGCTTACACACTATTTTTGTAGCATACATTTGTCTTTTACATGCATGCTTGTTCGTACTAACACTTTTCTTTGGCTAGCCTCTTGTTTGTGTACGCCTTGGTTTCTACCAAGTGCTTTCCCTTCCCCCTACAGGGAAGAGTTAAAAATTTCATGTGGTTGGTCCTCTTTTGGGGTTGCATTCTCCTATCAGTGACATCGCATGTGACCCAAAGAGGGGGCATCATTTCGGGATTACATATTATACAATGCTTCTACACCCGCTTTAATTCAGTTCATATTCTACCTTTGGCAATGTGGGTTATACAAATGAGTGGGTTTAGACTAGTCTACAAACCCAAAGACACAAAGTGGATTTTATAGGACATGGTTACCCTTAGCATTTTGGGGAGTGATTATAAGTTATAGGATACAACAAATTTCCTCTCTATATTACTTCCCATTCATGGCATCGGATCACCCAAAAACTAGGCAAGACAGAGATATCTTCACACATGACTTCGTGGAAGTAATTACAGTTGGTAAATAATGCGCTTTCTCCTACACTTCTTTTGGCTCGGGTGGTGTGAGATCACCCAAAAAACTTGTAGTACAAGATATCCTTCTACACTTTTTCTCTCGACATGGATCAGGTGCACATGTTCCATTTTTCATTTACATATTTTACATTTACATGCTTTCACATACATATACATGCATATTTTACATGCATTTTTACATATACATGTGTATTTGAATACTTGATCATTTTCTCCTTGCAGTCCGTCTCGTATGAGAAACAAGCAGTCAACAACAATAACTACAACAATGGGGGCAACAACAGCATTCTTCGGTAGCACACACGATACTAACCATGTAGGTACATAAAACACATCGGCAACTACACATGCATTTCTACCCTAGGTTCACTCTCACCACTTTTTGCACTTTTGCATCTTTAGTTTCCATGTTTCACTATTTTTTCATTCCACACTTTTTCTATTCCTTCAATGTGATTATACATCACTCTATAGGAATTATCAGTACGCATCTCTATCTACTTTATGTTACCAAGATTTTCACTCACCAACATAAATTAGGGAAAATATAGTCACAAAATCATTCACTTTAGACATTATTTAGTCTTGGTCTCGTACTTTACTATTCATATGGTTTTTGAGTAAAGAAATTACTAATTAACCCATGTCTTTTTGCCATTTTTCTTTGGTTTATATCGTCATCGTCGACCTTCACACATACTTGCCCAATCTTTTTTTGTCAGTTGGCATCATTCTACCTTTGATCGGGTGTACAGCCCAATACTAGGCCACCATAGGCTCCTAGTCCCATTTGGGGTGCCCCGATCCTTTCTCGCACTTTCCCGTCACTTTTTGGGCAATTTTTGACCGTTTTAGCTTCTTATTGTTTTAGTAGTTGGCCTTTTCAGGGTTAATTATGAAATTAGAACAAGAGAACCATATAAATATAAAGTTATGAGACCATAATGAGGGACCAAGAACTAAGAACTACTATCATCACCTAAGGTTACATCCATCAAAGGCTCCATTTTCATCCATCTAGCTCCATCACAAGGCACGAGGTTGGTTCATCTGCATCACACTACATAGAAGGGAAGTTTATTCTATTCCATCCACCATTTTATTACATTCTCTACATATAGTTATTTCTCGCTACTTTCACAAAGTGTGACTGGAAAAAAATCACCTAGGGTGTGATTGCACACACAAGCACATAGAACTACATCAGGTCTAATATGTAGTGCAACACTCAATTAGTAAGTCCACCATTGTGGCAGCTAAGGACAGTCTAACCCCTTCATATGCATCTTTCTTTTTGTAGTGCATAAAAGTTAGTGTGACAAGAATTAAAGGCATGAAACCATTAAACGACACCTCGGAGGGATGTTACATAGTTTTTTCACTTACCAACATGCCTAAATTACGAGATAAGGCACCCACAGTGCCCCAATCCACTCAGTTTCCCCAGGATCTTAAATTTTCTAAACTTTGGCACATTTGTTTCCACCTCTTTTTCTCAAGCCATCTCTCGTGACACATTCCAAAAGCTCGTCGAATCATTTGATTTCTTTCCAACTCTCTTTGCACTTTAGGGTTATGCGTATCTACTTTCTTAGTTTTTGGGTCACTTTATATATTTATTTACTACTTTTATTCATTTTTATTTATTCTTGTTCCTAGTTTATATTAACTATAGAATTAAAAATTCTTCCATATTTTTAGTTAATCAATCGGCATGTCGTGTCACTAGTGTCAAAATTCAAACAAGAGATCCATATATATACGACATACACACTATGATTACGGTTGGTAATTATAATGAGAAATCACCCCTACATATTATCATTATTATCAAAGGGACTGCATTTTGGGATGCATACACGCATAGGAAGGGCAATTGTTGAACTCCATCTCACATATTTCCATCAAAGATAGTTATAGCCTATCTTGGTGTCATTGGAGTGAGGGAAACCTAAGGACACAATTTCACACATAAGCACATAAGCACAAAGAACTAATAAATGGATTACGGAATATAGTGCGGTGCTCGGTCATAAGTTCACTTCTTCGGGTGAGCGTCGAGGTCGATTAGACTTCACATATTGCATATTTCATTCCAATTTGATGTGTTCGTGAGCTTGTACAGTATAGCTAGGGTTTGTTTTACAGTTACAAGTACCTCCGGTGATCAAAGTGTGAATATCGGAGATCAATAAAGAGTAATTTTGAAACCATAATAACACGGGAAAAATCATATTCTAATTATTTATGTAGTCACCGACACCTATAAGAGGTCTCTGCACCCAGTGCAACTTTTCCCTAGCCCAAGCACTGTGTCCATCTCTCTGTCCGTGAAGTGTAGAATTAATATTGAGCATTTACAACACTCTACCCAATCTGTTCATCAGTTTTCCAATTCGAGATATGTTCCAGTTAAGCATAAATCATCTAAGTCTTTTATCTCTCCCATTTGCTTCCAATATTGCATCATTAGAGTTCCTAGCATCTCGTATTTTATTGTACTTTATCACTTTAGTTATGCTAAAATTATATTTAATCAAGTTTTTATAAATCACAATGAAGGTGATACTTATGATCTTAACATCCTTCCCGATTATTCATATACATCCATATTATACCTTATACCAAGGAAAGATACACTTTTTTTAATGAAGAAACTAGCACTTGTAATTTTGCGCACACAATGATCCTTGAGCGGTGTTTCTTGTAAATTCCTTAAAATATTATGTGGGGAATCCCTCTTACAAGTTTGCAAGAATTTTGTATCTCTTTGCATGTACTTGTTATCCATTTTGCAACCCCTTGCAAAATGGATCAACCTACAGGTCTGGGCATTGATAGTTAATGGGAGTAGTTTACAAGGTATCTCACGGAAAAGGTTTGGATCAGGATTTGTATTAATGGTCAAATTGGAAAAATGTATGGATTGTCACCTTGTTGACATGCATTAACCACTCCCTCCTATCATGTGACAATGACACCTTTTGATGTACGCCAACACCTTCTTCTTGTCACATTATAATGCCCTCTTCCTGTCACATGATAACACTTCTTCCTATCACATAATAACGCTTCTTCCTATTGTGAGACAACACTTCTTCCTCTCGCATGACAATACTTCTTCATGTTGTGTGTCAATTCTTTCTTCTTGTCAGTGTCAACCTCCTTTTGTTTTCACATGTCAACCTCCCCTCGTTGTCGTGCGACAACATTCTTCTTGATGTGCGACAAATCTTTCTTTGTCACATGACAATGCTTCTTCCTATCACGTGAAAACACTTCTTCTGTTTCATGACAACCACACCTTCTTATCGTGTGTCAACACTTACTTCTTATCGCGTGTCAACCTCCTTTTTTCATACTTCAACCTCCCCTCATTGTTGTGTGACAACATTTCTTCTTGTTGTGAGACAAATATTTCCCTCATCAGTGATGACTCTTCCCTTCTTGTCATGCATCAACTAGTGGTTTCCGTTGGGCAATAACAAAGAGTTTCATATACAACGAAATATTAATGACACCGTATAAGGTAGCTCAACAACCGGTTTAATGAGGTATGGCACCCATGTTTTCCGTGCAATAAAAGTACCATTAAAAAGTGAACCATCATGGTTTCCCATACCTACGTACAGGCATTTAATGAAGGATGTTAGTTGGTAGCTCCTTTTCTCTATATATATGTAAATTCCCCTCATTTGAAAGGAGGATATTTTTTAAATTGTAAAGGAACTCTGCCAAAATTGTTCCAGCACTTTTGTGAGCTGCAGGCCTCAAATTTATGCATTTTGTGAAGGATTCTTTCCTTGTGCCTATACTATAATGGATTGTGCATCATTTTAAGCAATAAAATTAGTGTTTTATGGATTTTCTTTCCCTAACTTGATTTATATTGCATTTCTTGCATTCTATTATATTTTATAGGTATATTGTGCATATTGTGTTCCTTTCTAGGCTTAAATTTTTGTGCTCCATGAGATTGGAGGTTTGAATGTGTTTTGGGACTGTGGCATTTTATCTGCCCTCTTCTTCCCCATTTTCCTCCACTTTCACTCACTAGGAATCTCTCTAGTCTTGTTTTGGTGTTATCACCTCCCTTAGTTTAGGATTTACATTTATGTATTTCTCTTCCTCTGGTCCCTTGGAATTGGTAGTTTAGGAGTAGGTTATCATTAGAATAGGTCAGAACCAGCCTTCTCTTGGAGGTTTGTCTCAATTTCAAGGGTCCCACACCTTGAGAAAATCCCATGTTAGTTAAAAATAGGGTTTTGTAATGTGTAAATACTAGGGTGCTACTTTTCCAACATAATAGTTTTGGCACGCCTGTGGGACAAAGTCAATATTTTCATTTTTATCAAGATTGGGTGTGTCTTGGTGAAATTCTATCCTTTGGAGGATTTGTAGCAATGCATCGAGTTACTCACACTTTGAAATCTAGTTGTTTTAGCAGCCCAAGTTTATCAATTTCATGAGAAGAATCCAAAAAAGTCAAGAACTAGAGAAGAGGGGCTATTTGTCTATCTACACTTATCCCTAGATAGAGAAAGAAGGGGAAGAAGAGCTCAAAGGTCTCCATCTCCACCAAATAGAACTTTATCAACACCTCCACTAGGAAGACCCTTTCTTCAATCAACTAGGGTTCTCAGGCCACTCAGGATGGCTCATCTACAACCACCAAATCAGCCACCCCCAAACCCATATGCAAATTTCACAGGCAGCAGTCCACTTTCCCTTAATGCATAAAATCCGGTCTCGATAGCAGCATTAAAGAATATCCCATACTTCACTAGATAAAATCACACAACTCCCATTGACCACATTTAAGAAATTATAAATGTTTGTGCCATACATGAGATTGTTGAGATGGATGTTACAATCAAGTTTTGGCCTCTTCTTTAAGAGGAAAAGCATTGTAGTGGTTCGAGACTTGGGATCGGGATTGATTTAGAATGGAGATTAATTATGCACAGCTCTGGGCCGGTTGGGGAGAGGGCTGACAACTTATCCCTTTTGGAGCAGATGACTACAATCAAAAGGGCACCAATTGAGAAAATGATAGACTTCAATTCCAGATTCCAAAGAACATGGGAAAGGATCCCAATTGCGGTCAGACCAACAGATGAAGGTGCATTTCTCTATTTTCTTAAAGCTCTAAATTCTTATATATCTGTTATGATATAATCTATGGGGGAATAACCCTACCAAAACTTATGTCATAGCTATTAGAGCTAAGAATTTCCTAATTCAAGCCAATAAACTTGTACCTAGGCCACCTATGCCTCTCTATCCAAATATGGGGAATCATAATCCTAATCAAACGCCTACAATAGCTCCTATCCCTACTCTAAGAAATTAGAGTTCAAATGAAACTTACACTTCTTCTTCTAATCCTTCAAATGAACTCCAATAGGTTATGAAACAATTGCAAAACTTAGGAAATGAGTTGGTAACTCTTAAGAGGTAGCAAGCTCAAAATTCTAGACCTTATCAGCCTCATTTCCAACCTAATAAACCTCCATATCAGCCAAACAAGCCACCTATTCAAGTTGCTAACCAGAACCAAGGACAAACCCAAGCTGCTAGGCCAT
Source organism: Taxus wallichiana var. yunnanensis (assembly GCA_018340775.1). NCBI lineage: Eukaryota > Viridiplantae > Streptophyta > Pinopsida > Cupressales > Taxaceae > Taxus > Taxus wallichiana. The sequence continues at coordinate 768,291,780 of CM031234.1, forward strand.
TCCAAGCATATAACCCTAATGTAGTTTTAACATCTAAGGCTTTGTTTCCAACTCAAAACACCGTAGAACAAGAATATGAATGGTGTTTCCCATGCAACCAACCGCATAATCAAGCAACATGCTTCAATGGTGCTTTAAATCAAGCATTGATGGTGAATACAAGTGGGTGTTCCTCAAGAACCAAACCAATAAGAAATCCAGCATCACATAGCTAATCAGGAAGCACCTCCAAATGAGACAACACTTGTGAATTGGCAAGTTGAGGATTTCTATGGAATAAATCAATCCCCTTCTCAAAGTGTGGCAGCCAATACAAGGTCTAAGAAAATAAATATAGAGGAAGGGAAGTCATCTAATCCAATTACTTCTCAGCCTTCTATCACACTTCAGGGTATAAGCAATCCAAGTGCAGCCCCAAATGTTCAAAATCAGCCCAAACTACCTTCTAATCCAACTCAAGTGCCGGTTGCAGGAACCCTTGTGCAGGTGAAATTCATGTCAAGTAAAGGGCAGCAGAAGGATAATCAATCTCCTTTTAACATTATTAATCAAATGAAGAAGACCAATGTAAGAATTTATATGTGGGAATCATTGAAAATTCTAGGCCAACGAGATTTGTTACAAGCAGCCATGGAGAATTAGTCAACATCAAATGAGTTGTCCAGAATCAAGAGAAGGTGCTCACTAATGCAGCTCTAAAAGAGGGAGTTCATGGAGGTCAAAAAGGTAAAAACATGAAGCCTCCTCCATTCTATGTATCTTTGATTATTGGGAGCAACCTTGTACACAATTGCATGATTGACTTAGGGGCTAGTAGTTTGGTAATGCCGATACATTGAATATCAATTGGTTCTTATTTACAACTCCGGTTTCCAAAGGGGTGGTACAATTAGATGGGACATCAGTGGGGACAGTTAAGATCATTAAAGGTTTAAACCTCACATTACATGCATGTCCTAATGTCACATTTCGTAGGATATATCAGTGATTGACTTGCCACCACTCTTTGCATTGTTCTTGTCAAGAGACTTCACTAGCAAAATTGAAGGCTACTTATCAGCAGATTGGTTGCATATGCTCTTCAAAACAAGGTATGGAGCTAAGGCTACAATCCAGTCTAAACCTATTGCAAATTTCCATATTGAGCCTCGTGTACCAATCCCAATCAACGTAAATTTCTTATCCTTTTATCCAAAGGATCTACCAATCACTCAGGAAGTAGATACCAAAGTTGGGGGCATCCCGGATTTGACTCTTAATGAATGGGGAAAAAAAGTCACGAATATGATCCATACAAGGAAATAGAGGAGGCTAAGTTGGGAGTTTATTGTTTGCATGAGGAAAACACACCCCTTCCTAGCCTCACCAAACCAGGATGATAAGGGTGATAATGAAGTATGGAAGATATTTTTTGATGGCTCAAGGAGTAGGCAAGGTGCTGGAGGAGGAGCAATTATTTTTCACCACAAGGTATGAAGTACTACTCAACTTTCTGTTTTCAATTTACTTGTTCAAACAATACCACTGAGTATGAAGCTTTGATACATGGTGTAATGCCCGCATTTTCACCACATAAATCCCCACGAAACCTCGATTACAAACAGGAAAAATTATGGAATAAATTTTATTTTATTTTTTTGAAGGATACAAGGCCTTAGCCAAGGTATCAAATATATCTCGATTATAAACTTTAAATAATTTCAAGGAAGTCGAGACTAAAATAGTGATTAATATTTTTAACCCAATTTTGGAATGATGTTACAACTTAATTTCTTCTCTTCTAGACCCAAATATTTTATTTTAAAAAAACCTTATTTAGCTTTTCATTATTTAACTCTATTAATCCCTTTTAAATTCACTATTTAAATGCCCATTAGTAATTTTAAAATTTAATTAGGCAAGGCTAGCAAACCTCTAGTGTTAATGGTATGCACATAAAATTTAGTCTATTCCTTAAATAGATCAAGTGAGCACAACTTATCCTAAACCTTTAGGTACCCCACTTAACATTACCCACACATCTTTTATTTAACATTCCCACTTAAAATACCCCATCACTTAAGTGATGTAGGGTTAATCCTACACCATTAGATCTAATCTTTCCTAGCCCTTAGATTTAGGTTTGACAAAAGTAACCCTAAAAATCCTTATCACTTGTCATATATATTTTTTCTAAATCTAATCTCTCATTTGTTTTGTTTTGTTTTGTTGAGGAAGGAGGAGAAGAAAATTAATCCATGGAGGCCATTAGAGAGGATTGGAAAACTCTCATTTGTTAAGTTTTCGTGATTAGGCAAGGATCTACCCATTTCCTTTGTGGGTTTTGGTCCCTCTTCTTTATTTTTTTCAAATGGTATTTTCTTGCAGGTTAATTGTATATACAATGAGTATATACCCATTTGGGTAAAACCAAAATAAGAAACCCTACTTATTTAGGTTGTAGCAAATGTGTATTTTTATGTATATATACATATACATATTTAGATGTCTTGTATAATTTTTTATATTTTTAAAAGAAAATCTATTGATTTTAGAACTAAAACTCTCAAGATATATATATATATATATATATATATATATATATATATATATATATATATAATAAAGAAATAATTCGATGTGAAAGCTCATTACTCAAGCCACTGGAATGGACTGCGAGAAAATCAATTGGGCCGCATTTTATTTTATTGACATGGTTTCATTTAGTTTATTTATGGAAGGAGTTAGTGTTGGGGAGGGATGCCAACCCCACCCCCACACCCCATATATTATATCATTGGGGTGGGGTCGTGCCCCTCCCCCAACCTTTAATTAATCTAAACTTCAATTACAGCCCTAGCCGCACACATAGTTACTCTAATTTATCAATCAATTTTATTTTATTTTCCTTTTTTATTAAAAGGCCAATTTCTATACTTAACCAATTCAATTTATTTAGCCATGTACTATTAGTTTTAATTAGTAATAAATACCAATAAGTAAAGTGTATTACTATGTGTGTGTGTGTGTTGATATGGTTAAAAATTAATGTTTAATTATAATATTTATATTGTGATGTCATAAATTTTGTAAGCCAAAGTGCATTATTAAAGTATATTTATTATATAATAATAATACGAATTCATTCATTTAACAACTTTTCTATTTAAGTAGGAATTGTAAAATGAATAGGTAACTAGGTTTGTGGTTATAGGCTTAAATTCATATGAATTTGCAAAAAAAAGAGGAGTTTATAGTTGTAAGAAAATGTGTTTCACATTTTCGCCCAAACAAATTATCCAACTCCAATTTGTTTAGGTAACCTCTAAGAGTGTACATTAAATTTGATATTTCAAACAAGGAGAACTATATTATAAAATTAATTTTAATCATCCCTCTTGTACATCATTGGAATGGGAAATATGAAGCATACTTAGTCAAAATTTTACCTCATTCAAGGAGGATTGCCCATAATGTAAAAATGACCAACACTCACTTTTCATTCAACTTTAATAACATTCCTACTTAAAGGACCTTTATTTGCATTTCAAAATAGTTACAAGGTTCCCATTTTGATAAATGAATGCAAGCCATAATAAACCATTTCCAAGAATAAATGAGATTACATCCAAAACCATTGATACAATTTACAAGTAGAAGGATCATAATAACACAAGGTGCAACTCTACATGTCTTCCTCCATCAAGAGAACTTTCTCCTTTGAGCTCATCATCTTCATCAAGTTATGCACACAAAAAAAATGGGTGGATTAGGCAACACCCTCCACCCAACCAAAATATCCAATGAGAGAGAGAAGCCTTCTCCCTCATTGGCCCCAGCCCCAACAAGGAAGAAATTACGGTTATTTAGACAACCATGGCAACTCAAAATGGCTTCCACATACACATTCAACCAAGACAATCAATGTAATAACACAATACCAATATTACAACAATTCCACAAATTTCAAAACACAAAGGCTTCATACTAAATCCATAGAGGAGAAAGGAACATGGGGGTTCTTCTTATGCCTCCCAAGGGCTTGGGTGTCCACCTATGAGCCTCCAAAATTTTCATCACAATACACACAACACTCTTATGCCTTCCTCTAAGAATATACACCACTCTTATGCATCTCTTAATATATCAACCCACTCTTATGCCTCCCTCACTCTTATGTCTCCCTCAAGATAATAACAAGATAAATACAAAACATATTTATCAACAAGGTGGACATCCCAACCCAACTCCCTCCTAAAATCCCAATAACATTTCTCTTATGCCTCCCTCAAGTTCTACCCCCATTTCCATATCTCCCACAACCTAAGGAACAAGCCTATTTCCAAACAAGCATAACCAAAGTAACAATCAACATCTACACATAAGAGCACCACAAAATAACAAGGTAAAAACAAAGGTGGAGATCTACCTCACAAATGAAGAGTATCAATACACAACAAGCTCCAAGCCTTCCAAAATCCTAAGCAACCACCATCCACTCCAAGCTCCATTCTCAAGCAAGCTCTCCAAAATTACAAGCATTCCCCAAAACCAAAATAAAATGAGCAAGTAACCCCCAAAACAACCATTAAACATGCATATAAAGGAAAAGGGGAGAGGAGGGTGAGGTGGCTCCATGTAGGATGCCACATCACTCATCCTCAACTCCACATCACAAGTCCAACCCATACTCCAAAGCATAATTAATAAGTGGTTGAAGAAATGACATTTTACTTATACACACAATCTAAGCCCACACCCCTTAAGGACTAAAAATAAATATATGTAAGAAAGTGCAATAAAAACTTACAATTTTTCTTCCCAAAACACATAATGGGGTCTAATTTTGACCCCCCAACCCATAGGTAGGGTTGGTATAGTAATTTAAGAGGTGTGGGACAAGGTGTGGGACAAGTTTAACTTGTCCCACAAGCCTCCAAAATTTTCCCTTAAGGACAAATCCGAATTTCAAAGGAGAGGTGGAGTGTACAACACTCAAGATCTTAAGCACTCAACTTAAACACATAAACCAAAGAGCTATCAAATCCAATAATAAATTATTTTTACCCATTCTTAATTAATTTACTAATCTAGACATGAAACAAGTGATTAACAAAAGGAGAACACATCACTATAATTTCACATACTAAAATTAAATTAAAGGAAACAAAATAAAAGAACACACACACCCCTTGGTCACATTTGGAGGTTGTCCCCCATGGGAACCCCTAACAAAAAAAAACACACACCACAAAACACTAGTTGCCATGGTGACCCTTGTTGCCAATACCCCACATTCCTTTGTTGTTGGTCTCCTACCCCCGTAGTTTATTGTTGTGGATTAATTACTTGCAAAATCACACGTTACCTTTCCGGCCTCATGGCCATATTAGTAATATCGAAAAAATAAAATTCTTATATCTACATATCAATTTCAACGTCAAATATGATAACTATATTGCTAAGACCAAGTATTTCAACAATTACTCCAATTCTCAACATTTTGATTTTGCTAATACATCAGTTTGCAATTACGATCATAAACCAACTAAATCATCTAACTTAAGCAATACTTTCACTTGTTCAAAATTTTCCAATTCTCCAACATCAAAGGAATCACAAAATAACCTTGAACATCATAATAAAGATCAATACGAAAATACTTTGAAATATCAACATACATATAAACTGACAACACATCTTTTCTTCCATACCAAAAGTCTATCAAAAGTTAATCAGTTCGATTAGAGATGTCTATCCTTCAATTTTCATATCACAATGTGTTACTATCATTTGTTTATTAATATTTCCAGGTACCTTGTGCAATGATGTTTATGCGTCCAGTCACAAAGATAGAATAAAGAAAACAATATTGAAGAGTAATGTTATCACAATCAATCTATGACAATGTAACGTTCTAGCTAATTGTCTTATCCCTATATTTCCATCAGGGTCTACAATATGGCATAGATTCAAAGTAATAATAATAACCAAAACACAATAGAAATCTTGATGTCTCGCACATTTTATTTGCATGCTAACTAGAATACAACAACCAAGTTTACAATTATAACAATTCGGAAAAGATAATTATGGTTCATTTAGTGTCGAAGGGAAGTGGGCATTACATCCCCTCCCCTTAGACTTGACTTCCTCCTGGAAGTCACAGAGAAAGAGATAGGAATAATGCAAAATAAAATAGGATCACACCCTTTGTGGAATTCCTCTGCTTCAACAAGTGTGGGTCAACAAAACCCACGTTTGGTCCAATGCAATTTAACAAGAAGAGGGGAGATTGAAAGGGGTGAGTTCTAAAATTTCTTCATTTAAGGTTGTGAACATTTAATTTTAAGGAGTAGCTCTACATGATCAACCAAGATACAACACATAGCATCAAAACATGAAAAGGTCAAAGGAGTCTCAAGAATAACCACCAAGCAACATAATAAGAGGGGGAGTTTCGTGAACTCGAAAAGACCACATAGTTTCCCATGGATACAACATACTGCAATAAAAAAATGTTAAGGCTTCCACTAAGGTTAAGTTATGCTTCCAAAGTTCATTATATAGACAAGGATAGAAGGTATTAACCACGACCATCAATTTATACAAGAAAACATGTCTACTCAAAGGTCTCACAATTTTGAGATCACACAAGATGGGGTTTGACAAGAAGGAAGGACCCTTAAATTAGCAAAACATTTACAATTAAGAAAAACTATTCATGGAAAGCACTTAGATAACCCGAGAGGGTACAATCAAATTTTCATGGTAATACTAAGCAAAGTCATGACCACAAGGTTTCCTATAGTCTGATTTTACACTTTAAAAAAATTGAACACACAACACTAACCAAATTTAGAGGTGACAATGCTTAGCACATATCTCCACTAGCAACTAGCATATCAATACAAGAAGCACCATTCACTATGACAGATGGAATTTATTTATCCTAAAACCTTCCCAAGCTTGAAATAATCATGAGAGCACATGCATAAATCATAACACCAAAGAGCACTTGAGAAAGATAGAGAGGAGAACAAGTAACAAGGGGGCCCAACTACAATTCAAAGGTGCATCATACCAAAAGCGAGTATCCACTTACGAATTTAACTTACTCTTTCTTTCCCGATGAAAAGGGGAACACACAACAATGAGGTGTCTCAAGAAAGGAAGAATAAAATGAGGGCTTCCCAAATTTATGTCATATCCTTAACATATGTTGCCTTAAAATTACAAATAACCTAGGTCACCAAGGACTAAATCAGCACACACAGAGGCTTCTTTTCTTAAACACAAGAGATAAGACCCAAACTTAAAGGCCCCAACTCACACTCGTCAAGTTATGAGGCAACAAGGGTACAACGAAACAAACTCCTAAAAGGGAAAGGCACATACGTCTATGAATAAGGGAGTACTATGCAATTAGAAGACATCACTAACAACAAGGTGTTTCACAATTCCGGTAGGTGAGAACTAAAGGTTCAATTATACATTGCACTCAATACACATAAATCTTACTCATTTTATAAATCAACTATTAAGTCAAAATTTATAGTTTCACTTGCTAAGCACATTCCTTACGAGTTTTCTTAATTAAATCTTCCTTTGATTATGATATCACATGTTTCCATTATAAGGGCACCACTAAGGTGGGCAAGATATCTCACCATTCTGAGGTCTAAAAATTATTTGTTTTACTATTAGGGAAGATAAAAGGACAAGTTTCCTTTCCAGTTCTCACATAGTTTTATTGTTATCCAAAATTCACCCCTCAAGGTAATTTTGATAACATGCATCAAATTCTTTAGTCCCAAGCAATTATATTGATTCAAGGCAAAAAATCGTGTTTCTGGGGTCCCCTCGGCTTCTTTCTAACTCTCCTGTCCAAGAGGAAAACCCAGCAAGTTTTAAAAATGTGAAAAAGTTGCAGAAAACAAGCTTGGGCCAGGAAAAATCATGAAAAATGGCTAAGTCCTAGTCCTCGCAACAGTCGGGACATGAGGGACATCTGGGCGCGAATCGGCCGAAAGCCCGCCAGGTCAGTAGAGCAAAGGGGCATCTAGGACGCTCGGGACGCGCGGGACGCGAAAAGGTGAACTAGCCGAAAAGTGGAAAAAATTGACTAAGTGTTGTTTTCACGCAGTTGGGACAGTTGGGACAAAGGTACGCGAAAGACGCGGATCGGCCGGTTTGGCGCAAGTCAGTCCATTTCGGGCGGTTCGAGAAATTTGTCCCAGGCAGTCCGGGACAGTTGGGACAAAAGTGTGTGGAGGACACGAACCAGCTGGTTCAGCTGAAATAGAGGACTTTCGTACTGGGACATCTAGGCCAAAAGTACGCGGAGGACGCGAAAAGCCGAAAGAGCCGAGAGCGAATGGAATCTCGCCACATGTCTTTGCCGCAAACAGGAACAAGGGAGCCCGAATCGGCCGAAGCAGGAGATTTTCATCTGGGACAGCTGGGACAAAGGTACGTGTGGGATGCGAGGGACGTGAAAAGCCGAAGCGCCGAAGGTAAAGAACAAAAGTCAACGTTTGACCCGTGAAACTTCAAACGGCCATAACTTTTGACTCCGAGCTCCGATTTTCACAAAATTGGACTTTCTGGAACGAGCACGACGTCCTCTATGCCACAAAAACTAGATTTCTTATTTTTGATGAGGGTAGATATATTTAATTAAGAGAAATATATTCGGCTCCAGTCAGTTAATGCTCATTCCCGTCAAATGACAAAACGCCCGCTGCAGGACCCAAAATAGCTGCCCGCACTCAGAAGGCCATAACTTTTGCATTTCTCAACGAAATCACACAAAATTGGTACCATTGGAATTATGGCTCCAAGCCCAATGCACAACAATCAAGAAATTCTAGATTTGATTAGAAATTGGTTGAGATTTTTTAGAAAACGTGGCTGGGTTCACAACAGTGTTTCATTTGGTGGTTGGGAGTGCAATTAAGAGGCATGGTCATCATTCTTTCTCTGCTGCAGCACATGGGACAGTATGGGGAGCCTTTTGCAAGTAATATATAATCATTTTACTCCATTTAATTCCTCTTACAAGTGGTTGAAGGATAGATTTCGGGATTTCCATTTTCCCTTCTCTTTCCCTTCTCATTTTTTCTATAAATTGGAGTGTTGGGCTCATTGTAAGGGAGGTAGTTCTTTGTAGCAAAGCTCTGTCAAAATTGTTTTGTGAGTCCAATGTGCTGCAGGCCCTTGTAGTGGACTCCTTACATGGTGATCCAGGCCCTTATCTTGTAATAGATTGAACTGTGCATATCATGAAGCAATAAAATATCAGTTTGTGGATGTATCTTCCCCTGCTGTGTTTTCTTGCATTCTTCTTGCCCCTTTAATCTTTCTACAAGAATATTGTGTCTATTATTATGTTCTTGTAGGGATTCATTATCATTGTGTATGCTTGGAATATTGTTGTGAATGCATTTTGCTAGATTATGGAGAACTGTCATCACCTCTTCTAGTGTGCACTTTGCCTCTATATTTCACACATTTGGGGACTACTCTCACACCCTCCTTTTCTGGTGTATCACCACTTTAGTGTAGGATTTCATTTTATGCATTCTCTCTCTCTGGTCCCTTGGAAATTTAGATTAGGATAGTTAGTTTCCCCTGCATTAGAGTAGATTGTGGCAGGTAGTTTAGGAGCAAGAACCAGCTTTCTCTGGAGGTCTATCTCAAGTAGCAAGTCCCACAACTTGGAGATAGTACCCATGTTATCCAATCACACCGTGAGTTCAATTATATGCACTTGTATAAACACAGGGGTGCTGTGATTCGGTGATAACATTTATTTCTTCTATTACTCTATCAAGCTTATAACAAGGAACCATTTTCCTTCTCCTAATGTTCCAGTTTTACTTGTCAAGTTCCAAGTCCAAGCCCCCTCAATTAAGGTTTTATTGTGCTCAATTTAATCATTTTACCAAATAGGTCTTAATGCAAAGGAAGAGTCAACCTTATCACATGATTACTTTTATGGGAATAAGAGATAACTCAACATATCACATTTTTAATTCTAAAGGAACAAGAGACATTCAACATAAAGAACACATCATTAATTTTGTAAGAGCTAGTGATCAATCAACCAACATGTCACACACCAAGATTTAAGGGTTTATCAAGGAATTACAAGCATAATTAAACACTTCTAGTGGATCTCCACAAGTCTCAAAATAAGTTATAAGAAAAGACCCATTAAAGAGGTATATTTACTTTTACAAATTTAAGAGGTTTAACAATGTTTGTTGTTTAGGCTCAAACATTTCACTCACATAAAAGACAAGGAAAGTTTTCAAACAACACTCACACTTCCACAAGATATCACTAATCAAGCAACAAGATGACAATGAAACATTTTATTCCAAGACACCACACCTCCTATAAGTAGACATCAAATGTAAGAGGACCATTAACTAATCCATTTAAACATGGACTTTACAAACAAAAGTTGTAGTTTTTTTAAGAAGAAGAACAACATAAGCACCACTGAGATTAGAATATTAAGATCTACCAAACTAACATCTCTAAGAGCAAGGTCCAAAAGACCCAAAAGCATCCATAAGTGTCTCCATGTAACCCAAAGATTAATAGGTCATAGAGTGTTATTCATAGCAATTTAAAACGTTAAGGCAAGGGTAGGCTTATTTATAGGTCAACAAGAGTAAATAAGCACACTTAATTAAACACATTGCCCAAATGGGCTTAAATATAATCATAATTACCAAGATACATACAATACACAAGTCAATACTTTTTATAATGAAACACGGAAATCATGATAAAACTCAGCATGTCATCATGGAACATCACTACCAAAAAAACACTTATCCACTTAAAATATATAGTCAACCAAGATTCAATCTGATCCTAACACAATCCATAATCCCATAACCAAACACATCTACTCTAACGAGGATAAAAGCTCTTACCAGGTTGTAAGAGAATCACCACCACCGCTATCAAGCTTCCAACTAGACCACACTACACAATGAACTCTCCAAGATCCTAGACACACTCAAGGTTCTATCTTTCCAAAACCAAGGCATAACTTAAAGCACCTAAGAAGACATTCCAGAACCTAGGGTGTACCCCCATACGACGAAATGTCACAATACAAATAACATAGAACCAACTCAACAACATGCAAGAAAGAATCACATAACATTTAGCTAAGTAGCCAATAGATAAATGAGCTTTGAGTCACCAATCAAAGTAAAATCCAAGGAATATTAGAAATCAAGGAAATTGGCTAAGTAGCCGCATTGCAATGTCTAAAAATTCTCACAAAAATATAAATAACTAAAAGAGCCTCAGAGCTTCTCAATCCAATCATAAAATAAGATGTTGGTCCTTGATAAAATAACACAAGTTTACAAATATAAAATACGAAGTCCACATCATAGTCACTTTGCAGCCCTTCATGGCCACCAATAGGGGTATCATACCTCGAGCTCCATTCTAATAACACATATGCACAACTGGATCAAAAGCGACACCAAGACCTAATATCCACTTACTCACACGGGGATTAAGTCACCAAAGTGGCAACCAAAACTAACTCGTCTAACCACTAAAGGAAAAAGGGGAGATTTAGATGACTAAACAACTTCTAATTCACTCTTCTTGACTCCCGAACACAACCACTAGCACTAGGCCACAAGAGTTACACCATACAATTTATCATTCCAACAAGGAAGAGTCTCAGTAGATTTATCGCATCATACGACCAAAGCAAGAGTTAGGACTCATTAAACAACATCTAGCAAGGGAACCAAGTTCCTGATACACTAGGAGTTCACCAAAATATCAATCTTGTTTAACCTTCACAGTTACCCTGTTTGACAAAATGCCACTAGGTGAGTACAACAATTCAAACAAATTTATTATTTTATTATTATTTTAATCATAGAGGTTCAAATTTTGCTAACTAGTTTTCGGGTTTCAAATTCGGCCCAAGGTCCAAGCGTTGAACCCACGGCTCTAATACCAAGTGTAACACCCACATTTTTACCACATAAATCCCCGAAAACCCGATAACAAACAAGAAAAATTATGGAATAATTTTTTTTTTTTAAGGATACAAGGCCTTAGCCAGGGTTTCAAATATATCCCGATTATAAACTTTAAATAATTTCAAGGAAGTCGGGACTAAAATAGTGATTAATATTTTTAACCCAATTTTGGAATGATGTTACAACTTAATTTCTTCTCTTCTAGACCCAAATATTTTATTTAAAAAAAATCCTTATTTAGCTTTTCGTTATTTAACTCTATTAATCCCTTTTAAATTCACTATTTAAATTCCCATTAGTAATTTTAAAATTTAATTAGGCAAGGCTAGAAAACCTCTAGTGTTAATGGTATGCACATAAAATTTAGTCTATTCCTTAAATAGATCAAGTGAGCACAACTTAGCCTAACCCTTTTGGTCCCCACTTAACATTACCCACACATCTTTTATTTAACATTCCCACTTAAAATACCCCATCACTTAAGTGATGTAGGGTTCATCCTACACCATTAGATCTAATCTTTCCTAGCCCTTAGATTTAGGTTTGACAAAAGTAACCCTAAGAATCCTTATGGATTGTCATATATTCTTTTTCTAAATCTAATCTCTCATTTCTTTTGTTTTGTTTTATAGGTTGAGGAAGGAGGAGAAGAAAATGAATCCATGAAGGCCATTAGAGAGGATTGGAAAACTCTCATTGGTTAAGTTTTCATGATTAGGGAAAGGATCTACCCATTTCCTTTGTGGGTTTTTGTCCCTTTACTTTATTTTTTTCATATGGTATTTTCTTGTAGGTTATTTGTATATACAATGAGTATATACCCATTTGGGTAAAACCTGAAATAAGAAACCCTACTTATTTAGGTTGAGAAAATTTGTATTTTTATCTATATATACATATACATATTTAGATATGTCTTGTATATTTATTTATTTATTTATTTATTTAAAAGAAAATCTATTAATTTTAGATTTAAAACTCTCAAGGAAATATATATATATATATATATATATTGATTTTAGAACTAAAACTCTCAAGGAAATATATATATATCCGAATAAATAAAGAAGTCACTATGAAAATCATTACCATGCCACTGGAATGGACTGTAGAAAATGAATTGGGCCACATTTTATTTTATGCACATGGCCACATTTTATTTTATTGACATGGTTTCATTTAGTTGCTTTATGGAAGGGGTTAGTGTTGGGGGAGGGGCGCCAACCCCACCCCCACCCCATATATTATATGGGTTGGGGGTGGGGTCGACGCCTCCCCCAACCTTTATTAATCTAAACTTAAATTACAGCCTAATTTCACACACACATAGTTACTCTAATTTATCAATCAAATTTTTATTTTTTTTTTTTTTTTTTTTTAATTAAAAGGCTAATTTCTATACTTAACCAATTCAATCGGTTTAGCCATGTACTATTAGTTTTAATTATTAATAAATATTAATAAGTAAAGCATATTACTATATATATATATATATATATATATTTATTTATTTATTTATTTATTATTATTATTATTTTTTTTATGAAATAGTCTATATTACTTTATAAAATATTACAGCCTATCCACAAAAAATATGGGTGGTAAAGGGCACACCCCACGATCAAACTAGTGATGGCTAGGAGACTAAAGTATCAGGCCCAAGGGGCAACAACAAACATAGCAACAATGCCAGAAAATGAAAGGAAAAACAAACTAGGTCGCCACAACAAACATAATGGCTAGGGACGATGGACACCCCTTATCCTCTAGGTTACTACCAGGAAGATCATTTCCATCTAGAAGGGGCAGCCAGCCTGAAGTAACTTCTTCGTCTTTGTCGTCCTACTGATTAGGAGAAATGGCAAGAGCCAACCTGGGGACTTTTCCAGAATCCCACCCATCCCTTTGCACAGGAGGTGGGGAGTGGTGGTAGGATCCCACCACCGTGTTGTGTGGAATGATGTGGGAACCCCTAATCACCGCGGTTGGCCGACAGGCTACATCGATACTCAAGTTGCCTCTTGGGAGAGCGATGACGATGAGCACGGTCAACCGACCAGCCATGGCCATGACGCCCTCTTGAATGAACACTCCTAGAAGGGGAGGTAGGGGGTTCCGTGCCACAGTGCAAGAAGTGTTGGCCCAATGATCCAGAAGGTTCTAAAGGTGCCACACTTCTAGCTCCACCTTGCGGGCCTAGTCCTAGATCTATAAGAACACATTCGAGATAAGCATGGCCTTGTCATAATGCAAAAGAATGCAAGAAACTGCAGAATTAGCAAAAACAGTATAATTACATTCTTTCCATATAAAAAAAGGATCTCCACTCTGAAAGTATGCCACACTTGTGAAAAAGCATGGGGAATGGAAATAGAATCCCCCAACAAAATATGTTTCCAAAGAAATGAAGCTGGTCTAAATGGCCGAAATAAATCATGGATCCAAGCCCAAATAGCTTGAGCTTTTAAGAAATACTAGAATAGATGTATGAGTGTCTCAATTTGCCCACAAAAATGGCATAGCCAAGGAGCAATCCTGTAATGAGATAATTTTTTCCCAAGAGGGAGGCCTTGATAAAGTAGACACCAAGAAAAACAAGCTAGCTTGGGCTGAATGATGGCTTTCCAAACGGTATGAAATCTAGCTTCCCAGGATGACCATCTAGAATTGATGGACCATCTAGAGTTAAGCAAGGCCACCATTGGTAGCACAGGGGGTGAGCAGAGCATAACCTTTTCCTGGGGAGTAATTTAAGAAAGGGGTATCTGAAACCATTTCCAATCCTTCCACCAAGGCCTGAGAGAGACGACACCAACTTTGTGAAGCATCTCGGTAGGAATGGAATCAAGAACTTCCTGATAAGACTCTTTGTCAGCCGAAGCAAGCCAAAACTTGGCTTTAGCTTGAGGCCAAGTGAGAAGTAATCTGGTCTACCTACAAAAGATGTCTTTAAGAGTGCGCAAGCCTCGACGATACAACTTAAGAGCATGAACCCAGGGCACTTGGGAAAGTGGCACATCATGAAAATTGATGAGAGGAGACCACCAAATGTTGTGGTCATTAATGGATAGCCCATTTCTGAAACCATCCCCTTCCTAGATTAAAAAGGGTTTGAGTAACTCCCAAGCTTTCCATATGCTTTTGACAACAAAGGTGCCCACAACCTTAACCGGGGCTTTGATAATGAGTAGACTGTGAAAATCCATCCCTTGCCAAGTTTTATGCCCTTGAGGGGAGCCTTGACAAATACCGTTCCTATGTTTGGCTTTGAGCTGCTAGTAAAACTCTTTGGTGTTACGGTCTCCAATTTTAAGCCAATGTAGCCGATCTTTAATTTGGGCACCCCGAGCTGTGTAATCATTAGGAATGTGTATTTTTACGTAATTTATCAACTTGAATTTTTAAGCCACATTGAAAGGATCTTGTTCGAGCACCACCGTCGAGTGGCTCAACTCGGTGGAGGTGGTGGAATAGGCCCACCACCGGAATTTAGCGAGTTGAACACCATACATCTAGAGGAATTTAGTGAGCCAAATTATAGCATCTTTCCACCAACTTATCCAACCCACCCTACCAAGAGGGTAAGGTGCAAGGTTCCAAATTTGGCGGATGTGTGCCAAAGTGGGGTCATGATGTAGTAAAGTAGTATTTAAATAAAACTGCATCTTTTTAATTTTTGGCACTTGAAAAGTCCATTCAATACGGAACTAAATCGAATGTGGTCGGAAAGAACAACGGTCGGCAATGCTTCCACTGGAAGAGAATAACAACTAGAAAATTTAAAGAAAGGTTGTAGAGAGATCATGGCACGATCAAGCCTTTTAAAAACCTGATCTTGGCCATTTCTAATATTAGACCAAGTGTACCATGGTAGTGTGCTGGTGTGACATGAATAATTAGGGTCATAAAACCCAAATTTATCATACACGTAAAACCAAGCTTCCCTTTCACCAGCTGGCTACCTCATGGGTAAAAGGCGCATTTTATCATTGGGATGCTCCACCATATTAAAATCCCCATTGATTAACCAATGAGCATTTGGAAGGTCATCAGCCACCCACCGCTAAAGCGATGTCCTTTCTGACGCGTCATTAGGTGCATAAACATTAATAATCCCAAAGGAGATATTTTCAATATTGAATAGCACCCATAGAATACGGTTGTCAAGGTCACATCCATGATTGACGTAATGCGGCCGCCACTTCGGAGAAATAAATGTGATCATTCCACCTCTGAAGCATGGTTGCTAGGGATAGCTAAACTGTCAGGACAAATAGTCTTGACGACAGAATCAAGTAAAAACATGTAACTTTGATTTCCTGCAAACACAAAATATCCATATCCGGAAGATTTTCCTAAAATATCACACTATGTATTTGTGAGTGGATTCTGTGAGACCTCGAACATTCCATGAGTAGCAATTCATGAGGAAACATTGTCCAAATGCATTTCTAAGTCTAGCTCACTCAAACCATCAAGGGCCCCAAAATTGTTCTACAAAAACCGTTGTTGGTTAACTAATAAAATCAGACAGGTTGAGTAGCCCGCTGGATGTTAGGCTATACTCCCCTTCCTCATGCTCGTGAGGAGGGCTGTGAGAATGCCAAACCACTTGCTTTCGTGGAGAAACCACTTTGTTAGAAACGAGTAACGGTTGAAGACCACCCTCATTCTGTAAAAGAGCAGGCTGAGTGTTTGAGGCCAAAGGTGCCAATTTGCTTGAAGAACCAACCATACTGCTAGCCAATACCTTCGTATGAACCAGAGTAACTTGGTATCCAAAGGTTGCTTTGCAACTGAGCTGAAGCATTTGGAAGTGCCTTTCTGGCTTGAATAGTTGAACCATGTTGCAAAGGCCCGACAGAGTGGCTTTGTTCTTGTTGGATTTTCAGCCACCCACTATGTGCCAGCCCTCCTCTTCAGGTTGAGGGTGAGGATTTCCCAAAGGCTTTGAAGCGGCTCACTAGCGGCCAATAAGGGACAATCCTGAATTTTATGCTCAGAAGATTGACAATGAAAGTAAGTATTCGGAAGATTGATGTATACCACCTTCTGAGAAAAATACACATCACCAACCTGGATGGCAATGGACTCTTTCAGGTCCTTCGAAAGATCTAGTTCTATGCAAACCCTCTTTTGCGATGAGCTGCAAAGAACCTATTAGGCTCTGTGTATATAACACGGCCGAGAGTGGTAGTAATACGCTCTAAAAATGCCAGCAAGGCATAGGAAGCCCTAGGAACTCAACCCAAATGGGGACCTTAAGAGCCGTCTGGTCAGAGACAACAAAGTCTCTGGTCTAGGGTGACAAAACCAGCAGGGAGCTTCTTACATACCAGGTTTGCTGCTTATGCAAGATAAGGGAAGCATGACTAGGATCAACAAAACGAAGGCAAAAACATGGGTTAGGTTCTGGATAGAATCTAGTTTAATACCATGCGTCATCCAAGTAGTTTGGACCCATGATTTAAGCATACTTTCAGAGGGATTCCTTCCAACAAAATACCCTATTAAGCATAATTGTTCTAGCCATTTACAAGCGGAATCAAATTCTGAAAGTGGTAAAACAATATCAAGGGAAGTGTCATTACCTCGTGGAATACTTTTGGCATGAACTTGCAAGGGAATTTCCCCAAGCCAATTTTCCCGCAGTCACCTCTCTCTATTGCAATTGAAATAACTGGACTAGAGTCGAGTGAAGTCATATTTAAAGCCCACCAAGTGGCTAGGCTCTAGAAAAGAGGCCAAATAAATGCATTAATGGCAATAGATCTCTCACTTTGCAGATGAACTCATTGTTCTTGGCATGCAAAACCCTAAACTCACAGCCAGAACCCTAAAAGCTTTGAAAACAAGCCATATATATATTTTTTTGATACAAGTAAACATTAATGTTTAATTATAATATTTATATTGTGATCTCGTAAATGTTGTAAATAACCAAAGTGCATTATTAAAGTATATTTATTATATAATAATAATATGAATTTATTCATTTAACAACTTTTCCATTTAAGTAGGAATTGTAAAATGAATAGGTAACTAGGTTTGTGGTTATAGGCTTAAATTCATATGAATTTGCGTAAAAAAGAGGTGTTTATAGTTGTAAGAAAATGTGTTTCACGTTTTAGCCCAAACAAATTATCCAACTCCAATTCATTTAGGTAACCTCTAAGAGTGTACATTAAATTTTATTTATTCATTTACA
Organism: Taxus wallichiana var. yunnanensis; assembly: GCA_018340775.1. Classification (NCBI taxonomy): domain Eukaryota; kingdom Viridiplantae; phylum Streptophyta; class Pinopsida; order Cupressales; family Taxaceae; genus Taxus; species Taxus wallichiana. Next base: position 768,310,002 of record CM031234.1, read on the forward strand.
TAGGGCAATTTCTATTGCAACAAGGGAGAACCGTATTATAAAATTAATTTTAAGCATCCCTCTTTTACATCACTGGAATGGAAAATATGGAGCATACTTAGTCAAAAATTTACCTCATTCAAGGAGGATTTCCCATAATGTAAAAATGACCAACACTCACTTTTCATTCAACTTTAATAACATTCCTACTTAAAGGACCTTTACTTCCATTTCAAAATAGTTACAAGGTTCCCATTTTGATAAAGGAATGCAAGCCATAATAAACCATTTCCAAGAATAAATGAGATTACATCCAAAACCATTGATACAATTTACAAGTAGAAGAATCATAATAACACAAGGTGTAACTCTACATGTCTTCCTCCAACAAGAGAACTTTCTCCATTGAGCTCACCATCTTCATCAAGTCATGCACACAACAAAATGGGGGAGTAGGCAACACTCTCCACCCAACCAAGATATCCAATGAGAGAGAGAAGCCTTCTCCCTCATTGGCCCCGAGCCCCAACAAGGAAGCAATGAGGGTTATTTAGACAACCATGGCAACTCAAAATGGCTTCCACATACACATTCAACCAAGATAATCAATGTAATAACATAATACCAATATTACAACAATTCCACAAATTTCAAAACACAAAGGCTTCATACTAAAGCCATAGAGGAGAAAGGAACATTAGGGTTCTTCTTATGCCTCCCAAGGGCTTGGGTGTCTACCTATGAGCCTCTAAAATTTCCATCACAATACACACAACACTCTTAGGCCTCCCTCCAATAAGATACACCACTCTTATGCCTCCCTCAAGAAATCAACCCACTCTTAAACCTCCCTCACTCTTTAGCCTCCCTCAAGATAATAACAAGATAAATATAAAACATATTTATCAACAAGGTGAACATCCCAATCCAACTCCCTCCTAAAATCCTAATAACATTTCTCTTATTACTCCCTCAAGTTCTACCCCCCTTTACATATCTCCCACAACCTAAGGAACAAGCCTATTTCCAAACAAGCATAACCAAAGTAACAATCAATATCTACACATAAGAGCACCACAAAATAACAAGGTAAGAACAAAGGTGGAGATCTACCTCGCAAATGAAGAGTATAAATACACAACAAGCTCCAAGCCTTCCAAAATCCTAAGCAACCACCATCCACTCCAAGCTCCATTCTCAAGCAAGCTCTCGAAAATTTCACACATTCCTCAAAACCAAAATAAAAATGAGCAAGTAACCCCCAAAACAACCATTAAACATGCATATAAAGGAAAAGGGGAGAGGAGGGTGAGGTGGCTCCATGTAGGATGCCACATCACTCATCCTCAACTCCACATCACAAGTCCAACCCATACTCCAAAGCATAATTAATAAGTGGTTGAAGGAATGACATTTTACTTATACACACAATCTAAGCCCACACCCCTTAAGGACTAAAAATAAATATATGTAAGAAAGTGTAATAAAAAAACTTACAATTTGTCTTCCCAAAACACATAATGGGGTCTAATTTTGACCCCCAACCCATAGGTAGGGTTGGTATAGTAATTTAAGAGGTGTGGGACAAGTTTAACTTGTCCCACAAGCCTCCAAAATTTTCCCTTAAGGACAAATCCGAATTTCAAAGGAGAGGTGGAGTGTACAACACTCAATATCTTAAGCACTCAACTTAAACACATAAACCAAAGAGCTATCAAATCCAATAATAAATTCTTTTGACCCATTCTTAATTAATTTATTAAACTAATTAATTTACTAATCTAGACATGAAACAAGTGATTAACAAAAGGAGAACACATCACTATAATTTCACATACTAAAATTAAATTAAAGGAAACAAAATAAAAGAACACACACACCCCTTGGTCACATTTGGAGGTTTTCCCCCCCATGGGAACCCCCTAACAACAAACAAGACACACACCACAAAACACTAGTTGCCATGGTGACCCTTGTTGCCAATACCCCACATTCCTTTGTTGTTGGTCTCCTACCCCCGTAGTTTATTGTTGTGGATTAATTACCTGCAAAATCACACGATACCTTTCTGGCCTCATGGCCATATTAGTAATATTGAACAAATAAAATGCTTATATCTACATATCAATTTCAATGTCAAATATCATAATTATTATTGCTAAGACCAAGTATTTCAACAATTACTTTGATTCTCAACATTTCGATTCCACTAATACATCAGTTTGTAATTACGATCATAAACCAACTAAATCATCTAACTTAAGAAATACTTTCACTTGTTCAAAATTTTCCAATTCTCCAACATCAAAGGAATCACAAAATAACCTTGAACATCATAATAAAGATCAATACGAAAATACTTTGAAATATCAACATACATATAAACTGACAACACATCTTTTCTTCCATACTGAAATTCTATCAAAAGTTAATCAGTTCGATTAGAGATGTCTATCCTTCAATTTTCATATCACAATGTGTTACTATCATTTGTTTATTAATATTTCCAGGTACCTTGTGCAATGATGTCTATGCGTCCAGTCACAAAGATAGAATAAACAAAACAATATTGAAGAGTAATGCTATCACAATCAATCTATGACAACGTAACCATTCTAGCTAATTTTATTATCCCTAGATGCCCATCAGGGTCTACAATACGTCATAGAGTCAAAGTAATAATAATAACCAAAACACAATAGAAATCCTAATGTTTGCACATTTTATTTACATGCTAACTAGAATACAATAGCCAGGTTTACGATTATAACAATTCGGAAAAGATAATTATGGTTCATTTAGTGTCGAAGGGAAGTGGGCATTACACATGGATTGAATTGGGCAAGAAAGAGGGTATACAAAACTTGCAAGTGTTTGGGGATAGTGAGTTAATTTTCAACCAGGTTAGGGAAAACATGCTACTAAGAATGATCTACTCAAATCCTACAAGCATCGGGTATGGGATCAAATTGATGATTTTGAAGCGTTCAATATTCAAGCCATACCAAGGAAGAAGAATGAGGTTGTAGATAGGCTTGCAGAAATTGGAGCAACATTTGATGTTGTGGAAAATATTAAAAGAGATAAAGTGCAGCCACATATTGATGTAATTGTGAGGCCAGTTGTGTCGGACAATAACATGAGTTAGCAAGTATTTGAGAATGATCAATAGATCATTAATTTCTTACAAGATGAGGAGGTCAATTTCTTGGTTAGAAATCAAGAGAAATTGGAGCAACAATATGGTGATCAAGTGGTTCAACTGAGGACAAATAAGCTACCAAAGGGTTTAGTGACTCTAGAGTCAATATTCAATCCTAATGATCAGTTCCAAAGGGAAAGATAAAACATTCAGGTCAAAGGAAAGGATTCAGAGCCAATTTCAGTTAGAGAAAGAAAAACACTTCAAATTGGCAAGGTAAGCATTGAACAAGAAAAATCTGAATTTATATAACTTTTCCAAGAATTTCCAAATGTGTTTTCTTGGAGCTATGAAGATTTGAAAGGATTTAATCCTAAGCTAGCACAACACATGATTGAATTGGATTCAGAATTAAACCCATCAAGAAAAATTAAAGGTCAGTCAATCCTCATATCGAGCCTCTCATGAAAAGAGAACTGAACAAACTCATTGAAGCAAGCATCATCTTTCCAATCAAGCACTCTTCATGGGTAGAAAATCTAGTGCCGGTTAGGAAAAATAATGGGGAAATTAGGTTATGTGTGGATTTCGAGACTTGAATAGGGCCTCTCTCAAGGACCACTACCCACTTCCTTCCATGGAGAAAATCTTATAGGTTGTAGCTGGTTTCAAAAGGTTCTCATTACTAGATGGATACTCGGGCTATAATCAAATCATGGTGAAAGAAGATGACTAGTTCAAGACAGCCTTCACCATAAAGTGGGGCACATATGCTTATAGGAAGATTCCATTTGGACTGTCAAATGCCGAGCCACTTTCCAAAGGGCAATGGATATGGCATTCAAAGGGATGATCAATAACATAGTTATTGTGTATCTAGATGACATCATTGTATTCTCCAAGAATGCAGCAAGTCATCTCTTTCACCTCAGATAAGTATTCCAAAGATGCGAAGATTCAGAGTGTCTTTGAATTTGAAAAGTGCATATTCTTAGCTCATGAAGGAAATATCTTAGGCCACATTGTGTCTAAGGAAGGGTTGGAAATTGATCTAGAAAGGGTAGAAGTTATTCGAGCATTGCCATTGCTAAGTCATAATAAAGCTCTCCAAAGCTTTTGGGGAAAATTAATTTTGTTAGGAGGTTTGTTCCCAACTTTTTCCATCTTGTCAAGCCACTAATGATGATGCTGAAGAAGACCATGGTTTTCAAATGGCCTGCTGAAGGAAAAGAAAGATTTGAATATATAAAGCAGGCCATTATACAGGTTCCAACCCTCATAAATCCATATTTCTTGAAGGACTTTATTTTATACACTTTTGGAATAATGAATGCAATATCGACATACTAGTATAACCAGATCAAGAAGGACTGGAGCATCCTATCACATTTTTTAGTGAAGGCCTTCAGGATTATGAGGTGATATATTCATTCATTAAGAAGCATGTCCTTGTTGTGATTAGAAGTCTAAAGAAATTCAGACATCTAGTGTCAAATAACAGAATTCATCTATTAGTTTCACATGCTGGTGTAAAATATTTTATTTTGAACAAGGATCTTAATGAAAAGAGATTTGGTTGGATAACCAAGGTCATGGAGTATGATATTGATATAAATGTGACCAAATTAGTTAGGGGAAAAGGGTTGTGTGAGAAGATAGCTTCTAACCAGCATGTTGAATCAAGAGAGGAGGTGGAAGTTGTTATGATGTTGCAAGATAATAAAAAATAGACCACAGGTGGTATACCCATTCCTTGTTGGACTCAGGATATTGTACATTTCCTTCAAACAGGTCAAAATCCTCAAGGATTGAGTAAGCCCAAAAGGAGGTATTTTAGACTTCATTGCATCCCATATGTTCTTGTAGATAATATTTTGTTCAAAATGGATGTGAATGGTGTCCTCCTAAGGTGCATCAAGATAGATCAGATAGAGAGGGTATTGCATGAGTTTCATGATGGAGAGGCAGGTGGTCATTTTTCCCCAAAAGCAAAAACTATTAGAATCATGAGGGTTGGTTATTACTGGCCTAATATTTTTAATGATTTCTACTCATGGATCAAGAAATGCAAGAAGTGTGCCTTCTTCATAGGTAAAGAGAAGCTAGCAGCCCTCCCACTCCATCCTATCTCAGTTGAGCAACCTTTCATGCAATGGGGGCTATATTTTATTGGGATGATCAATCCAAGTTCCAGCCTAGGTCACAAATGGATTCTTATAGCCACAAACTACTTCACTAAGTGGATAGAAGCAATTACACTTAAGGAAGCAAATGAAGCTAGCATTCTAGACTTCTACGAAGGTATTGCAACAAGGTTTGGTGTTCCTTCCACTATAATATTAGATAATGCCTTAGCTTTTCTTAGAGAAAAGATATATAATTGGGCTATTATAAATGGAATATATTTGAACACTTCTTATAACTACTACCCCCAGGGTAACGGGCAAGAAGATTCCACAAACAAGAACTTGTTAAGAATCATAAGAAGAACCCTAGATGAGAATCAGAGGACTTGGCATACCAAATTGAAATTAGTCTTGTGGGTTGATAGAATCACTCCTAAGAAGTCAAATGGCTATTCCCCTTTCAAGTTGGTTTATGGAAGGGAATCAAGGTTGTCAATATCCCTTGAATTACCAGCCTTTGAGCTTATCAAGAATGCTGGAGTTGTTCAAGTTTCCATGTATGGAAGTCAAGTATGTATAGCTCATGGAGCTGGAAGAGCTAAGGAACTAGACCATGAAAACAATGGAGAAGGACCAAGCTCAAATCAAGATGAGTTTTGACAGAAAGGCCAAAGACAAAATTTTCAAGAAGGAGACTTGGTTTTGAAATGGGATGCAGACAAAGCCAAACTAAGAAGGCACTCCAAGTTTGATGCAATATGGAGTGGCCCCTACTTGATTTCAGTGCAAAGAAAAAACAATTCTTTGCAATTGTGAAGTTAGACGAAGAATAATTTCATATTCCAGTCAATGGAATCTATCTCAAGAATTATTACTTGATGGGAGTATCTTTCTTGTAAATATTAGTTTAGAGTTTATAATTCCTCCAAGTGCTTGCAGCACATTGTTCTGTTGTAGCTAGGTTTGCTTTTAGATAAGTGCTTGTGTACTCTCTACATGTTCCATTTTTGGATATGTATGATTTTTTTATTTGTACATGGTTGTGTTTTGTTACTATTGCACTTTCTAGTTTCAAGAAAGATCCGATGATGAAGTAATGTCTCGAAAGTATTGTTCCATAGGAACAAGATGTTTTGGAAATCGGACAGCTTCAGCAATCGAATGACTCACTTGGATGTAAAATCACTTTGGTCATTCAAATCTAACAGGATATCACCCCGTAAGTCACCATTTTTATCCATTTTTGCAACCCCTTACAAAATGGATTAACCTATAGTCTGGACATTGATAGTTAATGGTCTCCGCATGGTGAAGGTTTGGAGCAGGATTTGTATTAATGGTCAAACTAGAAAAATGTACGGATTATCACCTTGTTGATGCACGTCAACCGCTCCCTCCTATCGCATGACAACCACACCTTGTTGATGCACGTCAACTCCTTATTCCTATCACGTGACAACACCCTCTTCCTTCCATCCAACAATTCTTCTTCTTGTCGGTGATAACACTTCTTCCCGTGACGCGACAACACTTCTTCCCCGTCGCACAACAACACTTCTTATTATCACGTGACAATGCTTTTTTCCTATCACGCGTTAACACTTGCTTCCTATCACGTGTCAACCTCCTTTTTGTCATGTGTCAACCTCCCCTCATTTTCACGTAACAACATTCTTCTAATCATGCGACAAGTCTTTCCTTGTCATGCGACAACGCTTCTTCCTATCACACGTCAACATCCTTTTGTTGCCACGCGTCAACCTCCCCTTGCTATTGTGTGACAACATTTCTTCTTTTCATGTGACAAGTTTTTCCCTCGTCAGCAATGACTCTTCCCTTCTTGTTGTGCATCAGCTAATGGTTTCTGTCGGGTGACAAAAAAGAATTTCAAATACGATCATACATTAATTACATCATACAAGGTATCTCAACAACCGATTTAATAAGGTATGGCATCCATGTTTGTCGTGTAAGAAAGGTATCATTGAAAAGTGAACCATCATGGCTTCACATACCTACGTACAAGCATTTAATGAAGGATGTTGGTTAGTATCTCATTTTCTCTATATATATGTAAATTCCCCTCATTTGAAAGGAGGATATATTTGATATTGTAAAGGAACTCTGCCAAAATTGTTCCAACACTTTTGTGAGTCTGCAGACCTCAAATTTATGCATTTTTGAAGGATTCTTTCCTTATTCCTATATTGTAATGGATTGTGCATCATTTTAAGCAATAAAATTAGTGTTTTGTGGATTTTCTTTCCCTAGCTTGATTTATATTGCATTTCTTGCCTTCTATTATATTTTTAGGTATATTGTGCATATTGTGTTCCTTTGCAGGGCTTAAATTTTTATGCTCAATGATATTGGAGGTTGAATGTCTTTTGGGACTGTGGCATTTTATCTACCCTCTTCTTCCCCATTTTCCTTCACTTTCACTCACTAGGAATCTCTCTAGTCTTGTTTTGGTGCTATCGCCTCCCTTAGTTTAGGATTTACATTTATGTATTTCTCTTCCTCTGGTCCCTTGGAATTGGTAGTTTAGGAGCAGGTTAGAATTAGAATTGGTCAGGAACCAGCCTTCTCAATCCCACACCTTGATACAATCCCATGTTAGTCAAAAGTAGGGTTTTGTAATGTGCAAATCCTAGGGTGTTAATTTTCTGACATAATAGTACTTATAGTGACATTCCTATAATTTATGCATATATTATTATACATAACATTGTCTTACACCACGATGTCATACCATTACAACAACAAAATTGCATTATGCATCCTAAGGTTGATATACTTGTTAAAAATGAAATCCAAAAACTCTTGGATGTTGGTTTCATTCATTTTGTTGATTATCCTCAATGGATGTCCAACATTTTTCATTTCTTAAAACCTAATGATAAATTCTACTATTATATAAATTTCTAAATTTTACACAAATCTAGTCCTCGATATATTTTCCCTTTTCCTAATATTGATATCATTGTTGAATCTAATGTTAGATATGAAATTTTATCTTTCTGGATTTATTTGGAAAAAATCAAATCAAAATAAACTTCATCATACCTATTTACAATTTCATGTCTTTTCGGTTGATAAATGTTAGGAAACATTCCAATGTGTTATGATGCACATATTTCATGATTGCGTACATAACATTATTAAGGACTATGTCAATGACTTACTAGCAAAGTATACCCACTCGATAGTATGTTATAACTTTAAGAAAAATCTTTGAATAGTTATGGTGATACAACATTTGATTAAATCCTAAGGAGTGTATCTTCAGTGTCACCTTTAGTAAGCTACTTAAATTCATTATCTCTCAACAAGGAATTGAGAAGGAAATCAATAACATGTCTCCACATAATAATTTGAAACAACTACATTCCCTTTATGGAAACAAATTATTTATATGCTTATTTATGATTCAATTGGCTAATAAGACAACCTTTCATATTTTTCTAAAAATAGAAACCAAGTTTTATTAGGACAAGGATTATGAAAATATCTTTAAGACATAAAATAGTATTTACTCAACCCTCTGGTTTTTACACCTCCTATTCAAGATAAATGTTAGGAATATTAATTTGTATGACTCACGGTATTTAACATTTTTGTGGGCTCATAAAATAGTATAGTGTGATTTAATTATTATTGTGAGAATAATGTTAAGTGTAAATGAGTTGTTGAATAAACAACTCATTATGATAATGTATGTGAGTTATAACTCACCTTTACAATAAGTATATTTATTAATATGTATGTAGAAGATTAGTGTGAATGTGTTACGAATTGTTATAACAACTCATCTATTTAAAGGAGACTAGTTATAGGGAATAAATAGCACTCTTATTCTATAGGAGATGAAAACCCTATATATATATATATATATATATATATATATATATATATATATATATATATATATAATGTCTTGGTAAATAATTCCTAAAAATTTATTATTATGAAGTTTTATTACTATGCAACTAATTATTTTGAGAAAATCATGACCAAATTTCACATATGGTACCGAGATAAGGTTTATTGTAAGATAAATATGTGGCATTGAGTTTTGAAGGGGCATTTCCAAATTCATGGTTTCCTATGAAAATTGAAAAAATAACTAAAAATGCCAATAGATATCATTAGTAAAATAGATGTATGTTCCTCATACAATATTGGATTGAGATGATTATTTTTTTGATGGAAAGGTAAGAAATTGATGCACAACTTACATTTTAATATCATCTTCGAATTCAAGTAGAAAGGTTCTAAAATTATTATGTAAGTTATGTGAATGTTTTTGTTAAAAAACCTAAAGAAGAAAGTAGTGAAAATTTATTTGTTTTAATATCATTGAAATAAAATTCATTATGGTTGCAATTAGAATGTATTGTTTGCGATAGAAGAAAATAAATATTTCAATAAAATATTATTACTTGTAATAGATGCATTATCAATTTAAACTGGCATTCGAGAGATTTTCATATTTATGGGGGTACAGTAGTACTCATGGAGAATTTTATTCAAATTAATAATTTTAAATATATATATTCATTTCTGGAAGATACATATGCAATTACTCTTGATAAAAAATAGTCCTATGAGATGTTGTCAAAACTAATGCGATAACACCGACAGATTCAAATGAGATTTCTAAATGGAACATAAATAATCAAAATCATTGGGTACTATTGATCTTGGATTATCAAAATCATACTTGCACCATGTGGCCTTCAAAAATTCTTCCAAAGTGATTTGGGAGACATTAAACTACCTATTTTGGATCTAAAGCAGAAATTTTGAAGATAACTTTAAAATAAAAATTGTATGTTTTGAAGATAGAAGGTGCAAAAATGGAAAATCATATAAGTAAGATTCACTTTATTTTGAATCATTTATTTGACATTGATGAGAAATTAGAATATGATGGTGCAAAATCAATTCTTCTAAATAGTATTCCCAATCTTTTTTCTAGTATGGTTTTCACTTTAAGCAAGGTAAACAATGATGTGGAAGGAGTAATTTCTACTCTACTTGATCAAAATGAATATTCAAAACTAGAAAAGGTAATGTATGTACAAAACAAGGCAAGTGCATCTTCAAATAAAATCAAGTACAAATCAAAGCCTAATCCTCCAAAAATAAAAATTCTAATATTACTATTGTAAAGAGACAAGACATGTAATTTTAAATTGTAAGAAGAGGGAAAATATATCCTAGATGAAAAACTTGATCAAAAGGCATACACAAGCTAAATAAACTAACTAAGAAGAATACTCAAATGGAAAATATATTTCTTTCCCTAGTTATGAAGAAGTTTTACTCTAAATAAATATAAAAATTACTTTGGAGGATAGAGGAAATTGAGGTTGGATGGAAATAGGTGTCCTCTCATTCACCACCAACGATGGGGGCACATAAATGCATTTTATGTATGGTGTGTGTACAAAAAAATTAAAAATGTAATAAATACCCTAGTGAGATTGAAAATAAGGTTATGTGCAAATCATAGATATTGTAAAAATGAATAAGATAATAGTTAACTATAATGATCTTATATCTATCATATTTCTTCATCGATTGGCCAATGGGAAGCTCACTAGAAGTGAAAGTCATAAATGTAAATTTCTTGTATCTAGGTGAATCGATGGAAATGTGGTCAACCGATGAAAGAGCATTCACTAGAATTGAAAGAGCTAACTATTGAGTTTTTATGTGTGGGTGATCATTTATAACATATATTTAGAATAACATAATTAAATACCTAAAGCTTTCATCCTATACGGACATACATTTATGTTTCTAGTACCCGTGGCATACTTATCCCCCATGTTCACACCAAGAGGGAGAATGTTATGAATATTAATTTATAGTTCTCACATTATTTAGAATTTGTGTAGTTTAGTTAAATAATATAATATGGGTTAATAATTATCGCAATGAGAATAACGTTATGTGCAAATTGGTTTTTGAATAAACAACTAATAGTGATAATGTATGTGAGTTATAGATCACCTTTAGAATAAGGATATTTGTTAAGATATGTATAATATCGTACGAGTAGTTAAGAGTTGTTAAAACAACCTATGTATGTAAAGGAGAGTAGTTATAGGGGAAACAATATCACTCTTATTCTATAGGAGATTAAAACCCTATACGTGTGTGCACGTCTTGCGTGCATGCGCGAGCGCACGTGTGTGTGTGTGTGTGTGTGTGTGTGTGTGTGTGTGTGTGTGTGTGTGTGTGTGTGTGTGTGTGTGTGTGTGTGTGTGTGTGTGTGTGTGTGTGTGTGTGTGTGTGTGTGTGTGTGTGTGTGTGTGTGTGTGTGTGTGTGTGTGTGTGTGTGTGTGTGTGTGTGTTTGTGTGTGTGTTTGTGTGTGTGTGTGTCTTGTTGAATAATTACTACAAGTTTATTATCATGAAGTTTATTATACTATACAACTAATTATTTTGAGAAAATTATGAACAAATTTCACGAGTAAACCACTCTTATTATATATATCATCTATTAATATTTCTCTTAGATCCTTACTCACACAATATCATGACAATAACAAATAACATGTAGTTTACTATGTTAGTTGCACATTAATTGATTATGAGCATAACAAAAATAAAATTGGAATATATAGTAAAACATAAGTAAACTAAAAGAAGGTATGTGGTAAAAGGTGGAAACATGTGACATCTGATGTAAGTAGATGGTAAATATACTAAAGTAATAGGACATCTAACTTAAATGTATAGTACAATCAAGTAAACAAAAGATATGATAAGTAAAATGGTATGTAATGTAACTAGATATTAAAGTGTAAGTAAATAAAATATGTGATAAAGGATAATTAAAATGGTCTTCCAATGTAAATAGATAAAAAAATCTAAAAAATAAAATATGGGATTAAAATAAGAAAACAAATGAGGAAATGCAAATTGCATGTTTAACCTATTATGTATTAGATGAAATAAGCACTAGCTAATGTAGAAATTAGGGTGATAAAAGTTGTGTGAGTGTAGGGATAGTATGAGAGGGGTATTTTTGTGGAAGGCATGGTTTATTCTCTACGGTCTAACAATCTCAAACTCATAAATATTTAGCTAGAGGTATAATATAGGAATGAAATTGAACAAAGATAAAGAAAAGGAAACTAAATAAGAGGGATGCGATAAACAAGTTGAATTTTCAATGACTATTAACTTGGAAGAGGTAAGTTTTCACAAGGGATAGTGTGAAATCCTTGGTGGATATAATATACTTTAATAAAAATTTATTGAAGAGAAATACATTGCATTGAAAGGTTTAGGAGCCATATTTTGTAATGTTTAATTTGAGAAAAGTAGTTATGTATGATAAACATTACATGAAGGCTAAAATATGCAAGGGAATTAAATCTTAATACATTAACAACACACCATGTTCCCTATTTCTTAGGACCCCATAAAATCTATCATCAACTATAAGGATTAGGTATGTGTGTGAAAAAGTAAGGGGTGATTATTATAGATGTATAACCTCCTACCTTATTCAAATGACCTATCATACTCCAAATGACCCAAATCTCTACTATGGGTCCAATTATGGAGTTTGAGATTTTAACTAAGATGGGTGCATGCTAATATTATGATCACATTTGTTTTGTGATTAAATTTTCAATATTTTTCTTTTGATATTTAAAATCAAGCATTTAATATTAATTTAATTTTTATTCCTCCTCCATATGGATTTCAAAGGTTGATAATGGGAATGTAGGGTGAATTTTAGGAACTGAAAGTGCCTAATGCGTCAATTGAGTTTTTTATCAACACAGCATGAGATTTCTTCACACGTGTTGGAATTGTTTAATGAATCAAACCTATAGAGATTTAGTTCTCATATATATATATATATATCCTAACACTATCATTAATCTACCTACTCTAACATTGTAGGGTAAATGGAGAAGGAAATAACATAAATAAAATGGAAATGTGAAAATCGATAAACATGGATCTTCTTCAATTATATGTTTATAAATTACACAATAAACTAAAAAATTGTAAGAACAATCAACATGCACATTTATCAAGTTTAAATAGAATTCAAGAGGACAAAAGAAATGAGTAGGGAAGATATAATCCATAACAACTCAAATGATGTTTAATATATACACAACTATATTAAAGGAAAAAATAGGCTCTAGATGCATTACAATTTCTAACATATTTTCTATGAAAATGATATAAGAATAAATGACTAATAGTCATAAGAAGAAAACCTAAAAATGGTGAAAATTTCCCAAAATGGCCATGCTTCTAGATAACATAATAGAATTTGTCATATATAGAGTAAAATGAAGAGAGAAAATAATAAATAAGTGCTAAGGAGACTTGTAAATAAATTCAAGACCTATTAAAGAAAGGTGGTGGATTTTTCCCTCATCATTAAAATATGGGATCCTAAATTGGGCATTGAATTCTAAACTTTGATTTATATTTGGATCCTTTGGGAGAGATTGTTGGGGTCTTGTCTTTGCGGAACAGTGTAATAAATGCCCCAATGATGATACAGGTCTCCTCGAAAGGTGTTCGGGATCCAGAAAGAGCTCTTCGGATATGCGTTAACATCCCGCATGCCCCGCTTAGCCCCCGTGTCCTTTGTTTTCCCCTTTTTCCCTCTTTCCTCGGCCTCTGAACCTTCAGTAACGAAACCGCCGCCCTGAAGGGCGGCGGTCTCGTGACCGCCGCCACTGACGAGGGCGGCGCTCTGTAACCACCGCCACGAGGGCGGTCCGTCTTGTGCATGTTTTCCAGAACACTCTTTTGGCGCGACCCGCGTGAAATATCACGTTTCACCAGCTTTTCTTGCCGACTTGAGCATGCATTAATGTTTTTGGTCCCCTGGAATAGTGTTTTTCCTTTGTTTATTGTTTAGGAGTTCAGTTTGGATTTGATCTTTGGGTGTTTGAATTCCTATAAATGGATTGCTTGCACTCAAGCAAAGGGCTCTGAGTTTTGCTCCAAAGTTTGCTTTTGAATTTCTTGTTACAACAGATTTAGTTTTCCTTTGCTTAGAATTCTTAGTTTTCTCATTGAGTGCTTTGGTTAGTATTGTGTTGTAGTTTGGTAAGCCACATATCCAACTTGTGCAAGTGCAAAATTATTTGGCCCCCTCATTCTTGCTTAAAACTCATCACTTTCAGTAGTTCAGTCTTCTAGTTTGCTTAAGTTTGATAGTTTAAATCTTTTGCATGCTTAGTTGCATTACTCAGCTGTTGGTAAGCCACAGATCCAACTTGTGCAAACAGTATTATTGCTTTTGGAGTAGAATAGTTTAGGCAGCCATTAAAGTTGCAAGTTTTGCTCTTCATACAGATGAGTTTCAGGTTCTGGACGCATTTTGTTGCATGATTCGCAGTAGACCCCGCTAGGAATTGCATAGGCCAAGCTCTGTACTCTTGCGCTATCCCTCTCCTATCCGCATTCTATTCTGTCTGCATTCTGAAGGTTGTCCATTGATCCAAATATCTATTCCTGTTGATGCAAGCATTACACGCTTTTCTGGATTCACGTGAGCACAAAGAACGAGGAGATCATACTGAGGGGACAAGAACACACACACCGTCGGATTCGCCACTGTTCTGCGAAATCCAGGTTTCATCTTTCAAAGTTTTAGTTAGAACTTATCAAATAAAGTAGTTAATCGCTTTATTACGGTTATTTCCATTCTCGATATTGCCAGGGAAGTTGTGGGGATTGATAGTTTCTGAGAAACTATGATTCATTCCTCACTTCTAAGGTAGGATCGAGAATCTACATGAAATAGATTAGTTATTTCATTGTTTAGAATAGATATACAAAATTACACAGATAAATAGCTACACTCGGCTATTTTGTTTGTTTTACGTTATTAGTTTAGTTGTCAATTCTAAATATTTTAGATAGCTGCTTTCTTATAAATTGCCAGAAAATACAAAAAAAGGAATTATATATGCTAGAAGTGTACTTAGATTTTACTTTATTATAGTTTGTTTCATTCTTTGCTTTTGCATGACAATTACGGGACCTAGGGAGCCCGGGAATACATTTTGAGCCAATTGTGCTGACCCAATATCATAGTGGCGATGGCGACATTGACCAAAACCTCGGGATCTGAGTCTTCCAAACAACAACGAGACTTCCAGCAGATCGAGTCACGGTTGAGAGGGTTAAACGTAGAAGACGACCAAGCACACACATTTTGGTCAAATCAACCAAACTACGAGTTATCCTAGAAAACATCCGCATGATTTGTAGAAGGATTTAAAAGAGAACAAATATTTGGGTGCGATCCTTTAGTTCCACATGACCCAGGACCACTGGAGACACCCTCGTAGATATAGATACCGAGTTTAAGAATTCAAGTTCTTTAGAACACTGTGAGGTATTACGAGAAAATCGCACAATTACTGATTCTAAACGTAGAGGTGAGAAAGCTTACGACTCTTTGGATACTAGGGATTAGAACTTGATCTCACGTATGACCATAACAGGACCGCAACAACCAAGAGTCTACGGTTGTGATCCACAAATCCCACTGACCTAACGAATCCACAAGTCGAGTTAGATATAGACAACGCCTACGCACATTAGTATTTCAGTCTACTCGATTCCACCTATCATCATTCAACAGATTGTCCCTACTAGACACCACACAATAACAAAGCTAGAGAATTTGGACTAGGCCGAGAATCGTCCATAGAGTTGACTATATTCGCCATATGACCCTATCGGGAGAAATACGAAACCATCCGGGTCATTTTCCACGCATCCCACAACCCATAGATCGAATCACGCCGAGAGCTCGATATTGATTGGAGCCTTGAGCGAGTCATCCTCGCGATCGATCTATCACACCGATCCAAGTTAGAAGGGCCTTCTTTGCCTTAGATTCGAAATACCATTAGTGCGTGTCGAAGACATTAGACTCCCCAACTAGTTTGTCTGCATATTCTACCCCACCGGCTGTCTCGGCACGACCTCGGGAGGTCGGGTACGTGGAAGAGTCACTTGTTGATTCTCACGCTCGCCTGTTGCTTTTCCGACGTACAAAATTGGTGAACCCGACGTGAACCAAACAATTATTTCACCTTCTCTTTGAGAAGTTTCATCTTCTCTCTTTCACCTTCGCTCTTTCCCATTATTCTGCGGGTATTCATATACCCCCCGAATATGTCGGGATTTGATGCTTATGGCAGACCCCTCCTGGGTCTTGAGGCATACTACGCCCAACAGAATAGGGAATCATCACCCTCGCTCTCAGTATGGGGTGACAACTATTCAACTAATCAGTTGTCAACACAAACCCCAAGAATCAGATATAGTTCATCTTTTCAAACTGAGGAGTTAGATCAACTCGCTCAAACACAAACAAAGCCTTGAGCTCAAACAATATGACATTGGTGGAGAATCTGCTTCATCTCCTCGGTGCTACTTAGACCACATATTAGCGAGACAATCAGATCCATACTCGAGTTCTAGATGATGAGTACTCAATACGTTATCCTAGGAATGAACAACGCTCTCAGGCATGTACCCCCTGTAGGAATTTTGCAAATACGGCCCGAGTTCTCTCCTCGAAAAAATACCTCTATGCCATCACATATAGAAAATACTCTCGAAATGCTTGGCGGGATAGTGATCGATTCATAGCGGGGATATCACATACCTCCGCAAAGCCATGTTATCAACAAATGCCACGAGGCACGATATCGTGACTTCACCAAACGAAGTCATTTCACTCTAATAGAAAGGTTAGAGGATTAGAACTTGCCCAAGCAAGTCAAAATTCGAAATTCATACAAACAGGGAGTTCCAATCCTCCGCACCATCCTAGCCAAGTAGATCTCCTCACAGGAGTAGGCACGTTAGGTATGACTCCTCAGTATTCACAACAAGTACCAACTAGACCCACTATCGCTAGCACAATTCCTCCTGGTCCGGTACAGAGCAATCCATTCCTGGATAGTACCCCTTCGTACTTAAACATGTACTCCAAATCGCCACAAGGGGATATGTACTCATCCCCCGGCATGTTTGCTCCAACGCAGGGACCTCCTTATGCCCCTGCCAACGCGTACGTTATGCCATATCAACAACCCGTTCCGCCACCACCTCCTCAACAGGCACCATCAATGGTTGAGACGTATGCAATAGGGACTTATTCAAAATATTTAAAGGAGCCCTTAGATTTCGCCATAAGAAGCGTTATGCTTCCAAGGCCTCTTCCCGATTTGCCCAAATTCAAGGGTGAAGGAGATCCAAATGCGCACATCAAAGCTTACGCTACAGCCATACGAGAATTACTCCCTTGGGACGGGGTTGTTGCTAAAATATTTCCCAAAACCTTGGAAGGCATCGCTCTCGATTGGTATTATAGAATACCTGAAGCTTCCATACATTCATTCAAACAACTCGTGTCTGAGTTCATCAAAGCCTTCGACATGAACAAACTATTAAGAACAGGAATCAGGGAATTCTTGCATATCAAACAAGAACACAACGAATCTGTCACCCATTTCATCCAGAGGTGGCGTACAGTTCTTTATTCATCAGCAAGTGCTCCAAACATGGATCAGATGGAACTATGCGATTTATTCCTTCATTCTCTCAGTAGAGAAGTGAAGGAAGAAGTCCAGAAGTTCCCACTAAGGACTTATGATGAGGTACTTGAGAGCGCTCTGCGAATTGATCAAGCAGCAATAGATAGTGGCCGTAAGACGTATGGAGCAAATGGGAGGTTAATCACCTCCACTCAAAATACTACAACTACCACAAATGTCAATCAAGGACCCAAAATCCTTAACAAAAATCGTGGGGTAACAACAGATGGGGTAACTGACCAGCCCAAAAGGGTAAATGTCGTTAATACTCCGTCACAAATAAACAACCAAAGAAACAACAACTTTACCCCGACGGTCAATACGGTGGATTTTAATAATCCACAACAACAACGGCGAAATCCCATGCAAGGGCCAAGCCAAAACTCATTTGGTTACCAAAACCAAAGTCAAAACCAAAAACAACAATTTCAAAACTTTGGTCCTAATAGGCAACGCAGTTTGATCGGAATTTTAGGCCACAATACACACCAAACCAACAAAGCGGGAATTATAATCCCAATTCTTATTGTGGTTTCCATAAAATTCATGGTCACGACACTAGAATGTGCCGTGACTACAATAAATTTATGAAACGTTTGCGAGAAGAACAAAAACGAGTTCTTCACGAGACTTGTTTTTGCGAGATCCGTCATCTCATCATCACCAAATACTCTCACGGGCGGTTTCCCCTCGAGAATGCTCCCCTCGGGATCTTTAGCGATCCGCTCCCAAATCATGATAGCAATAGGCTGAATCCAGCTGGAACAAACAAAGGCGCAATAACGAGGAAACAACGATCACGAGGCCTCGGCCCTAAATCCGTTAGTCGCGCCACAACTAGGAAGTCAACCACGACCTAAGGTAGTTGGATTAGTGGAGTTAGACTCCGAATTACCCGTTGAAGCAATTACGAGGACACGAGAGTATTTCTCTCAACCAAGTCCAAGCCATCTGCTGGAAACAGATAACATCCAGCAAACCGTAGCAAAACCTATCGGTGCTTACGATCTAATTAATGATCTAACAAAAACCTTCTCGCATATTTCATTCCTTGATTTACTAAAGAATTCCCCTGCTCACAGGGCTGCTCTTTTAGAGGCGTTAGGTTTGGGTCATTTAATTAGTATCACTCCACCACCAGAAGCACAAGTAAATCATATAGACTTTGATGTTTATCCTCCGGGACAGGCGGATAGGGATGTCGAATTCATATTCGAAATAAGTAAAATGCCTACGAGATCTTTGAGATCGCACGCCGAGGTGATCCATTTACACTGCAAATCACGGGTTTATAATAATTATGTAAAATGGGCAATGGTTGATGATGGAGCTGCGGTTAACATAGTCCCTTTCTCTTTTCTCCAAAAATTGGGATATGGTGAAACAAACTGCTCCACTACTCGAAATACCTTGAGAGGCTACGATAGCCTTAAAGCCACGTCGATAGGAACCATAATACTACCGGTCACTTTGGGACCTAAAACAATCCTGACTGAGTTTTATATTATAGATCGGGAAACTAACTATAATATGATCCTCGGCCGACCGTGGATACATCGAATGAAGGCAATCCCTTCCACGCTATTTCAAGAAGTAAGATTCTTACATCTGGGAAAGGTATTTGTAGCCAAAGGTGATCCAAAGCCGTTTGACGTACACCTAGCTGATTTAAAGAAAAGACCAGGGGTGCACTCAGAATTCGAACTGCCAACAAATCAACTTAATAAACCCTCTGACCCAAAGCCAGAGGAAAAGTTGATACCTACGACGGATCTTGAAACCATCAGCGTAGCCAAAACAACCCCAATTCCTGGCGGTAAAACTAAAGAAACTGTATCATTAGGGACTACTGCGAAAATCGTTGAATTAATAGAACAAGATTTACCAATGTTCTTACCATTTGATTCGACAGGCATGGGATTTTCCCTAGGTGTTGGTTCCTTGCCAGCAGAAGATCTCTGTATGGTAGAAGTAGAGTGTGCAAACACAGTAGATACACCTACATCCATACTCCCGGCTAAGTATTGGACTCTCCATTTCGATGGAGCTAAATGCCGCTATGGAGCAGGGGCAGGTATAATTCTTACCTCGCCCGAGGAAAAGGTCCTCCCATTCTCTTTTAAGTTGAACTTTGAATGCACAAACAACGGCGCTGAGTACGAAGCTCTCCTCCTTGGCCTTACCTTAGCCAAAAGAATCGGTATTGATAACATCAGAGTCCTCGGAGACTCGCAGTTAGTAACAAACCAAGTTTCTGAAATATATGAAACTAAAGCCGAACATTTACAACTCTCTGAAAATGTGTATTAGATTTAAGCAAGGCGTTTAATTTCATATCCATTGAAGCAATCCCACGAGAGAAAAATCTTCTCGCCGATTCATAACAACTTCGGCATCACGCTTCACTCCAAGCAATGAGCTAGAAGATACTCACTTCACGATATCCATTAAGTAACGAACCATTGATAAAAACAATGACAAATCCTCTTTCAGCGGAAATGAATCTACCGTTCTAGACCATGTTGGAAATGATGCGGCTACTTTGGATTACTTAAATGCCTATGCGGCATTACATCGCTCTGTCACACACTAGATTTATCTACGATCCCGCATTCATCTTCCTACTTGGAAATCCCATGTAACGGATCTTCCCTCATGAGGAATCTAGCATATCTGCAATAGAAAATGGGGATGATATAGATCTACCTCCGGCCTACCACGAGTTCGAAGAGGGTAACGCCTCTTTAATCGAAGAAACAATCGATGTCAACATTGGGACGAGAGAATGAACCAAGGATATTAAAACTAGGTTCTTCATTAACCCCGGAAAGTAGAAATACATACTCGGGTTCTCGAAAAGAACATCGAAAGGCATTTGCATTTAATTACAAAGAGATGACAGAGTCGCACCCCACATTGCGGTGCACAACCTCGTCACTAGATCGAATCTGAAGCCAATTAAGCAAAAATCGAGACCTATGAAGCCCAAGGTAGCCCTTATGGTAAAGAGGAGGTAATAAAACTCCTTGGTAGGATTCATCAAGCCGATTGACTACTCCCAATGGGTATCGAAACATCGTTCCCATTCTCGAAGAATGGAAAGATACGCATCTGCATAGATTTCCGGGACATTAACAAAGCATGTCCTAAGGATGACTTCCCATTGCCATCTATCGATGTCATTGTTGATGCAACAGCTGGGTTTGAGCTCTTGTCTCTCATGGATGGATTCTCGGGATACAATCAAATCAGAATATCCGAGCAAGATCAAGCTAAAACCACCTTTATAACTCCTTGGGGAACCTATTGCTACGCTGTTATGCCATTCGGTCTCAAAACGCCGATGCCACGTACCCGGGCTATGACTTATATATTTCACGATTTAATTCATAAAATCGTGGAGTCCTACGTAGATGACTTGTTGGCTAAAGCCAAGAAGCGTTGTGACCATCCCAGTACTCCGTGTCATTCTTTCACGTTTAATAGAATACGGAGTTACGCTAAATCCGGAAAAATGCGTCTTTGGTGTAACGGGAGGAAAGCTCTAGGTTACATCATATCGTCACGAGGATCGGCGTTGATCGACCAAAATTGGGGCTTTGTCCTCGAAATGGCCCCACCTTGAGTGAATGCGGAATCGAGATCATTTCTCGGGAAGTGGGTGCAATCAGGAGATTCATCCGGACTTAAGCTTCGCTTATTCATCCAATCAATAATTTACTCAAGAAAGACTATAGCATTGATTGGGTGAAAGACTGCAGATGAAGCTTTCAACGCGATTAAACGCTTCTTCTTGTCACCACCTACGCTAATGCCACCTAAGCTAGATCGCCCGTTAATTACTATACTCACGGGCTCTGATGTGTTTAGCTTGCATGCTAGCCCAAGAAGACGATGACAAAAGAAACGCACAATTTATTTCATTAGCGAACATTGCTCGACTATGAAACACGCTATACACAAGCGAGCGAGAATGTCTTGCCATAGTTTTCATGACCAAACGCCTAAGACACTACATGCTAAATCAAGAGACAAGGGTCATGGTAAAAACTGACCACTTACGAACCTTCCTTACACAAGGGTCCCTGTCTAAAAAGGCGGGACGCTTTATAACCTTAATGGGAGAGTTCGAATTAACTTTTGTAAACCAAAAGTCAGTTAAAGGGCAAATCATCGCAGATTGGTTAGCTGATAACCCGCTAGACGGAGGTGACTTAGTAGACTTAGACTTTCCAGACGAATGCGTGTACTACGTCGAAACCCGACCTGCTATATCTGAGTGCCCTTGGTACGCTGATATCATTAGTTATATCATGGACCATAGATACCCAGAAGGAGCTACACCTCAACAAAGAAGGCGGTTACGCATTATCGTAGCTAAATACGTCATTATAGAGCAAGTGCTCTATCGGAAAGCATTCGATGGAATGCTCTTAAGGTGTGTTGACACAGAAGAGTCCAAGAAGATTCTCCATGAATCTCACAGCGGTATATGTGGAGGCCACTTCGGCGGCCATGCCACTGCTCGAAAAATACATCGAATGGGCTATTTCGGCCCACTCTAGAAACATGTGCGATAGAGTTTGCACGCGGAGTGTCATAAGTGCCAGAATTCTCTCACGAGATCCACATGCCGGCCAGCTCTGCTGACAATCGCTACTCCATGGCCCTTTTCTACATGGGGCTGGACTTGATAGGAAGTTCTCTCCCTCCTCCTGACGAGACCACCCACAATTTTATAATCACGGCCCTTTGAATATTTCACTAAATGGGTAGAGGCCATGCCTCTTACAAGCTATACACAGTTACTGTGTCGCTAAGTTCATTTTGAACCAAATCATTTGCAGTACGGTATCCCAAAATTATTATCTCGAGATAATGGAACTTCTTTCAAGAATGAAGAAGTTCGTGAGCTATACAACAAATTTAAAATCAGCCATCATACGGCTTCCTTGTACTATCCCCAAGCCAATGGGCGGTGAAACAACGAACAAAAAACTCTTGAAAGCCATTCTCCTTAAAAGCAGTGAAAAAAACAAGCGGGATTGGCATTTGAAATTATATCCGGCCTTGTGGGCCCATCGAACCTCAATAAGAACTCCGAGAGCTTGACTCCTTTCTCATTTGCTGGTATTTGGGTCGAAGCGGTTCTCCCACTCGAAGTTGAAATCCCGAGTCTCCGCATTTCGCTCTGAGGATTACGGATGAGGACGCTTACCGAGAAAGCACGTCTTTCTCAATTAGAAAGCTTTGGATGAAGCTAGGTTAGATCTTTGAACAACGACATAGAGTCTATGCCGACCAGAATGTGCGGCGGTATAACAAGAAAGTCTATGAGCGTGACATATACGAAGGTGACCTAGTTCTGAGGTTAGACAGCCGGATCGACAAGAAGACCGGCGAAGGAAGGAAATTCCGGCCCAAATGGTTGGGCCCATACCGAGTCATGAAAGACTACGGGAATGGCGCTTATCTCTTATGCACGCTAGAAGGTGAGGAGTTTGGCGAAACAGTCAATTCCCTCCACCTCAAGCGTTTCTACGCATAAGCAGCAAGCGCTGCCTATATAACTATCTACATCGCATTTTCATATAAATTAGGATCATTTTGTCCACTTGTTCTTACACAAATTGTGATCAAGGAATCTATTCTCAAAGCAATTTATTACAAACTCGTGATGTTTCTGGCATAAAGTTCTTTAATCATACCTCTCCATCTTCGATATCATCAATCAATTCAGAATCTTTTATCTAATAAAATCAGACATGACGAAGTCCTAACGGTAACCATACCAAGCTCTGCAAGTTTGTTCTCACTTTGGTTTCTTCTTAGGATAGGTGTCTTGCCTATGGTCTGTTCTAGAAGCTTCATGGTGTCACATCTATCCCATATGCACATCTCTTTGGAAATAAGAATATACTGACATCTTACTCAAACAAACAAGTCAAGAAGTGATTAAACAGAAAATTTTATTTTACACATTTCCTTGCCCCACCAACCTTCGGTGATGAGCTTGCGTCTCTTACTAGTGACGTAGGGTTGGGAAAGGATGGAAATGCCCTTACTCGCCTATGCCTTGCCCACGGTGATAAACCCATGCTTCTTACAGGTAGCACGGGGCAAAGTGTAGGGGGTCCTCTAGACAAAGTAAATGTTAAAAGGTCATAAACAAACAATTCAAACTTTGAGTCAAAAATGAATGAATCAGATATTCAAAATTCCAAAAAGAGTTAAAAATCCTAAAAACCCAGATTTTGTCTACTATGTGGCCATCTACGGGTCTAAGTCTGGATAAACCGCAAGGTAAGTTACATCCAAAACTTTGAAGTCATTCAGGTAGAGTAAGCTTGTAGTTTTCAATTTGGTTCCACCAAAGCTTCGTCTGTCTTTCATCACTATCACTTCACCATATTTCATAACTTGCGCCCTTCTTGGCTCTTGGTGATGAGCTCTCGCATCTTACTAGTTGCGTGGAGTTAAGGGTGGGGCAAGTCAATCTGTTCATCATACTGGTTGTTCTCATCACTTTGCCAAAACAAATCATGAGGTATCCAAATTGCTAAACAAAAGTTAAGATTCAAGATCACAATATATCTACAATATCATGTATCAGCATCATGAAACACAAAA
Organism: Taxus wallichiana var. yunnanensis; assembly: GCA_018340775.1. Taxonomy (NCBI): domain Eukaryota; kingdom Viridiplantae; phylum Streptophyta; class Pinopsida; order Cupressales; family Taxaceae; genus Taxus; species Taxus wallichiana. The sequence continues at coordinate 768,334,499 of CM031234.1, forward strand.
AGAAAGCAAACATTTGCATCATCTGTTTTCCATTGCATACATTCTAGAAAGCATATAAAACATACATCGTAGTATACGAAATAAAAATTGGAAACAGAAAGGAAAACACAAGTGACAAAGTTTTGATCCAAAAATCGACGCATATATATAAATAATCAATATTTGTATACAATGCCATCATGCACTAGGCATGGTCAAAACACTCAAAGAGCCCGTGATACACAAAAGAATCTATAATACAAAAATACGAGAGCTAAGTGGCCTCTCGGCCCCTGCGCGATCCCGCCGAAGGTGCGCGCCCTCGCTTTAGGACTCCGGCTCTTTGGCGCGGCACTCTGAATGGACGGAGGGCTCAGGGTCCCGAGGAGCAGCCGTGGTCTCGCCATGAGAGTGGCTCCTCATAAGACGCTCGGCTGTCCTATAGCCTGCCAACTCTGTACGGAGAGTCGACACCATCTTGGCCACATGCCAAATGGGAGCGAAGACGTCGGTGTGCCTGCCGGCTGCTGAGGGCTCCCCGGCATCTACAGATAACTCTGCACGGGTCTTATCCATAGGGATCATCAGAGAATCAGTACATACCCTACGGATTAGATCCCGCCACTCGTCAACAGTCTCTGCAAAACAAAGAAGAAAGACAAATTAGAAACTAGGCGAGAGGCTAAAATATACAAGATACAAATATAAGGAGAGATAGCAGTTAAAACAAGTCCTAAATCAAACTAACACTAAAAGAGGAGAGGATAACTTACTCGGGTCACGGGCCTCCAATATGGGTCACTAGGGCCAGCACCGCGCTGCGAGATGCGCCGCCGGCCGAGGAGCTGCTCCTGTAGTTGGGGCAACATGACGCCCCGCAACGGACTCGTCATCTCCACCATGGCCCCGGGAGAGTGGCTCCTCGGAAACCAGAGTCTCTCTCTCTGCGCTCTGCTCCTCCCTCTCCGCCTGCATGATATCCTGAGTATCATGCCACTCAGGATCACTCTCATCCGTCTGCTCCTCCGACCCTCCCTCTGCGGACTCCTCAGAATCGGAGTCAATATCTATAGGGTCATCGCTACTATGAGCAGGACCCGCGGTAATCCGAAGTAAAGGTGCCTGAGGCGCACCAGCTCTCCCTCGGCCCGAACTATCCCCAGCTGCAATAGGAATGCCGGGGGTAACCACTTGTCCACCACGGCCTCTAGGCCCCCTCTAGCTCCCGGGCTGATCACATGGCCCAGTGTGCTTTGGAGGAAGCATGCCCACATATGGGAGGCCGAGGCTGGCTGAGGAACCTGCTTTGAAAGGATGTACCTCCACCCGTCCCACACGGTCGATAAGCTGCCTGTGTGGAGCGGGAAACCAATGTCATGGCCTCCTCTCCCCATCGCCGGCCATAAGGCTGTGCGGTGTGGCCTCCATATCTCTGCTATGGTGAGGAAGCTCTTGGGTGGTGAGGTGCTCTAAGCACCGACATATCGACCACACTGGCTGCCCTCACGGCCCCGGGATCTGCCACCTCACGCCTCTGCCATAGGGAATGAAGCGCTCATACACTCAACTCATAACTAGAGTAGGGTGACTCAAAGCTTGTCCATGTAAGCGGACCACCACTGTATAAGTCGTGATAGGTGGTCCCAAAATGTCTCTGCCCCGGGCGTATATCCGGCCATGCCCCTCTATCTGTGCAATGATGGGGGCCCAGCAGTATAACAATGTATCCCCTCCCTTGTCCCCGATCAGTCTCGAGGCAAGGATCCCCATGATGGCCTGTCGAAATACGGGGATGGGCAAAGAAGGAATGGATCTAACTCTCACTCCCTTCTTCGGCCCCGTGGAAATAGCTGCATCCCCCATATAACCTGCCCACTGTGCAATCTGTGCTCTGGACCCAGCTGTCTCCAGTGTGAGTCTCCTCCCGATGATCGGGACCCCCAAGATACGGTAAACGTCCTCTAGAGTAATAGTCCACTCACCGCGGACCCCTGGCAGTCGGAAAGTGTTCCGATCTGCATCCCAATAAGAAAATAAGTCACAAAGGATGTGACTCGATGGCGTAACATGGGGCACGCGCGATATACGCAATATACCGGCCCTCTGTAACGTGTCCTCCTCGTCTGGCGAAAGGGCATCCAATACCCCGGGCAACCAATCACACTCTCTCTCCCGGCTCCATCTAATGTACTCCTCCCTCGCCTGCATACACCCAAAAACACACAAAACAGAGCAAGTTAGTATCTAATCAATGCAGGGAGAGTCATAAAAACGTACAGAAATGCAAGAAAATATAAGTATAAGTCTCCAAAACAAGTTTCTTTGCATTCTGTGCAAAACCGCCGCCCTGAGCAGGGAGGCGGTTTTGTAACCGCCGCCTTAAAGGCGGCGGTCGCGTAACCGCCGCCCTGATCAGGGCGGCGGTCTTGTAACCACCACCACTGGCCGGGCGGCGGTCGTGGTCCGAAAACCCGCGCGGGTTTTTAACCCTAAAAAGTCCAAAAAACGCAAAGATAGACCATTTTAGCTAAAAAAAGAACCTACCCAGTAGGCGCCCCCCCTAGATGGACCTTTTGAACCGAACATTTTCAAAAATAACCCCCCCATTACAAATAATTTGCCATTTCAAATTTGAAAGGGGAAAAATGCAAAATTGAAGAAAACCAACCTGTGATCTCGCGGGGTGGCGTTCCGCACGTGGAGGCATGATCACGATCTCGCTCGGACGTTTCGACTCTATTCGCGCAAGAAACCGTCACCGTGGGTCCCAGAGCTCAAAATCTATCAAATCAACTCGCGCAAATGAATAGGAAAATGGGCCCACTTTCATATATATATTGTTCTATTTCGTCTTAAAATGACTTTTTCGCAGGTTTGGAGCGCTGATGGAGGTAAGTTTCTATCCCATACGAATGGTACGTTCTCCTTCCCTATTATTTTAGCGTTTATCTTCCAAGTTATTGCATCTATCTGCACTTGAGTTCTCTTTTCATTTTGCAGGTGGCGGGAATTTTGGATGGCGTCATTTCGACACACGGACGTGTAAGGTATAACTTCTAACTTCCCATTTCGGGACGGCCATACTCGGACCCACCGTTTTATGCCTCTTCATGGCTAAAACGCTTCTCCGAGGGGGCAATATGTACGTACCCAAAATTGTAAGGTCTTGTCTTTGCGGGCAGTGTAATAAATGCCCCAATGATGATACAGGTCTCCTCGAAAGGTGTTCGGGATCCAGAAAGAGCTCTTCGGATATGCGTTAACATCCCGCATGCCCCGCTTAGCCCCCGTGTCCTTTGTTTTCCCCTTTTTCCCTCTTTCCTCGGCCTCGAACCTTGATATGAAACCGCCGCCACCGAAGGGCGGCGCCGCCGCCCCAAGGCGCGATCTATGCAACCGCCATACGGCGGCGGCGGTCTTGTGCGCGTTTTCCAGAACGCTCTTTTGGCGTGACCCGCGTGAAATATCACGTTTCACTAGCTTTTCTTGCCGACTTGAGCATGCATTAATGTTTTTGGTCCCCTGGAATAGTGTTTTTCCTTTGTTTATTGTTTAGGAGTTCAGTTTGGATTTGATCTTTGGGTGTTTGAATTCCTATAAATGGATTGCTTGCACTCAAGCAAAGGGCTCTGAGTTTTGCTCCAAAGTTTGCTTTTGAATTTCTTGTTACAGCAGATTTAGTTTTCCTTTGCTTAGAATTCTTAGTTTTCTCATTGAGTGCTTTGGTTAGTATTGTGTTGCAGCTGGTAAGCCACATATCCAACTTGTGCAAGTGCAAACATTACTTATGGGCCCCTCATTCTTGTTTAAAAACTCATCACTTTCAGTAGTTCAGTCTTCTAGTTTGCTTAAGTTTGATAGTTTAAATCTTTTACATGCTTAGTTGCATTACTCAGCTGTTGGTAAGCCACAGATCCAACTTGTGCAAATAGTATTATTGCTTTTGGAGTAGAATAGTTTAGGCAGCCATTAAAGTTACAGGTTTTGCTCTTCATACAGATGAGTTTCAGGTTCTGGACGCATTTTGTTGCATGATTCGCAATAGACCCCGCTAGGAATTGCATAGGCCAAGCTCTGTACTCTTGCGCTATCCCTCTCCTATCCACATTCTATTCTGTCTACATTCTGAAGGCTGTCCATTGATCCAAATATCTATTCCTGTTGATGCAAGCATTACACGCTTTTCTGGATTCACGTGAGCACAAAGAATGAGGAGATCATCTTTGAGGGACAAGAACACACACACACCGTCGGATTCGCCAGCTTGTTACTGCGAAATCCAGGTTTCATCTTTCAAAGTTTTAGTTAGAACTTATCAAATAAAGTAGTTAATCACTTTATTACGGTTATTTCCATTCTCGATATTGCCAGGGAAGTTGTGGGGATTGATAGTTTATGAGAAACTATGATTCATTCCTCACTTCTAAGGTAGGATCGAGAATCTCACAAATAGATTAGTTATTTCATTGTTTAGAATAGATATACAAAATTGCACAGACAAATAGCTACACTCGGCTATTTTGTTTGTTTTACGTTATTAGTTTAGTTGTCAATTCTAAATATTTTAGATAGCTGCTTTCTTATAAATTGCCAGAAAATACAAAAAAGGAATTATATATGCTAGAAGTGTACTTAGATTTTACTTTATTATAGTTTGTTTCATTACTGCTTTTGCATGACAATTACGGGACCTAGGGAGCCCAGGGAATACATTTTCGAGCCAATTGTGCCCCAGCCCAATATCATAGTGGCGAATGCGACATTGACCAAAACCTCGGGATCTGAAGTCTTCCAAACAACAACAGACTTCCAGCGGATCGGAGTCACGGTTGAGAGGGTTAAACGTAGAAGACGACCAAGCACACACATTTTGGTCAAATCAACCAAACTACGAGTTATCCTAGAAAACATCCGCATGGTTGTAGAAGGATTTAAAGAGAACAAATATTTGGGTGCGATCCTTTAGTTCCACACCAAGCCAGACACCCTCGTAGATATAGATACCGTTTAAGAATTCAAGTTCTTTAGAACACACATGAAGGTATTACGAGAAAATCACACAATTGCGATTCTAAACGTAGAAGTGAGAAAGCTTACGACTCTTTGGATACTAGGGATTAGAACTTGATCTCATGTATGACCATAACGGGACCGAACAACCAAGAGTCTACGGTTGTGATCCACAAATCCCACGACCTAACGAATCCACAAGTCAGTTAGATATAGACACTGGCCTACGCACATTAGTATTTCAGTCTACTCCGATTCCACCTATCATCATTCAACAGTTGTCCCTACTAGACACCACAGCTAACAAAGCTAGAGAATTTTGGACTAGGCCAGAGAATCGTCCATAGAGTTGACTATATTCGCCATATGACCCTATCAGGAGAAATACACGAAACCATCCCGGGTCATTTTCCACGCATCCCACAACCCATAGATCGAATCACGCCAGAGCTCGATATTGATTGGAGCCTTCGAGCAGTCATCCTCACTGATCGATCTATCACACCAGTCCAAGTTAGAAGGGCCTTCTTTGCCTTAGATTCGCAAATACCATTAGTGCGTGTCGAAGACATTAGACTCCCCAACTAGTTTGTCTGCATATTCTACCCCCACCGGCTGTCTCGGCACGACCTCGGGAGGTCGGGTACGTGGAAGAGTCACTTGTTGATTCTCACGCTACTTTGTTGCTTTTCTCGACGTCAAAGACCATGTTTCATGATAATGCAACCAAAATGATTGAATGTGACTCTCCAAATGATTGGGGATTCAAAGAAAAGAATGTCAAAAAACAATATAATGTACCATGGAATGAAAAGAGAAGCATGAGTGTAGACAAAGTGGTGTATCTTGAGAGAATCACGTGGCAAACATGAAAGCTCTTTAAAATTTTGAAAAACAATGTACAAGACCCAAAAAGTGGTTATCAAGTGGTTTTTGGGATAAAAGGGGCATGTGTGGCTTTAAAATAGTTCTATGGTGTAACATAATATACCACATCCTAGAAAAATGTTATGCGGCTTGGATAAACCATTTATGAAATAGGTAGTGCATCACATGATAGTTTGGGTTAACCCAACAAAGAGGAAGTGTAGACACCAAAATTTAGAATTGTATCCTTTGGTAATGACAAACTTGTATTTTTCGTATGTTACAACTTATACTCACATTCTAATATTAATTGGCATATCCTTCTCTCTCATGAATGGCTTGTTGACCCCTACACATTTCTATATCATATTATTTTCTTGAAATCTTAGTTATCCAAAGTAGTTCTTTAGTCACATGAATCTTTCCAATAATTTGGATTTATCATTACTAGATCTTTGTATGGGATCATATAGTGTGAGACCAGGGGCATACTATAGTCTAGATCGGCCTCTGCTGCATCAAGTATCCTTTCTTTCCATGAATCTTTTTTTCATTTAAATATATTTTATGAGTCATTTCCTCTTCCCTAGGTTTTCCTTAATGCAATACCTAACCCGTAAAATCCTATATAAACAAGTATAATTAACTTAAGTACTCACTGGAATTCTCAAGCGTCTCTGTTACAAAATAGAAAAAGTAAAGCACTCAAGGATCTCATAAATATTCCTAAAATATATTCACAACCTTTATAGTATCCACCACATAGGTTTGAATAACTTAAACTAGGCTCAAGAGTCTCACTTCCATTATTACCAAGCCTCCAAATGTCCTAAAAAAATTCTTATCAAGAAAAAGTCACACGAAGCATTGTGAATGGTCTTAAGAGACAAAGAAGTTTATTGTACCATCTGAAGCACATGAAACTATATCACTACCACACATAGTACATCTCTATTCTATTTATAGGTATGCCCATTACTCATTGTGTAAAGGTACACAAGGGCATGATAGGGGTGATCTTAGATATTAATCATTTTTGTACCTACACTAGGAGAATTACATAAGGCTTAATCCCTCTTGAGGTGACATAGTGTATCACCGAGATTGGTTTATTGGGGTTGGACAACATGGTCATTCCACCCTCACCACACATAGGTTTATCCTTTTGTTATATAATCATTGTATAAATTTTGTTGTAGGTGTCTAGGATGTTTTTTCTCACATTCTGAACTCATAATAGGTAGTGTAAATTCTATGAAAACTCTAATGACATAGAAAAGCACATTTTTAAAGCATTTATAGGCAACCAAAGTTACAAAACCCCATTATTTATAGGTTTGTAAAAGTAAAAATAAGGGTCGACTATATTATGTCACCTCAAAGAGATCTGTACAATTTCATAGAGGATAATTTCCCGGTTGTAGTCTCAAGTATGAAGGCTTCCAGGTTCACATAAGCCCTTTCAGCTATTCTTCACACTGGATCACTTATATACCTTTCGGATCAGCTAATTATTCATCCATTATTTCATTGTATGTTATTATTTCATCATTATATCATTTTTCTTCATTAATAGCTATATTATGGATTGTATGATTAATGTGGATTAATTTATTCAAAATATATTACATGTAACATTCTCACACTTGAAAATAAGTGAGGATAAAAATCTTATCAAACCCCTACCATTTTTTTATTTTAGGGTGTAAAAATTTGGTGAAATTGACCCTTGATCGAACCTATGGGTTTAACCCTAGTTTCCCTATGGTTTGTTTTTATGTGGTGTACATGATCCTTTTTAAGCTCTATTCTGATAAATTTTCATGATTTTATGGTTTACTATGTGGTAACTTTATCTTATGCACATATCAATGATCCATCTATTGAATCTTTCACCAATGTGCATTTTTATAACAATTTTGGCAATTTTACTCACTATGAGTGTGTTGACACATATGAGGATGATAATGATATGTGTTATGATACTTATGATCATTCATATCCTATTACTTATTTTTTATCTAATATTATAGATCTAATATCACTACTTGAGCATTCTTGGAGCATCATGGGACATTTGTAATTGCATAACTCCATATTTTAGATAAGTGTTGGAGTACGCGGAATTTTTATAAGGGAAAGAAAGGTGAAGGAGTAATGACAAAATTTCCTTGAGATTGCATGAGAATACACGAAATCTTTTCACAATGGTTTATCTTGAACAATGTATAGAATAAATGGTGCACCACATAATTGTGAGGAAGGGCACATGCAATAGTGCACGATGTTTTATCGTAAGTATGGTTGTGTAGGATTTTTGTAAAGATGAAAAGGTGGTGTGTAGATATTGTTCACTAAGTAATAGGAGCGCATGAATATTTCAAAGGCTAGTGTGTGAAACTATGCAGAGGAAATATTGTGTAAAAGATTGGACACACTAAAGGAAAAGCCAAAAATGACAAGAATGTAGGTGAAGGCTAACAAATAATGTATGTGACATACAAAGGGGACAAATCATTAGACAATCGGATGAAATGGGTACTTGTAAAATATTTTCTCAACTACCATATCGGAGTTAGTTCGATGCCATTAATGAATATTCTAACTGGGAATAGTTGGAGAAGATTCTAGGAGAGATTTTGGTATGCCTATAAATGAATATTTCATGCCATATTTTAGAATGGATAAGTATTTTGGAGGCTAAAGGTTGAGATATGATACATGAACGATCCAAACCAGTCGGTCTGCAAGCCAGAGGGAGTCCTTGAGTTTGAATACCACCCTTGTGGTAGATTTAGAAGTTGTTTAAGATTTTTAATGTCCGCATTAGATGAAATATTAGTGTAGATTTCATTAAAGATTTAAATTTAAAAGAAACTTGTTTTGTTGTTTTATTATCTATGATGTGTTGAACTCTACAAATGGGCAAGATATTCTAGGTCTAACCACCACATGTCAAGTCAAGTGGTATTAGAGTGGGATACAAACCTTAGAGAAGAAGGTTGTGATGAGTTTGAATACTTTTATAACATCGATTGTGATACAACTTGTCAAGAAGTAAATATGTTTCCAAGAAGGTTTTTCAATGGAGGTGCAAAACATAGTGAACATAGTCATCATGGGTGTAATATAAAAAGTCATGATTGAGTTAAGGGGTGTAAGGACTAGCCTCGAGGACATCAAAGAAGACCAGAGAAAAGGAAATTTATTGAAATATGCTCACATTGAAAATCCAAGAGCATTAGGAGGTGAAATAAATGAAAGAGATGCTAGAGGAAAAGACCAAGAAGAAGAATCCATAGATGTTAGGGAAGTGAAATTATTGAGAGATATCTCAAGAATGGTCGAGGAATGTGAATGAATGTCCCATTATTCTACGGAAGATTGGATTGAAAATAATTCATAGATAGTCTCACAATTATAGAATAATACTTTTATTTTGAAGAGACGAGCAGGACCCACAACAAGTCAAATTTAGTGCAAACTAGGTTTAAATAACACACGTAACTATGGTGGAATTGTTGAACCCTAGTCATTGGTGTTGTCATTGATATCAAGTGGCACTGATGACAAAGGTGTAAATGGTGAAGTGAATCTCTGTGAGAGGCATGAAGGTTAATTGGTAGTTCCTTCTCAATGATATGTGGATCTTACAAAGAGGTTCTGGATGGTTTCAGGATGTTGTAATGATTGTTATGATTTCTATGAGTGCTCTCCAAGTCATATCCATGTGTTCAAAGTGGAAAACAAGTTGGAAGGTCATGGCATATGATTCCCTATAGGTATGAGATGGTGTTCAAGGAATGTGACGGATGTAGGAACCTTATGAAGGTATGAGATGGTGTTCGAGCTTGTAAAGTATGGAGAATTAGTTTAAATGAAGATTGAAAATGTTCCTAGGGAGAGGACCCTATAACCGAGCATGCACCAAAACATGTACATCTCTTTTCACCATAGGTTGTTGACAAAAGTACCAATAGTTGTTCACTTTTTGGTTAATGACACTTTTTAAGAGTTAATGAGAATGTGACACATAGGGCGCTCAGTCATTGGTCCCTCTTTCAAATGCTTTATATTGATTTTATTCATATTAAATCAATTCAAAAACTAATTTTCCCTCCAAATAAACATGTGAAATGAAAATGTTGATATGGCACGATCATACACTACACGATGATATAATTTTTTTATGCTACCGACATACCTACATATATCTACGTGCCCCTAAAGTTAGGTGCACGGTTATAGGGTCCTCTCCCCTAATACATAAAAGGACATTTTTAGGCAAAACTTGTAGGTACAAGAGTGAATTGGGTCTATCTTAAAGAAATATTTTGTGTTCCAGATAGCTCTGTAATTTTTGTATATCCCGGAGTGAAGAAATGAAATTAATGTCCTCTTAAGCTAAGGAAATGGTTGGAACAATATGAGCTAGAAAATCATGTGTGGAAGGATTATTAGGTCAATACTCATGCTTATAAGGCATATGAAGGTGCAAAAGGTTAGAAATCAAGGTATTTGATTATTGTGACATGTTAAGGACTTCCCAAGAGTCATTAAAATATATATGTGTGCGTCAGTAGGTCTTACTTGTACTATACGAGAAAAGGAAAAATTTTGATGAAATTTGCTAGTATAAGTGTATAATGGGTGTTTCATGAAGAAAATTTTGGTACTCCGAGATACCTCCCGATGTTCCCTAAGTGCTCACAAAGTCCCTTGATATAGGTACGTGAGAAAATGTGAATTGAAGGTAAAATTATCATGTCTACAACATGAATGTCTATGCATACTACAACCAAACTTGATTTTTAGTGTAAGTTCCTACATAAAAACATGTTTTAAAGCTTAAAATAGTTAACCACGTCTGCACAAGCCTAGAAAGACTTGATTTAGTCCAAGACATTCTCCTATGGATTAATTTGAATATTTAGGTTTCTTTTTAGTTAGAGGACCACACACTCAGGACAATTTTGTAGCTAAAAATTCAAGAACTTAGAAAAATTGGAGAAATTTGAGAAAACAAGATTTTCTAGTTTATTACGATGTTTTTATGTGGATGGAACTAGTTCCTTGGGATCCAAACTTCCCCACATAGGTCTTGGAGATGTAGTTCAAATGGACCAATGTATTGTGGGTTAGGAGTGTGATGCGAGCATAAAGAGTTTGGGTGGAACGAGTTCCTTGGGAACAAAGATTCCCTACGGGATTTTTGGTACACAATGCGAATGAGAGGGGATTCCATAGTGTTTTACATATGAAAGACAAGTCAGAGGAACTAGGTTTGTGAAGAATGGTTCCTTGTGGGTAGAAGTTCTCTACATTTTGGTTTGAGCCACAACAAAGGAGTTGGAAAAGTGGAAGAATCAAGTGCATTGTGGAAGCAGGACAAATTGGGTAGAACAAGGTTGGGAGAATGAAGCATCGAATGGAACGGGTCCCGGAGGCATGTGTTCCTGCATTAATGGATGACACAACAAATGAAGTTGATTGATTTTCGGATAGGTAAGGCATTGGGAGAACCTCATGGACATGGAACTAGTTCACGGGAAGATTAGTTCCTTGTAAGTCACTGCAGGTCGCAACACAAAGCAAAAGGATTATAGTATGGGATGTAAAGGGTGCGGAAGAACCAAGAGGAAATGGCCCCAATTCCACAAGTACCTCAAGCTCCCAAAACTCCAATATGTCTAATTATCAAAGGATAAAAAAGGTTATAAAGGGAAATATAAACATTATTGCGTAGTGTGCATGCATATTTGGAACCCAATTTCCCCACATCACCTCCGGACCCCAATGGGCATATCTTTTACCCGGGTTGTCAAAGTTTGACAATATTGGAATTTTGGAAAGGGTAGTTTATTCTCTTTGCCATGAAATATGAAAATACAAATAAATATTAGTATCCGAAGAGATAGTATAGAAAACAAATAATTGCCTTTGTACATATGAAAAGTGAGTCGGTTGAAAAGTCTTTTTAAGTGATAGGTCAAGGGTCATCTCGAGGATTCATGTATTATTATTTAATCTCATCTTTGAGCATGTAAATAGTAGTGGTAAAATATAGAGTTATTGTTGATAGAGTTCGGAGTCGACAAGATGTATTTAAGTGATAAGGGTGTGAATGTAGTGAATCCATGACTAATTAAGAAAGGAGAACATACAAGAAGTGAGTTAAAGAAGTGGTCATACTTAGTTGTGAAATAAAACATAGTAAAGTAGTAGCTTACATAAGATCAATTGTTACTAGTTAAATTTGGGATTTAAAGCTTCCAGAAAAGTTGAATCTTGTCAAAGACTGAGTAGAAGCTCGGGTAAATTTTTGGAGTTGTAACTCTAGGTTGAGTTGAATATCAACCATGAAATCATTATAACTTTATAGGATAGTTGTCCAAGCTAGTTCTCTGGTTTTAGTGGGTTTTTTTCTTGAGATGGGTTTCCCACATTAAATCTTGTCTCCTCATGTGTTTATGTGTGTTTACTTCTCTCTCTATCTCTCATGGTTGAATATGCATGCTTATCACAATTAAAGTAATTTAAAGATTGGATGATTGACCAACTCTGATTTGCACAAAATTTTAATAAGCACTGATTCACCCCCTCTCAGTTCCTAGATTTCTAACAATTGGTATTAGAACCTAGTACTCTTTTATCAAGTCTAACATCTTGGAGTAGATCCTTCCTGAAACACAAGCATGGTTATTAAGGTAATCCCTAGTAGCACTCAAGAGATAGGTATGTCAGTGAGGATGAAGTCTCAAATGAAGAGGAAGTTGAGGTAAATCTTGAAGTAGAATTGATAAGTGCTCTATATGAATTGAACATCAAAGGAAAAAGAATAAAAATTGAAGATACTGGTGAAATAATATGAAGAACAAATTAAGCTCCTTAAGGAAATGCAGAAGTAGAAAGATGAAGATGAAATCAAATAACTTGAAGCCCAATTGGATTTTATCTCATCCTCCCTTAAAGTCAAAGAATAAGAGCACCTAAAACTCAATACTGAGTTGAATTCACAAGTTGACAAGATAAAAAAAATATCTGAATGCCAAAGAGGACACTTGTATGAGACATGAGGAAGAATTGATATCTCTGAGAACTGAATTAGAGGAAGTAAAAGAGAGACTGAGATGTATAACAAGATGGAAAATATCTTTGAAGCCTTGAATAGAATGTTGGATAGAAACAAGGTAGCAGGTTAAAAACATGACTAAATTTCACATAAAACCCCATGAAGAAGTGTGAAGTTAGTAAAGCTGGCTCATGTAGACACTCAAACATGAAGATAACTGAAGGGAAATTTTCTAGAAGGCCTAAACCAATTAGGCAACCTAATGCTTTTAGATATGAGAGAACCTTTAATGGATATTTATTTTCTTGTCACAATTTTGGACATGGAGCTAAGGAATATATGAAACATGTCATGAATGATCATCCATGGAGGAATAGAAGAGAAGAGAGAACAAAAGACTCAAGAGGTATGAATAATATAGTTTTCCATAACTGTAACAAGATTGGACAAGTTACTAAAAATTATTATGAGGATGCTAAATAAGATTGGAATCTCATTACATATCTATATGGAAGTAAGAATCAAGTTAGGTGCTTCATTTTTCATAAAATTGGAAACTTTTCAAAGCAGTGTTGGAAAAATCAACCTCCTAGGCATAACAACAAGACCCAATCATTCAAAATATAGATTAAAATGTATATAAGGTAAAAATCAACCTTGAGAAGGTTCCATAGACAGGTTATAGGAGAGACAAGCTCGGGCAAGATATCGAAGGTGTTGATAAGGTGGAGAAAAGGGAAAGAAATTTGAGTGCTGGTCATGATGAACACCCAATCATGGTTAGGAGAAGACAAGAGTATGAAACCCATCATACATGCTTGACAAGCATTGAAGTTTTAAGAGATGAAGGTAGAACATCTAGCAATACATCAAAATAAGATGGAAAAGGCTTCAAGAGAAAGAAAGGAAATAATTGAGTCATCATGTTGTTTTGATGACTTTCTTCTATTTTGAAGTGATCTCGCAATGTCGTGTGCCTTCTATAGGATTCTATAAGGCATATGTTAGTTGAAATAAGTAAGTTCAGTCCTTCGTCAACCTCCAAAGTTGAAAATCAAGGCTTTCTCCGTGGTGATGCTGAGAACAATCCAATGTGTGGTTTTTCAAGTAATTTTCCATCAGTTGTTTCTAATTATATTCCTCATCATGTTTCCAAGGAATATGTTTTTTGTCCTATGTTCAAGTTCTAGTGCTCATTCAAGTTATAAAGTGTTTATGACAAGAATTGTAGTCAATAAGTCTCAAAATATGATTTTTCTTTCTCCATGTTGTCAAGATTGAATCATTATTGTGTCATGGTGGTTCATAACAACCCTTAGTAGGCTTGATAAGTCTTGAGAAAATGTCCTTTCTTAAAAGAGAGTACAAGTGTGAGTCATGTGTTTGTAAGGAATCATAAGTGTGTGAGTTCTATTTACTCATGTGGTTAATATGTTATTCTCATACTTTAAGTCTTGAAAGAATATTTTATTCTCTGTCAAATCTCGTAAATTAGTCAATAAAAAAATTGAAGTTATGTAAAGTGTTGGTATTAGTCATGTAAATAGTCAAGAAATGGAATAACTTCTCGGGGGAGTGTTTCATAGTGCAAATATCTATTTTTGAATACTAAAGAAGTAACAATAAGAAGCTATAGGTATATGAATCCTATGCAAGACAAACAAATTTTTCGAGTCTCAAGGTGATTGATTTTCCCGTGTGTTTTAAAATTGATATTTATATCATGAGAAAATCTAAGTGTGGGAAATATTTTTGTTCTTAAGAGCATGAAAGTGTAAATTATGGAAGATAGTAAGAGCTCAAATTTGGATTCTCTTTTGATGCAATGTATTGATGATTGTAACATGATGATCTCGAGTGCAAAATAGGGTGTTAAGTAGTGGATATATTTCATGAAGCTAAATTCCAAAGAGTTGGTAGTCGATTCGGGAACTAGTAAAGTGAAATTGCAGGAAAGAAGAAAGGGCATAGTATGTTGAAAATATGCATCAGGTATGTAATGTGGTTGAGTGCAAAGTGATAGCTTGAATTCTTGTAGCTTCAGGTAAGGAAGGATGTAATGGTTCCAGGGGGTACATGAGTTTGGTTCATGATGAACATAAACCCCTATAAATGTCCAAAGTTGGGCTAATAAGCACTAAAGGGATAATTCAGGGATCAAAGGTCAAAATAGCATAATTGGGCTTGGATTTGAGCATGGTGAAGTGATATGGTTGAATATGGTGAGATAGGTAAATTTCCTTCAAAGGAAGATTGCTTGTGTCTAGGGGGAGCTTGGATTAGTCAAATAAAAGATCACTCAAGGCTAGTATAGGTGCAAAACAATGAGACAACAAGGTATGAGGGAAGATTATGTTGGTTTGACATGTTTTCTTGAAAGAATCAAGTTTGAAACATGATGAATGGCCAAAATGAGGACAAGTAAGAGCAACATCATCTTCCTTGAGGTAATTTTGTGATTTGTAAATGCTTATCTTTTACTGATCATATTGTTGGATGTCTGAATCTTTGTCATAGATGTCAAAGGGGGAGAGAGTATTGTTAGAAACTAGGTATGAATTATTTAAAGACAGTGTTAAAGGTGTTTACCATCAAATTTTCGAAGTGTGTTGCCATCAATGAAAAAGGAGGAGATTGTTGAACCCTGGTAATTGGTGTTTTCATTGATGTTAAGTGGTATTGATGGAAAAGGTGTGAATGGTGAAGTGAAGCTCAGTCATAGGCATGAAGATTGATTGGTAGTTCCTTCTCAATGATAGTTGGAGCTTATAAAGAGGTTGCTAGATGGTTTCGGGATGTTTTTGTGATTAGTATGAGTGTTCTCCAAGTCATATACCCGTGTTTAAAGTGGATAAAAATTTGGAAGGTCATGGTGTTTGATTCCTTACGGGTATGAGATGGTGTTACATGCCCGTGAAGGATGTAGGAACCTTGTGAAGGTATGAGATGGTGTTCCAAGCTTGTAAAGGATGGAGAAGAAATGAAAATGAAGAGTGAAAATGTGCCTCAGTATGGAAAATGATAGTTTTAGACAAAACTTATAGGTACAGGAGTGTGTTGGTTCTGTCATGAAGAAATATTTGGTGTTCCATATAGTTGTGTAAGTTTTTGTACATGCCAGAGTGAAGAAATGAGATTAATGTCCACTTTGAATGTATGGAGATGGTTAGAATAGTATGAGCTGGAATATCATGTGTGGAAGGAGTATCGTGTCAATAGTTAGGCTTATAAGGCATATAAATGTTGAAAACGTTATAAATCAAGGTATTTTACGATATGTACATACAAAGTACTTCTCAGAGTCATGAAAATCCATGTGTGCATATGTAGGTCTGACTGTATCATACATAAAAGTACTCGTTTTGAATAAATTTTCTGGTATAAGTTTATAATGGGTGCTTCGTGAAGAAATTTTTGGTACTTTGGATACCTCCTAATGTTCCCTAAGTGCTCATAAATTCACTTGAGCCGATGTGTGAGAAAATTAAGTGAATGTGAATTTTTGATGTCTACCTCATGAAGGTTTGTGCATATGTAGGTTGGTGTAAGTGCTTGCATAAAAACATGTTTTGAAGCTTAAAATGGTTAACCACATCCGCTACAAGCCTAGAAAGACTTGATGGATTCTAATACATGCTCCTATGGAGTAAGTTGAAGACTTAGGTTTCTTGTCACTTAGAGGACCACACACTGAGGACAATTTTGTAGCCAAAAATTCAATAGCTTAGAAAAAATTGGAGAAAATTAAGAAAACATGCTTTTCTAGTGTATTGTGGAGTTTTGGTGTGCGGATGGAATCGCCCAGAACAAAGTTCCCCACATGGGTCTTCTAGACACAAGTCAAAGGGCCCAAAGTATTTTGGGTGGGAGTGTGATGGGGAAAAAGTGCGGGAGGAACGCATTACCTAAGAATAAAGGTCCCCCATGGGAGTTATTGGTATGTAATGCAAAAGAGTGGGGACTTCATAGTGTTTTGCGGATAGAAAACAAGTCGGAGGAACTAGGCTTAGTATAAATATTTCCTTGTGGGTCAAATTTCTCCACACTTCATTCGAGCCGCAATAAAGGATTTGGGCGAGTGGAAGAATCAAGTGCATTGTGGAAGTAGGGTAATGCGGAAGAACAAGGCTATGGATAACAAAGCATTGGATGGAATGGTTCCCGTGAAGCATGAGTTCCCCACATTAATGGACATACCTACAAATTAATTTGATATCTTTACGGATATGTAAGGAATCGGAGAGAACGTCGGGATGTGGAACCAGTTCCATGGAAATAATATCTCCCCGCAAGTCACTACGGGATGCAACACGAAGTAAAAGGAGTATATTACGGGATGTAAGGGGTGTGGAAGAACCAAGAGGAAATGGACCCAATTCTATAGTACCTCCAGCCCCCAAAACTTTGACTTTCTAATTATCAAAGCATATAAAAGGTTATACGGGAAATATAAACATTATTTTGGACTGGGCATGTAGATTTAGAACCTAATTTCCCCATATCACCTCCAGACATGAATGGGCATATATTTCACCCAAGTTGTCCAAATTTGACAATATTGGAGTTTTTGGAAAGGGTGTTTTGTTATCTTTACCATAATATATGAAAATAAAAAGAACTATTAGTATCGAATATGCATTCTCAAAGATAAATAATCTCCTTTGTATGTATGAATAGTGAGTCATTTGAAAATTCTATGTAAGTGGAAGGTCAAGGATCATCTCAACGAATCATGTATTCTTATTTAAGCTCATATATAAGCATGTAAATAGTAGTGGTCAAATACATAGATATTTTTGATAGAGTGTAGAGTTGAGGGCATGTCTTTGAGTAAGTGAGAAGGGTGTGAATGTAGTGAAGCCATGACAAATTAAGAAACAAGAAGAGAAGACAAGTGAGCTAAAGAAGTGGTCATAATCAGTTGTGAAAGACAACACACTAAAGTGATCATAAAAAAAAATTAAATTCTAAGTTGCGCTTATCATATAGGGGGTTGAAGTCTCCTTATAAGTAGTAGCTTATAAAATATCATTTGTTGCTCATTAACTTTGGGAGTTGAAGCTTCTAGACAAGTTGAATTTTTTCAAATGCTGAGTAGCAGCTCGAGTAAATTTTGGAGTTGCAGCTCCAGGTTGAGTTGAAGCTCAACCATGAAATCATTGTAACTTTATAGGACATTTTTCCGAGTTGGTTCTTTGGTTTCAGTGGGTTTTTTTCTTGCAATGGGTTTTCCACATTAAATCTTGTCTCCTCATGTGTTTATGTCTATTTATTTCTCTCTCTATCTCTCATGGTTGAATATACATGTTTATCATAGTTAAAGTAATTTAAATATTAGATGATTGACCAACTCTGAATTGTAAAAAATTTTAATAAGTACTGATTCACCCCCCTCCCTCAATGCCTAGATTTCTAACATGAAGGATATATAAAATGGGTTTCAAAAAGAGGTAAAAAAATAGTGCGCTTGGATAGAATGGTCACAAATATGAAGAGTATTTTTTCCATCTAGTTACCAAATGTCTATGTTTAAGAAGTTGTAGAACTTGAGGAAAAAGGATATGTCACTTAAATATTACACTAAGTAGTTTCACCGAATCATTATCAGGTTTGTGCATATTGAATTTGACCAAGAGAAGGTCGTGAGAAACATAAATGGTTTCAAATTTGGCATACAAGAAGAGTTAAGTCTTATGCATATTAAAATTGTGGAAGAGGCTTATCAACTAGTCTTAAAAGTTGAGAAAACAATTCCACACAAGACTTAGAGTATAGCCCGAAGAGGAATCCATAATGTTCATGGTAAAAGAGGAAGCATTTGTGGATATAGCAAGTTGTAATAGGATGAGAATATTAGTATGTAAATGCATACCGAAAGTAGTGCGTGGGAGGAAGGATCATTTTACTCATCATTGGGGCACGTAAATTTTAGTTGAGGTGGGGGAAGAGGATTATTTTGAACATTTTTCAATTGCGAATAGTTGAGCACCACACATTCGAGTGTCTAAGTGTGAAGAGTGATTTTATGAATAGGTGCACAAAATTTAGAATGCATGTAATGCATTAAGATGTAGAATCGGTATGATTTGTGGTGAATTGAAAAGGACCGGAGTGTAGATAAGCTTTGATGATATGAAAAGTGTTGTTAAAGACTATGTAAAGGGAAAATGAGCCTATGCAAAGAAAAATATTGTTCCAAATTGTATGTAAGTCGGTAGGCAAGTGTTGTAAGGTGATTTTTATAGTGGTAGCATGAATAATCTTGTTTCCTATGAAATGGTGGAGAATTTAGGTATGAAGATGATTGCACCATCCCAATCCATACAATGTGTCATGATTGCATAAAGGACACCAAATCTTGGTTAATGAGAAAAATTTGTCCAAGCTCCATATTGCAAACTATTGTGTTGAAGTGTTGTGTGATGTGATGTGGATGAATTTATTTCATCTATTACTAGGAAGGCCATGTTAGTATGCCTGAAATGTTTTTGTCATGGGTGTGTGATTTTTATTTGCATTGAAAAGGATAGAAGTAAATTTAACTTGAAACCTATAAAGGACAAAGGTCAAGGATAAGTGTGTAATAGAGTTTGCACAAGAGTTTTTGTTGTGTTATGGAAGGAATTCCTAAGAGAAATTGAAAAGGAGGAAGTGTGTCTGTAATTGTGACAAAGGAAGTGCATAAATATTGTGCAAAGGATGATAAATTTCCCATTGAATTGTGTGTAATGTTGATGGAGTTTATAGACATATTGATAGAGGACTTACCACAAGGATTACCGCAAGTGTACAATATCAGTCATCAAATTGATTTAATATTATGATCATTTTTTCAAACAAAGAACTGTATAGGATGACTCTAGAAGAGAATGTGGAGGTTTGAAGACAAGTTTAAGATTTGTTGTATTGAGGAATGGTGAATAAAATTTTGATATCAGTGCGGTACATGCAGTGCTATAACCAAATAAGGGAGGAGAATTGCACATGTGTGTTGATTCCAAATCCATTAACAAGATCACAATCAAGTATAAGTTTTCACTTCCAAGGATGGATGATCTGATGGATTTACTTAGTGGTGCGCGATATTTTTTGAATATTTACTTGAAGATTGGTTATCAAAAAAATCACATCGAGAGGAGGAGATGAGTGGAAAAAAATGTTTAAGGAAAAGGAAGGCTTTTACAAATGGTTGGTTATGTTATTTGGGTTGACAAATGACTCAAGCATGTTTATGAGATTGATGAATGAAGTGTTAAATTTATGATTGTATATCTAGATGATATACTAGTGTTTATTAGGACCAGGAAGGATCACCTAGAACATTTTTGCAAGGTGATGAAGCTCTTGTAAGAGGAAAGGTTGTTAGTGACATAAATAAATGTAGTTTTATGCACAAAGAATTTATTATACCTAGGCTTCATAATATCCCAATATGGATTGTGAATGAACCCCAAAAAGGTGCGTAAAATAGTAGAGTGGTTGTCACCAAGGAATGTGACCAAGGTGGGAAGTTTTTGTGGGTTGGTAAGATTATATAGGAATTTAT
Source organism: Taxus wallichiana var. yunnanensis (assembly GCA_018340775.1). Classification (NCBI taxonomy): domain Eukaryota; kingdom Viridiplantae; phylum Streptophyta; class Pinopsida; order Cupressales; family Taxaceae; genus Taxus; species Taxus wallichiana. The sequence goes on from CM031234.1 coordinate 768,354,973, forward strand.
TTAGAAATTTTAGAGGAGTGTGCACAACAATCAAAGAGGAAATGAAAGGAGATTGTAAGGAATTTGTGTAGATAGAAGAAGAAAAGCACAACCTCCATTAAAAAAAATTCAAAATCTCAAAATTCTACAAATCATTTCAATATTTCTCCAAGTGTTCCTTACAATGGTTCACTATCTCCAATTATTCCACATGGATCAAACTTCTTATCCATTGTTTTCCACGCTACAAGTTGTTACATTCTACGTGCACTTTATAATATGGCTTCTCCAATATTTTTGCGGGTATGTTCCTCACTTCTTTACACTACTTGAATTTCATTCAAATAGCATAAAGAGGGGTTAAATGTAGACACAAAATCATGCACATATTACTACTTTAATATGCAAATAATTATTTTTTTATATGCATGAATCTAAAGCGAGAAAATTATTCAATGGTGACACAATCCCTTGTCTATCCACTTATTTTGATTTGATTTCTATTGAATTTATCTTCTACATCTATCATTTCTACACCCATTTCTATTTAGGTCACAGGGATCCCTATCTCTCTATCATTTCACATCTATTTTCATTCATCTTAGGACACCAGCACCCATTCGGACACTAGCACCCAAGCGCTCCCCGTCCATTCGTGGCACTTCGAGTCATCTTTGTTCTTGTTTACATTTTTGACATTTTTGGTCATCTTTTTTATTCTTTTTACCCTTATCCCAAGTTCATATTTGGTGTAGTAAAAAAATCACATGCTTTATACATTATTTAGCCTCGGTCTCATACTACTATTCATATGGTTTTTGATTGAAGAAAGTACTAATTAACCCATGTCTTTTGGTCATTTTTCTTTGGTTTATGTCATCACTTCCGACCTTCAACACATACTTGCCTAGTCTGTTTTTGTTGTTTGTCATTTTACCTTTGACTAAGGCATCCATCCCAATATTGGGTCACCTTAGGCGTTGTGGTCCCATTTGGGGCACTTTGTGATCCTTTCGCACTTTACTACCAATTTTTGGGCACTTTCTAACCATTTTAACTTCTTATCTTTTTAGTGGTCAGCCTTTTTAGGGTTGATTACGAAATTAGAACAATTGACCATATAAATATAAACTTATGATACCATAACATGAGGGACCAAGCACTTAGCACTACTATCAAAGACATAAGGTTGCATCCATCAAAGGCTCCATTTGCATCCATCTAGCTCCATCACAAGGCACAAGGTTGGTTCATCTGCATCACATTTCATAGGAGGGAAGTTTATTCTATTCCATCCACCATTCTATTACATTTTCTACACATAGTTATTGTTTTCTACTTTCACAAAGTGTGACTGGCACAAGAGCACCTAGGGCATGATTACACACACAAGCACATAGAAATACATCAGGTCTAAGATGTAGTGTAGTGCTCATTTAGTAAGTCCACCATTGTGGAAACTGAGGATAGTCTGACCCCTTCATATGCATCTTTCTTTTTTAGGTCTTTCCTTCATCATTGATTGTTAGTAACATACAACGCAAGCAACGAAATTAGTGAGACGTGAAGTGAAGGCAAGAAACCATTAAGTGACACCTCGAGGAAGGTTACAGAGCTTTTTCATAGACCAGGGCACCCATATTGTAGACTAAGGTGCCCACTGGAACCCTTGTACCTATTCGGGCGTCCCAGTCCACTAAAATTTCCTAGATCTACACTTTTGAAGACTTTGGTACATTTGTTTCCTCCTATTTCTCCAGCCATCCGTATGCGACATAGTCCAATAATCTCATCGAATCGTCTAAGTCCTTTCCAACTTTCTTTGCACTTCAGGGTTTTTCATATCTACTTTATTAGTTTCCTAGGTCACTTTCTATATTTATTTACTACTTTTATTCGTTGTTATTTATTGTTATTCCTAGTTTAGTTTAACTATAGAATTAATCATTCTTTGACATTTTTAGTTAATCATTTTTTTGAACCCGATGTATCCAACCCTTTCTTCTAATCATGTCTTCACCTTATCAAGTCATGACTCAATCATCTTATCCTACTTTTGCGCCTACTAAGGTTTCAGGTATAGTTACTATTGTTGTTGATTTTATGCGTGTGCGTACTCAACATCCTCCTCACTTTGTTACACCTAGGGCTGACCCATCTATTAATGTAGTTACTACTCATTGTACTCACCTTAATCCTCCTACGGATCCACCCACTTCTATCCCTCCACCCATTGCTTTGACATCTCCTCCTACTACTTCTAAGGGCTATGACATCATTAAACAACTTAAAAATACACCCGTTAAGATTTCTCTTTACGACTTATTGTGTAATGCACCAAACTTTCGTAACACACTAGAAACTTCCCTTCATGCTATTTATATTTAAAGTGATAACTTTGCGGTGGTCTTTACACATCTCATACAGTCTCTTTGTAATTTTCCACATGTCATATCTTTCACTGATGAAGATCTATCACCTTTTGCTAAAATCAATCCATGTGCACCTTTACTCATTACTATCGTCGTTAGCACCACTTGTATTAAATGGGTACTTATTGATAATGGATCAACCATCAACTTATGTGCTTATTCTCTTCTAAAGCAGCTGGGTATTAGTGATACTCTTATTTCTAGGAATTCTACTATCATCTGAGGCTATGACTCTACCACTCACACATGTTTAGGAACTATTTCATTACATATCTAGGTTGGGCCTAAGACTGTTCTTACTGATTTCTATGTTATAGATGCCTCATTTCAATTCAATATCTTGTTAGGTAGACCTTAGATTCATGCAATCCAATCAGTTTCCATCCGTATTCACCAATGTGTCAAATTTATGATGTCTTTGAACATAATATCATTGCAGATCTAGAACCATTCAAATATAGTCACATAGACCCTACTACTATGCTATACATAACCCACCTCCACAACGTATCCCATATAGTAGTCTTGACACATATGACATTAGTCAAGATAGTGCTTCACTACCCTATTTTGTTACCGCACATACTTCTATTGTTTCTACTCATACTACGGAAATCATATCACCCACCATACCCGCTCTAATGACCACTTCTTCTTCATCTGTTAAGGCACCTTCAATTCCTTGCCCTAGTATAACTCCTAACAATATACTTGAAAAAGCAACATAGAATGATGATTCCCACACGATGATTTTGAGAGACTCTAATGACGAATTTGACTCCATCAAACTCACTAATGAAGCATTAGGACAACTTAACTTTACTCCTATAGAGGTAGATGACTCTTATTTTGAAGAAACCTTTATGGTTGATGGCCCAAGTGAATATAAATTCAAGACCCCTCCCTCTACTAATGTTATGGTACTATATCGGGGGTATGTAAACAATGTAGATGTTATTTCATCTTCTCCTCCATGGGTTGTAACTCCACTGCCTCCTTTTACATGCACATTATTTATCAATAGGTCCTTTTGGCAAAGACATCCCAATTTACTCCACTTACTAGATACTTTTTGTACACATAACGGTTTGGTTAGTTTTGGCATGATATCTAATGACATCTTACCACCTCTTCATTTACCACATCTTTATCATGGCTATTTTCACATTACGGCTACTTATGGCTTATGCGTCTTTCATTTGACGGTCTTTGTTACACATACCCCTCATGATTCTCCACTCACACTTGGACAATCCTGGCTTGACTATATTGGCGGTATGATAGACACTAGCCATTCTTTGCTTACATTTCCTATGCCTTTTGGAAATATCTCTATTCCTAATGAATCTTCTCCCACTTACACTCTAAATATCTCTCATTGGCATGCTCACAGTTTTCCACTGATAGCCTTTATTGATGAGGAATATGCAATGAATGTGTACACACTATGCAACAATGTGTCCTTATATGGCCCTCCTTGCTCTATAGCTCATCATGTTTCTGATGCTGCTCTAGTAGGTTTCGACTATGATAATAATGAACTCCTTGATAACAGCACATATTCACCTTCTCTATCATACACTTGGGGGTCATAGCATCTAACACATCCCCCCTACTCATACTCACATATGTTTATCTCTCATGTATGAATTATCATACATTTATATCCTCGCATATGCATATTCATCACACATTTTAGCATCATTATTACCCAATGACACACTCATGTGCTTTGGTTTACAATTACTATTTAGGGCCTACTACACATGAACCCCACATAGTACACACTAGGTTATTTCACACATTTTACGTCATATGTCTTACATCTTACATCATACACTCTACATTTAGTCTACATCATTTGCGCATCTACACATCATACATCATGTTAATTGTCATTATACATGTGTCACACTCTTAGGGTTTACATTATATGCTTCTCATATTGCATATTGTGTACCTTACACTTTTCTTCTATACACACATCTTACATTGTGCATCCATACATCATACATACTCTACACATCATACTAGTATTCATCACATATGTGTCACACTCCTATTGTCTATGAGTCTAGCATCATATACTACTCATACTACATACTACATAGCACACATATTCACACTACTAGTCTATCTACACACATTGCATTGTATATTATTCATCATGCATTACACATCTTACACATCATATGGTCATCTATTATCATCACACATACTACATCTTTTTCATGCTACAATCACCACCCTAGGACATACTTTAGTTCCTCTGTTTATAATCAACTTCGAGGGTTTAAAAACAAATGGACCTTATCATACATTCATCACTCCACATTTTATCTTGTGACATTGATAGGTTAATGACATATGATATAGGCTAACTGGTCACCTATCCCTTCATCTTGTATTGGTATACGTTTTATGCTACATCACCACTCCCTCTATTCATTTTATCGTAATCTACGCTTTAGGCTACATCATCACTCTTTCAATCATCTTGTCATGATATACGCTTCAGCTATAAGGGTCACGCACACATCATTTATAGGTCACATATCATCACACATACACATTCATCACAACACGTTAGACACAACACATGTTTTGACCATTTCCCGATGAAGAACTCTCGTTTATGCTTCATTCTTGACTTCGAGGGGATAAATCAAATGAACCTCACTTTGCATAAATTTACATTCACTCGGGGTAGGTTTCTCATATCATCCATCTTACATTCCATTCCGTCCATCCACAACATATTGCATATCTTGGTTTCCTTTACTCATGCTTGCATTTTCTTGTATATGGTCTTCTTATTACACATGCTAGCTACATATCTTGTATGTCATTTATCTATCCTATACACACATGCATGTTCACACCTTTTTTAGTTGTGATCATAGATACGGTATTTTCATGCAAAGATAGAAGCTCACCTTCTACTTATCCTACATTGGTCGATGGGGGCATCCACATTCGTCTCTCACAAATGTTATTATTTCATTTTGTACTTAACACTCTCTATTACGTGGTTATACACACTTTTGACACACATTTTATCTTTCTAACATGTTAAAGGGTGTTTAATGTGTAGCATTTGTTTACAACATTACTTCTTTCCATGGTTATCAATTGTTTGTACTTGTATGTTTTGTTTGCTATTATATGCGGGCTTTGCCCTTTGTTTTGTGTACACACTTGTTTATTTATATGCATTCATTTTGTCCTTGAGTGTTTTTTTGACATTGTGAGTGATGTCCCATGTTTGCCACACACTTTGGTGGTATATTGCTTTCTTATGTGTTTTCTTTCATTCTAGCTTACACACTATTTGTGTAATGTACATTTGCCTTTTACATGCATGTTTTTTCATACTAACACTTTTCTTTGGCTAGCCTCTTGTTTGTGCACAACTTAGTTTATACCAATCGCTTTCCCTTCCCCGTAGGGAAGAGTCACAATTTCATGTGGTTGGTCCTCTTTTGGGGCCACATTCTCCTATTAGTGATGTCACATGTGCCCCCAAAGAGAGGGGCATCATTTGGGGTTTACATATTAAACAGAGCTTCTACACTAGTTTAGTTAAGTTTAGTTTCCACCTTTGGCATTGTGGGTTATACATCGATTGGATTCAGACTAGTCTAAAACCCTCGCATACACACGAGGGATTTTACAAGACATAGTTGTCCTTAGCATTCTAAGGAGTGATAAAAAGCTATAGGATACAAAAAATTCCTCTCTACACTATTTTAGCTAGTGGCATCGGATCGCTCTAGAAACTAGGTAGTACAAAGATCTCACACATGACTTCAAGGAAGTAGTTACAGGTTGGAAAATAATGCATCTTTTTCCCTACACTTCTTTGACCTGGGTGGCGTGAGATCACCCAAAAACTTGTAGTACAAGATATCCTTCTACACTTTTTCTCTGACATGGATCAAGAGCACATGTTCCATTTTCATTTACATGTTTTCACATATATATACATGTGTCTTTTACATTCATTTTTACATATACATGTGTATTTGACTACTTTATTTTTTCTCCTTGCAGTTCCATTCCTATGAGAAACAAGCAATCAACAACAAAAAATTCAACAATGGGGGAAACAACAGCATTATGTGGTAGCACACATGATACTAACCATGCAGGTACATCACACACATCGGCAACTACACACACATTTCTGCTCTAGGTTCACTCTCACCACTTTTTGCAATTTTGCATCTTTAGTTTCCATGTTCCACTATTTTATCATTCCATGATTTATCTAGTCCTTCAAACATTTCTACATCACTCTATAGGGATTATCGTACGCATATCTATCTACTTGTATGTTACCAAGCTTTCCACTCACCAACATAAAGTGGGGGAAAATGTAGTCACAAAATCATTCACTTTAGAGATTATTTAGTCTCGGTCTCGTACTAATATTCATATGGATTTTGAGTGAACAAAGTACTAATTAACCCATGTCTTTTGGTCATATTTCTTTGGTTTATATCATCACTACCGACCTTCAAAGACATACTTTCCTAGTCTATTTTTGTCATTTGGCATCATTTTACCTTTGACTGGGGCGTCCAACCCAATACTTAGGCCGCCTAGGCTCCCTAGTCCCATTTGGGGTTCCCTGAGCCTTTCTACACTTTCCCGCCACTTTTTGGGCACTTTTTGACCGTTTGATCTTCTTATCTTTTTAGTGGTTGGCCTTTTCAGGGTTAATCAGAAATTAGAACAAGAGAACCATATAAATAAGAACTTATGAGACCATAATGAGGGACTTAGAACTAAGCATTACTATCATCACCTAAGGTTGCATCCATCAAAGGCTCTATTTGCATCCATCTAGCTCCATCACAAGGCACAAGGTTGGTTCATCTGCATCACACTGGATAGGAAGGAAGTTTATTTTATTCCATCTACCATTTAATTACATTTTCTACACATAGTTATTGCTCGCTACTTTCACAAAGTGTGACTGGCACAAGAACACCTAGGTTGTGATTGCACACACAAGCACATATAAATATATCAAGTATTAGATGTAGTACATCACTTGATTAGTAAGTCCACCATTGTGGCAGTGAGAGGACAGTTTGACCTCTTCATATGCCTATTTATTTTTTAGGGTTTGATGTTTGTCTTGGGTTTTTGTATGTATTTTTTAATCATTGATTACCATCAACATACATTGCGGTGCATCAAAGTTAGTGTGATAGGAAGAAAGGTAGGAAACCATTAAGTGACAACTTAGAGGAAGGTTACAAAGCTTTTCACGTACTAGGGTACCCATATTACAAACTAGGGCACCCAAAAGAACCCTTGTACCTATCCAGGCATCCCATTCCACTCATATTGCCCAGATCTACACTTTTCTTGACTTCTGGCACAGCTTGTTTCCTCCTCTCGGTTCTTTAGCCATCTCTCGCAACATAGTCCAAAGCAAGCTAGTCGAATCGGTTGATTCCTTTCCACTCTTTTTACACTTTAGGGTTTCACGTATCTACTTTCTTAGTTGTTTGGGTCACTTTTTTATATTTATTTATTGCTTTTATTCATTGTTATTTACTATTGTTCCAAGTTTATATTAATTATATAATTAACCATTCTTCCATATTTTTAGTTAATTAGTTGTCATGTCATGTCACTAGTGTCAAAATTCAAACAAGAGATCCATATATATATGGCATACACACTATTATTTTGGCTGGAAAATATAATGGGAAATCACACCTACATATTATCATTATTATCAAAGGGACTGAATTTTTGGGCTACATACACTACATAGGAAGGGAAAGTGTTGAATTCCATTTTACACATTTGCATCAAAGCTAGTTATAGCCTGCTATCTTGGCGTCATTGGAGTGAGGGAAACCTAAGGACACAATTTCACACATAAGCACATAAGCACAAAGAACTACATGGAGTTTGGAATGTGGTTCAACACTCATTCATAAGTTCACTCTTCGGGTTAGCTTTAGGGTTAGTTTGACTTCACATATTGTATATTTCATTCCAATTTGATGTGTTCATGAGCTTGTGTAGGTAGCTAGGTTTTTTTAATAGGTTATAGGTACCTCCGAAGATCAAAGTTTGAATATCAAGAGATCAACTAAGAGTAATTTTGAAACCCTAGCAACACGGGAAAAATCAAATTCTAAGAATTTACGCAATCACCAAAGCACCAATAAGATGTTTCTAGTGCCCAAGCACCCTTGCCCTAGCCCAAGCGCTCGTGTCCATCTCTATATGTGAAGTGTAGAATTAATATTGAGCATTTACAACACTTTTCCCAATCTATTCATAAGTTTTCCCAATTCAGATATGTTCTAGATTAATTGTAAATCATCTAAGTCTTCTATCTCTCCTATTTGCTTCCAATATTGCATCATTAGAGTTCCTAACATATGTATTTTATTGTACTTTATCACATTAGTTACGTTGTAATTATATATAATCAACTTTTTGTAAATCATAATAAAGGTGATACTTATTATCCTAAAATTCTTCCCGATGATTCATATACATATATATTAGACCTTATATCGAGGAAAGATCCACTCTTTTGAATGAAGAAACTACCACTTGTACTTTTGTACACACAATGATCCTTAACTGGTTTTCTTGTAAATTCCTTAAAATATTATGTGGGGAATCCCTCTTACAATTTTGTAATAATTTTTGATCTCTTTACATGTACTTATAGTGAAATTCCAAGAATTTATACATATATTATTATACATAACATTTTCTTACACCCCGATGTCATACCATTACAACGACAAAATTGCTTTATGCATCCGAAGGTTGATATACTTGTTAAAAATGAAATCCAAAAATCTCGGATGTTGGTTTCATTCATGTTTTTGATTATCCACAATGGATGTCCAACATTTTCATGTATTGAAACCCAATGATAAATTCTACTATTATATAAATTTCTAAATTTTAACAAATCTAGTCCTCGATACGCTTTCCCTTTACCTAATATTGATATCATTTTTACTCTAATGTTAGATATGAAATGTTATCTTTCCTATATTGTTTTGGAAAAATTAAATCAAAATCAACCTCATCATACCTATTTACAAGTTCATGCCTTTTGGGTTGATAAATGTTAGGAAACATTCCAATGTGTTATGATGCACATATTTCATGATTTTGTACATAACATTATTGAGTACTATGTCAATGACTTACTAGAAAAGTATACCCACCTTCAATAGTAGGTTATAAATTTATGAAAAATCTTTGAATAGTTATGGTGATACGACATTTGATTAAATCCTAAGGAGTGTATCTTCAATGTCACCTTTAGTAAGCTACTCAAATTCATTATCTCTCAAAGAAGGCATTGGGAAGGAAATCAATGACATGCCTCCACATAATAATTTGAAACAATTACATTCCCTTTATCGAAAAAATTATTTATATGTTTATTTGTTGTTCAATTGGCTTATAAGACATAGCCTTTCATACTTTTCTAAAGATAGAAACCAAGTTTTATTAGGACATGGATTATGAAAAGATCTTTAAGACATAAAATAGTATTTACGCAACCCTCTTATTTTTACACCTCTTTTTCAAGATCAATGTTAGGAATATTAATTATTATTACTTACATTATTTAACATTTGTGTGGGCTCATAAAATAGTATAGTGTGATTTAATTATTATTGTGAGAATAATATTAAGTGTAAATGAGTTATTGAATAAACAACTCGTAATGATCATGTATGTGAGTTATAACTCACCTTTACAATAAGGATATTTGTTAATATATATGTAGAATATTAGTGTGAGTGTGTTATGAAATATTTTAACAACTCATCTATGTAAAGGAGAATAGTTATAAGGTAAACAATAGCACTCTTATTATATAGGACATGAAAACCCTGTGTGTGTGTGTGTGTGTGTGTGTGTGTGTGTGTGTGTGTGTGTGTGTGTGTGTGTGTGTGTGTGTGTGTGTGTGTGTGTGTGTGTGTGTGTGTGTGTTTATATGTATGCGTGTGCAGATATTATGTCTTGGTGAATAATTACTAAAAATTTATTATTATGAAGTTTATTATACTATGCAACTTATTATCTTGAGAAAAGCATGACCAAATTTCACATATGGTACGGAGCGGCAGTTTATTGTACGATAAATATGTGGCATTGAGTTTTGAAGGGGCATCTCCAAATTCATGGTTTCCTATGAAAATGAAAAAAATACTAAAAATTCCAATAGATATCATCATAAAATAGATGTATGTTCCTCATACAATATTGGATTGAGATGATTATTTTTTTGATGGAAAGGTAAGAAATATATGCACAACTTACATTTTAACATCATCTTCGAATTCAAGCATAAAGGTTCTAAAATTATTATGTTATTTAAGTTAATGTTTTTGTTAAAAACATAAAGAAGAAAGTAGTGAAAAATTATTTTTTTAATATCATTGAAAGAAGATTCATTATGGTTGCTATTAGAATGTATTGTTTGCAATAGAATAAAATAAATATTTCAATAAAATATTATTACTTGTAATAGATGCATTATCAATTTAAATTGGCATGCAGAGCTTGTCATATTTATGAGGGGTATAGTAGTTCTCATGGAGAAGTTAAGTTAAATTAATAAATTTTAAAAATATACATATTCATTCCTAGCGATATATATCCAATTACTCTTGATAAAAAATAGTCCTATGGGATGTTGTCAAAACTAATGCGATAACACTAACAAATTCAAACGAGATTTCCAATGGGACATAAAAAATCAAAATCATTGGGTACTATTGATCTTGGATTTTCAAAATCATACTTGCACCATGTGGCCTTCAAAAATTCTTCCAAAGAGATTTGGGATACAAGAAACTACCTATTTTGGATCTGAAGCGAAAGTTCCAAGATGGCTTTAAAATAAAAATTGTATGGTTTGAAGATAGAAGGTGCAAAAATGGAAAATCATATAAGTAATATTCACACTATTTCGAATCAATTAGTTGACATTAATTAGAAATTAGAATATGATGGTGCAAAATCAAGTCTTCTAAATAGTATTCCCAATATTTTTTCTAGTATGGTTTTCACTTTAAGCAAGGTAAACATTAGTTTGGAAGGAGTAATATCTACTCTACTTGATCAAAATGAATATTCAAAACTATAAAAGGTAATGTATGTAAAAACAAGGAAAGTGCATCTTCAAAGAAAATCAAGTACAAGTCAAAGCCTAATCCTCTCGAAAAGAAAAATACAAATATTACTATTGTAAAGAGCTAGGACATGTAATTTTAAACTGTAAGAAGAGGGGAAGATATCTCCTAGATGAAAAACTTGATCAAAAGGTGTACCTAGCTAAAGAAACTAACTAAGAAGAATACTCAAATGGAAAATATCTTTCTTTCCCTAGTTATGAAGAATTTATATTATAAATAAATATAAAACTTACTAGAAGATAGAGGAAATTGAGGTTGAGGAAATAGGCGTCCTCTCATTCACCAGACCATGATGGGGGCACATAAATGCTTTAGAGGAACAAATTTTCATTTTCTATATATGTTTTTGATGTATGGTTTGTGAAAAAAAAATGTAATCAATACCCTAGTGAGATTGAAAATATGGTAAAGTGCAAATTATAAATAAAGTAAAAAATGAATAAGATAGTAGTTAACTATAAGGATCTTATATCTATCATATTTCTTCATTGATTGGCCAATGGGAAGCTCACCGGAAGTGAAAGTGATAAATGTTGATTTCTCATATCTAGGTGAATCGATGGAAGTGTGTTCAATTGATGAAAGAGCATTCACCGGAATTGAAAGAGGTAACTATTGAGTTTTTATATGTGGGTGATCATTTATAGCACATATTTAGAATAACATAATTACATACCTAAATCTTGCATCCTATACGGACATACATTTATATTTCTAGTACCGGTAGCATTATCCCCCATGTTCACACCAAGAGGGAGAATGTTAGGAATAATAATTTATGGTTCTCACATTATTTAGCATTTGTGTGGTTTAGTGAAATAATATAATATGAGTTAATTATTATTGAAATGAGAATAACATTATGTGTAACTGGGTTTTTGAATAAACAACTCATAGTGATAATGAATGTGAGTTGTAGATCACCTTTAGAATAATAATATTTGTTAAGATATGTATAATATCGGTATGAGTGGTTAATATTTGTTAAAACAACCTATGCATGTAAAGGAGAGTAGTTATAGGGGAAAAAATCTATGTGTGTGTGTGTTGTTTAATTACTACAAGTTTAATATTATGAAGTTTATTATTGTAGTTTGTTGCATTTGTTGCACATTACTTGATTATGAGCATAAAAACAATAAATTTGGAATTGTGTGTGTGTGTGATGTCTTGTTTTTTTATTATTGGCAAATAGTTTTTTGAAAGGGACTATACCCTTGTACAAAGATGACTCAGAAGCCAGATGTGCCCAAGTGAGCAAAATATCAAAAGGTCAAAAACAACAAGGGCGCAAGCAGGAATAGAACCTACTAAAGACAGCACTAAAACCCGCAAAGCCCAGCAAGAGAACAGCAAAAGAACAGCGCCGATGGGAACAACAACAACCAGCCTAAGTGCCCCGGCGCACACCCCCACCACGAAAACCGCGGAAAGATTTTCTACAAACAGTGCTCCAGCCCGCCATGTTTTCGTCATCCACATCGAGAACCTCCTCTAAATTACCATTTAAAACAGAATTTGAAACCCTCGCCTCACTTTTACTGTCCATCTTCCTTCTGCAACGGTTCAAATCCGCATTTAAAGGTCTTTGTTTATGAGCTTTCATAGATTTACTATGTCGGTTCACTTCCCGCGTGGCAGTCTCCAAATCTGCCGTAATTAAATCTGTTTCTGACCCAGTCTCCCATTCGGAAGATTCACTATCTACCTTGTTTGACTCGTGACCAGTTTTGAATGGAATTTCCCGCGTCTTCCATGCCGTAGCAGCCTGTCCCACGCGTGCAGAGAGGTCGCCGTGTGAAGCCGCGAGTAGAGCCATATCGGACTGGTTAGTTCCGCCATCGTTGCAATTTCCTGTGCGTAATGTGTCAGGGATCTCTCCTTCGAAGATCCGCACCTCCTCTCTGTTGTTTTTCCTGTCTATTTCATCCACTGTCTCCGCGGAGCACTTGCATAGTTTGGCTTGGAAGTTGACCTTCCAACATTTGGGACAGACCAAACCGTGGTCTTCAGGGATGATGTTCTGCACAACACGGCCCGTGGGAGAAGAAAGAATGATATTCTTTGGGAGAACAGCCCCCACCTCCATGCTAACACATAGTCGTGCTCTTACAAGCCTGCTTCTGGCTTTTGTTGCAGGTTCCAAGGATATTAGCTCTCCCATTGAAGCTGCTATGCCAATAAGGACTTCGTCCTCCCAAAATTCCACTGGAAGAGCCGGCAGAGATATCCAAATGGGCAATTCCTTGATTTGAAGAGAGACCCCTGGCTTCCATCGCTTCAGATGCAGGGCAGTTCTTCCAAACATCCAAGGAGCAGCGTCGAGAACCTTAATCATCTCATCTTCCTTAGAAAAATTGAACAGAGGGCGTGGTCGGGAAGAGCGATGATATCAACCCAGCAGCACCACTTCCGTCCGCACCATTTGCGGACAGCATCGATATTTGGACGATAGCCTGCAAAAGCTCCAATTAGTGCAAAGGGAAACCTGGACTTGGCCTTCTCAATCACAGATTCTGGAACAGAAATGCAGTGCACTTTCGTTTCATCATCCCAGATGGAGGAAAGGGCAGTAAACACCCCTGTGGATTGAGGGAATAGCTTGGACCTCCATGAGCAAGTTTCCATGGTCGCGGAACAGCTGCGGAACAATCGCAGAACAGCCGCGGAACAGGCGCGGAACAGCCGCGGAACAGTCGCGGAGCAATCCCGGAGCAGTCTCGGAGCAGAACAACCGCGGAACAGTCGTAGAACAGCCGCGGAACAGCCGCGGAACAGCCGCGGAACGGCCGCGGAACAATCGCGGAGCAATCCTGGAGCAGTCAAAACCCTAGTGTGATGTCTTGTTGAATAATTACTACAAGTTTAATATTATGAAGTTTATTATACTATCCAACTAATTATTTTGAGAAAATTATGACCAAATTTCACAATAAAACACTCTTATTATATATATCATCTATTAATATTGCTCTTAGATCCTTACTCACACAATATCATGACAATAACAAAGAACGTGTATTTTTTTATGTTTGTTGCGCATTACTTGATTATGAGTATAACAACAATAAAATTGGAATAGATAGTAAAACATAAGTAAACTAAAAGAAGTTATGTGGTAAAAGGTGGTAATATGTGACATGTCATGAAAGTAGATGGTAAATATACTAAAGTAAAAAAATACATGATAAAGGATAAGGAATAGGACATCTAACTTAACTAGATAATACAATCAAAGTAAACAAAAGATATGATAAGTAAAATAGTCTCAGAATGTAACTAGATAATAAAACGTAAGTAAATAAAATATGTGATAAAGGATAATTAAAATGGTCTTCCGTTGTAAATAGATAGAAAAATCTAAAAAATAAAATATGGGATTAAAATAAGAAAACAAAAGAGGAAATACAAATTGGATGTTTAACCTATTATGTATTGGATGAAATAACCACTAGCTACTATAACAAACTAGGGTGATAAAAATTGTGTGAGTGTAGGGATAGTATGAGAGGGGTATTTTTGGGGAAGGTATGGTTTATTCTCTAATGTCTAACAATCTCAAACTGGGTAAATATTTATCTAGAGGTAGCATATAGGAATGAATTTGAACAAAGATAAAGAAAAGGAAACTAAATAAGAGGGATGTGATAAACAAGTATAATTTTCAATTAATATTAGTGGGAAGAGGTAAGTTTCCACAAGGGATATTGTTAAATCCTTAGTCGATATAATATACTTTAATAAAAAGGTAATGAAGAGAAATATCTTACATTGAAAGGTTTAGGGGCCATATTTGTAAGGTTCGATTTGGAAAAAGTAGTTAAGTATGATAAATATTACATGAAGGCTAAAATATGCAAGGGAATTAAATCTTAATACATTGACAACACACCATGTTCCTTATTTCTTAGGACCCCATCAAATCTATTAGTCAACTATAAGGATTAGGTATATGTGTAAAAACGTAAGGGGTGATTATGATAGATGTATAACCTCCTACCCTATTCAAATGGCCTGTCATACTCCAAATGACCGAAATCTCTACTATGGATCCAAATATGGATTTTGAGATTTTAACTAAGATGGGTGCATGTTAATATTATGATCACATTTGTTTTGTGATTAAATTTTCAATATTTTTCTTTTGATATTGAAAATCAAGCATTTAATATTATTTTAATTTTCTATTCCTCCTCCATATGGATTTCAAAGGTTGATAATGGGAATGTAGGGTGACTTTTAGGAATTGAAAGTGTTTAATGCATCAATTCAGTTTTTATCAACACAACATGGGATTTCTTCACACGTGTGGGAATTGTTCAAAGAAAGAAAACCTATAGAGAGTTCTCTATTATATATATATATATATATATATATATATATATATATATATATCCTAACACTATCGTAATCAACCTACGCTAACATTGTAGGGGAAATGGAGAAGGAAATAACATTAATAAAATGGAAATGTGAAAATAGATCAACATGTATCTTCTTCCACTATATGTTTATAAATTAAATAGTAAACTAAAAAATTGTAAGGACAATCAACATGCACATTTATCAAGTTTAAATAGAATTCAAGAGGACAAAAGAAATGAGTAGGGAAGATACAATCCATAACAACTCAAATGATGTTTAAGATATATGCAACTATATTGAAGTACAAAATAGGCTCTATATTCATTACAATTTCTAACAAATTTGCTATGAAAAAGAGATAAGAATAAATGACTAAGAGTCATAAGAAGAAAACCTAAAAATGGTGAAAATTTCCCAAAATGGCCATTCTTCTAAATAACATAATATAATTTGTCATATGTAGAGTAAAATGAAGAGAGGAGAAGAAGAAAGAAGTGCTAAAGAGACTTGTAAATAAATTCAAGATCTATAAAAGAAAGGTGGTGGATTTTTCCTTCATCATTAAAATAATGGGATTCTAAATTGGGCATTGAATTCTAAACTTTGATTTATATTTGGATCCTCTGGGGAGAGATTATTTGCGATTCAATCTACTTACATGGAATTGGGTTAAAACTATTAAATTATTACAATCACTCAAGCTTTGACAATAAGTTCCAAGGTTATCCTTAAGTCCCTTTGTCATAGGAGCAACTTGAGGAATTAATTGATTAGAAACTACTAAGTAACAACTTCACGTAGCTCCGAGAAGAATGGACAAATAGGTTCAAGTGCATGGTAGCATGGTAGATGATAAAAATTAAATAAAACATTTCATAGGTTCCTTGAAAAATATAAAGAATCAAGGAAGACCATGTTTCATGATAATGCAACAAAATGATTGAATGTGACTCCCAAATGATTGGGGATTCAAAGAGAAGAATGTCAAAAATATATAATGTACCATGGGATGAAAATAGAAGCATGAGTGTAGACATTTCTCTATCATAAAGTTGTGAAATCTCAGTTATCCATTGTAGTTCTTTATTCACATGAATCTTTCCAATAATTTGGCTTTATCGTTACTAGATCAATGTATGGGATCGTACATTGTGAGACCGATCATCATACTATAGTATATGTTGTTTTCCTTTCTTTCCATGACTCTTTTCTTTATTTAAATATATTTTATGGGTCATTTCCTCTTCCTTAGGTTTTCCTTAATGCAACACCTAACTTATAAAATCCTATATAAAGAAGTATAATTAACTTAAGAACTCACCTGGAATTCTCAAGCCCCTATATTACAAAATAGAAGAATTAAAGCACTCAAGGATCTCATAAATCTTTCTAAAATAGATTTTCAACCTTTATAGTAGCCACCACATAGGTTTGAGTAACTCAAAATAGGCTCAAGAGTCTCACTTCAATTATTATCAAGCCTCCAAATGTCCTAAAAAATTCTCATCAAGAGAAAGTCACACGAAGCATTGTGAATGGTCTTAAGAGACAAAGAAGGTTAGTTTACCATTTGAAACATGTGACACTATATCACTACCACACATAGTATATCTCTATTCTATTTATAGTTATATTTTAATCATTTTTGTACCTACACTAGGATAATTACATGAGGATTAATCACTCTTGAGGTGATATAGAGTATCACCGAGATTGGTTTATTGGGGTTTGAACACCATGGTCATTCCACCCTCACCACACATAAGTTTCTTCTTTTGTTATATAATCATTGTAATAGTTTTGTTGCATGTGTCTAGGGTTTTATGTTGGCTACTTAAGTCATAATAGGTAGTGTAAATTTTATGAAAACCCTAATAACACATAGAAAAGTGCATTTGTAAACCATTTACAGGCATCCAAAGTTACGAAAACCCATTATTTATAGGTTTGTAAAAGTAAAAGTAAGGTTCATACTATATTATGTCACCTCAAAGCATGATTTGTACAATTCCATAGAGTATAATTTCCCAGTTGTATTCTAAGGTATAAAGAGCTTCCAAGTTCACATCGGCCCTTTCAACTAGTCTTCACACATGGATCACTTATATACCTTTTAGATCAGCTAATTATTCATCCATTCTTTCATCAGATGTTATTATTTCATCATTATATCATTTTTCTTCATTAATAGCTATATTTTGGATTGTATGGTTAATGTGGATTAATTTATTCATAATATTTTACATGTAACATTCTCAAACTTGAAAATAAGTGAGGATAAAAATCTTATCAAACCTCTACCATTTATTTTATTTTAGGGTGTAAACATTTAGTGAAATCAAACCTATGGATTTAACCCTAGTTTCCCTATGGTTTTTTTTTATGTGGTGTACATGATCCTTTTTAAGCTCTATTCCCGATAAATTTTCATGCTTTTATGGTTTACTATGTGGTAACTTTATCTTATGCACATATCAATGATCCATCTATTGAATCTTTCACCAATGTGCATTTTTATAACGATTTTGGAAATTTTACTCACTACGAGTGTGTTGACACATATGAGGATGATAATGATATGTGTTATGATACTTATGATCATTCATATCCTATTACTTATTTTTTATCTAATATTATAGATCTAATATCACTACTGAGCATGCTTGGATCATCATGGGACATTTGTAGTTGCATAACTCCATATTTTGGCTAAGTGTTGAGTACGCGGAATTTTTATAAGGGAAAGCAAGGTGAAGGAGGAATGACAAAATTTCCTTGAGATTGCATGAGAATACAAGGAATTTTTTCACAATGGTTTATACTAAACAGAGTGTATAGAATAAATGGTGCACCACATAATTGTGAGGAAGGGCACGTGCAATAGTGCACAATGTTTTATCGTAAGTATGGTTGTGTAGGATTTTTGTAAAGATGAAAAGGTGGTGTGTAGATATTGTTCACTAAATAATAGGAGTGCATGAATATTTCAAAGGCTAGTGTGAAACTATACGCAGAGGCAATATTGTGTAAAAGATTGGACGCACTAAAGGACAAGACAAAAATGACAAGAATGTAGGTGAAGGCTAACAAATAATGTATGTGACATACAAAGGGGACAAATCATCGACAATCGATGAAATGGGTACTCAGAAATATTTTCTCAACTACCATATCAAAGTTAGTTCGATGTCATTAATGAATATTCTAACTAGAAATAGTTGGAGAAGATTCTAGGAGAGATTTTAATATGCCTATAAATGAATATTTCATGCCATATTTTAGAATGGATAAGTATTTTGGAGGTTAAAGGTTGAGAAATAATATATGAACGATCTAAACCAGATTCAATGCAAAGCGCAGGAGTCCTTGAGTTTGAATACCACCCTTGTGGTATATTTAGAAGTTGTTTATGCTTTTTAATAGCCCCATTGGAGGAAATATTAGTGTAGATGTCATTAAGGATTTAAATTTAAACGAAACTTTTTTTTTTCTTTTTTTTATCTATGGTGTGTTGAACTCTACAAATGGGCAGATCTTCTAGAGTAACCACCATGTCGTTAAGTGGTATTAGAGTGGGATACAAACCTTAGAGAAGAATGTTGCGAGGATTTTGAATACTTTATAATATCGACTATGATTTAATTTTTCAAGAAGTAAATATGTTTCCAAGAAGGTTTGTCAATGGAGGTGCAAAAACGTAGTGAACGTAGTCTTCATGGGTGTAATATAAAAAGTTATGATTGAGTTAAGGGGTGTAAGGAAAGGCTTGAGGTCATCAAAGAAGACCAAAGAAGATGATTTTTATTACAATATGTTCACATTGATGATGAAGGATCGGGAGGAGGTGAAATAAATGAAAGAGATGCTAGAGGAAAAGACTAAGTATAATAATCCATACATGTTGGGGAAGTTAAAATCTTAAGAGTTATCTCAAGAATGGTCGAGGAACATGAATGAATGTCCCATCATTCTATGGATGATTGGATTGAAAATAATTCATATATAGTCTCATAATTATAGAATAATACTTTGATTTTGAAGAGACAACAAACCCACATCAAGTCAAATTTAGTGAAAACTAGGTTTAAAGAACACACAGAACTATGGTGGAAGTGTTAAACCCTAGTCATTGGTGTTGTCATTGATGTCAAGTGCAATGATGGAAAAGGTGTGAATGGTGAAGTGAATATCAGTGAGATGTATGAAGGTTGATTTCTAGTTCCTTCTCAATTATATCTAGATCTTACAAATAGGTTCTTGGATGGTTTCAGGATGTTGTAATTATTTGTATGATTGATATGAGTGCTCTCCAAGTCATATTCCTGTGTTCAAAGTGGAAAACAAGCTAGAAGGTTATGGTGTATGATTCCTGCGCAGGTATGATATGGTGTTCCAAGCATATGAAGGATGTAGGAACCTTGTGAAGGTATGAGATGATGTTTCAAGCTCTTAAAGGATGGAAAACCGGTGTAAATGAAGATTGAAAATGTTCCTAGTACATAAAAGGATAGTGTTAGACAAAACTTGGAGGTACATGAGTGTGTTGAGTCTGTCATAAATAAATATTTGGTGTTCTAGATAACTTTTAAGTTTTAGTATATCCCGAGTGAAGAAATAATAGTAATGTCCACTAAAGGTATGGAGATGGTCGAACATATGAGCTAGAAAATCATGTGTGGAAGGAGTATTAGGTCAATACTCAGGCTTATAAGGCATATGAAGGTGTAAAGGGTTAGAAATCAAGCTATTTAATGATTATGACATGCCAAGGACTTCCCAAGAGTCATGAAAATCCATGTGTACATCTGTAGGTCTTACTTGTACCATATAGAAAAGGACAGATTTTGATGAAATTTTCCAAGATAAGTGTATGATGGGTGTTTCATGAAGAAAATTTTGGTACTCCAAATACCTCCTGATGTTCCCAAAGTTCTCACAAAGTCCCTTAAGCTAGGTATGTGATAAAATGTGAATTGAAGGTGAATTTCTCATGTCTGCTACATGAAGATTTGTGCATACTACAACCAATCTTGATTTTTGGTGTAAGTTCCTGCATAAAAACATGTTTTAAAGCTTAAAATGGTTAACCACATTTACTACTTGCCTAGAAAGACTTGATGAATTCAAATACATGCTCCTATGGATTAATTTGAAGATTTAGCTTTCTTTTTATTTAGAGGACCACACACTCAAGACAATTTTATAGCTGAAAATTCAAGAACTTAGAAAAATTAGAGAAATTTGAGAAAGCAGTGCTTTTATAGTGTATTACGGATGTTTGGTGTGAGCATCAAACCGGTTCCTCAGAGCCAAAATTCCCCACATATGTCTTGGAGACATAGGTCAAATGGCCCAATGTATTGTGGGATGGGAGTATCATGCATGAACAAAATGTGTGGGCGAAAAAAGTTCCATGGGAACAAAGGTTCCCGCTGGATTTTCCACCATAATGTAAAGGAGTGGGGATTTCGTAGTGTTTTAAGTATGGAAGACAAGTTAGTGGAACCAGGATTAGGTAGAATGGTTCCTTATGGGTTGAATTCTCCATAATTCAGTTCAAGCTATGACAAAGGAGTTGGAAACGTGGAAGAATCAAGTGCATTGTGGAAGTAGGGCAATGCGTGCGAAAAAGGTTGGGGAGAACGAAGTGTCGACGGAATGGGTCCCGGGAGGCACATGTTCCCGCATCAATGGATGGCCTAATGAAAAAAATTATTTATTTTTAGATAGTTAAGGCATCGGGAAAACCTCAGGGATGTGGAACCAGTTCACTGGAAGAATAGTTACCTATAAATCACTATGGGCCACAACACAAAGAAAACCGAGTATAGTACAGATGTAAGGGGTGAGGAAGAACCAAGAGGAAATGGCCCAAGTTCCACAAGACTCCAGCCTCCTCAAACTCTTATATTTCTTATTATCAAAGGTTATAAAGGTAAATATAAATTGTTGTTACAAAATCACAACACCCCTAAAATCAAGAACTTTATGGGTTAAGATTCTCAGTTTGACTACACAACATGGAGCATATCTCAAAGTGTGGGACTTTGTGAGTCGAGAGAGCTCTCTGGATGAAGGCCGACTCCTATTCCTCTGTTCAGGTGCATATGTTTAGGTTGCAGAAGTTCTATCCTAAATCCTATTCTAATTTTCCAAGTGGATAGATTTAAGAGGAATACAAGAAATGAAAACCTAATCTAACAAAGGTGATGCACCAAAGGAATGCTGAACATTTACATTGCTTTTAAACACAAACCATTAAAATGTAAAACAATATCCATGCACAGATGACCAAGATTGTAATGAGGGATCAGGAAGAAGCAATAAAACATAAGAGGGGATTGAAATCATCCACAGACTTATTTTATTGCTCCAAGAATCGATACATAAGCATTACAAAGAACTAAGAGGCAAAAATTGTGTTACAATTTGGATGGAGGGGTTCAAGACTCCACAAATGCACTTATAGAGTAGGATAAGGGAGGGCACAAAGGAAGAATGTCTAACCCCTTGAAATTTTCCCTCTTGTTTGTTATATAGTAAGAATGAGAGAGAGAGAAAAGGAGGGAAAAATCCAACCTTGTTCTAACCGCCCCTGAAGGACCATTGAATTTCCCTGCCACAATGATGGGTCTCACTGCAACACCCATGACCCTATCATTGTTCCTTCCTAGGAAATAAGGGAAACCCATTCTTCATCATGGTGGCAGGTGGGAGACTTGGTGGCCTAAAAATGGTGGGTCAAGATATTAATGGTGGCAGGTAGGTAGCAGGTGCCGAGCTCTCTAAAACGTCCCTTCTCATTCAATTCGAGCTTCGATCAAAAGATATGGCCACTTGAAGGGGCTTCGGATCTCAATTCTATTCACACATATCCATGTGGTAGCCCCACATGTCTCAAGGTTTCACCCCCTCCTCTACATTATCAAGTTGCACCGAAGAGACACGTGGCACCTTCCACTAGATCTTCCATGTTTTCTTTTATTATGCCCAAGCCCTCTGTTGGTAGAGACGTTGTGCCTAACCCGAGACACGTGGAGAGATGGCACATGTTTGAGTCTCCAATTTTGGTCACCCCTTTGAAATTGTGTGGACATGACACGTGGAGGCCTCTACAAACTCGTCCAGCTTGGACTTTTCAACGCCAATTCTCGCCTTTTTGGGCTCTAGACACATGGCAAGCCCGCACTCTTTTGGGGGTCTGCATCCAGTGTTTTACTTTTGAAATTACACCGATGAGCCACATGGAGACTTCTACTTACCTTTTGTAATTATCCGATTCAAGCCTACTCCCTTTTTAACTTCGCTGGTCCCTAGAAATGTAGAGAGATGGCACTCATTCGAATCTCCTCTTTTGATCACCTCTTTGATTTTGTGCCAAGCTCACACACGAGTCTTTCCACTTCCCTAATACTTTTCAACTACCGAATCTATCTCCTTTTTACCTCGGGACACATGGAGGCTTGGCGCTTGTTTGAGCCTCTTCCTTTGGCTTCGACCCTTGAAGGTGCGTTGTTGAGACACGTGGAGGCTTCCACCGGTCCTTTAACTTTTTTGAGGGTTGTTGCAACCTTTTGAGACTTTGGACATGTGGGGGTCTCGTGCTCATTTGGAGAATCTGTTTTTATATTCCTTTTTGGGATTACACTAAGTGACACATGGCACCTTCCATGAGTGTGTTTTTGGCCCCGAGTTGACTCGTATGCATCTAAGTCTCGAAAACTTCAATCCCTTACTCGGTTTTCTCTTATTGAGATTTTGGCTAATTTGATGCCGATGGCCCCCTTGTCAACCCTACTCCTCCATTATCAAGTCCACCTGTCCTTGATTGTTGGATTCGAATGTGATCTCGCAGGACAGAGCCGACCCTTCTGATTTTCTACTTTGTGGTCATGTTTGACCAATTTTTCAGGGGGCAAAATTGGGATAATGATTTGGCGACTCACGGGGACATCTACCTACTAGATGAAGAGACCAATAGCCTTGGAAGTATCCATTGGGCATGGAGTCATGAAGGATAACTTGCTACTGATCTTGTCCCCGAAACCGTGAGCCCGACTACTTGCGCTTGTTGACCCTGAACCTTCCCTGTTGTCCGCACTCTCAATTTTTTCAAGAAAATCATGGAGATGAGATTCTGAGAGTAGAACATTGTTTTGACCTGGGGCTTTCACCTGTCCTTGGAAATGGACTCCCTCGAAAATGATTTTAGTTTCTCTGCATTTATTTCATTCAAGACTAAAGAATTACAGAAACTATGGGTCTCTCTTCTGCTAACACTGAAGGGCTTGGCATATGGTACCTCCGGAGCAATATGAATCAAAACTTATATACAAAGACTAAATCATACATGCCTCAAATAAGACATGCAGAGTGTGAAAAGTACTTCTTCTGCTGAAAACAAACCTAAACTATAACAAGACAATGTGCATACGCACTTAGAGGAATAAAACCTACTGCTACCCTACACTAACGAAAGAGACAAGAAATTTCAAACAAAATCTGATACTGGCAATGCAAAGTAGTTGCCCCTTCTTACAATTTGTAGCCATGAAGATGATTTGGCACTGAATATGGTTGTTGGTATGGGTGAAAATTTGACAATAAGGCAATCATCCACCTAAATCATCAAGGTTTCAACTAGAAGCAAGACAAATACCTCTTTTAGTTTCTTTGTATTTGGATTGAAGAGGAATTGCAGTTGATCCTTGGTACTTTGTAGCTCATCCTCATGATCAAGAGTAAGCATGACTAGTTTTGGCTTCTCCCTCGGCTCCAATGAAGCCAAGTATCTGATTGGGCAAGGTCTGGTCCTTTGAATTTTCCCACTACTCTAATATTTAACTCCAAAAATGGAGTCTTCTTGCAGATCTTCCTAGATGGATGATGTGAGAGGGATGATAGCCTCATACTCTTTCCCTTCCTCTGCAGCAGGTGTAGCTTTTGGAAGATCAAAATATTCCATCCTTGATTCAAGAGGCATGTTGCAAACTACAGGTTGTGCTTGCACATTCTCTTCCATGGAAGCAGGTTCTTGTGGTTGAAGGATGAATGATGGGGGAGAAAATATTACAATTTCAACTGGATCCTCCTTATCAAAACATTATTTTAAGTTTGATAGGAAATCAAACTCTTCATTATCCTATTGTAGAAAGGTCTCTCCCTCTTACATGGTGATCTTAAAATCTTCATTATTTTCACCATATGAAGCTTCATCTTCAAACATGAAGCTAGTGAGTTCAAACTCTTCCAAAAAATTAGACTTTTGGAGAGGTTGAATGGGAGAGGGGTCTGTAATCTCTTATGCAACTGGCTCATGATCTAGTGCCTCTAAATCTATCTTGGTCACCTCCATATGCTCCTCTTCAACTAGACTTGGAGCTGATTGTTCTTCTTCCTTCATGGATTCATCAATCAAATCAGGCCCTTCAAATGAAAGCAAAAATCTTCAATAATGCTTCCTTCATCAAGTGGCTTCAAATTTGATTTGATCTCTTCCAGTTTCTCCTCTTCAATAGGACTTAGAGCTGATTTTTCTTCTTCCTTCTTGACTAATTGTGTAGCTTGGATTAGATCATCATCCTCTTCAGAAAAAGTGCCATTATGGACACTGCATTCAGAGCATAAAGACTCGCTAATCTTCTTCCTCCTATTGTTGTTCTTCTTCTACTACACACTCAAATTTTAACCACCACTGGTTATTCAACCTTGACCTCCTTTGTTGGCTTAACCATCAAGGGGATATTTGTAAACCAAAATTTGGTAGCCCAACTCTTCAGATTTTCTATCATTTCTTCTCTGTTGGGTTCCTCTCTTTTTTGTTCTCCTTGACTGATTCTTGAGTCTCTTCCCAACATGGACTTGGGAAAGTAGGAGTGGTAGGTTGGGATTTAACCAGTTTTGCTATTGTTTGTGGTGGAGAGGGAAGTGGAAATTCTTGTTTATTTGGAGGGAATGACTACTTGGGAGGGAAAAGAGTAGAAGAATTAAGATGAGATGGAATACTAGGAGATGGAGAAGGGAAATCAACACTTGGGGCAGAAAATGAGGGGCTTGACTTTTGACCATGCTGAAATGATAGAGTTTGAGAAATAGAAAATGAAGGACAAGGAGCTAGTGACTAACTTACCCATTGACAAGGTTGTCTCACACTTTTCTCATATGCCTCAATATCCTCAATCCACTGCGCAAGGTGAGGCAACATTTCAACCATGAAGTCAATCTTTTCTTGAGGGTTGTAATGTCTTGGCATAGGGTCGTCCCATGGACAAGGTGCCATAAATCCAATCCCGAATTCTTACATCTATGTTTTATCCCTTAAATGCACCATGCGTGCCTCTAATTTTTGAATCTCCTCCTATAAATTAGCATCCTCCATGTAGCTATTACCATTGTATGTGTCCCCTTTTTCTTGATAAGCTCCATGGCCAAACTAGTTTTGACCCTGCTCATATGGGTAAGCATAATGGTTCTGGATCTGATCATAATGTTAATCCAGAGGAGTTGGGAAATACATTAGAGGCGGACTCGCATCGCAATAGGTGTGAATTCCATGAGGGAATGAAGTCATGATTGCACAACTTCATGGGATGGAAGAATATGAAAGATATGGAAAGAAAAATGGATGAAAATGGATGGGAGAAGGTCTACAACTTAGAGGATGGGTTATTGACTAGATGGAGTCACCATATGTGCTTTTATGTGCCTTAAAAGACCAAATCCTAACAAGAATACACCAACCTACTAAGATGAATTGGTAAGGTGCTTCAAACCTGTCCCACCGGGCGTGCCAAAATTGTTGTTGCTTGCGAATCACAAACCCCTAAAATTAGTAACTTTATGGGTTAATATTATTAGAGTGACTGCACAACATGGAGCATCTCTCAAAGTGTGGGACTTTCATGCGAGTCGAGAGAGCTCTCTAGATGAAGTTTGGTTCTTGTTCCTCTGCTCGGTGTGCATACATTTAGGTTGCAAAGTGTCTATCCTAAATCCTATTCTAATTTTCCAAGGGGAAAGAGTTAAGTGGAATACAATAAATGAAAACCTAATCTAACAGAGGTGATGCACTAAAGGAATGTTGAACATTTGTATTGCCTTTAAATAGAAACCATTAAAATGTAAAACAATATCCATGCACATATGACCAAGATTGCAATGAGGGATCAGGAAGAAGCAATAAATCATAAGAGGGGGTTGAAATCATCCACAGACTTATTCTATTGCTCCAATAATTGATATACTGCATTACAGTAGCCAAGAGGTAGAAATTATGTTACAATTTGGATGGAGGGGTTTAAGACTCCATGAATTCTCCCTGTAGAAACGAGAAAAAAGGGAGGGCGCAAAGAAAGAATTTACAACCCCTTGAAATTCACCCTCTTGTTTGTTATATAGGAAGTATGAGAGAGAGAAAAGGAGGGAAAAATCCAACCCTATTCCAACCACCCCTAAAGGAGCATTGAATTCCCTACCACAATGATGGGTATCGCTGCAACACCCATGCCCCCATCATTGTTCCTTACTAGGAAAGAAGGGAAACCCATTCTTCATCATGGTGGCAAGTGGGAGACTTGACGGCCTCAAAAATGGTGGGTTGAGATATTAATGGTGGCAGGTAGGTAGTAGGTTCCGAGCTCTCTAAAACATCCCTTCTCGTTCGATTCTCGAGCTTCTAATCTAAAGATATGGCCACTTGAAGGGGCTTCAGATATGGAGTCTATTCATGCATATCCATGTGGTGGCCTCACACATCTCAAGGTTTTTCCCCTCCTCTACATTCTTGAAGTTTCATTTGAAGAGACATGTGGCACCTTCCACCGGCTCTCGCCCTATTTTCTTTGATTCTACCCAAGCTCTCTCGTTGGTAGAGACATTGTGCTTGACCTGAGACACTTAGAGAGCTAGTGCATGTTTTAGTTTTCTCTTTTGTTTGCCCCTTTGAAATTACATGAACATGACATGTGGAGGCCTCCACAGGCCTATCCTAACTTGGACTTTTCAACGTACCCAATTATGCCTTTTCTGGGCTCTAGACACGTGGTGAGCCCGCACTTGTTTAGGGCTTACCTCCGGTTTTCCTTTTGAAATTACACCGATGAGGCATGTGGAGACTTCTTCTTATCCATTTGAGTCTCCTCTTTTGATAGCCTCTTTGATTTTACACCAAGATGACACGCAGCTCTTTCTGCTACCCTAAGACTTTTCAACTGCCGACTATGTCTCCTTTTCGGACATGGGACACGTGGAGGCTTGGTGCTTGTTTGATTCTCCACCTTCAACTTTGACCCTTGAAGTTGTGCTGATGAGATACATGGGGGTTTCTGCCGACCCTCTTATATTTAGTCGATTCTAGGCCTCGCTATCCCTTTTCTACCTATTTAGGAGCAACTTGTAAGACCTTAGGCACATAGAAGCTCTGTGCTCATTTGGAGACTGTCTCTTGGGTCTCACTTCTGAAGAAGCACCGATTGGACACGTGGCACCCTTCCGTGAGTTTTTTTCTTTTCCCGTGTTGACTTGTATGCGGCTAAGTCCGAAAAATTCAAGCCCTTGCTCCGGTTTTCTCTTTTGAGCTTTTGGCTACCTTGATGTCGCCGCCCCCTTCGTCGACCCTACTCCTCCATCATGCCGATTCCTCCTATCCTTGATTGTTGGATTCAAATGTGAGCTCGTAGGATAGAGTCAACCCTTCCGATTTTCTTCTTCTATGCGGGGTCATGTTTGACAAATTTTTCCAGGGGGAAAAATTATTGTGTAGTGTGCATGCAAATTTGGAACCCAATTTCCCACGTCACCTCCGGACTGAATGGGCATATATTTCATCCAGGTTGTTTAAATTCGACAATATTGGAATTTTATGAAAGGGCATTTCATTCTCTTTACCATGAAATATGAAAATACAGAGAACTTTCAATATCTTAAGAGACAATAGAAGAAAATAATCTCCTTTGTACATATGAATAGTGAGTTAGTTAAAAAGTCTTTGTAAGTGAAAGGTCAAGGGTCATCTCAAGGAGTCATGTATTATTATTTAGCCTCATCTTTTAGCATGTAAATAGTAGTGATCAAATACATAGTTTTTGTTGATAGAGTGCAGAGCTGACGGCATGTATTTGAGTAAGTGAGAAGGGTGTGAATATAGTGAAGCCATGACAAATTAAGAAAGTAGAAGAGAGGAAAAGTGAGCTAAAGAAGTGGTCATGCTCGGTTGTGAAATATATAGCACAAGAAAGTGATCATAAATTTTGTTAAAAATTGAAGTTGCGATTAAGCATAGAGGGGGTTGAAGCCTCTTTGTAAGTATTACCTTACATAAGATCAATTATTACTAGTTAAATTTGGGATTTGAAGCTTCCAAAAAATTGAACTGGTAAATTTTTGGAGTTGCAGCTCCAGGTTGAGTTAAAGCTCGACCATGAAATCATTGTAACTTTAAAGGATAGTTGTCCATGCTAGTTCTTTGGTTTTAGTAGGTTTTTTTCCTGAGATGTGTTTCCCACATCAAATATTTTCTCTTGATGTGTTTGTGTGTGTTTACTTCTCTCTCTATCTCTCATGGTTGAATATCCATGCTTATCACAGTTAAAGTAATTTAAAGATTGGATGATTGAACAACTCGAGTTGTTAACAAATTTACTAAGCACTGATTCAACCCCTCTCGGTGCCTATATTTTTAACAATTGGTATTAGAACCTAGTACTCTTGAATCAAGTCTAACATCTTGGATTAGATCCTGCCTAAAACACAAGCATAGTTATTGTAAGCCCTATTATCATCTCAAAATATAGGTATGTCGGTGTGTGATTAAGTCTCAAATGAAGAGGAAGTTTAGGTAAATATTTAAGTAGAACTAATAAGTGCTCTAGATGAATTGAAACATCGAGGAAAAAGAAAAAAATTAAGATACTCGTGAAATAATATGAAGAATAAATTAAGCTCCTTGAGGAAATGAAAAAGCAGAAAGATGAAGATGAAATCAAATAACTTGAAGCCTAATTGGATTTTATCTCATCCTTCCTTAAAGTTAAAGAAGAAGAGCACCTAAAACTCAATACTGAGTTGAATTCACAAGTTGAGAAGCTGAAAAAAGATATGAATACCAAAGAGGACACTTGTATGAGACGTGAAGAAGAATTTATATCTCTGAGAACTAAATTAGAGGAAGTAAAAGAGATACATGAGATGTATAGCAAGATGGAAAAGATCTCTAAAGCCTTGAGTGGAATTTTGGATAGACAAAAGGTGAAAGGTGACAAAACATGACTAAGCTCACATAAAAACCCTTAAAGAAGTGTGAAGTTAGAAAAGTTGTCTCAAGTAGACACTCAAACATGAAGATAACTGAGGGAAAAAATTCTAGAAGGCCTAAAATGACTAGGCAACCTAATGATTTCAGATATGAGAGAACCTTTAATGAATATTTATTTTCTTGTCACAATTTTAGACATGGAGCTAAGGAATACAGGATAAATGTCATCAATGATCATCCATGGAGTAATATAAGAGAATAGAGAACAAAATAATCAAGAGATATGAATAATATAGTTTGTCATAATTGTAACAGATTGGAAATGTTACTAACAATTGTTATGAGAGTGCTAAGTATGATTGGAATATCAGTCTATATCTATACAGAAGCAAGAATTGAGCTAGGTGCTTCAATTTTCATAAAATTGGACACTTTTCAAAGTAGTGTTGGAAAAATCAACGTTTTAGGCATAGAAACAAGACCCAACCAAATCAAAAGATAGATTAAAAAGATATATAAGGTAAAAATCAACCCCGAGAAGGTTCCAGAGACAGCTTATAGGAGAGACAAGCTCAATAAAGATATCAAAAGGTGTTGATAAGGTAGAGAAAAGGGAAATAAATTCAAGTTCTAGTCATGATGAACAGCCACTCATGGTTAGGAGAAGACAAGATTGTGGAACTCTTCATACATGCTTGACAAGAATTGAAGTTTTAAGAGATGAAGGTAGAACATGTAGAAATACATCAAAGAAGATGGACAATGCTTCAAGAGAAAGAAAGGAAATAATTTATTCATCATGTTGTTTTGATGAATTTCTTCTATTTTAAAGTGCTCTCGCAATGTGGTGTGCCTTCTCTAGGATTCTATAAGGCATATGTTAGTTAAAAGAAGTAAGGTAAGTCCTTCGTCAATCTCCAAAGTTGAAAATCAAGGCTTTCATCATGGTGATGCGAGAACAAACCAACGCGTGGTTTTACAAGTAAGTTGCCATCATTTATTTCTAATTAGAGTCCTTGTCATGTTTCCAAGGTATGTAAGATTCAAGGAATGTGTTTTTTTCCTATGTTCAAGTTCTAGTGCTCATTCAAGTTATTGAGTGTTCATGTCAAGAATGTGTAGTCAAGAAGTCTCAAAATATGAGTTGTCTTTCTCCATGTTGTCAAGATTGAATCATTGTTGTGTCATTGTGGTTGATAACAACCCTTAGTAGGTTTGATAAGTCTTGAGAAAATGTCCTTGGTTAAAAGAGAGTACAAGTATGAGTCATGTGTTTGTAAGGAAGCATAAGTGTGTGAGTTCTTGTTACTCATGTTGTTAAGATTTTATTCTCATGCTTTAAGTCTTAAAAGAATATTTTATTCTCTCACAAATCCCATAAATTAGTCAATGGAAAATTGTGTTACGAAATAATTCTATTAGTGCTCCATTATGTTAATGTGTGAGAAAATTTATATTTTGTATATTGTTTATATGAGTTGTTATTATAACAACTCATGTTATTTGTATTGTATTGGTTTTGGAGTTGTTACGAGTTGTTAAAACAACTCGTATAGTTTAGGTGAGTGGTTTCCTATATTTTAGGAAAGATATTTCCTATATAATCAATTGTATGTAATATGAAGAACAAAGAATATAGAATTATTTTGTGTGTAAATATGTTGATGTACCAATATTTGGTATCAGAGCAAGGTTATCCATGTTCCTATAATGGGTTGTTGAAATTAGCTAAGGAGAAGTGTTGGTATGCCCTAAGCCCTTGACCTTGAAAATGGAAGTTGTGTATATATTTTAAATTGTGGTAGATGTTGAAGTCACAGTATAATATATAGACTCAGCATATTTGTGTTCACCCATGGTGTGAAGAATATTGGTTTACATTCACTTCTAAACTGTCAGTAGATCTACGTAGCTGGTAGAAAATCTGGCAACAAAAATAAGAGAGGAGACCAAATCGATATGACTTAGCCTTTGAATCTGTGCCATTTAAAACCTCGTACATCTTCTTCAAAGGAGTGTTAATAGCTTTTGAGCGTATAAGGCAGATTGATTGATTTAGGACTAGATCGCATTACATTAGTTTGAAGGAAATTTTTATTTTGACTCTATTGCCCATATCCCTCAAGCAAACTTTATTCAACATTTTCTCAAGCATAGCCCTTTGTAATGCGCTGGGAACTTATCTCGCAATTCAAGATCCTCACAAAATTGTTCTCGGTATTGACGCAATCTTCATGATCCAACACAAACCTCACATCATTCTCCAACCTAACTCATATCTTGTTCACAAGCTTTGCGGGAAGATCCAAGTCTACCTCAAGACATTAATCCGACCCAAAGAATTATTGCCAAGAATAAGGTGATGAATTCATTTTCAGTTTTTCTCTATACACCATCATCCCCGGCCGTATCATTTTGAAATCTTGGTCAAAAGATTATTATAATTCTATAAGGTTTAGGTTATTGTTTTAGTTTGTAGAACATTAATATTCAACATTCAAGCTTAGATGTTTTGTTATTTAATTACTTTACATAAGAGATAAAATAGTTTTATAATTTTGATTATGTATTTTATAGATTTATACTATGTCTACATTAAAAATATAGAATATAGCCTTTGTTAAATGTTGTATAACCCATTTATTTAGTCATTATTATAGATTCTTGGGTGTCTTCTCAATAATATATGTATTTCATTTATGTCTTAATAGAGGTAATATCTATTATCAAATTCTCACCATTTTTGTTATGTTAGTCATTATTTTCATTGTGCAAGTCAAGTATTGTTATTGTAAAAGTCGTGTTTTTTGTAAGATTCAAAAAAATTTACAAAAAGGACAAATGAGTGCATTTTCGATGTAATCTGACACTCTATTTTTAAGAGAAAACACAAATGAAAATTTATCCCGCTTCGGGGCTTCTTCCTCGACCCCGCCCTATATCGCGACAGGGAACACGTATCGTCTCGACTATAGTTTCTGCCGAGTTAGTAGTGACATTATTGGGGATGGAGGCACAAGAGGGTGGAGGATAACCATCATCCTCTCGTCATTTTCCAAGGATGGGGCCGCATATCAGCTTTGGTGACATGTGTGTGTTCGGGCTTTGCTTTTCGATTTTTGCAGGTGTGATTATATTTCAGTGTTCCTATTTTCAATAAGTGGAAATTTCACATTGAGGGGGGAACATGTTCCTAAGTTCCATTTTCAGTTTTCTACTTGTGTGTCAAGGATAATTTTAGTGGTGAATATTCGTAATATGGCAAATATTCCATTTTTGAAAATTTTGAAAAGGTAAATTTTCGAGCACGGGTCAGTGACCTGTTCGCCTAAAAATTATAGTTTAATTTTTTTTAGGGGTCAGCTTTTCCTACCCTTGAAACAAAATGACTATATAATCCTATATTATTTTCCAGGTAGAACACTACTAGCTCACTCATACCACCTGGGGGTATATGTATTATCAAGTATAGTAAATGCGTGACATGAGGGCAGAGGCTATAGATGCACGATAAAGAGTTATTTGATGCGTGACAGAGAGAGTTTGTTGACATGTGATGGGGAGAGTTTTTTGACACGCGACAGGAGTGTAGAGGAAGTAGACACGTGACAGATATTTTTTTGATGCACGACACAAAGATTTTTTTGTTGTGCAATCAGATGGTAGAGGCTGCAGATGCGTGATAGATATTTGCTAACGTGCATCAACAAGGTGGTTGATGTGCGTCAATGGACCTCACTGACGCGCGTCAACAAATCTTTATCATGTGTCTGCAGCCTTCTATCCCACCACTTAAAAATTAGGCAAAAATTTACTGTCAGACCCCCAAAAAATTTGCCTTCCCACGAAACCAGTTCCGAGGATATTCACCAAGTATTTTCCACCTCTGATTTCTAAGAGGTCTCTTAAAATGACCCTTGTTATGTGTATGAGCATCAACATTCTATAGATTTTCCTATGTTATTCCTTGCAGTGAAATAATGATGAGAGTCGATGATACTACTGCAACATCATGATATTGTGGTTGTTAGTTATCCACTAGAAAAACTATCCAGAGGTTGTTGGTACTGTCCTCAAAAACCATATGTTGTGTGGTTGTTGGTTAACCACTTGGAAAACCATCTCAATGTTGTTGGTATTTTCCTCAAACCATCCGTAGATCATGAGCGGGTTACGTAGCAAGATGTTGTCATAAAGACAAAGTAGGTTTTCCCCATGTTCGCACTAAGGGGGAATGTTAGGAAATAATTCTATTAGTGCTCCATTATGTTAATGTGTGAGAAAATTTATATTTTATATATTTTTTTATATGATTTGTTATTATAACAGCTCATTTTATTTGTATTGTGTTGGTTTTGGAGTTGTTACGAGTTGTTAAAATAACTCGTATAGTTTAGGTGAGTGGTTTCCTATATTTTAGGAAAGATATTTCCTATATAATCAATTGTATGTAATATAAAGAATAGAGAATATAGAATTATTCTCGTGTGTAAATATGTTGTTGTACCAATAAATTGAAGTTGTGTAAAGTGTTGGTATTAGTCTTGTAAATAGTCAAAATGGAATAACTTCCTAGGGGAGTGTTTCATAGTGCAAATATCTATTTTGAATACTAAATAAGTGAGAATAAGAAGCTAGAGGTATATGAAGCCTATGCAAGACAAATAAATTTGTTTGAGTCTCAAGGTGATTGATTTTCCTATGTGTTTTAAATTGATATTTATATCATGAGAAAATCTAAGTGTGGGAAATATTTGTGTTCTTAAGAGCATGAAAATGAAAATTAAGGAAGATAGTAAGATCTAGAATTTGGAGCCTCTTTTGATTCAATGTATTGATGCTTGTAACAATGATCTGAGTGAAAAATAGGGTGTTAAGTAGTGGATATATTTCAGGAAGCTAAATGCCAAAGAGTTGGTAATGGATTCAAGAACTAGTGAAGTGGAATTGCAGGAAATAAGAAAGGGAAGAGTGTGCTGAAAATATGCATCAGGTATATAATGTGGTTGAGTGAAAATTGATAGCTTGAATTCTTTTAGCCTCAGGTAAGGAAGGATTTAATGGTTCCAGGGGGTACATGGATTTGGTTCATGATGAACATAGACCCCTGTAAATATCCAAAGTTGGGTTAAAAAGCACCGAAGGGATAATTCATGGATCGAAGGTCAAAATAGTATAATTGGGCTTAGATTTGAGCATGGTGAAGTGATATGGCTAAATATGGTGAGATAGGTAAATTTCCTTTAAAGGAAGATTGCTTCTATCTAGGGGAGATTGGATTAGTCAAATAGAAGATCACTCAAGGCTGGTATAGGTGAAAAATAGTGAGACAACAAGGTATGAGGACAAATTGTGTTGGTTGACATGTTCTCTTGAAAGACTCAATTTTGAAACATGATGAATGGCTGAAATGAGGACAAGTAAGAGAAACTTCATCCAAGGGGGAGTTCCTTGAGGTAATTTTGTGATTTGTAAATGCTTATCTTTTGTGTATCATATTGTTGGATGTTTGACTCTTTGTCAAAGATGTCAAATGGGGGGAGAGTATTGTCAAAAACTACGTATGAATGATTTAAATATGGTGGTAAAGGTGTTTTCTATCAAAGTTTGTGAGTGTGTTTCCATAAAGGACAATGGAGGACATTTCTCGAACCCTGGTCATTGGTGTTGTCAATGATGTCAAGTGGCATTGATGGAAAATGTGTAAATGGTGAAGTGAAGCTCGAGTTAGAGGCATGAGGATTGATTGGCGCTCCTTCTCAATGATAGTTGGAGCTTATAAATAGGTTCATGGATGGTTTCAGATGTTGTAATGATTGGTATGAGTGTTCTCCAAGTCATATACATGTGTTCAAAGTGGAAAAAAGTTGGAAGGTCATGGTGTATGATTCCTTACAACTATGAGATGGTGTTCTAAGCCCGTGAAGGATGTAGGAACCTTGGGAAGGTATAAGATGGTGTTCTAAGCTTGTAAAGGATGGAGAAGCAATGTAAATGAAGAGTGAGAATGTGCCTAGTACAGAAAAGGATAGTTTTAGACAAAACTTGTAGGTATAGAAGTGTGTTGGGTCTGTCATGAAGAAAGATTTGGTGTTCTAGATAGATGTGTAAATTTTTTTATATCCTAGAGTGAAGAAATGAGATTAAAGTCCACTCAAGGTATGGAGATGGTTAGAATAGTATGAGCTTGAATATCATCTCGTGGAAGGATTATTAGGTCAATACTCAAGCTTATAAGGAATACGAAGGTATAAACAGCTTAGATATCAAGGTATTTGATGATATGTACATGCCAAGGAATTCCCACGAGTCATGAAAATCCAAGTGTACATTTGTAGGTCTAATCGTATCATACGAAAAGGACATGTTTTGAAGAAATTTTCTCATCTCCAAACCTCGCCACCTCATTTCGCCACCTCATCATGACCTAGCCCTAACCCTAAATTAACCTAATTAAGACCTATAACTTGGTCTACATCCACACCCATGACTAATTACTCCTCACCCGCACCAAAACCAACCTAATAATGACTTGACCAAGCCCACAACTAATCCCTCAGGAGAAAAGGAGGGAAAGTTGGCTATTTTACTAAAAATAGCCCACTTTGACTTAACCGACATCGGTTCCTACTCGACCGCCGGTTACATAACCGCCATCGGTTCCCTGTAAATGACCTCCCCCAACCAAAAACAAAGGATCTAATTCATTTGAAAGATCCGAAATTCACTTGGCAGAGCAGAGACAAGTGAAGGAAAGAGAAGAGTTTGCAGAGAAGGACATCGAGCCCAAGACTACAACTGAGTAACTAGAGCACAGTGACACTCGTCCAAGCATTGGGAGAGAAGATAGCTCACTTTTGATTGTTCGGATCATCCCACCTGAGCCTTGCCTTCATCATCACAATCCTTGAACTTGTATCTTCATCAGGAACTAGTAAGTGGTGTCTTGTACATTTTTAAATACCATTTCTTGAACTTCTGATTCATAGTAATTATAAGCTCACTCCTAGATCTACTACCCGATAGCACCCTACATCTAACTTTCATTCCTCTACCCTTACATTGCCCCAAGAACAGCTCCCACACTCTCTGAGTCTTCTCCATCACCCTATTGCCTACCCCTAATCATTTACCAACCTTATAAACACCATAACCGCCTTACAGCCAACCTTCATTGAAAGCCCCTAAATCACTGCCCCTACCGATATCGGGTTATCAAAGAACCGGTACTGCTTATACATCGACTCGCATCGGCACTATGACTCAAACCAAAACCAGCCTTTCCTCAATTGCCTTTTAACGAGGTAACTAAATTGTGATTTCGCAATAACTTCTTTGTTAGCATTTGTGTTAATTCGTATTAAAAGGGGAACTGACCACCTTCGAAAGGAAGTCTAATATTTCCTGGCCCAAGGCAGCTCCCTCATTTATTGTCTAACTATAATCTGGTGGTCTTGCATTCTTATTCACAGGTAGTCCTTCCCAGACAAAAAGGAGTTCTTCGTAATCGATCTGATCTCTCTCTACGGTACGCGCACACCCTCCCAACACCCAACAGGTATTCCTCCTAGCCCTAACCTTTATCTGTTTCTCAAGGGAATGAAAGGATAGAAGCAACTCTATTCTAAGAATGGAAACATTCTGTGTGAAACATTTTGGCACGCCTGGTGGGACCCTTCTCGGGTTTCTTTCTTTCTTGCTTGCTTTAATATAGGGAGCACACTTGCTATTTTCTTCTTCTAAATATTCACAAGATATTTTGTTATTTTGGTAAAAGAATTTGTTGTTCTTCCTCATCTTTTCTTTAGTGAAAGTCATCTCCTTTGCTTCATCGAATATCATTTTCGATTTGGGTTTAAAACACGTGCATCACATTCTTGCTTGTTGTTTTTAATTCTAGTGAACGTAGATTAAGTAATAGGTCATACACGTGGGGGTGATATCCACAATGATTGACAAGAAATTAATCTTACTTTCACTGCACAACACATACCAAATCACATCATAATCAACACAACAGCTCAAACATCCCCCCTTTTCCGCGGTATTCCTCCGCCCGATTGAGGTAACCTTATAAGCCAAAACAAACTTGACATCTCCCTTAGGTCTTTTTGTTTAGGATTGACATCATCTTGCGCTAAGGCATAAGCCCACAATAATTAAAACTAATCCTAGGGTTAGTCTCTTGATTTGCTTGTGCATCTTGCTTGTTTTTAGTTCTGTTTCTCTCATACACTGCTTCAAAGATCACTTCGTAATGCTTTTGGTGGGTATACTAAGCATTGTTAATCCCAAACCAGCAGCTTTCTTACATCTTCTCTTTGCTTCACAAAGGACCGACACTCGTCCTATTCTACCGACATCGGTTAATCGATCGACGCACCATATAGCCTCCGACCGACATCGTTATTCGACCGATATCGCTACTCGTTTTTCATAGCTTCTTGACAAACCAAAGAACCTACCAATTTCCAACATTTTTGTGGTTGTTTTTGTTCTCGATAGATTGAATCCTCATGTGTACTCTTGTCCATGGTTGTTATCACTCAGAAACAAGCCACAGCCATGGTTTCACATGCCTGTTTCGTGCCTTTTCCTGAATCACCCCCTTCACATCCTATGGGGAATCCTACAGACACCAGTGATGTTCCCAAAATCCTCAGTAGGAGATAAGGAATTTGTGAAATTTTTGGATGCTAATCCTAGCACCGTAAAGTACTATTTGTCTCATACCCCTGACCGTACACCCGACGGTCAACTCCTTGTTGGTATGCCTATTAGTATAGCTGCTCACTTAGCTCCTTCCCCACCGATAACTCCACCTTGCCTTCTTCATCCTTAGCCCCGCCTCCCAACTCAAAGGCTTCGGGGTTCATACGGCATGATTGGCTTTCCTTTGGTTAACTGGGCCCCACATATCATTACCACCGACTCGCTCCTACCTCGCTCTCTCTCGCAGATCGCCTTTCATAACTTGCTGCTCTCTCGCCACCTATCCACACGAGCTTTCCTTCTCAAGCTCCGCCCACCTTTTCATTTCCACACACTTATCCAATGGCTTCAACATCTTATATAGACATCCCTATTCGGTCACCCTCAACATATTCATCATCAATACCTTATCAACATTTAGCCCCACCATTGTCTAGTAGTGGCTCTTGGCCCAATCCTCCTCCGCTTTACAACAACCGCACCATCATCTTACCCAACCACCGATTTAATCAAACAAATGATGGACAAGATGCAAAATCTGAGGCTTCGCTTTCAGAAGCCGTAGCACTCGACATACGAGCAAGTTTGTCAGAGCCTATTCATCCTTCCGTCCCCTTCATTCATATCCTCCTCAATGGGAATTACCAAAATTTACTCGCTTTTAATAGTAAGGAGGATCCTCAACAACACTTCATGCGGTCATTTAGACATGCCTACTATCTCGATTGCTCATGACGATGCCTTACTACTTCGCACCTTTCCCATGTCCTTATCAGACCCGCCTTGAGTGGTACAAAGCTTTTAACCCAAACTCAATCTTCTCTTTAACCAATTAGCCCAATCTTTCTTGGATCATTTCTCCATTAATATTGCCAAGAAAGTATCCATCACCGACCTCTATGCCATCCGACAATTTGAAGATGAATCTATCGCAGAGATTTCGCTGACGATGGCGGGCCTCATCAACCAACTCACTTATGCCTTACCTCAGGCCGAACTCATCGAACTCTTTACGCGGGCCTGACGCTAAGCACATTTCTCCCACCCTCCAAATTCAAACTTTCCGCACCTTTGATGAGGCCTTTACTATGGCTCAGAAACTAGAGATTCGAGCCTTAGAGGAAGAGAAATTGCGGTTGCGCAACAAAAACCCTAATTTCCGAACCCAAGACTCCACCAACAAACCCAACACCACCAATTCTCACGCATCGACTACTTCGAAATCAAAAGGAGTCTGTACACGCGGTGATGGTCAAATCCCAAGCACCGTCTAGTACCCCACCAAAAACCACCTATAAGTATAAAGCCGAGCCCATCAATTACACTCCCTTGGGAGAAACTTATGGTGTGATCTTAGAAAAATTGCTCAAAGCAGGAGCTATCACCTTGCCTCCTATTAAACCTCACTCCGGGTTTGATTCCACCCGCGCTATACCTTCTTGGTACAAAGAAAATGACTTCTGTAACTTCCACCGCGTGAAGGGACACAGTCACGAAAACTGCAAGATGTTGAAAAACATAGTGCAGGAAATGGTTGAGGCAGGGGATATAACCCTCGATAATCCTAATGCCCTTGCTAACCGAAATTTGAAAATCTTCAACAAACCATTCCCAAACCACTCATCTAACAGTAACATAAACCAAGATATCTTAGCCGAGGAGAGTGTTCATGAAATCCATGCGGTCTTCG
Source organism: Taxus wallichiana var. yunnanensis (assembly GCA_018340775.1). NCBI lineage: Eukaryota > Viridiplantae > Streptophyta > Pinopsida > Cupressales > Taxaceae > Taxus > Taxus wallichiana. The sequence goes on from CM031234.1 coordinate 768,395,611, forward strand.
ACTCCCAACCAAAAGCTTCTATCGAGGAAATTCTGAATCAAGCCTCTTCACTAACGTAGGAGCCGCACCCCCTTCACCACCATCAAGACAAAATGATAATCTTGCCATTCCTTTACCCATAAAGGAATTAACCGCCCAGAGTTCTCTTCTCACGAATGAGTCTTCTTACACCACATCCCTGCAAGATTGTGAGCGGATGTTATCTAACTTATCTATTTCCCAAACATCTCCTTCCGTCACTCTTGCTGTAAAAGAAGAAGGCTCGCATCAAGCTTCTATCATCCTTAGAAGAGAAACCTCTCGAACCGACATCACCAAACTCCTTAATCATGACGGATCCCCTCAAACATGCTCTCCTACCTATTAGTTCTTCATCACCTAAATCTTTTCAGCTGACCGGTTGACCTCTTAACACCCATTGATACAACTGACTTATTTACCCCCTGTATCACACCCACAAAGGGACCGGAATCACAACCCACCTCTCTTCCATATCAAAGTTCCTATTCACACGTGAAGATTGTCATCCCTCAGAAGATAGATGAGTCCTATGGGAGCGTTTGAGTACACCATGCTCTACTCAAATGCAGATGACCGATCCAGACACCTCTACCATATACCCGAGGTGTTTACAAAAGCTCAAAATGCCTATGTCCTCATCTTCACCCCCTCATCTCTACCAAATACCTCATCCACCTCTATTAACCTAACCAAACCTTCCCCTATGCTTGGGACGTCACCAATACCCAGCCTGACACACCCACCTAAACGGTTAGATTTATCCAAAAATAAAGCCCAATCCACCTAGAGACATGACTCCAATCTCCTCAACTCCAATCTATGCCTCTGTCACAACTAAAACCATCGCCGTCACACCTACCTTCTATATTGGGACCTCACCCCTCCACCTTGCCTCAATACATCATACCTCCTGCGTTTTCTTTAAAACAACCTGCACCTTCCACACCCATACAGAGATCCATGGGTGTATCAACACCGTCACCCCAAATATCCTGTCCACCTATCAACCCTAAACAAACTCCATCATCAAAGGATTTGTTTTCCGACACTCCTCTTTCCCCGTGGTTGTTTCCTGCCACCACGTCATCTATGACTTCATCATCTAACCAGCTAAACATGACTTCTGCACCAAAGAAGCCACGCTTAGTTACAACCAATCATCAAAACCCCTTGTCTAAACCACCACCCGTACGAACCAACCATACCCAACCATTACCAAAACCCACCCGATCAATAGCCTCATCTTCCTCTGACTTTGACCCGCTCAAAGGATCTTACGCCAAGATCCTTGATATGTTGGTAGAGAATGCGACCATTTCCCTACCCCCACTTAGACCCTATGATCCATCTAAACCTCGACCTATAGATTATGATGAGTCTAAAATCTGCGCTTACCACCGCACACCAGGACATGATGTAGAGGGATGCAAAGCTTTGAAAGCCATCCTTCATCAGTCACCTCTCTCAGATAGAAAGGTTAAGAAAGACAACTTACGAAGGGAAAAACCTTTAGCTTCAATCCCCTCTCCTATACCACCTGTCCCCGCCTCACCAAAATCTATCATTATTGCAACCCCACCTCTCGAAGACAATGACTTATCCCTACCATCTTCCTCCTCTCGTGTTCACGAGATCAACATGATTAGTATTGCTACTCGAGGGCAGAAAAACAATGGGAAAGCTAAAGAAAGCACAACTCACGGCCTCTCTTCCTCCGTCCGCCATCCCGATCACACCACCACCTAAAGTGGTTATTCATGGACCTGCCTACCCCATCTCTGATGGAGTTTCCCACCATACCATGATCAAACAACTTCACCAATCACCTGTAAAAATGACACTGTATGATCTCATTCAAACCTCTGAATCTCATCGACAAGCTCTCGTTGAAATCCTTCAAGGGATAGAGGTCTTACCTAACGAAACCTTTCCCGTTGCCTCCATCTTAACACCCAACCACGTTGCTTCTCTCACCAAACAAACTACCACTTCCGTCCCTCGTATAAAGCAAGCCGCCACATCGCGCCTCCAAGACGAAATTGTCGACTTTGGTGCAGAAGATCCTGACCCCACTCTTTTCATCTCGGCTTACGTCCGGACATCCGAGTACGTCATGTTATGATCGACGGGGGTGCTAGCTTAAACATCATCTCTTCCAAAGCCTTCCAACAAATGAATATCCCTTCTAGCTGCATGTGTGCCAACCCCACCATGTTGCATTCATTCAATGATGCTATTACTTCTACCTTAGGCACCGTGATCCTTAACATTCATGTAGGGCCACGTACTTTACCTGAACTCTTCTATGTCCTTGAGGGAGAATTCCAATACAACATGTTGTTAGGCCGCCCTTAGATCCGGCTATGGGATGCGTTCCCTCCACCTTACATAGATGCATAAAATTCGAGTATGAGGGGAAGTCCTACACCGTAAAAGCTGACGCTCCCCCCTTCAAAACCTGCAATATGTTATATCACCCTAATGATGTGCTTGTACCAGTCAAGACACCCATTCATCCAACCCCACCATCTACTTCGACCATACCCCAACCATCTACTTCGACCACACCTCAACCATCCACCTCAACCGCACCTACACCTTCAACCAATGAAACCGCCACCGCAAATACCACTTCCTTCCCCGCGAACAACATCCCAACCTCAGATCCTTTGGTAGATGTTTTTCAATGCCTTACGCTGGGGGAGTATCACCTATATAACATTAGCACTTTCCATACCCCACAGGAGTATGGACAATTACATGCGCATCCTACCTACGACCGTCGTGTGGGGGAAGTAATCTCCTACGGACCACCTAATTTCCGCACCAACCTAACATATGGGGGTGTCGATACATCCTCTGTCACCCCTGAACCTCCCCTTGGTGTGGTTCCCTTCCAATCTGATTTTCACTATCTAACTAATCGTCGTTTCGCCCTCACCTTCCTACGCTGCTTGTGCTTGGAAGGGCTTCGGTTTCGGTCTTTATGAACAAGGCCGACATACGATCATTCCCATGACTACACGCAAACACAAAGATCGTCGTGGTCTTGGATTCTCTGAACCACCTACACCGAAGACACCACATAGCCATTGTATCCAGGAAGACGACGAAGTCACCCCTTCCGAACCATCATCACCCATTTTGCCATCGTCACCCACAGAGTCGATAGACCTGGAATCTATCCCTCCTAACTTTTTTTTTCGTAAACGCTATCTTCCTGGGTCCTCTCACTTATCAACGCGATAATGAAGACCCTTCTTCTCTTCCCCTTCTATATCCAGACATGATCGAAGAAGACTCACCTTCAATTAATGTTGTTGAGTGCCAGGATGACGACTCCATCCTCACTTACCTTGGTGCGACGACTCTTATATTCAACGCGCCTTACCATCTGACACTCAAACCATGTTGAATGAGTCGACTATAGAAATCAACATCCACACAGAGGACGATCCTCACATTGTGAAGATCGACAATCTCTTAACGCATCAGAACAAACTACCTTCACTACCTTCCTCCGTGCCCGCAACCAAGCTTTCGCTTGGTCCTACGCTGACATGCCAGGAATCGATCCTGACATTGCTGTCCATAACATTACTCTGAAACCCGACTCCAAACCAGTTAAATAGAAACTGAGAAAAATGCATCCACGCATTGCCCTCTTGGTCAAAGAAGAGCTTCAACGACTCCTTTCTGTTTCCTTCATCTTACCTATTGACTATCCTCAATGGATTTCTAACATCGCACTGCTACTAAAGCAACGGGGGACTTCGATATGTACGGATTTCGGGACCTTAACCTCGCTTTCCCAAAGGATGACTTCCCCTACCAAGTATTGATCAACTTGTTGATCTCACCGCAGCCATGAGATGCTTTCTCTCATGGATGGCTTCTCGATACAATCAAATTTTGGTAGCTCCTACGATCAACATAAAACCACCTTCATAACTCCTCGGGAACCTTCTACTATCGTGTCATGCCATTTGGCCTTAAGAATGCTGGGTGACTTATCAAGCGGCTATGACTTACATTTTTCATGACATCATGCACACTATCCTTGAGGATTATGTCGATGATCTTCTTGGCAAATCTAAACATCGCAGTTGAACATCTCGATGTTTTAACCATTATTTTCGATCACTCCTCTTACAATATCAGTGTTCGCTTCAACCAAAGAAATGTGTCTTTGTGTCCTTTCGGGAAAACTCCTTGGTTTTATCGTCTCTTTGCATGGCATTGAGGTTGATCCAAATTAAAGTCAAAGCTATCCTAGAAATGCCCCCACCCACTAACCTCAAACAATTACGTAGTTTGCAGGGAAAACTCCAATCTATCCGGCGTTTCATCTCACAACTCTCAGATCGATGTCAACCTTTCCATCATCTCCTTAAAAAGGACATTGTCTTTCAATGGAGCGAAGAGTGCCACCAAGCCTTTGAGGCTCTTAAAGCCTATCTCTTACAGCCACCCGTGCTTATCCCACCTCAGGACGATCGCCCTTTCTACCTTTACCTTTCCGCCACCGACCATGCTGTAGGAGCCATGCTCACATCATGACTCCGAGCATCGAGAACAAGCCGTTTATTACATAAGTCGTACTCTTGTGGATTACGAGACTAGGTATACACATGTAGAAAAGTTGTGCCTAGCCCTATCATTCGTGGCCACCAAACTCCGACACTACCTCCTGAATCACAAAACTTTTGTCATCACCAACGCGGACCCCATCCATTATATGTACGCCAAACCTCATCTAAACCAACGCATCGCCCGATGGCTTATGCTCCTCGCCGACCTCGACCTTGAGTTTGTACACCAGAAATCAGTCAAAGGACAAACTATCGCAGACCAACTCATGGAAGCCCCTTTACCTGGGGAACAATTTACCAATTTTACTTTCCCTGACGAACTCATCGCCACTCTTTCACTCAGTGAGGAGTCGTATCCAATGACCCTCTTCTTCGATGGATCCAAATGCCAGCATGGTAGAGGGGCCGGCGTTGTTCTCATTCCTCTGGACGCTGAACCTATGCCTCTTTCATTTCGGCTTGATTTCCCCTGCACTAATAATACAACTGGAATACGAGGCTCTTGTTTTGGGTCTCCAGGTTGCATTACACTTAGGTGTAAAATCTATTAACATTTTCGTGACTCTCAACCGTAGTCAATCAAGTTACGGGCATCTATCAATGTAAAAATGAGGAACTTCAAAAGTACAAACATTACGTGGAGTCACTTTTGACCTTATTTACTCATTATTCTATCCAAACCATTCCCCGCTCAACTAATAAATTTACAGATACTATGGCTTGCTTGGCCTCACAAATTCCTACGCCTCACCAACTGACTCTGATATATTTGTCTTGGTCCAACAACTCTTTGCCCCATCTTACTCAGTCCCGGATGTTTGTATGGTAAATAATGTATCTGCTAATTCACAGGATACCTGGTATCACCAATTTTACGACTACCTTACAACCTCTCGTTTCTCCCACCGACCTTACTAGTAACGGAAAACGTGCTTTTCTTAAAAGTGTTTCTCGTTATGTCATCATGGGGGGACTCCTCTATAAACGTGGCTTTGATGGCATCCTCCTTCGATGTCTAACCGGCGCGGAGGTCACCTATACCATCCAACAAGTCCATGACGGCATTTGTGGTGGACATTTTAGTGGCTTGCCGTGGCCAAACGGATCCTTCACCTAGGCTATTATTGGCCTACTTTAATAACGATCACTACGAATATGTTAAGCGTTGTATTATGTGTCAACAACATGCCAACCTTCAACATACCCTAGCCATCCGCTACAGTGTCGCACGAGATCTTTGCCTTTCTCACAATGGGGTTTAGACCTTATTGGTGAGATTCACCCGCCCTCTTCGCAACGTCACCATTGGATAATCACAAAAACCGAATATTACACTAAATGGGTGGAGGCCATTCCACTCATTTCAACCAAAAAAGAAAAAATCGTAGAATTCATTAACCATCACATTATCTGTCGTTTTGGTGTTCCTCATCGCCTGATAACAGATAATGGAAAATCTTTCAAAAATAAGTTGTTACAAGACCTTTGTGACAACTTTGGTATCAAACTTAGTTTCTCATCACCTTACTATCCACAAGCAAATGGTCAAGCCGAATCTTCTAACAAAACCCTAACCAAAATTCTCATGAAAGTCGTTAACGATTCTGGAAGCAATTGGCCTGATCACATCCCCTTTGCCCTTTGGGCTTATCGTACCAGCATTCATACTTCCACTAATGCCACACCATTTTCTTTGGTATATGGTACCGAGGCTGTCTTGCCTCTCGAAATACAAATACCCTCCCTAAGAATATCTCTCCAGGATATTCTCACCAATGATGATTTCCGCCAAGAGCGGTTAGCCCAATTGAGCTTCGACGAGCGTCATCTTACCGCTTCGACCACCTTCAAATCTATCAAAAGTGCATCAAGCGTGCTTATGATAAGTGACTTCATGAGCGTACCTTTAAGGTTGGTGATCTTGTCCTCAAAGAGAATCAACATGTAACCAAACTAGAAAAGAGCAAACGTGGAAAATTTGCTCCAAATTGGATTGGGCCTTACATTATCACTCACACTTACGGATCAGGCACTTACCATTTAGCTTCACTCAATGGTAAGCCTGAGCCTGAACCCCTTAATGCCTTGCATCTCCGACCATTCTACTGTTGAATTTAGTGTTATCTCACTTTTTATCTACCTTGCGCTCATCCCTTGAGCTCATTTACCACCTCATACACTTTGTTTCATACATCTCAAAATAGAATCAAGCTCACGTGGTTTGGTCATCACCTCCTCTTAAAGATGCCTCCCCCTTTTTAGTCTGGTCCATGACTTAAAAGTATCAAAATAACACGTTCTCAATTATACAATTATGGGATATTCTTGAGTCAAACTTCCTACAAAACTAGATGCTTCATGCCAAACGGACATCTAGACCTCAAAGTTATACATAGACTGCTCCCTCGAAGGACAACTATGTGCAAAGCCACATCTGCTATTATAAATAGACTGCTCCCCTGAAGGACAACTATACACAAAAGCCACATCTCGCTACTATAAATAGATCTACTCCTCAAGGACAAATATACAAAGTCAGCCTTTATCAGAAGCTTCTCGCATTGATCAGCTTCATGAAGAGCTCAAGAACAACAAAATGCATATCCCATATGGACTTCCCGCATCGATCACCTATATCCGTAAAAAAAAAAAGCAAGTATTTCAAAGCACTTTTGAGTCATGGACTTGTCTATTTAGGTTTGGTTCTCTTTCGTCAGAATAATCACTTTATAACAAGTTCTCTGCACCCCAGCTCTACCAGCCACCTCACCTCACCATTCGTCAAAGCAACAAAACTCAAGGGACGTGACGTATATCCGATATATTGTGATTATACAACTCTTTTCACCTATCGACTTCTCGCATATGCAAGGTACCTAGGGATTCAAGCTCATCCTACGTTAATATGTGGTTTGTTTAGCTCTTTTCAACTATGGGACACTTTTGCCTCTTTTACCCGAATCTAGGATTATGTGTTGACCTTAATCAGGACACGGTTCCCTAATACTTGGGTAAGCTAACCTTCGCTTCACCTATACCTACACGAATACCGCCAATACCTTACCAACACCAACAACATTACCCTACCAATATCAATATTTTTACCAACCAACAAATTGCCTAACCACAACCAAATTGCCTGAATTCACTTCTCCCTGGTCCTAAGGGAGAACTACATCGGTCTGAGGCCCCTCCTTGCTTTGTGCAATGGGCTATGTAGGCAAAGACTTAGAGACATGGGGTCTCCCAAGGTTAGCTCGACCATCCCCTACCATAACCTATCATGTGTTGTAAATATAAATATTTTTGTGTATTTCTATTTGATAACATTCATCTTTATCCTTTTTCAAAACAAACATTCAAAACACAACCATTCTTATTATTATCATAACTCAAATCAACATACATATTCAGTTTTATTTAGATGTTAAACAAATACATCTTCTCTATCATCGACGCAGTGTCGGCATCCTTATTTATTCTTCTACCCCTATGAAATTCACTTAGACCCTTGCGCCTCATCCCGAACTAGGTGATGATCGTGATCGTCGACGCCGCTCGCCTGGCCTCTCCATCCTCAAAGGTGCCACTGCTATTGGTTCCTCCCACTGATCTACCAATCTCTCCTGTAACATATGAATACGCCCTCTCGCGTGGAGGAATCTCACCTCTAGTCTCTCCACTCGTGACTCCGCAACCGCTAACAATCCCGTTGTCTCATTCACCCGCGTTTGAAGCTGGTGAACTAAACCCTGCAGTGATCTCTCTCCTGTAATCACAGCTATGTCGATGATGATCGCCCTCTCACGTGAACCTCGTAGCTCGCTACCCACCATAATCTATAAGCCTCGCTCGCTCCCCGCATCCATTACCCCGCGATCGGATCGCTATCTCTTCTCGGTCCTTCTCGAGGTGTCGGCCGGGAGGCGAGAATGATGCCTCATCGCAATCCTCATATATGGTCTATAAGCCATGGGTATATCCTGAACAAATCCAAATTGTCACCGCACGCGATCTAGAGGAATCCTCTCGTACTCACCGGCCTAGTGCCCCGCGATCCACCTTAATCGCTCTACACCCCTCAAATCCTCAGCTATGTTCTCTAGTCACCATATAGTTCCCGTAAGGCCTCCAACGGATATCCGTAATCGTCACCATCTCCCACACCTGCCTATAATACTCGACATCATCTGTCACGGCCTGGGATCTCGCCTCTTGCTCTATCTGGACCCATCGCCTGAATCCCAACCTCTGCACTCCTGTCTCTCCTGACTGGATGGGTCGGCCTATTGGTCGCACACAAACAATGTGCTCATAGGCCCAACAATGTAATAAGTATGCACAATCCAGTGTAGTCCTGTGATTTCACCTGCAGGCCCATAAACCCCTGTATAGCTCCGCCAGATATGCGGGTGCCCATGCGAAAGTCACACTCCTTTCTATCATTTCCCAAATAATACACATCAATGCTTTTGGAAATCTTCCCCCATCCACCCTCGGTAATGCATAATACCCCACCGCTATCATTAATACCACTGCCAACCTTGTTGCCTCAGGGTGTGCTGCAAACATTATACCATAAGTGAATGTCAAACCTCGCTGTGTCAAATCTCATGCAGCTGGACCAAATACTGTTGTTATCGCTCCCCGCGCCATGCTAGGCCCTGCCTGATACACTGGTCTTCCTATAATTGGGAGCCTCAAAATTTGAAACACATCTTCCAACGTCACTGCACATCTCCCTATCGCGTATAGAAGGTATTCTTTTCTGGATTCCATCTCTCAATCAACGCCTACAACATAGCATGATTGCGTGTGATTCATGAATAATAGCGGATTCCACTTAACCCCACATGGTTTATCAATGCCCACTCAGCTGGTGTTACATCCGCTCAGACTCGTGACAACAAAGCTGGCACCCTATCATTCATCCTCAACCCCGCCTCTCGCCTCATACATCAAATCAACAAACAACATTCAATAAATCAAATCCCCAAGTGTTTTTTCACATTCTCGAATTTCATACAAGAATCGATATCGGTTATAGATAATAACCGACGACATCAATTACCTAACCGATACCGTTATCTCTAAACGATATCGGTCATCACAATTCTACATAGCCTGCTTAAAAACACCACCTACGATAATTATTTTTCTCGCTTTACCCTCTCTGCTTACCTACACACATACCCGAAATCCCTGCTTACCTACCCCTTAACACTCACCCCATCCCAAACTCTTTCCTAATCACCTTTCTACCCATTTACCTTACCACATTCTATTTTTAACCATGCAAAATCTAATTCTAACCAAAACAAATTATACCTCAGGGATCCAAAGAGCTTGAGGTGGAACCTCGTCTTCTCCTCTCTCTCCCACTGATGCTTCTCTTTGTTCAGCCATGTTCACCACCCTCTTCAATATAACTTGCCTTTTTGCCTTCTTAATCTCAACCCACAATCACTTTACCTGTCTCTTTCCTCCTTATCACTCAATTCTACCATGCAATTACCTGTATAAGTCATCAACAACATCACATTCTCGTATTTAACTTGTTGCATGACTCTAAAAATAAGAACTTAAGTTGCCTCCCAAGCTTTTCTATTTTTAGAAAAACTCGTTTTGGCATAACCGATATCGGTTACATAACCGGTATCGGTCATATATCTACCGACATCGGTTAGCTAACCGATATCGGTCACATGTCTCCTTTTGCTTAAACCTAGGCCTTTTCTTCATTTTTTGCAAATTTTTGGTGGCGCCACCTCTTTTCCCTACATAACGACATCGTTATCAATATTTATCCTCAGAATATCATCAACACATATACATCTCATCAAAATTTCATCAAACATCATCTATATACATTAAATTTCAATACCATCGACACAACACATAAGACATTCTAATATATGCATCAAATCAAACATTTTTTTACACACCATGTGAATCAATCTCATCTATATATATCATCATCAACTCAATGTCAAAATATACAACTACCCCCTGCATGGGGCCTCTGTGATATAAAAATACAAAGCCGGCACGCAGCCGCTGTCTCTGTCAAAATTTGGACTCGGCTCGCAGGCCGATCTCTCATATACAAAATATACTTGGCTCGCAGGCCGGTATCAACTATACACAAAGTACTCAGCTCGCAGGCCGGTATATATACAACAAAAATGAATAAATAAATCCTATGTGGGCACGCAGCCTCTATATACATACTCGCTTCACAGACACCGTGTCTATATCCAATAAACAAAACCCATATCCGCTCCCAAGATGTCTCAACTCTCCACCACCTCGGCCCGCCCCCCGCTGGTCTCTCGTGCCGGCTCTCGCTCCTCCTCGTAACCGACCCACCGGCCGTGGCCGCGCCCCCGTGATCTCTCTCGACTCGGACGCCTCGGCCTCACGCGCCGTATATGGCCGATAGTCGCCCCGCACTATCTAGCACATCCCGATAATACCGGCCTCCACTCTCACTCCATATATAGGGGCCCGTGCCACCATGGCTGGTGGGGCTGGTCCCCCGACTCCTAATAGAAGTGGCCTCGCCTCGCCGGTACACTCCGTGCTCGTGGTGTGCCTCGTACTTTACACTCGTGCTCGAGGCGTGCCTGGTGCCTCAGTGTGCTGCCTATGCTGGTGCCTACGGGCGCGCTCGGTGCTCGCCGTGCCTCGAGCCTACTCGCGCTCAGCTAAGCACCGCCTCGTAGCACTTAATCTGCGTGCCTACAGCAGCAAGCTACCCCTGTAATAGCTGCACTTGGCCCAAGAGACGGTCCTCTCTCGCTATAACATAGCCACCAAATCTGGCTGTGGCGGGTTGTGCTCTCTCACGCTTCTCTCGACTCCCCACCACACCAAAAATGCACTCGCTACTCCGCATCATCCATCAGATGTATCATCCGCCGCCTCTCTCGCGACCTGCAGATCGGGTCCAATGGCTACGGAGCAGTAGTGGTGCTCTACATCATCCTCTCCGTATCTGTGGGAAGGGAGGTGGCTCATCTTGTCGTAAGCCCAATCGACGCCGCACTCTCTCTAGGGGTATCCGCTCATACTCCCCGCCTCCGTCCAGCCTATCCGTGGTTATACTGATCCAACAGAAATGTGCTTCGGGCCCTCCTCGGGGGCGATGGCCTCTCGTAGGGCCTCCAAATAATATCGAGTGCCGCCAGCCCTCTAACATGTGCCGTAGTATGCCACATCTCGCCCAAGAATCACCGCTGTGGCTGGCTAGCCCACGACCCCCAACCACCTCTCAAATCCATACCGTACACACTATTCGTGGCCCTCGCCACTGGGCAACCCTACCGTCGTATATGATGATATGCTCGTAAGCCCAGCAGTGTAACAAAAATGTCGAATAGATACCAAATCACCTCATACGGCGATAACCCCAGAGTTTCTCATATAGCCGCACTCGTATACACTGGTGCCTGCATACAGGTATGCTCCTCCACCATCTCATGCAAAACTCCCATCAAAGCCGTGGGAAGCGGCCTCCTCTCGAGTCCGGAGGGCGAAGCAGTGATACCAATCATCATCATCAACACGGCAAGCCGTGTCTCCTGTCTATGCGCGCGATACATGTCGCCGTAGTCAATGCTCACGCTGTGATAGGTAAGCAATGGGGCTGCATCCCCGAATACATGCAGGATGTTGTCCATCACTGTCTCGCATCCACTGAACACCGCCTCACCTACGATCGGGTAGTCTCGTGATGCGATACACATCCTCTAATGTGATAGCCATCTCTCCAAAGAGGGAGATGGAAGACATTGGTTTCCGATCCCATCTCTCGATGAGGGCAACCATCAAAGCCGTGGGTCCCTATCCACACTTCTATACCTCTGACTCCACCGAGTCCAACCTCTCGCATGACGGCCCACTCACATGCCGGAGCACATGTGGCCGCATCCGCCTGGGCCAGAGGGGGCATCCGATCCCGCATCGTGAGCCGCCGCGTGCCTCGCAAAACAACCCACTTCATCAGCCTACCCTTTACAAAAACAACTACCTTAACCCTCTATACCCACTTACCCACCCAACCACAACCCGACTCTATAACACACATCTACACCCACCTATCTTACTCTATACATCTAACGATATCCCCTTTACTTATCTCACACCCTACCAACCACCCCGATCTACTCTAGCCATCTAACTATACCCCGCCAATTTAACACCTCCTACTTCATACACAACACATAATCTATCCTACCCAAACCAGCCCCAACAACCCCATTCCCCCCCCCCCATCACCTTTCCTATCAACTCTACCTCCTCCCCCTTCACCCCCAAACAAAAAAAAAAAAAAACTCTAACAACAAACAAAAACCACAAATTTCACAAACCTAACTCCTACCCATGATGACCGGTACCGGTCACCCTCGACCGCCATCGGTCCCCCAAGCACATTGTATGTACCGACGCCGGTCGACATATGACCGATGCCGGTCTATAAAACAAAGCAATTTCTACAAACTATTATGTGACCGATGTCGGTCGCCTAGTGACCGACATCGGTCACTGTCCAATCCGGGGCCGAACCCAAAACGGCCCGCAAAACCTCTTTTTACCTATTTCTACCCATTTACCCACAAGAAAGACCTAAAAACTTACCCACCCTGCCGTTTTGGCCTAACTAGCATACCTACCCACTCCATTTTACAAATTACCTTCATTTATTCATTATTTTATTAAATTTTGGATTCCTACCCCAAAACCCACATTCTAGTTAAATTCATTAACTTCACATAAGTAGGGGTTCAGAGCCTACCGGTATGACTACACGTCATCGTGGTGGGATAGGTGGCGGTGGTCCAGCTCCTCCAGCACCTCCTGCTCCTCCGGGCTGTGCCATGGCTCCAAATCTCCTCAGCTGGGTCCTCAACCAATCAACCTCTGCCTCCTGATCGCTGGGGTCTACCAATCACTCACTCCTCCACTCAACTAGTGCCAACTCAGCCCACAAACTCAACAAAATCACTTCACACCTCAGACAAGACAAAATTAGGCACTCAAATTCACAAAGTGACAATGACATGCCATATTTTTCTTTTTATAGGTTTTGACCTATAACCGATACTGGCTTATTTCGCACGCTAGAATACGGTATCGGCTCTTAGAATCGATATCGGTCACACATAACCGATATCGGTTACCTACTTCCTTCACCTAACTCCTACCTTTATCCAAAGAATTTCCACTTTTTCCCGCATCACCTACCCCCGCTTAGCCTTATTTGACTTCAATCACCCGACCCAAGGCCACAACCAACCATTTGCCCACCTTATTTTGAAGGCTTCCAACCAACCGCCCGACCCAAGCCCGCAACCAACCAACCAGCCCGACCCAAGCCCGCAACCAACCAATCGCCCACCCAAGCCCAAACCAACTAATCCAGCCCGACCCACGGCCACAACCAACCAATCCGCCCGACCCAAGCCCGCAACCAACCAATCAATCCGACTAAGCCCGCAACCAACCAATCTGCCCACCTAAGGCCGCACCAACCAATCGGCCGCCCACGCCCAAGCCCAACCCAAGCCCAACCAATCAATCGCCCACCCAAGGCCGCAACCAACTAAATCAAGGCCCAACCCAAGGCCGCACCCAACCAATCAGGCCCGACCCAAGGCCCTCACCAATCAATTGGCCCGACCCAAGGCCGCACCAATTAAGTACCTCGACCAAGACCCGTAAATTACAATTTTATCCACCCATCATGTAGCCTTTTGTTCAATCGAGCTCACCTATTCGTGTTTTAGCATGATTAGGATACTTGACTTGATCAGTCGACTAACTTTGCCTAGACCGAGACCGTGACGTTTATCTCAACCAAACCAACCATTCGCACGCCAACATGCCTAAACGTTCTTGTACCTTACCCGTTATATCCCCTGGAGCTACTTCCTATGCCTTGGATACCAGAATATATCAACCTTGTTTGGATAAACTATCGACCTTTGCCTATGTATTGCTTGTTTGCTCTTCAAATCGTGTACCCTGGTCGCACTACTACATTTCAACGTGTGTCTGCTTCCTTGAACTTACCCCACCCATCTTACCATCATCTCATCATCATTCACCCTTTATCAACCCTATCCCTGATTTCACGTCGCCTCAATCTGTGATAGATTTGAGGGGGATCACCTATACCCTTAACGGAGTAACCACTTCTTATTATTGTTATCAGCAAGCAGCTTTACAAGACAAGCTACACGACAACAAGGGGCTAATGTAGACACCAAATTTGTGTCTTACGACACCCTGTGCCCCGCATCTCATTTCGCAACCTAACCTCACCACCTAAACCTTACACAATTATTTATTAATTACCTTATAATTAATAAATCCACATCTCCAAACCTGCCACCTCATTTCACCACCTCATCATGACCTAGCCCTAACCCTAAATTAACCTAATTAAGACCTATAACTTGGTCTACATCCACACCCATGACTAATTACTCCTCACCCGCACCAAAACCAACCTAATAATGACTCACCAAGCCCACAACTAATCCCTCAGAGAAAAGGAGGGAAAGTTGGCTATTTTACTAAAAATAGCCCACTTTGACTTAACCGACATCGGTTCCTACTCGACCACCGTCGGTTACATAACCGCCATCGGTTCCCTGTAAATGACCTCCCCCAACCAAAAACAAAGGATCGGAATTCATTTGAAAGATCCGAATTCACTTGGCAGAGCAGAGACAAGTGAAGGAAAGAGAAGAGTTTGCAGAGAAGGACATCGAGCCCAAGACTGCAACTGAGTAACTAGAGCACAGTGACACTCGTCCAAGCATTGGGAGAGAAGATAGCTCACTTTTGATTGTCAGATCATCCCACCTGAGCCTTTCCTTCGCATCACAAATCCTCAACTCGTATCTTCATCAGGAACTAGTAAGTGGTGTCTTGTACATTTTTAAATACCATTTCTTGAACTTCTGATTCATAGTAATTATAAGCTCACTCCTAGATCTACTACCCGATAGCACCCTACATCTAACTTTCATTCCTCTACCCTTACATTGCCCCAAGAATAGCTCCCACACTCTCTGAGTCTTCTCCATCACCCTATTGCCTACCCCTAATCATTTACCAACTTATAAACACCATAACCGCCTTTACAACCAACCTTCATCAAAGCCCCTAAATCACCGCCCTACCGATATTGGTATCATCAACAACCGTACTGGTTATACATCGACCGCATCGGCCACATGACTCAAACCAAAACCAGCCTTTCCTCAATTGCCTTTTAACGAGGTAACTAAATTGTGATTTCACAATAACTTCTTTGTTAGCATTTGTGTTAATTCGTATTAAAAGGGGAACCACCACCTTCAAAGGAAGTCTAATATTTCCTGGGCCAAGGCAGTTCCTCATTTATTGTCTAACTATAATCTGGTGGTCTTGCATTCTTATTCACAGTAGTCCTTCCTGCACAAAAAGGAGTTCTTCACAATCGATCTCGATCTCTCCAAGAATAAAGGTTCCTCGTGGGAGTTATTGGTCCAAAATGAGAAAGAGTGGGGACTTCATAGTGTTTTTGGACAAGACAAGTCGGAGGAACTAGATTTGGGTGGAATGGTTGCTTCTGGTCAAATTTCTCCACACTTTGGTTTGAGCCATAATAAAGGATTTGGGTGAGTGGAAGAATCAAGTGCATTGCGAAAGGGAAATGCGGGTACAAAAAGGTTATGGAGAGTGAAGCGTCGGATGGAATGGTTCCCAGGAGGCATGAGTTCCCCGAATTAATGGACATCCCTATGAATTAATTTTAGATATTTATGGATAGGTAAGGAATTGGGAAAACTTTGGGGACGTGGAACCCGGGCCTTCCACAAGAAGAATAGTTCCCCACAAGTCACTACGGGACGCAGCACGAAGTAAAAGGAGTATATTGCAGGATGTAAAGGGTGTGGAAGAACCAAGAGGAAATGGCCCAGGTTCCACTGTACTCCGGGCCTCTAAACTTTGTCTTTCTTATTATCAAAGGATATAAAAGGTTATAAAGGGGAATATAAACATTATTTTTGACTAGGCATGCATATTTAGAACCCAATTTCCCATATCACTCTAGACATGAATGGGCATATCTTTCACCAAGGTTGTCCAAATTTGACAATATTAGAATTTTTGGAAAGGGTGTTTTGTTCTCTTTACCATAAAATATAAAAATACAAAGAACTATTAGTATCTTAAGAGACATTCTAAAATACAAATAATATCCTTTAGTACGTATGAATAGTGAGTCAGTTGAAAAGTATATGTAAGTGAAAGGTCAAGGGTCATCTCAAGAAGTTAGGTATTCTTATTTAACCTCATATTTGAGCATGTAAATAACAATTTTTAAATACATGGCTTTTTTGATAGAGTGCAAAGCTGATGGCATGCATTTGAATAAGTGAGAATGGTGTGAATGTAGTGAAGCCATGACAAATTAAGAAAGGAGAAGAGAAGACAAGTGAGCTAAAGAAACTCATAATTAGTTGTGAAAGACAACACACTAAAGTGATCCAAAATTTTGTAAAAAATCTAAGTCGTAGCTTATCATATCGAAGGTTGAATCCTCCTTGTAAGTAGTAGCTTACAAAAGAATAGTTGTTTCTTGTTAAATTGGGAGTTGAAGCTTCCAAACAAGTTTAATTTTTTCAAAGGCTAAGTAGCAACTTGGGTAAATTTTTGGAGTTGCAACTCTAGGTTGAGTTGAAGCTCAACCATGAAATAATTTTAACTTTATAGGACATTTTTCCTAGCCGGTTCTATGGTTTCAGTGGGTTTTTTTCTCAAGATGGTCTTCCCACATTAAATCTTGTCTCCTCATGTGTTTATGTGTGTTTATTTCTCTCTCTATCTCTCATGGTTGAATATGCATGCTTATCACAATTAAAGTAATTTAAATATTAGATGATTGACCAACTCTGAGTTGCAAAAAAATTTAATAAGAACTGATTCACCCTCCCCCTTAGTGCCTATATTTCTAACATGAAGGATATATAAAATGGGTTTCAAATAAGAGGTAAAGAAAAATAGTGTGCTTGGATAAAATGGTCACAAATATGAAGAGTAATTTTTTTCCCTCTAGTTACAAAATGTCTATGTTTAAGAAGTTGTAGAACTTTAGGAAAAAGGAGATGTCAATTAAATATAATGCCAAGTATTTTCACCTTTGAATCATGATCGGAGTTTGAGCATACTGAATTTGAACAAGAGAAGGACATGAGAATCATAAATGGTTTCAAATTTGGCATACAAGAAGAGTTAATTCTTATGCATATTAAAATTATGGAAGAGTCTTATCAACTAGTCTTGAAAGTTTAGAAAAAATTCCACACAAGACTTAGAGTATAGCCCGAAGAGGAATCCATAATGTTCATGGTAGAAGAGGAAGTAGTCGTGGATACAAAGAAGTTATAATAGGATGAGCACAATAGTACGTAAATGTGTACCTAAAGTAGTGTGTGGGAGGAAGAATCATTTTACTCATCATTGGGGTACATAAGGTTTAGTTGAGGTGAGGGAAGAGGATTCTTTTGAACATATGTCAAGTGTAGAATAGTTGAGCACTTCACATGAGTGTTTAAGTGTGCGAGTGATTTTATGAATAGGTGCACAAAATTTGGCACGCATGTAACGCATTGAGATGTAGAATCGGTATGATTTGTGGAGAATTGAACAGGACCAGTGTAGAGAATATTTGATTATAAGAAAAGTGTTTTTGAAGACTATGTAAAGGGAAAATGAGCTCAGTGCAAATAAAAATATTGTTCCAAATTGTATGTAAGTCAAGTAGGAAGGTATTGTAAGGTTATTTTTATAGTGGTAGCATGTATAATCTTGTTTCTGTGAAATGGTGGAGAATTTAGGTATTAAGAGGATTGCATTTTCCCAATCCCTACAAGGTGTCATGGTTGTATAAATGGCACCAAGTCTTGGTTATGAGAAAAGTTTGGTCAAGCTCCATATTGTGAAATATTGTGTTGAAGTGTTGTGTGATGTGATGTTGATGAATTTCTTTCATCTATTTCTAGGAGGGCCATGCTACTATGCTGAAATATTTTCGTAATGGGTGTGTGATTTTTATTTCCATTGAAAAAGGATAGATGTAAATTTAACTTGTCACCTATAAAGGACAAAGGTGAAGGATAAGTGTTTAATAGATATTACACAAGATTTTTTTTTCATGGAAGGAATTCCTACAAGAAGTGGAAAATGAGGAAGTGTGCCATGCAATTGTGCCAAAGTAAGTGCGTAGATATTGCACAAAGGATGATAAATTTCCCGGTGAAGTGTGTGGAATGTTGATGGATTTTACGTACATATTGATTAAGGACTTACCACAAGGATTACCACCAAAGTGTACATTATCGGTCATCAAATTGATTTAATATTATGATCAAGTTTTCCAAACAAAGCATTGTATGGGATGACTCTAGAAGAGAATGTGGAGGTTTGAAGACAAGTTTAAGATTTTTTTGTATTGAGGAATGGTACACAAAAGTTAAAGGATGTGTGCGTACACTGTGGTTCTATAACCAAAGAAGGGAGGAGAATGGCACATGTGTGTTGATTCCAAATCCATTAACAAGATCACAATCAAGTATAATTTTTCACTTCCAAGGATGGATGATCTGATAGATTTCCTTAGTGGTGCATGATATTTTTTGAATATTGACTTGAATATTGGTTATCACCAAATTCACATCGAGAGGAGGAGATGAGTGGAAAAAAATGTTTAAGGAAAAGGAAGGATTTTACGAATGGTTGGTTATGTTATTTAGGTTGACAAATGACTTAATCATGTTTATTAGATTGATGAATGAAGTGTTAAATTTTTTCCTTGGGAAATTTATGATTGTATATCTAGATGATATACTAGTGTTTAGTAGGACCAGGAAGGATCACCTAGAACATTTTTGCAAGGTGATGAAGCTCTTGCAATAGGAAAGGTTGTTAGTTAACATAAATAAATGTAGTTTTATGCAAAAATAATTTATTATACCTAGGCTTCATAATATCCCAATGTGGATTGTGAATGGACCCAAAAAAAGGTGTGTATAATAGTAGAGTGGTCATCACCGAGAATGTGACCGAGGTGGGAATTTTTTGTGGGTTAGTAAGCTTATATAGGAATTTATTTTGAAATTTTAGAGGAGTGTGCACAATAATCAGAGAGGTAATGAAAGGAGTTCGCAAGGAATTTGTGTGGATAGAATAAGAAAAGCACAACCTCCAAGAATTAAAGAAAAATATTACAATGTAACCTTTACTAGCATTTCCAAGATTTTACAAAGTCTTTAAAGTACATTGTTGCGTGAATGGATCATAAATAGGCATGATATTAATTCAGGAAGGGAGACCATAGCCTCTGATAGTAAAACAATTGAATAATGTCAAGAGGAGATACTCGGACAATGATCAAGAGTTTTATGCAATTGTACAAGCATTGAAGAAGTGGAGGAATTACTTATTACCAAAAGAATTTTTCTTGTACATGGATCATCACAAATTTCATTTTATCAATTTTCAAATTAGGGTGAACTAAAGGCATGAAGTTGATAGAATTTTTACAAATTTATTCATTTGTGTTGAAACATAAAAGTGGGAAGTCCAAAAAAGTTGCTGAAACATTAAGCATAAGAGTATTGTTGAAATAAATGTGCAATGAAGTCATGGATTTTGACATCATGAAGGATTTATGCATGCAAGATGAATATTTCCATGAATTTTGGAAGGAATGCACAAAACCGGCGCACAGTGATAGAAGGCCATGGTTGGAATATTTCATCCAATAAGGCATGTTGTTTAGAGGAGCACAATGGTGTATACCTAAAGGGCCAATCTGAAATAAATTAATCGAGAGAAAATATATCAAAGGCTTAGGAGGTCATTTTTAAGGTGAAAAAACTTTAACACATTTGGAATAGCATTACTATCGACCAAGGATGAGCATGGATGTGCACAAATATTTGCAAAGGTGCGAGAACATAGACAAAGTGCACAAGCAAAATACAAGGTTCTACCAACCATTACATGTACCTATGATCCATGGGAAAATATCAATATATATTTTTGATAGGATTTACAATAATTTAGAGAGGTAATGAATCCATATTTTCAAATATGGTGCATTTAAAGTGTACAAAAAGATAAATGATACAACAAGCATAACAAATCTATTTTTCAAGGAGATAGTGTGGCTACATGGATTTTCATTGAGCATAGTGTTAAATAATGATACAAATTTCCTAGGTCATTTTTAGAGGACCATATAGAAGAAAATGGGAACAAGTTTGACTTTCAATTCGGTGTATCATACACAGAGTAGTGGAAAGATAGAAGTAGTGAATAGGAGTTTAGGAAATTTATTACCTTATTTGGTAGGAGATAAGATAGATCAATGGGATATGGTTTTAGCACAAGATGATTTCATCTCAGTAATGACTTGGTAATTAGAATGATGGAGAAGACTCTATTCTAAATTGTATATGGGACGAGTCCAAAAGGAGTCGTGGTGTAATAGATAATAGGAGTGCAAAATCATAAGACTATTCAAAATATATGTGCAAGATGCATGAGGAGGTGTAAAAGAGGTTAGAGAAGAGTAACCAAGGTTACATAGAGCACACAAATGAAAGGTGCATGATAAAATAATTTGAGGTTGATACCATGTGTTTGGCCCATTTGTGCAAGGATATATTTCCAAACGAGACATATAATAAGCTAAAGTTGAAGTAGATTGGATCATGAAAAGTGTTGCACGAGATGGGACCAAATTCCTACAAGATATATTTTCCAAAGGATTTGGATATATCACCGATATTTAATATTTCCTATATATATGAGTTTCATGAAGGAGATAATAGTGTGTAAGAAGAAATGGGTGAGTGTGCAGTGGAATCAAATGAAGACGTGCAATAATTGAAGAATAACTTAGATTGGAGAAGGCATATACCGAGAGAAGGAAATATCATATTTTGAGGCCATATTGGACTCAAAGGTGGTCAAGAACAATTGTGGAAATGAATACACAGTGGTACCTAGTTAAGTGGAGCAATCACACGAAGAAGATGTGGCATGGATGAGTTAAAAGGATCTTGGTCAACTAGGCCATACTCCGAATACTTTAATTTGTGAGACAAAGCTTACTTTTGTTTCACCCGAGGTGTTTAATGCGGGAGCATCATTAAATAATTGAGGTTATATAACTTTATATTTTGGTTAAGTGTTGGAGTGTGTGCAAGGTTTATAATGGAAAACAATGTATTTAATGTAGGAGCATCATGGAAGAATTGAGGCTACATAACTTTATATTTTGGTTAATTGTTGGAGTGTGTGCAAATTTTATAAAGGAAAATAGGTGAAGGAGGCATCGCGAGAATGTGCATGAGATTACATGAGCATGCACAAAAATTTTAACACAATGGTTTGTATTGTGAAGTGCATGGAATAAATGGTGTGTGATAGAATTGTGAGGAAGGGCATGTGTTGTAATGCACAATGTTTTTGTCGAAAGTATGTGCATGTATGAATTTGGGTAAGGCACGAAGGTGGCACATATATTGTGTAATAAGTAAAAGGAGGGAATGTATATTTCATAGGTCGGTGCATGAAATTATACAGATTAAAGATTGTGTAGAAGATTGGAGGTAATAAAAGAAAATCCAAAAAATGACAAGAAGGTAGGTGTAGGTGTTATCCAATTTTTCCCCTTGGGAAAAATTGGACTTATACGAATAAAATAGCAGGATCGATTTGGCCACGGGAGCTCACATTTCGGCTCAAGCCAAGCAAGTTGAAGTGACGTGGAAGCCTTGATTCAATGAGAAAAAATTACAAATTAGCCAACTCAAAAGGTCCGAAGGACATCAAATTCTGAAGTCCAAAATTTGGACTTCAAAAATTCGGGAGTTTAGGGTTGGCAGCAGGGTCAAGTAGTGAATAGTGCCATGCAGGGAGAAAAGAAGTTTGAAACCCAAAGTCCAAAATTCAGACTTTGGGCTTTCAAGATTTCAGAGGTTTCATGTGCCAGCAGATGAACAACCCCAAAACCCCAAAGAGACAAAGGTCTGAAACCCAAATTCTGAATTTTAGACTTTGGGGTTTCGACATTTCAAAACATTGAATCCTTAGTGCACACAAATCATAACTTGAAGTCCAAAACCCGAAGTCTAAATTTTGGACTTCGGGGTTTCGGCATTTCAAAGGTTTCATGAGCTTAGAAAGGTGAATAGTGATAGCGACCTCCAAAGTCAAAATGCTTGAAGCTCTGAATCCCAAAATTCAGAAATTTTGGATTTCAGAGTGTGCGATGCATGGTCAAAGTCCAAACAGTTCAACCACCCGCATTTATTACAGAATGGTACCCTCATCTTCATATGGCCATAACTTTTGACTGGGAGCTCGAATTTACACAAAATAGGACTTTTTGGAAATATCTCAGTGTCCTCTACACAATAGTGACTAGTTTTCTTAATTTTAGTGAGACTAAGTATTTCAAAATGAGGAAATACAGTCCGCCATTTTAGAGGAATGTTTTAGATTTATCACCTACCAAAATGATGAAGGTATGGGCTTCCTTTCTTCCCCAACAAGGAAAATACATGGAGGTATGGGTTTTTAGTGGTACCCATCATTGTTGTAGAAGATTTTAATGCATTTTTGGGTGGTTGAAGCAAGATTTCAAATTCCTTCTCTCTCCCTTCTCTCATTCTTCCTATATATTGTAAGGAGGGGCTCATTTCAAAAGGTTGGACACCTTGTATATGCCCCTTCTTCTTCTTGTTTGTAAGATATTTTTGGAGATTCCAAACCTCCCTACTAGACATTGTAATGCAAAATTTGTGCCTTTGGCCCTAAATGTGATGTATTGTATCAACTTTGAGAGCAATAAAATCATATATGTGGATGCTTCAAACCCTCTTATGTGTTATATTGTAACTTTCGATATTTCATTGCATGCAAGGTTATTGTGTATTATTGTTGTTTTCATTACAAGGTTCTGGTAGTGTTGTGTTTATTATGTAGGTTGTTCAACATCCTTCTTAGTGCATCACCTTCCCTTAGAGTAGGTTTTATTTTCATGCATTTTCTTTATCTTTGTCTCCTTGGAAACATTAGATTAGGGTTAGATCTGCAATTTGGAGTAGTTGGCACTAGGATAGGATAGGAAGTCGGCCTTCTCTAGAGGGTTATCTTGATTGCAAAGTCCCACACTTTGGGATAACTCCATGTTTGAAGAATCACACTGACTACCTCAACCATTTGGTTTCCAGAAATCAGGGGTGTTGTGATTTCGACATAACATCAAGGTGACAAATAATGTACATGGAAAACAAAGGGGGAAAATTATTGGACAATTAAATGACATGGATTCATCAAAATATTTTCCCAAATACCATATCGGGGTATTTAAATGACATTAATGAAGAGTCCGAGTGAGAATAGGTAGAGAAGGTTCTAGAGGGATATTTTGAGATATCTATTGTTGGCGAGGAAATTTTTTGGGTGGAAAAACTTGTGGATTCCTTGCCAACACTCTGGGAATCTAAGTCCCTCTACTTAACCGGTGTAGCTACCATATATGCATGCGCGAGAAAATGTGGATTTTTTGGTGGCCTTTCAGTCGGGGATCTAATAGGGGCACTCTACTGACCCTATGGCAAAGCTTGCAGATACTTATAAGAGAGAACTTTGTCTAAAATGGGAAAGGGAGTAAGAAAAGAGGTAGGAGAACTAATGTTGCAGGTAGGAAATCAGATTCCTACACACACTAGTTAGAAAAAACTTCACATGCATTCATGAGAAGAAACAACCCTACAAATGACAACAAGATGAGATAAGATTGCGAATTCAAATTTTCTAAAATCTCCTCATCAAAGAGGCTACAAAATCCTTCTTGTATTGTTGTTTTAAATAGAAATTGTACATAGTGGAGAAATGGAGGAATTTGAGAAGAAGGGGGGAAAGGAAGAAAAATGGCTATCTCCTTTGTTCTCTCAAAGTATAATATACTCTTGAGTTTCCAAGATCAATTTCTAACACTCTACAATGGTGTGGAGAATCCATTAAATATCCTCCAAGAAACGGTTACAACTTCTTCTTTGTTAGCAAGAAATGGTTTACAATTTCTTTTCAATCATTCGCGTCCATTCGGATTCTTGATTCACGAAGAAACACCAATGGCGAAAAAAACCATACTTTTCATAATGCAACCATTACACTTGTTTTGTAACTTTGAATTTGAACCGTTCATCTTTCCTTTGAAACCTTAAATCAGAGTTGTACATGTGGGAGAAATTTACTGGAACGGGCATAGAGGATGCCTTTTGCATTTTGTGCCTTTTGGAGAAATGGCATTTTGGAAAATTTTGGCCCACTCACCCACTTTTGATATGGTCATGACATGTGGCTTCACTTGATTAGCGAAGGAGTCATGGGTCACTTTTTAACTTTACCTTTTTTAATGCGGGCTTAAACACAAATTGCTCCGCTGGCCCGCCTCCCTACTTTGACCTTCAATGTGGGCTTAATATTTGAATTTCTCCCTTATAGCATGATTGGGGTTACGAGTCACTTTTAAAATTTTCACCTTTTTTACAAAGAGGCTCAAAATATCAAATATCCCTAATAGTCCACCTCCCTGCTTTGACTTTCCAACGACGGGCTCAAAATTTGACTTTTTCCTTTAACCCTAATCAAGGTTGCGGGTCACTTTTAAAATTTTCACCTTTTTTACAAAGAGGCTCAAAATCTCAAATCTCCCTGATGGTTTGCCTCCCTACATTGAATTTCCATTGGTGGGCTCAAGATTTGACTTTTTCCTTTAAGCCTGATCGAGGTTGCGGATCACTTTTTAACTTTTCACCTTTTTACAAAGAGGCTCAAAAATACAAATTTCTCTGTCAGCCCTCTTCCAATTAGGTATGTCCACATACCCATGGATGATGGGACCAAAATTTGATGGGGAAGAAAACGCCCATCGTTCCCGATTGTGGAAAAAATGCAGAGAAGAAGAAACTCCACCATTTTGTGCCCAATTTTCAAATTTCTTTCGCAAGCCAAGGAATTGAAAACAATACAAGGTTCAATGATCCAGGGGCATAGAAATTGCTTTCATTCAAATGAGGACAACAATAAAATTTTCACGCATCTAGATAGGAAAACGGAAAATTTATCAAAACGAGTAGATTGGGGATTTGAAACAACTCTAGGGCATGGATTTCTTTATCTCTTCAAACTTTCAACTTGGCTTAAATACTTTAGGAGGGTGAGAGATCAAAATTTCAAATTTAACTTGGAAAATGAAAAGTGGTTTTCGGAGACAACAACTGGCTCTAGCTTGGGGACATGGCATGGACTGAGCATGGCGAAGACGTGGTATGAGGATCCAAAATCTCAATTTTTAAACCGTATAATGTTGACCAGTGCCTTATCCATTGGGCCTTGCAGAGTCATGTAAAATTCTAGAAAGAAAGATCAAAAGAAGGAAACACACAAGCACACAAAAGGAAGGAAACACATGAAATGTAACAGAAGGGGAAATAAAACCACACAATGGAAAGGGAAACACACCAAGAAATCACCTATGGTACAAGGTGGGGGACAACCCACTTTCACTGATGATATAGTTTCAAGTATTTTCCACTTTGGCAATTCCAATGGCGTTCCATCCAAGTATGAGAGGAGAAAAACATTCTCACCACAAGCTCCATGAATTTGGAATGGGTCAAGCCATAATGAATCAAACTTTCCATGGCTACCCTTTGGTTCTCTTCTCTTGTCCCACAAAGTAGGACAAAGTATCCAACCTTGAATTCTCTTTCCTTGGCCCTCTTGTCAAATATCTTCTTCACTTTCAATTGGTGTTCTTTGATTTGATCCACCACCTGGAATCTATTTTCTTCCAGCTTCTCTAGAAATAGGATCCTTTTGTCTATGGAATCTTTGTATTGACCATCTTCTATTTCCTGTAGCAACTTGAGAGCTGGCATCTCAATTGTGAGGGGAATATCTGCTTCAACTCCATACAGCATTTGGAATGGAGACATACCTATCACCTTCTTGGGAGTGATCCTATCTACCCACAATGCGTCATACAACCTTTTGTGCCAATTCCTTTGATTCTCGTCTACAAGCTTGCAGACAATGGTCACAATGTTCTTGTTGCTTGATTTGGCCTGTCTGTTTCCTTGTGGATAGTAGTCAAAAGAATGAGCTAGGGAGATTCCGTAGCTATAGAAAAACTCGGTCAGCTCTCTTGAAGAGAAATAGGTAGCATTATCTGACTACAATCTTCTGTGGCACTCCAAAACGACTATGATATTCTCCTTGATGAAGTTACATACTGTTTCAGTGTTGGCTTGTTTTGCCGAATGGCTTCCACCCATTTGGTGAAGTAGTCTATTTTTGTGAGTACATAGGTGTGCCCTACGCTTGAGTGAGGGTTTAGAACACCAATGAAGTCCAGCCCCCATTATTGAAATGGTTCTTCAATAACCACAGGCCTGAGTGGTAATGCAATGAGTCGTGGTCTTCCAACGAACTGTTGGCATGCTCTACATTTATAAACCCAATATCGAGTGTCTCTGCAAAGATGGTGGGCCAATAATACCTTCCTTGGAGGATCTTGTGTGTAGTGACCATTTCTAAAAATTTCCCACCACATGCTTGGTCATGGTATGCTTTAAGCAAATTTTCTTGTTGCTCTTTATCTACACACCTGAGGAAACAACCATCTAGGCCTCTTTTGTAAAGCGCATGATTCCATATCACAAATTTAGCTACCTTCAGCTTGAGTGTTCTCCTTTTCTTGTAATCAAGGTGGGGAGGGCATTCTCCATAAGTCAAGTAATAGGCAATATCAGCATACCACTCATCAGTAGTGGTGACAAAGAGAACCAGTGGGTTGTCTTCTGAACAAGTTGAGCAAGTACATGTTTCTTCGCCATGTTGAACTTTGAGAGTTTCATCTTCAACAATCAACTTACACAAGCCATTTCCCCTTACCAAACTATCCAAGTCATTCTTGAGTCCCTCCAATTTCCTCTTTTCCAGGGTCTTGCTTGAGTCAAAATGGACTTGATTGCACTGCCAGGGACCATCACCACTGTATGAGAATTGAGGATGTAAAACCTGAATTTTTTTATAGCCTTGACCACTGCATAGGCATGCTTCTCCAATTGGCTATACTTTAGCTCATGCTTCTTCAAAGGAAAACTCATGAAAGCAATAGGTGCTTCAACATCTTCATCATTTTTCTGAACAAGAACAATAGAGAGTGTATGCTCTGATGCATAACAATACATGATGAACTCTTTGTTAAAATCTAGAGACACAAGGGTTGGAGCCTTGGAAATGGATTTCTTGATCTCTTCAAATGTTGTCTTCCCTTCATTATTCCATTTGAAACTTGCTTGAGGTTTCATCATGGAAGTGATGTGCTTTGTCAATTCAGCAAACTCAGGCACAAACGATGAAGAAAGTTTACCTTTCCAAAGAATGAATGAACTCCCTTCTTTCTTGTGGGTAGGGCTAATGCTTGAATGGATCTAATCCTCTCAGGATCAATGTGTGCTCCATGTTTGTTCACAATGTGCCCCAATAATTTTCCTTCTGTGACTCCAAAAATGCACTTTTTGGATTTAGTGATATGCCATGTTTCCTACACCTTGCAAGTACATGTTCCAAGTGATAGATATGATCTCCCCTCTTCTTTGAAAATACTATGAGATCATCAAGATATATGAAAATGTAATGCTTCAGATCTTTAAAGGCCAAATCCATCGCCCTTTGGAATGTAGCTCCTGTATTGATTAGGCCAAAAGGCATTCTGCTGTAGGCAAAAGTGCCCCAAGGTGTTGTAAAGGTTGTCTTGGTGTGGTCTTCCTCTACCACTTTGATTTGATTGTATCCTAAGAATCCATCAAGTAATGAAAGAATTTCAGATCCGTGACTACTTGTAGGATATGGTCCATGATAGGAAGAGGATAATTTTCCTTGAGTGATGCCTGTTCAGGTTGCAAAAATCTACACATATCCTTATTTCACCATTCTTCTTCCACACTGGCACAATGTTAGCCACCCACGTTGAATGGTGGATGGGAAAGATGATCCTTGTGTTAAGCATCTTCATTACCTCCTCCTTGATGGTATCAAAAATATTTGGGTTATACGGCCTTTGTTTCTACCTGAAGGGCTTAACACCCTACTTCAAAGGAATTGAGTGATGCATTTCTTTTTAGGGAAGGATTTGAGTTCATCATAAGAGTAGGCCAAGACATATGAGTATTTCTTGAGTAATGCAACAAACCTTATTTTTTCTTCAGGTGAGCAACATTTTCCGATATTGACCATCCTTGGCTCCTCCGGGTACCAATGTTTTCTTTATCAAAATCATTTGGGCACCAAGAAGATTGCTTTTCTTTCTCTTGAATGAATCTATCATGTTTGTCAAAGAGGTCTTCTAAAGAGACTAGGCCTTTGGGAATTTTGTTCCCTTTCAATTTGATTACTCCCTCATCATCAATCCCTTCAATTCCTTCTTTCTCTTCTTTGGGGACTGCTTCTCGGTGTGGATTTTCACCTCCTTCAAAGAAGAGATTATTGAAATTATCCCTTTGCTCCAAAAAGGATAGAATTTGGTTATCATCATTGAATACTTTCCAATGATTTGCATTGTCTAGTACACTAGGCCGGAATACCATTTCAATGGTCACTTTTTCTTTACCAAAAGAAGGATGAGGTGTCACTAGGGAAGTTGATACTGCAAGAGAATCAGATTTTTCATTATGTTCCCTTGGAATAGCTTCAATGGAAAATGCATCAAAAGATTCAATGCAATCCCACACTCTGTTTCTGTAATGCTTGAGCCTTGGATTTTTCACCTGATATTGTTGGCGGACCTACTTTACCACAATCTCTGCATCACCTTTGCATCTCAACTTCTTGATTCCCATGTCCTCTGTTGCATTCATGCCTAAGAGAAATGCTTCATACTCTGTAGTGTTGTTTGTATTATCAAATTGCAGCTTGTAGGAAAAAGGGTACACCTCATTGGAAGGAGAGTACAATACTACACCAGCTCTGAACCTACTCTGGAATGACTACCATCAAATTCCATTGTCCAAATTTGATCTTCCTCTTCCTCCATGAGAAGTGGAAAGTTCTCCTCTTTTTCTGATGTGAGGAAGTAGTTTCCTAGCCCACAATCTTGAAAGAGAATGTTTGCTTTCGGATCATCAAAATTTCGTACTATGAACTTCATCTTTCTTACTGGTAGTAAACTTCTTCATCTCACCTTTTACTAGGATAGTTATAGATGACCAATCCATTTTTATTTCTCCACCTAGGTCTCTACAAAAACTTCTACTCAAAAGCATACCAAAAGATGTTGGGATGTCTACTACCAGTATGGTTAAGAGCACCTTCTTGTCTAGAAAATCAGCTAGTGCTACTGCATCATCCTTGATTCTTCCTACCAATGGAACTTGTTTGGATTCCATTGAGTAGCAGGTGCCATTTACCTGGGTCAAAGTGAGGCCTAGAGAATTTGCAACTTTGGCTGGCATCACATTGTCTGAGGCTCCGGAATCTATGATAAAATTATTTAGCTAGAAGCCTTTAATGAGGAGTGATAGGTAGAAAGGTTCAACCTTGTTGGTTTTGGAGGCACTGAGGGCTAACATGTTTTAGGAAGGTGGTGTGGTGGTGGGGTAGTAAGCCTTTAGAATTTGGAATCGAAGATATATTGTTACCACCATGAACTACATTGATGAATCTGTCAAATTGGGAAGGATGTGTTTGTAGGTATTCTATTTCAGAGAGATGGACTTTGGTTTTGCTTGCATGTTCTACAAAGTCAAATGGGGAAATGGTGGGTGAGGAAGAGGCTCTTGAAATGGAGGAAGATCTACATGGTAGATACTTTTCTACTTTTGGTGTTGGGTTCTCCTTTTTAGATGTAACAATTGGCTTGGAAGGGGGTGAGGGTGTAGCCTTTGACTAAAATTTAGATGTTTTTACAGGACCAACATTTAGAAGAGAATTATTCTTAGCAACTTTTGAGCTGGAAGAAGAATCAAATGACTTACTTGGTATAGTAGCATGCTCTTTGGAACCAATGAGTCTGGTTTTTCTTTGGTTGATTCCATGGAAGGTGGTAATGGTGATCCTCTATTGATGATTTTATTTTGTGTAACCTCTGGAGGACAATCTTCTTTATTCTTCTTCTTATCCTTTGTTGAAAACTGTTGGGGCTGAAATCCCTTTCTTAGATTGAGCACGAGTGAAAACAACACATGAGAAACTTGGAACTTCTTCATCACCTTCATCTTCATCATCAACATACTCAATCAAGCCATTGTGCATATCAACTTCCTCAATCTCAAGATAGTTTTCATAATCTTCCATATTTTCTTCTTCAGTTTCATCAATTTTTGCTTCCTCCTCTGGCTCTTTGGTGTCACAGATGGCATTGACTTGGTGGTGCTTCAAGAGAAATTTGACAAGAGGAGGTGGAGAAATCCTTGGCCTATCTGGAGGGTTTGGTCTCCTTGAAGCATTCCGCATTGTGATCTAAGATAGCTGCTTCTTCAAGGAAACCAAGTCATTTGCCATTTTTTGGAACATCGATCTATGGTGACAGAGTTTGAATTCTGACCCTTTTGTTTCCCATTGGGGCCTTTCACCTTTCCAGAAAGGATTAGATCATCATTGGTTTCTATTGCAAAGTCCTGGCTTGCCTCAATGTTCTTGGTTGGGATCTTCTGAGGAAGAAACCTACTTCTGATGGCAGAGAATTGATGAAAAACCTCTTCAAATTATTTTCAAGAGGCACCACATCTTCAGGGATCCTTCTTATCACTCTATCATATCTTACTACAA
The DNA here is from genome assembly GCA_018340775.1 of Taxus wallichiana var. yunnanensis. NCBI lineage: Eukaryota > Viridiplantae > Streptophyta > Pinopsida > Cupressales > Taxaceae > Taxus > Taxus wallichiana. The sequence continues at coordinate 768,427,137 of CM031234.1, forward strand.
AGTCCCTCATTGACTCGAGGTTTCTTTCTTCATTTTTACCAATTGGACCAAAAGATCCTGACAATCTTCCATGGTCTTGAACCTGTGTTTGAATGCACTTCTTATATCTTCCCAATAGGTGACAGACATCGGGGTAGCATGTAGAACCATTCACAGACCTTTTCTTGAAGTGACTCCACAAAGAGTCGATCGACACATCTTCATCCTCAACACCCAACACACCGCAAGTAGTGATAAATGCTACTACATGCTCTTCAGGAGTTGAGAACCATCCCCTCTAAATTTTGGGAAGTTTTTTCTTGAGCCTCTCGGTAGCTCATGGAGTGGTTGAGAAAGAGCCAGTGGACCGGTGTTTCCTCCCCATGGTACATTAGGCCTACGGGATTCACAATCTCGTTCACGCTCATGATCCCAATCCCCCATTCTATGTTTGTTTCTATCTTCCAACCTTGCTAAGGTTGTGGCTTCTATTTTGCTCTTTCATCTACCTCGGCTTGAAGTCTCTTGATTTCTTCGAGTTGAGATCTTATTTCTTCATCGGGTCTTGCTTCTCTTTCTCTAGCTTCTTCTTTGGTCTCTACATCAGTGAAATATTCAAGGTTCTCGTTGATGTATGGAAATTCACCATCCAAAGGATTAGCACTCAGGTTCCCAACGTGACCGGTTGTTTGAGAAGGAGGCCTCTGGATTCTGAGTAGCTCTTGTCTCCTTTGAAGTTCCTCAAAAATGGGATCATTTTGTCCTCCTTGTCTCTATTTCCAGGTGTATCTTCTATCCGCCAGCTTGAAAATCTATGCTCTTCTTTGCGGTGCTAGAATTTTCTTTGCCTCTCCAATTCAGCAGTGTGTTCTTCTTCAAGGTCTAGAATTCTCATGGCAATGAAGTAGTGATTGGCACTTTGTCTATTATGCCAGATAGCTTCCCTCAAATCAAAGCAATGTCTTCTTGGATGTGGAAGAGAAATTCAAGTCTTTCAACAGAGGATTTCCCAAAATAGCCATGATTTGAATCCATGTGGCTCATATAGCCATTCAAATTCCAGAAATTTTCTCTTTTTTGAATTTTGAATTTTTTGACCTTGCGGTCGCATTCAAGCAGATGTTGCTAAATCTTCCCCATGGTGGGTGCCAAAACTATTGGTGAGGAAATTTTTTGGGTGGAAAAACTTTTGGATTCCTTTCCAATGCTCTGGGAATCTAAGTCCCTCTACTTAACCGGTGCAGCTACCATATATGCATGCGAGAAAATGTGGATTTCTGTGGTGGCCTTTCACCGAGGATCCAACAGGCACTCCACCGACCTATGGCAAAGCTTGCAGAGATACTTACAAGAGAGAACTTTGTCTAAAAATGGGAAAGGGAGTAAGAAAAGAGGTAGGAGAACTAATGTTGCAGGTAGGAAATCAGATTCTTACACACACTAGTTAGAAAATTCATCACATGCATTCATGAGAAGAAATAACCCTACAAAATGGAAACAAGACGAGATAAGATTGCGAACTCAAAGTTTCTGAAATCTCCTCATCAAAGAGGCTACAAAATCCTTCTTCTTGTATTGTTGCTTAAACAAAAATTGTACATAGTGGAGAAATGGAGGAATTTGAGAAGAAGGGGGAAAAGGAAGAAAATGGCTATCTCCTTTGTTCTCTCAAAGTACAATATACTCTTGAGTTTCCAAGATCAATTGCTAATGCTCTACAATGGCATGGAGAATCCATTAAATATCCTCCAAGAAATGGTTACAACTTCTTCTTTGTTAACAAGAAATGGTTTACAATTTCTTTTCAATCATTCGCATCCATTCGATTCTTGATTTGTGAAGAAACACCAATGGCGAAAAAACCATACTTTTCATAATGCAATCGTTTACACTTGTTTTGTAACTTTGAATTTGAACCATTCATCTTGCCTTTGAAACCTTAAATCAGAGTTGTACACGTGGGAGAAATTTACTGGAATGGGCGTAGAGGATGCCTTTTGCATTTTGTGCCTTTTGGAGAAATGGCATTTTGGAACATTTTGGCCCGCTCACCCACTTTTGATATGGTCATGACACATGGCTTCACTTGATTAAAGGAGTCACGGGTCACTTTTTAACTTTACCTTTTTTTTAATGCGGGCTTAAAAACACAAATTACTCCATCGGCCCACCTCCCTGCTTTGACCTTCGATGTGGGCTTAATATTTGACTTTCTCCCTTATAGCATGATCGGGGTTGTGGGTCACTTTTTAAACTTTTCACCTTTTTACAAAGAGGCTCAAAATCTCAAATCTCCTCGACGGTTTGCCTCCCTGTTTTGACTTTCCAACGGCAGGCTCAAGATTTGACTTTTTCCTTTAATCCTGATCGAGGCTGTGGGTCACTTTTAAACTTTTCTCCTTTTTTATAAAGAGGCTCAAAATCTCAAATCTCCTTGATGGTCCACCTCCCTACTTTGAATTTCCAACGGTGGGCTCAAGATTTGACTTTTTCCTTTAAGCTTGATTGGGGCTGTGGGTCACTTTTTAACTTTTCACCTTTTTACAAAGAGGCTCAAAAACACAAATTTCTCCATTGACCCGCTTCCAATTAGGTATGTCCACATACCCATGGATGATGGGGAAAAAATTGGCGAGGAAGAAAATGCCCATCATTCTTTACTGTGGAAAAAAATGCAAAGAAGAAGAAAACCACCATTTCGCGCCCAATTTTCAAATTTCTTTCGCAAGCCAAGGAATTGAAAATAATACAAGGTTCGATGATCTAGGTGCATAGAAAGATTGACCATTTCATTCAAATGAGGACAATAATAAAATTTTCATGCGTTTAGATAGAAAACGGAAAATTTATCAAAACGAAGCAGACTATGGATTTAAAACAACTCTAGGGCATGGATTTCTCTATCTCTTCAACTTTCAACTTGGCTTAAATAATTTCCAAGGGCGAGAGCTTGAAATTTTGAATTTAAATTGGAAAATGAAAAGCGGTTTTCAAGATTATAGTTTTAGAATTTTTTAAGATTTTTAATATCCCCACTAGAAGGAATATCAATTTAGATGTTGTTGAGGCTTTAAATTTAATAGAAACTTTTTGTGTGTTTATCTCCATTGTGTTAAACTTTGCAAATGGTCGGGATCTTCTAGTTCCGACTAGCCCCATCATCAATTCTCAAGGAGAGGGCTCCCATAATGAATATAATACTCATACCATTTGTTTTTACAAGGATTAATGACTATACTTTACACACTTTTATAACACAATCCTCATCATCTTAATGCCCTTTCATATATTTCTTGGGATCAACTCAAGCATACCTCGGTGTTCTTGAGTCTTGATTATATTGTTATATCTTCAAATATGGATGCATCTTCCATTGTTACTCCATTGTGCCTATATCCTCATGGGCATAAAATACCCCCTTCACAGTCTTACTATATTTATTCTTATGTGTGCTACTATTCCTACATCTCCTATATACGCCCATAGTGTTTTATATGCATCTTCTTCTAACACACAAACTTATGAAACCCTTAATCATACATTATAATCTTAGGTCTTAAAAATACAACAAGGTTCCTCTACCTCTTCTCATGGCATATATTTAACTAAATTTATTCATAAACCACTCGCAAACAAAGTGTCTTCTTATCCTTTTCTTATGGGTTTTATCACTCCTAAACTTCTGTTTATGATGGAAAAGGTGATTCTAAATAGCACCTTCATACTTTTCATATTGCTTACTTGGATTATTTTTATAATTACACATTAATTACCAAGCTATTTCTTATAATTCTCAATGATTTTTCTTTTGAATGGTTCTATGATCTCCCAAACCATTGATTTCAATACTTTATCCTTTATCTAATTAATTTTTTACACAATTATCTATCAATATTAGGGACAAAGTGTCTTATGCTCAAATGTATAAGATGCAATAAGGTTCTAATGAACCCATTAATAACTAAGTTTGACACTACAATAGTATGCTTACTAAGATGAACAATAATCTAGCCAATAGTGAGCTCAAATACATTTAAACGTTGTTGATTTTTAAAATAAAACTTATAATTTATGTTTCTTTTATGTTACAAGTTTGTGGTACCTTAACACTAAAAAATACACATAGGAAAATAATATCATGGCATTTGGGATTAACAAATAAATTATTCAAAGTAAGGTTGACTTACTTTGTAATACAATACAAAACTCAAAAAAACATAAAAAAATAACCCCTTTTCAAAACAACAGTTTTGCGAATATAAATGAACCACCCTTCTCCCACCTATTAAAAGGATTTTTTTTTTAATAAAATTAAATAATGTGACACAAGCATGACACTAAAATTTCATCTCCATTTGTGTCATGTTTTTGTGCCAATTTCATGCCACATTTGTGCCACGTTACAAAAAAACAAAAACACAAATAATGGTGCTAATTACGGTTTATGTAGCGAGTGCTTTGAGGGACTAATAGGACCTTGTGAAATGGTTGTTACATGGCATTGACTACATTCTTAGGATCATTTTTGGTTTTCTATCCACTCTCATTGATTTTATTCTCAAATTTTGACTTATTTGAAAATTGAGAAGCATAGAAGAAGACACATGTGATGAATGTTCAAGAATATTGGCATTTAAGAGATTGATTAAAAATTCTCTAAAATGCAAAATATCATCAAAAGAAGGATAAGAATTGAAGACATGTTTTCTTGAATGATTGAAAGTAAATTGTAAACAAATATGCTTTTGATTTCATTATCGGGTAGTTCACAACTCATCTAAGTACCATAATATTAAACTTTATCCCTAATATGTTAACTTGAAAATGTTACCTTTATGTCAGTATTTATTTGAAAATGGTTTAAGAAAACATCTAGAAGAGTGGTTAAGTACAATGCCCTATATTGTTTTCCCCTTGTCTATTCAAACTTTTTCATTATTTTGGCACGCCTTTACACCTTAGTGCACTTAAGGTGCCTTTGTACGGTATAGATTGATATTAATACGGTAAATAATAGTTTATATTATCTAGTAGTGATGATAACACTGAGAATAATTCTCTAATTGTATTCAGTGGATGTGGTGTGATGTCATGTCATGTGTTTGTTTACATTCAATCTCGAATTCAAGCTCGGTGTCCTTGTACCATCACTTGAAGCATTTTCTCTCTCTCTTAGAGAAGCCTATCAAAATCAAATTATCTTGGTTTTCATCAATGTTGGATGTCGATCGAGAGTTTTTAATTAGTGTGGGTTATGTAAAATCCAAGATAACAACCTTGAGTTTATCGGTGACTCTCAACATGTACCAAATAAATGTATTCAAGATTTTTGTACCTTTCTTTTTTTACAAATATTATTATATAACTATATATATACCTCAAATGTACCTCTAGTCACAGCATTTCTCTACCACCATCCAGGCATCCAAAGCCTCAGTAGAGATACTAGAAGTACCCTTGAGAGAGAGTGTTTAATAATGATTTTACTTTTCTTATTTTGAATTTGTACTTTTTGCTTGATTTTGAATGTTTTGATATGTTTTTCACATGATAATCAACTCTCTTTTTTTTTCCAAGGGTTTAGAACCACAAGTAGCTTGATGGAGGGAATGAAAGTGATTGCGGAGGTGAAAATTAGCAAGCGTCAACAAATAATGCCATGGGGTATTCAATAAAATTTGTTAAGTGTGTAAGCTTGCATGGATCTCTAAGAGGATAGTTGTTCTTAATTCACCAAGGAGAGACTAAGTTCAAACAACTGAAGTAGAGACTATTGACTCACAAAATGTGACAATAAGATGATCAAAGTGTTCACCAAAAGTTGTGAAACAAACCAAAATATGGAATGTGAATGAACTATAAATGAAATGTGTAGTAGTGAATGGAGAATTGGAATGAAATATGAGTGCATGGAGAAAAGGTGGAAGAAGCTGTCGACACTAAAATTTTCCTCCAAAATTTCTATTTCATTAATGTATGTATTAGGAATAGGATGTTGTTAAGTGTAATTAGTAGTAGCGTCTGATAGAAGATAACGGCGCCGTCGATGCGGTGACGCCAATAATGTGGAGTACGGTAGTCAAAAAGTACAACAGAATGTTGTAAAAAGTAAATATTTGTCGTAAGTGGTCCAGTAATGTTAAAATGTCAAAGTTTGGGTAATTAGAGAAGTAGGGTCTACATGATTAGGAATTAGAAATATTATATTGGTAATAAGGACAAGGAGTGAGGTCATAAATATTTTGTGTATTTTATTTGTAAAAGACTAAAAATGTGGAACCCATGTAAAATGATAAGGTTTATCTTATCTTAACGAGATAAGCTTACATGTACGAGATAAGAGTTAAGGTATGGAATATGATTCGTCGTGTGGATTTCTTATCCTATCTTAGAGATAGGATGGATAAGCCTGGAAGTTCTATAAATAGAGAGGCCACCCCCCTCATTTAGCATAGAAAGAAGTAGTGAGAAATATTGTAGGAAGTGTGCGAAGGAAGCCATCAGTTAAAGGTGTGTTGAAGAAGCCATCAAGAGGTGTAATTGTAAAGTTTCTCCCATAGTCTTGTTGAAGTATCTCATGGGTGAGATTGTAACAGTTTCATGTTAATATTATAATTTATTTTGATATTTCAGATTTTTCGTCATTCTGTCTTATCATAGTCAATGGTATTCTTGTGTTTGGTTGTTGTTTTGTTTCCAGATTACATCCACCAAACTAAAGGCTGTGCATTAGTAAATAATCATAGCACGAGGAGTTCCCGGTGAAGAATTATCATAGTGCCGGATTGGTGATGACGAACATCCATGAGAAAGTGTTGTTTATTGCAAAAAAATTTAATATATTTTTTTGGATTTTTTGAAATATTTTTAAGCGTGTGAAAGTGGGTGTTTGTGTCAAGATTAATAATGTGGAGAATTAGGTCATGTTTTGAATCCAGAGAAAATTAAGAGAAATGGAGTGTATGGAGCATGAAGAATGCAAGGTATTAAAGATAAATGAAAGTACCCCAGTCCATAAAGAAACTAAGTGAGTGAGGGACATGATGTATAAGAGAAATAAATAAATGAGATAGATGATGGGAGTGGAAGGGATGATATGAATGATAAGTGAAGAAAGAATGTCGAATAGAAGCCACATAATGGTGTTGTGTGAAGAAAATGAGTATGAGGGTGAAACGCATAAGAAAGGTGTTGATAATGATGGATGTGTGAGAACCTCTAGTTGTCTAGGACATGAAAATAAGTCAATGGGATAATATGAAGTGTTATGAATGATGGTGTTATAGATAAGATCAGGGAAAATGGTGTGTAGAGAATATAGTGATGTGTGAAGAAAGTGTGATAATCAATGGTGTGGGTTGGTGATGACTAGGTGTGATGAGCGTAGGATGGTGTGAAGTAGGAAGAGGGATGTAAGAAGGAATGTACAACATATGAGAATGTGGGAGAAATTTGGAATGATTAAAAAGTGTAATGGGATGTGTAGGAGGCTTGTGAGGGTCATGTGTAGGAACAAAGGGGTGTGTGGGTGTGATAGATGATGTGAACTCAAAAGGAGGAGTGGATAATAAAAATGGTGCTTGAATGAGTGGTGTAGGAGACAAGAAGATGAATGTGAAATAAATATCCAAAGGAGGTGTAGTAATGGGAGTACACGAGGTGACTTGTGAGGAAGAGATGGAAGAATAAGTATATACAAGTGATGAGGCATAGATGCAAGAGGGGTGTAAACAACCTTGATAGATGGTGCGGGATGTAACAAAGGCATCATAAGAAAGAATGGTGCTTAGATGAGTGGTGAGGAAGGAAGTGAGACGTATGTTGAAGAAGTTTGTAAGGTAGGTGAATTGATGTGTGGCACCATATGTGATGAATATTTGGATGTAGGTGTATGAATGGGTTGTGGTATAATTGAAGGGTATATGAGTGAATCAAATGAAGAATTAGAAGTTGTGGTGGGCAAGATGGAATCACTTGATGATATAGATGGGTGAGAGCTACATGTAGGTGGTGATAATGTGGAAGAATCCATAAAGGACAAGTTTTCAACCATGTCAATAGTGGAATTAATGATAGTGGAGATAGATACAATGATGATGTAAATAATGAATGAGTAGGTGAGGACAATGATGTTGAGTCCAAGGTAGAAGCATGTAAAGTGGAGTATTTTGGAATGTTGGATTTAGATGATGAGATGCTAAAAGTGCATGATGATTGTGAGGTAGTGGGAAGTGAGAAATAAAATTATGGAGAGGTAGCACATGGAGAAAAAGTGGGAATATTATTGTGTGTAGTAATTGGATGGGTATTAGTAGATGAAGGCGAGAGGAGATGGAGGTTCAACAATAATGTCCCCCTTGTCGAGAAGGTCTTGAATGATATTACGGAGTTGAGGACATGAGTTAATGGGGTGACCATCAATATGATGGTAAGAACACATGTCATGGGGGAAATGCCACAATGGTAGGGGTATTTTGGGAGGGAGAGCGATTAGATCGGCGTCAAGCAAATTTTGGATAATAGAGGAAAGTGACTCAGTCAATGGGGTGAATTTGCGAGGGGTTGGATGAAGCTAAAATATTTATGAGAACATAATGAATGTGAAGATGTGGGTGTAAAAGGTGATGAAGTGTGAGGAGGATCCGATTGGAAGATATGGTGAACATGGGAGTGGGATGGCGAGGTAGGTGGTGGAGGAATAAAAACAAGCGAGAAAGGAAGGAGGTTGACCAAGATGGGCATCCTTGAGGCTATGTGCCATGCACATGGCCTCATTAAATGTGCATAACGATTGAATTTGTAAGTGGTGGGAGATGTGAGGGACATAAATTTTGGAAAATAGGTCAATAAGATTGGATTGTGGGAGGGGAAATGAAATGTGGTAAACAAGTACACACAAATGTGCAACAAATTCAATCATGGACTCATTATGGGATTTCCAAAGCATGTGAAGTTCAACATTAGGTGGATACACCAGAATAATAGCATTCAATATATTATATTAATATCCATTGTTCTCAAGAAATACATTTGGCTATTATATAGCCATATAGAATGCACAACCATCTCTAATAAATAGTAACAACATACCCGATAATAAGCACAGGTAACAACAAACCTATGAGAATAAAATACCAATAAAATAACAATATAACAATATACCCAATGTAAAAATGATTTCCTAACATTCCCCCCCTTAGTTTTTACATGGTAAAACATATCTCATTCTTTGATTGTAGCGTGCCACCTTTGTGTGCTCATGATCAACTCCTTAATTATCTGACATGTGGCTTGCAAAAAAACTTGCACATGTGCCAACACACATTTCTTCCTCCACTGATGGTTTTTTGGCTTCTACCAACAACCTTACCCAATTGGTTTTGTAGGTGTACCAATAACCTTTCACAATTGGTTTTATAGGTTCACCAAAAACCTTACACAATTGGTTTTCCTGGTTTACCAATAACCTTCACATCATGATTTCTACAATACATTTTGATCAATATTCTACAATGTTTCTACAAAAGGGGTTACATGAGGAATACTCACAAGTGAACAAGAATTTACATCATTTGTTCTTATTTTTCACACCACACTGAAAAATAGAAATCCTCACAACACAACTGAAACAAATGTCATCATACCAAAAGTGTGGCCCTATCATTGATGACTGATGAGAGGTCATTGTTTGACCTCTAGCCTCCATTGCCTCTATCCTCCAATAACATACAGCTAGCTCATCTGGATTTGACTTGGATGCTCAATAGTTTCCACATTGGGTTTATTTTTTCTCCCCACAATGTGAAACACATTATTTTTGGATGTCATCTAACACTTGAAAATGCGTCTGTAAGGAAAAAATTTTCATTTTTATTTTTATTTTTTATTTTACAAACTTTTCACAATGACATGAATTTAACACTTGACAAGACAATAATCCTAAAATCACCTATTTGACACATGGAAAACAACTAATTACCATTACATTAATAGGAAACATACAATACTCGAATAACTAGAAAGTAATTTTCTATAAATGAAAGACAATTATCAACACACAAATAAAGACTATATCTATTGACTCACATTTTGATAACAAATAGTATTAAAAATACTATTGAATGATAATAAGACCACACGGAAAAAAAAAAATGTAAATTTACCAAATTACTAAAACAAAGACCAATACTATCATTGAATTGAAACATAAAATACTAAAAGGAAGGCCTATTAAACCACGATATATAAACTATGGACCTTTAGATTTAAAAAAACAAAATGGCCAAATAAAAATACATCCAGTCTTTTACTCATCGACCAAAACATAAATCCATGTGAATATTGTCCCCCTATAATGTGTAAGGATCTTCCCAAAGATCGGGAAGGTGAACACGAAGAGCCTTCATGCAACATTTATTTTAGATTTATCTCCAAAGTAGAATTGATATTTTTGTTGTTTGAAGATGTGGAGGTTTTTGTTTGCACCTTGCTATGAGAGTGAGAATTAGAATGCTGATATATTCCCGTAAAAATGTATATTGAATGAACCACGAAACCCGAAAGATAATTCCAACATAAATTTGAGATCCGCAGTTCGGATGGCACCGATCTGTAGAAGCTTAAACAATGAGCATGGAAGGTCTAAATATTTATTTACTACTTTTATTCCCTTTTATTTACTTGTTGTTCCTAGTTTAGATTAACTATAGAATTAACCATTTTTCCATATTTTTAGTTAATCATTCGGCATGTCGTGTCACTAGTGTCAAAATTCAAACAAGACATCCATATATATATAACATACACACTATTATTTTGGCTTTCAATTCTAATGGGCAAGCACACCCGCATATTATCATTAGTATCAAAGAGACTGCATTTTCTCAGTTGCATACACTACATAGGAAGGGGAAGTGTTGAATTCCATATCACACATTTTGCAACAAAGCTAGTTATAGCTTGTTATCTTGGTGTCATTAGAGCGAGGGAAACCTAAGGACACAATTTCACATATAAGCACATAAGCACAAAGAACTACATGGATTCTAGAATGTAGTGTAGTGCTCAGAGCATAAGTTCACTCTTCGGGTGAGCGTCGGGGTCACTTAGACTTCACATATATTACATATTTCATTCCAATTTGATGTGTTCGTGAGCTTGTGTGGGTAACTAGGGTTCTTTTTATAGGTTATAGGTACCTTTGGCGATCAAAGTGTGAATATCAGGTGATCAATAGAGAGTAATTTTAAAACACGGCGACACATAAAAAGTAGATTCGAGCATTTACATTGTCACCGGCGCCTAGAAGAGGTCTCTCGCGCCTAGGTGCCCTTTCCCTAGCCCAAGTGCCTACTTCCATCTTTGTCCATGAAGTGTAGAATTAATACTTGAGCATTTACAACTCTACCCGTCTATTCATTAGTTTTCCCAATTCATATATGTTTCATATTAAATGTAAATCATCTAAGTCTTTTATCTCTCTTATTTGCTTCCAATATTGTATCATTAGAGTGCCTAAGCATATGTATTTTATTGTACTTTATCACATTAGTTGCTCTGAAATTATATTTAATCAAGTTTTTAGTAAATCACAATGAAGGTGATACTTATGATCCTAAAATCCTTCCCGATGATTCATATACATCCATATTAGACCTTATATTGAGGAAATATCCACTTTTTGAATGAAGAAACTACCACTTGTAATTTTGCACACACAACGATCCTTGACTGGTGTTTCTTGTAAATTCCTTAAAATATTATGTGGGGGAAGCCCTCTTATAATTTTTCAAGAATTTTTGTATCTTTTTCTTGTACTTATAGTGACATTCCAAGAATTTATACATATATTATTATACATAACATTGTCTTACACCCCGATGTCATACCATTACAACAACAAATTTGCATTATGCATTCTAAGGCTGATATACTTGTTAAAAATGAAATCCAAAAACTCTTGGATGTTAATTTCATTCATGTTTTTTATTATCATCAATGGATGTCCAACATTTTTCATGTATTGAAACCTAATGATAAATTCTACTATTATATAAATTTCTAAATTTTAAACAAATCTAGTCCCTATATAGTTTCCCTTTACCTAATATTGATATCATTGTTGACTCTAATGTTAGATATGAAATGTTATCTTTCCTAAAAAAATGGAAAAAATCAAATCAAAATCAATCTCGTCATACCTATTTACAAGATCATGTCTTTTGGGTTGATAAATATTAGGGAAACATTCCAATGTGTTATGATGCATATATTTCATGATTCCATAGATAAAATTATTGAGGACTATGTCAATGACTTACTATCAAAATATACCCACCTTCAATAGTATGTTATAACTTTATGAAAAATCTTTGAATAGTTATGGTGATACAACATTTGATTAAATCCTATGGAGAGTATCTTCAGTGTCACCTTTAGTAAGCTACTCAAATTCATTATCTCTTAGTAATGCATTGAGAAGGAAATCAATGACATGCCTCCATAGAATAATTTGAAACAATTGCATTCCCTTTATGGAAAATTTAGATTTATATGTTTATTTGTGGCTCGATTGGCTAATAATACATAGCCTTTCATGGTTTTCTAAAGATAGAAACCAAGTTTGATTAGGACAAGGATTATCAAAATATATTTAAGACATAAAATAGTATTTACTCAACCCTCTTGTTTTTACACCTCCTATTCAAGATCAATGTTAGGAATATTAATTTTTAATACTCGCATTATTTAACATTTGTGTGGGTTCATATAATAATATAGTGTGATTTAATTATTATTTGGAGACTAATGTTAAGTGTAAATGAGTTGTTGAATAAACAAATCATAGTGATAATGTATGTGAGTTATAACTCACCTTTACAATAAGGATATTTGTTAATATATGTAGAAGATTAGTGTGAGTGTGTCACAAATTGTTATAACAACTCATCTATGTAAAGGATTTTAGTTATAGGGAAAATAATAGCACTCTTATTCTATAGGAGATGAAAACCCTATATATATGTATTATGTCTTGGTGAATAATTACTACAAAATTATTATTATGAAGTTTATTATACTATGCAACTAATTATTTTGAGAAAATCATGACCAAATTTCACATGTGGTACCAGAGCAGGGTTATTGTAAGATAAATATGTGGCATTGAGTTTTGAAGAGGAATCTCCAAATTCATGGTTTCCTATGAAAATTGAAAAAAAAAATACTAAAAATGCCAATAGATATCATCGGAAAATAGATGTATGTTCCTCATACAATATTGGATTGAGATGATTATTTTTTTGATGGAAAGGTAACAAATAGATGCACAACTTACATTTTAACATCATCTTCAAATTCAAGTAGAAAGGTTCTAAAATTACTATGTAAGCTATGTGAATGTTTTTGTTAAAAACCATAAAGAAGAAAGTAGTGAAAATTTATTTGTTGTGATATCATTGAAAGAAGATTCATTAAGGTTTCAATTAGAATGTATTGTTTCAATAGAAGAAAATAAATATTTCAATGAAATATTATTACTTGTAATAGATGCATTATCAGTTTAAACGGCATTCGGAGCTTTATGGGGGTACAATAGTACTCATGGAGAATTTTAGTCAAAATAATAAATTTTAAATATATATATATATTCATTCTGGCGGATACATATGCAATTACTCTTGATAAAAAAATGGTCTTATGGGATGTTGTCAAAACTTATGTGATAACACCGACGATTCAAACGAGATTTCCAAATAGAACATAAATAATCAAAATCATTGGGGACTATTGGTCTTGGATTTTCAAAATCATACTTGCACCATGTGGACTTCAAAAGTCTTATAAAGATATTTGTGAGACATTAAACAAGTTATTTTGGATCCAAGCGAAAGTTTCAAGATGACTTTAAAATTAAAAAATGTATGGTTTGAAGATAGAAGGTGTGAAAATGGAAAATCATATAAGTAAGATTCACTCTATTTTGAATCGTTAGTTGACATTAATGAGAAATTAGAATATGATGGTGCAAAATCAATTCTTCTAAATAGTGTTCCCAATATTTTTTTAGTATGGTTTTCACTTTAAGCAAGGTAAACATTAGTTTGGAAGGAGTAAATTCTACTATACTTGATCAAAATGAATATTCAAAAATAGAAAAGGTAATGTATGTACAAAACAAGGCAAGTGCATCTTCATATAAAAGTACAAGTCAAAGCATAATCCTCCAAAAAGAAAAATTCAAATATTACTATTGTAAAGAACCGGGACATGTAATTTTAAACTGGAAGAAGAGGGCGCAATATATTCTAGATGAAAAACTTGATCAAAATGTGTGCCTGGATAAAGAAAATAACTAAGAAGAATACTCAAATGGCAAAGATATTTCTTGCCCTAGTTATGAAGAATTTTTATTCTAAATAAATATAAAACTTCTTTGGAGGATAGAGGAAACTGAGGTTGGAGGAAATAGGTTTCCTCTCATTCACCACCAGAATGGGGCCACATAAATGCATTAGAGGCACAAATTTTCATTTTCTATATATGTTTGTGATGTATGGTGTGTGTAAAAAAATTAAAATGTAATCAATACCTAGCGAGATTGAAAAGAGGATAATGTGCAAATCATATATATTGTAGAAAAACTAATAAGATAGTAGTTAACTATAAGTATCTTATATCTATCATATTTCTTCATCGATTGGCGGTGGAAGCTCATTGGAAGTTAAAGTGATAAATGTAGATTTCTCGTATCTAGGTGAATCGATGGAAGTGTGGATAGTTGATGAAAGAGCATTCACTAGAATTGAAAGATGGAACTATTGAATTTTTCTATGTGGGTGATCATTTACAATAGATATTTAGAATAACATAATTGCATACATAAAGCTTTCATCCTATAAGGACATGCATTTATGTTTCTAGTACCATGGCATACTTATCCCCCATGTTCACACCAAGAGGGAGAATGTTAGGAATATTAATTTATAGTTCTCACCTTATTTATCATTTGTGTGGTTTAGTGAAATAATATAATATGAGTTAATTATTATTGCAATGAGAATAACATTATGTGTAAATGAGTTTTTGAATAAACAACTCATAGTGATAATGTACGTGAGTTATAGATCACCTTTAGAATAAGGAGATTTGTTAAGATATGTATAATATGAGTGTGAGTAATTAAGAGTTTTAAAACAACCTATGTATGTAAAGGAGATTAGTTATAGGAGAAAAATATCACTCTTATTATATAGGAGATGAAAACCCTCTCTCTCTCTCTCTCTCTCTCTCTCTCTCTCTCTCTCTCTCTCTCTCTCTCTCTCTCTCTCTCTCTCTCTCTCTCTCTCTCTCTGTGTGTGTGTGTGTGTGTGTGTGTGTGTGTGTGTGTGTGTGTGTGTGTGTGTGTGAGAGAGAGAGAGAGAGAGAGAGAAGATGTCTTTTTGAATAATTACTACAATTTTATTATTATGTAGTTTATTATACTATGCAACTAATTATTTTGTGAAAAGTATGACCAAATTTCACAATAAACCACTCTTATATTGATCTTTCTCTTAGATCTTTACTCACATAATATCATGACAATAACAAGGAACATGTAGTTTACTATGTTAGTTGCACATTACTTGATCATGAGCATAACAACAATAAAATTGCAATAGATAGTAAAACATAAGTAAACTAAAAGAAAGTATGTAGTAAAAGGTGGTAATATGTGACATCTAATGAAATTAGATGGTAAATATACTAAAGTAAAAATACATGATAAAGGATAAGTAACAGGACCTCTAACTTAACTAGATAGTAAAATCAAGTAAACAAAAGATATGATAAATGATAAGTAAAATGATCGTAATGTAACTAGATATTAAAACGTAAGTAAATAAAATATGTGATAAAGGATAATTAAAATGGTATTCTAGTGTAAATAGATAGAAAAATATAAGAAAATAAAATATAGGATTAATATAAGAAAACAAATGAGGAAATGCAAATTGCATGTTTAACCTATTATGTATTAGATGAAATAACCACTAGATAATGTAAAAACTAGGGTGATAAATGTTGTGTGAGTGTAGGGATAGTATGAGAGGGATATTTTTGGGGAAGGCGTGGTTTATTCTCTAAGTTATAACAATCTCAAACTCGTAAATATTTAGCTAGAGGTAGCATATAGGAATGAAATTGAAAAAGATAAAGAAAAGGAAACTAAATAAGAGGGATGTGATAAACAATTAGAATTTTCCATGACTATTAATGGGAAGAGGTAAGTTTCCACAAGGGATATTGTGAAATCCTTATTGGATATAATATACTTTAATAAAAAGGTAATGAAGAGAAATATATTACATTGAAAAGGTTAAGGAGACATATTTTGTAAGGTTCGATTTGGAAAAAGTAGTTAAGTATGATAAATATTACATGAAGGCTAAAATATCCAAGGGAATTAAAATCTTAATACATTAACAACACAGCATGTTCCATATTTATTAGGACTCCATAAAATCTATCAGTCAAATATAAGTATTAGGTATGTGTGTGAAAAATTAAGGGGGATTAGTATATATGTATAACCTCCTACCCTATTCAAATGACCTATCATACTCCAAATGACCCAAATCTCTACTATGGGTCCAATTATGGAGATTGATATTTCAACTAAGATGGGTGCATACCAATATGATGATCACATTTGTTTTGTGATTAAATTTTCAATACTTTTCTTTTTATTGAAAATCAAGCATTTAATATTATTTTTAAGTTTTTATTCCTCCTCCATATGGATTTCAAAGGTTGGCAATGGGAATGTAGGGTGACTTTTAGGAATTCAAAGTGCCTAACGTGTCAATTGAGTTTTTATCAACACAATATGGATATCTTCACACGTGTGGGAATTTTTTAGTGATGCAAAACTATAAAGATATTTAGTTCTCATATATCATGCCTCTAAAACTATCCTTAATCTACCTACTCTAACATTGTAGGGAAAATGGAGAAATAAATAACATAAATAAAATGGAAATGTGAAAATAGATAAACATGGATCTTATTCCACTATATGTTTATAAAAATTACACAAGATAAGCTAAACAATTGCAAGGACAATCAACTTGCACATTTATCAAGTTTAAATATAAGTCAAGAGGACAAAAAAATGAGTAGGGTAATCCATAACAACTCAAATGATGTTTAAGATATACGTAACTATATTAAAGTACAAAATAGGCTCTAGATGTATTACAATTTCTAGCATATTTGCTATGAAAAAGAGATAAGAATGAATGACTAAGAGTCACAAGAAGAAAATCTAAAAAAGGTGAAAATTTCCCAAAATGGCCATGCTTCTAGATAACATAATAGAATTTTTTATATATAGAGTAAAATGAAGAGAGGAGAATAAGAAATAAGTGCTAAGGAGACTTGTAAATAAATTCAAGATCTATTAAAGAAAGGTGGTGCATTTTTCCTTCATCATTAAAAATATGGGATCCTAACTTGGGCATTGAATTCTAAACTTAAATTTATATTTGGATCCCCTGGGAGAGATTATTGGCAATTCTATACACTTACATGGAATTGGGTTAAAAATTTTAAATTATTACAATCACTCAAGCTTTGACAACAAGTTCCAAGGTTATCCTTAAGTCCCTGTGTCATAGGAGCAACTTGAGGAGTTAATTAACTAGAAACTACTAGTAATAAACTTATGTAGCTTGAGAAGAATGGAAGAATAGGTTCAAGTGCATGGTAGTGTGGTAGATGCTAAAAATTAAATAAAACATTTCACATGTTCCTTGAAAGAGATAAGGAGTCAAGTAGGACCATGGTTCATAATAACATAACCAAAATGATTGAATGTGACTCTCCGAATGATTGGGGATTGAGAGACAATAATGTCACAAAAATTATAATGTACCATGACATGAAAAGAGAAGCATGAGTGTAGACAAGGTGGTTTAGCTTGAGAGAATCACTTGGAAAATAGGAAATCTCTTTACAAGTTCCACAAACAATGTACAAGACCCATAAAGTGGTTCTTAAGTGGTTTTGGGATAAAAAGGTCATGTGTGGCTTTGAAATAGTTCTATGGTACAGCATAGTATACCACATCGTAGAACAATGTTATGTGGCTTTGAGACATCATTTATGGAATAGGTAGCACATCACATGATAGTGTGGGTTAACCCAAAAAAGAGGAAGTGTAGACACATAAATTTATAAACTTACCCTTTAGAAATGACAAACTTGGGCTTTTTCATATATTATGACTTATGCTCACATTCTAATCTTAATTTGCATATCCTTCTCTCATGCATGGCTTGTTAATCCCTACACATTTCTCTATCATAAAGTAATGAAATCTCGGTTATCCAAAGTAGTTCTTTAGTCACATGAATCTTTCCAATAATTTGTAATTATCGTTACTAGATCCATGTATGGATCATACAATGTGAGACCAGGGAATACTACGATCTAGGTTGGCCTCTCTACTGATCAAGTTATCCTTTCTTTCCATGACTCTTTTCTTAATTTGAATATATTTTATGGGTCATTTCATCTTCCCTCTAGGTTGGCCTTAATGCAATATTTGACCTGCAAAATCCTATATAAGCAAGTATAATTCACTTAAGAGCTCACATGACATTCTCAAGCGCCTCTATTACAAAATGGAAAAATTAAAGCACTCAAGGATCTCATAAATATTCCTAAAATAGATTCACAACCTTTATAGCATCCACTACATAGGTTTGAAAACTCAAACTAGGCTCAAGAGTCTCACTTACATTATTACCAAGCCTCCAAATGTCCTAAATTTTTGTCTTATCAAGAGAAAGTCACACAATGCATTATGAATGGTCTTAAAAGACAAAGGGGGTTAGTTTACCATCTAAAGAACATCACACTATATCACTACCACACATAGTACATCTCTATTCTATTCATAGTTATGCTCATTACTCATTGTGTAAAGGGACACAAGGGCATGATAGGGGGTTGGCTTAGATTTTAATCATTCTTGTACCTACACTAGGAGAAGTACATGAGGCTTAATCCCTCTTGAGGTGACATAGTGCATCACCAAGATTGGTTTATTGGGGTTGAGCAATGAGCAAGGTCATTCCACCCTCACCACACATAGGTTTCTCCTTTTGTTATATAATCATTGTATTAATTTTTTGCAGGTATCTAGGGTTTTCGTTGGTTGCAAGTCATAATAGGTGGTGTAAAATTTATGAAAACCCTAATGACACATAGAAAAGTGCATTTTTAAAGTGTAAAGGCTATGTTTTTGAAGGCGTGAGTACCAAGTCAAGTGTCGGCTAGTGAGTGAAAGTGGGAAAGTGCATAGGAGGAGAGCATCATCATGTTAGATAAGGTGGCATGCATAGTGGAAGATATGTAAGTGGTGTTGAGGGTCCTTGGTGCCATCAAATTTGTCAAAAATGGGCAATTTGAAATGTGGTGGATAGGGATGGTATGGTACTATGGGGTGAATAGGCTCATTGCAAATGGAATGATAAGTAGGTGTGGGTGGAATTCCCCACGTGTTGGGACTCAAGCTTAACAATGTAGTCAAGAAGGTGTTGATGAAGCAAATTAGGGTGTGAATGAATATGGAAATGACTAGAAGCCATGGGAAATGACAATGACTAGGACTTTGAAACATGAGTGGAACAAGTCAACAAGATGGTAAGACAAGAGAATCGCAAGTCGATCGCAGATTGTGCTAATCGAAATGCAGGATAAATATGGGATGGAAAAATTACAATGCATTCGCAGTTGTGATTGATCCAGGGAAAATGAGAACTTGAAATTAATAACGAAACTTATATGACAATGTAAGCGACTCAAAAATAGAAACATTCGCAAGGGTAACTTAGAAACAGTATTTTCATTTTATCTCAAGGTGGAACAAAGGGTCTTAGTATGATGGCTTCCTATAGAATGCTCTCTCCCTAAATACCAAGAGTTGCACAACCGATCATGGTACACTAGAAAATTTCTAGTTGTCGGTTGTACTTTACCCCCTTGATTAACCAAGTTGTATTTTACTTCGCTCAATCAATCAAACCGAAGCCATCACTAAGGGTAATCTTGTCTCTAACCTCACGAGTGCACTAGTCGGGTAGGTGTTGATGCAAAATCATAGCACCCCAAATGGCACCGAGTGTGAAATGGTTAAAATGGGGCATCCAGTGTGATTCCATAACATTGGACCATCTCTCAAGTTGTGGGACTTGCAAACTTGAGATGATCCTCCAGAGAAAGTTGGTTCTTGTTCCTAAACTACCTGCCACAAGCTACTCCAATGCAGGAAAAGCTAAATTATCCTAATCTAACCATTCCAAGGAACCAGAGAGAAAGAGAGAGTGAAATAAATCCTACACTAAAGCGGTGATACACCAGAGAAGGAAAGGGGCGAGATACTCTATTGAGGGAGGATGAAATAGGGGAAAAAGGAAGATGGGAAGGTTAGACAGAAGTGACACAAACCCAGATCTTAATCCATTATTGAAACTCCATGAAACACAACCCCCTGCACCTGAAAATGTGAAATACATGCATAGAAAATAGATTTGAAAGGGAGAGGCATAGGAGACAACAAAATAATGCAAAGGGTTGAAGAAACACCACAAAAACATGCTTTTATTGCTCTAGAAGGTGCACAGACCATTACATTCTTTCTCAAAGGCACAAATCCACTTTCCAAGCATAGGAGAAGGTTTTTAAATCAAATTGAGTTGGGAAAAAAATTGACAAAGTTTCCCTACACCCAGAGAATGTCTCTCTTTTTAGATGAGAAGTGTTTGCAATATATAGAAGTTCAGGATGATGAAAACCAAAGAAAAAAGAAGGAAAACAGACCTTGTTTTGAAAATTCAACCACCCACCATTAATGCCCTACAAATCCACCTATAATATATCAAATCTTCCTCTCCATGTCTATTTTGGCGTGTTGGAGAAGGAAGAATGGCAAATCAAATCAAATTTGGGTTGTTGAAACAATCAGATCCCGTATTGATGGCTTGAAAGACGTTTTCCTATTTTTCACCCACCAAAACCTATTAAAAATGATATTTTGTGCTTCTATAGTGTAGAGGAGGTTAAGATATTTCCAAAAAGTCCAAATTTGTTGAAAACCGAGCTCTAGATCGAAATATATGATCATTTGAAATTTTGGATCGAATCCATACAAAAATGGCAAAATCGGTTTTTGCCATTTTTGTATGGATTCGATCCAAAAAAATTGCCATGGAATCATAAAATACCATTTTTAGTAGGTTTTAGTGGGTGAAAAATAGGAAAACGTCTTTCAATCCATCAATATAGGTTTTAGTGGATTAAGATATGGGTTTGTGTCACTTCGTCTGATCTTCCCATCTTCTTTTTCCCATGTTTCATCCTCCCTCAACATAGTATCTCACCCCTTTCCTTCTCTGGTGTATCACCACTTTAGTGTAGGCTTTCTTTCACTCTCTCTTTCTCTCTGGTTCCTTGGAATGGTTAGATTAGGATATTTTAGTTTTCTGCATTGGAGTAGCTTGTGGCAGGTAGTTTAGGAACAAGAACCAACTTTCTCTAGAGGATCATCTCAAGTTTGCAAGTCCCACAGCTTGAGAGATGGTCCAATGTTATGCAATCACACCGAATGCCCCATTTTAACCATTTCACACTCAGGCCATTCAGGGGTGTTGTGATTTTGCATCAACAGTAGGTTTGGGTACCATTTCATTGGCTAGTTCCCTTAATGTGCCAATTACTTTGGAGTTCCTATGATACTCCTCGCAATGAGTTTCTAGGATTATGCACATACACTTCCCATAGTTATGCAGACAGGTATTTACCCTTTATCCGTACTTGCGATAAAATGTGTAGTTCATTCCCAATTCATTCCTTTAAGAAAAATAAATGTATTTTTAAGTTTTTACAGAAACAAAGTTACAACATAGTTGCAATTGTGACTTCCCTACAACCATATTTTAAGATTTTTTGTGTCGAAATCGTAATCCGATTGTAGTTGCGATCGACCTACAACCCGAATTGTTTTTTAATATAAATTTTTGAATTTTTGGCATATCTGCAAAACCAAGATATTAGATCTGTAACAAATGTTATAAAAACAAACTAAAAAGAGTACCAAATCCTAAAGGAAACAATGTTAGATTCAGAAAATGAAAACAAGTTACCCACAACCAAAATTAGTCCCACCGTAGTCGCCAAAATGTATGCCTAGATTTGGATCACCTACAAGATGGATTAGTCAAATAATAACAACCAAATCAATGTTACTAAAATAGAATGGGCTTATGATGCCATTGTTAAGAGAGGGACAATTGTGGTTTCTTTCATTGAATAAATTGGGTAAAACTATTCATATTTGGATCTAAATATGCACATAAACACCCTTGAAAAATGTTTGTTGTTTTTGGTGGTTAGGGAACCTATCCTTGTCATATCCACAACCCTTTAAAGGAGATAAAAGAAATTTTCTTGATGCGAATGAAAAACCAATAAATGAAATGACAATTATACTTGAATCGGACCATGCAAGACAATCATAGTTACGTTTCACCGAGAATCACATGGAGATCGCAAGCACATCGCATTTTCAATTCCCGCATATGTTGAAATTTTGTTGGAATAGCATTTCAGCAAATTATATATTTCCTTTTGCTTTTCCTTTTCTTCTTCAAAACTTACAAAACCAAGATATGTGAGCAATAGAGCAAGAAAACTCGAGTATAATCTTTGTGACTATCGGACATGCTTTAGAATGAGGGGGCGATAATGATTTTATAGATTTTGAGTGCATAGGGGAGTGGGACACACATGGGTGTAATGATAGGGACCATAATGCATTAGGCATACACATGGGTAGGTGTGATGGGACATAATTAAATGTGAGTGGGTGAGGGTTAGTAAATGGGTGGTGAGGTGTCTTTTAGCTCCATTTTATGGGGTTTTATGATTTTTGGTCTTTTTGTTTTATGATGTTTTTGTGTTTTCGAATAAGGGACCTTATGTGCAAGGTGCATTTTCTAATGTCTATATATATACACATCCTACATCTTTTTGAACTTGGCTTATTTATCTTTTATAGCCTCGAGACACTAGCACCCAACTACAATAGAAGCTTTAGGCGCTCTTGTCCCTCATGGCGCTCCGGCCCCTTTTATTATTTTCTTATCCTTTTGGGTCTCTTTTACCTCTTGGGCATCCTTTAGTACTTTGGGTCGACCTTAAATTTGTCAATTACGAAATTCAAACAAGGGAATCATACATTTTCTTAGTTAATTCTCCAAAATAAAGGGCCAATCACTAAGCATTATCTAGTATCACCTAAACTTGCATCCAAAGGCACAAAGATCATTTAAAATGCATCCATCTAGCACATCCACACAAGGAACAATGTTTGCATCACTCTATATACACAACATATGAGTAGAATTTATTTTTGTAAGCTAGGAAAAATATGTTGATAAACAAGAAATTAAAACACTAACAATAATACCTCCTCCTTCACGATTCCTTAGCAAATCTCGAATGGGCAAGGAAACATGGATGATCCACGATTGTGTGATATGTAGGTACTTTGCTCAAAACAGAGCAAGGTTTTCCTATAACAAGATCAAATTACTTTGTACTCTTTGGACAAAGGGATTATGGATTTGGGTGCTTCAAGATGAGGCTAATTAGACATTAGGATGAGATGGAGGGATTTTTTTTTCTCAAAGGATGCAAGAACTTAGACAGGGGCATTCAAGCTTATTCTTCGTGTCCTAGAGGGGAGGGTAAGGCTATATTTATAGCCTAGGGAAGTGATTAACTTAGAGTAATTTAAGTAATCATGGTTTGAAAATGTGGGCAAGATTAGGTGAGTGGGGACCACGAAGAATGGGTGAGGATTTGAATTGGATTTTTAATTCATAAGTGGAGGATTTTAGGTGAGTGGGGACCACGAAGAGTGGGTGAGGATTTGATTTTGAATTTTTAATTCAATAGTAGAAAAACATGGAGAATAATGACATGTGGTAAGGATTAGGTTATTTTTAGATTTGAAAGGGATAATTAATCAAATTATATTTGATTAATTTGAAGTGCATTTTTGTGGGAAATGAGGTAGGGGAATTAATTGATTTAAGACAGATGTGAAATTAGGGTGTCTACATTTTCCCTTCCTTTGAAGGGTACTATGAAAGTAGTGTCCTTTCAAAGAAAGTAGACGAGATGGAGTGAATATGCCTCAGGTGGCAGGATTGAATATTTTGAAGAGATTCTTCTTAAAGGAGGTGTTCCTTTGATAAGAAGTTGTCAGAGGAAGAAAAGAGAAATCTTTATCTAAGCAAGAAGTAGAACAAACTTTCACTTGTGAGAATGGGGGAAGAATTCAATCTACTTTTCCTAAGCAAAAAGTAGAGTGAATGTTTGTTGGAGAGAGTAGAAGGTGGTGGGTGACGGATGTCATGGTATCCTCTAAGAAAAAAATGTCATGAGAATATGTGATTATGGATAGATGTGATGATGCCCCCTCAAGAGGGTGACAAGGATGGAATATACGAAAGAGCTCTCGAAAAGAGGAGAGATTAATTCTATGGAGAGGACAATAATGGGGTGTAAGATAATGGAATGACCGCACGACGCAAATGGAGAAAGGATTCAATCGGCCTTGAATGCTAGGTGTGAGGGTGTGTGGAATGATGCAATGGGAAAGAGAAAAGGGAATGGACATGATTGGTGGTTGATTATGAGAAGAGAAAGAAAGGTGAAGGGTTATGGAGATAGAGGAGGAAAAAAGGAATGAAAGAGGTAGAAGAGAATAAGAGATAGGGGAAGAAGGGAATGATGAAGGAAAAACAAGAAGAAGACAAGAAAATGACAGAGCAGAGGGTGAAATTATGAAATAGAGAGAGGTGCCATATGAAGGAAGCAACAGAGATAATAAAGAGAAATGCGAAAAGAAAAAGAAATGATAGAGCTGAGAAAAGAAAGAAATGATAGAAGTAGAAGATGGAGAAGACAAGGGTATGGGGAATGGGGAAAGATAAATAAGAAGGAGAAGACAAGGTGGGAGTAGGGGGTAAAATTGACGCCAAAAAAGATTGAAAGAAGAGGTAGAATGGAGAAAAAAAAGAAACTATGAGGGGCCAAGAAAGTGTGAAAAAGATTAGAGAAAATAAGAGAAATGGGTACATGAATAAATGAAAAGGTAGGGGTGGTAGAGAAAAGGAGGGGTGGTCAGAAGAAATGTGAAAATTATGGGGGAGGAAAGGAGGATAGAGCGAATACAAGGAGAAGATTGAAGGAACTTGGTCCTTGTGAGGAAGACCAAGGAAAATAAGATGGAACAGGATGCATGGAGATGCATGTGGAGGGTGGGATGATAAAAAAAGATGGGACAACGCTGAAGAACCAAGTTATCGATGGGGAAATAAGAAGGAAACATGAGGAAAATGGGGGAATAAGATGATATAGAGGAAGTGAAATAACACGAGGGTGGCGAGAGAAAGAGGATAACGATAAAATGATGTAGAAGGAGGGAATACATAATGTGGATAATAAGTGTAGAGTGAGCAATATAAGGAATGTAAAGAGAAGAAAGAGGGGAGGAATGACATAGATTGGAAAATATGTGGATATGCATGAAATGAGGATATGAGGATTACGATATAATAGACAAAGAGGATGTATGATGAAGACAAAAATATATCAAAGAGGGTGAAGGGAAGATGGAGAGGTAGGGAAGAAGTGACAAGAAAGGGTGGGAGTGGGGGAAAAGGATGGGAGAGAAAATAGAATGGGGGATAGAAGAGGAAATGCCAGTGAGGGTAAATTAGGTAAAGTCCACTAACAATGAGTGGTGGGGAAGGATGAGAGAAAAAATGAAGAAAGGGAGAAAGGAAACGAGGAATGGAAAGGATAACACCAACAAAGGGACGTTAGGGAAATCCTACTAACAATGAGTGGTGACCCCAAGAGGAAGGAAGGAATGAAGGGAAAATGGAGAAGGTATAAGGGAGTGAACTAGGCCATGCAGAATGAGGATTGATGATTTTTAGGGAAATTCCACTAACAATTATTAGCATGGGAATAGAAGATGATGATGAAAGAATGTTAGAGGAATGTTAACAACAATGGTGAGTAAGCATGGGGGTAGATATGTGGGATTTGAGAAGATGAAGTGAAAAGAGTAAAGAAAAGGTGAGGGATGAGTTGTGACAAGGTGAAAGCAAGGAGAGGATGCGGAGGATGAGGACGAATGAGGTGAGGATGAAGAAACAAGACATGAAAATAATGGGAAGAAATGGTATGAAGGATGATGGATCAAGAAGGAAAAAATGGGAGAAAGGAACATGATTATAACGAGAAGATAGTAGACATACATTGTGAGATGACAGGTGGAGAAATTGTAATGGTAGGAGGAAAATGTGGTTGGTAGGAGAGACCAGGTGGAAGAAGCGATCAACAAAGTGAACGAAGAATGAGGTGAGGGAAAATTTCATAATGACGAGTTTAGCATAGGGAGGACCCTGACATAAGACTGTCATGTGACGGAAGTGGTTAAGTAATATTACCAAGCGAGGATGATGGAGATGAAAAGTAGGCAAGCAAGAAGTGGTGTTTGTGAGAATGGAAGAGGAGGTGAGAGGATGTGATAATGGGGAATGCCAAGAAAAATTGAAGGGTGAGGATGTGTAGTGATGGGGAAAGGAAAGAAGATAGATCATCCTTAAGAGGGACTCTTAAGTGAGATCACCATGCCACATGAGTGGTTAAGTAAGATTGCTAAGCAGAGGATGGTGATAGTGGTGGTAAGAAGATGTGGTGATGGGGAATGAAGAGAAAATGTGGATGGTGAGAATGTGGAGTGATGGGTGAGTGCAAGATGACAGGTCATCCTTAAGAGAGACTCTTAAGTAAGATCATCATGCCATCGAGTGGTTAAGTAAGATCGCCAAACCGACAGGGATGATATGTAAGGAGAAAGACAAAATTGTATTGGGTATAGGGGTGGAATGGTTGGTTGAAGAAGATGATCACAATGAGAGGTGGGAGAAATAAGATGGGGAAATATGATGGGATGGGGGAAGGCCATAGGGTAGATCAACCTTAAGAGGGACTCTTAAGTAATTTCCATGCGATAGGGATGGTTAAGTAGGATCGCCAAGCTGAAGAAGAAGAAGAATGATGATAAAGTTAGTGGGAATAGGGTATGAAAAAATGGACTGAAGGGGAACCCTTAAGTGAATTTTCCATACTATGAGAGCGTGTAAGTAGGATGACCAGGTAAAAGACAAATTCGGGGAAGGATGAGAAAAGAGTGAGTGATGTATGCTAGAGTGGAAGAGGAGGTGAGATGAGGTGATAACAAGGAAGAAAGGAAACAAAGGAGTGTAACATGAATGGATGGAGGAATAAATGTGGTGGAGGGAGGAGAGTGTGAGAGGAATCCTTAATTGGGATGCCCATGTGGTAAGAGTAATGATGCGAGAATAAGAATCAAAAGGTGTGGAGTGGAAATATGGGTGTGGTGGTGATTGTTTTTTTATGAATGGGAAGATGGTGGAGAAGCTTCTACAAAGAAGATCTTAGGGAGAGGGTATACCTCCAACAAGGATCCCATATAGAAGGGGTTATTAAGTAAGATTTTCAAGTGGGAAGTAGAAGAGTGAAAGGAAAGAATACAAATGGGTGATAGGGGATAGGAATGGTGAGAAGGGTAATATAGGGATAAGTGGAGGAGGAGTAGAAATGAGGAGCGAGGATGAATGGTGATCATGATGGGGAGGAGGAGCTGTTGGATAGTGAATGCTACTTGAGAAATGTCTTCAAGTAGGATTTGCAAACTAATGGTGATCAAGTAGGATTCCCAAACTGGGAATGCATTAGTATGGATGAATGGATGGGGTGCAAAGTAAGATTTTGATTATGCATGAAGATACTCACATGACGAAAAATATCTTAATTTTAATGTAGCACATAACATGATGCATCATGATATAAAATATTAGGATGATTAGACCGTAATATGCATGATAAAAGAGACATGGGCCATCAAAAAGGTTTGATGCCCCATCTGATTTATATGCAAGTGGAAGAGATCATAGATAGAGGCCATCAAGAAATTATGATGCCCCAGTACGATATGCAATCGTATAACATAAGTATATTAGAGAGAACACCAGGATATATAAAATCAAGATACCCCCTATAATATATCAAGATACAACAAATCAATTAATGACTTGTAACTAATAATATAACACAAGAACTAATAAACATGTCCCTAACATGTTCCATAGTGAGGATTGATCGGATGTGCCCCCAAGCAAGGTACAAGGACATAAAAAGGATTGGGTCATTGTCCTCAAACAAGGAAACAATGAGAGCGATTTTCCCCAAGCGAGGATTCACGCGAGGAGAAGTGGTTTGAATTTGATAGTCATAAGGTGATTGGATCATTCGTTGGGGATAATAGTTCAAAGGATGAATTGTGTTGATTATTTTAGAGTTTTGTGATTTTGTGGAGTTTACAATTTTTTAGATTTTTTTTTGCTTTTGTGGATGTTTTTGGAATTTTGAAAAGTTTTCAAATGTTTTTGTATTTTGGATATTTTCTAATATTTTGGGGATTTTGTTGATTTTTATACTATTTTCACGATTTTAAGATTTTCTAATTTTTTTTTGGATATTTGCATGTTTTTGAGGATTTTTAATTTTTCTAATGTTTTTGTATTTTGGAGATTTTCTAATGTTTTTGGGGATTTTGTTGATTTTTATACTGTTTTCAATTTTCTAATGTTTTGGTGATTTTCTAATTTTCTAATTTTTTTTGGATTTTGGATTTTTGCATGTTTTGGGGATTTTTATTTTTCTAATGTTTTTGGAGATTTTGTTTTGGAAATTTATGGACCGAATGCAAACTTCTTTTGAGAGGTGATAAACCAGGATATCGTCCGTATGTACTACATTCCTCGTGGTAACTCATGCTTGAATAATAAATAATTATCACTCCATTGGTAGGATATGTTGGTGATGATATGATGGAAATAATTCCAGCTCCATTCTTGACTCCACGCAACTAGTAAGATGTGAGGGCTCATCACCGAGAATCAAGAAGGACGCAGATGTAGATAATGAATACAAAGACAAGTGCTAACAACAATCCCTTGGGGAAATTGTGATTCCATTCTTCTTAAGGTTACTGAACCATTTTCAAAATGACTTTCACTTTATGGGTCATGTGCTAGACTTAGACAATTACGTGGCCTGTTGATTGGTAAGATATGAGGTGAAGGGATAGTTCTCTCTTCACTTAGACATCTAAATTACTTCTTTAGGGATTGTATAATTGTAAGCATTTTCAGATTGATAAGATTTTGTATTCTTGAAATGAATCCCTATGCCTTGCCCCATGCTACCAGTAAGAAGCAAGGGCTCATCACCGTAGGCTAAGTAAATTCATTTTTTTTTTTTTTTTTTTTTTTTTTTTGGAATTTTTTTTTTGAATGTTTTGTGACATTTTTATGTTTTGTGAATGACCCTTTATGCTTTACCCCATGCCACCAGTAAGAGGCAAGGGTTTATCACCAAAGACCAAGACATATACGAGTAAGGGAACCTTCCTCAATTCCCAATCTCACACTACCAATAAGAAGTGTGGGCTCAACACCAAAGACTGTGAAGGACGAAAGGTGTGATAATTAATTATTCATAATTTATTGAATTGATTGAAATTTACAATAGTGTTTTGTATTTGGGAAGGAACGTTTTCCCCCAATCTCAGCCCCACATGATTAGTAGGATGTGAGGGTTCAACACCAAAGACTGAGATGGATGATCAAATGAAATAGGTACAAAAGTTTAGAGCTTTGTTATGAAAGAGAGAACTTCTTTGAAGGGATTATGTTACCATCAGTAAGCTTCTAGGTATGACCATAGGTGAAAGCGACTGAAAATGGGAGATATTATAAGAAGTATGATGCTCACAAACTTAATAGGATCTATATTAGCACATGTCTCATGATGATAAATATGAAGATGTAATTTTGATAATGAAAATATCTGCCAATGGAAATGAATAAATTCAAATTATTCAGAGATAAGTTAGATAGAAGGAACATGCATACAAGTCGTTGTCTCCCAGAATAGTGAACACCTCAAGGATAAAATTTCTTTAAATGTATTGCATTCATTGGTTCATCAAGTTCTTGACCATCTTCAGTGGCCAACTTATAGGCTCCAGAGCCAAATTTAGCTGTAATTACATAGGTTCCTAACCAATTAGGCTCAAATTTTCCTTGTTTTTCTCACTCTTTAGTGGTATTATTTTTATTTTATTTTAAAATGAGGTCGTCAATCTCAAACTCTCTGGGTCTTACCTTTTTATGATAATTGTGTTGCAGTTGGTTTTGATAGACTTGAAGATGATTGAGGGCATTAAGTCATTTTTCATCGAGAAGCTCAAGCTCTTGAAGCCATGACTATCGGTATTCATCCTAATTAATTACATATTTAAGGGAGATTCTCAAGGATGGGAGTTCTATCTCAATAGGTAAAATGGCTTCACAACCATAAATGAGGGAAAATGGGGTGGCTCTAGTAGGCGTGTGGTAAGATGTATGTAAAGCCCAAAGAGCGGGGTAAATTTGAGTATGTTAATTACGTCCATGTGTGTTGATGATTTTTTCCATGATGGATTTTAGAGTCTTGTTGGTTTCTTCTGCTTGACCATTACCCTGAGGGTAGTATGGAGTGGACCACTTAAGTTTGATGTAAAATTTTGGTGAGGTATTCTACATCTTGTTTTTTAAATGATTTGTCATTATCTGTGACAAGAGCGGATGGAACACCAAATCGATAGATGGGATTATTAAAAATGAATTTTGATATTTGGCTACTAGTAACATAGGTGAGAGGCACATCTTCCACCCATTTAGTGAAGTAATCGGTAGCGGTAATGATGAATTTATGTCCATTGGACGATGTTGGTCTGATTTTACCAATGAGGTCAAGTCCCCATTGAGAGAAGGGCCATGGTGTGGTTATCAATTGCAATGCTTGGGAAGGTGTATGGATAATATTGTCGTGCTTTTGACATGCTTTACATCATTTGAAAAAATGGCATGCGTCACTTTCCATGATGGGCCAATAATATCTAACTCGCAGGATTTTCTTGGCTAAGCCTATACCGTTCGTGTGCACTCCATAGATACCAGAATGGAATTTAGTTAGGAAACTCGAAGCTTCTTCCTGACTAAGACATCAGAGCAGGGTGCCATCATATCCTCATTTATAAAGAGTTTCTACTAAAATGGTGTAACGAGAGGCACGTTTTGCTAAAGCACATTTATGCATTGGTTTCATGTCGGTAGGAAATGTTTTATCACGATGAAGGTGTAAAGATCATGGTACCAAGGGTTATTTGGACCCACGATTTCACATACCATAGTGTTTTTAGGAAGATCATAGGCAGGAATTAAGAGATGTTTGATGAGAAAATATGTCAGGGTTGATTAGATGTGATTTCTAATATGGATCCAATAGTTGTCATAGCATCGGCAGATTTATTACTAATTTTGGGGATTTGATCAAAGCTAATTAATCAAAATATCTTTGAAGGCTATTTTCCATGCACTTAAATTGGATAATTTTTCATCCTTGATCTAATATTCATCAATAGCTTTTTTGATAATAAGTAAATAATCTCCAAATACACTAACTCTTAAGATTCCAAGATATAGCTAGTTTTAATCATGTGATTAGAGATTCATATTCTACGATATTGTTGGTACATGGAAATGTTAATAGAAATGATTTGGGGATGACATGTCCGCTAGGTGTGATAAGAAAAATACCAGCTCCTAATCCATGGAGATTA
Source organism: Taxus wallichiana var. yunnanensis (assembly GCA_018340775.1). Lineage (NCBI taxonomy): Eukaryota > Viridiplantae > Streptophyta > Pinopsida > Cupressales > Taxaceae > Taxus > Taxus wallichiana. The sequence goes on from CM031234.1 coordinate 768,458,998, forward strand.
CAAGATCCATCAAAAAATAGAGTCCAAGCTGGCGCGATGTCTATGTGCAAAAGATCTTCATCAGGAAATGCAAAATGGAGTGGTTCTATGCCAGGAAGGGGTGCCTCGGAAAGTTGTTCTATAAGGGCTTGTCCTTTAATTTCTCTATGCGAAACAAACTCAACGTAAAATTCACTAAGTAGTACAACCCAACTAGACATTATTCCTGTGAGAATGGGTCGGGACAAGAGATACTTGAGGGGATCAATCTTGGCGATCAACTTAATTGTGTGATTAAGCAAGTAATGACGTAACTTATGGAATGCAAAGGTAAGTGCCAAGCATAATTTTTTGATTTTGGAATATTGTACTTCATGTTCAATAAGTGTTCGACTAAGGTAGTATACAACTTGTTCTTTTACTTGATCATTATGTTGCACTAACAGAGCTCTTATGGCATGTTCAATGGTAGATGTATAAAAAGCAACATGGGTTTACATACAACTAGTAACATAAGATTAGGTGGGCTAGAGAGGTATTCTTTTAACTTATCAAAAGATTATTGACAATCGTATTTCTAGTGGAATTGTGCATCTTTCTTGAGTAATTGGTTAAATTGATGGCACTTATCGGCCAACTGTGATATGAAATGTCGAATAGATTCGATTTTTCCCTAAAGACTACATAATTGTTTTAGGTTTTGAGGAGGAGGCATTTCCATAATGGCTTTGACTTTTGCAGGATCCACTTTTATACCTCTCGTGAGACAATAAACCCTAATAATTTACCATAGGTCACCCCAAATACACATTTATTTGGGTTAAGATGAACCTTATACTCACGTAATCTATCAAAAATGTGTCTCAACACACCTGGATGTCCTATTTGTGTTTTTTATTTTGCTAATATATCATCAACATAATCTTCCATGATATCATGTAACATATCATGAAAGATGACTATCATTGCTCGTTGATAGGTGGCATCGGCATTTTTCAAGCCGAAAGGCATGAACTTATAACAGAAGGTGCCCCATGGTGTAGTAAATGTTGTTTTATGTTGATCCCCTTTAGCAATACGTATTTGATTGTAACTAGAAAATCCATCCATTAAGGAGAGCATTTCATGGCCTACCGTAGAATCAACAATCATGTCTATGTTTGAAAAGGTAAATTCATCCTTGGGACAAGCCTTTTTATTGTCTTGTAAGTGTATGCATATCCCGATGCTAGGGGACTTTCTTGCTACGAGAAATATGTTAGATATCCATGTTGAATAATCAATAGGTCGGATAAAGTCATCTTCTAAGAGTTTCTCAAGTTCAGCTTTGACAAGCAATGCTACTTGGGGATGCATTTTGCATAGTTTTTATTTCACAGGATTTACATCTAGATGCACCACAAGGTGGTGTACTACAAGAGATGGATCTAGGCCTGGAATTTCCTTATAGGTCCATGTAAATATATCTTGGAATTCAATAAGAAGTTTTGTGAACTCTATGCATTCTTGGTCATACACACTAATGTCAAGTTGTAAATTTTTTGTTGTTCGACGGTTCCAATGTTTATGTCTTTAGTTTCTTCTACAAGCATTTTAGATGTATCCTTTTCAAAAATGATGTTAATGGTTGATGTAATTCATCGGTGTCGGGTGATTTGGGGGAGTTGGCACAAGATTTTTGTGTGATGTTGAGACTTTTTATTGACATGTTTGTTTGATAGGGTGGCGATGAGATTTTGACTATGGGAAATTTTATGCTTACGCTTGATTCAAATTTTCAAGGTAAAGGATTTGAATATTCTATTACTTCACCAAAATAGGTTGATTCATCTAAGTGATTTCAAATCCTTTTATATAGTCATGAGTAGGAATTTGATCGTGAGTTCCAAGGAATTCTTTGATGGCTTCATCATTTTAGAACATGTCCATAGCCACATGATGTGTTTGGCCATGGTCTATGAGATTTGGATGCGTAAGCTCAAAATCGATGATGTTAATGGATAAATGTTCAAAGTAAAGATGTGTTTTAGTGAGGTCTTTGAAAAGGCTATGTGTAGACCTGGTGTCACTATCAAAGTTGGTGTCATCGTTATCACTTGAAATTAATACAAGAGCAGCATCAAATACCTTGAAACCCATACCATGTTTACCATGATGTTGTGTGTAATTGATTGGGTCTAAATGACCTTGTTCATTTGGACCAAGTCCTTTACCCTTCCATCGCATGTTTTTCATTATTCGATGAGCTTTGGTAAATTGAGGGGACTCATAATAGGGAGAAAATTCATCATTATATAACCAAGATCCTAAAGAACTTGGAATATGTTCATTGTCGAGATAACTAAATTTTTTCCAAACTGATTGTCCCAATTGGTAAGTGGGATGGATTCTCAAATGTAGAGCATTGGTTCCATAGTTGTGTGGGGAATTGTTGATGTAAAAGAGTCTTCCACCTTTTGAAATTGATATTCACCACATCCTTTGTAAATAATTTTGAATGTGTGAGATGGGGGACCAGTAGGTACCTCATGTGGTGGGGAAGTCAATTTGGTAGTTCTGAAAGATGAAGAAAATGGGTTATAAGAAGAGGGGGTGGATTAGAGGATGAGTTTGGTTAATCAAGGAGAAGGTATCTCAATAAAATAAGTATGGTTAGATGAAGAAGGTTGACAAGGTGAAAAAGAAGATGGTGTGGTGAAAGAGTGATTTTTGTTGGAAGAAGAAGCTTGATTAGTGGAAGAAGATGATTGATTAGTGGGAGGAGGACTAGTTGAATATTGTTGATTAGTGGAAGAGAATGGATTGGAAAATGTGGTTTGGTTAGAAGGTGATGGTTTCAGATCATATTTAGGGAGTGTATCCGGATCGACGCATGTTTCATTAGGGATTATACGAGGTGGAGCATACTTATCTGTTGATGGACAATAGTGATCATGTCTATACCATCCTTCGAGGAATCTACAATACTCAAAGGGTTGAGGATCCGCACATAGTGTAAATTCTTTGTCCAAATGAGGAAATTTAATACATTGGTGGAACATTGATGGGATGGCTTTCATGGCATGAATCCATGGTCACCGACAAGAATGTTATATGCAACTTCTACATCCACCACATGACATATTGTTTCTAAGGTGATGGGTCCAACTTGGAGAGGTAACGTGATTGTGCCTTCAGACTTTCTTTCACTATTATCATACCCACGAATGGTTATGATGTTGTTTTGTAGATCATTTTTGGTGTAACCTAGGCAACGTAAGAGTTTCATGGAACAAATATTCAATGCAGATCCATTGTCGATTAATACGCGCTTGATCTTACGATGAGTTATATAACCCTCAACGTATAAAGAATGATTATTAGTGATGTTGGGATTAAGAAGGTCAGTAGGACCAAAGGATAAAATAGGATTGGGTACCGTAAGATGTGTAATTAAAGCCTGAAATTTTTGTGAATTGATGTCCTCGGGGACATGAGTGTTATTCAATGTTTTCATAAGGATGCATTGTAGTGCGGAAGAAGAATTAATTAATTCCATGATGGAAATTTGTGTTGTAGTCTTCTCAATTTTTTACAATATTGAATGATGGCACAAGTTGTGGAGTGGAATTGGTGGTGGAATTAGATGGTGGATTTGGTGGTGTGGGAGATGAAGTAGCAGATTTTTTTTGTAGGGACCCACATTTTCTTTTTCGGTTGTGATCGCACAGTCAGTTCTTATCTTTATAGTTGCCACTAAGTCTTGGTCATATTCTATGGTCGAGATGATTGAGTCATACTTGTGATGATTGGCCCTTATCCTTTGAATTATCATCATGGTTAGGGAAGGGGTTTTTGAACATGTTAAGTTTTTCGTTGGGTGTTTTTGTCTCAGAAGTATTTTCAACTTCTATGTCTCTGCGTTCAATTAGGTCTTGGACATAATGGCATATTTGCATGCATCAATCTATAGAGTGCCATTTTATGTGATGGTAATCACAATATTCATTTTCCTTATACCAATTCAGTTTGGGTTGTCCTTCTTCAAAGGGTTTGACGATGGGATACATAATCATGTTGGAATTTTCCAAGTGACAAAAGATGCTAGATAAGCTTTCTCCAAGTGGAGTGAACTGTCTTCACTTGTCCCAAGAAGGAGCTTCCTTTCTAGGGATTATGATCGGTTGTTTGTGTTTGAATGTGTTGAGCGGACTACTTTGAACGTTTGGGACATGGCGAGAGTCAATAACGTCATCATTAACTATATTTTGGTTTCGGTTAAAGAATTTGGATTTTCTGGTTCTGAGGAGCGTCTCTATGAGGTTGGTCCCTAAAGGGTGTTTTAAGTAAGCCCTTAGAAATGAGGGATTTTTCGATTTATGTTCCCTTTTCAATGACTTCTTTGAAATTACTTAGATAGTGCATTTACATGTGGAATGATAATTTGGCATTGAGATTTGGAACAAAAATGCTAACCAATTGTCTTTCGGGTATTGAGCAAGGAAATCTGCTTGCAATTCCTTGCCATCATTGTAAAAAGGAGGTGAAGTTTTCGTTGGGCCTTTGTCTAGTGTTACAAAGATCGAGCATGGTTATTTCTGAGTCTAAGTTGAAGGAAAAATGTTTGATGAATTTTTCCGATAAGTCTATGAATGTCGTGATTGACCCTTTGGGAAGATGGAGAAACCAAGTCTAAAGCTTGTCCTCCTAAACTTTGAGGAATAATCATAAACGATGTCATGATAAGAAACTTCTTGACACATTGCATGTAAAATTCCTTGACATGTTCACGGGGGTCACCTTTGCTTTTGTATTTATCAAATTTTGGGATTTCAAAGGATGATGGAAATGGTAAGCGTAATATTTTCGTATCAAATGGGTAAGGACATAGTTCTTCAAAGTTGAATTGTTTCGATTGTTTTTGTAGTCCCTGAATGGTGTCTTTCATATGTTTCTATTCTTGTGTGAATGGAGAGGTAGGGGATGGGTTATCAAGAATTTTGTGAGTATTGGGGTCTGGATTGGAGTCTTTTAACCTTTCAGCTCTAGCAGTTGCTTCCTCAAGTTTCTTTGTTAAGTCTTGGATTTTGGTGAATAACTCATCGGTCAAAGAGCTATTTGATTTTTTGGTATTTCATTGTGGTAACTTGATTCACCATTGTCAATAAGTTTGTTTAAATTTTCAATCGTAAAGTCAAGGAGTAGTTTTGTCCCCATGGCTAGAATGTGCTATAGATATTTGTTTTTGTTTTATTCTATCACCCTATTTACTTGTTCTTGTTCTTCATTGGTGAGTTGTGGTTGCACAAATTCTTCATCGTCATTTTCATGATTATGACTACATGTGAATACCATGATGAGATAGGTGTGTGCTTGATTAAGCTATAAAATTGGTTATGAATTTTGAGAAGACGTGATTAAATGAGAACTTGATTGCTTTGGATTTGGCTTGAATAAGCTCATGATTACTGATAAGGAGAGTAACTCAAACAAGTTATCTCAATATGATTGTGATATAACTCGAGATGAGCTATTAGGAATTTGTGTCACGTTGTGTAGATTTGGCTTGAACAAGCTCTGGATTGTTGACGGGAGAGTAACTCAAACAAGTTAATCTCAATATGATTGTGATATAACTTGAAACGAGTTATGAAGGGATTTGTGTCGATGTGATTTTGATAAACTCGATAGTTAAAAAATAAGGAGTGAACTCAAATAAGTCTCCTAATGTCAGTTTGATATAGCTTGAAAACACGCTATGGAGGATTGGTTGAAGCAAGCTAATGAAATCGGTGTGATGTTTTGGTCTTCATTGTTGGATTGCTTCAATGTTTTGCTTGGTATTGATCATTCAAGAAATGGTTTTGTGGAACATGACTAGGGTTTGAACTTTTACAATGAACACATTGATATCAACCAAGTTTTATGATAAAAATAATGCTAAACTATTTTGTTGACAAACAACAAGCAGTCATGTGTATCAAATTGTTTTGGCTCAAGAGGTAAATTCTTTAGGAATGATCATTGTTTCATGTAATCATACAAGTATGTTGTGGAATGATGGATGTAAGCTCTTATCACTCCAAAAATATGTGTCCTCCGATATACCCTAGTCTTGATATACCTAATTTTGTATGGGGACAGAATTGGTACGGGGAACCCTTAGAGCACTAGAGGAGACTCACCAATTCTTACTTTCCTACTTTGGAGTGAATCACCATGTCCAAGGTAGGTTTTTGAAAAGGTGGAAGGTGATGGGGGATGAATGTGTATGTCATACTTATAAATCCCAAGATTTACTGAGGATGATGCACGAGCTTCGTTGTTACAACTATTTAGGTGCGACTCGCATGCTCCGCATGACAACATTACCTGTAAGTGAAGAGCAGGGGCGAGGTAAATATTGAATGTTGTGATGAGATGATGTCTCAAAGTGTAATGCAGATGCAAATGTTGTTGGTGCGTGGTAGTCAAGTCCACGTCACCGGTGTAGCATTGGTGGTGATGAAATCCACCTCTACTACATGCAAAAACAAGAATGATGATGTGATTATATGTAAGGTTCTTTCCAACTTGAAATAAATTACTGGCGGAAAATGATAATGTACCTGAACGTGCTAAAAAAATTGTTTGAGTAGTTTTCTTTAAATGGTGGTACTTTTGTAGGAAGGTTAAAAAAATTGTTTTCTTTTTTTGTATTTTTGATAATATTCTAGTGACACGATCCTATAGAAAAAAATTAGTAGTTATCCTGCAAACAAAATGTTAAAAAAGTGATCGTGGTTGTTTTTCATTTTCCGGATCACTCAAGGCATAAGAAAATAGCATACACAACCAATGACCAAACAAATATCAATAGTATGAAAAAATAAAATTGATTGAGATGATAGTTAGAAACATAAAATAATATGGAAGTGGATCCTACAATGTTAGAATAAGAAACTAAACAATCAAGATCATTTCTAATTTTCCATATCACTTCAAGGTGCAGGAAAAGAGCATACGCGGATAAAATTGGAATAGATTTTGTTAAAAAATAAATAATTATTGTAATTAATCGTGATTGTAAAATAATAATAACGATTATCTTCACAAAAAAATGATGAAAAAAAAGCTTTAAAATGTTACCAGAAGTGTCGTCGTGGAAAATTGGAATGTAAGGAAGATTTTTTTGTTTTCATGGGGCTTAGGGGCTCCAGTGTGTAAAAGATGACTGAGAATGCAAACCCGATAATTTTGACGAGATAGGTGCGAGAAGGTCAAGGTCTTGTATTCTTGAAAATTTCCTCCACCGCGGTCCACGAGTATCCAAATCTAATGATGGATTTTATTCTTCTAAACACCGAGCACCGAGGAGATCAAATACATGACGAGCGTTGTAGGTTCATTGTTACTTATAACCTCCTCTTTTGCAATTCCATAGAAAACCTCAGAATGGGCAAGAAAACATGGATGAGCCCTGATTGCATGATATGTAGGTGTTTTTCTTGAAACGGAGTAAGGTTTTCCTGCAACAAGATCAACTTACTTTGCACCAATGGACAAAGGGATTATGGATTTGGGGTGCTTTAAGATGAGGCTATTTGGACATTAGGATGAGATGGAGGGATTTCCTTTGCTCAAAGGATGCAAGAACTCAAACAGAGCATTCAAGCTTATTCTTTGTGTCCTAGAGGAGAGGGGTAAGGCTATATTTATAGCTTGGGGAAGTGATTAAATTAAAGTAATTTAAGAAATCATGGTTTGAAAATGTGGGAAAGATTAGGTGAGTGGGGACCACGAAGAATGGGTGAGGATTTGAATTAGATTTTTAATTCATAAGTAGAGGATTTTAGGTGAGTGGGGACCACGAAGAGTGGGTGAGGATTTGATTTTGAATTTTTAATTCAATAGTAGAAAAACATGGAGAATAATGACATGTGGTAAGGATTAGGTTATTTTTAGATTTGAAAGGGATAATTAATCAAATTATATTTGATTAATTCAAAGTGCATTTTTGTGGGAAATGAGGTAGGGGAATTAATTTATTTAAGACATATGTGAAATTAGGGTGTCTACAATTTCTATTCCATCTCACACATTTTCATACTTGGAGCATTCTAGATCTAGCCTACTATCATAGTGCAACTTGCACAAGGGAAAACTAGGGCATCATTACACACACATTCACATAAAACTACATGGAGTCTGAGATGTAGTGTAGTTCTCGTCCCTAATATCACTCTTGGGATGACCATCGGGGTCAGTCCAACTCCCCATTATGCATCTTATTTATTAGGTTTGATGTGGTTTGTGGGTATGTTCATATATCTATCTATTTTACAAGTTGACACGTGTGACAGCGATAGTGGAGTAAAACCGAGTGACAAAATAAGATCAACAAAAGAGATCTTTTAACCCATAAAAGGAAAAAAATAACATTTGACTAGATACTAGTGCACATATCATTCACTAACACCCGGGCACTCCTATCCTCCCATGGGTACTTATGTCCTGCACACTTCTAAGTTCCGAACCTCTAGTGAGCCTTGATGACACTCTACCCAGTTTGTTCCAACACTTCCTCAACCTAGAAAAATTTCATATCACTCTGAAATCAGCTAAGTCATATTCTCTCTCTATTGTTTAGGGTTTCATATTGTATATGTTTATTTCTTGCGTCTTACTATAGTCTATCACTTGTATATCATCGATTCATGTAGTCACTCTAAAATTATATTTAATTAAATCATTTGGTGAACCCAACCCTTACATGCCCATTATTGGATATTTCATGGCTTCACATCCCTTTGATTCTAATGCTTTCATGTTGTATATCTAGGTTCAAATTCATAATCTCCTTGTTAAGTGTGTCCTAATTGATCATGGATCTGGTCTTAACATATGCACTTTATCCTTTCTCCATCAAATAGAATTTCTACTACTCATCTCAATCCATTTATTATTTGTATTTATGGCTTTGATGCTACACCTAAACAAGTATTGGGCACAATCTCTCTTCCCCTTACTATGGGATCTTGCAATCTTAATGTTTTATGTCATGTTATGCCTCATGATGTTCCTTATACTATCCTTCTAGGCCATCTTTGGTTACATACTATGCATATGCTTCTTTCTACCCCTGTCATAGCACACAATGCCCTTACTACACTTTCTTCCATGGATACTACTATAGTATATTCCACACCTCATATCACTACTCTGATGATATTCCCCTCATACATGATGTTAATGAAATTACCTACATTGCACATCCTTCTCCTCTTGGGGTGCACCCTAGTGTTACTGATTTACATGATCAATTCTCTATTGGTACCCATTGTGTCTCACTCTCGATACACTTCTATTGATCATATGCTTACTGCTTTTAATGTTACATATCTCTCCATGCCTTCCTCATCACAAGTTAGAGCATTGTATGTTGGTTTTACAATTCTTCCTAATACCCACACTTTCCATGATTCTATGCATAATTCATCTAATATTGTTTCACATTATCTTGTTACATCCATGGGGGAAATCAATTCCCCTCTTATTTCCTTTCTTTCTATGGTCATATGGGATAATTCATATTACTTTATTTCTTATGATCTTCCCAAATTGCACATATTGTTTCTAATGGGTCTTGTTTCTCTACCTCCATTGCTTGGAATTCATATTGATGAGCCTTCGTGCATTACGTATGTTACATATATTTTGACTCACATATTGATCCTTATGTTTTCACTTATTTTTTCCACTATTTCCAACATGCACAATGTTACACCTATTATATTCTCCAAAAGGGTACATTTTTATTTCTTATACACTTCATATTCATCCAATTGGGATCTTGGACTCTATAGGGTTTTCCACTCACCATGTTGACATTATTATTTGGTATCTCTTGTGTTTACCAATGTTCTACATATTCTAGTTTTTCCACATGCATGGCACAATCCTACTCCACATGTTATGATACATGCACTTTCACACGACATATGTTCATCTTCTTTAGCATATCATGGGCCCTTTCCTACTACTCTCATTGCATATATCGTCTTGGCATCCAAATTTGGGGGCATCCTAATTCCCCCACACTACCCGATGACACACTCTAGTTCCATGGTTCATACTCAACTATTGAGGGTCCAATTCTTAAATGAACCTCACATCATCATCTGTACTTCACACTCAATGCTTCTAACATCTACTCTCAATCGCACACAAAATACTCATTACCTGATGACACACTCTTATTCTATGGTTCATGATTGACTATTGAGGGTGATAATTCCTTCATGAACCTTGTTTATCACATATTTTCTACTCGGGATTTTTGATTCATGTCTATATTTCTTAGCATTACCACCTCTCTAGTACACATATGTTACCTTCATTACCTGATGACACACTCTTGTTCTATGTTCATTCTTGACTGTTGAGGGGGAATTTTAAATGAACCTCATCTCACACACATCCACTAGGGGAAACATTTCTCCCATAATCTACACATCATAGCACACCATCACATCCATACATAATTTACACATCCTGGTTGCATTTATTCTTGTTAGCTTATACTACTTACATGTCACACTCTGTTTCTATGCTAGTCGAATTCATGGTATTTCATCATATTTTTCTATATACACATGTGCATTCACTTGGTATCTTGAGGTGAAGGTAGGTCCTTTACAAATTCTTACATGATGCAGGATGTTTGACACTACTCTTTACCAATCCCGCAGAGGCTCCTAGGGGCATCTATGTTTACCACTCTCATACTCTAAACACTCATAGATCCTAATTATTTCCATATATACTACTTCTACTCGTTATCACTTGATTTTCACTAATATATACATGCTTTGACATACTACTTATATTTCTAACCTACTCACAGGTGCTTTATGTGTAGCATTTTCCTTGCAGGATCAATACAACCATGGTTATCTGTCACTCTTTGATTGATATTTTTACTATTTTTTGTGGGCTACTCCCTATGTCTTTCTTGTTCATTATTTTCTTATGTCCACTTTGGCCTTGATTGCCTTGTGACATTGTGAGGATGTCCCATCTATGAAACCCACTTTTCACATTCCATATTGTCTTCCTAGTTGTTTGTTACATTGTCTTCTATTGCATGTTAACTCCTTTCCATTAACACTTGTTTCTAGCCTACTTTGTTTGCATGTGCCTTGGTTTCTACCAAGCACATCTCCTACCCCCTCTAGGTATCTAGTACATGATATACATATCATCTTCTGGTCCTCTCCTTTGGGTTGCATTCATCTACATTTGTTACATGCACCCCAAATGAGGGGGCATCTATTAGGTGAACAAATCACCCCTATATCAGCTCATAGGTCCATAACATCATAGTACATTATAGAATTGGCACAAAACATAGTTACATAATGGTCCGAAATCGACTTAGATCATAGAGATAGAGTAGACACTAGCACCCAGCCCCTGACAAGAGTGGCGGTGGATGTTTACATCCCACCCCGAGAGCTTGTTTCTTGGGGGAATATTCAATTTATCAGTTTAGCACAATATCCAATAGTTTATAGTATATTTCCCAGTATCAAGCACTTGCCTCCAATTGTAGAATGCATTCTATCTCTTACAATCAATTAAAATCAACTACAATTGGTTACAACAAGAACAACATGAACAACATGTTACAAATCAGGTATGTACCATCTGTAGTGGTGCTTATTGGGAAGTGTCATGGAAGGAGATAAAAACTATACCTCTCTCCCCAACACTCTTCTCTTGGCATGAGATCACCCAAAAAAATCGCTCTTGGCGTGAGATCACCCAAAAACTCATTCTCGTCGTGAGATTGCCCAAAATACTCTCTCTTAGCATGACACCACCTAAAAACCTCACCATCTACATTCAATTCTAGCAATTACAAGCAAACATGACAATTTTCTATCTCATACTCTCTTATACATTAGGTGCACACTTTCCTTTTACACACTTTTACTTACTTATACATACATTACTATGATTTTTCACATACGGGACTTTGAATACTTTCTTGCTCTTCTTTTATAGGTTCGTCCTTAATATGCAACAAGAAGTATCTCACATCAGCAAGCACAATCTCTAGCAATATGCTATCTCGCATACACTTCACTCCTAGGGTCCACGTCCCTTTCTTATTTTCCACGCTTTACATCACGATCACTTCACACTTCACTTGTCCACTCGGCACACTATCGCCTACACTCTTCTCTATAAGATTACAAGGTACGCATCTTCTATCTACTTTATGTTATTGAGTATTCACTCAACAACATAAAGTGGGGAAATATAGACACAAAATATATGCACTTGGGTACATTTCTAGGTCCTAAAGAATACTAATGTATACATGATTCCTAAGCAAGAAAACTAGTGGTTGAAAACTCATTTTGGGCCTTTTACTTTATCTTTTACATTCTTATTGGCTTTACACATCCTATATTTTTCCGAAACTTGACTTATTTATCTTTTATGGCCTCGAGACACTATTACATAAGCTTCAGGCACTCATGTCCCTCCTAGGATCTCCTAACCCTTTTTATTCTTTTCTTATCCTTTTGGGTCTCTTTTACCTCTTGGGCACCTTTTATTACTTTGGTTCGGCCTTCCAATTTTCAATTACGAAATTCAAACAAGGGAATCATATATATACTTAGTTACTTCTCCAAAATAAAGGGCCAAGCACTAAGTATTATCTATTATCACCTAAGCTTGTATCCAAAGGTACAAAGATCATTTCAAAGTCATACATCTAACACATCCACACAAGGGACAAGGGTTGGATCATTCTACATACACAACATAAGAGGGGAAGTTCTTCATATTTCATCTCACACATTTGCATACTTAGAGCATTCTAGATCTAGCCTACTATCATAGTTCAACTTACACAAGGGAAACCTAGGGCATCATTACACATACATTCACACAAAAATACATGGAGTCCGAGAGTTAGCGCGAGTGCTCAATCGTAATATCACTCTTAGGGTGACCATCAAAGTTAGTCGACTCCCATTCTATATTTTACTTATTATGTTTGATGTTGTTTTTGGGTATATGCAACTATCTTATTTTGCGGAGTTACATGTATGAATGGTGACAAAGTGGAGTAAAACTAGAGTGACAAAAGAGGATTGACAATGAAGCTCTTCCAACCTAGAAAAGGATAGAATCAACATCCAACTAGACACTAGAACCCAAATCAATCACTAACACTTAGGCACTCATATCCTCATGTGGTTGCTTCTGTCATGCACACTTCTGAGTTCCAGAACCTCTAGTGAACCTTGAAGACACTCTACCCAATTTGTTCTAGTACTTCCTCAATCTAGATAACTTTCAAATCACTCTGAAATCAGCTAATTAGTCTTCTCTCTCTATTTCATAGGGTCCCATATTATATATGTTTATTATTTGCATCTTACTATATTTTATCACTTGTATATCATCGAGTCCACAGGAGTTACTCGAAATTATATTTAATTCAATTTAAATTAAATCAATAAAAAATAATCAATATTTTTAAAAAAACAAGAAGATGAATACATTAGTTGGAAAGAGGATGTGTTTATTGGTTTTTCATTGAATATGCATGTGGTAGGCATTATGTTGATTCCAGTTTTACTAGTTGTGGAATTGGGGTCCATTCTTACAAAGACTTTGGAGACATGGGTACCCATACACAAAACAAACACGGTTCACTAATAGAATTAGTTTTCAACCAGATCAGATCATGCTTGTAGTAAACCTCGTGTCTATGAAAATTTAAGCTTTGAACTATGTGGGTATGGAAAACCAAGCATAATGAATGTAAGCATTTTTCTCGATGTTTTTGTTGTAGGCACTTTGGATCGTAGTGATTACATAGTATGCTCAAAATGGTGTTCATAACTCAGCTTTTAGGTTTTAAAAATATGAAAATGTCATGTCATGGAATTCTGACATTGTTGGATATAGGTTTTTAAACAAATTCAATTCACTCATGTAAACCTTAACAACCTTTTTCGGCATACTCCCAAAGCATGTGCAAAATGGGAGTTTTTGAAAAGGAGTGAATACCCATTAATGCATATTTGTAAGTGGGTTATTATTAGATGTTATGGTTTCAAATACACTCATAGTGATTTATGAAAAATGTGCAAAATTGTTGGAGATACTCATATTATTTGAAAAAATGCCTCGACAAAGTGTAATTCTATTCATTTTTTTGTTTTCCAAGATACATATTATTTGGCACTCTCATAAAATAGACCCTATCCAATGAAAAGGGTCAAAATCCTCAACTTGGAGGTTAGAATTTTGTCTATGCTTTCCTAATAAGAAAAATGAGCCTTTAGGGTGATTGTGTGATCAAAGGTTGGGGTGTTTCCATATAGATATATAAAGTGTCAACTATAGAGAAATGTAATGCTATAGATATCTATATGGTGTCAACGTACTCTACATATATACGATGTTGGAACCCCTACCTATCTCTTTTATATTCTCAAGAAGCATATATATATGGGGAGTTATCAATGTGTGAGAAATAATTAACCTTAAACCGGTTAAAGATCCTAACCATAAAGTAGCTAGCACATGCATTATGGAAAGATGTGTCTTTATATCTTGCATATTTTATAATTTTTCCTTATTAATCCAGACGCATAAGTAGTCATGTTCCTCACCTACCCATTAATCTACACCCCTAAGAAGAAGAAAATGAAGTGGTCACGGTGTTCCTGTTTAGGTATTCTAATTCTTTCTTTCTACCTTAGTTTACCTTTTGAGTATTTTTAATGGTGTACACTAGTGTAGTGTATGCTCCAATTTTAATAGAGGGTAAGTGGTCTTATGTGGTGTCTTTCATGTTGAGCTATTTTGGTGTCAATACCTTGGTTATGTTTCCAAGTAGCAAAAGTGTGATATTTTTAAAGCAATATCTAAACATAGGCTTGCATGATATAAAGATGCAATGTTTCAGGGGTGCGGATATTTTTCTTGTAATTTAGTGAAGAAATATCTAATCATATGATTGCACATCAAACCTTAAGTGATAATAAAGGACTAGGTTTTGTTTACAATTTCTAAAATTTTAGCATTCCAAGTTTTTGGATACATTTATCAAGTTGTTGGATTCTTTAAAAAACATATTTATTGTATACAAGGTGCATAGATTCCTATATATACTAATGTGGGTATTTGTTAAAGTGCTATTTTCAAATACCATGGAGGTGTTGTGACATTGAACTGATAAATTATTACATCTATGGGAAGAAAAGATGGTGGAGAATTCATATTGAAAAAAAATGATAAGAAACGAAAAGATACCTAGATAATGTGAAAAGTGAAGATAAGTACAAGGGTTGCGAGTGGGTTATATAATTTTAGCCAAAATGAGTAACACCTCCTTCAACTGGCCTTCTCTTTTTGTATGTTTTTTAACACGGTGATTTTTCTCAAGTAGTCGTGGAAAATATTTGGCGCAGCAAGCGCCACGGGTTTGCTGGTTTGAAGAATGCACATACGAATGATGTGTAACGTGAATTGTTCCAAGACAAAACAATGCAAGCATATAAGACTATAAATTATGAAAATACAAGAGATATAATTACAATAACACATAAATAGCTCCATCTCAATGCGATAAAATAGAATAATGCAAGGGATGTACATAGAGGAGGTGAATGTGTAACCTCCTCCTAGAATCATGACAATCTCCACCTAAAATAGTCGTAACCAACACCTATAACGGTGTAGTCAAGTGGTAACCAACACCTAGAATAGTATTGTTAAGTGTACACCTAAGAAATTATATCCCATGAGTGTAGGGAACTCCAAGTGAGGTAGAATATATAGAGTAGGATAATGCAAATAAAGTGAGGAAAATAAACCCTACACTAACAACATATTGGGAGCACAAGAGATAATTTGAGACAAGACTTTCCTCCAGGATCATTTCTAACATGCATGGGCTTTCTTTCCCGCCATTACAATAATTTGTACTTAAGTATTGATTTTTACCCATTTGGACCAAATGTGAAAATGTGTGATGTTAAATTAATAATAAAATGTTTTTATGTGTGTGTGGGGGTGTCGGAGAAGGGGGTCGAGGAGGGGGCATGCATATTTACATGCACTCATCTTCTCATATGTAAATATATATACATGAATACACATATATATGTATAACTAGTTACATGTATAATTGGAGTCTTCCTTAGTATTGTAGAACATGGGTAAGTGAGTTTTACGAGTTAGATGCCTTACCTCCTTGATCTACAAAAACTTTATATTTTTGGTCAATTGGATTCATCCTGTAGAACATGGGTAATGGACTTTTACACTTATATCTCTTAACTCCTTTCTCTATAAAACTTCCTATTTTCCTGTAGAACATGGGTAATGGATTTTTACACTTATATCTCTTAACTCCTTTCTCCATAAAACTTCCTATTTTTGTCTTTACATGTCAACATTGTATACTAGATGCTTTTTGTGTGAGGTTATATGCTTGGTAAAATTTGTATGCTCTTTACTCCTACTTTGCTTTGGAAAATGTGATATACGGTTTGATATTTATTTTAAATGTTGTCTTTTATAAAGAAAAGAACTATCTATGAAATCTCTTGGGTGGATGTGATGGCGGTGCATTTATACTTGAATCGATGTGATATGTTGTCTTATTTTCTCAAATCCTCCCTACCTATATGGAAATGACACTTTGGTGAAAGAAATAAAGTATTCTCCATTTGAACTCTCTTGGATGGTTGTGATGGAACTAAGTTGGAAATATATGAGTGGAATTAATTATATATCGTTATCTTTCATCCCTAAAATTTCTATATGAATTATAATGTTTTGTTGTGTAAGAACATAATGCTTCTCTCCCTCTCTAGTCTCTGGAAATTTGATGCTTTATACGATTTTTTACTTAGAAAGATGAATCCCATGCAAGATTTTGTGTTGACCTTTGTGATGCAAGGCAAGATTGTAGGATGTTAATAACGAAGAACATAGAGAAATAAAACCATGAATACCCGTACTTAAAATTGTGTTTGCAATTTATACTTTCTCTTTGTAAAAGGAAGAATGAAATTGTTGTATTTGGAGTATATATGATATTGAGAATGTTAGTAGTGTAAATATAAACATCTTCATGTTTTATTCATTGTTTGTAATATAGAACTTGAATCATGAAAATATGTGTTGAAATCTAAAAGTGTTGGGAAAATGGTGTTGTTGATTAATTCATCCTTGCCTTTATTATCCTTGTGATTGGGAAAATGAATTTTATACATTTGAAAAACAAATGAACGTGTTCTTTAACTATATAAGCTCTAATAAAAGTAAAACTAGATTTTTTATGTGAAATGAATTTCTAAAGGACAAACTAGCCAAAATAGAGTTTAGATGGTAATGCACTTATGATTAATAAATTGGGTTTTGTTCTACTTATGTGTCAAACATGTTTGTAGAATTATTATTGAAGTTTGGAAATATGAATTGTCATACAGACCTACTATCACTATAAACACCCCTTTACATGTAGGTCAAAAAAATTATTCTACGATCCAATTTTCCTATGGTACATACCTTCATTTTATAGGAAAAATGGGCTATGGGTTTTTAGTGATATTACCAAACCTATTAAAATATTCAATTCGAAATGGTGAACCTTTCCTCTTAAAGGAAATAATGCATTTGTATTCTTATAGACTTATCTTGTTAGGGAATTTTTAACCTCAAATCCCATTAGGAGATAATGGTATGTCAAGCTTAAAGGATTGGATTGTCATCTTTATGAGGTTTATAGTGTTAGATCTAGATGGTGTACTATTATTATATTAAATAATGAATCCTATAAAATCATATGAGAATTCATCATGATAAGGGCATCCCACTTGTCTTTAAAATTTTCTTATTTTATTTTAGTATCTTGTTACAATTGGTGATAAAGGGGATTGTTTGTAACAAGTCTACTTTTGGGCACATGGCACTACTTCCTTGTGAAACTTAAGTGAAACCTGAAATTTATGTCTTCTTCGAGATTTATGAGTTTTTGAACTTACTTTTTCTATTTCTTTCAAATGATATTTAACCAATGGGACCATACACCTTTTGATGTTTTTAAATAAATATGATTTCCAAACATGCATTACCTCTCCCCAGGTTAGTGGCCCATGTGTTTGGCTTGGTAATGAACGCTGATGCATTGGAAAATTCTTTTACGTCGTATGGTGTGTATCTTAGGGGTATGTGCATGATATCTTATATGTAACTTTTCTCTAAATTATTTGTGTATAAGAACCATTTTGAGGTGTAATCAATAGTAATGCAAGACTCTGTAAGTAGTGAATCACTATTTCACAATGTTTCTCTCTTGCCAATTATTTTATTAGAGTGGTAATGTTTCAACTATTTGGATTCATTTATGACCATTAAGGGGCTTAAGATAATTTAACCTTAGAATTATAGTAGAGTGTGTATATGATATGATATAAATGGTATCGATTAATATTATGAATGTAATGAGTGTTAACCTCGTACCTTAGACATTGATATGTTTGATGACTACATGATAGTTATGTATTAAACCTATTCCTTAACATAATTTTGTTGGAACCACCTCAATTCAAAATTGATCCTTATTCTTCTCTCCTTGTGATGAAAAATTTCGTTGTGGATACCGGATCTAATCACTCATGATGAAAGAGTAACTTTGGGGACTTTTTTATTGTTCTTAGTGTATTGGATGAAAATTGGAGAAGGAAGTCCCTCTGCTTTAGTAACTTGGAAAAAAATTTTTTCCAAAATCCACATTCCTTGTGTTCATAATAATTTGTAAAAAAAAATAACTATACTTTCTTATAAACATATAACAGAACTTGGTAGTTGTATATTTAGTTTTTATGTTGCAAAATAAATTTGAACCTATGTAAAAAAAAATGTAAGGGTTTTTATGTTTTTAGGTCGAAAAATTTATGGTATGACAGAAACAAATGACTTGGTCCACATAAAATGGCATAAAACCAATCAAAAGCACAATCCTTTAAAACTCTATGGAAAATCTTGGTCAACAACCTATCAACATGAGTAAAAACTCAACAAGAAGCATGAAATGACCTTATGTGTTGTAAAGTGAATCATTTCCCATTGAAGAGTTAAAACTTCAAGCAACAAAGAGGATGAGAAATTATTTCATAATCCCAACGATTTAGAAAAAAATGGAGTAACCCTTTTGTGATTTTATTCAACCTTGGATAAAAAAATTTAATTTGATTTTACATGTTGTTAAGTGTATACGTCATGGTAACCATTTCAAGATGTGAAGAGAAGAAATAGGAGTAGAGATAATATGGGTGGTGGTAGATGTAGGGGTAGTAATATATCTATTTTTTATAGAAATGATGAGTTAAGTCTTGAAGAATGGAGCAAGCTGTGAAATCATGGGAAAAGATTTCAGAATTTGGGAAGACCACACTAAATTTTAACGAGGATTTTGAAACATTTTGGAAGTTTTGGATCATGTAATGTTTTTAGGGCATACTTAGTACATGGCCCACCACAACAACACAACCCTGAATATAAGTTTATTTTAAGCTTATAAATATATAGCTTATACTCTAAGTTATATAATTTTACACCTTGTAAAGTTTAATTAATCAATTTATCAACTAAACTTATTAAAGAGTGAGTCATTTTAATCGAAAGGTTGCAACCAATTCACCCACCCTTTAAATAGCTTGATTTCCAATTAGGAAATTGAAATACTCAATTATTGTTGTACACAACAAAATTTGGTTGTGTAAATTATCATTGTGAAGAAGGAAAAAGGTTGATACAATGTTGGGTTGACATGTAAATGTCAAGAAAATTTGTAATTCTGAAACATTGTTCCTCATTAATTTATTAACAAACTAAAAGTGCATCTATGTCCTTTTTACATCGATATTTTCACCACAAGTAAATATGTGCACATGTTCTATTTTCATTGCATTCTATATCCTTTACATTCCATAATTGATTGATGCACTTAAACCCGTTATACTAACTCAAAATATTATAATCATGATATCAAATTGGTGTATATTACATTTTCGTCTCTATTATGACATGGTATAAATCTTGTAGATGTATGAATTTTGTGTGGGTTGTTAATAGTTACTATACATGTTTTGTATTTTAATATTTGTACGTTGTTGGCATTATATAATTTCAGTGCGCCCCTATATTGGATGACGAAAGTAAAATAGAAATATAAAATTGTGTGAAGGAAATTGAGATATGTTGGTTCTCCCTATATCTTATCTCTCCTAAATTACTAAAGTTGCAAAAATTATCTCTGCAATATTTTTTATGATAAAAAATAAAATAGTATTTACAAGAGATACATATCTCCTGTAGATTACAAAGAAGAAATTTTATTTACAAAAAAATAGATTGCAAATTAGACTACACTTTGTTAATCTAAATATTTAGATATAGTATATTTTCTACTTCAAAATTTTTTAACTAATATATAAATAAAATCTTTATATAAGTTTGTTATTTCAAAATTCCTTGTAAGGTCCGAGCATTTAAACAATTATTAAACAAATAAAATCTTACAAAGTTTGATTAAATAATTCACATTAAACTATAATGCAAAATATAGTAAAATATAACACAGAGACAAATATTTAATGTGGAAAACCCCAAAGGGTAAAAAACCATAGACAAATGTAAGATTTCCATTAATGGTGAGAAATAACATTAAGTCCAATAAATAACTTTGTCCTTCACCCACTTCTCTTCAATTTTACAATTTTAAATATTTATATGAATTCAATTTCACTCACCCCGTGAGTCATTGTTAAATGGTTCAAATGGGTGTGTCTTCTCATGAAGCACCCCAACCATTTAATTAATTGATTTTAATAATCAATTTAAACATAAACCTAAATTTTATAATAAATAAATAAAAATATTATAAATTCTTATTTATTTAATTATAAACTAAATTTTATATATATAACACTTAATATTAATGTTCTAACACTCCCCTTAATATTAAGTGGGGTTTATATGTCAACATTACATGTTTATACAACAATATTTACAATCCTTAAACCACAATGAGGGTTTAGGCTAGCATATCACATTTGAAGGATTTATACACCTTCATCATGCTAAACTTAACTTTTTGTACAAAAGGATTTGAAATCCATAAATCAAAAGTGATGATTTAGGCTAACCATGATTTTTGAGACTGCATCTCGCAGTTTCTCATGGAAAATCTATATCGATCTCTAGCAGCCTTTTTTATAAAGTAAGGACCTCATTTACAACATGATGCTACATTACTGGACTACACAATAAACTTAGAGTGATAAGTTTACTAAGATCATAAAAAATATCTTTTACAATGCTTTAAATTTGGAGTAGAAGTATAAAGGTGAAGGAGAAAACACATGTTCGGCCATTAGGAGGTGGCATTATCATGCACACTCCCCTCAATGATAACTCTAAAAGGCCAAGCATTGCACAAAACTTGGAAAACATCACAAAGCACAAAATGGCTTTGTGAACATATCTACAACCTAGTCTTCATTCAACTAGTATTGAGAGATCTATATCACTATAGAGCACCTTCTCTCAAATGAAATGCATATGTATCTCTATATGCTTTGTTCTCTGATGTTGAACTATATTATTAGCAAGATCAATACAACTCTAACTATCACACAAAAGAGGAGTAATTCCTTTAACTTCCATGTGAATCTCTTCCAACAACCACTTTAGCCACATAGCTTCTTTCGTTACTTCCATCGCACTTTTATATCATTCCTCATTAAAAGACATGGATACTTTTGGCTGATTTTTTCTACTCCAAGTAATGGCACATGTACCAAAATTGAACACATGTCTAGAAGCATATTTTCTATATATCATATCACCAAAGATGGTTAGAATCGCAATATCCATATAAACATGAATTATCATAATAATCAAAATATAAATAATTATTGATTTTATTTTAGCCATATATGAATCCTACATTAATAGGTTTAAAATTAACTTGCATACTTACAAATAATTTGAAAATGTGAATTACAATGATCATGTGGGATAACGCAAACATCGATCAAGTTGCACTCTAGCAGTAACGAGGTTGTATGGGGAGAAAGTATCAACTATGAAGTGCATGCAAATATTCAAAAGGGTAAAATATCATATGCCTCTCATAGATCTGAAAAGGATAAGGGGTACAAATAGGGGTGTTGTGTAACCCCTAGTGCCTGCAATCATGACTCCTCAAGTGGAGAAGGGGAGTTACATTCCCAAAATGGAAGTAACTCCCATATGATGCACTAACGCGTAAGGAATCTAATGACAACCCTATCATAACCCCTATGACACCTAGACCTATGACCTCACCTAAGTGAGATGACCCACCATGTGATGTGGAAAATGACTCACACTAACACCCCTTCATCATAACTTAGGATGAGGCAGCAAGTCAGAAATGAGAAATGGGTCTCGAAACAAAGTCCGATGAGGCACCCATGAACAACAAGGATCTCAAGTAATGGAGGAAAACCCAGTGGGAAAAACATCCACCACAAGAGATAAAAAAACTCTCTAATCTAAGAAAGATGTCACAAATGGGTCCCGAAAATTGAGGAGCATGATAAGGTACCCATGTACAAAAGGGAAATCTCTTTGGAAGAATAAGAGAGAAAAGAGGAAGGAGATGAGAGGAACACAGAAGATTCCATGGACATATCTGAACTCTACAACTCTAAGAAGTCTCCAAGAAGAGTGTCGATGATGTGGTCCTCTTCCTCTAGATTAAATAAGAGCCACCCATACCAAACTATGTGTCTACCCTTAGGAAGGACAAAAATATAGTAAATAAAGTCCACCCACTTTGTGAAGTAATCCGAAGGTAGTAGTATAAAGAACTTTGAGTCAAGTCTATGGAAGTGTGAAATAGGTCTAGAAAATGAGTGCATAAGAACCAAAGATAATGTCAATTGCATAGAACTATCAAAGTGATAAGGAGGAAAATCCACCAAAAGGATTCCCAAGTGATGTGATGGAAATTCAATAACCCCATAACAAAGATAGGATCCACAAGAAAATTTGGATCAATGATGGTATCTGAAAAGTGGAAGTGATAAGAGTCCCATAAAGGGGCACTCCCAACAAAGGAGATGAAGAAATCCTCTGAAACACCTGTAGAAGGATGAGGAAATTTTACTCGCATCACAAGTAAACATTGCGAAAGAGATGATGAAGTTACGGTAGATACTCATCCCAAAAAATCGGGCTCAAAAAATAGAAGAGTGATTTCGAGACAATGGTATGAATCATCAATTGAAGGAAGAGGAGTGGAAAGGGCCTCATACACTAAAAGTAGAAAGGATGTGGATGCAATGATTGTATAAGGTTGGGAACAATATTACCCAATGTCTGATGAGAAGGGAGGAGTGTCGACATACTCTAGAAATGTGAGAGAAGGAGAGGAGTCCTTAGTAGAGCTCTATTCATTAGAACTAGAGGTGAAATCCTCATCATCATAAATGGAACCAAGCAAGTCTCGTGTCACTGAATTTTCATCACATGAATCAAAAGTGGATACAATTGTATCGTAGCGGTATGTGAAGAGTTTCCAAATAAGGACTGGAAGATGCTTTGCAGATGGTGTGGGAGGATCTCGAGTCTACCACGTGAAGGTGGAGAGTTCTAAAGACATTCAACATCAAGTGACCAACAACATTGTCACACATGTCAAGAAATTCCTCAAGATGACAATGATCAGTGGGTGCAGGGATTGGCTCGTGTATAAAGTGTGAATGACCCTCATAGGTAAAGTAGTGTTCCATAAAATCACACCATGATGTGTAGTTCTCTCTCCTAAGAAGAAGTGGTGGAGGCTGTAAGGTGATCATGTGATGATTAATTATGGAAAGAGCATCCTCCATGATGTGGAAGCAAGAAGTGCAAAGAGCACAAGAAGAGGGTGTGTGGATATAAGCAAGGTGGCAAGACGTCAAACTCAGCTAAGAATGCATCTACGTGTAATACAACACCCAAGAACAATGATAACCCCTTTGTTTGTAGAACTTTATAAGTAGTGTATGATTACAATAAGGTGTATTTGTGTGACTTTATATAGTTGACCACTCACCTTGCAAAGAGGTTGTGATTCACACAAGAGTGAAGGCCACAATGAGTCCTAGTCAAAAGCATAGGAATGAAACTAAATCAAACACAAAAGGCATAAGAAAAATAAGGTAAAAACACTTCTCAATGTGAGAGAAGGTGTCTCGCATCATGAAAGAAGAGGTTCTCTTCTTGCATGGCTATGGTAGATGCGCTCACTAGCCACATGAGAAGAGGAGCACTATAAAGCAACAAGCGAAAAAAGTGGCCCTAAAGCCCAATAACCCTATACAGAGGCCAGAAAAAAATTCCCCCTTATAATGATGAATTTTAATTGTTTTCCCTTTTAATTAGAGTGCACTAATCTAGAAAAGTGGTAAAAATAACAAAAATTCAAAAGGAGGGGTCAAAAGGGAGTTTGAAGGCTCGGAGGAGAGTGAGCTCGTTGGCGGCTTAACAAGCTATACAACTAGGTGAGAGAAATATCGTGTTGGTGAGATCATAGAACCTAGTGATTTGGTCAATAAAAATCAAAAAATTGAAAGGTGGGTGAGCTCCAGTGAAGGGCGAGTCAACTCGGGTGAGCTGAGAGAGGGTCATGAATGGGAGCACTGGTGAGAGTCTGAAGTGGATGCCACACTGAGGTAAGTTCCAGAGAGGTGGATGGTTTTTGCTGACATGGACGATTATGAGAGGGTCCACATGGAGGGGTGGATGCCACAATTAAGGGGCTGGAGCTGTTGAAGGCCACGTGGAGAATACCGTTTGAATGGGTTGTGAAGTGAGTAACACCAAGGAGAGATGGTGAGATTCACAAAGCTATGGCGGGGAACATCACAAACCTCGGGGATTGACGGTGGGAGTAGAAAACACAAAGCCAAACAAATTAGGAGAGAGAAGAACTAGGGCCATGGGAGTAACGAAAATAGGAGAGCGGTGGTGTGAGCAGGGGCCAGGGAACAAATGCTAAGAATGCAAGAGTCCAGGAGGATGGTAGGCACATGAATCGAATGACATAAACGTGGAGCTCTAATGGATGCATATGCGAAGGGAAAAGCCACAAGCCACAAAAACACACATTGCAAGGTCTAAGGCATATCCAACAAAGTGCCAAAGCTAGGGGCCGAACAGGGATACATACGAGAAGAGGTATAAAATTTGAGTCAACAACACAAGCCAAAGACTTCAATAAAAACCATATGTAGCCATGCACTAAATGGTTGATTCAAACAAGTAGAGTGGTTTAGAGGTAGATGGTGAGTTGGGGATCCATCTCGGAAATTTGGGGCCACGTTAGGCCTAAAAACTAGTTCATGTACCTTACAACCTCAAACCCGAACTCAAGAAACTCAAAATAGTAACTGCAACATGTGAAATGCCTAAATCACATACATGCAAATCTAGGAAATCCTGAGATCCATGAACACTCGAAAACACAAACCGAAACCACGAACAAGATTTAAAACTTGAATCAATGCATTTGACGTGCACAATGGAATAGCCATTATGACATACGTATATGAAACTTGAAAAATGACAAATGGAAATCTAGAGAGAATTAGGGAAACAATAGACAGAGAGTTGCATGGATCCCAACAACATGTGCTCTGATACCATGACAAATAATGTGAAAATGTGAAGCACGAGGATCATGTAGGATAACGTGAACATTGACCGAGTTGCACTACAAAAAGTGTGATGATGTTGTATGGGAGTAAGAATCAACCATGAAGTGCATGTAAATATTTGAAAGGGAAAAATAGCATATGCCTCTCATAGATCTGAAAAGGGTAAGGGGTACAAATAAGGGGTGTTATGTAACCCCAAAGTGCTCTGCAATTATGACTCCTTAAGTAGAGAAGGAGATTTACATTCCCAAAATGGAAATAACTCCCATATGATGCACTAACGCGTAAGGAATCTAATGACGCACCTATCATAACCTCTCGTAACACCTAAACCTATGACCTCACCTAAGTGAGATGATCCACCACGTGATGTGGAAAAGCACTCACACCAATATATACCAACTTTTAATGATAATATGTTTATAAATCATTCATGTCATATTACCAATATATTGAATTTTTGAAAGAAAAAAAAAAAACTTCAACATTTCAATTTTGAAACAATACTAGATGTAATCGTATTGGACGTCTCCAATAATAAAAAGGCATCCCCATGTGTCATTTTTATATGCATATAATACTATTTTTAGATAACACGTATGATTTATTTTTAATAAATAATGACCAAATAATGCAAGAGTAATCATCAATGAAAGTAACATAATACACTGAATTGTTTAGGGAATGAACTTCTAAAGGTCCTCTAACATCACTGTAGACAAGTTCCGTAGGAATTTGTTGACTTCTTACCACATAAGCACCCTTCACAAGTTTCCCGGGCATGAGAGATAGGTGGTAGACCAACAACAAGATTAAGTTGAGACATGTCATACATGCTCCTAAAGTTAACATGACCTAATATTTCATGCCACAATTGTAACTCATTCCTATTTTGAGTAGAAAATTCTGAAGCGGGTACAAAATCTTTAAAAACATATAAACCATTATTTTAAATGCATTCAACAATAGTAACATCTAACTCATTTTTAATAAACCATTTATCCTTTAGTAAAATTATATTGTAATTGTTTTGAGTTAGTTGTGAACAATAAATCAAATTTATTTCCAATTTAGGAACACACAAAACATCATTTATAAAACCATTGAAAATTTTATCTTTTCCTTGAATCTAAACATCAAGAATGGAATGATTACCTAAATAGATTTGATCATTACATTCTTTTATATCATCGAATATCATATCTATAATTCATGTGCCTAAATGCACATTGTCTAATATACATTCATTTTCTTTAAAAGTGACTAATGCAGCATAAAAAGTAACTTCATTAGGTTTTTATTGTTCTTTTGATTTTTGTTTTGATTCTAATTTGGTTTGTTCCTTGCTGATTTTTAGAATTTGTCTTGTTTTTATTTACCCTACAAAGATTCCTTTTTGTGACCAAATTTCCCACAATTGTGACATTTCCCATCAAAACCGACTCTTAAATTTCTTAATTTCTTAATTTCTTATCTTTTTTTAATATTGGTAAATAGTTTTTGAAAGGGACTATACCCTTGTGTACAAAAGAAGGCCTAAAAGCCGGAATAAGAGAGAGGAGCAGAGAAGGCAGTAAAGCAAAGCACAAAAGTTACAAACAAAGAACATCGAAGCCCGTAAAACAATGCTACACAAACGAGACTTAACAAAGAAAACAACGGCAAAAAAATGCAGCAAGCCTACAGCCAAGAAGCGATAATAAAAACAATAAGGACCAGCAAAAGTAGTCGGGACTACTTCTTGGCCGCTTGATCAATACTCATCTTTACTCTTTTCCAAGCATGATACATGCCCAACGTGGTCATATGAGCAGCATCCGTCTTATCGAGCTCCTCTCTGGTTCTTTTGCTCTCTTTCTCATTGCCCCAAAGTGTAGCCGGGACACCGCTAAGATGTGAAACACTTCTTGCATGACCTTCGATGAACTCCTCGATGGCCCTGAAGGCTGCAATATTATACTCATGCCTAGTCTTCATCTTCCCTAGGCGGGAGTCTAAGGAGGTCAGTTTTTTGTATATGTCATCAATCTGGCTATTGCCAATGCTCCCTTCCCCCTCAATGCTTTTTTTGCCTTTTTGCTTAGCAAGGTTTTTGACCTCATCCTTCAGCAATTTAAGCTCAGCCTCTAAGGCCTCCAATCTCCTAGAAGGGTTATCCGTTGGTGCCGCCTGGGGACTGGCACTACTAATGTTCAGCAGATCACGAGCAATGTCTTCCAAAGGTTCATCCCCCTCAGCAGTAGACTCAAGGTTGAGTCTCCTAGAAGCCCTGGTGACACGTTTAGAGGTAGAGACAGGGTGGGTGGCAGGGGCGATGCGAGGAGGAAAGAAGGAGAAGCATGAGCAGGCCGGCATGGGGGTAGCAGCACCGAAGGCGGGGGCAGCAGCAGGGGCAGCAGGGGAGACAGGACTGGCAGCAGCGGAGCCCAACAAAGCCGGGCCGGGAGAGGAAGGGAGACCGGGGAATTTAATAAGGCAGTGCTTGTGAATAAGCAAAATAAGCCCTTGGTGTAAGGGAACCGCCCGGGTATGCTTCTGGAACTCCAAAATGGAGCGCTCAAGAGAGTTTAACAGATAGTGAGGGAAGCAAACCAACCTACTCCTACGAAAGTGATTCAAAAAGACAAGGTGCTTGGCAGGACAATGAACAAACCTGCCTTCCAGGATATGAAGCGAATCATCATGCGGGTGACTTCATCATACGGAGATGGAATTGAGTTAACAAGCAGACCCGCGGTGTTGAATATAAGCTTCTCCTCCTCCTCCACAAATCTTCTCTCTTCAACCTCTTTGATAACCCTCTTGTTGAAGAAGCGGTATCCTTCCAAGCTGAGGCCAGTCGCTTCGGCTATGAGTTCCTCATTAATAAGAATTTTCTGCCCTCCATAGTCGACCGTCCTCTCATTCCACTCCTTGGCAAAGCGAACAGAGATGCTTTGATCATGTCCTTGCACTCTTTCCACAAAGTTGGTGAATCCGCCGATGCTAAGAATGTTCCAGAGCTCAGTGTTTTCTTTCCAGTCGGGTCAGCGCACGGCTCAATCTGGAAGGGAGGCCCTCCCATCTTCACAATGATGTGCTGGTTACAACAATTTTCGTAATACCTTATCTTTACTTATCTTTACTAGGGGTTTAAAGTTTGATTTTTTCTTCTTGTTAAACCTAGAAAATTTATTCTTAGGTTTTTGTGTGAGAAGCATCAAGTGTCATTCTCCTCTAAATCAAATTTTAAAATGACATGTTCTTCCTGAATTAGGAGAACACTCAAAGTAGATAGGTAGGGAATATATTGTTCAGTTTGATATTTTAAATTTTAAATGGAAATGAAGTTCCTAAAACTATCACGGATGTTCATTTGAATAATAAAGTATAATAGTTTATCATGAATCAAATTACAATTACATCCATCTAATTGAGATTTAATATCTTTAATTTTTTCTATAAAATTAACCACTTTTTCATCTCCCTTCATGGGAGTTGTCATTAATTCAAGAATCAATTTTATAATTTTTGACAAATGCGTACTTTTGTGCATTGATTCTAACAAAATTCAAGATTCACCAAGACTTTCCTAGTTTCCAATGTGAATTAGGAAGTCATCCTACATGCTTAGAAGTATGATAGACATTACTTCCTACACTTTTTTGAAATGTGGATACGTTGTATGTTGTCGCATGTTTGTCAATGTCGCACCTACTCCTTACCATTTACAAAAGTCCGAGTTTGTGTGTCATGAATTCCACCTAAATTTTGATCTTCCGATATTGTAGTTTGTCATGTTCAACATTTGTGTCTTGTCAATGTTGAAGTGATTAGACCTCATTTTTAAGCTTTCAAAAAATTCAAAGCACAAGTAAAAAACAATATTATTATGATCAAATCCTTATTCTTCACTTTTTGATAAAAATTTAGGTTTTTTCGAAGATAAAAATTTGCAAAGGGTTTTATAAAATCCCCTATCATTTCTAAGTGAAAATACGTGCCGAATTTTAGATTTTTTTCCTCTTTCATGCCAAAATTAGTCTGTCACCTGTTTCTTACAAAAACATATCAATTTGATGATAAATTTCATAATTTTCAAAAATAAGTTTTTCTAGTTTTGAATTAGATGAAAAATAAACCCTAAAAACTATTTATTATGATATTTTACATATTTAATTGTCAGAACACTAATAATAATAAAAATAATTTGTACGATAACTTCTTTTTGAAAAACAAGAATAAAATTAAAAATAATAATTTTATTTATTATTTTTAAAACTAATTATATGACAATTTTCATATATATATATATATATAGCCATATTAAAATATGCCATGCAAAAATCGTCACTTTGTAAAATTATAACAAGCCACATCAATGTTCCAAGATATTGTATGCAACTCGGTAGATTGAGCTAAGTGGCAAGCTATTTGTGGACAAAGTCAACCAAATCACTAAGTCGAGCCCACATTCTAAGTAACTAGCTCAAGAATCAATGCAAGGAGATCCAGGCTTTAACGAGGCAAGTCAACAATCAAGTGTTGAGCAAGACTACAACCCATGGCAAGCTAATTCCTAATCCGGGAGGGATCCCAAACAAAACAATGCAAATATGTGGTCGTAGACTCGTAGCCACAAGGGGACTTCCCACAGTGGAGGCCTTTTAAGCCCTTTCTAGACCTAACAACTACCCAAGTGTAGGACTAAGTCCCAAGAAAAGTATAAAGGAGGGTAGAAATTTTAGATTTTATTAAAATACTTTTCAAACAAATATAACACCAATAGGGAGAGGGGCTAGTAATGGTACACCCTAAGTTAAGGGGTCCACAAAATCAATTTTTTATCATATGGGATTGTGATTTTTTCCCTAATATGTAGCTCAGTTTGTGTTAGCTTATATTTTTTCTTTGAAGTGTTCAATTAAAGGGAAAACCATATTTTGAATTGATTTAAAATAATAAATTGGAGTTACACTACAACCATGGTAGAAACCAATACTTGAATATGGGTGAAAATGCTTGAACTTTGAATTTTTTATACTTGTACATGGATAAGACATCTTACATGTCATGATGTGATTGGCTACTCTACATAATTATTATGTCAAAAATAAATAACTACTACATAGTACTATGACAACTATTGGGTATTGTGTGACCAATAGTCATGTAACTATTGGACCATATTCACCTCTTGGCCCCTTTCCCCTATGAATACCACATTTAATATCCATGAAGTCTTACGTGGATTACATGGAGGGACAAAGTCAAGTGCTAAATGAAGGCCACATGGTGGTAAGGCGGTTTAGGAGTGGGGAGGGCATTTAAGGTTTTGATATGCCATATCAACGTATTACACCAAATTTTTGTACAATATTCATATTAATTACACCACCATATGGGGTCGAGTCATATTCCAACTCACATTAAACATGCCATGCATTGCAAGTGCCAAATACTTATGGCCAAGGAAAAGCACGTGGAGTGGTCCTTTGACCGCTCAATAATGTATGGATGGTGTTCAATGCCTTGGTTGGCGGGCTTAGTATTATTTTTAGTTAAAGATAGGTTACGAGCATATAGTGTGATATTTAATGAATGAATGAATGAAAGTTTTTAATGACGTCCATGAGACCGAGCAGTCTATGGGACCCAAAGGTAAACATGAGCAAGACATCCAAACACCAAAAGATGCCCAAGAAATCCACTACTTCAACCTTTCTTCCAGCTCTTTGTTAATTTTGCTTCATCTGCTATGAATTTTTATCAAGAAATCTGCTGTCTTTACCACCCTTTCCTCTTCAAACAAATCTGTAAGATCAGCCCCTATTAAAATATCCATGTAATTTCTCCTTATGTCCTCGTAAGTGACACATTCCATGACAAAGTGCCATTCAGATTCCACTGTGCGCTCGACTTGTAAAACTGACAAACCCTTTTAGACCACTCCTCCTTGGGCATTTTCCATCTCCCAGTTTCACACCTAAGGTGATGTGAACTAGTTTTTAGTTGTACAATTAACATTTTAGCCTTCCACTTTATCATCGCTCCAATGTAGTGCTTTTTCCCGTGATCACAAGTGGGATTAAAATTCTTGACATAGTATTCTCTTTTTCAACCAAGCTGTTTATTCCACATGGTATTTCTGAACTTCTCTCTTACATACTTCTTTATTTCTTCATTAGTGCTAGGGAAATCCTGTATGCTAATGTCCCATTTGCTCATCCACTCGTCATTTTGCTTCATCCAAGTTTTCTTCCTCCTGTTTAACTTTTCCTCAATTGTTATTTTAGGCCACCGGGAATCCTCCATGATTTCCACTTTTTTGAAATATCCTAATAGTCGGGTCATCGTCGTCACTTCCACCGGAAAGGCTCCGGCTTCTCGCTAGAATGATTTCATATGGGACCGTGGTTTTTATTTTGAAACTACTTGTAATTAGATGCTTCTGAATTCTTTCTATTTGCTTCCATTTCTTCATGGATGTATTGCTTCCCAAATCTCACAACTGTATAGCATTACCGGGATTACCAATAACTCAAAAAGGTTCAAATGGGTCTTCCAGTCCCATAATTCCGATGTTCTACATCTGTTTTGGAGCATATATAGAGCTTTCCACCCCCCTGGATTCTCTTAGCTCTACAAGTTTCCCAGCTGAGACAATTGTGAAAGTCTAGTCCCAAATATTTGAACTTCTTGACAACTTACAAGGAGTCCCCATCGAACTCAAAGCTTACTTGTCTCCTTTTCTTTTTTAAGGTAAATATGATTATTTTGGTTTTACCAATGTTCACTTGCATTCCCACCTCTTGGAAAAATATCTCTAAAGCTCTCAAATGATCATGTAAGCCTTGCTCTATTTTAGCCATAAGGATAAGATCATCTGCATAGAGAAACAATTTCACTACATAAGAAGCTAGATGAATCTCACCTCCGCCCTTTTTGTCAATCCATTCCTCTATCTTGTCTATATATAACCCAAACAAGGTGGGTGACAACAGGATAACCTTGTTTGACCCCAATGTCACTCCCAAATAACTCGATAGCCGTATTTAGTCCTGATTTTAGCTCATACCGCTCATATAGTTTATGCACTCTTGCCTCTATACTTATCTAGAATGCCCAACTCTTCCATTCTGTTCCACAATTTACTTCTCAGAACCATGTCAAAGGCCTTTTTGAAATCCACAAAGCAACAATACACCTCTTCACCCTTCTTGTCCCAAACCTTTTCAATCAAGTGCCTAAGAATGACGCAATGATCAATAGTAGAGTGCTTTGGTCTAAAACTAGCATGTCCTTTTGCTCTCTTACCTTCCTTTTCAGCCCAAAGGCTAATTCTACACTCCACCATGCCACCAAATAGTTTTCCAAAAAGTGGATTAATCATAATGGTGTGGTAATTTCCTGGGTTGTTGACATCACCGCTTTTGTGTAGAGGGATGATAATGCTAGTTGTCCAGTTGCTTGGAAAACCAAACTGAATAACTCTATTAAAGATATTTTTAATGTGTGGAGTAAGATCTTCTACACCCCAATTTAAGAATTTTACTTGCAGCCCATCTATGTCTTGAGCCTTTCCCCTACTAATCTTGTGATCCCTTCCTTGATGTCTTTCATGGAGAAGAGTTTGTCCCTATTTTCAATAACATAAGGAAGAAGCGGCAAGTCATTACTTCTTTCGTAGAGCATCTTTGCATATTCAAGCCACTGAGTGTTTGTGATGTTGTTCTCCACTGTAGTTCTACTCTGCTTTGAAGCTCTCTCCAAAAACCTCTCGATTATGCTTCCCCATGAAAATCAGCTCCTCTCTCCTACCTCTCATGTACTCTTCCTTTTTGTTTCTCACTAACTTTCTATATATCTTTGTGTCTGCTTTTTTATTTTCCGAAGCATTTAAACTTCTTTTCATCACAGCCTTGCACTCTTCGTCAAACCATGGATTTTCCAGAAAACTATTTTTAACACTTCTCTGAGTTCTAGCACGTTTGCACTCCCTTAGCGCATTGTGTATTATATTCATTAACTGCACACTATTGAGCATGTATTTTCCCTTGTTGGAGTTAACATCATCCTGCATTTCCTGTAACTGTTTTGCAATCATCCCTTTGAAGATGGCGTGGTTCTCCTGATTCACAAGGATTTTGCCTTGATACCCTACTTTTTGTTCAAATGAAGGCACTCTTTTTGTTGGTCCTTGTTTTGCATACTGATCTTCACATGAATTGGGTTATGATCTGATTTCATTTCTATAGGACAACTTCCTACCTCGACCTCCAAAATCTCAGACATAATGTTTTGTGAGCATATGGCATAGTCTACGACACTTTGACCGTTGTATGTTTGACATGTGATGTTTCAATTTGGCCATGTCTTTATGCCATTACATATGATCAAATTATGTAAGTTGCATAGACCTAACAATTCAGCCCCAAAATGAGAAACACCGCCATTGATATCTTGTGAGACCCATTCCCATTTATGTTGTTTGTCCTCTTCCAACCATATAGGATCGTTATTCCATTCTTCTTCTTTCCCAAAGTAGAGGGATTGATTATTAGTTGTCCTAGCATTAAAGTCCCCTATTAGAATGATCTCTCCCTTGATGCCAAACTCAGCTATGTCTCTTTTCAATGCTCCGAAGGGGTCCTCTCTATCCATGTTCCTCTTCTTGTAGGTTTTAGATCCATATGGAGTGAAGTAACACGCTGCAAGAAAAGAGTGGTTGCCTTTACGGTCAGTTTCAGCCATAAGTATTGATTATTTGGGTCCTTCTTTTCTTCCTTGATGACTCCTTTCCATGCTTCCCTAACTAATATTGTCACTCCACCGTGTCCTTTGCTCTTCTCTCCCAACCCATTCCAAACTGAGACCTTCTCATATCCTGGAAAATTTGGTACTCTGCAACCTTCATGCTCATGTGTCTCCACAAGTACAATGATGTCTCTACCCTCCGCTATGGGCCCCAACCCAGGACCCCTCCTCCAAGGATAGCCTCTACAATTCCAACTAACCAACGTAAGATAGTCCTGGGGGCCCCGACTCCCTATTTATTATGTGCATGATTTACGCCAAATTGGGCTTTCCCTCTATATAGCCATGCTTCCTTTCCTTCCTTTCTTGCTTGCCACCACCTTTTCCCATTCTTTCCTTCTCTCTTCCAACTGTATCGGAGTTAGATCCTCATCTATAAAGAACTGGGTGCCTTTGAGAAACTTCTTATTTCTTAGAATTTTTTTCTTTTCTTCCACATTCCTCAAAATAACTTTTATATTTCTTGTTCTGTCCCCTCCTGCCACTTTACCAATTCTATTGGCTTGGTGAATATGTCTTGTCCACTAGAGTTGGTCTCGAAGGAAGTCTCCGACTACTTTGTTGGTGATTTCTCTTTCTCCATGCTCTTTCAACCCTTTGATGATAATGTTTGTTGCTCTTTCTTGGCGGTCTTTTTCTTCCCATAATTGCATCTTGACATGTTTATTTATTAACTCCTTCTGTGATTCTATTGGTTCCTTTACCACATGCACCCATGACTTGGCCTCTTCAAGCTTTTCCAGTAGTTTGGTTTCTTTAATTTCCATGTCTGCTAATGTTGATTGAATATCCTTGATTTGTGGGATATCCTTTTTATTGCCGTTGGATCCATGTTACCATTCTTGCTTTTCTTTATCTCAAGTTTCGATCTATGATCTCTTGCTGCCCTGTTACCATGATGTTATTCAAACTGTCAATTTTCTCTTTGAGTACCGTGTTTTCTTGTTTCAAAAGTATGCAAGCTTCCAGTACTTCCTAAAGCTTGGCATCTTTCAATTGTTCCTTCATCTCCAAATCATCCACTCTCCCCTTCAGGCTCAGTAATTCCTTGACATAAAGTTGTGATGACCATGTTAAAGGCGTGGATATAGGGCTATAAATATCTTGTGGTTCTTGATTTCCTCCTGCAACCTTCATGATTCGCTCTCGTTGTATTGTTATGTCCTCGTGTTGTTTCATTTCCATGTGTTGATAGTTTACTGTCTTTAGATGACCATTTACACTGGGAATGTTGCCAGTGTCTTTGGAAGGATTGCCGTGAATTTTTTGCTTCCCAATTGCTTAATCTTTCTTGCAATTTTTACTTGTCTGCGCTGTAATATTCTTCTGTACTATTTTGCATTTACGTATGTCAACTTTGCCTCTGATTCCCCTAGTTTGATATGATTATGCCCTTGTTTGTGAGAGTACATGATTAGTGCCTTTACTGCTTCTTCTGCTTGAGGGGTGCAAACATCATTGTTTTCTTTTACAACATTAGATGTGTCTGCCGTGTGGTTCTGTGTGTCCCGAATTCTGCATTCTCTTCCATGATTGTTGAAGTGGGAATAAACTGTCCAGAGATTTTAATGCCTTACGCTGAAACAAATTAAAAGTAATTTGTGTCTTGATCTTCAAACAGGGCATTAGAATTATTAAAATTGTCCTCTGTCTGCCTCAATGCATCAAGGCATTTTTTCAAACACTCACCAGCAAGCAAATTCAATGCAGACTGCTACAGCTATAATGTGTTTTTCATCAATAAAATAGCAGTTCGAGCATGATTAAAGTAAATTACTAATATGCATGACCGATCGACGATTGATTACTAGAAACTACTTGTAATTTTCCTACCGATATCACTAATTTACACTTAACAAGTTTGATTGTCAAGTTCTCCCAAACCCTGGCTTGTAGCTTGCTTCACGGCTACCCTACCTTCACCACTCGGCATGTATCCCACTCTATTCCTTACCTGCCTCGCTAATGGTCGAGCACTCAAATGCTACTCCTCCTTGTTGTTGCTTATGCACCGCTTTCTACTTGCTTCTAGAGTAAAATGTATTCCATTCTAGTTAGTGGCCTCCAAAACGTACGTGCGCCTAGGGCATTTTACTAATGATAATTAAGGGGGCGGTGGTTAGGGACATAGGTTTAGGTTAGGTTTCAAATAAACATTATGCCCAACATTGTTTAAAAACGTGTCATGACATGAAAAAGGGTCGGTTAGAATTTAGGTTTAATAAAAAGATTTATTGTCAAGGTGTCCCTACCAATGACAAAATTTGGAGATTTATAATCGTGGAGATTGTATCCTACTTGGGGACATTCTTATTAATCTTGAACCTTGATTTTCCTTTCACACTTCAAACAAACATAGGAAAGAATTCAAACTCGTAAAAATATTAAAGCAAACGCTTACCTCTTGTGAATGAGAAGTGGACCCGTAGAGAATTTTCTAAAGCATCAACCAAATAAACCTTTTTTTAATTTCCCGAGAAAGTATATGAGGGTGTAAAAAGGAATTAAATGTAGCTTATTTAAATAGCCCATGGGTTGTAACCACCCACCAACCGACACGATTGTTAAAATTTTAATAAATTAATAATTTAAATTATTTAACATACCAAAATCTAGTACCATGTGAGGCTCGAGTATTTAAATAATTTTTAAACAAATAAAATATTACAAAGTTTAATTAAATAATTCACATTAAACTATAGTGCAAAACATAGTAAAATATAACACAAAGACAAAGATTTAACTTGGAAAACCCCGAAGGGTAAAAACCACGAGAAAAGTTAAATTTCCATTAATGGTGAGAAACAACATTACAGGTCTAGCAAATAACCCCTCCTTCACCCACTTCTCTCCAACTTTGCAATTTTAAATATTATATACGAATTCAATTTCACCCGACTCTCGTAGGTCATTTTTAAATGGTTCAAATAGGTATGAATTTTGACCATTTAATTAATTGATTTTAATAATCAATTTAACCATAAAACTAAAGTTTATATTAAATAAATAAAAATATTATATATTCTTATTTAATTAATTATAAACTATAGTTTATATACATAACACTTAATATTAATGTTATAACATTCATGTTACAAAGAAAATGAAAAATTTTGTGCTCGGCTTTATACAAGCTCACCAACAAAACTCGATCACCATAAGCTCTCCTCTACTTTCAAAGTGAGATATCTTCCATAGTCTAGAGATCAAGTAAGAAAACATAATTGTTCTCATTTCTCTTGTGCTTTCTTCACATACTCGATGAGCACCGAGTTAGATTATTGTTCTCATATCCACCTTAAAGAACATCAAGTCTGAGTTCGATTATGTGCACTGACGGTGAGTCAAGATTGGTCGTGAAATACCCAATTATGATAGTGACAGGACCTCGATTCCCCAACTCATTTGTCCCTCTCTCAAGCTTGACATAGTTCTTGTGCTCGGATCCACCTTGAATAACATCAAGCCCGAGCTCGATTATGTGCACTTGACAATGAGTTGAGCTTGGTTGTGAAATACCCACTTATGACAAAGTGACAGACCTTAAATCCCCAACTCGGTCGTCCCTCTCTCAAGCTCAAACACGACTTAAATGAATCTCTACTTTTAAAGCGAGTGAGCTTGCTTCTTGTTATGTAAATAGCTTGGACCCTAACTTAACAAGCTTGGGCTCACTGATTTTTAAGGGAGGAGGAGGTGAGGGGCTCGATTCTCACCCACTCTTCAAGATTTCTCTAATCTCACAAAGCTAGCTAAACATAGTCTTAGGCACTTAGGGAGAGAAGAGATCAAATGTTAGACCCACACCCTTTTCTCCTCTCTTGAATTTACCTTCTATATATAAAAGCTTAAGCAATGTAGCTCAAGTGGCTATCATAATTTTTACTAGAACTTGTAAATAGGAGGTTAGGGATCCAAAACCCTAACCACACAAATTTGTTTAAATTGATTTTTGAAAGTATTTTTAATTTTTGGAAACTTAGTAGTAAAAAAATCAAACTATTTGACTTTTTTAAATCATTTTAATTGTAGTTTTTCAAACACTTGTCATTATTTAGTTCTTGAAATTAATTTGTTAGTATCTTATTTTTACAAAAAAAGTGATCAATTTGTAAAATTAATTTTTGTGGATTCCCAAAATTATGTCAAACTTAATAAAATTATTTTTATTTTTCATATCAAGAAAAATTATTTTTAATTTTTCATATCAAGAAAAATGTAAAAATTATTTTTTCTTGATATGAAAAATTATTAATAAGCCATTAAAAAATCTTCTACCCAAGAAAAAAATAGGTCGTGGAAAATTATGTTTGAAAAGGTAATTCTAGGTCCTAAATTTTTTGAAAAAATCTTCTAAACCCTAGATAAATTTCCAAATTAATTTCTCGATGTTATTTTATAAAAATAAATAAATTTTCAAAAATAGCTTCTTCCATCAATTTCAATTTAGATAAAACTTAACTAGTAAATGGAACAATTAGAAAATTAGAATTAATGTTGAATTTATGGCGCAAAAACTATGGTATTTGGTTAACATGACCGTGAAAACAACCTACTCATAGGCAAGCTACCTCATATAACCTAAATGTCTTCCATCAAAAATGTCATGAGACAATGTTCATCAACATTAGAAATGGTAAGAATGATCTTTTACTCCATATTGGACATCAAGAAGCTTTTAGAAAATCTTGAAACAACTTGAATCTATGCACGAGGGCATTAGATTCTTCAAAATAATAAAACGCATACTTGGAACTTATAGCTCATTGTCCACTCAAAATTCCCTGCTTTTGAGAAGTTGAAAATTGAAAATTTTTGAGGTTAAATGTCTTTTCTGTTGTCCTGGTAATGTGAAAAGTCAAGAAATTGGAAAAATCTACGTTTTTGGGTCATTTTGTGTGATTTTGGGCTGTCGGACATTTTTGTCCCAAGTGTCCCAAGTTCATTCGGGCTCTCTGTTCCCCGATCGACCGCTTTACCCGAAGTCCGTTCTTTTCGGGCCCGTCAGAACTTTTTGTCCCAAGTGTCCCAAGTTCATTCGGGCTCTCTGTTCCCTAATCGGCCGCTTTACAAGTGCGTTCTTTTTGGGCCCGTCGGAACTTTTTGTCCCAAGTGTCCCAAGTTCACCCGGGCCCATTGTCCACTTTCTTCATCTGTTTGGCCGAATCACGTACTCCACGTACTTTCGTCCCTCATGTCCCAGAGGCATTTGTGCATACTTTTCCCGCATCGCCCGTATCGGCCGAATCGCGCTTTCGCGTCCCGCGTGTCCCAAATGAACCAAAGGCTATTCGAGTTCATTTTTCCCGCTCTTCACAAATATCTTGCTTTCCAAGTTGGTAGGTGTGTATTTAATGTGCATTAAATACCTTTCTCTCTCCCAAACGGCTATATAATGAATTGCCCCTTATGCGTTTTGCACACTGCTTTCTTGTTATCCTTTGCTCATACCTTTGCGATCAAGATTTCTGCACGCATACTCATTTCCCCTACAATTTCGTCCCGAGTCCAGATTGCAACCTTGGCTCCTCAAATTGCTAACAACATGAAGATTAAATTCCAAGGCCAGGAGCAAGTCTCACCGCTCGAGTCTGCCGTTCCCGATATCGGGGACAGTGAGGTTCGCCACCTCGACTTTGGGGATTTTTGGGCAAGAATGACAGACGCGAACCCTTCACCTATGGCACAGATGATTCATGACAGTGGTTTGGCATTCACCGGTGGTTTCCCTATCTCGGTGCAATGCGCAGATACGGTGCTTTCCTGCGCGCTCATTACAACCCTGATTCGAATGAGCTGATGAATGTGCATGGGGAACTCATCGCTAAACTTGACGCTACCGCCATTGGCACTGCCCTAAGAATTCCAGAGATGGACAATGCTATAGTAATTTCCCAGAACTAGGCAGCCCTTTTCGATCAGGACAATGAGAAATACAAGGCGCGGGTGGCGAAGTCCTAGCTTAAAAACCCTAAAAAGGGGGCGTCTCGTCTGTCCAAGGTTCTTTCGTGCTGACTTCAATGAGGAGTTGTCAGATTTTATAATCCTACTAGCTTGGGTCATGGGCTTACCCTCTATAAATGAGTTTCACTTCTGGATGTGCCCACTCATTAATATGGTGTGCGAAGGAACTCAAAATATCAATTGGGCAGAGATCATCAGTATGAACCTAGCGGAGCAACTGTCCAATGTACAGCAAACCAAGAAATTTTACATGACTTCATACTTGATGTATACTCTGGCAGCATCAAGGCAATGGTTTGGCTTCTCATACATTGACGCTCATAAGGGTGATCCCGTATATGCCTACTGCCCTCAGTTCACCTTGGAAACCAGCAACCACAATTTCAGAAGAGTGAATGACGCTTTCACCATGTACATTGTCAGGATTCTTGAGAGCGACACAGCGAGGAGATTTTCTGATGAAGCCATGATTCTGATATCGCACTACGGTGCTTACTTCATCCAATTCAGAAAATTTTCCTATATAAGGCTTGCAGGCTATGAGAGCACTCCTCTTAAGCTCCCCATGTTCTGCAATGATAAAATGGCCTTGATAGAAGTGTGCAGGAAATTGGATAAATTGCATAGAACCTGCAGAGATAAGAAAATTACTGGCTTGCACTTCCCCATCTCTTTGGGAAACTACACCTAAAAAAACCTTAGATGCACAAAATATAGAAAGAGCCCTAGCTCCCATTACTGTTCATTTCTTCAGGCCAAGAACTTGCTTTGACTTGAAAAATTTTATTGAGCAGAACATCAAGATCGCTTATCATCATAGGGTAGACACAGAAGATTATTGGGCTGACTGTGTTGATGATTTTGAAGCAAGAAGGAGGCATTATGGTAGATTTTCTCTTCAATTGATTCAAGAGCTTAACCTATACCAAGTTCCTGAAGGGCTCCAGGATGATAATTCTGACCTGTACTCATATGAATATGACAACGTGGTCAAACACACCCCCTTGGAGGACTTGGATTGGTTCAAAAAGGAAAAAGATGATTTGGCTGAAATCCTAGCCCCGGTCTTAGTAAGGACCAAGATCTGGTTTGATAAGAAAGTCCGTGAGCTTAGGAGGCACTCAGGGGAATCCTCCTCCAAGGATGCTTCAACACCAAGGAAGGAAGCATTGACACCCGGATCGGAAGCACCTGTGCAAACCCCTCCTGCCTCGTCAACTCAAGGACCTACAGTCTCCACTCCTTCCTCATCCACCCAGGTATATCAAAAGAAAGTCAGAGAAGTCAAGAAAGAACCTGTGGAGGAAGATCCCCTAAAGAAGCATTCAGAGTTGCCCTCAGGTCTAGAGAACATCATTGTTCTCAGTGAAAGTGAGGAGAGTGAAGTGCCAGTCTCTACAAGCGCTCCAGAAGCCCCCGTGGATAAAGAAAAGGAAGTCCAAAGCACTGAGCTTCCAGTGCCAAGTGACCCTCTGTACCAGAAGCCTCAAGTGCTCCACTTATATCTCAATTAGAGGCAACAACAGTGCAAACCTTGGGTGCCATGAGTTCTCTATCTCTTGGTCCTCTTGCCCCACCTTCTTCTTCCTCCTCCTCTTTTGCATGGGTGCAGCCTCTTGTTGACAGTAGGAAGAGAAAGTCTTCCTCCGGATCTCGGGACCCAATTTTGATGTTGTGGCGGCCTTGTTAGGCACTACTCCTCCTACTCACACCAAAAATCTCAGAACTACCTCCAGGATAGTGTCTGATGCTCAGGGCCAACAATTCCTGGAGATAGCCAAGCCTAAGGTAGACAAGCCAGAGCAAGATTTGCAAGCATCCGACCTTGAGCTCTCAAGAATTCCCATGGGAGAGTCTACCCCTGAAGGTGAGATCCACAATCTTCAGGAAACAGTCACTAGAGTCATTGGGAGGGTAGAGAAAGGGCAACAAACCATAGAGCAGTTGGAGGAGCAGGCCCAGATTCTCACAGTTTTATTAAGTCACTGCTATCTAAAGATAAAGTTCTAGATCCTACCCCATTGACTACTCTTCCACCACCTGTAATTCTGAGCCAAGATGAAGTGCAGAGTATCAAAGATATGCACAAGTATTCCATCTATGGAAGGGCTATGGAGGCCATGGTGGATGATATGCTTGTTGCAGGATTGAATTTCATTGATGAAGCCTTCAAACTCCACGGGAAGGTGAGCAATTTGCAACAGAAGCTCTCCTCCACTATTGGGAGCATAGATAAAGAACTTAAACTTTGGAGCAGTTGTATAGTAGACCTTCGCCTCATGGGACAAACAGATGAAAATATTTTAATGGCAAGCAAGGTCTTCGATGATGCAAAGGATAACTTGTCAAAATCATGGGTGTACAGCGTGGAATGGAAAATCAAGGTGTTGGAAGAAGCTTTGGGAGAATTGAAGAATAGCTGGCAGAAGGGTGAAGCCTTCAAAAACTAGTTATATCTGCCTTCAAGGATATACATTGCCATCTTCATGATGAGACTTCTGGTGTGCCTCTCTCTTACAAGAAATCAAAGCTCAATTCAGAGCTTTTGTCAAAGGTGATCTGTTCAAGGAGAGTTCCATTTCCAAGGAAAAGATGAAGGAGATTTTCTCTCTTCAATCTACTATAGAGGAAGCAAATAAAGATTATCATACTCATGTCAAATTCGACAAAGAAATGGAGAAATGCCTCGATTTTGGACTCAGTCCACTACCAACACATCAGTCCCACGAGGCAGAGACATAGCAGAGGCGTTGAAAAGATTCAAACAGTGGATCCTAAAGTCAGTGGGCCCCTCCTAGTCATGAACGCTTGTCTTCTTCTCCTGTTTCTTCTCTTCTCTTCCCTTCTTCATCCCGGATTTATTGTAATTAGTTGGGGTATTGCGATTAGCAGCCCTTTAACTAATCATTAGTTAAAAGAAGTAGTTACCAATGAGTAACTAATTTGTAAACTATATAATGGCCTCTCCTCGCCATTTTGTGGGGAGAGAACTTGGCTTATTTATAAAAGTGTAACGAAATCACAAAGAAATCAATACAGAAGGATTTCCATTCTTTGTCTATCTCGATTCCTTTTATTCATACGCTGTCCATTAAATATTGTTAGATCATTTATTTACATTATGCTGAGAAGCTTTGTATTCTTGTAGATGTTATTTATAGAACTGTGTGTCTATTCAAATTTCATCTTATTAACGTAAGTACAAATGATCTTATTTCAATCCACTATAATCTTGCATGCATAAGGAATTATTCTGTCATCTATAATTCTGGATGGTGCCTTTCTACTTATTTTCACATTTTCATTCCTCTATCCTTGTGTAATTGGTAACCTATTTAGGAAACACTTTTATGATATCCAAGTTCCATAGCAAAACCATGCTTTGTATATGTGTAAATATGTTCATTTCTGAATAAGGGAACCTCTCCCATTAAAGAGGAGGGACTTCTTGTCCCCTGACTGTTGCTCTTCTTGAAGTTCCTTTTTGACGACCAACATAACCACTCCTATGAAAGAAGATGAGAAAATCATAAACTATCTCGCAAAGGTCAAAAACATCACACCCTAGTTGAATGGATACAATTGCAACCTAATCCAATATAAGCGCCTATAATTCGTAATTCAAATGAACATTGATGAAAAAATTGGGTGTTTCATATTTATTCGAACTAAAAATATCAAAATGAAAATTATATTATTGATTTGAACACCATTTTTCTCTTATAATCCAAGAACAAACAATGATAAATTTTGATTCGAAAGATATTGCCACACATGCCC
This sequence comes from Taxus wallichiana var. yunnanensis, assembly GCA_018340775.1. Classification (NCBI taxonomy): domain Eukaryota; kingdom Viridiplantae; phylum Streptophyta; class Pinopsida; order Cupressales; family Taxaceae; genus Taxus; species Taxus wallichiana. The sequence continues at coordinate 768,503,271 of CM031234.1, forward strand.
TTCTCTCCCAAAATAAAAAAATTGCTCCTAATAAAAGTAGGAATCGAGAATGTTAAACGAAATTTCAAATCCAATTTCAAACCTTCTAACAATGAAAATAAGTAAAATTTTAACAAAATGAAATCCAATGAAACTTATAACAAATGTTGAAAATTCAGATCCACAAAGAGGAAGGTCGTTACACAAAAATTCTTAAAAAATAAAATAATAAAGCTAAAGAGTTTGGCTATTCGATCACAATCAAAATCAAGAGTAGTATCTAAACTCAATTGAAAGTATTGCTCTTTAAAGGATTTGAAGAAATTAGAAATAAATATTACATTTATAAGTTAACAAAAATCTTTGTTTGACCCATCACATGCTTCTATAGCTTGATACTTGTAGCCAAAATAGTCTTTATACAACTCTAGGATTGTCTCTTTGTTTCTTTAATAATGATTTAAGCTGTGAAAAATTGAAGATTATTGGATTATTTTATTCATTTTATATGTTGATGCTCTTCTTATTACTTGTAATAATGTAAATTTAATTTTTAAAATTAAATCTAAGTTAAAACAATATTTTGAGATGACTGATCTAAGCTTGCTTCATCACTTTTTAGGCATGGTTGTTTTCTAAGATCATAACTCTATAGTATTTTCTCAATCTCAATATGTCAATCACTTGCTTAAAAGATTTAACATGAATGACTGTAAATTTGTTGTTATTCCTATTGAAGTTGGTATAAAACTTGATCCTAAACATACATGTGCCAAAGCAAATCCTAACTTATACATGCAACTTATTGGCAGTATAATCTATCTAATTATTACTATGGTTGACATTTTTTATGCAGTAGGTGTTGCTTATAGAATTATGTAGAATCCATATGAGGATCATTGGAAGATAGCTAAAATAATCTTAATATATATTAAAGGCATAATCAATAATGGTTATATATTATTATTCTTGCCGAAGGCAGGTTATATAGCATTCGGCTGAGCAATTAATAGTCATCAATCACACCAATCAGAGCAATAGATTTGTGAGAAGCTAAAGTTCTGATTTTGATTTTAAAATTTTATACAATTTAATATTTTCAAAATAACAACTTATTCAATTACCTATTGGTCATATAAGTCGGACGTGACATATTTAAGCCTTATTCCCAGCCACATTTTAAAATCTAATTGATTAAAAAAATTCTTAGACTTACACGTAGCTTTGAAGTGATGTTTATTTGACTAGTGTAATGAAAGATCGAGTGTTTTGCATCATTCATTTAATGTTAATCAATGGCTAAAAGTGTAGTGTTGGTTCATTCAACAAACTCATTTTTTCTATATCCTTTATTTCTTTGACAGATTCCTTAGAAAATCTTTTAATGTTGCTGACAAGGCCTTGCTATTTATAATGTCATCAAAGATTTCTGCAACCTGTTACTTGGAGGATTAAATGACATTACGATGGCAAAAAGTAGATATTTGTTCTCACCTTTGCACAGTAAGCATTGATCTTTTAAAGTAGATATTTGTTTTCACCTTTGCCGCCTTTTTTTGGATGATGATATTATTTATTTTTTCCGATCCTCTCACAGTACTGTATTGTAAGTAAGTGCAGAGTTTTTATTGCTTGTGCATGGAAGCTCAGAACATTCATAAAAACTCATTCATTTGCTTTTCAGTCATAAGAAAGTTTGGTGATATTTCCATTTGATTTCGTTGTTAGTAAAGTCCAAACTCTTCCACTGTTAATTATACTACATATGAAGCAAGTTTATGTTGGATGGATGTTTCCTACCTTCTTTTAATTTGCCTTTATCGATCTCGATCATTTATTGCTACATATTTCCTACCTCCTCTTACAATGCCTGAGGGGATTTCATGATATTGAATGTTGTTTTTGAATAGCGGGTCTACTTGTAAAAAGCTTGAAGGTCCTCAGTGGATCCTTGTTACTGGGTGTTTGATCTAAGATCATGAGTTGCTCCTCCTTTGAATTGAATAGCAGAAGCGTTTAATATGTTTACCTCTTCATGTTTTAACATCTATAAGAGAAAGCAAAACGAATCGTGGCAAATAAATAACACTTTGCGATCATGTGACATATGCACTAGTCTCCACATCTAGTTCACTATTACCTGTCCCTCTTTATTTTCCTGTCATTCTTAACAATGTCATAGATTGCCTCCATTATCCTCTGATTTGCGATGAAATGGGCCACTCTAGAAAGGATACCCTTACTGAAGCAGTATAAAAGCTTTCGCAAGATGCTCTGTGCTTACAAATTTGTATGGACATTTTAATTCCAGCTCCATATGAGGGACATGATTGATAACATTGTTTTCCATTCAAAAGTTGCCTTTCATTTCAAATGTGGCAGGGACTGGTAGGATACGGAGATTACATTGAAGGGCATACTGGGATTGGTGAAGGGAATCCGCAAGTTCAAAAAATGTTTATCCATTCGGACTGCTGAAGGGCCTGCGCAAGGTCCAAACCGCTATCCACTTATACTATTTATTGTGGCGGTGGCTGGGTTATTTCAGGAGATCGAGCTCATATATCCTCCACTGCTCCTGCAGACCCTGAAAGTCACTGCTCCCCTGCTTTTGGAAAGAAAGATTTGTTTAACATATTTTATCAAAATAACTCTGCAAAAACTAAAAAAATAGATGGAATCATTCTTCCTATAAATGTTTATTGCTTATACAGAAATGAAAATACAGTCAACAAATATTTCCAAAGAGCCCTCGTAAACAATCAACATTTTGCATGTCTCCAAATAATGTAAAGTATAAGTATGGCCCATGGGATGACCCACTTGAAATTTCACCGTGTCGGAAAAATTCAGATAGAAAGTTGTGCTCAAACAGGTGCATGTTCTTTTTACCATCTTCTATTGCAGTAAGAAAAGGCTTCTCAATTTTGAATTCCAAACCTCTCAATTGTTGCGCTATATAAAAGGTCTTTTGTAAAAATAATTTATTTGCCTCTTTTCCAGTAGAAAATCATTACCATCTTACATATGTTACATTCACATAGGATTCAATTTTGTTTACAATTCCTATAACAATTCTTCGGTGGGAATAGCCACTATGTGGCTCTTGTTCATTATTAATGATGCTCACTTATATGGTTATTGTGATTAACCGTGTTGGTGATGTGATATATAAAAGTATATGTCTATATATGTTTTCAAGTTTGGTATAGGTGATATCACTTAGAGCAGCAAGAGGCAATTCATAGTGTTTATCTTTTTTTACTGAAGTAGAGTATAGAAGTACTATAAAAGCAGTTAAAGAATTTGTGTGGCTGAAAAGATTGTTAGAAGAACTCATTATCCATGTCAATGTCAAAGTAAGCACTCCATTTCTATGTGATGGATAGAATTGCTTATCTCTTGTAAACAATCTTGTTCAACATCAAAGATTGAACCATATCAAGATTTATATGCATTTTATTCGGAAGAAAAAAAAACTTCAATGGTGATATCGATGTCGAGTTCTATCCTACTAAATATCAAATTGCATATATTTGCATCTCTGTGTTGTGAAGTTTTGTAAGTTTCAAGCAATACAAGGCCTTTCAAAGTTGTCATTGAGGGCCGGTGTGCATAACAATGCCACCTACTAGCAGCATTATTGTATCTTCTTTCTCTATACTTCTATATTGTAAAAGGCATTGTAAAAATATCACCCTATGTGATTTTATTTAAACATCACCTGCGTGATTTTACTTGAAACCCTAGCAAAGCATTGTTTTATGGAGATTCCTTGTTTTTGTAAAAGGCACCAAAAACTCATATAAGACTTCTTGTATGCTTTAGGAGGAACTTGAGATATTTGTTAGATTATCATTGTAGACATGTTAGCCTAAAATCATCCTATACGGTTTAAGTATTATAAATCTTTTTATATAAAAATGTAACTTTGGAATATATCTTCACCAAACATTAAGGGGGAGTGTTGGAGCATATAATGTTTGTCGGGACACACTTAGTATAGCCCACCACAACTCATCTCCAAATATAAGTTTATTTTAAATTTATAAATATGTAACTTATATTTTAAGTTATATAACTTTACACCTACTTGTAAAGTTTAATTAATCAATGTATTGATTAAACTTACTAAAGAGTGAATCGGTTCAATCGAAAGGGTGCGACCAATTCGCCCATCCTTTGAATGGGGTGATTTCCGATGGGGTGTTTTACCGCAAGGTTTCCCCATGATAAATTTGTGTACGTGCTATGTGTCCATTACATTACATTCGCTTTACATTTGTAATTGATTGATGTACTTACACTTGTCATAATAGTTCAAAATCTTATAATCCTACTATTAAAGTATTGTACATTAAATTTACATCTTCGTTCTAACAAGAAGAAATTAAAGTACGTTGAGAAAAGATATGAAACTCATTTTGAAACAATTGAGAGCCAATCATAGGATTTTATGAAGAACTCAAAGGAATTTTATATGGGTTTTAGATAATTTAAGAAATAATTGAATGGTTTGGAGAATAATTTGAGGTATTTGAGAAGATTTAAGAATAACTTGAAAAGTATTAAGGGGATTACAGTAAATAAATTGAAGGAGAAATATAATAATTTTCATATTGATGAGAAATTTCTAAACCAACACAAGCAATATCTTTCAAATCATTTAGTATTCCTCTTATTTCCTTAACGTTTATCAATCAAACAATTCCTAAATAACGCAGCTTATAGGCTCTTTTGGATCCTTTTGGGATGTAGATGTTTGCTATCATTGTTAGTTGCTTGGGTATTGATAGTTTCTTGATGATCAAAATTGTCATCATCAAACACATCGTTCACATCTTTATCCAAGGAAAGAGTACTTTTAGAAAAATTCATACCCATAGAATCCATTTTCTTTTCCAGAGATATTTTTGAACATTATGAAGACTCTTTTGACTAATTGTAGAACTTGTAATTGAAATTTCAAATCGAAAACTTTTGGATTCATAAATCCAACATGGACAGATTACATTGTATAAGCACTCTATGGTTTGAGTAATTTCCAAATTGAAAATGATATGGAGCTTGAGAGCAAGCAAAATAGTTATGTTTCATATCTATGAGTATGTTGATATATATATACACACACACACACATATACATACATACATGCATGCATGCATGCATGTGTGTGTGTGTGTGTGTGTGTGTGTGTGTGTGTGTGTGTGTGTGTGTGTGTGTGTGTGTGTGTGTGTGTGTGTATACATACATACATACATGCATGCATATATATATATATATATATACATACATACATACATACATACATACATACATACATACATACATACATACATGCATGTATGTATGTATGTATGTATGTATGTATGTATGTATGGAAATTAGACTCCTACATAATAAGAGGCAACATCTACTAAAGAGCTGTAAGACAATACAAGTTCGCCAAAATGGTGTATCATAAGTTGGTTACTTCTATTTAAACACCCATAATACATGTATAGTAGTATAATATAAATATAGCTAATAAATGGAATAAAAATCAATAAATACACAAGGTTATGAAGGCGTATCTTGATAATCAAATTGTAGAAGACTTTGCTAGAATATAATCTTGGAAATGTGTAGCTAAAGCCAACATGACCTCAAGACGAAATTTGGCGACAATCAAAAACTAATGTCAAGACTACTGCAACACTCGTTTTGGTGTCGAGACCACATCCGACGCTCTTAATAGGTGTCGGGACTACCTATGTACCTAGTCAAGTGTCAAAAATATAAATTTGACTTATGGGTTTTGTCCACTTTCTCGTCTATTTTGCTTCATCTCTCTATTTCGTGTGTTGTGGCCTACGATATCATAAATGGATAAAGAAAGTTATGGGGGCTTGTGTTCGGGTTACTGACTGGTGTGACTTAACTATTAGTCTTCCTATCATACCCCTCAATGAACACTAAGATGTTGATAAGTAGAAGTTGCATAACAAAATAAACTTCAACAAATACTCTAGTAGTGGCCCATAATTGAATGTTAACTTAGACAATGTAAGTACTCTAATGATTGCTTGATTGGCCTTTTGTACAAATGAGCAACATTGCTTGTCTATATATGATAAATTGGATTTAAATTTGGTCCTCTTTGGCATGCAACTCGAATTCTAACATATATAAGCTAAAAAAGCATGAAAGGGGGTAGTTGCGGTCGACTTGGCAAGGAGGGACAACATGACCGGGAATGAGCAGTGCTGAGTCTTGGAAGTTGTTCAATGACTAAAGAGGAAGGGAGGAAAGAACTAGTGTAAGTTGTTACAACACCATAGGTATTAATCTTACTTCAATTAGTGATTGTATTTTTAGGTTAGCATATTTCACATTTTATTTAATTAAAAAAATAAAGAAGGCATGTGCACATACCATGCATCTACCATCTAGAACGTCCAAGTTATACCATATGGGTTTCCTTTTACCCACAAGGGTTCTTTGGTCAACTAGCTGCATTCAATAAGGCCTTCATTTTCTACAAAAGAAAGGCTCTTCTATACCACTCGGGGGGGAAGGGTTTGGGAATATGTTACTTGTTGAGAATATGTTAATAGCTCATGAAATAGCTTTTCAAATGTAGTTTCCCGCATGAGAGATGCCATATCTTTCATACGAATATGAGGATATAAATTTTGTAATGCTTATTTAACCTTCAATAGAGTATTTTCATTTTTGTGGAGTTTTCTTATCCAAGTATGACCTTAGGTTCACAAACATGTTTTGTACCACATTAATGCTTTCTCATGGCCTTCCACCTATTCCTTCAATAAAGGCTTCAAAAGTTGACAAAACAAACCAACAAGCCTAAATTTGAACTAATTTCGATATAAAAATAGAATTGCATAAAATAACATTAAATAATGTATGAAGTGCATTTTAAATGTCTAAATTACCCTTGGCACCTTATCATGTATAAAGTTGCACTTATCAAATTCACTACTAATAAACAATCTAGTTGTACCATTGTTGGTGTGTATGTTTCTATTTGATATGTTGTATTTCATAATGAATTAAGGATTGAAATTCACCATACAATGCAAGTGAAGCGCATATAACAAAAATTTCAATGTAAGAGGTTGTTCCCATGGGCTAGTCATTTAGTGAGAAATATGATTCAATTTTTTTATTCGATTGTTCGAATTGCTAATTTTGAATATCAAGAGCCAACTTGAACTTCCAAAGTATGTGTTGTTATTTCAAATATGAAGCTTCTTTAACATCTTTGCAAACAGGCCATATACTAGTGATTCCATCTAGTATATTGGCGGATGAAATTGTCTTTGGGTCGACTAGAATTACTTGTTATGCTTAGTTTGATCAAAGGTGCACAAAGTCACGAGTAGGAATTTGGTTCTTCTAAAACTCCTATCTCATTCAACACGGCATTTACTAAGTGACTATATTCATAACTCAATGCTAACTTGATCTTTTTATATTTCTAGTCCTACTCATGTGTGAGCATTCCAAATTCGGTGTGCATGGTACACAATAGCATTAAAACATACTTACCCTTTGGTGTTTGTGTTAAGTGGCTACCTCTTTAAACTTGTCGGATAGAATACCAATTGTATGTATCAACAAAAATATTATCACCCTTGGTGCTTATGCCAAGTAACTTTTAAACTCTATAAACCGACAAGGTAGTTGATAAAATTTCCTTGGTTACCTTGTTGATTTATAACACTGTGTACTTAAATATTTGATCTGGTTTGGATTAGCAATCCAATGGAAAAAAAAAACTCATGTGCTATAAGTAAAATTGATTTAATCACATCAATTGTAGTGTAATATAATATTCAAAATTGTAACAAAATGAACCATGAATGGAAAACAATAAAATACACATAGAGAACAGCCTTCAATAGCACTAGTTTTCATTTCATTGATGTGAGAAGTATTTATACCTATATCTAAAGTAGAGATCTAAGCTTATTTACTTTTACATTATTCAAAAAATGGTTGTGATATATGGGAAGATGTGTATCTAACACTCTTTGTAATGCATATTACAAAAAGGTGGCTATCTTAGCCATGAGATTAGAAGCTACAAGACTTTCGTTTCTTCCAATGTTTTCTCTGTATTACATTTCGTTATCTTTACATTAGGGTGCATACGTCTTTAATCTATTTCCAATGGGTAATATACAATCAAAAACAAGAATTTTGTTTGGAATGTGTAGAACCTTATGACAATCTTTCTCCCAATAAGTTGAGAGGTCATACGAAAATTCACAAGAATACAAAACAAAACAAATCTACTTTTAAGTATTTATCTTATTCTACATTTTTGCGGCCCTTCAAAGCAAATTTTGGGGTCAAAACCTAAAAGCATAATGTTCATTTCTAATGCACCGTAGAACTCATTTGAAGATTTTCAACAATGGAACCATAATCTATCACCAAGGTCAATATTACCTTTTCGATAAAATAATGTGCTTAAATTTGTATGGCTCCCTCTTCTATACACGTGTTTGCAATTGTTCCCAAACAGACCTTAGGATTTGAATGACTAGAGTTACATGTAAGAACAAATTACCATCGTTATTTCGTGTTGTTAGAGAGGTTTGTCAATTTTTATACTAGCAATCGCATGTGTACAATGCAATGTGAACGTCGAATGGTATATGTTATTAGATTTAGAAAGACAAAGAATAACTTTTATAGTTGATGTTGATAAGAGGTGTGATTGACAATATTGATTTATTAATAAAGCCCGAACAAATGTTGTGAAATACATTAGAAGGGATGTTAGAGAATAATTAGTTGTGTAATAATTGAATACAAATGCAAGTGAGACATGTAAGTTTTCTAATACTCACTCTCAAGAATGTAGTGAATGTGAAGTGTTGTTGTCAAAGTGGATTGAAAGAATGACTAAGTGCTTTAACATATTATCTCTTCATGAAACTAAAATGAGATAGAATATGCAATTATATATAAACAAATCTTTATTACCTCAACGAGTTTGAGAGCATCATTGTTAGAGCTATTTTGTGCATATCTTACAATCATAGCATTCCACGAGACCACATTTCTTTGAGGCATTTTGCAAACAAAAAATGGTATATGTTATTTGTGTTATAGGGATAGTTTTTTTGTAGTTATGTTTGTTTAAACTATTGGTGATTGATTTTGTATGTGTATAAATATAGATGAGTCACTTCATTTAAAAAGTGCAAACATGAGGTCTTACCCTTAAAATTATTAAAAATGCAAAAAAGTGATATAATGTACAAAGTTTTTTGCTTGTGCAATTTTCTTTGCGTTTCTTGTATTTTTGTCCAGTTGCAGATGCCTCGATTGGAATTCCCATTCTCCTCAATTTGTGTGGTGGTTCATATTTCAGTGCATCTTCGTTAGAATCATAAATCAAAAAGAAGCCTCGTGAATGATCTCCAATCGTTCATATTTTGGAGAGAAAAATTGGGGATGTTGGCATCAGGTGGAGGCGATCTCTGATCATTTAGGCTATCACTGTTTTAGGTGGTTTTGGTTTCCTGCAATGTAAAACATTAATAACACATTGAAGACGTTTAAACTCTTCTTCCCTCTGCAAGCGAGGCATAGTTAAGTCAGTCCCGTTGTAGGGAGGGGAATTGTGTTTCTAGTCTGCATCATATTAAACTGGAGAGGGAAAATAAGTATGTTAGTCGTAGAAGATGTTTTTAGGTATGATGGGCAACTTAAAAAGCCTTGTCTATGACCAGTCTAACGTCCAACTTGGGACGCTTTGAAATGGCCTCATTGGAGAACAAGCCCCTCAGCACATAACGAATCATGACATTGACGAAGGCACATGCCCCCACATGTCACTTCGGAAAAAGGATTGGAGTCTAAATATAAATGTAACAATCAAAAGCAAATAACATGAAAGCACTCTACAATATTTTTTTAATCCATAACATGCAATAAACAAAACAAATGAATAAATACTTCAATCAATATTGAAACCCTCCTGAAGTTCGTTTAGAGACGACACTCTCTTCTTTACTGTGGGAGAATGAGAATCACAAATACCCTACAAAAAAGTGAAAAAAGAAATTAATAAAACACGTAGCTCCTTTTGCTGGCTCTGCTACTTTTCAACGGCCGGTGAGACCCTTTTCGGACCTAAGGCACGTGGCGTATTGATGCTCTTTTGGGGACTGCTCTCTGGATTTTGCCTTTAAAATTGCTCTGAGATGACGCGTAGAGGCTTCCGCTAGTCCTAACTTTTCAATGGCCAGCTCTGTCCTAAATATAAATGTAACAATCAAAAGAAAATAACATGAAAGCACTCTACAATATTTTTTTAATCCATAACATGTAATAAACAAAACAAATGAATAAATACTTCAATCAATATTGAAACCCACCTGAAGTTCATTTAGAGACGACACTCTCTTCTTTACTACAGGAGAATGTGAGCCTGAGGCACAAAGGAGTTGACAAATACCTTTCTTTTGTAACTAACTACACCTCCTCTCATTGACTTCGACATATTCTCACTACACTACACTCTATACATATATTGCACCCATACACCGCAGCCACTGGCATACTTGCCTTCTAGAATAGTGTGACCGAAAAAGATGTCTTTAGGTGTAATTTTGAAGAAGCTTTTGATTCTACACAAGAGAAAAGAAACATAACAAACAATTATGGTCTTAAACCTTGCCCATTGGCTGGAATGATTTATGGACATGGCTCTTCACATGTATGATGACATAATGAGAAACAGAGAAAATATAAATGAGAAATATATAATTGGTTATGTTACACTTCGGTCAGGATAATACTCGAATGAATTTACGGGATTAAAATCCTATTAAAATTATTCGGGTACTTTTACTGTTGTATTTGTGTGTGTAAAATGTGGGCATTACAATAATAATATACAAGGGTCAATTAATATAGACTTCACGTAAAAAAATTTAATGATGAGTTCCAATAATAGTTAAAAATAATGAAAATATTTAGATTCAGACGCCCTTGATTGCTAGTGCCCTAAGAAGTTGCCTCGTCTCCCTAGGGATTAATCCCCCTAAAACGAGTATAATGTTTAACAACCTTTTATATGTGCTTATTGCATTTTCTCGAGTTAAACATGATTTGGCATTTTGTAGTGTCCTACCTTTGCGTAGTTTTATGTACTATTAATATCAAGAAGCCTTCATAAGTACCATGGAATAACATGTGGAATCTCTAATGTTATAAATATTATTATTGTAGTTTTACAAATTTTATTTGTCTCCTTGTATAAGAATTGTACAAGGACAATTTGCCATTGTGTTTAGATCATTCCTAATTATTTTATAGTTGTCAAATTATCCTTCTAATATTTAATATTTATAAATTTTTAAAGATTTTAATAATTGATATAGATAATTAAAAAAGATATGCCTATTTTAGTTTTTTTAGAAACATAAAAATTCACACTAAATAGTTGGCTATTGTATTATTAATGATAAATAACTTAATGGATCAATTCGATGCATAGAGATAATATAAAAAATGTACGTAAACTTTAACATTATCCATACATGTATATAATTTTTTTGCTAATTTTACTCAAAAGAACAAGATATCACGCAAGCCCGAAATCCCCAAGCTTTCCATTCAACTCGAATCCAGTAAAACGTTGTTGGACTTAATGTTTCTGTGGAGTACTTTCTGCTCCCATTCCTCTAGAGAAATCACGCAGCCACATCTCTTAGAATTTTGTGCCTCGATCCCATCCCAACAGTCTCTTTGGCTTCTTGAATAACAGATTATCTAGGCTTCCATTTGGCATGTAGTCATAAACTATGAATAGTTTTTTCTCTCGCTTGCAGAAGCCCCTGATCCGCACAAGATTTCGGAAAGCCCAATCCCACGAATTTAAAGAATAGCAGGGAAAAAGTGATCTTACTACTACAAGATGCACCTCTTGGCTTCTTGAATAACAGATTATCTAGGCTTCCATTTGGCATGTAGTCATAAACTATGAATAGTTTTTCTCTCGCTTACGAAGCCCCCGATCCGCACAAGATTTCGGAAAGCCCAATCCCACGAATTTAAAGAATAGCAGGAAAAAAGTGATCTTACTACTACCAGTACCTCTGCCTGCTGGGATAAACTTAATCCGTCTTCCAAAGCCACGGTAATGGCGGAATGATTGGGAGGTTCGACCATGTTGGTGGATGCCTCACAAGTTGAATCCATTGAATGAATAATTTATTTCCGTGGAGCGCCAAATGGGTAACCGGTCATATTTAACCCGGAAACCATTTGGAAGATTTAACGGGCAGGCCCACAATTGAATTTATACTTTATTTCCGTGCAACAAATATGTATCTTCTGCCGTGGAGCAAATGGGTAACTAACCGGTCAGATGGGCCTGGAAGATTAGAATAACCAGTTGATAGAATAGTTGACGAGCATTCCAGTGCACCACCAAATTACATTTTTGCTCTCCGAGGCACATGCATTGCATGAATCGACCCATCTAAAAACTGTTAAAAAGCAAAAACGTCCAAAAAAAATATTAAACAGTAAAAACGTCTAGACGGCCGTCAAACCGTCAAATTTAAGACAGTCATAGAAACGTCCGCAAGTGCCTTTCCCATAGGGGGAACGCCTTCGGCGTAAAAAGACCATGCACATTCCTTAGCCTTTAGTCACATCCCACCAATATAATGTAAAATCGAAGGATGATACATAACAATTCATTTTTGATATACCCAAACAATTAATATAGCTCGTCTTCTATTATGCAATCATATTTTTAGAGTTGCATTTCTACAATATACAAATGAAGTTAAAATCAAGGGTGCACCATACATATTTTTAGAAAATAATTTGTATCTTCTAAAAGTATCCTAATTTAGTAACAAAATATAGAATTAAAGATGGAGAAACAAATAGAAAGACAAGATTTTAATTTTTCCTCATTCTAGACACAAACTATGATGAACTTCAATGACAAAATTTTTGTTTAATATGGGAAAGGAGCCAATCGTGGAAAAACCCAATCAAATAATGTCACATAAGTGGAAAAAAATTGACATAATACCCTAAAAATGGTCCACCCTAAATTTCTTTGTATAAAAACTACTTGATTTAAATACCTTTAAAACCACTTTCAATACAATATAAATACTCAAAAGCAAATATTTAGATTAAAAATAACAAAATCTATTGAAAGGTTTTTTTTTCAAATTTTATAGTAATTATATGACTATTGTACACCCCTCGACTTAAGGTGCACAACCAGTGGCTCCTCTCCCTTACATGATGTAAACAAACTAGAAATATAAATGAAAAGTGCAGCAAGCATTTAACCCTTTATACTCTTTAGCACATACCATGCTAAACTTCAACGAAACATTTTTACTATAAAAACGTATTACTTATGACCACAAAAAAAAAAAAAAAAAATCCTTAATCTCTAAAAACCTTTGTTTAATTGTTATTACACAATTAAACAGCAAATTACGAGCAAAATGAGTGAATTCAAGTCAAAAACACAAAAAGGTGTATGCTAATGTTCTTCTTTGTAAGCATTAAACTCGGATTAACACAATGGTTATTGGGACAGCAATTACAAGTAAAGTGAGTGAATTCAAACCAATTAATATAACACAATAGGATCAAGTCCCAACTTTGTCTTAAACTTTTCAAACGTGAGACAACCACAAACCTATTTTTTATAAAGACCATTTACATTTCTATTTTATTCGTTATGCTTATTACATAACACAACTGAAACAAATTACATAATATTGCGGCAAATACATATTGAGCATTAAAGAAAATGTCTATTAAGGAAAATGTGTGTTTGCCCATTACGGTAAGTAATGGTTTCTAGTTTTATAGAAGAAATTCCAAGATGCACTTCATATCCAACTAAGGGTAGTACCGCATTGGTACCAAAGACTCAATTAAACATGGCTATTGTATAAATTATCCATATGTGGCAATATTAGAACAAACAACGTATAGATCTTCTTTGTCCTTGGAACAAGCATGACTATTATCTCATCTTTGCAATACTGGAACAATGAAAATTGTTTCTAGACATTTACTGCAGTTAATTTCAAGAATGAATATTGAGTTTACTTTTTGTTTTTGTTTTTAGAATCTACATATTTCTGACTCGTAGAATTTACTCAAAAATATCAGTTAGTTTTTGCAGTATCATACAATTGGGTAAAGGGAGAATTGTAAACTTGGAAAAAAACATTGTCAATTATAGATAACTTAATAGTAGAACATGGAAACAAGAGAAGAATAACACACTTCCATCGAAAAAATTGCAGAGGTCTTTACAGAAATTGTCTAATAATATGGAATATAAATAATACACTAGAAATGAATAAAAAAGCCCAAAATGAGGCCATAATTTATAAGACCATAATGTGTTAGACCAAATTCATCCACTCGCTGAACATACAGACCAAATGTGCCATATATTTCTAAGACAGGCCGACATCGAAGACCTCTACTTCAACAAAGCCCACCCCGAACACTAAACATACAGACTAAACAAACCAACCAATCAGAGAAATAGGCTGAGATACAGGAAATGAAACATGCAGAAGACACAATTTGAAGGGGATTGCATATCACCATACAAACATATATGAATAAATCAATTCGTCAGTTCTATATTTTCCAACACCAAATAATCCTTACCCACAGTAAACAAAGGATAAAAATTGAAATGTCATTTTCCTGTTTGTACTCCAGCTAATTTTTTCAATACATGCAACTGCACATACCATAATATCCCACTTGCACCTAACATTTTCTCACCACTGCAAACTAGGAAAATGTTTGTGATACCAATATACCCATAACTGCTATTAAATATTGAATGGACAGTGCATATGATGTTGTAAAAGGTGTTGCCTTGCCATCCACTAAGGTTCTAATCCCAGAAGATTCCAATAAATAAGGGAGAAGACTGGGATCCTGCCCCAGACGAATATAGTGGAATGGAATCCCCTCGGTCCTTGGCAGCTAAGCCTAAATATTCTGTGCCCTAACCCATGCAAGCTTCAGATTCAATCAAAAAAGTAGTCAACTGGCACAATTAGATTTCTTGAGAAGCCAACTAGTAAAGATGTACAAGCCACCCATACATATTTTAAAAGAAGCAATGCTTAAGAAAACTACATCCTCCTGATGTTGAAAAGAAAATAGCATTTAATGAAAACTTGACCTACGTTTCAATAATGTTAAAAAAACAAAAAAGAAATTACAAAATCCTACAAAATGTAGAAAAACAGGCATACTTGAAACAATTACTTCATTGAAATCGTTCCTGGTTAAAAACTGCATTCAAATGAAATGCAATAAGTTCAGATGGCAAAATATGACAGAATACACTACAGCATTGTCAATCACACCAGTCTAGCAGTATCCATTGATACCATGTTATCATCAGTCTTTCTCAAATACAGCCCATACTTCAAAACAAGATCATATACTTTACTGCAACATTACTGAACAAGAAATTAAAGTCTACCACAGAACAATCTAGAAATAAAAGTTACCGCAGTTCACTAGCACCATGCGCAAATATGCAACGATCTCCAAATGTGCAGGTGCCCTTAGTAAAATTTTCACAGAGTTTGGTTTTGAAATTGTTTGAAACATATCCAGCTGGTTTTGGTGGTGCAGTACTAGTATGCATAAGCAGATCCCGAACCATGGCCTGGGCTTCATTAATCTGATCTATGGAGCCTTCCAGCTCAATATTCTTCAAATTGGAATCAGATTCATGTTCTCGAATTGCTAATTTTACTCCAGTTAATCGACAAATTTGCTTAGAGTTCACTCCACCTTTCCCGATTATAGCACCAGCAACAGAAGCATCAACGCTGATTTTTGCAGTGGATGATAGACCAAATGAAACTGCAGCTGCCA
Organism: Taxus wallichiana var. yunnanensis; assembly: GCA_018340775.1. Classification (NCBI taxonomy): domain Eukaryota; kingdom Viridiplantae; phylum Streptophyta; class Pinopsida; order Cupressales; family Taxaceae; genus Taxus; species Taxus wallichiana. Next base: position 768,519,183 of record CM031234.1, read on the forward strand.
TTCCAGGAGGTGTAGGTTCTCGCTGTGCAGTGCGACCTCCAATCCTGCTGTTTAACCCACCAGCAGCTGGCCTGCCATAAGAACCTACCCTACTAGTATCATGACCAGGTGTATTACCTTGCCTCAGTTCCTTTTCACTATGAGCAAAATGACACTTGTCTCCAAATCGACATCCTTCTGCAGTTCCATAACGATTGCACATGCGTGTCTTGAAGGGTTGTGCAGCTGCTCCTGGTCCGAGGTAATTAAACCAGTTGCATGACCTGCTGGTTTCCTTGAAGCTGTGCTCAATGTAGTATTTGGCAGCTGTGGAATTGTGTTCACACCACCAGGAACAAAGTGCATAAAGTGGCAGCTCTCCCCAAAGGGCAACCAGATGTGCTGTACCACAACATATCAATTACAGTCACCCTTTAAATAAAGCATACAATTGTTAATGTAGAATCATGTACCTATGGTGGATGAGAAGAACATTATGCATGAGATTCTGACCAAAAAAAGTGCTTTACAGAATATTTAAGAAAAATACAGTCATCCATTTGCTCCTGCAATGAGCAATTGATTAGAGAATAGGACACTTGTACAGGTTGATATTTCGCATTATATGAAAAGAAAATTATAGAGACCAAAGTGCATACAAATACATCTCTTAAACTAGCAATAATCCCTCCTCTCAACTGTGTGCTGAAAGACAGTTTGTTTTGTAACATGTCCCTTTATTTGCTGATGATAATCAAATTTCTAGAGCGAACAGGTAGGTAGAACTCACATATCAGAAATAAAAACAAAAGTAAGAGGAAGTGAATCTTGCAAATGCTACAAGGAAACAATTCCCAAAACTTCCTGAGTTTATGTCAGTTGAAATCTACTTGTATGCACAATCTACTCCAAAAGGAGCAAGAATATGATCAAGCATTTCATCAAAGTTCCACACGATACTGTCAGCTGGAGAATTCCTACTTAGTGCATTTAGAATAATCACTACAATCGTAATAAATAAAAATTGAACTTAATTCTATGACTATCCACCAATGCATGATGACCCCTAGGACAAGACAATGGCTGTAACATGCAAGCTATATTATGGTTTCTTCTAAATGTAATGCCATGTATATTCAATACTGTCTAGAACCCTTGGTTTCTTGGGCTGGTAGTTTGGGACCATCCCATGGTGTATTATACCCAAGGCAAATGTCATAGAAAACATGTCACCTCTTTGCTTTAGAAACATCTTACTCTAAAATCAGAGAAAAGTGAAATCAAACTAACCAGAAAAAGCATTTAAAGAGGACTCCAAACTCTAAAATTTTAAATGACCCATAAAGATGCTTCTAAACATTATTCTGTCAAATCTTAACTTTAGAACTTTGTAGTTTAGAATTATAATGATAGTGGACAACATATTTTGGTTCATTTGTGTTCCGTATAATCATACTTTCAAAAACTTGATACTCACAGATCCCCAAACCATATAGTATCTTTGGTTATAATTTATAAGGCTTTTATAGATGGAGTTAAATGCATTGCAGCTTCCAAAGCACAGAAACTTGATATTCACAGATCCCCAAAATATAGTATCTTTGGTTATAATTTATAGGGCTATTATAGATGGAGTTAAATGCATTGCAGCTCCCAAGGCAAAGCCCTGTTAAATTTGGTTCAGATTGCACAAAATAAACACAGGATAATTTTTAAGTAATTTTATTCCACACAACATATATACTCCTAATAACTTGAGTCCAACTTCCTCACAATCAAACTACAATCTCTCCCTATCTCTTATTATCTCTCACTCACCCCTATCCTAAGGTGAGTAGTTAACACAACTCACAACTTAATCACTCTCATACAATTAATCTTACACTCACTTATAACCTCTAATTCAAAAATTGCCGAAAATCAGTAATACATCACAATTTATGTGTGAAACAATTGAACTTTGTGAAATCGTGATTCGTGGAATGGCGATTAATCACCAATTTTCAGCAAGTCATTTTGACATTTATCCACAACAATTGCCAATTAAATGGCCAAAAATTGCAATTGAACAATATTAAAGAGCCAGGTCATTTTTCAAAATTGTTCTCTCCGCAATCTTTCTACAAATTTAGTGACTGCCTGCTAGGGTTTCCATTTTGCTTGGGTTTCAAAGATCAAGCTTTGCCTCAAGGAATACAGCGACACACCCTACCCAAGTAACAGGTTACAAAACCACAATCAATTTAACTTATTTTCATTATTCATGAATCATTATCTGTCTTAAGAGGTTGTAAAGTAAGCATTTGCTTCAGAACCATGTTTTGTTGAAGTGTTTGAGCTCCTTGAGGAGCACCCTGGTAAGTTGATAAACTTTATTTGATACTAATAATGTGTAATAAACAAGCTTTGGGAAAAAATAGGATTACAACAACACTTTCTTGTCCATCATCAAGATGAACAAGAAGCTTATAGATTGGAGTTCCTTGTGTAGATAGCTTCAAGTACATTATGTTGTGGAAATCCCTTGCATGCACTCTAGAGGAAAAGATTAATGTTTGTAAAAGCTAACAATATTATTGATTAGATACCTAGACGCCACTTTCAAACAATATTGAATGATTAGACATGTGATCCTATAAAAAGACTATATAGACTTCACTGAACTACAATACAAACACAACTATAGAAAATAAATCACAGGGATAGACTTCTCCTCACAAAGATCTAACCTGACAACATTACACGCACAAATCTATAGATTTCTAACAAGCATGCACAAGATAATCTTCATCAATGAAGAGACCACGAGGACAATCTAAGTCTACAATAGCGTGCAATGTACAAGGAAAATTTGAGTCGTAATCCTTGTGCAGTGGAGAGGTTTCAACAAAAGATCCGTATATGAAAAAATGCTTAGGCATTAATGGCACATGGATTGGGATATGTGGGGGTAATAGAGTCCATAGAAGTATCTAAGGAGCTATCACAACACATAGGTGCACAAAGACATCAATTGAAAGCATCAATGCATAGAATGAAGAATAGCACACAAGGTTGTCAGTGGTCACTTCAACCCAATCAGAGCAAACGAGGGCACTACAAGAGATGGCAGGCCACACAAAGTATTAAACATATCCCATCATGCATTTATTACTAACCAGAACAAGTCAAGAACAGTCAAATTGATTGATGCTAGTGAAATATTCACGCATGGCCCCAAATTTGCCATATAGGTTTGCACGATCTTATCAAATGATTCATTTACATAGGACAATCATTAAACCTTGGCAGATTACAAGGCAACCAATTCAAATTAAGAATGTATAACCTAGGACGCAGAGATCTAACAATTGCACTAGTTTGATGAATATGTCACTGACAATAAAAAACTTTGCAACTTGATGAAATTGTACTATAGAATTCTGACAAACGTGATGGACACAACCAAATAAATGAAAGCAGAAGGATATGGCAGATTTGCAGTGGAAAAGCATTGCAGGTTCCTTAATCTCTTTAATAATACCTTAAAACTTGAAAAATCATTTGATTAATTACGAAGCCTTACTAAAACTTGTAACAAGGCTTATCCACAATAGATTTCATTCATCAGGGCAACAACGAATAATAGTGTTGCCCCTTTGACCCGTTATTCTTTTCATCCAACAAGATACCACTCTGATACCAAATGTTAATTTTGGTTCAAATTGCACAAATAAACACATGATAATCTTAATTAATTTTATTCAACACATAATGCTCGATAGACTCCTATTAGCATGGAGTCTAAGTCCAAGTTCATTACAATTTTAACTACAATCTCTCTTATTCTCTCTCGCTCATCCCTATTCAAATGTGAGTTATCACAACTCACATGCAACTTAATCACTCTCATACATTTAATCTCACACTCATAGCTCACAAATATATTTTCCTACCTAATTATGTCGGAGGCATCCAACACTGAGGAGCCCTTTGTTGGCAAGTGTACATGATTTCCAACAACTTTACTAACAGACCTTTTACCAACAACACTTTCTGGCATGGGCATCCTTATGGTGCATTAACGGTGTTTCACAACCCACATACAACTAATCACTCTCATACAAGAAATCTCACACTCATAACTCATATGTTTTCGTAAATGGAATTGCGTCAAAGACATCTAAAACAGTGAAGAGCCTCACACTCGTAACTCATATATTTTCCAGCCGAATTACACTGAAGGCATCCAACAGTGAAGAGCCCTTTGCCAACAAGTGTCCATGTTTGCCAACAGCTTTACCAATAAAGCTTTTACCAGCATTTTTCTGACATGGCATCCTCATGCAACATTGACATTGTTTCACCAAATGCAGCCAACAGGTGTCCAATCTGATCAGTTCACCTTTGCCAACATGCAAAAATAAGAGCTATGAAACAGGTGCGGACATTCCCTATAGCATTATGGACAAGGAACTTTTGACAAATATTACAGTTGCAGGTGCCCTAGGAGATATGTCTGCAAAATGTGGAAGCATGCACAGGGCATGTGAACTATTCGACTAAATGCCTGGAAGAAATGTGGTCTCATGGATTGCAATGATTGTGGGATATGCACAAAATGGTTTTGTTGAAACTGCCTTGGAACCTTTCAAGCAAATACAATTGGCAGGTTTAAAGAAGCCACACTCCAAAAGCTTTGTTGTTATCTTCCCAACATGTGCAAAATAAGAGCTTTGAAATAGGTGTGGACATCCCCATGGTGTTATGGAGAAGGGACTTTCGACAAATGTTGTAGTTGCAAGTGTCGTGGGAGATATGTCTGCAAAACGTGGAACCACACACAATGCATGTGAATTATTCGACTAAATGCCTAGAAAAATGTGGTCTCGTGGACTGCAATGATTGTGGGATATGCACAAAATGGTTTTGTTGAAACTACGTTGGAACCTTTCAAGCAAATACAATTGGCAGGTTTGAAGCCACACTCCACAACCTTTGTTGTTATCTTCCCCGCTTGTGCCAAAATGGGAGATTTAGAACAAAGCATGGACATTGTTCAAAACATAATGGAAAGCTAATTTTTTGATATATTGGCTAGTGCCCAAGTAGATATATATGCATAATCTACAGGCATACACATTATACGTGAATTGTTCGACAAAATCCCTTAACAAGGGTTAAACCCATGCACTATTGTGATTGATGGATATGTATACAATGGATTTTGTAAGAATGTTCTCAAACTCTTTGACATAATGAATCACTCTAGAAAATTCCCTAGGATTGGACTTTTGAAAGATATTGTAGTTGCAAGTGCTCCAAATGATATGTATGCAAAGTGTTAAAGCATGCGCCTGGTGTGTGAACTGATCAACTACATGGTTGAAATAAATCAGGGCTCTTTGATTGTAAAGATTGCACCATAGGCACAAAATGGTGTTCTCGACAAGGCTTTAGGGATTTTGAAGAAATACCTCGATCAAATGCCATCTCGTAGAATGTCGTGTTTAGAGGCTATGTCCAAAAGAGTTAGTCGAAGAGGACTTGGAATCTTTTGCGGAAATGCAATTGGCAAAGTTTAAAACAAAACTCATCAACTATTCTCATCATCCTCCCAACCTGTGCCAAAATGAAAACTTTAGAGCAAGGTATGGACATTTACTTGCCAACTTGCTAATATAGTCCCATCCTTCATATTTGCATCTTTTTTTATTTCGTCTAAGCTTTCTTTGTTTGTGGCCCTGCTGTCTTCCACTCAAGGCATCACAAATTTTGCTTTTGCATCACCTTCTCCTTGAACTCCTAAACGCTACAATTCTTGCAAAAAACTCGTTGGCCTTGTTGTATTTAAATGTCAGTGGTAATGCCTTTGCAATTTATTTGAGGAAAGCAATAATGTATTGCTATTCATTGCATGCAACAATATAGCATGGCATTCCACATAATCATTAAAAGAGTCGTGGTCAAATAATATAGTATGGCATTCCACTCAAGGCATCACAAATTTTGCTATTGCATCACCTTCTCCTTGAACTCCTAAACAGTACAATTCTTGCAAAAAACTCGTTGGCCTTGTTGTATTTAAATGTCAGTGGTAATGCATTTGCAATTTATTTGAGGAAAGCAATAATGTATTGCTATTCATTGCATGCAACAATATAGCATGGCATTCCACATAATCATTTAAAGAGTCATGGTCAAATTAGTACAAAAATATTGTTGGCAGCCACAACCTGCCCACTTTGTCAAAACCAATGCCCACCCCAAGCCACCATTGTCAGAGGTCATTGGCAGTCCTGCTTCAAAACTTTTAAATGCCAAAAATGGGAGCATTAGTACAAAGACACTAAGTGTTTGGCCAAATGACAAAACATAATATCTCTCTATGTAATATCATACTTGTAAACAAATGCATTTGGCAAGCGTAAAGTCAAACTCTGCAACCTTTTTCAACATCATCTTATTTTGCGCCAAAATGGAGATTTATAGTAGGACATGGACAACCATCAAAACAGAATGGTAGAGGATATTTGTCAGATGTAATTGCAAGTGCCCCAATAGACATGTAGCATACACAAGGTACGTCAATTATTCAACAAAATGCCTTAAAGAGACGTAGCCATGAAGGTTTGGCGGATTAGGGTTTTAAATACTTCGATGGCATGAGGTTTCAGCTTATGTTCTTCTGTCAAATATCTATTTAGAGGTATGCATTGTGGGGTGAGGTTCAAATGGTAAGGAAATTGATGAAGGATAGAGGAATTAAATAGATAACAGAATGTAGTTGGATTATGCTTTTTGTTTAGGAGACAGGTCACATTGACAGACAGGAGGCAGCAGAACATTTTACAGATTCAAAACATGTACTGGGTAACGCAGAAAAGGAGAGGAAAAACAGTATTCCTTTGCCACCATAGTGAGAAGTTGGCACTAACATTTGAATTGTTAAACATGCCGCCTCAAACAACTCTTGGCATTGTCAAGGCCTATTGTGTGTGACTGCCACACTGCAACCAAGTTTTTCTCCAAGATTGTTGCAAAGTAAATTGTTGTGAGACATGTAAAGCGGTTCAAAAAGGACAATGTTCTTATCAAGATTACTGGTAATGCTATGTGAAGCAATCTGCAGACATGGGTTGGCACTATAAAAAGGTGACAATGTCAGACCTGCAGTGCTAATTAAGGAATCATATCAACAAACATTTCCACAGTAACGATACATTTGCATCCCTTTCGGCATAACTAGCAACTCATCAAATGTGAGTACTATCAACAAACATTTCCACAGTAACTATACATTTGCATCCCTTTCGGCATAACTAGCAACTCATCAAATGTGAGTACTAACACTAAATTTTCAACAAACCCCAAATTCAAATTCCCAAGAGGCATGTTAAAAGTGTTGAAATTGGGTAAAAATAACACAACCAACTAGCTAAGTGCAAAGTATCCAGCCAGGCCGAGTGGTGGATGAATTTGACAAAAGTGGTACCCCTCAGTCCTCACACTTAAGCCGAAGGTCACCTCGCAAGTGGAATATACCGAATCAAAACATGATTCAATCTAAACAATGTATAGCTTTTGCCTTTCTCTCAAATTAAATTTTATTACACCCCTAAGTACTACTAAAGACCACAAAATAACAATAGTTTGTACTTACAGATCTTGATTTAATTTCTTTTCTCCCATGATTGGTTGAACCATGTGCAAATCATAATACTTGGTAATGTTAAATGCCTGGCAATTACACTCAACAGATTGTACCCTATCTACTGCAATAGGTTACACTCAACACAGAAAGCAAATATGATACAAGACATATAAATCAAGAAGGCCATTTGCAAAAGCCCAGTAAGAATATTAGTGTCTGCATACCCCCACAAATTACACAAAAGAAAAAAATATGCTGGGGATGGAAAATGAATAAAAATTAACTCAATGAACAAAGAATTCAAAACAGTTAAAAAGAAGAATGATATTGCTATTGTATAGCAGAAAAACTGCCACGGGTGCCAACACAAAATCAATACCTATCAAACCCTGCTAATCTCAGCCCTCAGTATTTGGCAAAAACTACTAAAAGAATTGCATGAATAAATAATTAAAAAAATGTTTTTGCCTGCACAAAGTGGAGATTACAAAAAGCTTCCTCAAACAATCTTATATCCTTCACCTGCACTTTAGAATTTCATCTAAACTTGTAAACCAAAAAGCAATAAAATTATAATAATTGATTATGTTAAATTAGAATGATCCCTGGACATAAATATTTATAACTGTGAAGTGGATTACAACAAGATACTCTAGGTCTGCTTCTCAAACTAAATTTCCCTTGTTAAGAAAGAATATTTATTTACACTTCACTTCCTATGAACAAATTTATCATTAATAGTGCATTATGGAGAATAAAAAGAATATACAAGCATACAGATACAAGGGCAATACTTTACAAAGTAATTGGAGAAATTTACATATAGTATGTACCCTATATAAAGTTACTTATCTTATATCTTATATTTATGTTAAATTAGAATGATCCCTGGACATAAATATTGGTAACTGTGAAGTGGATTACAACAAGATACTCCAGGTCTGCTTCTCAAACTAAATCTCCCTTGTTAAGAAAGAATATTTATTTACACTTCACTTCCTATGAACAAATTTATCATTAATAGTGCACTATGGAGAGTAAAAAAATTATAGAAGCATACAGATAAAAGGGCAATACTTTAAAAAGTAATTGGAGAAATTTACATATGGTGCGTCCCATATATAATGTTACTTATATATTGTTCAAATTTTGTAAACCTAGATTTTGACCTTATGACTAAGCCTAAAAGTAAACCAAACTTTCTCAATCCACCTATACCCAAGATGCATAGAACTTGTGTGTGTTCATGATAATCATCAAATTATTAAATATATTTACCATTCTTGGACTCATCCAAACCAAATGAGGTCAAAACTCAGCTACTTCCCATGAGTCTTTGACACGCAGATAAGGAATTTCTCTATTTAGGTGGCTGTGTCATATGGTACCAACTCTGGGAGTCTAGCCAAAACTCCTGGGGTCTTGGAAAAACTCAGAATGATTTGCAAAATCACCAATACTTTCCATAACTTCAATGTCAATGAGTATTCATCCATTTTGACTAGTTTGGACCACACTCGCCACCCAGACACAGGTACAAGTGACTGGCTCCAGAGTCTCGAATCTATGAAATATAGACAGTAATCACATGTTGCAAGCCACAAGGTGCCATCTATTTGTGACAGGTTTTTGCCATTGACTAATTAACATGACATGCCCTTGATTGTTGACAACATCAAGAAAAACTGTAATTTTCCAAACACATACAGAATATGTTATCATAAGTTTTCTTTCCAACCTCTACTGATTCCAAACCTCAACAAAATCGAGAATGCACTCCATACAACATTGTATTGTAAATGCACCTACACCACTACCAACAAACAGATCAAGTTAATAACTGTTTTGTGGCAATAATTTCCTAGTATTTCATTCCACAGAGATAAATGCAAGAGTTTGTGTGTCATCTACATTCTGGTTTCTTGGTCCCTGCAAAATTCAAACTCAGAGATTGTGGATCCTTGAACTTCGCAGCATTTCAGGTAGAGCAGTTAATAGAACTCTAGATGTAGACGATTGTCCAATAGTTTCTTGCGACAATGACTAATAACTACAAATATTATGACCATTTCCTAAATTCCTTACTTTTTATAATTCTTGCAGAATTTATATATGGGACTTCATATACTTTATTTTGAAAACGTCACAATATATCGAATGACTATTGACTCAATGGTGAAGATGTTTGGCTCTTAAAGAGCCCACCAGGGTTCAATTCTCGCTGCAAGCGAAGTCAAGAGATGCACTGTAATAAGGGATGAGGCTGGGATCGTGCCCCAGGTGAATTTGACGGAATGGATACCCCTCAGTCCTTGGCCGCTTAGCCTAAGAAATCTACCCACTTCACCGTGGGCAAAATTAGTCCACGGATCTGCCAGATTTCAATCCAAAAAAAGTCACAATATGACTTCTTTCTTTCTTTCTTTCTTTCTTTCCTTCTTTCTTTGCCCAGCTTCTAAAGTACAGCATTAATCTTCAAATCCTCGTTTGCCGCTACATCCATAAACACGTGTGGTTTTCGGTACTTGGAGATTCACAACTGAGCATTGCAGAGTAAGTGCCTAACCTATTTTTGTCACATCAATTAATATTAACCATGCTTTACAATACTAGAACTAATATTTGCAAATTTCAACCAGTTCTGCATGCCCCACAACTTCCCGACTTGTCTTCCACTTAAAGATTCCTAGCAAATAACTGTGAGATATTATTTAAATTCCTAAATAATGGTCTATTATAGTCTGAGTCACAAGGTTTGAGCTTGAGTTCATGTTCAACATGGATAAAGATCAGTTCAAGTTTGCCAACGGATTAAGTTCAGAAACAAAACTCCTTAACTTCGAACAAAAGAATTTTTTCATCATTTTATTTTTCTTTTAAAAATGCATAAATATGACACGAATAAAGAAAAGAGAGCTTTATATCCCCTGCCTTCAACCACTATGTGTGTGTATATACACACACACACATTTATAAATTATGCAAAACCGTGTCAAAAAAACCCAAAGTAAAAGAAATGGATAAGTTCAAGTTCATATTCAAGTATGGATAAAGTTAGATGATGTTCAAACTTTTGCAATAAAATTCAATGTACCTTTTGACATTCTCAAATGCCAATCTGCCATTTGGTTCAGAATGTCAGAAGGAGCAGTGTGATATTTCCATATTAGTTGGTATACAAAAGAGTTGTAAGTCATCATTTTATTCAACTTCAATGCTGGACCATTGTCGGCCAAAGTTGATGTCATCTTTCATTAGTCTGTATAGAAGGGGTTGTGAGGCATCATTTATTTCAACTGCTTTGATGGAGCCTAGTCAACCAAAGGCAATATAATCTTTCATTTGCATTCGGAAGAATTCATTTTTCACAAGGGTACTTGGAGAGTAACTTTTTGTCACTGTTTGTACAAAAAGGAGTAAAACTATAAATATGTAGATAAATCTGAGAATTTTTGGGATGAACTGTGTAAAAATCTTTTTGCTCTACATTTTGGTTCACATTCTGTGAACCATTATCAGGAGAAACAACAAAAATTCTCAGATTTATCTAGCCTATTGACTGTGAAAGCGTTAAATCTCTTAATAAATATGTAGCATATCATGTTTTAAACGTAAACATGCTTCATAGCAAAAAAACTGAATAGAACATAGAAAACTGCATGCACTTATCCAGACAAAACAGGTTTTCTAATCTTCTTTAGTGTCAATATAATCGACAGCTTAGGGAAGGGTGCAGGCTCAGCTCTCCATAAAAATTCCTCTGACAAGTAAAGACACTTTCCGGAAACAATTAGAAGCCGATTTTAAAGACTTGTTCGAATGACTAAAATAAACTTCGTTTTGAGAAAGTGCATGCATATAAGTTCAAAATTTCTTTCAAAACGGTAATTAAAAGTTGGTTTTATATTTTTATTCGAATAATATTAAGAAAGCAAAAAGCTCAACGAGTTTCATAGTTTGGAGACAATGGTTCAGAATATCCATTCTCTGTTCATATGTCTTCATTAAGCTTGATTATAGCAAAACCAGCATATACCTGTATCACAGCTTAGATGACTGTCATTAGTTTTTAAATGAACTCTTAGCTTAAAATGCGTTTGAAAAGTATATTACATTACATGAAAATATGAAATTGATATTTAAATTTGCCTGATTAAGTATAGAGGTAATACAATGTTGCCTAATTATGATATTCAAGTACAATGTTGAATTAGTAGAATTCTTTTTAAGTAGGTTTAAGATTAGAACCTGAAAAATTTGGTGCATGCCTTTGATTTGCTTCCTAGACCTGTTGGTAACGACTCCATTTCTGTTACAGAACATTAATTGTTTCATTTCAGTTCTATATGTGATTTTAGATTATTAATATTTTAAAAAATCATCTCCATCTTTTGGGCCAACTTAGCCATTTTCCCTCCACCCAACTCAACCAATCTTCCCCTATGAAAAGAAAAGGTGTGCACTCACACAGACACAACACACCACTCGCTGCTAATGTCTATACAACCACATGCATACATTCCCACATAGAAAACAATGCAGACCTCTGGAAAATTACAGACTCTATACGTAAACAACATAAACAAAATACCAACATTACAGACCTAAAATTGCAATATAAGTTTTGTTTTTTAAAACTATATTATAATCTTTGACTACCAAATCAAAAAAATTACAAATACGGTAAGCACAACCTAACAGCTGCAGAAAAAGCAAAAGACTTGAAATTAAGATCCTTCTATGGTTAACTGTAAAACCCACATGCACAACATCTCTCAAAAACATTCTTAAGCTTAAACAGATATTTCCCACACACAGAAACTGACAACTCACAAACACAAACACAAAAGCAGCCCTACATCCACACTCTATCACCTAATTACATTTTGCTTTAAATTTTAAATGTTACCTCACAACTTCTATATCATTTACAGTTCATTCCTTCAGTGAAATGTAAAAGTGCATTTTTGCCATAAAGTTTTCTTCAATCTCTAGTAAAAGTTACATAACTTTAGATAATAGCAACATATTTTTATATAATATACATTTTCAGTGGCCTTTTGCAAGTTAATGTTTTGAAATTCAGGTGTTGTAAGCTGTACTTAGAACTTGAGTTACTGTCAACTAAAAACTACGATGGTAACTTACAATATTACTAGGTAATGGAGAATGTGGAAACATAATGCTCTGTCAAAGACACTCACATTGCCTTTATAGTTCATTATTATAGGCATGTGTACTGTTAGTCTGTAACAAACACTATTATCTACACAACATAGTTTTTCTCTACTCTAGCATTGCAATTCTAAACTGTGTTATTCTTACAATGAGTACTTGCTGCAAAATATTGGGAGGGGAATGAAGCTTATGGCATTAAATTTTGACAAAATTTGATAATAGCATCCCCACAGGATACATAAAATTAACCTTTATTGCATGAAATTAATGATTATAGCCTTCCATTACTCCAGCTTTTCAAATTTATACAATTAGTATAGATAAGTGAATTGGCAATAAAAAGGCTAGACACGCAAAAATAACTAATAAATGCATGCAGCAAGTACAGGGTAATTAAAGTTTAAAATTGATTGTACAGTTCCCCAAAATATAAAGCAAGGCCAAACAAAAAACAGTATCTTCTTATAGTGGTGCCTGCCTTCAAAACACATTCAAAGAAATCTACCATCTAGAATAACAGTTACCATAGGCCACAACAAACTATAAAATAACAACAGACTGAGTAAAGTACAATGTATCACAGGCAAAAAGCAGACAAGGAAAATGTAGATCCTAAAAGGCATCCCAACATCAAACTCCTAGTTATCTAATAGAAATTGCAGTAGTCATTTGGAATTATTCTGTGCAAGCCAAATTATTGACTAGCTCTTCCTTAACAGAAAATCAAAATACTAAATAATTATGGTTATATTTATAAAAAGAAGCACCATTAAGGGTACAGTTCACTGGAAAAGATGCATGGTTGTTATAACAGCCACAGAGGTTCAAGTCCCATCAGGGAATTTCAGTGATCACTGCAGGTGTTACTGCTTACAGGACTTGTCGCCGCCAGCTTTAATCAGTGTAACATGGAGATTAGCAGGATGGCCTCCTGTCGAGGGGCTCTCAATGACACTCCAAGATCATGTCCCATGTGTGCTTGTTTGCAATCCCAGGCATTGAATCCAGATTAGTACTTTAGCATGGGGCATCAACATTCCAGAAAAGGGATCCCCAGTCTGTGACCACACCAGCTAAGACCTGCTTGATGCCCAAACTTACCGATCAAAAAAATTACTAGGATACCAATGCAGCCTCTCACCCTCACCACCCCTAATACAGATTAAACTACAATCTGTCTACGTAGTCAACCAAGAGACGGCGCATTTCGCCTGCAGACAAATCCAGACTGTTCAGGAAATCTGTGATGTTTCTGAGTTTACTTTTACCAACAATAAAACTTGGACTGACCAAACAAACACAATGTAAACCCTAAAAATCAAAAGCATAAACATAAAACAATACAAAATACTAAAGCAAAGCACGAGATCAAAATAATTTGCTACTCCATGATGTTCTAATGAACCACATCATGATGTTGATGTTGATGAAGAACAATATGATGAATACTAATTTTGAAGTAATAATTAATAATTATCATGACATTTCTGACTTGTCATTTGGCATTTGATAGGCATAAAACCATTATCACGTTGTTTTGTTTGTTATATCCATACCATGTGGTTAATTCCTATTTTTACTAGCATATCTGTCTTAAACAAATCTATGTAAAAGATGACAAGAGATCATTTTCGTGGTGCCTGTTCCACTTATGTCACAAATCCAATATAGGTTGCCTCAGGAGTGACATCTCCCACCATCTTTTACATAGATGTCTGTAAGATAGGCATGCTAGTATTTAATTACTTGTATAAAAGTGCTTATCATTTATAAATGTTTCTAACTTTTGAATGTGTGTCAAATATATAGTCATATCTTACCATTTGCTATATAACATGTAAAATGGTAAGATATAATATACATAATTACAACTTTACATTTGTTCATTCCTAGTAAATGATTTTTCAATAAATTCTCATTTAAGCTTCATAAATTTGGTTACGCCCACGAATCACTATCTTCTATATCGTACAAAGGTTGTTGGAAGGTAGTGCCCTTGAAAAAACTCTCCTCTTTGTTTTTCACCTGTATATCTTTGCTTTTCTTTAGTTTTAAAATTTTATATGCTAATAGCTTATATATATATTATAGTTTTTGTGTTGGCTTTAATGTTTTTGTTTATAATAAATTTAGGTCGGCAATTAAAAGTTTTAATGTACACGGTCATGCCATGAGAACCCATACCTCACTCCCATTATAGAATGCCTCTAGGCATAATTAGGCTAAAATTTTGTTCTTTATTTTTTTATATGTTTCTTTTGTATGGTTGAATTCAACACAAAAAGTCAGAGTAGAAAAAATGAAAATAATCATAATAAAGGGTGAAAAGAACACAAACAATATAATTTGCAACTCAATGTGGTTCTCATGAACCACATCATGTTGTTGGTGTTATCAAATAAAAGCAATACTATAAATACTAATTTTGGTGTGAGAGGTAATAATTAATATTTATCATGACATTTATTTGGCATTTGATTGGCATTATATAGATTATTAATAGTGTTTTGTGTTGGTTATGTTTTTATATGCTCTCAATGAAGAACAATACGATGAATACAAATTTTGATGTAATAATTGGCATATATCATGACATTAATAACTTGTTATTTGGCATTTGATTGGCATTATATCAATTATCAAAAGTGTTTTGTGGTTTTTTTGGTTTTTATAAGCATACTATTCTAAATTTATATTTTTAAAAACTAGGATATTGATTGTCTTAGGTAAGCAACATAATCCAACAGTTCTTCATGGATTCTAACTAGATTCGCCCTAGGCAGTCCAAGAACCCAAGGAAACAAACTTTTTATTTATTCACACTCGAAAATAAACATAAAATAACAATAAAATGCAATGGAAAACACTTTCCCAATGCTAAGACTAAGTCAATCACAAAAAGAAAAATTTCCTATTTATTAAGCTAGAATTTCTATATGCATAACATGTGGCTTGAGACACTAATTTACTATTCAATGCATTAGAACTTCTATATTTTTATTTTTATATTTTTTTGTGTGGCCAGGCCCAAGTAATATACATAGCAAAAGAAAAGAAATTGTCATAATGGTGAATCCAATTCTCCAAACCCAAGCCCAAATCAGTAACTTAATTTTTTTGTACAGCTATATCACATACATATCCAGCAACCTAAGAAAATAATAATCAGACATAAAAACAGGTGTGTTATCTAAATACCTGAAATATAAAATAGATACAAATGAGTGAACTAAAGTTTATGAGTGAAAATGACAAGTAAAGCAGAGCATGGGAGCAGCAAGGAGAATGGAGGAATCAGGTTAGGAAAAGAGAAAACAAAACGGTCAGAGGACAAGGCTGAAGATGAAAAAACATGGACAAAAGTAAAGAAAAGACCTTGATTTAATGCAGCAAGGAGATCTGATTCACAAATCATACCAACTGCAGAGAAAATACCAATTATCAATATCCAGGACAAATAAATCCAGCAAGACATCAATCAACTAAAAGTGTCAGCTCTTATCTGCAAATTTATGGGATGTTGGCCAATTGTTGTGGGCTTGCAGAGATGGCTAGCAAAAACTGGGGGATCCGCATGGCTAAACAAGTTAAGCTTATGCCTTCTAATTTTTTCAGGTTTTTGATTCATGAAGATCCAGAGACAAATCCTTTAAAATCAGACCTTGGCTTAAGGGAAAAGCCAGGCCACATTTGCAGCCTTGGTAAGAGGGCTTCAACCCAAAATCAGAAGATTTGTCAATCTTCCCTGCTTTGATGCACATTTATGGCCTTCTGACTAAGCTACGGAGAGGAAATTTTTGAAATGGTGGGGAATCAGTTAGGTGAGTACATTTTGAATGGCTCGGTAAAGTGAACTCGATCTGTTGGTTATATATGTCAGACTTTGTGTCAAAATTCACTTCTCTAAACACATGCCCAAAGCCATATCATAATCAACTCCAGTATCAAGAATATGTTCAGGATCTACAATATGAAAACATCCCTTTCATATCCAAAATATGGCACGACCACGGTCACTTTGTCAGAGATTGTAAAACTCCAGTACAGAACAAAGTCTTTAAATTGCCATAAAGGAGCAGGAAAAGTGATTATAACAGTTTGGGAGCCAATGGGCTTGGATACCAAAAATATATTTGATGACTTAAAAGGCAGAAAATGAAGAGGATGGACTTTCAGATGAGGAAGTTTAATTATTTAAGGAAGTTTTTCCTTCCTAAATTCATCTTAACATTCAAGACCAATCTACTACACCAGAAGAGGAAGTGTTTGGAAGATCCTAATCTGAGCAATAAGCAAGGGGAGGAAGTAAGATTGGGATGATGATGAAGAACCTAAGGACAAAAATTTAGGGCTGGATGAACTTTCCAATTTTCAGCTAAAAGCATAGTTACCTAAGACTCCGGGACAGCGGGACATCGGGACAGGGTTTTGGGACGGCAAACTTTTATCAAATTTTGAGGACGGCAGGGGGACGGCTGATAAAAATATATATAATTTATTAATTTTACAAATACAACATAAATAATTCAATAAACTAAGACTTAAAATTGAAAGTTTGAAGATTGAAACCATTAATTTTGTGACTTGACCATTTATATGACGGAGCCAAGCTTATGTAGTATCTTGCAATGATTTGAATTGGAGCAATCTGGAGCTACATCAAGCGCTCTGTATTTGGCTGTTTTAGCCTTTAGCTTTATTTTATTCTCGTTTCTTTAGCAGCTCTTTCCATGTCTTCTTTGGTAAAAATTGTTTTATAGACATTTTTTTCTGGACTACTGCCAAGAATGCCTCTAGATCTGTTAACTATTTTGGTACAATTTTTATGACATGATCATCTTCTACTTCTTCAGAGTGAAAAGATTTCTTATTCTTTAAAATCCCATCTCTCCCTAACCTATCTCTGATGTGCATCATTCTGTACTAACTCATATTATTGGCCATCTAGATTTTGGAGAGCATTTGAGAATCCTAGACAAAGAAGAAACTGCATCTGATATCAATAGACTAGTTGGGAGATCAGAAATGCGTTTGAGAATCCTTTAGGTTGATTTTAAGATAAGTTGTTGGTTCGTTTTGGGTACATGTTTGATTGCGCCGAATCAGATTCGTATGTACAGGTGTGCATTGTACATGTAACTACTGAAAAGGTTGTAGAGAGTAACGATCAAATTCAGAGCAGCAATTGTCTTAGCAACAATGGTTAAAACACCTTCCATGACAAAGTCTACTGCAAACTATTGAATTATAACTGCATCCTTACATTAAAATACATTAAAAGAAATAAAAAATATAAAAAGTATTAAAAATAAGTTTTTAACTTATGTTTTAATGTTTTGAAGCGGCCAAGGCCCAGGGGACGCCACGACGTCCCCGAGACATCCTCGCACGCCTAAGGGACGTCACGGTGTCCCCTACACCGTCCCCTTTTATGTGTTGCACCAGGGAGGTCTTGAGTGTGTTCCCTACCTTTGGGGGATGTCGACATCCCCCATTTTTTTGGAATTTCGGGACATCCCGTCCCTGTCCCCATACCCAAGTCCTCGAGATGTCCCGGACATCAAGAAAAGGGGGGTTGCGCGTCCCCGCATAACACTGGCTAAAAGTAATTATAAGTCAATCTGCACTGAACAAGGCTGCACAAAGTGGCTTTAAGCCCAACACACCAAGGTAAAATGAGGCAAGAAGACCAGAGTCAAACTCAAGAAACGTGGAAGCTCAAATAAACATTGTAAAGTGCAACCAAAAACAAATCTTAGAGATGTTTGCAAAACCAGAAGCAAGGATAAAAACAGATAAAAAGATCAGTGTGTGGTCGATATGATAGAAGAATAAAAAAATGTACAAAAAGAATATGTTGCTGGAAATCAAAAACTGGATTAAAATGGGCTACTAATCATGGGAAGGATAAACACTTCACCCACAGCAGCAGGCTGATAGCCCCCTTATGTTAATTTTTTCTGGAACATGTGGGGATTGAATTACCCTCACAAGCATATGCCACTAATTAAGATTATCTAAGTGTTACGCGGGACGCACACCCACCATCCTCAACATCCGCCACATCCCGAAGACTCGGGGATGGGGACAAGACACCCCCACATTCCGGAAAATGTAAAAATGAAGGGGTCATTCAAAAGACGTCCCTAAGTTCGGGGACGGCACTTTTTTCTATGTTCCACGGGGATGCATCCCCTACCTTTTTTTACGATCGTCCCCATATTGGGGACATTTCAGAAACTCAAAGAGGATGACTGGGGATGGGGACAAGACACCCCCACATTCCGGAAAATGTAAAAATGAAGGGGACATTCAAAAGACGTCCCCTAAGTTCGGGGGACGTCACTTTTTTCTATGTTCCATGGGGATGCGTCCCTGCCTTTTTTTACAATCGTCCCCATATTGGGGACATTTCGAAACTCAAAGACAGGTAGGAAACTTACCCTACCCATCCCCAACCCATTAAAAAATTTGAGAACATCAACGAGACGTCAAAATTGAAAAGGGTGTCGGTAGGGGACGTCCGGGGTTCTTCTACAAGTCCCTTGACCGTATTGAGGACATCCGGGCATCCCCTACATGCGAGCAAAGGTAAAGTTAACTTTCTTATTACTTAGGATTCTTCTTCTCTTTATTTTCTTCTTCATGGTCGACGACAACTTGGTCATTGTGAAAGTAGTTGGGAGTGAGGGGTTGCAAGTTTGACTCCTCCACTCCCTCATTGTTTTCTCAAGGAGCAAAGTGATGGCTGCTAAAAAAGCGATACAAATGGGTTGTTATTCGTAATCTCATACTTGTTATCTGTGACACCTTCCCCGGTTGGTCTCCCAAAACCGGTTCCAAATTACGGTCTCACTGGGAGAGGTAGTGGAAGAAGAACATTTCCATCGCATGTTGGAATTGTAACGGATTATTTTGGTCTTCTTTGGGTACACTTTATGACGCTCTAGGCTTTTCAAATCTTCTTTTTGTCACTGCGACTCATGAGAGTCATGTTCACCCTCTCCCGAAAATTAGGGGATTCCACTGGCTTTTGGTTTGTAGGCAGGAGACTAGAAGTTCTTGCGGTGTCGTGGATTCTAGCAGTTTGCCTATTTGGTCAAAGATGCTTTCCAAATCAACATTTCGGTGGCGCCGCAATGCACAAGTTTGCATGTTTCCTTTGGGTGAAGCTTAGTCGACTTCACCCCACCTTAGACTTTTTATAGCGGTTTGCTATTTCCCCTGCTTCCTTTCCTATGCCATTCATAATGGCCATGACGACGACCCCTTTTTCGACCTCTACACGAGATATTTCTCAATTTTCGCTATTGGGAGGTCATTTTATTAGGGGATTTCAGTGTGCGGACCAAAACCTTCCAAGTTCCTTTTCATGACAGGACTGGTGATGTGCTTTGTACCTCTGAGGTTGATCCTCGACTCCATTGGTCTCCAGAGAGAGTCGAGGATTCTGCAGGACCCTTGACTTCCTATGGCCGACATCTCTTACAGTTGGGTGAGTCTCACAAGTTGTTGATTTTGAATGGTATTCTATGCTTTCTCGACTCCATATCCTTCACCTGTACACCTCACCGTAGTAGTAGGGCTAGCATTGTGGACTACGTTTTAACTTCCTCTAACCTGATTCCTCACATCCAACACCTATCCATTTCCCCCATCCCCTTTGCCGATCATGCTTCCCTTTCCTTCTCTCTCGCAGTTAACCCCCGACTCGCCTCATTTCCATTGCCCTCCACGTACTATCCTCGAAGATTGGTGACAGAGACCCAATAACCTTCTCATCCCACCTCCGTCAACTTCTTCCCCTAAACCTCGCCACCTTACTCCCCACAAGCAAGAACAACCTTCTCTCTTCCATTATCCACGAGGTTGCCTCTAAGTCTTACCCCCATGTTACCCTCTCCCCTTCTAGCAAAAACACTTGTCCTATGAACCAATGGTATGATGACGATTATAAAGCCCTCCACCGACAACTTTGTCGTGCTTCTATTCACGCTCTCCCTTCCTTCCCTCTAAAATCTGCCTATCTCAACCTCCTTTGCTACAAGAAACACTCATTCATTTCTTGGCAAAGACGAGAGCTCCATGAGCCCCTCTTGCACTCCCCCAAGCATTTGTAGCATATCATCCTCCCTTGCACTCCCCTCTCCCGCATGACTTACATCCCAACTCCATGTATGCCCATACCTCCACCCTTTATGATGTCCCCGGCCAGCCCCAGATTCATGTGTTTTCCCCCTCCTACTTGCCACATCTTCACCCACACGTATGTTAAAATGGCCATCTCAGACATGAACAACAAAGCAGATCAGCGGATGAGGAGGGATTTCAGGTCGAACTTTTCAAACAAGGGATTGGCATTCTAAATAACTATTTAGTGGATCTTTTCAACCAAGTGGTTTGTACAAGATTTCCAGGTGCTTGGTCCCACCACATTATTCACCCTATCCACAAATCGGGCCCTACCTTGGATCCCAACAACTATAGAACGATCATGGTAGGTCACACATTCGCCAAGCTTTATGCTACCATCCTCCACATGCAACTTTCTCGAGTTTTGGACCAAAACCATGGCATGGCTAGGGGTCGGCGAGGTTTCATCCAACCTACCAAACTACGGATTACATCCTCACTCTTCAAGCCATCATCAAGGAAGCATGATGCCATTCTTCCAAGGTGTTCTACTACTTTGTCGACCTCTTGAAAGCCTTCGACTCTGTCCCGCGGGAAGCTCTCTCCCTAAGGCTTAGAGAGATTGGTATCTCCGAGACTCTTCTCGCTGCCATCATGCGCCTTTGAGGAGTTCCCGAGCCATCTTCACACTCGCTACTAGATCCTCTAAATTCATCAAGAGTATCATCGGAATCGAGCAGCTCCGCTTTTGTCACCTACTTTGTTCAATATTTATATGGATGAGTTGGAGGATTTTCTTAGGGATCACATCTAGGAGGGTGACGGTGTCTTCTCCACCAGGTTCTCATTTATATTCTTCTTTTTGCGAGACGATGTTGTCCTTCTAACCTCCTCGACAGAGGGCCTACAAAGACAATTGGATGCCTTAGCCCTCTTTTGTGACCACAGGCAGCTGACAGTTAATCTTTCTAAAACCAAAGTCATGATCTTCAATGCCTTGAAGACATTTGAGTTTCATTTCTTCTACAAGGAGAGAAGCTTGAGATCACCAGCTCTTATACTTACTTGGGTGTACTCTTTTTGGACCTCGTTTCACCCTACAACCGGCACTTCAAAGACCGGTCAATAAGGGCTATGGCTCTTTGGTGATCTTAGAGAGACAGTGTTTCCGCCATCACTTCCAGGACACCTTGTCCAAATTATCCCTCTCTGACTCTCTTGTCAAACCCACTGTTCTTTATGGTTAAAAGGTTTGGGGGCCTTCTTTACTTGAGTCCAACTTGGCTATAGTGGAAAGAGTTGAGATCCTTCTTCTCAAACGCTTCATCAAATGTATGGAAACAGCTTCCTCGCAATGTTATCCCGACAGAGTTTGGTGATCGTCCCTTTAGGTTGGAAACAATCTTTAGCCTGGTTTCCCTCCTACATCATATTCGGAAGCTTGTTGACTCCTCTTTAGGAAAGAACAGTATCCTTACCTTGCTTACTACTCCTCTATAGCCATTGCTTCAACTGATCGATTTGGTCATTCTTGTTATTGGTATGTTGGTGTTTTACGATTGTTTGAGCCTATATTCGATAGACCACCTTCCTCCGCATGCCTTCTCCCTGGATGCTCCCGCCCATCTTCCTCCCAACAAGCAGGATCTGAACATGATCATTAGAGATGATATTTACAGGCAATTTGTCCAATGTACCTGGACCAACCCTCTTGGTGGGTTACATTCAAAGATGGCCTTCTATGTTGCGCATTTTCTTGAGATCAACAATGGTCTTATCTCCCAATCCCAAGTATATCTCCCGACATTGGACACACGCCCTTCGTATTTCCCTCGGTCAGTTCAAGGTGGGTTCTCATAGACTTAGAGTGGAGAGTGACCATCAAGTTGATTGTTCCGAGTAGGTTTGTCAACTTTGCTCCCTCTAGGAGATCGAAACAGAAGAGCACTTCATCTTTTGTTGCCCCATCTACTACGAGATCAGAGGGAGATTTCACTGTCTATTTAGAGAGTGTCTCGACGCCATCGACTTCTTCAGATATCACAATCAGAGATGCCTTGCTCTTTATCTTCATGAGGCTCTCAAACTTCGGTGGAGATCCTTCAACCCCGTCAGGGAAGGAGCTACATAGCTTATCACTTCCTTTTTCACAATGCTCTCACCTGGAAGGGGCACTAAGCAACAGGATGATACCACCCATGCCCACCAGAAGAGATCTATTCGAAGTCGAGGTATTACATCACAGATCAAGGATGGCCAGACACACACGAGCTCAAGACCTTCCTCCCACAGAGGGACTCTGAGGTCCTCTAGGCGCACGTGGAGAGCTCTCCCCTCCTCTCGTACATCAACACCTCGACTCTTACACAGCCTCTGGTCTCGGACTCCAACACATCACCAGCTTCTTCCAGTCAGCTTCAGATGCCAGTTGAGGTGGCCTCTCTCCTCTTCCTTCCCTTCCTCCACCTGTCTTGACTCAGTGGTTCTCAACAGGCTTTTCTCGGGGCCCCTCCTCGCACGTTCCTCCTTTCTTCTCTTCTTCCTTTCTTTGGTTGTTTCTTGTGACCTTTATGGTCCTTTGTTGCGTTCTTTTTCGCATGTTTGTATTCATGCAGTCCCATTGACCTACTTTGTAGTCATTCCTTCGACATTTAAAATATTTATCTTATCTTCTTGTTTGAAATAGGCTTCAATTTCCTCCCATTAAGTCTTACATTCATGAGCCTAATGGCTTCTTTTTCTTCCACAATGTTTGTAGAACAAATTTTGTCTATCATTCTACATTTCATTATGTTGCTGTTGTTCTTACTATTTTTGCCTCCTCATCCCTTAGTCTTCCCTTTGTCCATGTCATTCCCATCATTTTTAGAAGATGGGGACTTATAAGAGGAAGAAACCTTTAGAAGAATACCCTTTTAATGGTCGTAACAAATGCTTTCATCCATGGAGTCGATTTTTCTTTCAAAAGCCTTTTCCCTTCCCGCCATTTTTTCTACCAATTAGTCGAAGGAGAGGGTCTTCAACCAATTCCTTGCTTGCAAAGACTCCCAATAGGTTCAATATCTTGGAAAGAAGGCTTTTATGAATGTTGTCATGTATATGTCAATTTCTACACCAATGGCATCGATATCATGCTTGATAACACTAATTTTTGAGGCCAAACTCGTCACATTGCCATTTTTCAAATCAAAATTGAACTTCTTCAATTACAATTGTATATACTCGAACTCTAAGTGAGTATCATACAACTCTTCAATTTGCAAAGTGCTTCTTGCACACCTGAATATGACAGAAAACTTCTTCATCAACGAAGGCCCTTATCAAGGCCAATGCTTCCAAATTCTTGTGCTTCCAAGCTTGGCTTTCTTTTGGATCTCTTGGTTCTATTGGTTGTACTTTCCCATCGCAAATGTCAAACCAAAGATCATTGAAGATGAGTGTTCTCTACTTGTCAAGACTATTCTAACTAGTTGTGTTCTCTACTTAGCATTGTGCCAAAAATTGATTCTCTTGAGTTCATTTTGTAACAAAGGGATGTGGATTGGTTCCTTATCACTCCATAAGGTCTCTTCTTCTATATACACAAGACCAAAATACCAATCCTCTTAATATGTTCACTTTTCCTATATACTCATTGATATGTAAGGTAGCTCATTCGTTTTATATGCATGTCAAGTATGCGACGAGAGACATTAAAGTAAGTGAGAGCAAAATGATGTGCTATCTAGGTAGTACGAAAAAGCATTCACTCTATCAATGACACCCACTTAACAAGAAATCCTTGTGCATGGGCATGACAACCCCATATAATTGGAGTAATCTTAATTTTGAGGTTTATGTCTAAAAACAGTTGGAAATGAAAAAAAAACTTGTCCCGACGATTTATAGTAATGATGCCACAGACACCGTCATTGTTGCTATTTTAGACAATAGATGCAATAGATCACGCATGACAACATTACTCATAAACGTGAAATAGCATCATTAATACCAAATGCTACATATTTTGAGTTTTAGTGATTTGATTAATTTTGTTTGCTTGGGCCAACATCAAATTTGATTAACATTGATGGTTTGCACAATTTACTTTGATTTTTCAAATTTATTTTATTTAGAAAAAATCAAAAAAAGACTTATTATTTATTTAATAAGTCAAAGGATGAAAAACCCCTTATTGTTTTTGGGAATATCCAATAAAATTATTGTTTTTCAAAGTAAAAACTTGAAAAGTTGAAATTTCTAAAACTAAAAAGACTTCACTCATGAGTGAAGGTGTATGGCCATTGAAATGTAAATATAATGAATAAAACACCTCCATAATGAATGAAAAGCAGCCAACGCCAGATGGACTCCCACACAATCAAAGACTTTGAAAAGAAAATTGTAACACTCACTGCTTATTCGAGCCTTGCAAAACCAGATAAAAGAACGTGGCTGCCTTTTTATTGAATATCTTGATTACAACTGCAACGCATCAAATCTGTAAAGAAAATAATGTAGCACCAACGCACTAAGAACAGCCAAATCAAACTCTGATCTCGAATGTAGTCTTTAGTTTTCACAGAATATCCAAATTTACAACTTACACAGGTGCCAATGAGAGTGGCGCAGGTCTGAAACAGAGATATCAGTTCTAGCTGAAATCCCACTAAATGGAAGAGAACAGGTCTAAGTGCCTTTAATGAAAATGTGGCCGAAGTTGCCATCTGCAAATTGTAGTACAGCTATATACTATGTAGAAATAGTTCTGAGCAGGAGATTAATAATATAGTAGCACAGAGACATGTATGGCTGGGAATGAAGATTTGCAGTGGGGAAGGAAATTGGAGGATGAAAAAATAGAATGAAAATGTCTGTGCTCTAGTACCAATGTCAGACCAGATATATTGGAATGACAAGAAAACAATAATCTGGTGCAAACCAAAATTGTATTCACATTGATCCAAATGAAGAAAGATTACAAACATATATAGCCAAAGGATGGCTATTCATTTAACCCTACAAGAAGACTCTTCACATTTCTACGAGAACTATTCATCTGCCACTACAAGACAAAAGCTCTCCTGCACCTAGGATTAATAAATATTATGTATATTAATATTACACTTAGGACAAAAATTTAACATAAAAATTTAATACAAAAATTTGAGAAAGAGAGGTTTCCATGGTTGTTGATGCTGGCAACTTTGCAAAGGCAGTGAGGATACTGATCACTAACTGTCTGACTGCCCTTTCAGTAAATTTATCAAGGCATCCTTCTTATCGAAATTTGCAATAGCAGTGAGGATACTAATCACTTGCTACTTCACAGCCCTTTCACTAGATTTATCGAGGTACACTCATCCAAGTTCAATTCTTCAATGGTCCTCCCTAGGACCCTAAAATTCTTTTGTCTGCTTGGGTTTCATGCTCTTAAATCTCCTCCTTTAATTCTAATCTAGAATTCTATTCGAACCTTGATTTGTTGGATGATTAGTTGAAAACAACCAAAAGGATCTTCAAAGATAATTAGCAAGACTCGAACTCCATTCAGAGGCTAATCTGAAATCTTCAAAAGAATTCATCAATATTTAGCCCCCAATGTATGGAAAGGTTGCCCTAAGGATGCTAGATTTGTGGTAAACTAGCAACGCATTCTTCACAGCATCCCTAATAAGGAGTCTGCAGCATGGAAAAATTGTCAAAAGAACCATGTGGATGCCCGTTAAATTCAGCTATATAGTTGAATTTTAATGGAGCAGTTATAGGTAATCTAGGCTGGGTTAGCTCGGAGGGAATCTTCAAAGATAATAAGTACTCCACTATTTTGGTTTTCTGTGCCACTAATAACTGTTGAGCTAAGGAAATGTGGAGATGTGTGTCACTTTCTAAAGAAACAAACTCGCCAAATTTAACGATTGGGTAATTCACAAATAATCATTTAAGCTCTAGAGAGAAAATCAAGTAAGCAATGGCAACTTAGCTCTATCATTGAAAACTGTGTTGAATGGGCATCCTCTTCCTTGTCAATTGGTCACATAAGAAGAGAGGGTAACATAGTTGGTGATCATTTAGCCAATCTAGCTTAGGATTTGAACAATTCCACAAATAGCTCTATGCTAATATAATTCCCACCATCCATGATAGTATGTAGTATTATCCCACCCTCAATGATAGCATATTGGCTTTTGTGAAAGGTATTATGGGATTGGATTTTGTTAAAGGTGGCAGGGCCGCAAGCAAGAGGCTAAATACCCAATGTCTCTCCATGCTTTAGCCATTCTTGTCAGCAACAGGATCTATAGAGGGGATACAATCTGTCAAGATTTACAAAGTTAAGAGTATGGAGCCTAAGAAGACAGAGCCAGGCAGTGAGGGCTGCTCTAAGAGCTCTTGTTTCAATAAGGCAAGTCTTCCTCTAAGAATACTGTCAAAAAAATAAAACTATAAAATGTTTCACAAGTGTTCATTTGACGATGTGAATTCCACTTTTATGGATTTGGCCAATGACCTTAAAACTCGGGACGATGTAAAACAACGGTGCTCTTCCTGATAAAGCAATTGCGGAACAAGCCATGGATTTTTGGAAAGCTGCACTTCATGACAGTATCAAAGATGAAAAGATGTTGAAGTGGACTGCTTCCAATTTATTTGGTGCTCAGCTAGCCACCTGATTTGGGGGAGGGGGCGTCAATGGACTGTAATTTCCATCCCGAAGCAATCCACCCAAGGCTAGACAACTTCAAGTTGGTTTGGCTTATCCATGTTCAAAAAGTTATATTCGGATGCAACAATACCCATACCATTACTGCAGATGTGGAACAAATGCAAACTTCACTCTAATATGTTGATTGGATTATGTATTGATGTTGTTGAAGGAAATGGTAGTTGATATATCACCCAAGGGAAGAAGATTGATGTTTGTTTTAAGTTGGCCATCAACATCACTACTACTTCCTTTACTTCTCTCCTAGATGGTTGAGACCAATGTTACACAGACATGTCCCCTTATTTTTCTGCCAACCAAGATGCTCAAAACACTGTAAGAACAATAGTATAGAGAACAAACATGATGTCATGTTTCCTTTGGAAGCCAAGTTGGGCAGGAACATCCATGGGATGCCTGTCAAAAACAGAAGATGTTTCTGGGACATCCCCATTGCAGTCCCCGACTTGAAACAAGCCCCAGAAAATTTATACAAAATTTAAAAGATTAGAAGTTTAAAACATTTAAGACTATGAATGTGAAAAGGGGGAAATGAAAACCACTATATTATGTGATAATACCAAATGTAAATCATTTTTCCACACAAAGTTATCCCTGTAGGCTATAAGAAATGGTTTTCTGCAAAATCATTTTATGTGGTTTCCAAAACAAAATCTTCTGACGACAT
Organism: Taxus wallichiana var. yunnanensis; assembly: GCA_018340775.1. NCBI lineage: Eukaryota > Viridiplantae > Streptophyta > Pinopsida > Cupressales > Taxaceae > Taxus > Taxus wallichiana. The sequence continues at coordinate 768,547,479 of CM031234.1, forward strand.
ATTGGTGCTATTTTACATTTTGAAGCCTTTCTTATGCATAGCAATAGCATCTATAAATTCACATGCATATTTTTAAGCCCGTTTTCAGTTTCAAAATTTTGTTATGCCAGTCTTTTTTCCTCTTTTTGTAGGATAAAGGAGGCCTTACCGATATATTAGGATGGCCTAGAGGCCTACTTTTATTCAAGTTTTTGATGTTTTTCCTTAACCGTTTTGTTTACGGATGGTAATTTTGTTATGCAAGTCTTTTTCCTCTTTTTATAGGATAAAGGAGGCCTTACCAATATATTAGGATGGCCTAGAGGCCTACATTTATTCAGGTTTTTCATGTTTTTCCTTAAACGTTTTGTCTACAGATGGCAATTGATGTAGTTTAAATGGCCCTATGTTCCAAAAAGAACTTTTTAAATTCAAGAATATAAGTGATGATACACAGCCTTTGGTATCATTGTTGACTCTAGTGCTGAAATTTTTATCTTTCGTGTTTTTGTTCAAGGGTGGGGGCCTGTCATTTATTCTTAATATTTATATATTATTTTAATAGCCATCCCCTAGTCATCCCAAATTTCAAAATTTAACTGTCTTGGATATATTGAAAATAATGAATATATTTATACACATACATGTTAGTTGGTAGTTTTCTAAGTGTAACTATTCCAACTACATTGTAACTACTCCCAACATACTAAACTGAAAGACACACACATTCATTTTGTGTGCAGTCCAATTCCTCTTCATTAATTTCTATGTTCACATCTTCCAACATTGGTATCAGAGCCATTGGTGCTCGTAGGGCTTACAATTCAAGGAAACACTTGGCATAGAGTACAAACAGCAAAGACGAAGAGTGTGTGATTGAAGAGAAGTCTATGAAGTTCATGCAGACCTATAAATCAAAGAAGAAGTTGTCAAGAAAGAGAAACTTAGTCAACACCATTATTAAGGTCACGAGCCTACTTGTGAGGTTGTTTTGACAATTGCAAACCAGACACAAGGGCAAAAGCAATCAATCAAGGCATCAAAGTAGACATTGCAAAAAAATGCCAGAATCGTGAGCTAACTGGGCTATTGAGGGAATTTTTTTCCTACTTTAACTATTTCCAACAATCTGCTAGGGCTTTTTTGGCCTTTTTCTATCTATCACAATTTTTAGAGGTATTTTAAGATAACTATATTGTTGCATAGATTTTTGTTTTTATTTAAAACAAAAAAACAAAAAACAAACCCGTGCTGTCTTTTTCTGTCTCCTACATTTATTTGTGTCAAAAGTAAAAATGTCAGATTATAGACTCTTATCTTCATCTTCATTTAGCCACATTAATTTGCAGGATGAACACTAAACTTGGTGTAGAATTCTGGCAGCATAACCATATGATTTTCATAGCCCAAGTCAAGTATCCAAAGAATCTATCACAGAAGATTCAAATGTCTGATTGTAATTCTTCTTCTACACCTATGGCTGTCGAACTAAATTTATCAACTCATGATGATGATTCATCGGACAATGAATCACTCTACAGACAATAGGTGGGTTGTTGATTAGTTACTGAATAGTACATTTTTTTGTGTTTTTGATGTTTAAGAGTTTTAGGTTATTTTAAGAATTCTCTATTTTTACAAAATCTATTTTCAGAATTCTATTTTTAGACTAGATATGTCAGTTAGAGTGTAGTCCATTAGATGTGCACTTAATTGAGTTTAAATCATTATCCATTTATCCCCAATAAACAGGGCACCATGTCTATGTATAATTGACTACACTTAGTCTTAGTATAGTCCAAATCCATTTTTAGGAGTTTGGGGTGAATAGTTTAGCTAGTTTACAAATAGACTATGCATGTGTCACTTAAACTAATTTTGGCTTCTTGTGTGTTGATAATAAATTAGTAATGAGTGATTTTTGTCATCTTGATTTTTAGTCTTTGACTTTTCATGTAAGTTGAAACTAATCTTCTTTAGTTGTCTTTAGTTCACTTGGGAGTTGTTGAAGTTATAATTGCCTTGTTTTTAGTTTAATTGTTGAATCCAAAGGAGGACAAATTTTTCTAAGGAGTCCTACCAAACGTGCGATAATATAAAATCAATGTTAGTTATACATATCATAATTCAAACCATATGCTAAGCTATGCATGTATTTATATAGGAAACCTATTCCCAACTTAAGCAGAAAATCTAGTTTACTAAACAACTAAATGTAGGAAACTCTTTTCAAATGCCCCTACATCAGAACAAACCATATGCTAAGCTATGCATGTATTTATATAGGAAACCTATTACCAACTTAAGCAGAAAATCTAGATTACTAAACAACTAGATATAGGAAACTCTTTTTCAAATGCCCCTACATCAGAACCACGGTCCCCATAGTGAAGGTGTGAAAAAATACAGATTAATAATCCCGACAACATTTCGTTCACCGAACACAGAAAACTCTTAGAACTATTCACTTCTGGTACTGTAAGGAATATCAAGAAGCAATCACCCTTGCAGCTCATTTAAAGATTAATAAATAACCAGAATCACCGTTCCTTCAAACCTCATAAACATACTTAAAACCCAAAACCGAAAGACAAAAACAAGAACGAAAAAAATCGCCCTTATTATATCGTTATATCTCCCTAAATACTCCAAACAAAGGCGTTAAACTATTCAGCTGTCCATACCCATTTCTGTTTAAGAAAGATCCATGCAAGCAAATGAATGAGCAAATAATCTATGTATTAAAACAGAAAACATTCTCAATACCGATGTACTATTTAAGTTGTTAGAAACCTAAAACAAATTAAAAGGCTTAAAAACCCAAAATATTTGTAATACCTATGCACTGTTCTAACTTAAAACAAATTTGCAAGCCTGCAAAACCCTAATAGTCAGATAGAAAAGTACCAGCAATGGTCCCAAGACTGGGAGGCTGCTTGAATCTCGCTGTGTCTCCATACATGGCCCCAGCATTCCCGTTTATAAACCCTTCGGGCCTGAACTTCTTGCGAGGAGGTCCAAATGGGTCCATGCCAAAAACACACTGTAAAACCCTAGAAGCTCAAAAGCTTCAGCAGGCCCACCCTGGTTCGAGCCTTAGGAGAAACACCAGGTTTACAGAGAGGAGTATATGTCAAAGTTAAAACCCCTGTTCAGCTCAAAATCTAGCTCTGCTAGGTACCATCAGATTTGGATATTTTGAAAGGTTTTTACATGGATTGATAATGGCTGTAGACTGAATATGGATATGAAAAATGTGGTATTGAGTACGAAATCAGACCGACGATGAACGAATCGAATCTGTAAAACCCTTGTTAATGGAGGCCAAATGAGCGCGTGAAAACTTCGGGAAGATCCAAAAGTAGTAAGATGCGCATACGCAACAGAGGTTTTGTACGGTATTTAAAAACTTAATTCAATGCGTTTTATCGTGAGTTTGGCGTCCGTGACGCTTAAATTTATTTCTTTTTTGGCAATAAAGGAAATTTAAATAGATTCCGCCCGGAGATAAATCGTGTATAACAGTGTAATCTTTTTCTTCACGGACTATACATGTGCTAGCTTATATATCTACTTTTGTACTTTTGAGTTCGAGACTCCGCCATTCAAGAGTTATCTCAAATGTGTATTAGTGTTGTGGTTATGTTTCGGGTGCTCACAATCTCGTTGTCTGGAAAATGCTTCAAGTACGGACAGACGTAGGAGGCATCCACCCCAATGTGCTCGAAACATATGTCCATTGCACCCATAGTTTTTGTCACCTATATGTACTCGATAAGAGGGTTTGCCTTACCCAACTAGGCATTGCCCTATACCATAGTTTATGTGTGTTATGGTGTGCCTCGTCAATGGGATGGGGATTTCAAATTTAAAAAAATGTGAATGTTTGGGTTATTTATTCACAATCACACGCAAACAATGCAATGAAGATGTCAAAAGGGACTCATAAAAGAAGTTGTTTTTAGGAAACAAAGAGTCGAAGGAGGAACAAGGGCAATGAAGAAAAGGATTGAGAGAGGAGAAGTCTAACGGTGAGGAACATGTGGGGGAATGTATGCAAAACTCTTCTTTCTTACAAGAAGACATGTGAGCCATATGGTATTTTTCCAATCGTTTGAAGGAGAAGGGGCGCGCCCAAATATCATCAAGGATGTACTTTGGAGATATCCATGTTCAAACATGATCTTGTCAATCAATACCCCAATGTCAATAATTGATTTATAATTGGCGCGTCTCCTCGAGGCTTTTTTACTCGGTGTTGACAAGGAATTTGCAATGGATGTCATAGAGGCCCACATTCGTGCTTCGTTGAGAGAATGTCGTTATGATCATTACATGTTGCCGCACAATATCGCATCCCACAAAAACGTAATACAAAGGACTCCTCCCACGCACGAGGCTTCGATAAAGGTGTGCTACGTGGACAATAGTGGGAGGGTCATATGACAACAACCAAATGATCTAAGTCACTACCTATACCACTAAAAGTTTTGGATTTGTCGACATGGTTGCAGCCATAAAAGGTAAGGGTTTTACCCCGTATTCTTTTGCTCTCATTTATTTGGGCCTTGAAACAATTCAAATATGATACCTATTTAATGGCTTATTCACTACCTACTTTTCAATGTAATGGATATTTTACTGCAATGTATTTGATGTGTGAATTTGATAGGCGAAGTATCAAGGTAAGACGAGGCGGATCAACTTCAAGAATCTAAACATATATTTTAATGAGCTCGGTGCAAAAAGCAATGTGGTAGAGCTCAACGGTGATTCATGTGCGGTCCCCTAAAATATATAGGTGAAGATGGGGATGTTATATGTCTAGGAAATGAAGACGACTTGATGAAGCAATTAGATTGGAACTCAACCTTTTCGAGTGGAAGTATCAACACGATAAAAAAACTTCCTTAATTTGGGACCGTTTTGGTGTAAGTGGCATGTCACCTTCGAAGCTACATAATGGCATCATTACGAATGAGATATTGACGATTGATACAAATGATTGTCTTATTTAAAAAATCTTTCTTAAAAGTGGCAAACCTAAAAAGCATCACTTATCAATGGTTAAATTGTAACTTTTTTCGGATTTTTACAATTACATTATTATGTGTGTTGATAACATAAACATAAAAACCAATGCAAAAAATGTAAACACTGTGAAAATGAAGAATACTTCAAAACTTAAAAACATGGTTTATTAAGAATAAATTTCAACACATATTATAAGCATGACATTGAATTGGATAAGTTCAAATATTATCAATCAAATATAGGTCGAATACATCGGAACACATGGGATAACAATGTTAAGTTTGTTAGAGTTATAATTTGTAGTGAAACATATACTATCTTAAAAAAATTAAGCTTATGTCTTGACAATGATCATGGCTCTTGCAAGCTACAATTATGATATGCCATGAAAAGATATCATGTTTCGTCATTTGGTCAAACACTTGAGGTCCATCCACTAAAGTCCGCCATTTTGGCATTTAAATGTTTTCAAGGCCTTCTCAACAACCCCATTTTGTGAATATCATGAAATCATTGCATTCCATTAGATGACATCTCTCTTGGGTGTTTTATCAAACAATTAACATGTTGTGTGTATGCTTCCATGTTTAACATACATATCAAATAAGGGCACCAATAACTACAACATCCAACAAAAACACTTCATGTTATGCCTTGATGGATGTTTGTTCGTTGCATTTGGTGAAATAGTTTCAATGGCTCTGTCAGGATCTGGTCAAATAGCTCACATGACCATAACAAGGCCACCCGTGACCTCCAACAACATGGGCTTGGGCTAGGTGTTGGTATGTCGAGTGAGCAAGTTGTGACTACCAACAATCTTGTTTCTAACAATTTAACGAGAATAGCGACGATGGAAAATGCTTGTCCAAATCTCCCCGCACCATTTATTAATGAACAATAAGAAACTTACAAAGAAAATTACGAAATTATTAATAATTTATAGTAAAAACACATTAATATGTGTAAATGGTTATCGATGTTAAACACGGGCTGGAGTTATGACCACAAAGTCTCCCTCGCCTTAGACATATCGAACAAGTAATCTAAGAAGTCATGAAATCTCCCACTAAGAATATGCCACAAATTTATTTCACCTTAATAAGCCCCAATCTAGAAACAATACAAATACATCCTATTGAGATTGATTAATTTTGAAAAATAAAAACATAAAAAACATTAGAAAAAAGACGAACGTTAACATAGATTGATTTCCCTTTTATTTCAAAAACACTCCATCAACACGTGTAACGTGGTTTGGCTAGAGAGTAAAACATGCAAAAGGTCATGTGGAGCTGACTCTTTAAAAAAATCAAGGTTGTTAATAATTATTAAATATTGTAAGCCTTCGCTTTTATTTGCCTCTATATTTGATTTAACTTCCTTAAGCCTTTATAATAATTTTATTTTTACAAGGTGACAAATTCGGGAAGATATTTTGACACGTATCTAAAAGGTTTGATTAAAATATTTTCCATACAGAGGAGAAAACATGGAGAGAATCTTTCGGGGTAGATATGATATGATGAAACAAATATTGAGTAACATGAGTCCACTTAATCAAAAATAGTATTGGGCTTAAGAATAGCTTTGTATTGTGTTTTTAAAGCCATATGGAGAGTCAAAGTTACTTCCCATACAATTAATGTCCTCAAAACATAATATGTGTTGAAATTATCGATATGGAGGCCAAAACACTAATCCTTCGACAATCAATCATGTACATGGATGTCAAGCAAGCCTACGTCATTGATGTCGAAGAAATTGCACACCGAATAATTTATTCATGACTTGTGCCACTTAACCCACCATTAACAAATATTTGAAGGGATCATTCTTAATTCACATTGTTTGAAGAGAATTTGGACATTTGAAACCAGTCACCAAAAATCAATTAAAAATCCTATAATAATATTCTAATTATATGCACAGGGAAAAAATGAATACTAAAAACTTGCACTTGGTTATCACGTCTTATAAACACTAGTTTTCACTCCCTTAGGTGACGTACCTACACAGCTCATATCCATATTTTAATCAATATACCTAAGTCTCATCATCCCCCAAATCATATATTACATCCTTATTATCCATTTACTCTCGTAAATACTCACTTACCCCATACTAAACCTCCTAAACCACCTAAACCCATTGTATCCTAGTAAGGCCAAACCCTCGTAACCTCCCTAGCACAATCTTACTCGCGTTATTTTGTCCCCAACCTAAAACTCACCCATTTGGAGGTGGTTTCAACCACTTTCAAGTGATTTTTCCCCACTTTTCACGGATCTCCAACGACTTCCAAAATCGTCTGCGCAATTCTATACAAACCCACTAGCTTCCTTAAATAGAGATCCTTAGACATTGTATCGAAACTTTGACTTTTTGGAGACTGAGACAACATCATTCACGACATCTTAGCGCCCTGTGGAGCCACTCCAAGCCCTTGGAGAAGTCACAATTTCGTAAGGATTCTCTCAGTAACATTCATCATTTGCATTTTGCATTATATGCAAGGTATTGTTGTCTTTTTACGTCCCTTGTTTATCCACCCATCATTTCTAAGAACAATTTGATCATTTAATCACATATTTCAAGTACAAATTTGTATTTTATTCAAATCATCCAATTACACAACAATCGCCAATGATTCCCAATAATCGCTAATGACTCGCCCTAAATCGTCGCCGATTCCTTCTTTTAAGCCCTTTAGTCATATATTGCATGCTTTCAATCCATTTCATAATCTATTTTCTACTAATCTTTGTGTTTCAAGTGTCCTCTATTTGTAGATGATCATTTCAGGTGAAGGGTATGAACTAGACAACATCTTAGACATATTGATCGTGTGATAACCATTCATGTGGGAATAGTTAAATATCGACTATGAATTAAGTCTTTGCATCATCACCTTCATACACAATCTACACGAGATCACCAAACAATTAGAAGTTCTCCTCAAACAAAGTGACGAAGCCAATCGTTACTGGGAAGAAGTTTTCAACCCTCCCCATCCTATCATCGAGGATGTCAACTGAGTTCCTCCATCCATATCCTTTGATATTATTTGTATTTCCATCATTATTTTCACTTAATTGCGTAAAATGAGTTGACACACATCAAAGGAAGCCTTTTGGTTCTTGGTATTAGCCTTTGCCCAAGCAACTCATCATCTCATTATCTAACATCTCTCTTGTCAAGATGTCTACTTGTGTGCAGGTTTCCTCATTCTCTGGAAGAAGAGTCTCTTGCGCACTTATGGATCTCGTACATTTTGATGTGGTCGACACAAATATCGTTAAACCCTATTATTTTCTGAGTTTTATTGGTTTACTACATGTGAAAGAATCGGACCCTAAAATCTACTAAAATATTTTGGCATGCTCGGTGGGACCCTAGTCCCTTTTTGATCAAATTTTACATTTCCATAGTAAAATATATTTCTTGTTTCATTTCTTGTCACAACAACTAACTTTTTGGCCTGGAGTCCTCTGGTGGCTTTCTTAAAAATGCGTAAAATAATTAAAAAGGAGTATTTCACAAACAAAGGTATGTCTTTCCTTTTTCTTTTGATCTCCTTTCAACATCGCATCTTGTGTGTTTTCCTCATTAAAATCAAATTTTATTTTGGGTCTTATAAAAACCTTCATTTTTATCTGCTCATTTAGGTTAAATAGGGGTTAAAACTCTACATTCAATGCTTCCCTCCATACATAGCCAAACCACATTACTAATCATATTTGAATTCTAAACACTCCTTTCTAGGTCTATCGACTTGGATTTCATCACCAAGGGGGAAGTCAAATTAGTGTTCTAACCGAGTATAAACAATTGGCGGGCAGTATATCGATTAAGCACTCGACACCTTTATCTCTGCACAACTATGAAGTGATGGGGTAGGCCCCAATATCATGCCACGTATCGACACCAACACATATTTGGGCCTCTCATACTCTCGGGTATATCGAGGACTCTAGCCTTAAACACACCTGAAATTAGTCATAGCTAGCCCGATTCTTAGTACCCTTTATCAACCATCTTTTTCTTTTCACACGCTTCAACTTAATCAAGATAATTAAAATCTCTTGTTGATTGTGTGACTTGCATCTTAATTAAATATCTTTATGTCATTATTTGTTTGTTATTTCATGGTTTTGACTAGACAACAATCTCATATTTAGAATACCATAGACATGTCAAACCCATTACAACAATCCTCGAATCAATTCAAGAGCCTCTGCACTCGCCCAACATACAATCAAATACATTCGAGATTCAAGATGAATCCATTCAACATTTTCACGGTGGAGATCTAGCGTTCAAAGAACTTCTCAAGGGCAACAATCTTGCTTCCTGGCTATCTACCCGCCTAGTTATAGTTGAGAGCCTTCGCTTTGTTGTCATTACTTATCACATTTTATTACCTTACTCTACCACTAGGAATACATGAACATCAACACATGTCTCATCCACTCCAATAGTTAGCTTTGAACTTAACGCTATCTCATCACATCGACTAGTCAAAAAGGACCTTTGCCATCTGCATTTTGCAGCTAACCCTCGGGGTGTCCAAACTCCTATTATTACTTTAACACCCATGGTTATTCATACCCTTCCAATTCTCTTCTTCCCCATCATCTCGTAGCATCTACATCCTCGATCCGAACTTCGTAATATATATTCCTACATCCTTACCACTTATCAATACAAGTGTTATCACTAGCGCTCGTCCCCTTTCACAACCTACCTCCATGACAAGTGTGCCGCAATACGATACATTTTGACTCAACAGATTCCACAATCGTCATGACCTCTTATCAACATGTATATCCCTCATCCCTATCAGTATATCCACTCTTCTTCACAACCATTAGTTTCTTAGCAAAATTACAACATACCACGAAGTTTTCCTCCTTTTCAAATTCCCCTCCTAATGAACATATCTTATAAAGTAGTAATGAAAATATCTTACAACCATGAAGTGTTAATGAACATATCTTATAACCAATAAAAGTGTTATACATTTCCTCATTCCTTCCATGAACGTAAAAATTAAAAGAGGAATTCTTTAGATAAATTTAGATCTTGTATTTTTTAGATCATACCAAAAATTACGGGTTGTATAAAAGGGTTTAGACTGTGTCTTTGTACCTTAACGTGGATATCCTCCCCCTTTTTAGGAATTTCCAAGTCGTGTATGCCTCTCAAGAGCCTTGATGCAAGTTTAATTTTCTTAAGAGTGGTAGTTATTTTATTTAGCTAATAGAAATGGCTATTTCAATGTCTATTAAAGTGTCCAAATCTAACTCTTAAAGACGTGGATATAGTCCATTTTAGATGTATGTGGGAAATCTTAATCTTGGAATTAAAAAATATTCTAGTACATTGGTGAGATTTCTAAGGTTTCGTATAGTGAATGATATTCATAAATTTTATTACAAGTTTATTTTTTTCATGGATTACATAGGAATGAAATTTTTATGGATTATTTCTATGACAAGTTTTGAAGAAACAAGGAAAGGATATTGTGAAATCGGTTTGTTGGAAGCATCTATATTATGCAATGACGGAGCCTAAATTGCGATGACCCATTAAAATATGTATTATGGAATGGCTTCCAACCAACTAATGTGAATTATAACATCATTTCCAAAAATTTTAACTTCCAAAAAATTAATGGAGTTGAATTTAGGATAATTATGTGAGTGGGGAAAACTAGATTTGTGAAGTTAATATAAATACTTTAAAACCCATATCATGGAGCTCTCTTACGATATATGGGATTGAGTAAGATTTCTTAAAAATGATATCATAGCCATTTTAGCCTCATTCTAACATGGACATACATATGATAATCAAATTTATGGTTTTAACACATAAAAACATGCATGTGATATATGGTCATGTGTTTGATTGTGAAATATTTTTAAAAATCTAAAATGGGCATCATTTGCAATAGTCATTGTATTTAAGACTCAACAAATTCTCACCATCCAATTTAGTAGCAAATATTACACCCTTCATCGACACATTTATCTAGGCCATCTAATATTCGTTGAAAATCTACATTTGAAAATGATTCCACTTTATAATAAAATGCATATGGGTGTAATTATCCAACAAAACTTCTCATGTTGAAAGGAGAGAATCTCGATCATGATAAGTGTAGTGTTAGTGCTTGCATGATTTTCAATCTAGAATTAAATTTGGACCTCTCAATTATAAATCTTTGTTGCCTTTTATTTAACATACTTTGCTACATTGTATGTAAAGGTTATAGTTAATAAAGTCAAATGTTATGATACAAGGAATATGCAATAAAATGGTTTTAATAACATCCACCATAGCAAATAATATTTAGGACTAAAAAGGTTATGGACATCTTAACAATCAAAACATATGTGTTTTACATATTGTTGTTTCTATCAAAAGGTTGATTCCCCCGATGATTATTATTAACATTTTTGTAATATGTATTTTCATTAAGAAGTCACTCTGTGAGGTATTTCTTGCTCGCATATGTAAATCATTTCTCGTTTAGTCACGAGCATCTACTTGTCTCAAATATGAGCTCATGTGAGCAATTCTTTTGCTATCATAATGAAATTTACTAATTTACTATTAGTTGTATCATTCATTACTTTCATTTTGTGTGGATTGTTGTCCTAATATATGCCATTGCTTAGTTTATTATATTTAAAAATAGGAAGATGGCAAGTTCCAAGATGAGTTTCAATGTTTATCGCTCATTATCAGGCACCTCATATGAACACCGTTCTCTAAAAAGACAAAGAAGTGAATGGAAAGGATATTTCAAACATGTTGTCATCCATTACAATTGTATCTAGAAACTGATCTCTCATTACACCATGGATGAGCAATATATACTATATTTGAAGTTTTCAAAGTTCATCGTACCATTGTAATTATTTAATTCATTCATCACACGGGACATCAAATTGAGTGTCCTCCTCTGATTCTTATCTAACCCCTCTTGGCAATTCAATTTTTAAGATATTAAAGTATGCTTCTATACCAAGCTAAAAGACTTACCTCGTAATGGGGATATTGCACATTATCTTCGATGGCACGAATTTCAACAATTTGTAAATTTGTTTCTGCAATCAATCTTACAAGGTTGACCCCGTATTAGCTTGGTAGTTTGTATATACAATGTGTATTCTTGTAGCTTATTAACCCATGTGCACCGTTTACTAGACATTTCCATTTGAGACAAAATGTCCTTTACCACTGTATGAGGTACATCTGCTACAATATTTGAACTAAGAATATAAGGTCTGAAGATTTTGGTAGCTTTGACTAGAGCGAAAGCTTGCTTTTCCATGACATAATACTTCAATCCAAATCTTTGCAAGGCCTTTCTAAAAAATGCAATAGGCTTTTCATGGCCCTCTTCATTATTTTCTAATAACACTAAAGAAATAGTGAAATTATAAGCAAATGAAAACATCTTGAAAACCCCTTTTATAATCGGGACTGCCAATATAGGAGCAGTCTTGAATGCCTCCTTTACCTCTTTGAAAGCTTGAGTAACCTCATCATTCCACTTGATTACCCGATATTTTATCAACATATTGGTAATCGACAAAGTGATTTAAGTGAAATTAGAGATGAATCTTCTCACAAAATTAATTTTCCCAAAGAATGATTGAATACCCTTTTTTGACAAGGGGATCAAAAGTTTATCAATAGCTTCTACCCTTTATGGATCAATCATGACTCCTTGATGAGATACTATGTGTCTGAGAAGTTTGGCCTTTTGCACGCCAAAATGACATTTCTTGGGATTTAGTGAAATGGCGTATTCTCTACATCTAATTAAGATCTTCTCTAAATGCATCAAGTGGTCCCCTCTTTTTTGGGAAAAAACTGTAATGTCATCTTGGTACACAACGATGAACTAATTTATGAATCCTGCAAAAGTAATGTCCATCGCTCCTTGGAATGTAGCCCCAACATTCATCAATCCAAATGGCATTATGATATACACATAAGTGCTCCATGGAGTGGTGAATGTAGTTTTATAATGCTCTGATTCTTTGACCATAACCCATAAAAACCATCCAGGGTAGACAATAGTTCGACCCATTACTTTCTACAATAGATTGTCCATATTGGGCAATGGGTAATTATCTTTGAGTGAGGTCCTATTCAAATTTCTAAAATCAACGCAAAGCCTTATGTCCCCATTATTTTTCCTTACTAGCACTAAATTTTCCACCCATGAAGAGTACCGAGTAGGCTTTATTATGACACCATCTTACAACTTCTTCAATTCTTCCTGCATCTTGGCTGCGAGAATAGGGTTGATAGGTATCTACTTTTATTTGAAAGGATTAGTGTAGTGTTCTAATGGTATCTTATGTTGGAATAAATCCTCTATGTAAGATTTCCATTCAGAATAAGACTAAGAAACACAATCCTGATACTTTTTTAATAGCTTAATATAGGACTTTATTTCTTATTCATTCAAACTTCTTCCCAACCATATGTTTCTAGGATCCTGACATGAACCCACATTACACTCCACAACATCTCTCGGAAAAGTAATGGATTTATGAACTGCTATATCGGTGCTATCAAAGGTAAATTCTAGACTAACTAATCACATTGGGATCACATTAGTTTTTAATTAAATTAATTATTTTCTAAAAGGGTTTCCTTCCCCTCACATACCTCTATCATAGGTTCCAAGTCAATGATCAGTCCGCAAAAATCCCCCGACAATTAAATAATTTTTTGATATGTGAATCATCATCAAACACTTTCCAATGTTGGATATTATCAGGTATAAAAGGTCGAACTAATACTTCTACTTTAAATCTATAGTATGGGAATAAATCCTCATTGTCATATTGTGAGGCTAGAATTGCTAGCCTATCAACCGCTACATTCTAGATTCTCTCATGGTACTCGATATTAAATGAATCAAAAATTCAAGGAGATCCCATACTTCATTCCAATATTGTTTCAACCTCTAATTTTTTGCCACATATAATTTTATCACTTGTTTGATTCCTAATTCAAATCAAGGAGATCCTTTATTCCATGTCACCCAACAATCTTTAATCCTAATAGGAGTGATTCATATTTGGCCACATTATTTGTGTAACCAAAATTTGGTCACGAAGGAGAAATTAAAAGATCCACTATTCGGAGAAATCAATACCACTCCTGCCCCATTACCACTATTTGAGCATGCTCCATCAAAATTCATGGTCCACGGGATCACCGGTCTTCAAAATGAGCATTTACATCCAGACATTAGTCTTCAAAATCAACATTTCCTATAAAATTCTCCAAGTCTACATCAACAAAAAGTACTTCATAAGAAGCATTATTAGGATCCTCAATAAGGTGCAACATTTTATCTTCCCTATATAATTTGACCAATTTTCCTTCCAACAGTATGGAAGCATACGACATATCCATTTGGACACTTCCTCCCACACTGGTTGCCCACTTTCTTGACAACAACATTCCCCACTTGGTGGGGAAATCAACAATGAAAATGTTCATAGTTAAGTACTTTCCTGGATATGCTACCAATTGCACAATCAATACCCTCACATAGCCAACCACAGGTACCTCCATGGAATCCATGGAAAAACATTTCCCGAATGTGGTAGTTATCTTATATTTAATTCATTCATGATTGCGAGAGACATGATGTTATATGTAGCACCAAATCAAACATAAAATTGTGTAAGAGCCATCCATTTACAATAAGGGAGGTGAAAAAGGTTTAACATCCAACTGTGTTTCTACTAAGGAAGTTCCCAAGTATATTTCAGAGAAGTTTCCATTTCCTCTTTAGTTTCCTCCACCTTAGCCTCAACAATTGTGGGGGATGATTCTTTAATGATAGGAGTATTGTTTGTAGCAACCACATCTTCTTTGAAACCCAAATACTTGAAATCTCGCTTTTATGCTCAAGGATCCTTAAAAATTCCACAATGGGAACCGTGATCTTTATCTAGCTTAGGATTTGGGCCATATAACACACATTTTACTTGGGAAGGGGGGTATTAGAGGGTACTGTGACTGCTTTATCATATGGCAAAATGTTTTTCTAGTGGAAGACGAGGAAGAACTGTTTGGCTCAGTCAGCCGAATTATAGGGTTTCTGTTTAACACATTTATCTGGGAAGCATCTTTGGGGACATTAGAAAGGATATGCATCTTATTTTTATTTGTAGGAACAGATCCCTTGATTTTCCTATTCCTTAGCTTGTACTCCTTTTCTGAGCGAAGCTACTACGACATTGATTAATAACTTTTGATCCTCACTTGAAGGAACATCACCATCATATTTCTTTATCATCAAGGCTCTTAAATACTCAAAATCATGATTAGGTAATTAAAAATATTGAGCCATATCAACCTCAACATTAATTTCAAAAGGGAGGGAAGTAACATTTTCAACACAAGTCCAGAAATCAACCACATTCCTGCACAAAAGAGATCGTCGAAGAAGTTGCCTAGTTCATAGTTTTGTTGGCATTCCAACATACATACATCAATAAAATCAATGTCATCATTTTCATCATCTGCAGGTTGATCACAAGGCACATGGGGTAACAAACATTTATCACACCAATCAATGGTATGTTCTTCCTCAATAACAACTACTCTTCCCACCAAAGGGTCAGGAATTGCTTTATTATCTCTAAAATTTTGTTGTTTACCAGTGTGACCCATAGGTCCTTTTCCTCTATCCTCTCCATTGAAATCCTTTGGCATGATTGTCGAATCTATTAGAACCGACGTTTTGATGTTGAGTTTGAGGATTACAAGACAATCCCTTTTTAGCCTATGCCAACTTGTAAGAAATTTCTTTAACAACACCTACCAAGGTCTTGACAACTTCTTCAAGGTCAACTGTCTTGCTATCTGAGGCTTTTCTAGGTTAAATTTTTTACACCATCTCTCTTGAGTGGTTTCCCAACAACTTTAATATTATTCTTGATATGGATAGCCATGGCGAAATCCTGCCTTAATGTCTGAGGATTTTTGTCTCTTGGGTAGTATGCTACCTTTTTTGTCAAACGTGTCTTAATATTTAATAAGGTAAGACTCATTAAGACTCATCACTGGGCCTTATATCATTGGGAAACCTTGTCGGGGTTTTATTGAATATAGTGTTGAAGTCTTGTACACACTTGTTGGGATTCTTCTTAATATTTTCAAGCTTAGATAACATAAATCTTGGATCTTTTTTGTCACCGTACGAAACCTTGAATGCATTTTTCATTTCTTTCAATGAATTAATTGATCCATCGGTAAAGCCTTAAACTATTCACGAGCATCCGCCTCTAAAGTGTGCATAAACAACTTTGCATAAAAATCCTCAAATTCAACTTCATAATCATCCATCATGTTTTGAAATAACTTTAAATGGTGATCACCACTAATAACATTGTTTCCTTGGAACTTAGGAAACCTCATCCTAATCTCATTAGGGACCTCATTAGGATAACCTTCCATGCCATTGAAATTGATAGGTCCATATGTGTGAACTCACGAAGAGTTCCTAGGAGGGGGATCGGCTATTTTATTTTGCGTAGGTGCTTCAGGTGGAGGATGATTTAACCAATGTTGGACAAGGGGTTGTTGGTTTAAAGGAGTTTGAACGACTTTGATAAGGGCCTTTGGGAGGGACAAATTCTAAACCAAATCCCATGTTCTCGTTAGTAAACAAATGAATAGGATCATGATTACTTCATGTAGTATTTGGATCAAGAGCTTTCTTATACAATGAGTGTAAATGATACTCCATACTAGATGCTTGAGTTGTCGGATGTGTTAGAGTAGTCCTCAACTAACAGGGTATCACTTTGAACTCGACCCGATTCTGAACTTCCATATCTAATTTTTTTCCTTGCCGAATGACCTCTAACTCTGAAAGCAACTTCTTTATGGGATTATATTTGAAATAATGCCGCATCCTTCCAGATTTTCAAAATAGAAAGTAAATCATTAAATACAATTAGATGAAACCAGTCTATCCTAGCTTTATTTTGAGAAGTTGCCACTAGAATATCAAATTCTATAAATATTTGGAACTAAATAAACAATTATTCCTTTGAGAAGACGTGAGTTACAAAAACTCAAGAATAGAAATGAGATAATGTAATTGTCCTTGGAAATGACGTCACTCAGGTGTTGGCTCCCGAAATCACACCTCAGGGATTGAGCAGTTAATCAAAATTAGGATGACCTTGATGGAATGATTTAAAATGAAGATATTATTGTTAATAGCTCAGGATCTGCCCAACATTCAACCTAATGACTCAACTCTAAGAGGTGATTAGGAGACACCTGAACTAAGGGTATGAATTTTCCCTACTACTTTTGGCTCTTGCCCGAACCAAGGTGAGAGGACTGGGGAAATATGAACAAAGGAGTGGTTATCCTAACCCAAATTCCTTTAGAATTGTTATGAATAAATTTGAAGCAAGTGTAGCCATATATACAATACTCACTCACTAGAGTTGTCACTTGATTATTATACGCACTTAACAAATCAAACACATATCATAATAGACATATAGTGAAAGATTCCAAACATCATCTTTGCGTAAGAGTGCTTTTGAAATAGATTTGCGGGATAAACATATGTATGGTATACAGGCTTGATATGCTTAATAGGGGTGAGGATGGTGATATATTTCTAGCTAATTGGGAAAGGTGGAGGGTAATTCCTTTTGTGAATCTAGTACGTTAATCCTTTCACAGGGAAAAATCCATGCCTATAAGAATGTTTGAAAAGTACAACCAATTTGACACAATTAGTGAGGTAACACTTGCATTCATTGAAACTCAATTGGTACAAATGTTGTTAACAATCTTCAAGATCCTAACCACAAATCTTTGAGTTGGGATTTAGATAAAGTACTTGTTATATTTGTTTCATACACCCCAAATACCCTTTAGGAATAACAAAAACGTTCTAAAATAACGTTGGCTATAGGATTTTACAAGTGAACTAAAATATTACAGAGTATGCACTACCCTACTGATAATCTAGCAAGATATGAGGAAATGCAACAATTGAGGAAATATCTTTGCATATTTCACAAAATGAAACTAGTACAAGATTGTAACAAAAATTATATTTCCTTGTTCATACTTTTAAAACACAAGAAATAGGAAAGTGCAATTTTATCAAAACAAAGAAAGTCCATTCATGTGAGTTTTGGTGAGGAGACATAAACAAATTCCTTCAAAACCTGTTAATGGATGTACAATGCAACCACCTTAGCATTTTCTCACGAGTTGGACACTTACAAAATTTTTGGAAAAATAAGAAAGCTGGAATTAAGGAAAAAATAATCAAGAAATTTCAACAACTACCCTCCCTTAGAATGAGGACAAGACCCCCATTCTTATACAATTTCTTCATCAAAATATCTTCCCAATTTTTCCCCAAAACTCCCTAAAAGAACCCTGAGAATTTTCCTTATGGAATCAAAGATCTTTCCAAAATGAGGGGGCAAAATCCTTCTAACTGAAAATATTCATTCCCTTTACTACGGGTGAGAAAAATGATGCGACACAATGGCACTTTGAGGAAGGAAATAAGGATATTCCCTTATCCTTCAACAAACCTTTTTGTCTTTTAGCAAAATTGCATTATGTTTGGAGAAGGCCTTGTAGACATCCAAAATGTCGGCATGATTAATTACAATTAATTTGTCCCGCAACATCACTATCTAAATCCATATAATAATTAATCATAATATTAATTATTATTATCCATTTTATCATATT
The DNA here is from genome assembly GCA_018340775.1 of Taxus wallichiana var. yunnanensis. Lineage (NCBI taxonomy): Eukaryota > Viridiplantae > Streptophyta > Pinopsida > Cupressales > Taxaceae > Taxus > Taxus wallichiana. The sequence continues at coordinate 768,566,286 of CM031234.1, forward strand.
TACCCTTTATCATTATTTATCATTCCATCATTAATCCTTTTAAATCATTATTATATCCCATTTCATCCTTAATCCCTTTTATTTCATTATTATATCATATTATCCTACTAATAATCCCTATTAATATTTTCTAGGAATTTAATATTCCTACACCCACCTACCCACCTACTCTACACATCCCTATACCTAGCCTTTCCATGTAACCTCACCCCTAATCATCATTTATTAACCTAATATAATCCTAATCCTAATCACATCCTCACACCTCTAAATCTAGAGGCTTATATTTCTAGAAGCCTCTCTAAATCTCTCCTTCCATTGAATTTTTAATTCAATGGAAGCTTCTTCCCTCCATGAATTTTGAATTCAAATTCTAGAGTCTTCCACTCTAGAATCCTCTAATCCTCACATGCATTCCCCACCCTTGTTCCAAATCCAACTTGGCTTCATCCTAGCCATTAAACCTCCACTCCTCAGCTATAAATTAAGCTCTCCTCGTCTGTGAGAGCTAAGTTAGAAATATCATAACAAACCTCTCGTATTTTATCCACTCGATCATTTAATCAATCCATATATCATCATATAATTAATTCATCTTCATCAATCAATATATCCAAAGCACAATAAAGGGAGAATCTTTGCCATGAAAGCTTGTCCACACAAATATGAAGCAATCTAAGGACAATCAACAATCAATCAAGAGAAAATCCAACACATCAAAGGAGGAGTTATGCAATATTGTCGATGCGTTCGGGTATAATTCTCTCCATCTTTCCATCCATTTCTCTATCTGGTGTATCGTTGAAGAGATTATACTAGGGAAACAACTTTGTTTGTTTTATCACATTTTCACAACTAAATTTTTAACATATACATTTGGGCACCCACCGTGGGGTTTTACCCCCATTTTTCATCATTTCTAATCTTGTTTTATCCCGTGCATAGGTTGTCAAAGTTTCAAGAACTTTTGTCGTCGTTTACCCCTTCAAAATTGCAATTTTCGGGCTCAAATTTCATTTCCAGCGTGAAATATTACCTATGCTTGTGTATTGGCACATATGCATGTAAAATGGAATGTATGAATTGAATCAGCACCTATGTTCTACTTTGGCACCTTTGCAGATACTTCAACACCTTTGTTTTGGCCTTTAAAACCCCAAAATTACAAATTTTTGTCCTGTTTTCACTATTTTTGACCTTGTTTTCATCTTTTGTTCACAAAATGGCACCTATTCTCATATTATGGTGTTTGTTTCCATAAATTTTCACCTATGACATGTATCAACACCTTTGCGATACTTCAACACCTTTGTTTTGGCGTTTGAAACCCCAAAATTACAATTTTTGGCCTCTTTTCACTGTTTTTGACCTTGTTTTCGTCTTTTGTTCACATAATGGTGCCTATGTCCACAGAATGGTGCCTATGTCCATAAATTAGTGCTTATGACCTGTATTGGTGCCTATGCATAAGTTTTAGCATCTTTGTGACAACTTTTGAAGCTATGAAAACACTATTTTTGTCTTTTCTCATACATTGACACCTTTGCACACATAATGGTGCCTATGTCCTAAAGTGGTGCCTTTTTTGTACTTTGGATCCTTTTTCATAATTTGGCACCTATGTCCTATCAATCAGTGCCTTTGTAGAATCACAATTTTTACTTACAACTAATGGTCTAACCTTGTTTTCAAGTGTTTTTGCTGACTTTTTGCAGGTATAACATTATGTTTTTGTAGGTTTATTTCGATATGGGGGCAAAATCCATCCATTTTGATATTTATCTAACATTTTTTATGATTTTAGGATTCAAAACTACTAATCCTTTTGTTTTGCAACTTATTTAGTCCAAGATATTGGGTTTAAAAATCAAACTACTAACCCTTGTTTTGTAGGGCCTCCTCTTGAAGACCCAATCATCAAACTACTAATCTTTATCATTTCATTTTATCATCTTTTATCTTGCATTTATCATCATCCTTGTGTTTTTACATTGTTTCTTGTTCATCCTGAGAGGCAAAACCATGCATGCTCTCCTCTCGCGTCCTAGGATGATCTTGAGGATCAAAAGTAGTTAGCCTTCCCTTTTTCTTTTATAGGGGCAACATGACGTGGAAGTGATATCCACACACTTGTCATAGTCCTAGGGGTCTCATGACCATGGGATTCATCTCCACACATGTAGACACACCCCGTGTTCCGATGGGGTATACAAATTCTTGGACAACTATCGTTATTGGCTAAGTGCTTGCTTGCTTTAAGAGCGACATGAAGTGAGGGGCTTCCACATCCCAATACCTAGGCCTTAGACAACATCCTTGCAACACGAACTTGGGACCCACTTTACCACAAGGTATATCGGGGACTACTTTAGTGAGCCTGTACATCCTAGACTAAGCAACCTCTTGGCTACATATTGAGTTATAGTGCGGGAGGTTGCACTCCCCCAGATAACTATAGCTAGCTGACCCCACATTGACACATAGGTGGAGAGCTAATTGTGGCACCATCATCGGTGTGTGGTATTGAAAGCAGGCTATAACTTGATTGCAAACCCACTTGAATAGTTAGGGTGTGTGTTGCATGTTTTTGTGTGCTTGTGAACACCCTTAACCACCTTATCATATTAAAATTTTAATCAATCAAACATCATCATAATTAACTATCCCTAATCACCGATCCTAATCATAATCCCATCACCATCCATAATCAACAATCTTAATTAAAATCTAATCCCTCCACATAATGTCCAACCATGGCCTTTGATCTTTAATCCCCATCCTCTTTAAATAAACATCCAAACCCCTCCCTCTTCTCTAAATCCATCAACTAAGCTATATCATCATCCCCCACCCATCAAAGTCAACCATCTCACTTTTACCATGAAGTCCCACACATTATCCAACACCTTAATAAAAAAATCTCAAATCTCACATCCTACCTTAACAAATCCTCTCCTCATCCAAATCAATTGTCCCATATTGATCCTAATATCCTAAAAATCATCCAACATCTTAATCAACAAATATCCAATCTTAAATCATGCATCGATCAATCATCTTCTAAGCCATCATCTCCCAACCAATCCCATCCACAATTTCCCCTTTCTACAATCCCTACCCCTCATCCCATTGACCTCCTCCTTGAGGAACCCAAATCATCTCAATCCACACCTCGACCTAAACAACATAAACCACTATCCCCACAAGCTAATTACATCAAATTTGACCACCTCACTAACTTTTACCTAGACCAAGAGGACCTCCTTTATGTCCTTGCTAATCTAGCCACCCATCCCAAACCCACACAACCATCCCAAACCCCAACCTCCAAATCCCCTATCAATCATCATGACCCACACCTTCCTACCATCAAAACTCATGCAAATAATCCACCACCATCCAAAATCTCAACTCCTAAATCCAATCATCATAAAACCTATCATCGAGTCCCATTCACATATCCACAACAATCCCAACAACTTCATCCAAAATTATCATCCCCACATCTCATCTTAGTCCTCCATCCTTGTCATCTTCATCATCCCAATCCAATCCTACGAAATTTATCCTAGATAGTCCCACATCCCCTAATCCACCATCGAATTCAAGCTCTAATCATATTTCATCCCCTTCATCCCCTAAGCCCAATACTATCTCATCCACCGTGACTTGTAAGTCACCCTCATCCCCTTCTACCCCCAATCCTAAACCATCTAATGTGGCTCCTACACCACCCTCATTCTCTTCATCTACATCTAATCCTATATTACCCTCTTGATCACCTACACCTAATACTATCATCTCCTCTAATCCCATTTCAAATCCCCGTCCCCTAATTCTAAAACATCTAACGTGACTCCTAAGTCACTAATTCCCGAACCTAACAAAACCAATACCAATCCTCTCCCCACCCCATCTCCTACTCAATCAATTGAAGCTTTTATGCCACTATCATCTACTTCATCCCCTAAATTGACCAAATCTAATGTGGTTCCTACACCACACTCATCTCCCAAATCTCCTTCATCCCCAACATCACCTAAATCTAATGTGACCCCTATATCAAACCCATCCCCTTCATATAAATCTATCAATCCCAAACAATATAATCCTCATCCAAAACCATCTACCTCAATGCCACGTAATCCAACCAATCCAAAATCAACTAAATCTACTTTGGCCTCCAAGCCCAAACCATCCACTTTGCCCCCAGGGCCTAATCCACCCCTTCATCTTCTAAGCCACATAAATCCAATCCAAATCAACCAAAACATCTCATAATCCACCTAATCCTGCACCTTTACTTCCTACTCCCCCAAAACCATTTAACCCAAATCACTTCACTCCTTTAGGAGAATCCTTGACCACCATCTTCCATTGTCTAAAAACCTTCAACATGATCATCCATCCCCCAATCAAATCACACAATCAAAACCTTACCAAACCATCTTGGTATCAGGAACACTATTATTGTGACTTCCATCGCACCCATGGACATTCGACCAATCGTTGCATGTAATTTAGGTCTTATGTCCAAAATATCATTAACCAAGGAATTCTTATCCTTGTACCTCTATATCCACCAATTTTTATCCCAATCATATCCCTAACCATCATCCATCATCCAAACCCCACTCGACATCCAAACATCATCATCCATCCAAATCTCATCGTACATCCAAATATACCTCACCAACCAAAAACCAAAACAAAGCTTTCCTCCCATCTTTTGTTAAGTCTGACCTCTTAGCGGATGAAAAATTACAATCCCTAGTTTCATGATGACCACATGGCATCATCTTCCCCATCCAATTCATATCCTATAGCTAAAAAGATGTTCACTAATATGAAACATCAAGGCAAAGGCTTAGACATCCATGAATAAGGAATTCGCAAACCCATCTCCCTTCCTCAAAATCCAAGTCATTTAGGCTTAGGGTATAAACCTAACACTAATAACGTCCCTCCCACTACTCCATCACAACCCATTTCTACCACTCCTCTTGTTGATCCTACCATCCCAACCACTCAACCCAATCACAAATCCTTTAATCCCCTTACAAATACCAAACACCTAAAAATGGATTGAGCACATAATTTTTCACTGCGCGCACAAATGTTATTTCCTTCCCACCCATCCTCCTTCCATCCAACATCTAAATCCCTTTGCATCACATCCATTTATATCCTCTTCTAATCCATTCATTTGAACACTTGATCAACTTTCTCACACATGTTGTAAGACAATAGTACCTACTACAATCATGTGACCTTGGTCTATCATTACCTCCAACATTCAAGCACAATTGTCCTCCTAGAGATCCATGCAATTTAACACACTTAATAAACTTGTGGTGAAGACCCTTGGGCGTGTCTGTTGACACTCTAGCCAATGTCATCACTACACTCATTTCCATCCCCCATCAAGCCACTAGTGATTCTTAACCCTTGAGAGTTCTCAAGAGATTGAAACCTCTTTATGCAAAAAAATTCCAAATATCAAAAAGTAAAAATCATATCAAAATTCAAAATATCAAATAAAATCCACCTCAAGACTCTCTCTAGGGGTGTTTCTAGCATCTCTACCGAGGCTATGGACATTTGGCTGGCAGTAGAGAAATGTTGTGATAAGAATCAAATTTATCTCCATTGGGGCTATGAACGCTTGGCTGACAGTGGAGCAATGCACAACTTAGCCTTTTTCTCACCCTTCATCCACCTATTTGACTTAATCACTCCCTATACATTAGCTAGTTTGTATTCACATAATACCCATTTAGTCTTCACTTCAAGCGGTAATTAACCATCACAATCTCACACACTTTGATCTCGCAGAGACATAAGGCTCGCATGTTGCCAGGTATTGTTTAGACCTTGGTCACACTTTTTTAGTCCAACTCTTTCCTTACAACATGGGTCGTTCGAATCATATTTTGTTCATCACTCCTTCCATCCATCACATCCACATCCTTTTTCCCTTAGATTGAACATCCATGGGCAGATGATGATCCTTTCCTTTTCATCCAATCCTCCTCATGTCCCTTTTCAACTGTCATCATCATGACTAGGGGCATCCTTACTATCATCTATTGGGGGCATCATCCATTTTAGATAGCCCTCACTTCCCATCCTACCCTACACATGGGGGAAAATCAAACCCATCCATCCATCCATACAGGCCACCCTACTTTACACTTGGGGACACACCACATCTATCCCTCAATCCATCCCTCTTATACTTTGGGACATATCTTATTATCTTCCATATCATCCCATCTTATCCTATACCACATCCCTCATCCTAATATTATATAGCCCTAACCTATCAACCAATCCTTATCCTATCCAACCTATCTAATTTCCCTCAATCCTTCCTTTCATCCTACCTTGGGACTTATATAGGAGAAAGTTGCATCCCACCTTACATCCCTTCCCATCCCCCACAAGCTATCCCCATCCTCAACCATTCCCCATCCCAAATCCAAAATATCAACATCTAACATAAAATAATCTAAACATCTAAAAATCAAAACATTCAAAAAATCCATAAAAAGATCACAAATTTACACCAAAACAATAAAAATACAAAAATGTAATGTATGTGTTTTTTGCTTGTATCTCTGCATTTACATTTTGGCCGATGATATGAGGCCCATTTTGTTTCTTTTTATTTTTTCATGGTCCAATGATACGGGGACCATTTTTTCTTAATCTATCCAATGATACGAGGACAAAGGCATTTGACAAATTAATCATCATGGTCTTTATACCTTGGTGTATTTTTGCTCTATGCCACATCATTAACATTGATAATGATGGTAACTATGGGCACTTTATGGTGACACACACCCTTCTATCATCATCATTTAACCTTATCATCATCCAAACCTAATCCTCATCATCATCTAACTATCTAACCTCCTCACCCTCTTGTCCAACCAATCCTCTATCAATTAATCAATATCCACATCCAAATCTTATCATCTTGCATCCAACATCTTCACCCCTTGGCTGGGGCATCTTCTAACATCCTCTTATCACTTCATCAATCATCATCCCAATCCTCTCCTCATCAATTTCCTATCATCCACATCGATCCAAAAACCAATCCTCGTCATTTCATCAATCATCATCTCAATATTCTAATCCTCCAAATCTAAATACCCAATCTTCCTATCCAAAATCCTCAAATCTAACATCTTCAACTCTAACATCCTCAGCTCTAAAATCTTCAAATCTAAATCACAAATATTCAATCCTCACCCCTTGACTAGGGCATCCTCTAATCCACTAATCCTAAATCTTCACCCTTGTCATACATCATTGACTGAGGCATCCTCTAATCCAAAATCCAATATCTCTTAATCCTCTAATCTCCTACTCATCTAATATTCTCTCCTATCTTATAATCCTCTAATCTTCTCTCTATCTTCTAATCCTTTAATCTTGCATCCTCATCAACAATCCTCAAATCCAATCTCAACCCTCTTTCTTTGGGGCATCCTATCATCCAATCCCTTTAATCAATCTTCTCATCCTCTAATCCTCTCTCATCTACTAACTTGGGCCTCTCCTCTTTTTGAGTGGTTACCCGACTCATTCCTCCCTACTTAACCTCTCGAGGGGGCATCATATAACCATCCTAATATCTTCTCTTCTTTTTCTTTGAACGGTCATTACTACGCAATAACCATTCAAAGAGGGACAAAATGTAGACATCTAAAATGTCGACATAATTAATTACGATTTTTCCTGCAACATCACTATCTAAATCCATATAATAATTAATCACAAGATTAATTATTATTATTCATTTGATCATATTTACACTTTATCATTATTTATCATTCCATCATTAATCCTTTTAAATCATTATTATATCCCATTTCATCCTTAATCCCTTTTATTTCATTATTATATCATATTATCCTATTAATAATCCCTTTTAATATTTTCTATGAATTTAATATTCCTACACCCACTTACCCACCTACTTTCATATCCCTATACCTAGCGTTTCCATGTAACCTCACCCCTAATCATCATTTACTAACCTAATCTAATTCTAATCATAATCACATCCTCACACCTCTAAATCTAGAGGTTTCCATTTCTAGAATCCTCTCTAAATCTCTCTTTGCATTGAATTTTTAATTCAATGGAAGATTATTCCCTCCATTAATTTTGAATTCAAATTCTAGAGTCTTCCACTCTAGAATCCTATAATCCTCACATGCATTCTCCACCCTTGATCCAAATCCAACTTGACTTCATCCTAGCCATTCAATTCTCCACTCCTTAACTATAAATTAAGCTCCCCTCCTCCATGAGAGCTAAACTAGAAAGATCATAACAAACCTATAATATGTTATCCACTAAATCATCCATTTTTATCTTCAATCATTCAATCATTCAATCAACCCACTATCATCATATAATCAATTCATCTTCATCAATCAAGCAATCCAAAGCACAATCAAGGGAGGTGTTGCCCAAGCTTCTCCACACAAATCTGAAGCAATACAAGGACAATCAACAATCAATCAATCAGAAAATCCAACACATCAAAGGAGGAGTTATGTAATATTGTAGGTAAGTGCATGTATAATTCTCCCTTCTTTCTATCCATTTTTATCTGTTGTATTGTTGAAGAGATTAGACTAGGGAAGCAACTTTGTTTGTTTTCTCACATTTTCATAACTAATATTTTTAACATATACAAGCCTCGTACTTGGATGATTCCAAAATGATTTAACATGATGAACAATTTGTTTCAATTCCTTCCTCTTACTTATTTAGTTTTTGGGTCCACATTTATGGGTTGATTCTTTAAACTATCCTCATCCTGTCCCCTCGTAAAGAGCCACAATTCTCAAATATCTATAAGATAGATTCTTCATCGAGCTCAAATGGCAATGGAAAATTATATCTTTCCTAATACCTATATTATCAAGATCCACAAAAATATTTTCCCCTTCCTTTATTCTATTCAACACTTTAGTGGTTGTCGTCTCAATTTGCACCGGTCGTTTCACGGTAGATAGGCGAAAGTCTTAGGTTCTCCTGTCTTTCCAAGGGCATAATCCCTAAAAAGCTTGACCAAATTATCTATATTTTCCATCTTAAGCCTTTCCCCACTACTTACTCCAATCAACCTCGTCAATCAAAGATTGCATACCATCAATGTATCCAGTTTCTTTATCCTTTGCTTCACCGAGAATATTGACACAATTTATCAAGATCTCAACCCTTATCTTTGTAGCTTCATGATACTCATATCGATTTCTTGCGGACTCAAGGGAAATAATTCCTTCTTTGATAACTAAATCATCCTCTAAGTTTGTAAGGGATTTCATCTTTGGTAACATATCACTCCACATTTTTGTTTGGCATCACACTTGTACAACAATGCCTTGGTTACTTCTCTTTTATCAAAAATGTGGGAATAACATTTTACACATTTCCTGATCACTTCCTCACCTTTGGTGACTAATTCATTCTCCCATTGTATGGTGACCTCCCCCTTTTCCCTAAATAATTTTCTCTTCTAATATCATCATAGGTGATTTCAGGGATTTCACCTTGTCCTCTTTTAGGGGGTTTAGCCGGTTATCTAACCAAGTTAGACAAAGTTTCATTTCTGGCCTTCAGATCCTTTTTAGTTTCCTTGAACTCGTCAATTTTCTAGAAAACTCCTTCTACTGCCACAGAGAAATCATGTTTAATTTTATTGGTGGAAGGCTTACCTAATGGGATCCTTGTGATTTGGTAATCAGATGGGGATGCCTCAATTCCAAGCACACTGGATTTGGGGGCTGTAATCTCCACAAATATTTCTCCCTTCCTGTTTAGAACTACTCTTGACATAACCCTTGCCCTTTTGAGTGGCTTAGAGGGATTGAGGGTGGAAATGCTTTGCAGATCATCATCATCCAATTGGATTTCCACCTTCTTCTTCTTTGGGAGAGCACTTCCCACCTAGACTCCCATTGGTGGTTTATGTTCCTCGGTGTGATTGCGACACTAAAGTTATAAGGATAATTTCTAGAGATTTGGAGGATGAAGGAGCTACATAAGTACCTCCTATGATCACATGTGTTGTTTCTTCCCAAGCAACCTTCTGTATTGGTTCAACACAACTACCTGCCTTATCCACTATTTTAGAATGATCTTTCACTTCTTCCTTTTCCATAATTGAAGATGATAGATTATCAACTTCTCCTTCATCTCCTGTGTCAAACTTTCAACCACTTCTCCCTTGGAAGAAGGAACTATCTTGTAAGACTCTTGATGAGTAACATTAGTTACTGGAAGTTAGACTTTAGGAACATCTGTAATTACTTCAACATCTTGGCGTGTCGTTGTGGACTGTGACACCCAGAGCTTTCCTCTATATTTATTCCACTACAATCCCTTCTACATGAGATTGTATTATTACATCCTCAATTGAATTAATGGCATCTTGAATTTCATACTCACTAGCTTGTGCTTCTTCTACCACTACATAAGTAGATGGAGTTTCTTTCGAGGTAAGACAAATTATTATCCCAATTTTAGGTATGTTGGGTTTCATAGAAGGTTACTTTGTTGTCAACAGCTCATCACTCTATTGTGGAATAGTCGGGATAAGGAAGATGCAGAGATAATCACAACTAGTTACTCCTTAGTAGGGGGAAATAACCTAGGTCGGAGGGGAAATAGGGGTTGGGTTGATATGAATTGATTCCACCGAGTCCCCGGGATTAGGAAATGGTGGGTGAAGGGATGGGGATGTCGGAACCATTATTTCCTCGATCGCTTACGCTTCCTCTAAATCAACCCATTTAGACACCTTAGTTCACTTTTTCCTTCGAGAGGTGAACTTGTTCCTCCTCTTTTTCCAAGTCTTGTAGACCCGTTTTTGGTATTGGTACCTTATGAGGTACCTTAGATAAAATTACTCCTTTATATCTTCTCGAGCATAGGTTGTTACCTTTTATTTTCCTTTCAACCATATAGCCAATGCTAGAACAACGTGCAAAGGGGTATAAGAAACAATAGGGTATCTACTCATACTTCCTCTGAAGTACTTATTCAGTCTTTTTGTCAAATGAGTAAGGGAAGTCTTGGTTTTATTTATATGGGCACTCACGTCATGCTTCACCCGTGTTGATGAAAACTTCTTAAAAGGGATCTGATCCTTGCTTCCTCGAAACATCTCTGGTAGCATGAATTTTTTTGATATAGGGGAAGGACATCATCGAGTATCTTACTAGCTATGTACTCCTTAATATGGAAGTGTTTTGATAACTTACATCTACACCTTTTGAAAACAACCACTTCAAATATTTCCGGATGACATTCACATCCTGTCATGATTTTCCTGCCTTCATCAATTTCCCAATTGACTGGTGATAAAGGTTGAGAGGTGATGTTACCCTTGATGTAATCATCACTAATTACATTGTTATCATCTTCTAACCACTCAGGAACCTGAATAATTTTGAAGTCCGCCATCTGGGATAGTGTCATCATTGAATAATCCCTCTATCTGACTTCTTTCTCATCTCCACAATCCATCCAAAAGTCTTCGTAGTGGGTCTCATGCTCCATCAGAGTGGGTATAATACTATGCATAATTTATTTTATATCATATCGAGGTCGACCTCAAATCTATCTAGAATACCCATACCCATTTCTGATTCCAACATTCTCGCCTTTTGGATGTTTGAGCAAGTATAGTTCCCAATAGTCATAGGAATATTGACAGGGATGTGAGATGTTTTTGGTGATGATTTGATGCACCAGTAATAATTACCTCACTAACTCCATTAATACCCATTTGTCATCCACATGCTTAAGGAGTAAGTAAGGGCTCCCATCAAAACCACTAACCTTGAAATAAGAGAAAGTACAAAACTGGATGAAGTAACATCCATATTGGGTAATAACCCACCTAACATCTCAAGAAAATATTTTAGTTTCCCAGTTGGGATGGAAAATGCATATAACAAGCACAAAGAAGAGATTAGAAATGTTCTTATAGTGCGCATCATAATTTTCCAATTTTAATTGGAAAAAGACATCATATACCATGACACTACTGAGATCCCCTTCTGTCTGCGAGCTTGGGAAAGTTCTGTGGAAGGTGATATTATAAACCAAGTAAGATGACATAAAGAATTCCACCATACTAGCCTTTTCCCCTTTTACAATTTGGGAAACTCCCACCATTTGTTCATGAATTCAACTGCTTATTATTTCAGCCCAAGGGAGAGGTTTCTTATTCGTGAGTATTACCTCAATGAATTGAAACATCCACTCATGGAAAAGGTTGGTAGATTCCATACCCATGAGCTTGCTCAAAAATGTGATCACATCTCCAACCTCTTCGATAAATTATGCCATGTTCACTTTTTAAACATTTTGGAGACAGATACGAGGATTAACCAACCAATAGTCATTCATAAACTTGGTCCATTTTCTTACTCACGATTTCCAGTAAAACTGTGATAAGCGCATGGTTATGGCGCCTTCCTCTTCAGAAAGTGGAAAATCCAACATTATGTCAAATGCTTCCTCGTGGAAAGATAAAACCAAGCCCTCGTTTCCATCCCGAACTTCTCTTATTATAGGGTTATAATGTTGGGTGCATACCCATACAAGTTTTGGGCATCACAGCGTAGCGAGAGGGAAAGTGGTAGTAAGGTCAATATAACTACTATCCACACCTGCCATAATTTTAATTATTTATGGGGCACGAAATCTCTACCTAAACTCCTCTAGGTTAGCATTAACAAGGTCGAATTTGTGATTCTATCCGGGGGAATTGAGACTGGAGGTTTTCTTTGGAGAATTTAAATGAATCTTCATGGTTATGACACTCATTCAACAATCCCAACTTTTACTAAAAAAAAATTGAGCTTGTCCTCAAATATTCACAAGGACAAGAGAACCGATTCACTTACCCGCTGATTTTTTTGGTTGTTGCCTAGAATTTGGATGAAAAATGTTATAACTCCTCTCTTGCTCTTCGAATACACCTTCCACTTTAACTCTCCTTAAGGCCTCTTTGGTACTTTCTAAAAAAATTGAGATTTTGAATGCAAAGTGCATATTTATATCAAGTTCTCATATTAATTACCCTCGATCCTTGCATTAATGCTTTGAAGATTGCCTTCGTGGGAACTTCTTCGTAATTCTCATCTTTTTCTCTTTTTAATCTGTTGCAAGCTTTTCATGTCTTATCACTCGCATATTTCTGCCACATGAGTCATTCCCTACCGACTTTCCTACCTCCACATACCTAGTTCGTATACGGATAGTACATTTATGACTCTCCTTAATTTGTCGACGGGCCTCGGGAATATATTGCAAAGCAACACACATATAACCTTTGTAAAATGTGAAATGCATTTCCTCGTTTGGTCAATGTTATATGCCACATGTTTAGTTGATACATTAAATATCATCGGGCCTCAAAGTTATCTTTACAAGTTCCACTTATGGAGAAATGCGAGATGTAATATGATTTTCCTATACGGACCTCCGATTGTTAGCTTCATAACTCCTTTATTGGGACCTCGGGGCCAAGGAATACTTTGCACTTTTCACAATCATAAGCATATAAAAAGTACAAACTATTATGTGCATCTTTTATGTGGCCTATAGGTTCCCTAGAATATCCGCTCTACAAATTTTGGGAGAAAACATACATCTTATATCTGCACAAAATTTGTTAAATCTACATACGACTAAGTGTTTCATCACTAATCAAGGGAAATGACTGCCATGTTCTTTTACACTACCAAGATGAAGGATGTTCTTGACAAAGGAAAAATTACAAGATTGGGAGCTGACATGAACCCTTATATGGATTACTTATACCCAATCTTGTGAATTATTAAATGAAACGAACTCAAACTAGGAACCACCCGGCTCAAGAATAAAATTCTTAAAAAGTGCTTGGATTTACAAAGACAAAATACAGGTACCAACACAATCCAAAAGGTTAAAAATCCTACAAAACATCTATTTGTTTTCCCAAAACAAACACGATTCTGATATAATATATATGCCTTAAAGCTTTAGGTCCTTGCTTTGAAATACTAAAAATGAGTAAGTACTTGACCATATTAGATTTTGAAAAACTATCTTGTAGACTATAACTATTGGAGCTACGTGACCGGTTCCATTAGATGTAGAGAGACCCTAATTTCTTATATTTACTAAAATAAATTTAAACTACGAGTTTGATGTAAAAATGATGTCCTCATGCAGGTTTAGGGTTTCTTGGCCATCCGAGTGCCCTATTCGATGAGCCGAGTGAGCTTGCCCTACGTCCTCCTTTGTCATCTCCCTTACAATGTTTGATGGAGCCGGATGCCAAGTGTGGTCTAGACACTAATGTTGAACTTTATTGCAAGAGGGATGTGTTTTCTAAGCTCAATGAATAATGGATCTTGACTACCGATCTCTGCAACTAGTGTGAAAAGCAATGGGGCAACGACTTGCACATCCGTTTCTCGCACAAAGGGATTTTTCCTTATCCTGTTCCATAGTGAGGCTCAGGGATTGAAACGATGCAACACAAATATCGGTATCGGGATGAGATACATTTTTCTTTATGTCCATGGGCCCGAAAATTTGATCTTACTAATGTCGCCGAAGAAACCTGTTTGGTTTGGGTGCATCTCTATTCCCTTCCTTAAGAGTATTGGAGCCATAATATCCTTTCCAATATTTGCAACTACCTTGGCTTAGTTTTCAGGGTTAACCCTAAAACCCTTGATGACACTTTAATGACCTTTGTTAGACTTTGTATTTTTATTGATTCCTGTCGAGTCATTCCCAAATCTATTAATATCTCTTCCCCTTCCTGCATCTGGTGCAATCGGTTGAGGTATAGAAGTTGTACTTATAACGCTTCAAATGTAAACATGAAGGAAAATTTTGGAGAGACTCGAAAACATCCTTTCCCTCGAAGAGTGCTAAAAAATGGGTTCCCAAAACAAAACTCAAAGTGATCCAATCTTTGGTAGTCATCTCTAGATGGACCCTAAGTTCCTTCTTCTCTCTGTCCTCTTCCTTGATTCCTTCTAACTCAGGCTCCCAAGGTTCCTCTTTAGTTGTCTACAAACTCTCTTATAGTTGATACCAAACAAGTAGAGATTGAATCCTCCTCCTCCCCGAACCTTCTTTAGACAAGGATGGAGGCCAATTTTAGAGATTCTCTAGAGTCTCTGGAAAGATGGGTTGTTAAGAATGAAGATGTCTAGTCGGAACCCTTCCTTTAGGAAGTTATTTCCCCTTCAAATTTGCTTGAGATCGATTATTTTATCCCGTATGTGTCAAATACTTTGATTTCTCACACGTTGAGACTAGGAAAGACTCCTGCTTATGGCTATTATAGTAAACCAAGTTCCAAATATTTTATCACTAAGGCCAACGATGAAGTGACTGTTGATCATCATAAGGAGATCAATAATTTTTTTCATCTTCGTGGCAAGGATAAGTCTCCCCCATCCTCATGAAAATAATTTCTTGGAATGTTAGGGGCTCCAATGCCCCTAACAAACAATACCTTATCAGGCATTGTATTTTGGAACAAGAAGGCAATATCCTTCTCCTGCAAGAGACAAAAATTAGGGTTTTGATATTTCCGCCCAATGGTTGAAAGGTTGGAAAGGGTGAAATGGAATATTTTCTAACGCAGCTGGTGCCTTGGGGGTATTGGTATTTTATGGAAAACAAGTAAGTTTGACGTCACCTTCTTGTTGAAGGGCCCCATCTAGTTCGTGTAGGGTCCATGTTCTTTATTCTAATGTCAGTTTTCTTTTGTGCAACATTTACGATCCTAACAATGTTATGGATAAATGTCAATTATGGGATGCTCTCTTTTTAGAACTTTCCTCCTTCCCTAAGGATTTGGTTCTTTTGGTAGGGGACTTTAATGAAATCCTCTTTGCCAGAGATAAATCTAGTGGCATGGTGAGGCAACCATATTCATTTAATGACTTTTGGGCCTTTGTTGAAAAATCGACTTTGGTCGACATTGAGCCTTATATCGGGTGGTTTACCCGAATCAATAAGCACTTTGGTTTTAGAAATATTGCTGACAGGTTGGACAAAGTTCTTATCAATGAGGAGTGGTGGAAAATAAATATGCTTCACGTTAGTTCAATTATTCCCTTTTCGGTTATGATAATTTTCCTATTGCCCTTGAGCTCTCATTTGACTTGGCTCCTAGATGTTCCCCCTTCAAGTTTGAAATTATGTGGCTGAGAGATGTTAATATTAAAGGGATGGTCAAGGATTGGTGGAACTCATTCTAGATAGTGGAAACTCATATGTTTATCTTGTCAAAGAAACTTTCCCTCCTCAAAGACAAATTTTGTGCCTGAAATATCTCTCATTTTAAAAAAATTCTCCGAGAAAGCTCATGTCGAAGCCAAACTCAAAGCTCTTAATCTCTCTATCTTTGCTTCCAATATATGGGGCCTAATGAATTTCTTCTTGAGAAATCTCTCCTTGCAAAGTTAGGTGAGCTTCTTCTGCGTGAAGAGATTTTCTGGAAACAGAAATCTCATGAAGCTTGGTTGTGCGATGGTGACAACAATTCAAAATTATTTCATGCCTCTGTCAAAGCTAAGCACATCTCCATATATATATATATTGTAGATTAAAAATGGTGAGGGTGTTGTTCTTTCTAAGAAAGTGGAAATCAAATTTAAAGTGGTATCCTTATTTTCCTCCCTGCTGGGTGGCGAGGAAGCTTCCATTCTTCTTAGTTAGAATTATTTCCCTTCCCTTTGCCCCATGTTCTTGATGTCAATTCTAATGAATTTTTTTTATTACCTTTCTCCCTTGAAGAAATTCACAATGTGGTTTTCTCCATATAGCGCAACAAGGTACCCAGTCTAATGGGTTTCCCACAGATTTCTTTCAAGATGTTTGGGACATCGTTGGCGTGGATGTTTGGGTAGTTGTGGAAGAATCTTGTTGTTTGAGGTTTTGGGTGAACTTAATCACAATTTCATCTGTATCTTTCCCAAAAAGGATCAAATGACCTCCTTTTATGATTTTTTTCCTATTTCAGTATGCAACAAAGCCTACAAGATCATTTCCAAAGCTATTTCTCTTCGCATTAAACCATTTCTCGATTATTTGATTGCGAAAAGAGCAAAGCAATTTTATTCTTGGTCAAAATATCTTTGGTAAAGTCACATTGGCTCATGAACTCATCCATTCCCTCTCTTTGTCTAAACAACCATGGATGTTGATTAAGATTGATTAAAAAAATCTTATGATCATATTAACTAGAGATTCCTCTTTCTTTCTTTGCACAAGGTGGGTTTCCATTTGGACTTATGTGAATGGATTTTCAATTGTATCTCTTCCCCTAGAATATATATGCTCGTAAATGGTTCTACTAAAGGTTTCTTCTCTAGTAATCATGGCATTCATCGAGTGACTTGCTCTCCTCTTTCCTATTTATTCTTGTAGTTAAAACTCTTGGTAGAGCTTTTTGAATGCTTGCGCATAGGGCGCATTTGTGGCCTCATGATTGCTGAAACGGTGCTTCCTATTTCTCACCAAAAGTTCATGACAATACCTTCCTCTTCAGCGCCTCCAGCTTCGAGGAAGCTTGGGCATTCCAATATTTCCTTTCGTCTTATCTTTGAAGCTTCCAAATCAGTGATCAACTTCCATAAATTTGTCATATTTTTCTTTAACACTCCTTTGTGTTTGCAACATCGGATTCACAATTTTTTTAGATTTGAATAAGTTAGATTCCTATTTTCACGAGTCAAGGCCGTTCTTCTCTTTGGGATGGCATTGTTTTCTCCTTTTCGAAGCATTTGTAGTCATGGAAAGGAAAATGGTTATCTCTAGTAGAGCGACGCACTCTCATTCATTTTATCGTCTTCACCCTTCCTATCTTTATGCTATCTTCTTGTGCATCCCTATAAACATTATGTTCAAGTTTGAGAAGCTTCTCCACTCCTTTTATGGCGGTTACATTTGATGTTAATAAATTTCACCTTGTTAAATGGGAGATCGTTAAATTTCCAAAGATCATGGGTGGCACTGAAATTCTCGATTTGGGTTTGCAAAACATCACTTTAGGGGCCAAACTCATCTGAGCATCATAAAAATCATGGTAATCTCCTTAATCAATTCTTAATCAAGAAATATCTTGGTAACTGGATGCCCCATTCTATTCTTTCGGTGGTTGACCTTCCCAAAGGGTCACATATGTGGAACTTTTTATCATCTTGCCAATCAATCTTTGACAATCGGGTTTCTTGGCACATTGGCAATGACAATCTTGCTAATTTCATGAAGACTCCTAGAATGGGCACGCTCCTTTAGATATCATTTTTGGTCTCCAAGTTGTTAGGGATTGTACGGAAATATTTTGGGAGCTAAAGTCTATGATTATGGGTCTAAGGCGGTGTGAGAGCCCTTATCCTAGTTTGGAATGATATCAACATCCATGTGCTTTCTAACGAGCATAAGTCACTGTTTTTTTGAATTGGATAAATGTTGTGTTGTTTGTCTTCCGTAAGAGGATCATATCATTTGGACTGGTTCCAAAAGTGGTAATTACTTATCTTCTTCTGGTTATCAGATGCTCACTCGGGGTGCTCTTCCCCGTCCCTCTCGAGATGGATTGTTGGAATTATGCCTATCTCCCGAAAATTGGTGCTCTCGGTTTGCTATCTTTCAAGGGGAAAATTTTGACACAGATTACGTAGGAAAAAGTGGGGACTTATTGGTCACACTCGCTGCGTTATGTGTTTCCAAGAGGAAGACGACAAATAATCAGCCTGCTATTGAACTATCCTTTCACTTCTTATTGTTGGTACTAGCTCTGTGATAAGCTTCAGTTAGCCAGGGCCCCTGGTGTCACTCTCGTCTCCACTATCTCCTCTTGGTTGAATCTCGGCTACGGTTCTGTTCTTGGTTCGGTTTGGATCTACGGTCCCATTCTTCTCCTCTATAATATCCAATGGGAACACAACCTTTGTTTCTTCCACGACGAGTCCTCTTCTCTTTCCATCATTCTTTCCAAACTTGAGGTGGTTGTTATCCGATTTCCCCTGGAAAAATTGGCTAACTTTCGAAAATTGGAATTAGGCAATTTTTGGGATCTTGAGGAAGAATCCAAAAAAAATTAGGTATTTTCATGCTTTGGGAACTTGCATTTGTTCTAAGGAATTTCTCTCCTTTTCTCCAAGCTCAAAAAGTCAAAATAGTTAGAAAAATTGGGAAAAAGTTGAAAAAATGGGATTTTCCCAAGTGTAATGTAGAAATGCGATGTCACAAAGAACTGGGGAACAAGTTCTCATGGGCTCAAAGTTTCTGTATCTACACATTTGCCACAGTCAAAGGAAACAATGTATTGTGGGTTTTGTGGGTTCGGAAGGAACATGTTCTTTCAGTTACTTGTTCCTCACACCCCTGAAAAGTAACAAAGTGAAGGAGTTTGGGAGTCGGTTTATTTAAATGTGGAGGCAAGTACTATGTGGAGAACCAGGATTTTGGAGGAATGGTCCCCGCAGGGAACAAGTTCTCCACGGAGTGCTTTGAGCCGCAAGACAAAGCTAAAGGAAGGATTTAGTGTGGAGATGAAGGGTGCATGGAGAACAAAGAAATCATAATATCCGATCAACAAAGGAGATATAAAAGGATAAGGGTGGAAAATGAACATTAATGCGGACTACGAATTAGATTCAGAACCCGTTTTCCTCATGGCACCACTTAGACCTACATGACCATATCTCCTCTCTAGTTGTCCATTTTTGATAAAATTGATATCATTGAAAAGCTCTCTCCAGAACTTCATCAAGACATGTTCAAATTCTGATTTTGATGGGAGTAGGTGAAGGAAAAAGAGGAAAACATCCCAGCTTTGAAAAGGTACAGTTCAAGTTTTCCCAACAACCAAATTAATGAAGTATTGTGCCCCATTTCTTCTTCCAAAAGCAATACATCATGGGGAATGGGTTTGTAAGATCAGTACATGCCCCTTTTCAAACATTTAATGAATGTTGTTGGTTGGTGAAGGGAGAATTTTGAGTTTCCTTCTTTTCCCTCTTCTTCTTCTCCCATTTTCTATATAATGTAAAAAGATGTTCATTTGTAATGTTAGAGACTCTTGGGTTGGACCCTCTTGTATACTCACATAGCCTTCTACAAGTATAGACATTGAGTAATATGCCTCAAATTTAGACATCTTGTATGGTATCCTTACCTTTCTCCCTCAATGTAATGGATTGTGCATATTTGAAGCAATAAAATTACTTGTTCTGTGGCTATCTTCTCCATAACCGTGTTATATCACATTTTCTTGCCTTTCATTGCATATGCAGTATGTTGTGCATCTTAGGATCTCCTTGTAGGGTTTAAATCTATTGTGCTCCATGAAAATGGTGGTATGAATTATGCTCTAGACTATGGTTGTCATTTCTTCCCTCTCCTTCATCATTTTTCTTCCATTTTCATTCATCTGAGAGTGTCTTTCCCTTGTTCTTGGTGCTATAACCTATCTTTAGGTTAGGATTTCTATTTTATGCGTCTTCTTCTCACCCTAGTTCCTTGGAATGATAAAGTAGAGTTAGATAGTTGTATTTCAATTCCTAGGAGTAGTTTAGCATTAGGAATAGGTAGAGAAACCAAACTTCTCTGGAGGCCTATCCTATAGTGCATGTCCCAAAACTTGGACACAGTCCCATGTTTCCTCAAAATCATGGGTTGTCTATGACTAGGAAGGGTGAAATTTTGAGCTCCAATAGTTTTGACATGCCCGGGGGACAAGATTAAAACACTTTACAACTTCATACCAGCAAGATTGATGTGTTCTTAATGGTATTCAACCTTTAGAGGTATGTTTTCAACATATCTAGCGAATCCAAAGTGATATAAACAACCCTTTTTCTCAATTGCACACATTTCCTTTCATTTGTTCATTCATTTCTTCCTTCCCTTTCACCCTTCCAATCATTTTCATGTTTCCACTTCATTCATGGCTCTTCATAGAGCTCTTCCATTTTCACATTTTAGTTATTCTCCCCTTCACTTGTAGCAGTGGGATGATATCCCCAAAACAACCTTGATAAACTTGTCTCTTTTCAATGGAAATGGAGATCAATCTCCTATTGATCGTATTTAAGATATAGAAAACCATTGTGCCATTCATAATATCATAAAAGAGAACATTTGCATCAGACTTTTGGTTTCATCATTCGAGGTAAAGCAAGAGATTGGTATAACAGTTTGGCTTCACAATCCATTTCCACCTGGGATTAGTTGGGAGAAAAATTCTATAATTGGTTCAAGGAGAATGCAGATGTCATTATCCTTATGGAACATCTCAACACAATACAACGGGATTTAATGGAATACATCTCAGATTTAAACATTAGATTTGAGAGGACCTAACATAGAATTCCTCAAGAATTCAGACCCTCACAAGGTATGGCATTCTTGTTTTACTTGAGAGCCTTTGATTCTGATTTGGGTATATTGATTCAAGCTCTAGGAGGAAACACTCTACATCAGGCATTTGAAATTTCCATATTAGTTGAGAAGAGTCTCATTCAGGTTGGGCAATGGAAATCCATTCCCATTACTCCCTTACTTCCATCTTCTTCCACATCTTTTGTGTCTAATAGTGCAACTAATGAACAATCCCTCACTTATGTATCATCCCCAACTAGTCTCATCTTGTCCGATGATTGCAAAAATATTGAAGAATGGTATGAATCTGATTGGTAATATGAGATTGCACGAAGTGAACAAAGGAGGACATGTACTTAAAAAGGAAGTTAGTTAGACTCAGAAGATGCTATTTTGGAGGAGAAAAAATTGTTTGCAGAGGTAAAACAAAACACAAACTAGCCTACAAATAGTCACCTTGTAAGGAAATTCTGCGTGATGATCCTATTTGTGGGATTGAAATTCAAAGGAATGGGAAAATTCAAAGGATCAAGCCTTACCCAATCAGATATCTGGCTAGTTTAGAGCCAAGAAAGGAGTTATAACAAGTCATGCTTGTTTCAGAGCATGCGAGATGAGCTATAATACAACAAAGGTCAATAAAAATGCATCCTCTGGTCTAAATGCAAAACACCTAAAGGAGGTATTCATCTTGCTTGTTGTTGATACTTTGAGTAGAAGGGTGGAAAACAAGCTTTAAACTATTTTTTAACTCTTATTATTGACCATGTTCAAGAAAATCAGTCACATGGTCTAAAGTTTTGAGGAAAGGCAACTACTTTTCCCCGTCTCAGAGGATTTGTTTGAGTTTCCTTTTACTTTGGTTAGAGTAGGTTAGTATAGGTTTGCTTTCAATAAAAGAAGTGTTTGTGCACACTCTGCATGTATCCATTTAGAGCATGTATGATTTTCCATTTTGTACATAGTTTTGCGGTGTTTTGTCATTGTTGCATAGTCCATTTTAGGAGGAAAGTGTTCATGGTGGAAGCAAAAGAAGTTTTAGGCAGTTCTAATACGTGCACTCCATCAATCAACATGAAATTCGAGCTCTACAATGTTCATCCTTGCCAAGAAATCAATGTTTTGGTCCAGATTTAAACTATTTCAATTCTTATAAGGACCAAGTTCTTCAATTTCTTCAAACTTGGAAAAATTAGATTTGGGATAGTTTCAGATGCTCATTCTTTGTCCCCAATAGATCAATTGCAAAGGAAACAAGGTGAAGTTTCAGGTTCAAAATAGTTTTCCACTCTCATAAAACCTAATTCAGTTATTCTTATAATGAGATGGTCAATTAAAGCTTCGAGATCGGTTCTAGGTTCACACATTACTTCAAGCATTCAAGGGTGTGAGTTTCGTGTTTTAGATTACCATGTTGAATCCATGCCCAATGGATGCTTCAAGGCCATTGATCTTTTCAATCTAGTAGGTAGATTACTCCGTGATTCACCAAATTGTTATCCAATTTTTGTACCTAGTAAAATTGGCTAACTTTTGAAAACTAGACTTAGGATGTTTCTTGGGATCTTGAGGAAGAATCTCGAAAAATCGGGATTTTCATGCTTTGGGCACTTGCATTTGTTTTAAGGAATTTACCTCCTTTTCTCAAAGCTCAAAAAGTCTTAACAGCTATAAAATTTTGAAAAAAGTTGAAAAATGAGTTTTTCCCAGTGTATTGCGTAAATGCGGGTGTCACAAGGAGCTAGGGAACAAATTCTCACGGTCTCTCGATTTCCACACATCTCCACTTTTTCCACAAGTTAAAGGAAACAATGTATTGTGGGTTTAGAAGGAACATGAGGAACTTGTTCTTTCGGGTCACTTGTTCCCGCATCCCCGAAAAGTTGTAAAGTGAAGGAGTTTGGGAGTAGGGTTTAGTTCAACGCAGAGGCAAGTACAACTCTATGCAGAGAACCAGGATTTGGGAGGAACGGTTCCCTCAAGGAACGGTTCCCTCGAGGGAACAAGTTATCCATGAAGTGCTTTGAGCCGTAAGATAAATCTAAAGGAAGGAGGAGTTTAGAGCGAAGATGAAGGGCTGCAGGAGAAGAACAAAGAAATCAACACCCCAATTCCACAGCTCCTCATGTTCCTCGAAACCTTGCAATATCTCGATCAACAAAGGAGATATAAAAGGATAAGGGGGAAATTAACATTAATGCAAACTGTGAATTAGATTTAGGAACTTGTGTTCCTCACGGCACCACCTAGACTGCATGGCCATATCTCCCTCTTCAGTTGTATGTTTTTGATAAAATTGATATCGTTGGAAATCTCTCTCTAGGCACTTCATCATGACATCTTCAAATTATGATTTTTATGGGAGTAGGTGAAGGAAAAAGGAGGAAAATGTCCCCACTTTGAAAAGGTGTAGTTCTAGTTTGCCCAACAACCAAATTAATGAAGTATGGTGCCCCATTTCTTCTTCCACAAGCAATACATCATGGGGGAATGGGTTTGTAAGGCTGCCCATACTATTTTTCATTTAATGAATGTTGTTGGTTAGTGAAGGGAGAATTTCGAGTTTCCTTCTTTTCCCTCTTCTTCTTCTCCCATTTTATATATAATGTAAAAAGATGTTCATTTGTAATGTTAGAGACTCTTGGGTTGGACCCTCTTGTAATGTTGTTACAACCTTCTACAAGTGTGGACTTTGAGTTGCAGGCCTTAGATTTGGACATCTTGCATGGTGATCCTTGCCTTTCTCCTTCAATGTAATGGATTGTGCATATTTGAAGCAATAAAATTACTTATTTTGTGGCTATCTTCTGCCCTAGTTGTGTTATATTGCATTTTCTTGTCTTTCATTACATATGTAGGTATATTGTGCATCTTATGTTCTCCTTATAGGGTTTAAATCTGTTGTGCTCCATGAAAATGGTGGCTTGAATGATGCTCTGTATTGTGGCTATCATTTGTACCCTCTCCATCATTTTTGTTCCATTTTCACTCATTTGAGAGTGTCTTTCTCCTCTTCTTGGTGCCATCACCTCTCTTTCACAAATGATCGATGAAAGTGATGATTAATTCATTAATGAGTTTCCAAATGATTTGATGGTATGGAATAACATGCAACCAAGTGAATGTTCTTATAGAGAAAATAAGAAAAGATAATGGAGTTAAGAGAGACATGAAACTTCTTGAAGAAAGAAGTATATGATGATATAAAATAGTGTTTGAATGCAAATCCAAAATTTGATGACTATAATGAAAAAGAAGATGATAATGTTTTGAGAGATGAATTACAAATCCTAGAAAGATTGTTTGTAGGTCCAAATCAGCTAGGTGATAAAGAGAAAACAAAACTTGAGGAAGAAATAGGTAGTAAGGAGAAGTTACAAAATGATGAGGTCAATGTTTGGCATGATGAAAGGCAAAAATAGGTAAAGAATGCATATTTTCAGTCAGTTCATGATGATTTAGAAGATTCTAAGTTTTATTGGGAATTGTTGCATTATAAACAAAAAAACCATGCTTTTTTAATGAAAATATGGAGCAACTAGAAACTACAATCTATGCACTAGAACATGCCATATATAACAAGGAAGACAAGGACTATCCTAAGGAAAATGGTGAAGAAGAGTGTACTTAGAATGAGATAAATGAGTCTCAAAAGATGAAGAACAAGAAAGGAAAGATATATACAATAGTTAGAGATGAAAATCATGGAGATAGGGAAAAACAAAGTATGATGATGAATGGAGAAGTAGTCAAACATGCCCATGGAAAAAGAATGAAAGAATTGGGAAAAGAGACAAAAGAGGAACCAAATGGCCTCAAAAAATTTCTTCTAATATTTATTCTCGATGTGTTGTGAATACAAGTATGATAAGGAAAATAAAGGTAGAGAAATCAAGGGAAGGTGAATATAACAATCAAAAGTCATTATTTTCAGATTTTAAAGTTAAGAACAAGCAAGAAGAGGATCAAGAAGATGTAAAAGATGGAATAACAATTTTGTATAGTGAAAGTTCCTTTCATATGCAATGGAATCAAATGAATACACTCAGCTAGTGGAAGAAGCTCAAAACCACCAAAGAACTAATTTTTTGTGCCGAATGCGATCATCCTAAGGACTAAGAAGCCAAAGAAGGATATGCTATAGTTGATGAAGACAAAGAGGGCATGGTATGCAATTATAGATTAGTTCAAGAAGGTACAATATAATTGGAAGTACAAGAAGAAGAGGACAAAACAAAGGAAAATTTTCATTCCCTTGGGAGTATGATGCAGGAGCATCTCTCACCAAGGTATTCATTTTGATGTGTTGGTCCAATTTTGGTATGTGAAGGTGTTTTAAGGGTTTTAGGAGGTCTAGAAATCACTTAAGTGTTAATAGAGTCGTGATATGATGTTGGAGTGAAGGGAAGTTTTCAAAAATTCAAAATAGCGTGTTTCCCTCCAAAATGTCATTTTGAAATTTAGAGGAGTTTGAGCCATTCTTGGCCTATTTTGGAGTTGTTAATGGTCATAATAGATAGAAAACTATGTTTAGAGGGTTAGTGATGAGAGTATTGAAGACTCCCAATGTGTGTATAGGGAGCAAATGATGGATTAAGAAGGTTGAAATATCATGTCTTATGTTTGAAAATGCATTAACATGTAGTGAAAAAGTTAGTTAGGGTTTAAAAAGCCTATGTATTAAGAAAAAGCTCGCCTTTGAAAGTTAGTTACCTCCAAGTAAGTAAGGGAGGAAGGTATTCCTTGTGGTAGAAGAAAAATGAGATGGGGTGCATGTGGAACAGTGAGGATTTATATGAATATTTGCATGTAATAACAAAAATGATTCTATTTTGATGATGAAATAAGCTTTGTCTTGAAGTTATGATGTGGATCTTTGTATTTTTAGGGTGAATTCTCCTTTATGAAGACGTGTGGTCGCCTTCACTAGTTTAGGACTTGTATGATTTGAGTGGAAACTAAAGGAACCTTGTAGTTTGAAATTTGAAGTTACAGGAATTGTGTATTTCCTTTGCATTTGCATGTTAAATGTGGTATGGAGAGCTCTGGGAGAGTAATTAATAGTTATTAGAACCATCTATGAAGATTGTGGATTGATTATTCTGCTCCTAATCAAGAAACTTAGGGTTTGATGGTGTGAGAATGTATTAAGAATGTGCTCATTCAAAAGGGTTTGAGTATTGTGAATTTATATTTTCTCTTTTTAGTGCATAGGAGATTTAGCTATAGGAATGTGAAGAATGGTTTGCATGCCATCACCTTTGTGAAAAGAATCTTGTCTGGTAATTAACACTTTGTTTGAGGTGTAAAGTAAGCCCTTGTATGTAAGATCACAAAGAATGCTTATGTAACTTGTGTGTCATTGAGTGCATGATGTAATTTCTTTATGAGGTAATGAGTTGATCATTCAAGACACTGATATCTATTAAGAACCTCGAGCTTATTGTTTGTTACCTAGAAGGATGATTGAAAACTAATCACGCTTATACACAACCTACAAGAAAAAGGGTAAGCACAAACTAGCAATTTATGATTAAAGACTACTGTTGCATGTAATGAAGGTGTAAGATTGTATTAAAGCTTGTTATTAGGCTTGGGAGGATAAATGATAAGAACCTATAGTTGAGAATCTTCTTCTGATAAGTACCAAACTTGAATACTAGTCATTCACAAACCGGCCCGAGGGGAAAGTGTAAGTGAGATTAGCAATGAGTGTCATTAAATAGAGTCCAATGGTAATATTATTTTGAAGCCAAGAGCATCACAAACCTATAGTTCAAATTTACAACCCTAATTCACTCATTACAAAAAGTTATTGCGAGAACTAGGTCCTCGGGTTTCATTGTGATGCATAGTGGAAGGTTGTTAGGGCTTGATGTTTGGAAGTACAAACCAATGAGTATCACGGTAAAATTCAATAGAAACCATGCTAAGGAATTCTAGTAAAGGTTTTCAAAATAATTTTGATGGGTCACCGTGGCATTTGGAGGAAAATGTGACATAGCCCATCAACCGATTACACATAGTCTAGAGACCTAAAGAAGAAGGCCATTTAACAAAGGAACCGTGTGCTCAACCTTGATTTAGATGATGAAAGTTCTTGGAAAAAACAAATGACTTAATGGGTACCTAAATACCTACTCATCTTATCTTGAAACCTTCTACATTAAATTTTATACATGACAGTCACCTTTGTAAGACCTAGTTGAGGGTTTGTAAGCCCAGGGAGGAAAATTGAGATAAAGAGAACAATACAAAGAACTAAGTCCTAATATTTTGCAATGGGGCCCTTTATATTCCCATATATATATATAAGGGGGGGTCGTTGACCCCCGATGGCTCTCTATAGCCATAGCCGCCCCCCGATGGCCCCGATAGACTTGATCAGATGCATGCAAGGAGCTATATAGAGAGTTGGCCGATTCATAGTCGACAGCCCACCCAGTCCCCATCTAGAGAGAGGGGGCCTACATATCATATAGATAGGGACCATGGAAGATAACTAATGGAGTTTATAACTTGTTCAGGTACTTTTAACTCCCTCTCCAAGCATGAATGTTATAGGACACTTGTCTTAAGGGGAGTTAGAAGGCAATTTGAGCTAGTATGGTAAAAGTTAGTATTTTGAATTCCTTGAACTCCATCTTATAGTTAATCCACACTTTGGGGACCATGGAAGAGAACTAATGGAGTTTATAACTTGTTCTGGGTACCTTTAAATCCCTCCAAGCATGAATGTTCTAGGACACTTGTCTTAAGGGGAGTTAGAAGCCAGTTTGAGCTAGTATGGCAAAAGTTGGTATTTTGAATTCCTTGAACTCCATCTTATGGTTAATCCAAGATCGATTGAAGTTTTGAACATGACATAGGAGTGGAGATGCTACAAGGAGGATTGAAGAGTAAAAATTGCATGTCTTGGACTAGAGGCTAGTCAAGAAGGACTAAGGGTAGATTGGGAAAAATAGAGAAGTGACTTATTTATTTGATGTTGAATCATATTGAGGGTTGATTAACATTGAATGTAAGGTACAAAGGTAGAGTATGTAAGCTATGAAAAGTAACAGTGAATGGAAGATAAACAACTAAATGTGCAAACCTTCCTGAAACCTTCCAATGCAAACCTCAGTAGGTTGTGAGAAGCTTAGAAGCTTGTGTAACCTTTCAGAATTGTGGGTGCTCTTGAATGGCCTCCAAATGTGAGTGCAAATGCTAAGAACACAAATAATTTGGCTTGAAAATTTAGCAGAGTTATTGTACTTAAATCCAAGAGGATTTGATAGAGAGTAGGCCCGCATTTTATAGAGACAGGAGTAGTTGGAAGTTGGTTGAAATGGGTTAAATGCACATGCTAAAAATAACATTAGAGGAGGTTGCAATAGTTCGGGGCATTTAGGGAAATGATGGAATTAATTATAGAAGTTGCATCTAGAAAGGTGGTTGTACGTGCAATTCAATTACCCCCACCTTTCTAGGATTCTAGAAGTGTAGTTAACTAGGATGAGGATGTGGAGTCCAAGTGGTTGTTGACTAAGTGGCAGTTGACTAGGATGTGCACACACTAATTAATCATTTAATTAATAAATGGTAATTAAATTATCAGAAAGGGGTACATGGGATAAATTAATTAATCCAAAGGGTGCAATGTATATGATTAATCGATTTAATTAATTAATCACAAATGGGTGAATAACAAGGTGTATTAGGATAATAGTGGGAACAAGTGAGTAATTTAGGGGTGTCTACATTTGCCCCTCTTTAAAGTGCTATTGTGAAGTAATAGTGCTTTAAAGATAGTAGATGCATGCAGATCAACGAGTAGAAAATTATGAAGCATTAGGATGCCCCAACAAGCAATGAAGCATTAGGATGCCCCAACAAGTAGGATGGTAGAGGAATGCCCCCTCAAGCGGGTGGATGACACAACAAGGTGGTGGAAAACCGCTTGATAGGAAGGAAAACAAGGGATTGGAACAAGGATAGGAAAAGGACTATGCTCGTAGCATGAGCTTCATTTGGAGAATAATTTTAGAGCAACCTTATTTTTGCTGTTGCACAATAGAGTTGTCACCATGATTATAAAAGAATCAAGATGGTTAACCCAGATGTGCGTAAACAAACACACACATCAAAGAAAAGATGAAAATGAAAACAAGCCCAATATACGATTAGGTGTAGACATCGGGGTTATTAAGGAACCAAGAAGTAATCACACTACTTGTAATTGGTCAAAAGCAAACACCAAAATGAAACACAAAGTCAAAAAAGAAGACAATCAACTATGCCCTTAATGCTTGCCACATGATGACCAAGGAGATGTAAATGATCACAAGTGGGAATAGGATCGGGATCGGAAGAGCGAGTTAAAGTGACTCCTTATGGCACTCTTGTTGTATCCATTGTATAAATGATTTAAGTTGAAATTGCCCCTGCAAAGTTATATCGTGAAGGAAAAATAATTTTGTGACTTGCCCCAAGCAGAGTTAGCATATCATGTAAAGGGAAGAAAGTGATAGTTGTAAGATTGGCATGATCATTAGGGTAATAGATAAAGGTATGACATTTATCAAGATTGTATTGAGATGTTGAAATATTCACTTCAAGGGTTTTCCAATTGTAAGATTTCTATGATAAGTGAATGTTGGTTCAAAATTTTTGTATTTTTTTTTGGATTTTTGAAATATTTGATTTTTTTGGGATTTTTGCGAGTTTTGAAAAATTTGAAATACAAATGCAAAGAAATGTAAACAAACATGAATACATAGAAAAAAGGAAAACACTCCATGGCTTAAATAAACTAGGAGAAAAACACAACACATGCAAGTGACAAAAAGATACAAAACAAACAATAGAAACAAACCCAATATGAACAAGAAGGATCCACACCAAAGTTATATGTGAACTAAGATGCGAATAAATTTCCTGTAATTGGTCTATAAATGCATTCCAGATACAGAGTATTGGTTATTCTAACTAACAAAAAAAGAGACTAAGCTAAGAATATACAAGACAACATTCTATATGTACAAACATTAGACAAGCAAATACGAAAAACAAGCCAGTGAACAATGCACACCAATGTTAAATACTAACAAGTAAGCAACAATATGAAACAATTCATAATAACAATGTCTAAAGACATTCCTAGTGTTTTCCACAATGAATAGATAGACAAATGTCAAGTTTCCCCCAAGAGAAAATGTAAGCCCAATGATGTCCCTAAGCAAAGTTACATTGCAAAGAGTGGCTTGATTGATTGGAAAAATGAAAATTATTGGGAACAATTAGATGATGAAAGTGGTGAACGAAATGACATAGTCGCGATTGTTTTTGGAAATAATTTTTGAAATGTTTTGTATGTTTTTTTTTGTATTTTCTGAACAATTTTATATTGTTTTTGGGATTTTGAATAATTTTATATTGTTTTTGAAGTTTTGTGAGACATTTGTGAATGTTTTTGGTCTTTTTGGATTTTTGAACCACACGCCAAAGAAGAGGGAAAAGGAAATTCCCAAGTCATAACCAACACGCTACATATGAAGGAAGTGGACGAAAGCATAATGGAAGGTGAACAAGAGTGGTAGACAATGGGCATGATGACCTAACAAGGAGAACATACGACACAAGGCGAGGCAGAAAGATACTGAGCGAAACAAGGTGAAATTACAAAACAGGTGGATGCACTTTGATATGCCCCAATACAAGGGTTATGTTATCCATATTTCTCCCCGTGCCAAATATTGGATTGACCACGATCCCGCATAAGAGGAAACAGAGTCAAAAGGTAGACAGAAAAGGCTTCAAAATTGGCTAAGTATAAAGGTGTAAGCGGAGAATGCCAAGTGTCAATATGACACTGATTCAAGGGGTGAATAGAGAAAAGGTTTCTAAATGAGCGCCAAACTGCCGTGTGTCCCAGGGGAGAGTGGGGCGTCGAGGGGAAAATTGATTTTTCCCTTGCTATCTCAAAAGGATAAAAGTTGCAAAATAGCCCGCAACTCCGCCTAGGGAAAAAGTCAACATCGTGCCCAGAGTCAAATCCAAAGCGGGAATCGGAGAAAGGGAAAAAGATAAATTGTAGACTGTAGGCCCAATTTTTGTTCCAATCTGGCTGCCACGTGTCCCATATCAAAAGGGGACCCATTTTTCAAGTTGTTTTCCCACCCTCTTGTATGGACCCGATACAAACTTCGAAGGGGCATATCTTTTGACTCAGGGCTCGAAATATTGAAAATATGATGCCGTTGGAAAGATCTCGGCCTCGCCCATGCCATGGAGGTCTGAGACTTTATTTTTGAGGAGGTTAGGTGAAGAAAAATGGAGAAAACGTCTTCGGGATTTCAATGCGGGATCTTCTCGCCTCAACAACTAGATCAGATTTGATCTGTTTCGCCATTTCCTCTTCCTTCAAGGCATTGAACCAAGGATTGATGCATTAAAGATGAATTTGGGGAAGATTTTATCAAAAGCATTAACACTAGTGGTTGCTTTTTGACTTGCTTTTCCCGCTTCTCTCTCTCTCTCTCTTTCTTCTCTCCGATTAAATCTATAAATATAGGGGCAAGATTCATTGTAAAGGGTTGTTCATTCTTCTTCCCTGCCCCCTCTCTCTTTCTTCTCCAGGGTCGAATGTGGAGTTTAAGTCTCCTCCCTTGGCTTTGTAATGGCATTTTCTTGCCTCTTGCCTATTAATGGTGTACTGTGTGAACTCCTGGAGCAATAAAATTTGTTTTTGTGATGCGTTTTGTCCATCCTTTGCTCATTTTGTTGTCTCTTCTCGCCTCTCACCATTACAGGGTATATTGTGCATATCTCTGATGTCCATTACAGGTTTTGGGAGCTGTGTTTAAGGGGTTTGAAATGGTGTTATGTGTGAACTTTATCCTTGGTCTATGATGCATCTGTCCATCCTCTCCATTGCTCACCTCTCTCCATTTCAGGCAGTTGGGTTTGTGATCAACAGTTCCCTTTTCTTGGTGCTATCACCTCTGTAGTGTAGGATTTCTTTATTTTCATGCTCTCTCTCTCCTTGGTCCCTTGGAATTGTTAGATTAGGAGTAGATAGTCGCATTTCCTTCCTTAGAAGTAGTTTAGTGCTAGGATTAGGAAGAGGAACCAACCTTCTTTGGAGGATCATTCCCATTTGCAAGTCCCACAACTTGGGGAATGATCCAATGTTATGCAAATCACACCAAATGACCCTACCTTAGAAAAGAAAATCCATAATTCATTTGGGGGTGCTGTGATTTCACACTAACATGTTAATCTTTGGAGACTCGAGTATAACTTCTTGAGATGAATGGCATTCATAAGCTCCTTTAACTCTTTGCCATTCTCGGTAGATAGTTTGTATGCACCAAACCCAAATTTAGCAGTTATAACATAAGGACCCAACCAATTAGGCTCAAAATTTCCTTATTTTTCTCATGGTTTAGTTGTGTTCTTCTAATTTTATTTTAGAACTAAGTCACCAATTTGGACTTGTCAAGGTTTGATCTTGTGGTTATAATTACGACGAAGTCAACTTGATATACTGCAGATGGTCTAAGGCATGAAGCTATATCTCATCTAGTAATTCTAGCTCTACAAGGTGTGCAACATGGTAATCCTCTTCATGAATGAGATGTTGGAGGGAGACATGAAGTGAAGGTAGTTCAACTTCAATAGGTAATATGGATTCAAAGCCATATACTAGGGAGAATGGAGTAGCTCCTATAGGAGTACGGAAGGAAGTGTGGTAGGCCCAGAGGGTAGGATACAATTGTGTATGCCAATTACGTCCATGTTTATTGACTATCTTTTCCAAAATGGATTTGATAGTCTTGTTTAACACTTCGGATTGGCCGTTGTATTATGGATAGTAGGGTGTAGCCCATTTTAGGCGAGATATTATATTTTTAGCTAGGGCCTTAAGATCCTTATTTTTGAAGGAACCACCATTGTCAGTGACAATAGTAGCGGGGATGCCAAAACGACAGATAATATGGTTGAAAATGAATTTAGAAATATTGCACCTGGTAACATAGGTAAGAGGCATAGCCTCAACCCACTTGGTGAAATAATTAGTGGTAATTATAATAAATGTGTGGCCATCAAAAGATGTGGGATTTATTTTTCCAATTAAATTGAGTCCCCATTTTAAAAAGGCCAAGGTGAAGTGATGGGCTGCAAGGATTGGGATGGTTCATGAATGAGATTACCGTGTTTTTTGGCAAGCCTAGCATTTCTTCACAAAGTTGTGTGCATCTTCCTCCATTGTGGGCCAATAGTATCCAATGTGTAAGATCTTCTTCACAAGGACAATTCCGTTGGTATGCATGCCGCAAATACCTAAATTTACTTCAACTAGCATCTTATCGGCTTTATCATGATTGAGACATCTTATGAGGGTCCCATCATAGCCTCTTTGATACAAGGTGTTAACAAGAAGGGTGTAGTACGAAGCATGTTGTGCTAAAGCTCTTTTATTGGCTACATTCAAATTAAGAGGGTAGGCTTTGGTTTGAATGAAGGTATATATATCTTGATACTAGGGATGATCAGGACCAACAATATCACAAACCATAGTGGACTATGGAAATTCATATGCGGGCACCAAAAGATGTTCAACGAGGAACTCGTGAGTTTGATTAGTGTTGAATGAAAGAAGGGATGTAATAGTTGCCATGACATCTGCTACTTTATTTTGTATGTGAGGAACTTGTTCAAAATTGATAATCTAGAAATACCCTTTAAGGCTATCAACCATTCATTTATAGGGTAAGAGATTCTCATCTTTTACTTGATACTCTCTGTTAACTTGATTAATGATGAGAAGAGAATCACCGAGAACTGTCAGAATTCTTGTAGGCCAGGAGATAACAAATCCTAAGCCTGCTATCAATGCTTCATACTCAACTATGTTATTTGTGCAAGGGAAGTTGATATGATAAGATTTAGGTATGAGGTCCCCATCTGGTGTACGTAAGATAATTCCTGCTCTAGAACCATGGATGTTGCAAGATCCATCAAAGAATAATGTCCATGAAGGGATTACTTCTATGTACAAGAGGTCTTCATCTAGAAATTCAAAGTTTAAAGGCTACGAACCCGATAAAGTGGCTCTATGGTAAGTTGATTTTCCAATGCTTGACCTTTGATAGCTTTTTGATGACAATTTCAATGTCAAATTCACTAAGGAGTGCAATCCAACTAGACATCCATCCTATTATGACTGGTCTCGGAAGCACGTACTTAAGAGGGTCAACCCTTAAAATTAGCTTGGTGGTATGATTTAGTAGATAGTGTCACAACTTGCCAAAAGTATAAGCAACTGTTAAATAAGACTTTTCAACCTGTGAGTACTTGGTCTTGTGTTCAAGGAGAGTTCTGCTTAAATAATACACAACTTGTGTTGATCAGTCAAACCATGACACTTAGTTGAGAAAATACAGAAGGTTCACGTGGGAGAACAGAGTCCATTCAAAGGCGGGAAGCATCGAAGAGGATCGCGCACAAAATAGAGACAAATTTGGGACTTAGCCATTTTCATGATGAGGATCTATTTTTGGAGATAGTGTGTGGAGCACTCAAACCAATTAGAGAATTGCGTGTCATGCATTGGATATTTTTGGATGGTCGTGAGAAGCGCTTTGCATGGATACAGGCTAAAGATAGAATGGTGAACTGACAGTTGACAAGGAGAGATCTATTGTTAGCATTCTTGCATGTAAGCCTATTTTTGTAACGACACGTGGCTAATAATAGCATGTGACCTATTTTGGGATTAGATAAGCGGTGAAGGGAAATTCCCCACCCTTATAAATATGTAGAGAGTGTGTAGTAGATATATACATAGAGAGAAAGAGCATAGTTATACGTGTGAGAACTAAGGTATAGTGAGATTATGCTGCTAAGATCATTACATGCATGAGCGTATACTATCATTATTGTAATGAAGCTTACGTGTATTTACTTTGCAGTTAATATAATGGAGATTATGGACTGAAACAAGGTGTTATCATGGTTATAATTCATTATTTCATGCTTGATTCCATTATGGTTATATATTATGTCTGTTATGTTCTAGATCCAGTGCGAATATGCACCATATGGAAGATATATTAGTTATAGCTCTGCATGATTAAAGTCTTCTTCATGCTAACATCCTACAACAAGAACCCTAAAGAGGGCTGATACCTTTGCGAGCTTCGGGTGAGCACTCGGTCTAGGTGAGTGATGTGCCGCACAATGCCCAGGCTTGTATTTCTAAATTCTAGACTATATCATTGATTATGTTGCTAGGACCTCTTTTCGATTGTTTTTAGGATGGTTCGTGATGAAGACATACCGCGGTTGACCTTAACAAGTGTTGAGGAGTGGATACATGATTTGGAAGAAGAATACACACGATAGTTCAACACTTGGATATAAGTTTAACACACGTGTATGGGTAGAACATAACCTATATGACAGTTTATATGAGAGCTTCTTCACCATATTTCCAGTGGTAGAATTATGCGAGTGGTTGATTGTGTATGCATCTAAGCGAGTTGGAGGTATCGCACACTTGTTTGGACACAAGAAGAATTTCGGGCCCTTTATGATGCTTTGATATTATTTGGACTCAAGTTTGTGGATACATGGTTCCTTGACATTTTAAATAGTTATATCTTAGAGTACTCAATTTCAACTTATTTGTGCCCAGAGGTAGCTAAATTCCAGTTTTTACGATATCCAAGGGGAACTTACCTGCAAGGCATTCCACTGCGATCAAGATCCTGATGGTAAATTTGAATTTGGAGAGTAAACCGATGGCTAACTAAACCCCACCATGCGTGGGGAAAGAGCAGTTTGGTGAAAGATGGAAGACCTAGCGGTAGAAAGGCAGAGAGAGGAAAGGCGGCTTAAGTATAATGAGGTGCGTGAGAGGGAGATCGAGAAGCAACAGGAGGTTACAGAGCAAATGGCATTGTGGAGAAAGATAGTTTGGGAAGGAGTTGAAGTTCACGCAGAAGATGTGGAACCCGAGCCTCAGGAACTCCCCCATTTGGGAAAACATGATAGGGAACCCTCCTTGGCCTCACGTAGAAGTGCACTAGCAGAGACGACCTAGACCGCAGGCGTGCATCTGAATCCACCTGGCAACCTTGCCCTTGCGCTTGGTTTTCCACCATCTATATAATAAAGCAAGTAGTCAACAAGCTAATTCAAGTAGTGGAAGAGTAGGAGCGAGTCTTATGAAAGGCACAATAATGGCAGCGTAAATAGCTTCGTTGTTATATGGGAGTAATTTTTCAGGAGTATCATCAGTGCAGTAGAGTACATGTGCACCGATTTTCAAACTAACTTCTAGGAGTGGTAATGCTTCCGACAGACCGTCGGTACAATTGGTTCTCTTGTTGGAACACAGGGACGTACATCTTCTGGTTTAACCCCAACTGTAGGTTCAGGATCAGGAGGCATAGGTAGCTCTAGCTCTAGTGGATCTGGTGGTTCTGGAGGTAGGGAAACACAAGAGGTTATGGATCATGTGGGCAAGGTCCGCACCAACCCTAGAATATTTACATGGAGATGTCTCTTCGTCTTCTAGAGTATATGGGCATAAAAGATGCTGCTGAACATGTGCACATGTGTGAAATACTATGGCACGTAAAAGGGATCATGACTTCTGAGCGTAGGGAAAGCCAATTTGCTACTACATTATAAGGGCACACACATAGTTGGTATAAAAAGTTTGACCTTGATCAGACTTGCGTAGATTATACAACCCTAAAAGAGGCGTTCCTTAAAGAGTTTCACATCCCTGAGTTTGAGCAGAAGAGTATAAGTGCACTCAAGGATATTAAGAAAGGCATTACTGAGAGTGTTAGAGAGTATGATGCTCATTTCAAAACACTACTATCAAAGCTTTCTTATGACATACACGTAAGCCAACATGCACAATGGTTCGTTGGGGGTATGATTACCCCTTTTAGGAGGGCGTTATCACATAAGACATACACTAATCTATGCGAAGCACTTGGAGTAGCCTTACACGTTGAGGCAGTTGGAAGTATAGATACTAGGGTGAGCCCATTTTTAGAAGCACAGATCATAGATATGGCAAAACAATTGGAAAAACTAATAAAAATTCAGCACATGAGACACGCACAAGGATTTGGTGTACAGATTTTGAAGTAAAAGGTCACACAAAGGATAGTTGTCCTCACAAATCAGTACGCGTGTTACTACCTTGGATTGTGAGATATGCCATTTGAACCATGATGCTAGCTGTTGCCCATTATTACAACGCACGATAAGGAAGAATGTTTCAAGCTACTGTAAAATCTACAGGTCCACGACTCATGACACGGAAGATAGTCGGCTGCTTGGTCAGATCCATGATGTTATAGATATTGGTGTATGACAGACAGGAGTTTCGATAAATTTAAGGAAAGAATGCACATCGAGTCGGATCACAATCGAGACATCCTATTAGCAAAATGAAGGGAATTTTGAAGGCGGTCATGGCAGAGGATGAGGATACCGCGGTGGATTAGGAGGACGAGGCCATGGTAGTGGAAGAAGTGAGTTCCCTTGTGGAAGATGTTATATATGCAGATATCCTGACCACTACAGTGTGAATGTCCTTAGAATATTACATGTTCATTTTGTGGAAAGAACCATATCTATGAGGAGTGCTTGGACTTGTATGAGCACCTTAGTAAGCAACATAAACAAGAAAACAAAGGTGCAGGAATGGTTAGGATACAACACGCTGTGGAAAATCAATGGATGCCTAAGTTGGAGGTAGAGTCCCAGGAGTTGCAAGTAAATATTACGACCCGCGCTAAGACGACACGCGCCGAGAAGCATTACGTGCGAAGCCTACCATCGCATCGCTAAGGAGGAGGTTCTACATGCATGGTACCCAGATTCGACCCATCAAAAGGAAGTCTATCAGAAACCATGGAAGTTCTTAGGAATCTTCAGGGTGAGATACAATACTTAAAAGAGCAATCACGAAAGATGGAGCAAAAGAAAGTATCAGAGACGGTCCAAACTGATATAGATGACTTAGGAAAGTGTGTAAAATGTTGCGCCATGAAAATATTATTCCATTGTTAGGGGATTGGTTAAAGGGAAACACTCATGCGTAAGTATTGAGACTGGATGACAGATCCTACATGTGAATCTTCCCCCTCATAGCCTAGATTATGACAAGGAAATCACTCTGAATGTTGTTGTGGATGGTGGATATTGAGTAATATACTGATTGATACAGGCGCAAAAGTCAA
This sequence comes from Taxus wallichiana var. yunnanensis, assembly GCA_018340775.1. Taxonomy (NCBI): domain Eukaryota; kingdom Viridiplantae; phylum Streptophyta; class Pinopsida; order Cupressales; family Taxaceae; genus Taxus; species Taxus wallichiana. The sequence goes on from CM031234.1 coordinate 768,604,985, forward strand.
TGTTCTTACCTTAGATGCATGGGTAAAAATGGGAAGACCCCATTACAACCATCCTCTAATATTTTGTTCATGGCTAATTGAACTAAGGCCACTCCCATCAGATTTTTGAAAGATACATCCATTACCATACAAGGAGCCAAGTTCACTGGAGATTTTGAAGTTTTAGCGTTGGCATTCATATAGTTTCCCGGCTCTATTGGGGTGTCCTTGGTGCTATGCAAATAATTCGATCTTCAATTCAACAAGGGCTATATTTGTTTTGAAAATAAGGAGGAGAAAGTTATTATCCCTTTAACGAGATGGAAAACATGCACCCTATGTTGAGCCCTTAAGTGAAGAAGATCTGAATATGATTTATGTACGTGCCATCCGAGACCCAGAGATGCTTGAGCCAACTAAAGAAGGAATAATTCAGTGGGAGGATGTACAGTCCATTAGCGATACTACAAGTATTGCTTGTGATAATTGGGCTCATAGTACTTATGAGTTGGTAGGGTGCGAAGTAAAGAGCATATTTCCAAGAGGCAGTAAATCACATTATGTCGGGAGGATAGGTAACAACTTGGTACCTTTTTAAACTAGAGAATAAGACCCTATGGTATTCCTGCACACCATGGAAGAACAATGGATAGACCCGTTTGAAAGAAGAAATATGCTAGCATATACACTACATGGGATATTAACACGCTGGTGGATGGCCCATAAGGATAATCTTGTAGGATGGAATGAAATTAGGATTTCTCTTGCTACTAGGTTCTTCAGGAGTAATGCACCTACTCAAATATGTACTTATCATGGTAATCAACTGTTGACACCACATTCGAAGTGTGAGAGACTCGGATAGAAGGGCGGAAGCTTTACCACCTTTGCTATGGGTGCACAAGTTTTATTCCACTTTACAAGGATGCGCACGTGCTTATTATGTATATGCATAACTCCATAGAGAGACCGGAAATTGGTAGGATTTAATTACAGGAATGGCCCAGATGTTTGACTTCTTCTCCTCAAGCCTCCCGGTGGAAGAAGCATTGAAATTCATAAAGCGCTTAATTGTGGGAGACATTGCAAAGTGAAGAACTCCTTTAGGAGTTATTGGATGAAGAAGACTCAAGAGTGCGTCTTGTTGAAGAAACAGAGGCCGATGCAACACTACTTCAACGCACTTGCCTTGAGAAAGAAAAAGGAAAAATGGTCTACTTAGTGGATGACAAAGAAGTAGAAAATCTAGATGTAAATCATTCAACTGGGAAGGCGGGAGGTGTTAGACGGTGCGAGATAAGACCACGGAACCTATCATGAACCTATAAAGACAAAGAAGGTGAATATTGGATCAAAGGCTGAGCCTAAGGAAGCCATAATTGGGGACTATTGGTCAGACTTTGAAGTGGCAAAAATCATAGAGTTACTAAGGGATTACCGGACTTATTCCCTAGGGGGTACCATGAACTTAAAGGCATGCATGAATCGTTAGGGGAGATGAAGATAAAACTTAAAGAGGGTGCGTGCCCAATTAGAAAGAGACCCTACAGGATGAACCCCAACTTGCGAAAAGGTCAAAGAAGAAATTGACAAAATGTTGAAGTCTGGAATTATCAAGCCCCTTGATGAGTTAGAATGGGTTAGTCCAATGGTGATCAATATCAAGAAGGATGGACATATCGGATTTTCGTGGACTACATGGAGCTAAATGTTGCATGTGTGACTGATCCCTTTCCCACGCCATTCACTGAGGAAATACTAGAAGGCGTTCCATGGCATGAAATCTATTCGTTTACAGATGGGTTCTCTGGGTATCATCAGGTTTGGATTGCATAGGAGGACCAGGAAAAGACTACGTTTACTCTTGAATGGGGTAGCTTCGGCTATCTTGTAATGCCTCTTGAGTCTCGAAAAATGCGCTGCGCCGTATTTTCACGCATAGTTGTTCAAGAATTCAAGGAGTTTATTCACAACTTCTTACATGTATATTTAGATGATTGGACGGTGTATGGATTAGTTAAGGATCATTGTGACAATCTGTGCTTAATGTTTGAAAGATGTAGATAGTTGAGTATCTCATTAAACATCAAGAAATGCATATTTGCTACACCATTTGGGATACTGTTAGGACACATAATCTGCAAGGAGGGTTTGTTGGTTGATCCAACCAAGGTTGCAGTCATTATAGGCCTAAGGGAGCCTACCAGTCAGAGTGAGGTACGAAGATTTTTGGGTCATACAGGATATTACCAGAAGTTTATCAAAGGATATGCCAAAATTGCCACACCGTTGGAATATTTACTGAAAGGGAAAGGTACGTCCTACTGGGGAGAACTGCAACAACGCACATTTGAGACATTAAAGGACAAAGTTACTACCATGCCTATTATGTGTTTTCCTTCGTGGGACCAACCATTTCATGTACACGTGGATGCCTCTGGCATGACCATTGGCACAGTGTTGGCTCAACCTAGAGAAGGTATTATAGATCATCCTATCTGTTTTGCGAGTAGAAAGCTAACTCCTACATAACAGAATTACACAACTACAGAGTGCAAAGCTTTGTCAATGATCTATGCGCTACATAAATTCCACTAGTACTTACTAGCTACACCATTTATCTTTTATACGGATCATATGGCATTGAAGTATTTAGTAAACAAGTTTGTTCTACAAGGGCACATATGTCGATGGGTGCTCTTATTTCAAGAATTTGATTTCACAGTTGTGGTAAAACTAGGGAAAAGTAATTGGACCAGACCATCTATCAAGAATACAATCAAGAGAAGAATCACATGCCATTGAGGATACCATGCCAGATGTATAGTTATATAGGTTACAATGAGCGCCATTAGAACTAGAGGAAATTGTTGTCTTTCTACGAACAGGGATGACACTAGAAGGAATGAAATCCTTGGAGAAGAAACAAATTGCTATACACGTAACCCCATATATGTTAATTAGTGGTGACTTGTACAAATTAGGCCGAGATGAAGTATTGTGTCATTGTGTATTGGAACATGAGCACATGAATATTATGGAAGAAGCTCATGGTGGAATTGTAGGTGGCCACTATGCCGGTGATGCCACTGTGTGCGTAAGATTCTACTCACTGGATTATGGTGGGAGACCCTGTATAAAGATTGTAAGGAATTTTGTAAGGCTTGTGATCATTGTCAACGTCTTGGAAAACCAGGTCAACGAGATGAAATGCCTCTAAGACCTATTACTAGTGCAGAACCATTTGAGAAATGGGCTATAGATTTTTGGGTCCTATTTTGCCACTGTGTGCATAATCGCTGGATTGCACTACATCATAACTCGCAAAGATTATCGACAAGGTGGGCGAAGCAACACCTACAAATGATTGTACATTGGCCACAATGACAGCCGAGTTTCTTTGGGAAAATATTATTACAAGATATGGATGCCCTTTAAGTTTGACTAGTGATAGGGGCACATATTTTCTTAATGCGATAGTTAAAATTTTATTGGATGAATTCATTATTGCACACTATAAGACTACACCCTATCATCCTCGGGAAAACGGAATTTCTTACGAGGCTTTCAACAAAATTTTGAGCCAAACATTGACAAAAATATGTGATATTAGAAGAAAGGATTGGGATGATAAAGTATCTACAGTACTTTGGGCATATCAAAAAACATATAAAAGGTTGAACAAAGCCACACCATGTCAGTTAGTGTTTGGTGCAGAAGTAGTTCTTCCTATGGAATTTATGTTACCTTCTTTACGTATTGCACGCACTGGAGGTCTTGCTAATGAGCAAGCATTAGAAGAATGGATTGAACAATTAATCAAGTTGGATGAGCGATGAACCATAACACGTTGGAGTCAAAAACAAGAGAAGGCTAGGCAGAAAGCATGGCATGACAGGACACATCAGGGGTTAAAAGTTGGAGATAGGACAAATGGTGCTCCTTTATGATTCTAAGTTTTTACACCATCCAGGAAAACTCAAAGTACATTGGTTGGGGTCGTATGTTATCACTCACATACTCGAATCAAGCGCTTGTCAGTTAGAGGCCTTTAATGGAATACGGTTACTCGGTTACTTCAACGGAAGTAGGTTGAAGCCCTACTATGAATCAGTCTTCTTGGTGTTTGTAATAAGGCAGTGTTACCATTTAGACTAGGTTTTCAATTCTACATTCCCTTAATGTGTTTCCTTCTTTATTGCTATGCTTTGTCAATTTAGTTGGTGTGTTGTGTAATAAGCACGTTTACGTGCTAGAAGCTAATTACTATTTGAAGAATTTTTATGCGTAGAGGACTGCACATACCCTTAGTGTGGGGTACGTTGTTGATATCCAGTACATGATTGATGGAAATAAGTCCACATGAAAGGAACTATCTACGGGTGCTATTCAAGGGTGGAGAATTGAAAAAAAGAGATTTCTTCCGGACACAGGAACATAGATAGAGAAGAATGAGGAAAAAAGTATAACATGAGGTAAGAAGGGGCCAATAAGACTACCAGTGGAAGGTGTAGTGATGATGTACTCAGGCGCATGGAAGTGCGTTGAAGAGAAGTCTGTATCCAATAGGTAGGAGGGCATGTTATAAGGTTATAGCTTGGGTGCGAAGATGTATCACATGGAAATAATGAAATAATAAATTAATGAGAGGATTATTGGTAGGTGGAGGAGTAATAAATGCACTAACTTTTTGAAATTATATATAAGGATGGATGCGAGTTCATTTTTACCGTTGCAATTGAGAGAATTTGAAAAGGGTTAAGTGCGAACGAGCCAAGAAATCATGTTGAGGTGCGTAGAGTGTGAAACTAGACGTGGAGAGAAGGGTTATGCGCTGGAGAAGCTTGCATTCCCATAGGAGAAGGGTTTGAGCGAAGCAGACGTGTTACAAATGAGCTAGGGCACGTGATTTCCACTAGGGTACAAATATTTAAGCTAGGGTTTTGAATTTCTCACTACGGGCGCTACGGAGGGAAGAAAAGAGATTTTCAAATGGTACCAAAGAAAAAGCACCCATGAGGGAGAGATAAAGGGAAGAAGAAGGTTGAGGTGGAAGAAGAAATTACTCCCGAGAGTAATTTTTTAGAAATGCAGTATCCAGAGGGCATGATTGTGGTACAAGAATGGGATTCCCATATCTGCCAATGTAAAATCAACGACTACAACCATCGAACATCAAATAATAAGAAGGAGCTTGATGCATTTGTTAGCACGAAAATGAACAAGTGCACGATAGAGGATATGCCGGTATACGATGACATTAGTGAGAAGTTGCTGAAGTAGAATGGAGTCTACTAGTTGTATGAGCTGCCATACTTTGGAAAGTATGAGCCATTGTATCGATGGTTGATGAGCAGAGTCCATGAGGAACTCTTCTACTTTGCCGAGCGAAGGGTAAGAATGAAAACGCCTTAATTTCAATGGTGACAGGACTAAGGGCCTCAGGGTTGGATCTAGATAGTGATTTAACTGATAAAGCCACAATCTTGGAGATGAGGAAGGAGCTGGGGTATACCAAGGGTCCGCATACGACATGGACATTGACAAGTTGAAAAAGTACCCAGTAGTGCAAGTAGTTGCACATCTTGTGACAAAGCTGAATGACCAAGGAAGGTGGTCGCAGTAAACACAATGTGGTTGCATGTCGCGAAGAAGATGTCTCAAGGAGTGGTCTACAACATTGTAGATCACATAGCAAAGAAAATCATCGAAGAAGCGTGGATAGGTGATAGAATAAGTTTTGGAATGGTGTTATTGTCCTTAGTATTCATGGAGATTGGGGTGCCAGATGGGCCAAAGGAGAAGATTTGGGAGTACCCCATGGAACACAAGTCACCTGCGGAAAGGTTTGGCAAGTACTTGTGCGATGGATCAATGAGTGGACCCTTCAAGCAGAGGGTAGAGATGTGGTACGATAGACTCCATGTGGCGTTCGAAGAAGAGTGGCGCATACCAAAGGATTTACCATCGGTGGTGGGTAAGGTAGTTCAGTTTTCCATATACCAACATTTTTGCATCATGTAATTTGTGATGAAGGATAGGGCTTGGAGCCCATGGTGTAAACTTTCATATGCCTTCACAATGAAGGTATTTCCAGGCATCAATTCACTGGTTCTCAGATGTGCGCTGCTTAACCTTCAATGCAGACAAGGTAGATTGCGACTACCACACTCTGAGGAAGAAGTATTTATATCTAGGGCATAATGCATACGTTGAGAGACTGATTTTAGATATTATAAGCATGAAACCTGTGAGCTTGGAAGTTGGGGAGATGGGAACAACGCTTATGTACCTACAACTCAAACCCAAGATAGAGAACACTAAGTATGTGGAGAATGAGTTTGTGCTCCTAGGGCTGCCAAAGGGTAAGCATACAATGGAAAATGTTCCAACACCCAAGCCCACATAAACAATTCAAGTCAATGATGAAGAGGAGGAGCATGAGGATAGTGGTGGTTTGGAACACAGAGGTAGAAGACAACCTCCAAATAAGGATGAAGTTGAGTGCGTAACTACTCCACCTTAGCCACAAGAGGGAGATGATGAGGACTTGGATGTAGTCCAAGGAGAGTGCCGATTCAAGAGAGTGTTCGAAGAACAAGGACCCAAGGTGCTACTCCGCAAACAATGTGTGCGAGATCACCTTGACTCTCCCTACAGAAGGAGACAACTAAGAAAAGGAGAAGGAAATTAAAGTTGAATGAGGAAGTGGAAGATTCGGAGGAAAGCACACCCAATTCTCCTACACCTCCAGAGAACGTAGAGGAGCAAAAAGATGAAGAAATGAAGGATGGAGAAGAGGAAGAAAAAGGGGTAGAAGAGACAACAATAGAGAGCTCTCAGGACATAGCCGCACAAGTTCCAAATCTTGAAGCCCAAGTTCCTAAGCAACCTAGATCAAGAAGAACAAGTGGGGAGTATATTCCACCAGCCATGGGCTACGTCGAGGACACAAGTAAAATTGTCTGCACCCATTTCCAGAGAACAATGACACAAAATGAGTTATACGACTGGGAATTAATGGATGAAGATATGGCGACAATGCCCATAAGGAAGCACTTGTCTTGGTCAACACACACATACATGGATGAACCCGGCTTTGAGGTGTGTGAGGATTCATGCGTGTCAGGAGGTTGAAGAAGACATCTCGGAGTTAGACACATAACAGATGAACATGTAAGCAATGCTTTGGTGAAAGTGTTAACAAAGGTTGCACGTTGGAATATGGACAAAGCTGCCACAATTAGGGTGATAAGGGAGGAGATCAAGACTAAGGATGAGGAGATAACGCGCCTAAACCGGAAAAGATTTGGCACAAAGAAGAACACAATGTTTATCAACATGGTAGAGGAGATTGGTGATAATGTCATGAAGGTTAGGCCACACTTAGAGCCAAAGGTACCTAATACGTTTCCTTCGGCAATACATTATGTGAGTAAATTGGTGAAATTAGTGATAGAAGATGAACCTATGCGCATGCCAGAGCCAAAGGATCCAACACAGGAAGTAAAGTGAGAAAAGGCTTCAGTGATGTGAAAGATTACATCATATGAAGGATTGCTTCAGAGCTTGCAGGAGGAACTCAAGAAGGCGGATCAAGCGCTAAATATTTATACAACACCAGAGGCTGTTATAAGGACTAGGACCATTTTAGAAGACAATGAGGTCCTGAAGGCCATGAAGGATGAGACATTGGGCCATGCAAAACAATTAACACTTGTTAAGCAAAAGCACGAGGCCCTTACAATAGCTCAGGAACCTCATAGGGAAAGGCTTTGGATGAGCTTGGTAAACTCATCGCTCAAAATATGGACTTGTTGGAAGGAAGAATGACTGGCATGTCCAACATTGTGTTGGTATTATAGAATGAAAAAGGAGAGATTGCAAGGGATGAATTAGAGTCAATTGTAGTAGATATTCCAGAGAAGGCAGAGGCCATGCTCAATGAATGGAAGAGATAAAAGAGGAATATCCAGAATTGATTATTCCAATTACAAAAGAGTTACTTTGCAAGTTAAGGGAATTATTTCATTCATCCAAATTCTTTCTATTCTTCTATTCATATTCTTTGATTCATTTTTGGAGACAACCATTGCCGGGCGACAATGCAACTAGTGTGGGGTAATGTTGATTAGTCAAACTCTGGAACTTAGTTGAGAAAATACAGAAGGTTCACGCGGGAGAATAGAGCGCATTCAAAGGTGTGGAAGCATCATAGAGTATCGCGTGCAGAATAGAGTCAGATTCGGGACTTAGCCATTTTCATGATGAGGATCTATTTTTGGAGATAGTGTGTGGAGCACTCAAACCGATTAGAGACTTGCGTGTCATGCATTGGATATTTTTGGATGGTCAGCTACGAAGCGCTTTATATGGATGCAAGCTAAAGATAGAATGACGAAATGGTAGTTGACAAGGAGATATCTATTGTTAGCATTCTTGAATGTAAGCCAATTTTTGTAACGACGCGTGGTGAATAAAGCATGCGACATATTTTGGGATTATATAAGCGGTGAAGGGAAATTCCCCACCCTTATAAATATGTAAAGAGCTATGTAATAGAGATATATACATAGAGAGAGAGCATAGTTATACGTGTGAGAACTAGGGTATAGTGTGATTATGCTACTAAGATCATTACATGCATGAGCGTATACTACATTTATTGTAATGAAGCTTTTGTGTATTTCTCCGTAGTTAATATAATGGAGATTATGGACTGAAACAAGGTGTTATCATGGTTATAATTCATTAATGCTTGCTTGATTCCATTATGGTGATATATTAAGTCTGTTATGTTCTAGATCTAGGTTTGAATATGCCTTTGTATGGAATATATATTAGTTATAGCTCTACATGATTAAAGTCTTCTTCATGCTAACATCCCGCAACAAAAACCTAAAGAGGGGCTTGGTACCTTTGCATGCTTCAGTGAGTGCTCGGTCTAAATTGAGTGACGTGCCAGCGCACATGGGCTTGTATTACTAAATTCTAGACTGCATCAACTTGTTCCTGATCCTTATCATTGTGTTACACCAATAATGCCCCAATGATATGTTACATTGCGAAGTATATAACAACACGGATTATCTTGTATAGGTGGCATGAGCACCGATATAGAGGACAAATATTCTTTCAATTTTGCAAAGGAGTCTTGACATTCTCGTGTCCATTTGAATTGGACATCCTTCTTAAGCAATTGGTTGAAGTGATGGCACTTATTTTCCAATTGAGATATGAAGCAATGGATAGACTGTATTTTTCCTTGTAGGCCTCTTAGTTGTTGAAGGTTATGAGGAGGCAGTTGTTATCCAATTTTTCCCCTCAAGAAAAATTGAACAAACATGACCTTACACACAAAGAAAATGGGGTTTATTCAATCACAGGAGCTTACATTTTGAGATTGGTAAAACAGGTTGCAGGCGGGCTCGGTAATGGCAATGATGTCGGAGGTAAGAAATTGAAGGAAAGGTCGGGGTCGAGCTGAGCAAAAATGGGGGCTCCGAAGTTTGAAGTTTTCGAGACTTCGAGAGGTTTTACTGATTTGGAGTTTCGGCATCCAGGAAGGTAAAAAATAAAGAAAAGGACAGAAAGCCCAAAATGCCAAAGTCTAAAAAGGCTCGGGGGTTTTCAGGGTCAACTCCTCTTTTGGGGTCAATGTGACGGGGATTTCAAAGTCCGAACTTTGAAGTCTAAAATTTTGGACTTTGGAGGTTGGGGTTCGGTCTTCACCAAACAAAACAGAAAATGCGAGCCAAAGCTCGAAAAGCTCGAAATGCTTGAAGTCCGAAGGCTTCGGTTTCGGGGTCAAACTTGACTTTGGGGTCAACGCGGCGGGAATTTTCAGACTTTCGGAGGTCTCGATTTTAGAATTTCGGATGTCCAGTTTTGGAGGTTCATTTCGGGGTTGAATCAGTAAGAATTCCAAAGGTGCAAGGTCCAAAACCCAAAGTTTGAATTTCAGACTTGGGTTTCAAAGTTTTAGAACTTTGGAGCCCTAAAACACAAAAATCATAACTTTAAGTCCAAAACCCAAAGTCCAAATTTCAGACTTCGGGGTTTCGGAGTTTCAAAACTTTGGCATGCTCAAACGGATGTATAGTAACATTAACCTCCGAAGTCAAAATGCCCGAAAGTCTAAAATTTTAGATTTCAGAGGTTGTAATGCATTTCAGAGTCCAAAGAAATAGAGCCAACCACTCGCCATTAATGCAGTATGGCACCCCAATCTTCAGATGGCCATAAATTTTGACTGGGAGCTCAAATTTTCACAAGAAAAGACTTTTTGGAAAGCTCTCAGTGTCTTCTACACAAATATGATTTAAGTGAGACTAAGTTATACAAAATTAAGAAATAGAGTCCACCATTTAGAGGAATGTTCTAGGTTTCTCACCTACCACAATGATGAGGTATGGGCTTCCTTTCTTTTCCAACAAGGCAAAGTACAAGGATGTATGGATCTTGTAGTGGCACCCATCATTTTTGTAGGATATTTTAATGCATTCAGGGTGGTTGAAGCAAGATTTCAAATTCTTCTATTCCTTTCTCTCATTCTTCCTATATATTGTAAGGAGGGGCATTGTTCTAATGTTGGATAATTTTGCTTTGCACCCTCCCTTCTTCTCTTGTCTATAAGTGAATTTGTGGAGTTCAAACCTCCCATTCAAGATGTAATGCAAGTTTGTGCCTCTTGGCCATTGTAATGCATTGTATCAAATCTTTGGAGCAATAATACAAGTCTGTGGATGAATTTCAACCTCTCTTGTGTTCATTGTTTTCTTCTCGATCTCTCATTGCAATCTTGGTTATCTATGCATGGTTATTGTATTACATGTTTAATGGTTTGTGTTTAATGGTTAGTGGATTCTCATTAGTGGATTGATCTGTGGTGTGTTTTCATCCTCCTTAATTTGATTGTGGTTTCCATCTCCATGCAAAACAGTGTTCAACATTCCTTTTGGTGCATCACCTTTGTTAGTTTAGGTTTAATTTCTTGTAATATTCTTAACCCTGTCTCCTTGGAAAGTTAGATTTTAGAGTATATCCTCTACAATTTTAATGTGTGCATCAGAATAGAGGAATAGGAACTGGCCTTCATCTGGAGGGTTATCTTGATTACGCAAAGTCCCACACTTTGGGATAACTCCATGTTTGACGAATCACACTGACTTCCTCAACCATCCACTTGCAAGAAATCAAGGGTGTTGTGATTTCACCATAACAATGGCATATCTATTATAGCTTTGACCTTGGTAGGGTCCACTTCAATTCCTCTTCGTGAGACAATGAATCCCAAAAGTTTTCTGAAGTGACACCAAAGACACATTTTTTTGGATTAAGGCGAACCTTGTATTCCCTTAATCGCTCAAATATACACCTAAGAACTATTGGATAATCAACTGTGGTATTTGATTTAGTAAGAATATCATCAACATAATCCTCCATTATGTCATGAAGAAGGTTGTGGAAAATAACAGTCATGGCCCGTTGATAAGTTGTGCCACCATTTTTAAGGCCAAAAGGAATGACCTTGTAAAAAAATGTCCCCCATGGGGTTGTGAAAGCTGTCTTATGCTGGTCTTCTTCAACAATTTTAATTTGGTTATACCCGAAAACCCATCCATAAGAGATAATATCTCATGACCTGCGAGAATTGACAATCATGTTGATATTAGGCAAAGGAAGTCATCTTTGGGACATGTCTTATTAATGTCATGGAAATCATGTACAAATATGGATTCCAAGGGTCTTCTTCGGCAATCGGTACCATATTAGATATCCACTCTGAGTAGTAATGGGACCGTATGGATCCAACATCCAATAATTTTTGTAGTTTGGCGTTAACAAGCAATGCGACCTTGGGTGCATCTTATGCGATTTTGCTTTATAGGCTTGGCATTTAGGTGCACCACAAGATGATGAACTATAAGAGAGGGATCGAGTCTTGACATATCTTTGTAAGACCAAGCGAATACATCTTGAAACTCGATTAGAAGGGCTGTTAAGGTCTTTATTTTGGTTTCTGATAATCTGACACCTACTTATAGATTTTGGTTAGTCTTCAATCCCAATGTTGATGGTTGTTGTTTCTTCTACCAACAACTTAGAAGTGTCATTATCTTGAAATGATGCTTTATAGGATTGTGTAGGTTGTTAGATATTTCTGGATCCGAATCTCCTCTCTCTAGCACCTCTAAAAGGTTTTCACTAGGAGATGCGTCCTTTTCTTTCTTTTTATTTTTCATTTTTGTTGCTCGCATAACGCCTCAGAAAGGTTTTCACTATGCGAGATATAGTTTGTCTTTCTTACTGTTTAATTTATTTTTCGTTAGGATTTGTAGATTGCAAGTTCTTCACCAAAGTAGGTGGTAGCATAAAGGTTTATATCGAAACCCTTCTTGTGATCCGACAAGGGAAAAGGGTCTCGAGCCCCGAGGAAATCTTGGATGGCCTCATCGTTTTAAAAGAGGTTAATGGAAATATGAAACTTTTGGTCCTGATCAATGAGGGAAGGATAAACAACATCAAGGGTTTGAATGGATAAGTATTTGAGGAAAATTGTAGTTTTAATAAGGTCTTGAAGAGGCTATGTGTGGAACCGGTCTCAACTTTGGAATCCGAGTCCTCACCGCTAGTTAATACATCAAATACAATTGGTATCTTCTCAAATGTCTCATATCCTAGACCATATGTATAAAGATTATACTTGATCTCCATAGGTTCAAGAACACCATGTCCTTGTGGGCCAAGGCCTCTTCCTTTCCAGTTCATGTTTTTCATCATTCTATGGGCCTTGGTGTAGTTAGTGGATTTGTAGCATTCTCGCCATCTTGTCATTATACAACCAAGAGCCGTTAGAGATTTGAATTTTTTCATCTTCTAGATATACATATCATCTCTAAAGAGTGTTTCGAGATAGTAAGCTAGAGGTTCTCATAGATGGGGAGCGTTAGGATGCCCATAACTATGAGGTGATAATGGGATTTTTCCAACAAGAAATGCATTTTCGAGCGTGTACTCACCTAAGCCTTTATGGGAGAATGTAACCTTGGGTGACGCCTTAGATGTAGATGCTTTAGAAGAAGACACGGAAACATGAGGGCGCAATATTATTTCAGGTCAATACGGTTGGTAGCAATAGGGGTTGCACTAGATTCAAAGCTATTAGTAGATGGATAGTAATTTACTTTTTGTACCTTGCTTGAAAAACTTACAGTATTCAAAGGGGTCACTATCACCACGCAAGATGAACTCTCTTCCATTATGTGGAAACTTTATGCATTGATGGAAGGTGGAAGGTATGACTTGCATCACATGTATCCAAGGTCTACCCAGAAGAAGGTTATACGATGTTTCTACGTCAACGACATGACATATAGTGTTAAGGAGCTACATACCTACTTGTATGGGAAGAGTGATGGTACCACAAGACTGGCACTCGATATTATCATAACCATGAATGGTAATAATATTAGCATCTAAGTCATCTATTGTATGACCAAGGTAGCAAAGCATTTTTATAGAGTAGATGTTAAGAGTTACTCCATTGTTGATAAGAACTCTCTTGACCTTATGGTCTGTAACGTAGGCTTCAATGTACAAGGAGTTATTGTTAATCAGATTTGGGTTCAACATATCTTGAGGGAAAAAATATAGGATATGACTTTTAGGCATAAGGTTTGTGATCATAGCCTAAAACTATTGAACATTGAGAGTAGGAGGAACACGTGATTCATGAAGAGCACGAGTGAGGATGTCTTAAAATCTAGGTGACTCTTTTAACAGTTCCATTAGAGAGATATGTGTTGGCGTGGTTGCTAACTATTTGATGAGGTCATATTGACCGAGAGTGGAAGATTTGGCATTAGAGTTTGACTTTTGATTCGAAGGAGCTATTGGTTTGGACGTTTGAGGCTCTGTAGAAGACGTAGAAGGTTGGTTTGCCGCAGAACCCACATCTTCCTTTGGCATGTGGTCACAAAATTACTCGAAGGTTTGAATTCAAGAGTCACCATTGTAGAAGGTACTTCCTCAATAAATGAGATAATTGAATTGTAATCAGTGTTATTGGTGGAGGAACCTTTGTCAATGTTTTTATTATCAGTACCATGTTTGAGAAATGGGTTTGAGAACACCTTCAAATTTTCATTGGGTGTTTTATTTGGTGATGGTTCTTCAACAGTGTTGGGGTTAGCACAAGGTTGTACAAATAATATATCAGATCTAAACATACATGCAATGAAAGCGAATATTCTACCAAAAGAATTATACAAAACAAGAGATATAAATCAACACCATATTTAACGTGGTTCACCCAATGTGGGCTACATCCACCAAGAAACAAGCCAATCTATTATCCAAAGCTTTGATAAGATATACAATTGAAGATCTACAATCTTCCACACCTCTCAGATGTACAATACTTTCTTTCACTCAAGCTTTTGCTTCTTCTCCAAGAATTCTCACAATTATTCTCACAATAATCATCAACTCATTCAATTCTCTACTTCTAAACCCTAGATTTCATGCTTATATAGGCATATACAAACTTAGGGAACTTAGCCATGCAATTACAATCAATAGATATGCTTTTATGCTAAAATTAGATCTAATTCCCATGAGTTAATTAAAACACTCACACACAGTAACCGACATCCAGGTTCCTCCTTGCTTGACCGATGTCGAGTCCACGGGTGACCGATACGGTTATTGTATTTCTTGTAAGTTTGATATTGCATGCTAATCTAAAGTAATTGAGCTCCATAACTCAACAAACAAGAATATCCCCACTTTCGATGAGGTCTTGGAAAAATGACGTAATAAAAAGCACTCGATCAATTGTGTGATTGTTAATGCAATGAAAATCACAATAAGTATCAACTTTATACCAAGTGGGCTTGGGTTCTCCCTCAACCCAAGGTCTGGTGATAGGATAGGTAACCATGTTTGTGTTAACAAGTTGTTGGAGGAAACTTGAGAGAGGTTCTCCCAAAGGAGTGAAATGACGTCGCTTAGAATCGTGAGAGGAAGAAACCTCTTTACTAGAAACAACAAGAGGTTGTTTACCTTTGTTTGGTTTAATTTGAGTGTTTTGGACATTGTGGTTATCCATAACACCATCATTGACCATATTACGATTGCGGTTAACGTGTTTGGATTTGTCTTGGTGAGAGCTATTAGGATGGTTACTATGTTGCCCATTATCCTTTGAATGAGGTTTGATCAAACCTTTTGCAACAAGGGATTTTTCAATCTATGATCCTTTCTCAATAACTTCTTCAAAAGTATTAAGGCAATGCATTTGCATGTGAAAGGATAACTCATTGTTGAGGTTAGGTACAAAGATGCTCACAAGTTATTTCTCAGGCATGGAGCATGGGAAACGACTAGCAATCCCACGCCATCTTTGTAGGAATTGTGCAAAGGTTTCATTTGTTTGTTGTTTGGCATTACACAAATCCATCATTGTAATTTTAGAGTCTAGGTTGAATGAGAAATGTTTAACGAACTTCTCTGAGAGGTCCGCGAAAGTTTGTATAGAGCCCTTGGGGAGGTGTAGAAACTAGTCCAAGGCTTGTCCACCTAGAAACTATAGGCCACCTATTGAAAATCCATATAGAATTCCTTGATGTGTTCTCTAGGATCATTCTTGCCCTTGTATTTATTGAACTTGGGCATCTCAAAATATTTGGGAAAGGGGATGTGTAAAATGTCCTTATTGAAGGGGTAAGGACACAATTCTTCAAAGTTGAATTGTTTGCATTGATGTTGCATACCCGAGATGGTGTCCTTCATCATTTTCCATTCTTGGGAAAATGGTGAATTGTTCTACAAGAAAGATAAGGAACCATCACTCGTAGAGTTTTTGTTATCTTTGGTGTGTGTGGTATGACTCTTAAATGAAGCGTCACTAGTTTTCTTTGGTGCCTCGTTGTTATGGGATTCATTGGTGACTTTGGAATTTAGGATAGCAAGTTGCTTAGCCATCTCATTAATTTGATTCATGAGGGATTTAGTGGGATCGGTGTCCGAATTGGTTGATTTTCCTTTGTTCCCTACGTCAGATTTGTCTTTGTTCCCTTCATCAGATTTGTCTTTGTTTGGTTCATCATCTTTGGTGTTGTTTGAGGTGGATTTTTTTTGATCATCATTTTTTGTGTGACTAGGGCCTGACCCATCGTCATTTTTGTTGAAATGAAAGGTTCACCCTTGTTGGGTGGTGGTTTTCCAAGTAATGTTCGTAGAACATCCTTGTCGAAATCAGAGGGTAATTTTGCTCCCATCTCAAGGAGATGAAGCAAAAATTGGTCTTTATTCATACATAAGATATTTTCAACGTGGGATTGTTCTTTGAGAGAGATGTCATTTTGATCATCCTTAGAGTTTTGGTCATTGTCACTATCAAAATTTCTAAAAGGATTTCAATGTCGTTCATTCCTTCTAAAAGGACTATAATCTTTGTGTCATGTTCCCACCATTTTTAAAAGAGGGGGAGAAAAAAAGAGATGCGAAAGATAACTCAACCTAGTAACAAAGTGAATTCTATGATGGAAGAGAGGTGTGCGATTAAGTTTGGTAATAACTTGTCCCTTAACAAAGTGAATGCTAAGATGGACAAGATGTTTGGAAGATATGAATGATGTAACCCTTAACAAAGTGAATGTTAAGATGGAAGCATGCAAAAGTGATTGATAAACTCGACCCTTGACAAAGTGAATGCCAAGATGGAAGAGTGGTTCAATGTGGTGAAAGTTCTCATCCTCTAACAAAGTGAATGCTAGATGGGAGGAGGATTATAGTGACAAAAGTCCAAATGTGCTCAACCTCTAACAATGTGAATGCTAGAATGGAGGAGTGAGGATAGATTGATTTCAAATGTACTCTACCACTAGAAAAGTGAATGCTAGATGGGAAGAGGGTATGAAAAAGGAGTCAAATCGTATGCGATGTGCTCAACCCTTAACAATAATTAGTTAAGAAGGAAGAGGCTAATGAAAGGATAAGACTCAAATATTGACAACGTAAACATTGGGAAAAGAAGATATGATGAAGTGTCTAAAATGCAACAATTAGGTTTTTCAAGTTAGAGACGTGAAGAAAGCAAACATATATAGTTTAACAATGATGGTGTCAGACTAAAGGACACAAGAAAGGATGAAAGTATCAAATATTTAAGGAAAGATAAGATGCAATGGAAATGATCATGACAAAGTGGAATATAACACTGTCAAGATGTGAGTCGTAAGATGAAAATTCTTGAGCGAGGACATGGATATCCACAACTCAAGACTTGATGTCGAAAAGGAGGTGGAAACTTAAACTTTGGGAAATATAATCCAAATGTTTAAGTGTAGAATGAAATGGGAGATAAACTCAAAATGAGGTGAGTACAAAAGATGGAAGAATTTGATGATCGCAAAAGAGGAAGACTCAAATAAGTAAATGAGAACCCCAAATGAGGATGAAAAGAGATGAAAAAGAGAAAAAAAAATTTGAAAAGGAGAATTTTGAGAGTGGACTGAATGATAGTGAATGACTGATGATGAATAGAAAAGATGACGAGAAAAGAGAGAAAATATGACGATGAAAAGAGAATTCAAACAAGGAGTGTTTGAAAACTACGAGAAGATACGAACATGAAAGATGGATCCCAAATAAGGAGTGTTTGGAAAAAGTGAGTGTGGAACACTAATACAATAAAGAAAACAAAAGAAGAAAAAGAAAGAAAAAGAGTTTTTGTTTTGATTTGTTTGTGGCCTCTACCTTAGATTGGCTTGGACAATGTTTGGCTTCCTAGGTGGCTCTCTCAACTAGGTGTCACAGTATACCCGAGTGAGCATGACGTTATTGCTAGCTAATGGCTTTACTTTACCCCCTTTGAAACCCTAAGAAAAGATCTTGCTCAAAATGAATCACACTAGGGTCGCCACTACTGGATATCCGTGACTCTAACTCATAAGGCTTTACTATTCGGTAGGAGAAAAGTTTCCCATTTCGTCCACTAGTTCCCTCAACAACTAAACAAGCCTTTTCAACTGCGAGTGCTTAGAATGAATCACAATGAGGTTTCCACTCACTGGATATCCATGACTCTAACTCACAAGACTTTACTATTCGGTAGGAGAAAAGGTTCCCGTTTCATTCACCAGTTCCCTCAACAACTAAACAAGTCTTTTCAACCTACGAGGACCTTAGAAGTAATGTTTGATAATTTTTGCTAGGTTTAGGCCTTTATAGGCTTTGCTAAGAATTCTTAGGGCATGCTAAGTGAGTTTATTGGTTAGAAAAATTGTTGTTGATTGAGTGCATGCTAGGATATAGTATTACACTACATCATAAACACAATCTGAAAACGCAAAAAAGGTTGATTTCGAATGCAAAATTGACCCAAATAATGGCACTATTTGCATAAAACGTAGTAG